>CM053787.1:1010917302-1012177302 GCA_028749045.1 Cupressus sempervirens | reverse complement strand
TATTTCCAATAATCTCCTCCTTTGGCATCGATGGAAACATTTGGGAAAAATTTTCTAAGTCCCAAAATGATATCATACATAACAAAAACAAATAAAAGTAACTATACAAAAATTGCCTTCAAAACATAATTTTTTTAGCTCTCTCTCTCTCTCTCTCTCTCTCTCTCTCTCTCTCTCTCTCTCTCTCTCTCTCTCTCTCTCTCTCTCCCCCCTTTAAATAAGTACAAAAAATTGGTTAGATAGCCCTGTTGCTACTTATTTGGCTTTCTCTTCCTATTCAGTTTATAAATCTAGCAATTGTATTCATCCTATATCTATGGATAAATGTTAGAAAACCTTAGTACCTTTGGATTAAAGGTATATCCTATCATTAAATTCAATGGAAATATATAAATGATGGATTTATACCTCTTAATTTAGAGGATAGTTATCAATCAATGATAACTGATCCAACTATTAGTGTATTTTGTCTTTCATAGTTGGGTATGTTGAGTTCTCTTTTATTTTTCTATCCAAAGGAAAAATCTGTTTACTAACAAGATGCAAGAATGAAGCTCAAAGAATGATAAATGTAAGTGGATGCTATGCAAAGGTGTAATATAAGTCATGCCAAGAACTCCTAAGGTTACAAGTCTCCATATTTTCAAGGTTTCAAGTGTTTTGGACCAAAGTTTACAATGTCTTGACAATGCTGAATTTTTTTGACAAGTGTTTGAATAGTATCCAAGGTGTAAATTTGCAAGTTTTTCTTTATCTTGATTAATGTTTTACACACACACAAGGCACAATAAGAAAAGAATAGTTTTACATCAAAACCTAGGATTTAAGACTGTATATTCGATTGAATTCCCACTTGAACCGAAGTTCATCCATGCTTATCTAGAGTGGACAACTTAGAATCTTGGCACCATAGGCTCTCCCTTATAGTGAACTCACTTCTTGGGGCTACCAAGCTTTGGTTCCCAAGGGGCATTACTTCCCTAGGGACTATTGTCTCTACTAAGGATGTGAGAATATGGGATGTCTTCATGGGCATTACTGACCCCTTGAGCTAGTGGATAGAAAGGATTTTGGTCTCTAAAACAAGGTATTTAGTGTGGTCATTTCATTTGGAAAGTGAATGATAAACTTCCTCAAAAGGTCTCCAAGCCCTAAGAACTAGGGTTTGATACACCACAGAGATACTGGAGGAGAGCTATCACACAACAATACCATTGACATGACATTAATTGTATCAAGTCTATTATAGTCGTTGGAATGTTGAAACCTAGTTTTGGCCCATCACCACTTCAAGGTCGCTCCCTAGGGCTCACCAAGTGATGAGTCTTGTGTCCAAGATAGGCCTCTCTATAGAAATAGCACAAATTTCTCTTGCACCCAAGATCTATGAATAATGAGGGGAGATGATATGTCCATGCAACTCCTAGGGTTCTAAACAATGCATAAACACCAAATAGTATAGAAAGTTAATTGTGGTGAACCAAATAAAGTGTTATCTAATCTACAAAAACCATGCATAGAGTTTGAAAAAGCACACAAGTCTTCAACAACATCCTGTAAATAAGCATTAGTAGTTTTTCAATGAATGCGTTCTCCAATGATTGCCACATACTGTAAATAGACCATTAGTAACAAAAAGTCATCTACTCTAGGTCCTAACATGAAATTGAAACCCTAGATGTGAATTTTGATCAAAATAGGTGCTTTCTGTGAACCAAATGAGCTCTGATAGAGCAGATTACACCCCAAAAGACAAAAATGACTCAAGATGCCCCCAATTTTTCTTAAAAAATGAATATTACATCCATGGTGTAGTTGGGGTCCTAAAGGGTGCAGTTGGTAGTTTTTAGGTGCAGTTGGGAGAGTGGAAGTAGGCTATGGGGAAATGGTGTCAAACAAATACCTAGAAACTTAAATCTTGAAGCCTACCTAATTCATCAATTTTTGTCTCCAGTTTATGGGTTTGTTTACTTTGAAGTCATTTAAATAAGGTTTATTTGGCTGAATGCAGTCTGGATGGGTTGTATGCTAGTTTTATTGTTGCTTTTAATTCAAGCAGTTATATAAATGCTTCAGTAAATCAGTAGGGTTTATGAGTTCATAAAAGGCATATTGCATAAGAATGGAGATGGGTGATTGCAGTTGATTAATTCTTATACAAGTTATTTGAATTAGATATCCTGCCAATAGTCAATTTCTTGCCCAATGGATAAGGCGCTGGTCCTATAAATCAGAAGTAAACAAGGATGAATTCTACTGCTGCATATCAAGTCATCTTATAAAATCAAAATTATTTCAATCTTGTTCAAGAATTATAAATTCTGGTCTCAACTCATTTATATCTAATTCCTGAGTCTTAGGTAGCTATTATTTCCAAGAATATTTGTAAATTTTAGGAGAATTATGACCAGATCTGCTGATAAGGGATGTGTATAAGTTTGAGAGCATTGAAGAATTGAAGTGAGCTGTGTATGTATGTGAAGGTAACAGATGAGAACCAGAATGAAGCTAAGATAATTTCATATATAGTTGCATTAGAATTATCCCTAGGTATACCCACCTTGGTTTAGCAGAGCTAGAAGAGTAGGAAACCATCATTTGGTTTTGTTAAAGTTGGGTTATAGTGATTCATTCATATAATTGATATTGGGAATTGGCTAATCCCTAGATTATGTGAGTCATTTCACTGTGATATTAAGCATTTTGTTGCTTGATAGTTTTAGTAGTTTGAAACACCAACAAGATACACACTACTCCTAATCATTCAAAGCACAAGCACGAGGGAAAAAATGAATAATTATTTATAGCAGGACTATCTATGAGGGAATATAACACAGCTTCAAGAGTATGAGCTGCGTCTTTAGCTAGATATGATAAAGAAAATTGCTTCTTTTCTTCTTCTTTTTTCTCCCACACAAGCATACCCATTTGCACGTCATCTGCTAGAATCACTACATTACATTTTCTATTTTTGGAGAAACAGTTCCTTAAAATGGTACTTCTAGATTGCACCAGGAAAGCTTGTATAACTTATAACAATGCATCTCATATAGTTTCCTCATAGTATTTACATTGCTGGGACTCCAAACTCTACAATGAAGTTCTTTTGAAAACTTGCAAGCTAAGCTTCCTTTCTTCTTTAAATAAAGTAGTGAAAAAGACTCCTGACTCAACAAGGTCATGTTGTGGATGCAAGCCATATAGAAAGATGAAAATAAACTACTGGAATGAAGAGGAAAGGAATGCACATACAGATGTTCTACAATATATCAATCCTCCCAAAGATTGAGTTCTTGTTTAATGTCTTGCAAAGCAATCTATAGTAAAATGGCCACAAACCTATGTGAATGGGTCTGGATCAAATTCTGTTAGAGGTAATGCTGCTAATTTGAGTGAAAAAGAAAATGGGAGCAGCTATGGCATATTACATTCTTTGTTTCGGATCTAGAGTTTTCCAACACCAAGACATCTCAAGATTCCCTACATGCAAAAGAAATACAAAAAATGAATAGTGCATTATATCAGAAATATAAATTTTCCACAGCTTTATCCTTGCACTTAAATATATGCTAACCCTGAACCTAAACATCATCTATAAAAAAACTTTGTGACTTGAAAGAATTAACAGTGGCTCTATTTTTTAAATTGCGATTAGTAGAAGAGAAAGATAAAATGTAAAAGCATTAAATAGCTTTGGAATTTGTCTCTGCAACTTTCTGATAGATAACAAACTTGGAATGATATCTAATGACTAGATTCTTACCTCCTTTCTCCTCTCCTATTGACCCTACACCAAACTCCAGCCCATTGCAGTCATGGTGTGCCCCAAAACAATATTAACACTGCCGTGACCTTTTTTCTTATGTTCTAAAGGTCAAAATTTAAACAATTTTACCATAGTCAAAATTTGGTCAAAATTTCGACCATATCGGGCCCAATATTTTCAAAAAAATGAATTTAACAACCCAAATAGGCCTTTGATAAAAAATTTTGGTCAAAAAGGGGGGCCTAATGTACTAGTGTTTGACCATTCCCCTTACCATCATTAGCCATCCATGGGCCTAAGAATCCACCAAGGGTACCATTCCCTTTAGAGGCTTAAGGTTATTGGTGCTATAAATAACCATATGCATGAAAAATGTAGCATTAGAAGCGAAGGGATTCATAGTTTGGCTGTTGAATCCAAGAAGAAGAGCCTACGCAATTTCCCAAATAATCTAGCAAAGGATTATTTAAATCAATTTCAACACAAATATGGGCATAAGAAATAACCTTTTTATCTAGTGATTGATGTGGTATAGTAGTTGGCTTCCCAGGCACATCAGCAATTTGGCAATCCTCTTGCTAGAACTCCATAGGAGGCCATGACAGGTAGACCCAAATAGAAACCCTTGAAGGGAGATCCTCAGCAAAATTGAACCCATATGCTGGGGTTTTACAAAAAGACCCACATGGTCATAAAAATAAGGGCCTCCCTCAAAGACCTAATTTCGATCTGACATAGAAGAAAAAGCCACCAAAATGTAGCTGTTACCAGCTAGCATAATATCCATATCACCTTGCACCTTCCACAAATAGAAAATTTAGGCTTTTAGAGCCAATAGGGAAATCTAGATACTAAGAAACTTTCATATCAATTCATGTGTGGCCAAATAGTCAACATTTTCCATTATTGCCTTTAGAGGGATAACTAGTATAGGCCAATCTTGGCCATGTGGAAGGTAGCCATTAACTTTATTTAACTTCTATCACTCAATAACATGAAATGTCTCCTTCTCTTATGAACTCACCATAAGAGAAGATCCACCACAAGTTGAGGCTCCAACAAGAATGAGACTCTTGGCAACACCGCTCATGGCCATAGGAGCCCAACAAACAAACTCCCTCATAGTTAATCCACATAGTAGCACTCAACCCTCTCACACCTCTAAAGAATGCTACCATGCCCCCACATAGTGGCATGGAATAGATAGAGTAGTAAAGGTCAATGCTAAGGCACAAAACCCTAGCCTACACAAAGCTCAGAGTAGAGCCCATTTTCCTTTGCATTGTCATCTCTTTGCTATACATTTAGTTTTAGCTAATCTAAAAGCTATACTAAGGCTGTAATTTTTTAGTTTTCATTCTCAGACTCTTGGTAGTTTACCTAAAGGTTAACACACTATGATTTCTAAGTTTCTATTATCTTGATCATGGCAACATACCTAAAGATTGAAACACTTTGTGTTTTTTGAATTCCCATTCTCTAGACCATATAAGTGTACCTAAAGGTTGAAACACCTTGTGATTTTGTTATCACATTGATTATAGCATGTCAAGGGTAGATGTGATATCCTTCTTGCTTATTGTAGGATTGATTACTGGTTATGACTTGTATAATATTTGATAGTAAGTTTGCAAGTGTCATGAGATTATATGCTTGTGCTTATATTCAAAGTATTTTTCATAGAGACACATCTTACATATGTCATGTATAGTCACTTTATACATGACATTTGTGAGATGCATTCCTATGAAATCTTTAGTCATATGACTCATGGGGGCTTTGATTTTTTAGGTTTTGTAGATACTATACTTCTTCTTAGACACCATTATCCTCCTAAAGAATCTTTGTCAATGCAAGCATTTCTCCAGAAAACCTTTTCTACCTTCTTTTATTTCCCTAAATTACACTGCTAGCAATATTTAATCTTTCTTTACAATATTTATATCTAAAATAATGAATAATGAAAACATATTTCACTTATAGTCTTGATGAAAAAGAAATTGTACTTAGCAACTAGTCTGGCTGGAAAACATTGTTCTTGCAAAGTGGATCATGATTATGATTAATTTTATAAATTTATGATTTTAGAAATTTGATATTGTTTTTTAGAGTTGAGAGAAATAAAATAATCAATGAGCAACCCTAACAATATTAGATTAACTCATTCTATATCAATTGAACTTGAAATGCATTAATTTACTTTGATGTCTATCTTGTAACATTCATATTTAATTCCTTTTAAACTATAGAGCTAATTTAAAAGTTTTCTGACATTGTTACATTCTCTAAGTTACCTAAACACGTTTATTCTTGTCCATATTACCAATATTAGTAATATAGGTTGAAAAGCACCAGAATAGTCCAAATTTCATTCTTATACTTTTTTAAACGATACATTTCTACTAATGAGCACCCTTAATTATAATGGATAGATTCACAATTTTCAAGATAAACTCATTTACAATGTATTCTAAGAATTTGAAACCCCATATTTCAAACTTTGTCTTCTAATATTAAAATTGAAAAAAGAAAATGTAGAGCCACAACATTAAAAATATAATTTATATTTCCCCAAAAAATACAAAAACTATGGCATTGGTTCATAGATTTACCACACACCCACATGGTTGCTCTTATTGATTTGGACATATCCTTAAGAGAAGAAAAAGAGAATAAAATAAATAAATGGTCACTTAGGCAAAAAATTTAGTAGTTTTAAGATTCAAATTTGATAGAAAAGACAACTTATCTAGCTACCATGCAAGAAAACTATCATTTTTCCACCATAAAATAATTTCCTCAAAGAATTGTTTTATATTTATTCCTCCACAAAAGAATTTCCCCAAACAATTATTTATATTTAAGCTCAAGTAAACCTATAGTGACTACCTCTTACTATGAGGCAATTGACAGATAATTTGGAATACTCATAGTGAATTGAAAGATAATTTGGAGCGCTATTGTAAAGAAGAAAAAACTATTAGATGCTTTATACAAACTTAATCACCAAAGAGCCAAAAAAGTATGCGCAATGTTTTTCTAAACTCTGATTACTTTTTAAACTCTTATTACTTGAAATGGAGACAAAACAAAAAATGAAACAATTAATGTGAAGCAAGAAAGAAGAAAGAGTAGTTATCATTCATGCTATATACTACAATGGACTCTACAACCAATCAAAGCAACAAAATCATTCTAAGAATCAAAGACAATGTTGGAAAGGGATCTAACAAACATAGATGATAGAAACAATTTCAAACTAACAACAAAAGTTTTTATCAAGGAACCAATGCATGAAACATACATTAAGATGTCTATGCCATCAGCTCTACCACACTAGCAGACTACATTGGGCTAGTAATGCTACAAACAAGCTATTGATCACAGAATTTCCATATATCAGTAATTCATAAACATAAGAAAACTAGTAATTCCAAAAATATAAAATTATTACTTACTAAATTTTGGCAATGCTATGATAGATATGGTTTAGGTCTCTATAAATCAAACAAGTTTCAAACATATGTTTTTGATGTATTAGATAGAAGCCAAAAGAGGGGGCTGACCCCATAGTATAGAAGGCTAGGTACTAATGGTATTTTCCCCCTACTATCTAACCAATGCCTTTTCTAGACATAAAAAACATCTTTAGTGTGAACACCATAACAAGGTATTTCAAAATATCAATATCAACCATGTACTACCCCTAAAATATATACTTTACCAAAAAGTAATCCAACAACATAAACTACAAGCGCTACTGTTAAAACAATTAATATCCACAGTAACCCAAAGTGCTACATAGGACATAGATTCACAGTTAACCATAACATAATAAAAGGAAAAAGAAATAAAAGCATAGAGGCTAGTTCCCCTCCTTCTCCTCTAGGTCCTCCCCCTCTTTTTCATTAGGATCCTCCATGGTCAATTTTTCCACCTCCTACTTGATGGGTTTCTCCAACAAATTTTTGAGCCAATCATCCATCAGGAAACTATAGAGGGAGTAGGTGGTCTCACTCTCTTTTCCTACATTCTCCTCCTCCTTGTTCACCTACAAAAAGTAGAGAGTGGTGGTTGTTGAATGCATGAATTTAGTAGAGAACTCAACAAGGGTTCCAACCTTTTAGCACAGGGCTTGTTGAATTTTAGTTAGGTCATGAATTGGTTTCCCCAACCTTTCCAATAGAGTTTTAATTTGGTTCTACCCAAGGCTATGATGCCCTTTCTTTCCCCACCCTTAGCAACATCCTTCATAAGGGAGGTGATATCTTCCTGTGTGGGGATGGGTTGGCTTCCAAGGTGTCCAAAATGTGGGAAGGGCTTGACACATCCTTACTTCTCGAGCCAAGGTTTATAACCTTCCTCTTGTTGACATTAAGTCAAAGTTTGTTTAATAGTGACTCACACCTAGTCAATTGGTTAAGCCTACCAAGCATATCTTTTAGTTTGCAGTATTAACTAAATTCTCTAATTACTACCAAGTTATACTATTACTACTTAGTAATATAGTTGCTACCAAGTTCCAGAATCTTTATATAGTTCATGATGAGTAGTATCGATCAAGTTGTTTAGTGATAGTGCTAACCAAGCTTCATACTGTTAATCGAGTTGCACAGTGTCAAGCATGCTCTCAAGTATGTACCAAGCTTACATTATTAGTGATGAGAATCTAGTGTTGACCAAGTCAAGGAGTTTCGACCAAGTGATTTGATTTATACTGAGCTTGCAATGTTAGTGTTGACTAAGCCATGGAGTGTCAACCAAGTGATTCAGTTTATATACCCAGTTTCATTGTGTTCATTGAATCACACAAATGGTGACCAAGTTTTAGCTACTTGAAAGTGATTAGTTGAACTGAGCTTCTATGTCTAATGAGTGCATGATGATGCTGAGTGTTGAAAATGGTTTCTGAGTAATAGAACATCACTGAATTTGTCTTCAAAACCCAAGTGCCATTAGTTGGGCTGACTTTATGATCTTGATAGAAATTTATGTTGTAGCCTACTTTGATGAATTGTGATTTGGTATATATATAATGAAATGTATCATATCCAAATAAAGAAAATATAAAGAGAAGAAGTGTGAATTAAGAAGGCTACATATAGTATAAGGGACAAAAAAGATTTATCTACCACAACAAGGTGATCTTTATAGTTCAAAGGAACCTCAACCAACAAATTAGAGTTGCAGATCATAGATTAGCCAATAATCCATCCTAATAGTTGTATCAGTTAAATCCTTTAATAGGGTAGACTTAATAGTCCTTGGCAAATGTCTTTACCAAGTGAATACTTCATTGCATGTATTGTAAATCCTTTCACAAGGTGGACCTACCAGTAATTATTGCTCGTAATAGGGTAGATCATCAAAAGTGATCAATTCTAAGCCTTAATAGACCAACTTTATTCTATAGTACTAAAGCTTGTGGGTATCATCCCCAGCCCAGTTTTACTTTCTATTTGGAAGGTTTCTAGGTTACCATATCTTGTATCAAATTTCTATGAGTGTTTATTTTCTTTAATTCTTTCATGAATGCAATTAGATTAGAATATTATATGAATTATTAATTGGTGAAATAAGAAGAATTTTTATTGGTTTCTAATTCACCTCTCCCCTCTTAGTAACCTTGCCTACCTCATATTTTTAACAATTGGTATTACAGCATTGTGGTTCTCAGAGAATAAGTTTAATAGATTGAGCAAAGGTTAGAGGTAATGGAGGCATATAGGCTAGATAGGGCCATTAACAGTAAAAAATTGGATCTTGAATTGGCTATTGGGCAGCTAAAGAAAGAAAACGAGCAACTCTCTCAATCATTGAAAAGAAGGAAAGATCTTGTAGTATAAAAGAATGACAATCTCTACACTGAAGAAAGAATTGAAGAGATCCATCCTAAAAGAAATTTAGATGAGGCTAATGAAGAATTCAAACACCTATAAGAAAAGTATTCCAATATTCAAGAAGAAGTTAGAAAACTGAAAAGTGAACAAGAAATCTAGTTAGTAAGATTATGTGAAGTCATGGAAGAAAAAGAAAAAGCTAGAGAAGAGATAGAAGAAAAGAACAATGAAATTCAACATCTATCCCTTCAACAAATAGATTTCATTGATCAGCTCACTAATGCAAATGAAGAACTCATGAATCTAATATCAAAGAATGAAAGACTATAGAATGATCTAAACATTGAAAAGAAAACCAATGAAAGAATGTTGAAATCTCAAGAAAGCTTGAATCAGTTGAATGAGAAAAGTTAGTACAAACACAAAGGAAAAGTAGGAATAGGATACACTAAAGAAGGTGAATCATCCAAGAAAGGAGTTCAAAATAATCAAAGGCTTACTTAAAATTATTGTTTTAAGTTAGGTCATACATCAAACCAATGTTGGAGTAATGGTAAAGAAAAATTCAATGGAAACTATTACAATTGCAATAAAAATGGTCATAGAGAAAGTGAGTGTAAGGAGAAACCTAAGTTTGAAGGTATGTGTCATAATTGCAAGAAACAAGGACACAAATCTTCTGAAGGAAAAACTAAGATACTAAATCTAGTAGTGCAAATTGTAAAAGTTATATTTGGATGGGACTATAACGCATGGCGTAGATGCCACTATTGTGGAGAATTTAGGCACATTGGAGAAAATTCTGTGAAACATCATATGAGGAAAAGAGACACTACTAGAAGATGTTTCATTTGTATAGAACTTGGACACCTTGCCAAGAACTATATGAAAAATTGAAGGATTGAAGATGAAAGGAAAGCCAAAGATGACAATACCAAAAAGCAGATGAAGAAGCAATGGATACCAAAATCTCTTGAGAATCCAAGTCTAAGTCATGAAGCACATGTCACTCAAGAGTTGGGTGACTCAAGTATATCAACTTGAACTCTGACATGGATAACTAGAACTAAGATTGTGAAATAGACATCTCTCATCAGTTCTAGCTAGCTAGAAGAAAAGATCCATATCAGAATTCAAAATGCAAAAGGATCACCAAGTGGTTGTGAAAAATCATAGACCTTATCAATCTAGGTTGGGTTGCAAGACCTTGTCAAGCAAGGTTGGGTTACACTAAAATATTGTGTGTGGATTTTGAGTTGTTGAAGAGTCTATCGAGTTATGTTGAGACTACCAAGCTATGAATATCTATTGAGTTTTAAAAGACAAAATTGAGTGAAAGATAGTCTGTCATTGAGTGAGTGGTTGTACCAAAGCATTTATGGTGATTGAAAAGTCAAAATTTGTTAAAAAGAAGAAAATTGAATTAATTTTTCACTTTGAATTTTTTAGAGCTATTTGCAAAGATCAATTTTTGTGCTTCTAAGTGATCTATGTGTTTGTTGTTGGAAGAATTTTTGAAGTGTTCTTTTCAAAACCCTACAAGCCCCTATCGAGCATGGATTCTTCTAGCAACAAAGAAAAGAAAGGATTAGAAATGTTGATTTGAGGACTAGAATGCAAGCTTCTAGCATTCAAAATAAGTCCAACAATTGCCGAATCACTTAACCCATCAGGTGCACAATCTCAAATTCCTTCCTAGGTATTACTCATGCATGATATATTCTCATATTACGAATTTTCTATTCAAGATCTAGGTACACACGAAATGCACAAGGCATTGAATGAGTTAAGTGTGAATGGCACTCTAAAATGCAAACATCAACATTTGGAAGAAAAGGGCTTGACACATATTTTGCATATGCCAAGGGATTTTCAAGAAAAATAGATAAGATTCATACTAAGCCAAGTTCACAATGGAAAGTCATGGTTGGATCAAACTATTTTTATCACAAGGAAGATGATTCATTGAATCACTGGCCTTGAAATTTTAAACAAAGCCAAGAAGACCAAAACCCTAGGTTGGGTTGAATTGGCAAAGAAAAATCTTCCTAACTGGGATGGAAGAGGAATGAAGATAAGTGGAATCATAGACATGGAATTGAAATTTTGGATTCATGTGATTGTCCACAAAATCTAAAACTCTAGTTGTCTCAATAGCGTGTCATGTGAGGTAGTAGATTTGGCCCTCAAGGTGGGAAAAACAACATGTCATTTGACCTTGCTGAGTCGTTATTGAATTAGTTCAATAAGAATATGGAAAGCATTAGAGGTTCCAAGAACAATCTGTGTAAGTTTGGTTCACTCATAACTTGTTTAATTTTCTTTGTAAAAAAATTTGTCCCTTCTAAATGCATAGTTTTATGGAGAAAAGATGTACCTGTTCTATACCAAATTAATGAATATATAGCAAAGATACGAGAAAATTTTGATAGTATAATGGATAACTACTTTGATTCATTCAAAGAAAAGATGAATAATAGATATAGGATACCAAAGAAACTTATAGAGGGCTAGAAAGATGACATCTATTTCATAGTACACTATGATAGAGTGTATATTCAAGCAATTAGACCAAGGGTGGCAAGTGTTAAGCCTCTTGAATATGATGCTAACATTAATGATACAAAATATATCATTAAGGCTCTATTGAATGAGCTTGTGGATCCTAAGACACCATATTTTGGAACTTATAAAGAAGGCAAGGCAAGGATTGAACTTGAAATTAAGCATACTCAAGAAGTTAAGAAAGGAAGAAAGAGGATAGAAAAAATAAGTCAAGCAAGATCTACACTCCTCTTGAAAGAGGAAAAAGGAGATGATGTGGAAGAACATGAAGCAGAGGATGAAGTAGAACAAACCAAATCTAAGGAAGAAGAGCTTATAAGAAAGAAAGGTAAGGTTAGAATAACCAGACCTACTAAGTCATTCATTGTGGTATACACAAGGCCACCAAAATCTAGGAAGAAATTGAAGTGTGTTTAGGAGGATGCTAAGAAAATTATTTTCAAAAAGACTTCACCTATACTTTAAGAAAAGATAAAGGAATTAGAAAGAGGAGCTGGAATGGAAAATTCCAAATCTCTTAGATATGAAACTAGGAATGCAAATGAGGGTTAGGATAAAACCATGGACATAAATAACAATTAAATACAAATATAACCAATATTAGAAAATAATAGATCACAAATAAGAGAACACAAGATACCAAGATTTAACATGGTTCACCCAAACTCTGGGCTATGTCTACCAAACAAAAAGTTCAATATTATTATGATCTAGTGATTACAATCTAATTACAATTTGTAATCCCTTAGAGCTCAATATCACCACAAGAAGCAATTTCTTGATCACCCACAATGAAACAATCCCTAGCCCTAAGCCCTTTTATACAAATATTTTTGCCACTTTAGGGTTAAAATTAGTTACAAGATGTCAACCATAAAATGCTGATATAGTAGCCCCAAAAAAAATTCTTAGGGGATCCACTCTTAAACTCTTGCTTGGGGCTTGACATGACACCAAACCCCACTGAGCAATTATGGAGTATGTATAATACATCTTTGATTACTCACCACAATATGACAATCTCCCACTTTTGGACTGATCAAACTCCACACTAAACAACAATCTCCTACTTGGTGAGTGATCTTGTAGCAATACTTCTACCACATGGGTCTCCCACTAGATCAAACCACCCTGAATTTTGTTGTTCTTTTATTCCTATTCTATCTAGAAGACCAATCGAAGCTGAAGAGGAGTTTAACTTCTCCCTTGTTACTACCTTTTGTAAACATATATGCTAGATTGTCATTTATATGTATCTTGTCTAGCTTTAATTGTCCATTATCCAAAACTAACTGAATGAAATTGTACGATAATTGAATGCGTTTTTTCTTTGAATGTAGAGTTGGTTGTCCCAATTCTTTCAAGAAGAGTTGAAGCCATTTGATCTCCTTGCTACCTCTATAGCAGCAACATACTTTGCCTCTATAGTAGATAAAGTGTTCACATTCTATAATCTAGAAACCTAACTCACTGCTACTCCACCAATAGTAAATTAGTAGTAAAGCCCCAATAGTGTAAATACTTACTGGATGTACCTCTCAAATTTTTGAGAATCCATTTTACTGAATTCTAATGCTCAATTCCTAGATGACTCATATACCTACTAATGACTCCTACTACATGTGCAATATTTAGCCTAGTACATACCATAGCATACATCAAGCTTCCTATAGCTGAAGCATAAGGTACCTTAGACATCTTATCCTCATCTTCTTGTGCCTAGACACATCTACTCAGTTAACTTCAAATGACTAGGTAAAGGTGTGCTGACAACTATAGCATTCTCCATAGAGAAACATTGCAACACTTTCACAATATAATCATTCTAAGATAATGTCAATTTCCTGTTCTTCCTATCTCTGTGAATCTTCATACAAAGGATTTGTTTTTTTGCCCCCAAATCCTTCATAGAAGATGCATGTGCTAACTAGTGTTTTAGCCCCTTAATATGGTCCATGTTAGACCCAGCTACAAGCATATCATCAGCATATAAACATAAAATAATGTAGTTGTCAGCATCCAACCTCTTAAAGTAAACACAATGATCTGAATGGCGCCTACTATATCTATGTTTATGCATAAAACTATCAAATTTTGAATACCATTGTCAAGGTGCTTGCTTCAAGCCATATAAACCTTTCTTCAATCTGCACACCAACTTCTCCTTACCCTTGACCTCAAATCACTATGGTTGTGCCATATATATCTTCATCTAAATCACCATGAAGGAAGGTTTTTTTAATATCAAGCTACTTCAAATGCAAATCGTCAGTAGTAACAATACTTAAAACAATGTGAATAGAATTTATTTTAACAATAGGAGAGAATATCTCATCAAAACTAATGCCTTTATTTTGTGCAAATCCTTTTACCATTGACCTGGCTTTAAATCTTTTCTTACCTCCATCATCTTCTTTCAACCTATAAACCTATTTATTTTGTAAAGCCCTTTTACCTATAGGCAACTTGCATAGATCCCAAGTCTTATTTTTTAGAAAAGAGTCCATTTCATCTTTTATTATAGAGTCTCATTGAATCTTAGTATCCACCTACATAGCTTCATCATAATATTTAGGTTCACAAGCATTAGTAAGTAAAATAGAGTACAAAGAAGGAGAAAATCATTCTAGAGGTCTACTTAGCCTCGTTGACCATCTAAGATTCACTGGGTGTGTGGTATTTGTTGTGTGGTTGTTGCACATCATGAGGAATTGATGGAACATCATCTTTTGGAGCATCATCTAGCACTACATAATCATCTTCTTTCTTCTCATGTTGCTACAACAGATCTTTGTTCAACAATTTCTCATTGAATATGACATCCCTACTTATTACACTTTTATGATTTTCAAAATCTCAAATCCTATAACTAGATTCATCAATGTCATATCCAACAAATACACATTTCTTTGACTTCACTTCTAGCTTGGTTCTATTTTTAGAATCTATATGAGCAAATGCTTCACAACTGAAGGTTTTGAGAAAAGAATAACTCACCTTCTTACCAGTCCATGCTTCCTCTAAAATACCACAACCCAAAGGAGTAGAGGGACCTCTATTAATCAAATATATAGTAGTATTGCCATACTCTACCCACATGTTTAAGAGAAACCCATCATGCAACCTCATGCTCCTTGTACGCTCCATTATAGTCTTGTTCATGTATTCAACCACTCCATTTTCCTATGAAGTCCTTGGAGCAATTTTTTGTCTATGAATATCATCAGTGGACTAATAATCTTTAAATTAATCACTGTAATACTCACCACCATTATTAGATCTGAGACATTTTAATTGCTTACTAGTCTCATTTTCAACCAAATATTTTAATTTCTTAAAAGTTTGAAATACATCAAATTTTTGTCTAAGAAAACAAACCCATACTTTTTTAGTTGCATCATCAATAAATGTAACATAATAATGAGAGCCACCAAAGGGAAGATACTTGATCTGGTCCCCATACATCTATATGCACAAGCTCTAATTTCTCACTTTTATTTTGCCTCACAGTCTTCACAAAACTCTCTCTCTCTCTCTCTCTCTCTCTTTTATTTTTCATACACACAACTTTCATAGAAATCCATATTAACACATTTTAGACTTGGTAAAACTTTCTTTGAATGAAGTACTTTCATACCTTTCTCATTCATGTGCCCAAGTCTATTGTGCCACAATGTTGTATCAGAATCTATAACAACTATTTTTCCTCCCTTCTCAACTGCAAAAACCATTCCTAAACATTCATTTTTCTCTAAAACAATCAAAGTAGAAGGAACAATATGACCTATTCAAAGATATAAGGTGCCTATTTTCACACATTTTTCTACAAGGGAACCTTTTGAAACCTTCCAATTTTTATCATTAAAAGTAACTATACAACTCTCATCACTGAGTCGTCCTACCAAAATCAAAGTCCTACTTAGCCTTGGAACATATCTTACCTCATGTAGTAGCCAATGACTCCCATTCTGCAAATTAATTTTAATTTTTCCCTTTTTCAACAATTTGACAGGGTTCACTAATCCCTCAAATAAACAAGCCCAAAATCCCCTTGGACATAATCAATAAAATAACATTTATGAGGTGTAGCATGAAATGAAGCACCAGAATCTAAAGCCCATGAATCATAAATACTTTCTAAAGATAGAAGCAAAGCATCCTCTTTGGGTTTGTTACTTACCACATTTGCCTCCTTGTTCCCTTTTAGTTTATCTCCTTTTTTCTTTCGAGTCTATTAATCTTTCTTCTTATGCCTTGGTTTCCCATACTACCAGTAGTCATTTGATCCTCTGAATTGAGACCTCTTCCCCTTTGATTTTCCTCTTGATTTCCCATGATTTCTAGAATTATTTTCTCTCTCAGTTCTTTTACCTCTGCTTTGTGCGTTCAAAGTAATTCCTGATGTAGATCCACTTGAGATTTTCCTACAAGTTTCCTCACTCAAAATAACACCCATAACATCATCATATTTTAGGGTATTAGATCTAGAAATAGAATTACTCACAGTCATTACCAAGCCATTCCAACTTTTAGGCAGAGAATACAAAATCAAGAGAGTCCTAATTTCTTCATCAAAATTAATACCCACAGAAGATAATTTACTTGTAATAGTATCAAACTCATTTAAAAGATCCACAATAGATCCACCTTTTTCCATATTCATATTAAACAATTATGCTTCATGAGAAATACATTATTTAAAGAAAAGGTCTTTTCATACAATTTTGCTAGAGTTTCCATCAGCTCTTCCATCGTCTTCACTTTGTAATGTTAATTTACATGTCATGGTAGAGGAAATATTTTGACCATTTATTGAAATCAATGTAGAGAAGTTGGTAAGATTAAGCTCAATATACATAACAAATCAACAAATATGAGACATAAGCTTAAATTAAGAGGCTTAGGAAAATTACTTTCTCCATGTATTCCAAAAAATAGAAACTGCTTGGAAACTACATTTGTGCATTTTAGTTGCTCCTAACACATTCTAGGAAAAAGTGGATTAACCTTGCCAAAATTTATTCTTTCCATGGGTAGGTGGGTGTCTTCCTAAGAAATGGTCAATCATTCCAACTTTAAAATCAAGAATTTTTTTTTTTTGTCATTATTTCTAGCATCTAACATCTAACAGTTTTTAGGTAGATGAGATATGACTAATCACAAAATATTCTATAGAAGAATTTCAATATATAATTTGAAATTGACATAGTCTATTTTTTTAAAATTATATAACTCCCTATAGATTCTTAATTTTCATATGTTGATAAATGGGAGTTGGTGGTGAGACTTTAATAGGTAATTTTACCATGGCAATTTGTAGAGGTCTAAATCCTTTCTTGCCGTATTAAATTTACCATCGCTTTATATGCATTACTGACAAAATACTATGAATACTCTTTCCTATTATGTGTTATGTTTAATGAGAACAAGGAGCTAGTATGTACAGAAATTTGGAGGACTCAAATTGTTGCAATAGAAAAGGTACAACTATTAGAACATAAATGTTACTTAATGACTTTAAAAAGTATGTCTAAAGGTATTGACGTGAATGTAAATGATAGTCAATTAGTGAGGAAAGAAGAGGGTAGCCAATTTGAGTTTTGTCCTAGTCTGCCCATCCATCCATCCATCTATCTATCTATCTATCTTTATCCCTAACATCTCTATCTACCACTTTCTCGACTATCCTTATCTATATACACAATTGAGAAAAAAATATGTTATAAAATTCGAAGCTTAAGTGATTGATTATTCATTTTATATATCATAATATAATGTTAAATTTAATTTTCTTATGTTGATAAATGGGAGTTGGTAGTGAGACTTGAATAGGTACTTTTTCCATGGTAATTTGTAGAGGTTTAAATCCATTCTCATTGTATTAAATTTACCATCGCTTTATATGCATTAGTGACAAAATACTATGAATAATCTTTTCTATTATGTGTTATGTTTAATGAGAACAAGGAGCTAGTATGTGTAGAAATTGGGAGAACTCAAATTGTTGCAACAAAAAAGGTACAACTATTGGAACACAAATGTGACTTAATGACTCTAAAAAGTATGTCTAAAGGTATTGATGTGAATGTAAATGATAGTCAATTAGCGATGAAAGAAGAGGGTAGCCAATTTGTGTTTTGTCCAAGTCTTTCCATCCATCCATCCATCTATCTATTTGTATCCCTAACATCTCTATCTACCACTTTCTCGACTGTCCTTATCTATATACACTATTGAGAAAAAATATGTTATAAAATTTAAAGCTTAAGTGATTTATTATTGATTTTACATATCATAATATAATGTTAAATTTAAATGCAATTCTTGATTAAAATTTGGCTAATAAATTTGTTAAAAATGTACTATCTCATGTATATATTAAAATATTGGAAGTCCATAAAGTTGGCATATCAAGACAAAACTTAAAGTAATACTTGAGATATATATATATATATATATACACACACACATATACATATACATATACATATACATATACATATACATATATAGACACATATATATACATAAATATATATATATATATATATATATACATACATATATATATATACATACATACATATACACACATATATACATATGTAAATATATATATACACATATATATACATACATATATACATATATACATATATATATATATATACACATATATAGATGTATATATATATACATATATACATATATATACACATATATATGTATATATGTATACATATATACATATATATACACATATATATGTATATATGTATACATATATACATATATATACACATATATACATGTATATATGTATGTATATGTATGTATATATGTATGTATATGTATGTATATGTATGTATATATGTATGTATGTATATGTATATATGTATGTATATATATGTATATATGTATGTATATATGTATATATATGTATATATATGTATGTATATGTATGTATATATGTATATATCTATATGTATGTATATATATATGTATGTATGTATGTATGTATGTGTATGTATGTATGTATGTGTGTATGTATATATATATATATATATATATATATATATATATATATATATATATATATATATATATATATATATATGTTGGAATGTTAAAAAATGGGAAGAGTACTTCTAAGAGGGGGGAGGGGGGGTTGAATTAGAAGTATCACACTTTTAACCTTTTCTAATTCTTTAAATCAAATAACTGAAAATAAGATGCATGCATGTAAACATATCAAGTGAATATAAAGCAAATACGTGCACATAATACACATAACACTAGATTTGGTAACCCAAAAACCCTCTAGGAATAAAAAAGTAAAATTGGGGTGGGGATGATACCCACAAAAATCATTACAACAACAAATGTTTGACCACTTCTGATGGTCTACCCTATGAAAGGCTTGTCCTGTTAAAGGTTTTACACTATGTGAATAGTGACCTAGTTAGAGAATTTACAAACACTTTACATGAAGTGTCACACTATTAAAAGATTTAGTCACCTCTTCAAAGGATCTACAAAATAGCTGTTAGGCTAACCTATCAACATAGGGTTTTCACTATCTAATACAATGGCTAGAGAGTATTAGAAACCTTTGACCTGAATGCTTACAATCTTCAATTTCTGATTTCAAGCACTTGATTTGCTCCTTTTGATATTGATCCTCTAAGATATGATATCTGATCATGTCCCTTGTACTGTTCTGATCAACTAGATACGTAATTGCTACTCTATTCCTCTAATTCTTTCTCACTTCACACTAAATTTTGCTATAGTTTATCCATATAATATTCTCTTCCACACTTGCAATGGGGTTTTTTTCCTTCTTTTAAAGATTGTGAAGACTTTGGGTTAGGTATGGATCTACAATCCATATTGAATCTTAAGTTCCCACTCATTCCTTGCATTTTTCTCATTGGTTGCATGCGTTCTCCATTTTTCTAATTGACTGCATGCTGATTGCATAGGAAATGTAAAAGATTCTTCCTTATCCTTTTTCTCCTTCAAAATCCTTCTATGTCGGCTCTAAAAATGGTTTACATCTGAGTTTGTGAGGGCACAAACTCATAAGTTGATTCTATGTTACTCAGCACATACTGGACTACTAGTATTCGACACCTATTGCATTTTGTCTTGCTCGGCATATGTATAGTTCTGGCTCACTTGGCATATGAAGCATTCTAACTTGCTCGACATATGTATAGTTCTATCTCACTCGACATATGAAGCATTCTGACTTGCTTAGCATCAACTGTGACTTGACACCTATTTATCACTCGACACTTATATAATGCTCGGTACCTAGAGTCACTCGAATAGTTGATATGACTTGGCACACACTATGGCTCAACATACATAGTTTACTTAGCTTCAGTGTAGAAAGTGGTTAAGTGTATTAACACTCAAATGTCAAAACCATTCTAAGAACAATAGTCTCCCCCTTTGACATGAGTGTCAAAAACACTTAACTAAACATTATTAATCTGTCCTTTTGAGTACCTTATCCACAAAATTTCAAAATTTGTTCAAAATACCTTATAACTCCCCCTGAGCTAATTGTGCCTTGACATTCTTGCAACCCAAATTTTGTGCTAAATGTGCCTGATATTCTTTTGCCTTTGCCCTGTATCTGTAATTTGTACCTATGTGTTGTTTTATTCATATCTTCCTCAAAACATTATTTCTCCCCATTAAATAATGTAATCAAAATTTAGTATTCTCCCCCTTAGATATATCTTCTTTACTACTATTTCTCCCCTTATCTTCCTTATTATCTCCCCCTTTCTGATACTTATGTTAAAGGGTTCTAAGGAGTAATACCATATTTTGCCAAAAATGTGTTGTTTACCTCCATTATTATTTTGAGAGCTGCATCCCAATTCTCCAAAGCAATGTCTAGTGACTTCTGCTAGATAGTAGTCTCTATAGAAAGATGTACAAGTCCATCTAATGTAGAAAGATTTGGATCTTTCTTTAAAACAATTTCTGCATAGACTTGTTCTTTGTGGAGGACCTCCAAGTGTGGAGTTATGGAGGATTGAATCTGCATTCATTTGGCCTTTATATTGGCCTCTTCACTTGCTAATGTAGCTAACTCTCTTTGGGTGTGAAGTGATTGGGAAAAATGCTTCTCACTTTGAGCTAGATCCCTTGGTAGTTGCATGCTAGAAATCTTAAAATTTCTTTCCAAGCTCAATATCCTTTGATTTGTCTCTTGTGTGAAGTTGGAAAAATCACACAGCTTTCTATACAATGAGAAAATGTTCTCAAGTATAGCTTTCACCTTATCTATTTTCTTGGCCAAATCAACCTGTTCAAGTGCTATACCACTTGATATCCTCTCATTTACTTTCCCCTGAAATTTCCTCTCAGGCCACTCCATAAGTTTAACATTTGAATCCTGGTCTTCACTAGTCACCTAGTCAACTATATCAGATAGTTGTTCTATTATGGGCTTTGCTCCATTTGGTGACTACAAGTTGAAGGCATCCATAAAGATGTCCTTAATCTAATGTAGTGCTTGCTTGTGTTTATACTCTTTTATGAGTATTTCTAGCCTCTTCCTTCTGTCTAATGCATCTTTCATTTCATTGATTTGCACCATTGTGGTGGTCTTGGAGTCATAGGTAGGTATTACAATATCTTCATCTAATTCAGGGTCTCCATAGTGAAGTACCCTAGCCACTCTAGTTGAGCTTGAGCCTAGAGTTAAGATCTGCAAAGGAATGGCTTTAGTGCTTTGCTTTTGAAGGGTCTTTGTAGGAGTGCCAGTCTTTGGTAGTTCTACCAATGTTTGAATAGCAGCTTTCTCCTTTTCCTTTGAGGTATCCTCCTTCTCATTAGACTTTCCTTCTACTACACTTGGCTTCTGTGTGGTGTTACCTACGGCTATGGGTGGTGGAAGCATCAAAATTTTAGTGCTAGTAGCTGTGTAGGTGAAAGTTGGTTCCTTTGGTTTCACCTTTTCTTTTTGTGGTTCTTCTACTACCTTTTGTAGTTCATCTACACTCACCAATATAGGGCTTGTGCATAACTATGCCTGTAGAGTGGATTGGTGAATGATCTTGGAGAGATCCTCTATAGTTACGGGATTAATTTTCTGAGCTGAATTGTTAGGAACATCCTTAATGATTATTGTGTCTATAGGTGTGATGGTTGTATGAGGTGGACTAAGAGGTGGCATATGTGTGTCTTGCACACTCTGTTCCTCTTCTTGCTACCATTCAACTATTTCCATATCTTCTTTTTGTGTTTCTTCCTCCTCACCTTTTTCTTTATCCTCCTCATCTTTCTTCTTTTCTTCATCTACTCTAGCTGTTGCTTCCTTTTGCTTCTCTTACTCTCCTTTCTTCTCTTCTATTTTCTTTTCCTCTATCTTTTCCTTGACACTAGTCTCTGCCTTATTTGTTTCTTCTTGCTTGTCCTCAGTTATTTTATAAATTGTTTTCCACAATTGTGTGGATTTATTCACTACATCCTCAATCTTGTTTTGTAGGATGCTAAAGGCTCTATACTTAGGTACAAATTTTTCCCCATGTTTCTTATCAACCTTTGTTATTTTACCTTTTGTTATGTCAGGCTTTACTTAAGCTAAGGTAGATTTCGTAATCTGTCATGCCCAAATTTATAGGGTAAAAACACCAATTTTTTTTTTGTAAAAGGTAAACTTATGAAAGGAACTTCACATTGCCCATAAGGTTATCATTTGGTTAGTAGTTCAAGATTCCCAAGGCTATTAACATATGGTTGCAACATGCAAATCAAAGTGTTTTAAATCAAATTGGACGATAGTTTAGTTTCAACATCATGAGCCATAAGAGTCAATTTGAAAATATAACACTCATAAGTTTGTGAGGTAAATCATGTTCTATCGGGCTCTCAATATTGGCACCTAATGGAGTTTGTCAAATGTCGCATGTAGGCCAGATCATGATCCCTTCCAACATAGGTTAATCATAACATTGCTTGAGTGAGTAACATAATTGAGCTTACAGATACATATGATCTTGATCCTTGCATCTAAGTTGGGGTCACAATATTAGTTTTCCACCATGTCGAGCTTTGAACTATAAGATGTACTTACTTTCAAAAGAGCTATGTTGGGAGGATAATGCCTTTGATAACATACCTAAGCTTGAGCACATGTGGAAAATTGATGATGGGTTGGATCAACCATACTACACTACTTGGGCTAGCGTGTCGACTTGTTTTTGGTCTCAATAAAACATGTTCAATCAATACTTAATATAGATTATAGTGAGAATTACTATGTGTGATGGAGGTGAGATATATCCTAATGGATTTAACACACATGCCAAAAAATAAATTAGATTTAGTAGTCATTACATGTCCATTCTAACCAAATAAGAATATGTACACCTATCAATTGCAATATAATGGATCTAGTCATATCCATTGGGTGCCATAATTATATATATTCTTGGATACTATTGGAAATTAGTCAATATAGGCCAAGGTTAGCTCGAAGCCCACATGATGAATCTAGGGTCACTACTAATTATTGGTAGCATCCATTATTTAGTACTTTCCATCACCTACTATACATATCCTTATTTTATATTTTCAACTATTTATCATGTGAATGTTTAGATTACATCTTACTTCGCTTAATGTAATATACCTATGCATGTTTTACATTATGAGATATCTTTGAATAACTATCCCCATTAATGTATATAACACCATACGACTATGTAAATTACCACAAAATACTTATCCTATCTTCTTATCCATAAGATTCCTTCATATAACATTTTATATTTGTCTTATTAACAATTTATTATATTAAATAATATTCATTACTACATATAATTATTATTCATGCTACCCTTTATTTTATAACCATCTAAAAGAAATGTATTCTCAACTAAACATTACCATTAGTTTTTTTCAAGATTGTCACCCATCATTACTAATTATTCTACCGCTAACAACCACTAGTAACTAAAAACTTCCTTATACTAAACACACTTCCCTAAGCCCATGTTCGCAACCTAGGTGTCCATGCTATAATTAAACCCTAACTACTAAATACTAAACAACAACATAACTACCTCACACACCTCCCAAATGCCCCATCCCTTCTCAAGGCACGTGACTCCTACTTCCTCCTTTCAAAAAAAATCGCATGCTGTCCAAAAGTAGTTTGAGCTTACATAGCTGAACCCGAGGTATGGCACCGGCTATGGTGCAACTTATTTGCACCGCGCTGTTTGCATTTTCGTCTGCCTCCCGACTCTAACACTTCCATCATCCTCTTGATTCATCTTTACTACGTGTTGTTTCCAAAATCTATAGTGTCAGTTGCTTTATATATATATATATATATATATATATATATGTATGAGTTAAAGTTACAAGTTACAAGTTTTGATTTAAGCTTTAAAAAATGTAATGTATTTTAATAAATTGTTAATAGATTTAAAATATTCATATAGTATGTTAACAATATTATTATTTTTATAATAAACTATTGTAATATTATTATTAGTAAATATTAAACTATTATGATTATTTATTAACTTTTTAATGTGTTTAATTTAAATAGATTTTTAATAATAGTTATTCGTATATTTTATTAATAATATGTATCTAATTTAAATAACTTAAAAAAAAAGATATGATTTATAAATAAATTTTCTAATTAACATTTATAATTTCAATTTTATACATTTTTTTTAATAAAATAATAAATATCATATTATTGTCAAATCATATAATGTTATTGTTTATAAAAAAATAATAAAGATAATTTTTAAATTTTTATATATGTTAGATTATTATAAGTATTTATATTAGTTTACTATAAAATTTGATGTCAATTGTATATTACATATTTTCCTTACTTAATATATGAATAGGAAAAATTCATTCCACAATTCACCTTAATAATTTCTAATGACCTTATTATTTATGACTTCTTAAGTTTTTAAAAAACTTATTTTTTAATTAATAATAAATAGTTTTTCTAGTTAACACTTTAATTTCAATTACATACGCTAGGTATTTGAAGACTTATCTCTCATTAAATTTTTAGCATTAAAATACTTTAAAATGCTAACTATTAAATTTTTGGCACATTTTTTGCTTAAATCCAAAGAATTGTTAAATAATTTTTTAAAAAAATTAAAATTTACATCTAATCAATATACTTTATATTTTTAGATTTAATTTTACTAAAAGTAAAAATTATAGAAATAATCATAATAGTTTAACATTTAATTTGTCAATAATAGTCTAACATTTAATTTTTCAATAATTAATAATAAAAATAATAAATATTAATAAAATATTGTTATATCTATTATTAACTATCAAAATATAATACTTATTAAAAATAACAAGCTTATTAAGAAATGTTTATTAAATTCTGGGTCAAAATTTTAAATGTAAGAAATAATTTTTATACTTATCAAATCTGAACACATATTATTTTGTTTTGGGATGTCATTATCAGGTCATAAATATGTTTTTTTTTAATTTAAGAAGTTATAAATAATAGGTCATTAGAAATTATTAAGGTTAATTGCAAAGTGATTTTTTTTTTTCTATTTATACATTAAGTAAGGAGAATATAATTAACATCAAATTTTATAGTAAACTAATATAAATACTTATTATAAAAATAAAATTATTATTAACATACTATATAAATATTTTAAAGCTATTAACAATTTATTAATACAAAATACTATTTAAATTAGATACATATTATTAATAAAATATATGAATAACTATTATTAAAAAATTATTTAAATTAAACACATTAAAAAATTAATTAAATAGAATCATTAATATTCATAATAATTTAATATTTACTAATGATAATATTGTTAACATACTATATGAATATTTTAAATCTATTAACAATTTATTAAAATACAATACATTTCTTTAAATCTTAAATCAAAGCTTTAAACTTATACATATAAAAAATATACATATATAAAACAACTGACACTACAGAACTTGGAAACAGTGCGAGCAGAGGATGAGACAGGAGGAGGACGAAAGTGTTAGAGTTGGGAGATAGATAGAAATGCAAGCGGCACGGTGCAAATAAGTTGCACCGTAGCCAGTGCCCCCGACGTACATTGAGCAGCTGGTTGACTTGTCCCATCAAGGAGTAATGCGCTTAGAGAAGTTGTAGCGTGACATCCATCATAGTGATTCGTTTATCTAAAAAAAAATAGGCCCAGCCAATGGATGGTTGATTTGCCTGTGTGATTAAGAGTGAGAGCTTGCCATCCATACTCGAGTGCATTGGGTGAGGCGTCTCATGAAAGAATGTGGCTTTACCATGCATGATAAAGTTGCAAGTGTTTTCAGGTAATCAACCGACTTAAGGCTCTACCTTTACATCTACTAACACCTCATTCCCAACTTTTACTTCTGGTCAAAAGTCCCTTCTACTAAATCTTCCAACCAAAGCCTTGGCCCACATGCCTGTGGCTATTGAGTCACGAAAATGCACTTCCTTTACATTGCCTTTTCCAACTTTTTAAAAAATTGACCAAGTCCTCTCCTTCGTATGGAAGTACATTTTCGTGGCTGTATAGATGTTGCCGACCCACATGATCCCCCATGCCTATGTGTGAGTTCAACTACTTGTACCTAAGGCTCATGGCCCAAGTGGGGAAGGGGCACCTGGAATGCAGTGCTAGGCCATAATTTGCACCTGTGGCTAAATAGCAGAGGATTTGCACCCGATGTGACCATTTTTTGAATTTATAAATTGATTTATAAATCACATAACAACTGTTATGTGATTTATAAATTAATTTATAAATTTAAAAAACTGTCACGTCGAGTGCAAATCCTCTGCTAGATAGACATCTCCATAATTTGCAAGGCTAGCAATAGGATGGAATAGATGTGAGAGTTTGACTTCCAAGGTGGGGCCCCTTGACATTAATTTCTAGACATCCCTACTTACTTCCAAAGTCTCCACGTGGCCTATTGGAAAGTGCCTAAGTCATGAGTCGGACACATAACAAAATGGCTTCGTGCTTATTTTTTCATGGATCACGATAGGCTAAGGATATTTGGCTAGTGTGTGGGGGGAAACATTTATTTGTTAGTATGCTTGAACAATTATTTACTCCAAATTTAGGCTCCTTACCCAGTGCCTAGACTACTTGGGAGATGGGACTGACATTATGTCAGTATGTTGACCTTTCCCAAAAGCTTAATTCCACATAACCCAATGCACTAAGGGCTCGTTTGTTTGCTAGAATTAATTTGGAATAAGGAAACGAGAATAGGAAAATTGGAATAAATTTATTCTAATTTTGACTCAAAATGAGAATAAATTGAATTCCAAGTTTTTTTAAGAATTAGATTTATTCTTGCATTGGACCAAAATTGAAATAGATTTATTCCAATTTTTCTATTCCCATTTCCTTATTCCAGGTTAATTCCAGCAAACAAATGGGCCCTGGAATACGTATTTTGGAATAGAACGTATTCCTGTTCTCCATTTGGTTTAGCCAATATTTGATGGGAATTTGTGGACCCAAAAATTTATGTTTTCTAAAATTAAAAAAAATGGAATAGGAATATGTATTCCAATAACACCTATTTGGGCGGAATTGTAAAACCTCATTTTTGGGCCAAAATTGGAATACGTATTCCTATTTTACTTCGTATTCCAATCCCATTTTGGTGCATCCAAACAAGGAATTCAAATTTTTTGGAATACGTATTCCTATTCCACTCACCAAACGGGCCCTAAGGGAGGTTGGCGCTTGGGATTGCTTGTTATTTTATATATTTTTTGTAAACATGGGCAATGGTACATATTTTAAGCTAGTATAATATTTAGGTACTATGAATGATTGTGACTTGTTTGCACAAGCACTAATCACAGGGTCTTTATGAATTAGAACTTAGATTTTTTGACCCCTTTATTTCATTATTAAACTAACTAGAAGATTTTTAAGAATTTTCTTTGATTATTTTATTAGTATGTAATTGGGGAGTGGATTTATTTTCACTCCCCATACATTTTACAGAGAGTGAAAAAGTGCATGTACAGTGGGTAATTCCTCTTGGTAGATCATACTATATAATCTATTTAATTTATCTACTTTACTCAACTAGGATGTTAATTTAGCATTTTCAATATGACTCATCTAAAATAATAGATCTTGTTAATATGAATTGAAACAATAACTTATCAAATGAAATTCTTTTGGATCAAGGTCAATTATGAGGCCTATAGAATAATACTTCCCTTTCAATAATGGATCTAAAAATGAAGTTTCTCATCGAACTAATGCATACTGAAATTTCTTTACTTGCATCACCATTAGAGATACATTTTCCTATATTGATTCATTATTCTATGAGTGTGATTTCGTATTTGCAAGTTCACTTAGAGTGCCAAACCATTGGATTGCTTTTGAAAACCAGCCTCTATCGCATTCAACAATGACTATCATACTACAACTCTTTTGGTTTCATTACATCTAAATGCATGTTATAAAGAACAAATGAAAATACTTATATTTCACCATTTTCTTCATGGATCCCTACCTCACAATGATGTACATAAAATGGAATTACAAGAACATAGGTCAAAAGTACAAATTTTACAATACAACTCACAATAACATGGAGGAGAATTTCATCCTCTAAAATCATTACAAAAAGAACCCTTATCCCTAAACCAAGCAACCCAATCTACACCTTCAGAATTCTTACATTGTTATTATGAAATAATAAGATGGAGATTTCTCCATACAATACAATACATGAATGACCAATTCCTCTTCACGAACATCCTACCTTATCCCATGGAATCATTGAACATAGAATCTACAAGGAAACATCACAACAAAGCAACAAGGACCATGGGTGCTCTCCACCCAACCATAGGCCTCCAAAGAGACCACCCCTGCGCTAGGGGAACAAGGCTCAAACTGAGATTCACATACACACTTGCAAGAAACATATACATTACATATCAAACTTCAAAAATCCCATCCCAAAGATATTTCACAAAGGTTTCACCAATGGAACCTTAAACATAGGGTGAAGGTGTGCTCACAAGGAGGTTTTCCATATCATATCATGTCTGCCATAAAACAACTTTCATGCCTCTTGAGGCTTCATAATTCAGCAAATATCATGCCCTTTTGGGGCTTCATAATTTAACAAATATCATGCCCTTTTGGGCTTCATAAACATTCGCCACCACACACTACCAAAAACTTTAGCTTCCTTCAAACCCATACTTCATTTACTTCCTTGCTTCACCATTTTTCGCTTATCACCCCCAAGGCTGAATATGAATAAAAATGGTATACAATGGAGCCCATACTCCATGGTCCCCAATCATGCAAGCCCAACTACTGCCCATTCACCCTAGACTTCTCTTCCCTTCCCACAAGGGTGAGTAAAGCCCTCACACCCATGATCACATTCACATCCCAATCCAAACAAGAAAACAAAACCAAGAAGAAATAAAACAAGAAATCTTCAAGAGCACATCACATTCTCACAATGCCACAACACAATATCATATTCCATAATGCAACAAGAATACAACATATTCTCACAATACCACAACACCATTCAAACATTTACATGAATGCTACATCACAATACAATGACATGTAATCTACTCACAATATGAACTCACACCCCTACAAGCTCATGAATGCAAAATGATTATGCAAGCTTGAAGAAAACAAATAATACATGGCAAGAAGAAGACCAACCTTGAATCCCTTTTGCAAATGGAAATGAGTGCTTGAAGAAGAGCTCCTTCCCAAGCTTACAAACTCTAAGAGTCTCTAAAGTTAGAGAGTGGGTAGACAACCCCCCAAATTTACTCCCAAGCCATCTAAAAAGCCTCCAACTTCTCACTTAGCTAAAAATGGCACAAACAAGAAGCCTCCCTTTTCTTACATCCTTGCCCCTTTCTAAATTTGCACCTTGAACAAGTGTAAGAAAAACATGTGACTCTACAATTTCGAAATTTTAAGAAAATGACATGTTTGGAGGGTTCCCAAGGTCACCTAGGCCTACTATAGGTCACCAAAATAACCCCTTAGGACCCCTTTTTGACCTTGAAAAGTTAGTAGGAAGTTGAGATTCGAATTTTCCTTGATGGAGACTCCTCATAACATTTTTCTATGTGAGGTTAACTTGGTTACTACATTGGGGTTAGGTTTAAGTTAGGTTACTTCTTGTAAAACCTTGAATGACATGTCATCTCCACATAGACAACACAAGTGTCAAGTGACACACAAAACAACACATTATATTAAAAGTGACTTGTCTCCAATAATACATGAACTAAGCTACTACACACACATACAATTCATGTATATGAAGCAAAATACATTACAATGAGGTTTGAATCTTTTCCACTAATTCAACCTTGGCTATGTCACATTGTAGTAGTTTGAGCCTTGGTTCCTCGTTAAACCCATGGTCAAATTCTTGCACACTAAACTCGAGCATTAGTAGTCCAAGAAAATCATGTAAGCAATAAGTACATATGTGAAATAAATAATTATCTCATTCAACATTAGGCTTGCATATATTTCATCATCTCAAATTAACTTTCCCTTTCTTAATCATTTCAAATATAGCATTCCAAATATTAAAATATCAAAACTTGCATATCACATTCAACATTTGAGTTCCATACTTCATTCTTTCTAATTAAATTACTTTTTCTAACAATTTTCACATAAAATGATCATAATACTATAACATCAAACTCTTCTTATCAACATAGCATGGTCAATTTAATATTCTGAATGACTTCATAATCTATTTTTATCATTGTGACAAGATATTGAATCCATAACTATTGAATCCCTAGGTATGCGGGTTAGGTCTCAATGCATGACACAATCTATCCTTAACTGTAATTTCCACTTAAACATTACATTCTTACATTACAAGCATTTCTACCATTCAATTTCTATTAAAGCAATGTCAATAATTTAGAACATGAAATATAATCATTAAATATATCAATTAGGTCATAATATGTAGAGGTAAACACAGATCATCAAAATGTAGATATTAAAATGACATAACCCTATAGTCTCAAAAGTTTGTCAAAATATTGAATTAGATTCATCATAATGCAATTATCCCATTTATACTATGACAGATCAGGTGAGACCTCACATAATCTCCTTTTCCATTTTCAAACAATAATGCCATTTATTTTCAACTATCTCATACAGTTCCTTAGGCATGGTATTGTCAAAATCTAGAGGTGTGTTTTTGAATTCTTCAATCATGGCATACACAAATTCCTCTACTTTATTTTTCTCTTCTCTACTGAGCATATTAAAATCAAGAGTCTTTAAATCATTTAAATCTGCATTTCTAATCTTTTCACAAAGTTTGTCAATTGCAGACTTAGGAGGATAGCTTATCACTCTAAATTGGTTGATATCATCTGATTCTGTTCTTTCTTCATCATTTGTATTTAACTATGCCACATACTTTCTTCTCTTCTTTGGCTCTTCAGTAGGTTGTTCACTGGCCTTCTTCTTGTCTTTTGGTTATTCCTTGGCCTTTTGTGTGGATGCACTTATAGTAGCCCTTGTTGCTGGTGCTGGCTTAACTTGAGCTAGCTTAGTGACCTTCTTGGGTTTGGGCTGAGTTGGAGGCTGAGTTTTAGCCTTTCTTTTCTTTTGCTCAGCTGGTGTAGGTGCTTCCTTCCTTGGCTTCTTCTTCCTTGACACCTTCTTCCTTGTCTTCTCCTAAACCTTGGGTCAACTCTATTGGGCCTTGCCCTTGCTCTTCTTCTTCTTCACTTTATCCTTCTACTTCTTCTTCTTCTTCTTCTTCACTTGCTTCTCCTTCAATAGTTGCTCCAAATTTCCTCTTTATCTTCTTTTCTAATTTATCTTTCTTTTTGATAACAATGGCTATTTTAATTCATTTTCAACTTTTGATTTGACAACATCATATGTGCCAACATGAGGAGTCGCCTTACCAATTTCTTCTACAAGCAATGCTATGATTGCTGCTAAGGCTTCATCTATATCAAGTTCATATCCCAATGGCCTTAGCAATCTTACTCTTGGTATTGCTACCTGGATCTAGGTGTTGTCAATGTCAACCAAGAAGCATATGTCATTTATGTGCTTTTCGACTAGGGAAACTAGTATTCTAACCCTTTTCTTCATGGATTTCTTAAAATCTTCGAAGTAACTTTCCATTTGTGCCTTAAAATTGTCACCCATTTGATCAATGAACTCATTGATTTGTGTAATTGTAGTTTTTTTAGGGTTCCAATTCACCTTTCTTATAGAAGGAAACTCTTCCATAACATAAAAGAATATACACATAATAACTGAACCAAATTTGCATTGAGTACCTTTTGATCTCCTTATTGCTCTAGGTTTTCAATAATTTTTTTGTATCATAAGTTTTGATAGATCATATGTGTGATCTTTCTTTACCAGTTTGTAGGCTACATCAACAACTATGCATGGCACACTGTTCAATATGCTGGATTGATAGAATTTGTGTGATATTACTCTCATAGAAAAATCTAGAAGAGGATCAGTTACAGTATCAATAGTCATACCCCTCTTATTCCATTTGGCACCTGTATTGTTTTCAATGATCTCTTTGGAATCACTGCGCAAGGTCTTAGGCTGATCTAGGGTTGGGAAACCCATAACCCTATGCACTATCCTTTTTAAAAAATTTTACTAGTCCTATTTCCAGCCATAAACATCCATTGTGAATTATGCTTAAAATAATCCGTATCTATTTAGTTTTGAAACTAGTGGGGTAAATTAGGGCATTGGTCAAACCCTTTCTCTCTACTATTTGGAATTCATCCTTCAAAATCTTGTTCTTGTATAGTTTGTCATAAGCTTGAAATATTTCAAGATCACCTATGGCACCAATTTTGTAGTTATAACACTTTCTCGCATCTTACACCATGACTACTTTGGATGGCATAATGGATAAAGCATTGGCTGGGTCATTTTTATATGCAACCTCAGGAATGGGCTTGAACTCGAGTTGTTTAACCTTGTTGCTAACTAATTGAACCTCATGACTCTCTTTTCCTTTGGGGTTTTTGGAGCTAGAGGCCATTATACCAAACTAGGGTTTAAACATAGTAAAAACTTTAATTCTGCGTAGCTCAGTACTTGATAAATACCTTAGATCATTGAAATGTATGCTGAGTCACTATTCCAATCGATGCAAATGGCTTCAAAGTTGTTGTATGATCACTCCTACTCTTTTCTCATCTTTTCTCTATGTTCAAATGGCATGAAAATGATCAAAATTTGACCTTATACCTGTCAAAAACTAGCATTAAATGCTTTGTGCATATAGTTGTAAACTTGGCACTTGAAGGTTTTATCATGACTCAGCTCCCATTGTATTTCATTTACTCGATTTCCACTAGATTTCTATTTCACTTAGCTTCAACTATCAGCTCGGTTGCTATTAGAAACTTGACATCCATTGGAGCTTTACTTGGCATCTAAGGATAGTTTGGCATTATTTGCAAAAACTTTAAATTTTTGTCTTGGCATCTTTTGCTAATGCAGATTTCTTCTTTATAGTACTTCTTTGTCTTAGAATTGGTGTACGATATAACCTTGTATATCAGTCCCATGCACCTATTCTTGCTTAGTTGGATGAGATGTGATCAGTTGACCTTGATGTGCTGCACTCATATTTCTTCTTCCAAGTCTTGTTCATTTGCCCTCTTATTTGTTCAACATCAACCGTCTCTTTTCCTTTGTTGACTTCTATCTTGGGTGCTTTTGACTTTTTTGGGCAATTTCTACTGATATGACCAGTCTTCAAGCAACTGAAACATGTAGTTTGACTTAACCATCTACTATAATTTCCTCTAAAATGTGTCCTTATGCAATTTTTTGGGATGTGTCCATACTCCTAACAATAGTGATAGCTATACCTAGTGTTGTAATCTTAGTTGTAGTGATGACCGTGGTTGTTTCCTCTTGCAGGCTGATTAGGTGTCCACATAGGCTTTGATTTGCATTCAAATGCTCTATGTCCATATTTTTTGTAGTTGTAGCAATTACCTTCAAATCTTGGTGTCCTCATGGTCTTGGTTCTACATTCATGTGCTTGATGTCCTTGGTTTTTGCACTTATCATGCTAATGACCATTCTTGCTCCTACACACATTAGAGGTATGTCCCTTTTTACCACCAAAATGACAAGTAGGTTTAGTATTCTTATGTTTGTTACTCCTTTCTTCTATAGTCTTGGATGATTCTCCTTTTTCAATGCTGGTGTAACCAAGTCTTGAAGTATCATTATTAGCCCTTGGTGATTTTAGTAGTTGCTCAAAGTACTTGATAGCCTCATTGGGTTTGTTGAAGCTTTCTACTATCTCCTTCTCTCTTTTCAACTCATTCTACAATTGTTCATTTTGCATTCTTAGAGTGGAGATCTCAATGTCCTTCATGTTCAGTTCATGATGAGCATTCATCATCTAGCTGAAGGTGTCTAGTTGCATGTTTGAGATCCTTTCAAACTCAATTGTCTTCTCCTCCAGTTTATTTGTAAGATTTATCTTTTCATCTTCTATCATGGCCTTGTCTTCAATGGCTCTCTTCTTTTGTTTAGTCACTTCACAAAACATTATGGCTTGTGATTCTTGTTCAAGCTTGAGTATTTTGATTTCTTCAGCTTGTGCTCTATTTTTCTCCATCAATTTTTCTATTGCTGCATCAAATTCCTTAGAATCTCCATTAGAAAACACTTGTGTGGTATTGATCTCCTTATAGTGTATATCATTTTCAGCTATGGCTATATCCTTCCTTTTTTTTAAGGACTTTCTCAATTCTTCTCTAGCTTCTTCCAATTTGTGTAGAGTGAGGTGTACATCAATCACTTGATTGTTTATGATCTTCCCAAGTTTGAAGACTTCCATCCTCAAACTTTTCCTCTAAGTTGTTATGCTTCTTCTTATGAGAGCCAAAGCTCTGATACCAATTGTTGGAATGTTCAAAAATTGGAAGAGTACTTCTCGGGGGGGTGAATCAAAAATTATCACACTTTTAACCTTTTATAATCCTTTAAATCAAACAACTGAAAATAAGATGCATGCATGTAAACATATCAAGTGAACATAAAGCAAACACATGCACATAACACTAGATTTGGTAACCCAGAAACCCTCTAGGAATAAGAAGGTAAAACTAGGGTGGGGATGATCAAAAAAATCATTGCAACAAAAAATATTTGATCACTTATGATGGTCTGCCTTGTTAAAGGCTTTACACTTTGTCAATAGTGACCTGGTTAGAGGATTTACAAATACTTTACATGAGGTGTCACTCAGTTAAAGGATTTAGTGACCTCTTCAAAGGATCTACACAATAGTTGTTAGGCTAACCTATCAACATAGGGTTTTCACTATCTAATACAATGGCTAGAGAGTATTAGAAATCTTTGACCTAATTGCTTACAATCTTGAATTTTTGATTTCAAGCACTTGATTTGCTCCTTCTGATCTTGATCCTCTAAGATCTAATATCTAATTGTGTCCCTTGTACTATTCTGATCAACTAGATATGTGATCGCTACTCTATTCCTCTAAGTCTTTCTCACTTCACACTGAATTTTCCTATAGCTTACCCATGCACTATTCTCTTCCACACTTACAATGGGATTTTTGTCCTCCTTTTAAAGATTGTGAAGACTTAGGGTTAGGTATGGATCTATGATCCATATTGAATCTTGAGTTCCCACTCATTCCTTGCAATTTTCTCATTAGTTGCATGCCTTCTCCATTTTTCTGATTGGCTACATGCTCTTTGCATAGGAAATGTAAAATATTCATCGTTATCCTTTTTCTCCTTCAAAATATTTCTATGTCAGCTCCAACAATGGTTTACATCTGAGTTTTTTAAGGCACAAAATTATATGCTAATTGTATGTTACTTGGAACATAGTCGACTACTAGTGCTCAGCACATATACTGTCCTAGTTTTCTTAGCACCTATTGCATTCTATCTTGCTCAACATATGTATAGTTATGGCTCACTTGGCATATGAAGCATTCTAACTTGCTTGGCATATGTATAGTTTTGGCTCACTTGGCATATGAAGCATTCTGACTTGCTTGGCATCAACTATGACTCAACACCTATATATCACTCGGTACCTATTGGAAATTTGACTCAACACGCACTATGGCTCGGCATACATAGTGTACTCAGCTTCAATGTAGAAAGTGGTTAAGTGTGTTAACACTCAAATGTCAAAACCATTCTAAGACCAACAATATATACATACTTACATGTGTGTGTGTGTGTGTGTGTAGTTTTGGCTCACTTGGCATATGAAGCATTCTGACTTGCTTGGCATCAACTATGACTCAACACCTATATATCACTCGGTACCTATTGGAAATTTGACTCAACACGCACTATGGCTCGGCATACATAGTGTACTCAGCTTCAATGTAGAAAGTGGTTAAGTGTGTTAACACTCAAATGTCAAAACCATTCTAAGACCAACAATATATACATACTTACATGTGTGTGTGTGTGTGTGTTACAAAATTAGAGAATTAAATTGGTTAAATTTGAGGCATTAAAATTTGTGTTTCTTAAATTGGATAGTTAAAAAATACAATAGAAAAAATTATTACACTAAATATCAAGAATTTCCTCTCACATTCATGGAAAATGCTATGACCAAGGAATATTTGTAGAAAATTGATTCAGTTCCATGGAAATGAGAACAACATTTGGACATTCATTAGGTATAATAGTTGATCTAGTGAGTGTTGTGTGTTCAATTCATTCTCATGAGATATGGGTTCATGTGAACCATTGCTCATGAAATATAGGTCAATAAGTTTAAGTCAAAAACTACATAGCTAAATGTCAATTTGACTTGTGGAAAATATCTCCTACTTATGTTCAAGAAGTCCAAGTTGAATTTACATAATTGTTAAACACATTTGGTAACTACCATTTTCACAAATACTACTTCAATTTTTGGAAGCAAATAGGAACTTAGAGGGCATGGAATTACAAATATATAGGTGAAAAACTACTTGAAAAAGGTAGCATAATATATTATTGTTTTGAATAATTATAAATTAAAATAGACAAATTTAACAAACTTATTTTATGGAAAATCTCATGAAAGAAAGGACATGATTATCTTTCTTTTTCTTAATTTTAAGATCATTAAATAAGTGTTATGAGGATTATACAAGTGGATTTTTTTTTTTTTGTGTCGAGAATAGAAAGATTCTTACAAAAAGTTCCAACCCTTTTCAAGCATTTCACTTGGCAGTAAATTTGTGTTTCCCATGGTTTTTTATATGGTACACCACTTGGACAGTTAATACTAGTTGATGTGTTGGATATTTAGTACCAGTTAATGTGTTCGCTAGTTAGGGTTTACTTGTTAGGATTAAGTTTCTTGAAATACTGGTTAGAAAGTTTGGTACGGTTTTATAGATTGATGGATTGGGGAGTCAATTTTTTCATGTTAAAGAGGTTTTAGGTAGTAATGAGTTTCTAAATAATTTAATTGTGGCATTTGTTGATGGGTAACTCACAGACTTCATGACTCCATGAGGCTTCCTCATAGGTTTGAAATAAATTTAATTTTAAAAAATAAATTATGTCTTCAAACAATTGAATTTTAGGTGAATATTGTTGGAGTATTTTATTTTATTTTTGTTCCTAGAGCCCTGCATCCGCCTACCAAGGTTGACAATCTGCAAGTGCAATAGTTAGAAATATTAATATGGGTAAGTGAGTTTGAATTTTAAAAATGAGAGGTAGATTTTGAGTTGACAAAAAGAGATAGAAAAAAGGGGAATGTTCCTTTCATTCAATAGGCCAGATTCAGACATTCTGAGGATCACTAGAATTCAGTAGAACAAAAGAGGCATAAAGTTCTATTAGATCCAAATATATTATGTTTTAGATCTTGTCTCTATTGTTACATTCCAATGTGCATGTTAGTAAGTACTGAGAAAATAGAGGAGAATTCATCAATCCTTTGACACATTTTCTTGAATGTTGTTCTCTCCCTATGACACTAAGCTTCTGTTTGAGCTGAGTAACTTGGCTTCCACTAACTAGTGACTCAGTCTTCTCTATCAAGCTCCCCTTTAGTGATTGAGCAACTCAAGCCCTATAGGTGCTGATAAACTTGACATTGCCTGTGACTTTACACTCTAACTTGCTAAGCAACTCGATAGTACCTATCACTCAGCTCCCTACCCTACACAGTGGCTTTGCCACTTCAACAATTTGTGGTTTTTTTGAAGTTTTTACAAATATGCCTTATTGTGGTAGCTTTCCAGGCCATTAGAATGATGCAATATCCTCAACCAATGCATTCTCTATTTTTCAAGATCATATTCACACTAAAATTAGTATTTCATCAATGGGCCCTTGTTGTATGACCAAGGATCAATTTTCATTGAGTACATGACTACAAATATTTCATGGATGACCTCCACAATTTTTTTTTTTTTTTATAAATATTATTGTTTTGATTTTTAGGATGGTTTGTCTGAACAAGTAGAATAAGTACATTGTCATTGGTAGTAGTTTTTATATATTAATGATAATGGACACATCAAGTATTTTATATCAATGGTGTATGTATTCATATGAAAAAGTCACAATAGACAAGACATATAATATTTATTAATCGAGCATCAATTGATGTTGCTTAGATTTTTTGAGCATTACCATTTAATTTTCATTCTGTAGATTGCATTTACCAACATTCCAAGAAAGCCAATAAAATGGGAAGTCTCAAATGATAGTGTCTATGGTGAAACTTATATGCACCTCTTTCTAAGTGTATTTCACTTGTATATAAAAGACTTAAGACTATTTAACACTAGTCTAGGTGCATATAAGTTGCATAGTAGCCTGTTCCATCTCAAATAGGGTATGAACAACATGAAGACATAAAAGAAACATGCAAGTGCTACCTACTAGATATTCTTGTGAGATGTGGAGCCAATTCATAGAGATTACATTTATAGCATGTCTAATGCTAGTTTTACAAGTTCTTTTCATGCCCATATAAAAATTTCAAAACTTGTGTCATAATGTACATAAGATTCAATCATATCTATTGTAGAGTCTCTTATTTTAAACCCGTCATTACCAAATAAAGACTTGGACTCTTTTTAAGAATCTCCTATGCATATCTAAACTCCTATCTCATCTTTAGAAGTTGTTCCATGCTAAGAGGACAATCCAATAAATGAATGAGCAAGTCCAAAAATAAATCAAGATCAAGCATCCATCTCTTCACAATACCATGTTGATCTAGATATACCTTTCCATTTTTTTAGAGATGATCCTCTTCCATCTCAAAATTAAAGTATCCTTCAAAGTTCCATTTGTAATCCACTTACCAAAAATATATCATGTCATCCCTTCCATGATTATCATTATCCTATTAATCTTGATACAAGTCTTTCTCTATGATTCAAAAATCCTAGATCTTATGCCATCATGTTATTGAATTCTAATCAAATCTTACCTAGAGAATGGTATTCAAGACCTGTCCCTATTATGTGTAAACATGTAATCCTTCTAAGGATCCCCAATGCATATCCAAACTCATATCACATTTCCACAAGTGGTTCCATGTCAAGAGGATGGCCAAGCCTATGCCAAATAAATATAGAGCCAACTATAGATAAATGACTGAATAAATTAGTTGGGACTTATCATGTTAAATGCATTCAACAGCAATATGACATCCAACATGTGACATGCTTTGGTTTTTCTAATTCTAATGAGTAAATAAAATACCATGAATTGATTGCATGTCATAATTTATCAATTATTTCCTATATATCATTGGCCTTTTTTTATTAACACATTTCTACCCATTGAGGAAATCATAATGATTTTTTAGAGTTGTTTCCTCTTGACATTCTTAATATATGAACATCCAAATCTATAAGCAATCTCACACAGTGAAAAAATAAATTATACTTATTTTTCATTAAGGTTACGAGATTAAAAAATAAATGAAAGTATTTATAAGCCTCTATTTACCTAAGGAAATGTGTAAAATGATAGAGGAGATTAGAAAATAATTAATATCTCTAGCCTATGTGTAAAGGCAATTGTATTTTTCAATAAGGAACACTTTTTTGTATCATTTATACTAATACAATGGTAGAACCCTTCTTCAAATGCAAATAAGGGGAAGAGTCCTTCACCCATGTTTGTTAAATGCTTATATAAAAATTGAAAAGGGCTTTTTAAGGAACAAACTTGTGAAAATTGAACACATATTTAAGTGGCCTCTTGGAAAATTTGAAAAGTCATCTACTAGCAATGTTTTTCTCTTATTGATAACCATGTGTTGATCATTATAACGGGGAATGTGATTTCAAGGACATGAAAGGATTTTGTAAAAGGGAGATGAGCTAGAGGAAGCCTTTTTAGAGTTGAATTATCTCCATAGATAAAGAACAATATAAAAAGTGTAGAAGAATAACTTTTAGCTCTATATTGTAAAGTTGTAATGTGTAAGTGGCCAATATTTTATAGTTGAAGAATATGTACTTCACCTTATTCAAATTGGAGACAAATGTGCAAATTTTCATTTTATTTAGAATTACTTAGTAGATTAGGGGAGTCTTATGAATTAAATATATTAAATGTAGAATTGGGAAATTTTCTTTCATACTTTGTATTGCTTTAAAATATGGTAGACATTTATTAAATACAAAATTAAAGTACTTGAAGTACAAAGGAATCAAGCCTAAAAACACATTAGTAGATGGACTTATATATCTACATACAACCCATCAAAAATTTTTTTGTTAAAGTTATTTTTGGATTAGGTATATATTTACTTTACATATGGCTTCTCCTTCTTTGGTTGCAATTTTTCTATAAGCACATCTAAAAATTGTGTAATTCCCCACCTAGGAATCCTTACACACAAGGATTAGTCAAGTACAAGAATTTTTATTTCGTTCACCAAGGTTAAAACATTCAACCCATTTGCAATAATGTACATTATGTAATGCAAGTGAAAGTATTATAACATTGCTAAAGATTGCTAGGCATACTATTATGTTAATGGGATAGTTATATGCACCTACTAGTTCACCATTATTTAAGTTATTAACATCCCAAAGATCAACCAAGTTACTATGCTATTCTAAGAAAGGTTTACTGAAACATGAGGTTGAATTTGAATCCCTTGACTTTGCCTATTTTTTTTGCAACTAGACTAAGAATTCGCTAAACAATGTCCCAAAAATGATAAGCAGGTTGTTCAGCCCCATATGTCCCTAGGGAAATAAAATTAGTTGATCCATAATCTTGCATTAATTTCTAGGATGGGTTCTTGATCCAAGGACTCAGGTCAAGTGAATCAAGTTATCCACCCTCCACCTCCATGCTTGAGGACTTGATTGTTGAAAATTCCCTTGAAGGTCCCAATATTGTAGTTGAATCAAAGTAGGGGAGTGCTCTGGACAATGGAAATGTCACTAATACATTTCCCCTTATTTTTTGACCTAAAATTTTGACCAAAGGCCATATTCGCCTATGAAGTCTTTTTTTTTTTTTTTTTGGTTTTTTTCCCAATTTGGTCAAAATTTTGACTAAATTAGGTTCAATAGAAAAAAGGAAAAAAGTGGCAATCACATATTTTTTTTTATGGTGGAGGAGTTGGTTGGATGCACTTTACATGCATGAGAGCCATTTAAAGTAAGAAGTTTTCATTTTGAGTTGACCATTAAATTGTACAAACTTTATCTTGAATAGCTCTTTGGGCATCTTATTTTTGTGAAAAAAATCATTCAAAACTATTAAAGAATCTTAAAGCAATCAAAACTATTTGGGCATTTTATTTCACATTTACAAACTAGACAATTTGAGATTCCTTACTTTGATTGTGTCATGTAAGGCACGAGCTTGCACACATTGCACATAGACAACATAATTTTTTGTTAAAATTCACCATCAAAATGCTCTACATTTATAATTTACATTAGAAACCAATCAAGAAATTCAACATAGTTTTCTTTTCATTTCTGTAGAAATCATTGAAGGGACAACCAGTTGGCCATCAGAAGATCTACATAAAAAAAATTATACCTCATTTATGTACTATAAAATTGTCTTTCCCCTTCTCAAATATCACAATATTGGGTAGCCATAAAATTGGGTGGAAGACTTGTTGGAATTTAACATCTTAATAGAGCAGCTTTACTTTCTCTCTTCTAAATTTGAAACCGTTGGCCTTGGATTCTTTGTAAGAGCTTCACAAATTTCAATATGTGAATTTAGCAAAGCCAGTTGTCCCTTTTCCTATTCACCACTTTTATAAACCCTAGTATATGCTACAAAAATAGATTAAGGGTCTTAATTCCTTTGCAAACCCTAATCCACTCTCCCCTATGAATGTTTTTCGAATCACTAAAAAAAATCACAATATCATTTACTCTTAGCTTACCTATCATAGATTTCAAGTGAGAAGATTAATCTATACTTCAAAATGAGAAGAGGATGATTTGAGATTCCTTACTTCACTTGTAGATATTAATATTGGTAGTATTAGATCTGAATCTATTTCTAAAAATCTTGACAAGGAGGTTCCATAAAATTTTCTATGTTAAGTACATGTTTCCACTAGAGCCAAATATATTGTCTAAATGATGTTGCAAAGTAGCAAAGAAAACTAAAATTTATTTATGACAAACATTTGAAAAATTTGTAGTTGTTAAAGAAAAATGACCTAGTTGTTCATGCAAGCCCCAACTACTCGAAGGTAGCCAAGTGAAGTCTGCATATGGATAACATTATCTAGTTAGGCCCTATAGCCCCATAGAAAAGTAGGGGCTAGAGTAACCCCTTTACAATAGTAGGCCCTACCCTTTAGAATAGTAGGGCCCTTTAGAATAGAAGGGATCTATTTAGGGAGAATAGTAGGGGAGGCTAGGGTTAATAATAGTTGGGGGTGTCAAGGAAAGGTAGGCTTTGAATTGACTCCACTACTTTCCACCCCACTACTTATACCTATGATAGGTTTGAGTCGTCGGGCTTCACCGAGAGATCTTGTTCATGTAGAAGCAGCACTAGTTTGCATTTAGACCGAACAATTTTTGATCCACCACTTCTAGCTTTGTTTCCTAGCTCTCTAGCTCTTCATTCAGAGAAAAGCAATAGCTTTGGGTATAGGTTCTCTAGCTCAGTCAGCTCTACATAGTTCATCCCAACATTATAATTCCCCATGAACCATAGGCCTAGCAGTTTTAGCCTAGTTTGCCCCTACTATTCTAAAGGGGAATCCAATCTCCACCATCCTTAGGCTTACCCTTATAAGTAGGTGGGCTGAGTACAGGGTGAATCCCTACCATTCTATAGGCACCCTCATCTAAATTGAATGTGCAAATTTTGCCATAGATTTGAATTCATCCATCTTCAGCTGTTATGCAGGGGCCCTACTATTCTAAGGGGTTGGGTGGGACTATAGTGCATTCAAACCCCACACATGCCATAGAATTGTAGGGGAATAATCTGCCCATAGAATTTTAGGGGTTTCATTGTAGGCATAGAATAGTAGGGGGTAGGAGAATGATTCGGGTCATTAATAATGGGTAGGGATTGGTGTTGTAGTAGGGGCTAGGGGTAGGGGTGAAGATGAGGTATAACCTTAGAATAGTAGGGGGCCACCCTACCTTACCTTATAATAGTAGGGGTAGGGGAATAATCTAATAATAGGGCCAATCCACATCTATAGAATAATGATTTGAATGGGGCACCCTGCTTCCCCAACTATAGAAGGTTGGGGCATGCCATAGAATAGTAGAGGCCATGTGTAGTATAGAATCTTCAACCCCCTACCTGATAATATACATACCCTCTGCATTCACAACCTTAAAATATAGGGGGCCTATCCTATAAATTTTAGGGGGTAGGGGTAGGGCCCCTTTCTTCCTTTAATAGTAGGGGCTAGGGGCTAGTCCCCTTTCATATTATTTCCATAGAAGCCCTCCTACCATAAAATAGTAGGGGGAATAGTAGCCCTCTACACCTAAATGATATATAACCCTACATCTAAACTAGGTTTCAATATAAGCAAGCTATAGCCCTCCCGGCTTCTAGAACAACCTTGCATTTGTTAACAAAATTTATCACTTTGCTAAATAAGAGACTAGCTTTCAGCTCTATGTCCTCTCATTTAGAGTGAAAGCCTTGAATTTATAACTTTTTTTTAGGTGGTTATATATTGTTTAGGTTGATCTATCAAAATTTAACGAGTATTCATTCTTATTATATCTAAAGTGAGATGACTCCTAGTTTTTTAGGAGTCTTTTCATCTCTAGTATACTCTTTCCATTTTTTATTATCAAATATCAACATGTTGATGTTATATAATATTGGAATACTCATTAAGATGTCCCTACCAATTATATAGCTTGTTAATAGTAAGGTAAAAGGATAATTAGGTATGTTCCAGCTTGACCTTAGTTGGGATACCAATAGATGAGATTGTTCTATGAATTATCTGCATTAGGCAAGATTGATGAGTTTTTGTATAATAATAATGATATTTCTTACCAACTATGACTTGACTTGTATTTCATAGTCTAATGATAATAACATGCCAACATTTTCTTTGTAGTTTTTTATATTGAACAAGTTGTACAATTTATGAAATAAGATGAAGACATCTTTGATATGGGTTATGTAGTTTGCAGATTTTGTGAGCACGAGTAGTGATTGGTCTATTGCCACATAGACCTTCCTGGTAACCACCATTTTCATAATATTTTGCAAATCTTATATGTGCATATCCTAACCAAATAGGCACTCAACTAAGGAAGAGTAACTAGAATGTGCTTCAGTGTGTTACTCTTGGAGACAAGTGGCATTACTTGTCACCCCCTAATGTACATAGGAAGCCCCTAAATCAAAAGAGGATAGTGAGGATGTTCCAAATTTTTTGTAAAATAAGGATATGGTGGGGACATTTTTTTCCAGATTCCACATTTCCTGGACATTTCCTACCCATTCCCACAATTTTTGAAGAAACTTTGCCCTTCACATATGCTTGAAGATAATTGATACTGATAAACTAATATATGAGAAACAATGTAAATTTTTTTTTAAATCAATAGAGAGAAAACAATTGTAGATTCACAATTTAACACCATTGTTTATTTTGTGATGTCTTTTAGGGAAAAATCCTACAAAAAAAATACCCACTATTTAAACACAATTGTTATTATACAATTAGATTGTTTCACTTTTGCATAACCCTAATGTTGAAAATAGATTGATACAAACATGATAAATGTGTTTCAATCATTATTTTATCATAGATATCAAACCTACTTTTTCTGGTAAGATGATTTCTTATATGATTTAAGTATTATCACTTGTTTGATTAATGAAGAGGATTTGATAAAAAAGATGTAACAAAAGCACCTAGAGGAAAGTTTGAGTTATTATATACAAAGGAGTAAAAGAATCAGCTAAGATAGTGATATCATAGTGCATTAATAATCTACTTAAGGTTGCAAAGGTTGGCTATACTAAGCAAGTTCAAAAAAACAAGTTATATTGAGTTTTTCTACCAAGCTTGGCTAAATGGATAGTAGGTGCCGAGCAAAGTTAGTGCAAGATGAGAAGAAAATCAGTTGGAGCTAAGTAAAAGATCATTTTAGTGATTTCCAAGAAAAATAGTGGATGCTGAGTAAAGTTAAGTTGATGTCAAGTACTAGTAAACTTTAGTTCATGCTGAGTGAATTTTTACTAGATGTCAAGCAACATAGTATGTGCTAAACATTAGAAGAAAGTTAATGATGAGTGCCAAACTTATTAGAAAGATCATGAATTTGATGGATTTGAGATGACAAGTTTGTTTTCTTAGATTGTGTAAACCAAGTGGAAGATAAGATTGATGAGCTGGTGGCATAGAATTCATGGTAAATTGTTTTGAATCAAATTCAAAGAGGATTGAAGAAGAATTTTCTAGATTTAATTAGGGGTAGATTCATTGAATTCTACCTAATTTGTCCTAACCCTGAATTGGATGATGGATAATGAAAGACAAAAGATATTAATTATCTATTTATAGGGATGGTTGGTTAGAAGCAAGGGTTGTCATGTTGGAGAACCTAAGGAAGACAAGGAGTCAGACCTAAGTGAAGAGTTTGCATTAGTATGTTAAGAAAAAAGGCTTAAGGGTATGAATGCTTGAAGGGTGAAAAATCTATCAGAACTAAAATGTGTGAAAGCCAAGCATAAAAAAGGACAAAAATAGAGATCTATAATCTACAAATGGAGTTGTAAGTTATTATCATATCAATCCTTATTATTACTCTCTAATAATTGTATCATTCTAGGGTAAATCCTTTGGATTAAGGTTGACCTAATAGTCATTTGTAAATCTTTTAATCGGGTGACATTTTAAGTGAATGGTCTAAAGTCTTATAAAAAGGCTCACTCCTAATAGGGTGATTGAAATCTATTAATAGGCTCAAATTTAATAGCATTTATTGTAACCTTTAACAGGGTTTTCCTTTCATAGGGCATCACTTTAGAAGAGTGAAAAAAAGTAGCATATTACTGTTAGTTTTCCCAAATTGGGTTTCCACATAAATCATTGTGTCAAATATGTTGTTGAATCTATTATGTTCCATGTTTACATTTCTGCAAGTTGATTCGATAGTAACCCCCAAGTGTTAAGTGATTGCATAAGCTTATAGATGTATGAATGATGATAAATGTTTTACGGGTTCACTAAACTAAGAAACGTTTTATTTATACATCTATACCTTGAATAACTAATTCACCCCCCCTCTCAATTATTGTAAAGAATTCCAACAATTGGTATTAGAGCCATTTGCTTAAGAGGGCTAGTTTGAAGGTACTAGAAGCACATAGATCGAGATGTCAAAAAGAGAAGTACCCAAGCTTAAAAGAGATAACTTTCTTCCATGGAAAAGTTTGATGAGGATACACCTTTTAGGACTTGGAGATCATGCACAATCTACCATTTTTATTGAGCATGTTGATCCTATTGTAGCCCTAACTACCAAGAATATGAAAAATAAGAAATAATACAATTAGGCAATACTAGAGATTGCCTCTGCCCTAAGCTATGTTGAATTTCAATATATAAAAAATCTTGATAGTGCAAAGAAAATGTGGGATGCCTTAACCACTATCTATGGAGGAGACACTAATGTTATAAGAGCCAAAGCTAAAAGTCTCAAAGATAAGTTGGATGATATGAGAATGCAAGAAGGTGAAAATATTGCTCAAAGATAAAGGATGTTGTTAATGCAATAAGAAGAGCTACTAGTAAAAGAGATAATGATACTATACTAAGAAATGTTTAAAGAACACTACTACCTATATATTCTATTTGAGTTTTTGCAATACAATAACTAAGATGTATACTAGGGAATACTTTATTTCTAGTTTATTTCTTGAAGGTCTTGTAGGCAAGATTACTGCTTTTGAGCTTTTAAACTTTGATAATTACAAACTATAAAATATTGAATCTAATTTCAAAGCTAAGTTATCATTGAAGGAACTCGATGAAAAGAAGAAGAAGAAAATGATAAAATATATGTCCAGTGACAGTGATACAAATGAGGAGGATGTAGAACAACTTGAAGCACTACTAGCAAGGAAATTTGATAGAGGTAAAGGCAAGTTTAAAGGTAAGATACCTATCATTTGTTTCAATTGCAATGAGGTTGGTCATATCATTGCTACATGTCCAATTAAGAATTACATAGGTGATGAAAAATACAAAAATAGAAGAGATGAAGACAAAAAGGATTACAAAGACAAAGGAAAGAAGTCTTGCTCCATTGCTGAAGAGGAAACAACTGATGAATATGATGAAGATGATGATGAAGTGGTGTATGTTGCAATGAAGGATGATTTTTATGAAGATGTGGAAACTACACTTGTGTCTTGTATGAACAAGAATGATAGATGGATCATTGACAATGGGTATGCACATCATATGACTGGAGATAAAAGTAAGTTCATTACCTTGAATGGTTATGATGGAAATAGTGTAAGATTTGGTAATGATGCACCATGATTAATAAAAGGAAAAGGTTCTATAAAAATCATAGATAAGATTTTATGTGGCAATACATACTATGTTGAAGGACTTAACTATAATCAGTTGAGTGTGTCACAATTGAGTAATTTAGGATATAAGGTTAAGTTTGAAAACAAGATTGTTAAGATATATAACACTCATGGAAAACTGATGGGAAAGGGTGATCAAAATAGGAGTAATCTATTCTACATTGATATAGAGGATGTTACTTGTCTATTTGTAAAATTTGATGATGTATGTCTATGGCACAAAAGGTCATGCCATGTTAATTTTGATAACATGGTTAGTATTAGTAAGATGAGAAAAGTTAGAGGTTTGCTTGAGTTAAGTAAGCCTGATAATATAATATGTAAACAATGTTAGGCAAAATGACAAAGTCAAGTTTTAAGAGTAAAACTCATACCTTTAAAGAAATACTAAAGATTATTCATACTGACTTGTGCACAGACTAATTGAAGTGCAAAGTTATAAAGGAGATAAGTACAATATACTATTTGTTGATGATTATTCTAGAAAGATGACAATTGTGTTTCTTAAACATAAATTTGATGCTTTCCAAATGTTTAAGTGGTAATTAGCAAGAGTTGAGAAGAAAACAAGTAAAAGTCTGAAATGTTTGAGATCTAATAGAGGAGGAGAATTTACATCAAATGAGTTTGAGATGTTCTATAATGATAGAGGTATCAAAAGATAGACATCTACTCCTAGAACCCCTCCAAAAAAATGGAATTGCTGAAAGAAGGACTAGGTTTGTAATGGACTGTGCTAGGATACTCATGATGGAGAAAATTGGTGCCTTGAAATACTAGAGAGAATTTGTATGTATAGCTATCTATACCCTGAACCATGTACAAGTCAAGAAAGGTACTCATTCAACACCTTTTATACTATGGTATGGATACTCACCTAATGTAAAATATTTTAATATATTTAGATGCAAATTTTTTATTCTCAAAGACTTTAGGAATGGTAAACTAGATGAAAAACTTGAAGAGGGTATATTCCAAGGTTATTTGACAAGAAGTAAAGCTTATAAGTGTTTAAATACTAACACTAAAAAAGTTTTGGAAAGTGCAAATGTGAAATTTGATGAATATATAGAAGTGTATGAGGCTAAACCTTTGAAAGATCCAAAAGAATACAAATAATTTGTATACTTTTATGAGGGTATGCTTGCTAAAGAAGATGCTACAAAGCAATAACAAGTTTCAGTGATTGTTGAGTCACATACTATGAATGCCGAGTTGCATTAAGGAACTAAGCCACATTCAAATGTTGAGTTATAGAATAAAGTTGAGGTATATTATGATTCTAAGATTAGTGTACATGAGAGAGATGTTGAGCTACATGATAGAGATGCACATAGTGAGTTTGAAGTTGAAAGACCAAATGAAGAAACTAGAGCTAAACCAAGATTGTCCAAGTATGTCAAGAGACATCATCCTCCTACACAAATTATTGTAGATAAAGATGCTAGACCAATGACAATGAACAAATTGAGAAATGATACATGTTTATTGAGCATAAAAGAACCTAGAATAGTGAAAGATGCCCTAAAAGATGTGGACTAGAGTAAAGCCATGGAAGAAGAGATTGAACAAATTTGACAAAAACAAAATATGGACTCTAGTTCCTAGATCAAAAGACAAAAATGTGATTGGCACCAAGTGGCTATTTAGAAATAAGCTAGATGAAAATGGTGAAGTCACAAGGAATAAGGCAAGATTAGTCTGCAATGGATATGCACAAGAAAAAGGAATTTACTATGGAGAAATTTTTTCTCTTGTTGCTATATTGGAAGGAGTAAGAACTCTACTTGCTTATTATGCATACAAAGGTTTCAAAGTTTATCAAATAGATGTTAAATCTACATTTCTAAATGGCATATTACAGGAAGAAGTTTACATTGAACAACCAAAATGATTTTTTGATGTCAACAATAAGAATATGGTATGTAGATTATACAAAGCTCTATATGGTTTGAAACAAGCACCAAGAGCATGGTATGAGAGAAGTTATAAGTATCTTGTGAAGATTCGATTTGAAAGGACTAATGATAAAAAAAATCTATGCATGAAGATAGAAAAAGGAAAAGGTATTTTGTTATCTAAAATTTTTGTTGAGAATATCATATTTGGAGGTCAAGATGCTTTATGTGAAGCATTTGCAAACAAAATGAAGCAAGAATTTGAAATGTTTGTGTTTGGAGAGATCAAATTCTTTGTATATTTACAAGTATATCAAATTAAATATGGTATATACATCGCTCAATCAAAGTATGTCGAGGAGATACTAAATTTTTTTGGACTGGAGAATTCCAAACTAGTAAGTACACCTATGGTGACAAGACTTAAATTGTCAAAGAATAGTGATTTAATTGAGGTGAATCAAACATTATATAGGTCTATGATTGGTAAATTACAATATGTAGTACATAGAAGACCTAACATTGCATTATCTATAGGGATAGTTGCAATATTATTTATTAATCCTAGGGAGAATCATTTGATGGTTGTTAAAAGAATAATGAGATATCTGAAAGGAACATAGGAATATGGTCTATGCTATAAGAAAAAAGAGAAATTTGAATTAAGAGCATATACTGATGTTGATTGGTCTAGAAACATTGATTAAAAGAGCATCAATGGAGGGGCATTTTTCTTAGGAAAGAGGCTGGTTACATGGACCAACAAGAAACAAAACTGCACTTCACAATCTATTGCTAAAGCTAAATATGTTTTTGGTGCCATAAATTGTACAAACATTGTATGGATCAAACAACTACTCAAAGGCATGAAGGAAGAGATCATAGAACTAGTAATACTTTATTGTGATAATACAAGTGCTATAAATATATCAAAGAATCTAGTGATGCATAGAAAGGCTAAGCACATTGCAATCAAGTATCATTAATTGAGAGAATTAGTCCAAGACAGAGAGGTGAAGATGGAATATGTTAACACAAAAGAGAAAATTGTTGATACCTTCACAAAACCATTACCTAAGGATTCTCATGAGTATCTAATAGGTAAAATAGGTGTGATACCTCTATTAAAGGTTATCTAAGTAACAAAAGGAGTGCGCTACGTTAAACAAGCCAATTGCCATATGTTACAAATTGATGCAGTGAATCTTACTTTAGGAGTTGTCTAAAGTAATCAAAGAGTTGAAACTACAAAATTAGTCACAAGCAAGGTGACGAAAGAAATTGAAGAAGTTCATGTTTACATTTTTTTTCAAAGAGGGAGATAGTTATTGATCAAGAGAAATACCAAAAAGAGGGAGATAGTTACTGATAAGGAGAATTACAAGAAATTGGAGATTTAACAAAGAGGCAAAAATCCTAACACATAGTATGAGGGAGAAATGTTGATAGAAAGAAAGTGTATCCGTTGATAACATTTACCTAGTAAGAGGGAGATAATTGTAGAAGGGAGATATAATAAGTAATAGAGAGGGAGTCATAAGGATGAATTGATTGTTTGATTATCTATTGATCATAATATAATAGAATTTTCATAACCTATTTAGAAGATGAAAGTTGTTAATAGAGGTTGAGATTTCAATACAAGAAACTATTTTTGTTTTGGTATTTTTTTAGACTTACTATTTTAACCTAGTCAGTTTGGTTGATCAATTTGATTTTCTATCAATGCCACAGAGGGAGATTGTTGAAAATAGATTGATACAAGCATGATAAATGTGTTCCAATAATTGTTTTGTCACTGATGTCAAACCTACTTTGTGCTAGTAAGAAAATTGCTTATATGGCTTAAGTACTATCACTTGTTTGATTGATGAAGAGGATTTGATCAAAAACATGCAACAAAAGCACATAGAGGAAAGGTTAAGTTATGATATACAAAGGAGTACAAGCATCGGCTAAGACAATGATATAATAGTGCATTAATAATATACTTAAGGTTGCAAACGTTGGCTATACTAAGCAAGTTTAGGAAAACAAGTTATGCTAAGTTTGTCTAGCAATTTTAACTAAATGGATAGTAAGTGCTAAGAAAATTTAGTGCAAGCTAAGAAAAAAATTAGTTGGAGCCATGTAAAAGTTTATTTTATTGAATGCCAAGCAAAATAGTGGATGCTAATTAAATTTTAGTTGATGCCAAGCATCAGTAAAATTTAGTTAATGCCAAGTGATTTTTTAATGGATGCCAAGCAACATAGTATGTTCTAAGAATTAGAAGCAAGTTAATGCCAAGTTCTAGCATTATTAGAAAGATCACCAATTCAATATATTTGAGCTGACAAGTTTGTTTTCTTGGATTGTGTGAACAAGGTGGAAGATAAGATTGATGAGTTGGTGGTACAGAATCCATGGTAAACTATTTTGAGGCAAATTCAAAGAGGATTGAAGAAGAAGTTTCTAAAAGTGATATAGAATTAGGGGTAGATTCATTGAATCCTACATAATCTATCCTAACTATAAATTGGATGATGGAGAATGAATGACAAAACATTTTAATTCTCTATTTATATGAATGGTTGGTTAGAAGCAAGGGTTGTCATGTGCAAAAACCTAAGGAAGACAAGGAGTCAAGGGGTATTATTTCATCAAGTAACCTAAGTGAAGAGTTTGCATTGGCATGTTAAGCAAGATAGTTTAAGGCTATGAATGATTTATGGGTGAGCAAGCTATCAGAACTAAAATGTGTGAAAGCCAAGTAGAATGGAGGACTGAAACACACATCTGTAATCTACAAATGGAGTTATAAGTTGTTATCAGATCAAGCCTTATTGTTACTCTCTAATAATTATATTAGTCTAGGGTAAATCCTTTGGGTTAAGTTTGACCTAATAGTCATTTGTAAATCCTTCAAATGGTTTATATTCCAAGCAATTGGTCTAAAGTCCTCTAACAAACCTCACTCCTAATGGGAACGGGGTCACATTTAATAGTTGTATTGTAACCTTTAATAGGGTTAGCCTTTCACAAGGCATCAATTTAGAAGAGCAAAAAATAGTAGCATGTTACTAGTCATTTTTCCCAAATTGGGTTTCCATGTAAATCATTATGTCAAATGTGTTGCTAAATCTGTTATGTTTCATGTTTACATTTCTACAAGTTGATTTGATAGTAACCAACATGTTTTAAGTGATTGCATAATATTATGGATATATGGATGATGATAAATGTTGTATGGGTTCACTAAGCTGAGAAAAGTTTTACTAATACATCTAGACTTTGAATAACTAATTCACCCCCCCTCTCAGTTATTCTAAAGAATTCCAACACCTAAATCATTCATTTTATATTACCACAGGCACATCAATATGGAAAGTGAAACTATAAAGTACTTTTATAATACAAATGGCCAAAAAAGTGTCTTTAAAAGGTGTCCTAGTAATGGTGGATGAGTACATAGTCTAAAAGGAACTTTTCCAACACATATCCAACAATGTTATTGTATATATGTGGAAAATGAAATTATTTATATTATTCTTGGTTAGGTATATAACAATATTTGGTTGTATTTTTGTTCTAGTCTTTTCAATATTGAATCTATTTAATATTTATTGTGTCTACAATTCTATGTTTTCCCTTTTTGACAATGACATTCTCTTCAGAGTTTGATATAGGATTTAAATGTAAAAACCAACCTAAAGTAAATTTCTTTTTTATTTAGCAATGTTTTAGATGTTTTGATTTTATCCTTTGTTTTTATTTATGGTTTTGCTGGGGTATAATTGTATGGATGAATGACTTTATGCTCAGTTGTGTATAGGTCAAGGGCCAAGGCAAAGATGTTTATATCCCTGTGAGCTTGCTACAAAATTAAGTAAGGAATTTTGGATTTTTTAGAGCCTTAAGAGCCCTTGTTTTTTGGGTGTGCTTTTGCCTCAAGTTTTTTCTAAAATGGTTGCCCTATATACAAGTTGTTAAAGTTCTTTCTTTAATGTAGATTAAACAGTTTGCCAAATGAGTGTCTTGAATTCATGCTGTAAAATCTAGTTTTGGAATTCTTGCTTAAATATTTTTTTTTTCAATATGCAAAACATTTTCAAGGCTAGAAATCCCATCATTTTAGCATATCCTACACAGATTTAGTACCCATTTACTCATGATGTGTATATTTTTCGTAGAAAAATCTAGAACTTGGTAGTATCCCATTTCCTTTCCATCCTCCCATCCATCAAAACTATTCATAGGCTCTCAAAGATAAAATAGAGTGTGCTCAATAGTGTGCATGAATTCTACATCATCATCATCTTGATAGAACCAACAATGGAATATGAGAATAATAATTAAATTCACAAAAATGTCTTTCAAGATAAATGCCTAAACAAGGAAAATAATATTCAAAAGCACAACATATCTTGTTTTTCATACTCAGATAAGTGTGACCCATGATCAAAGGGTAGTGTTGTCCTATTTGTGTCCACTGTTGAAACAATGGTGGCGATCCATGTATCTTTAGGAACAACAAACTTTTGATCTCTACTATGTGGTGCAGGGGCCCTAGGTCTTGAATAAGGTGGTAAAACACCAAGGAGGAGAATACTAGAGGTCAATAAGTGTTTAAGATGATACAAGATAGTTTAGGAATTCTTATTATGCAAATAGGCAAGTTGATTTCATGTTATAATAAGGTTAGAAGCATAGTCAAAGGGTGGTCAATGATTGGTCAAACATTGGGAGCTGACCAAAAATTATCATTTTCAAATTTCTCAAACTTTTTAAGTGTTTTGGTGTAGTTTGGTAGGTATTGTGAAGGTTTTTTGATTAGATTATGTAAAAATTGTATAATTGTAAAAAATTGCAATAAAAGTTGTCATGCAACTTTTGTGCACCTTTTCTTGCAAAAATCTAGAAGTCCAACAGTCAAAGCCCTGTTTGGATCAAACATGAATAGGTGAATTTTTAAGGTCAAAGGGGAGGTTAGATAAATTGTCTACCTTCCACCTAGAAGAGGTTAATGTGATATGTATGGATTTTGAATGTTAATATACTATTTTTAGGAATAGTCAACAATTATGTTTCCATATTTAATTGTAGGTGATAGTAAGTGGCTAAGTCCATTCTTAGAAGGTTTAATATTTTCTCTTAAATGAAGGAAATGATTTTTTTGTTTGAATATAATAAAGCAATAGTTGGTTTTACATTTTTCCTTATCTATTGTTTACTCTAGATTGTGATAAGGGTTTGTATGTATATTTTGTATTTCTCTTAATCTATACAGTGAAACTTCTTGGTGTTTGGTGAAAAGGAAGGTTTTATTTTTTAAGAAACATGGACATCGAGGTTCCTGGTGTTCAATACCTTCTTGAGATGCAATAACCATTGTTTGGAATTGTTATTCCTGTTATTAATGTGCTAATGAATTGAAAACATAACACAATGATCATTTTATAAATCTTGGAGGTTGGAGTTTTTGTGGAAGATAAGTAAGGATGATGCCAATTTTTTTGGAGAAAGAAAATCCACCTTTGGAATTGAGGTTGTGAACCTTCAAGGCTAAACAACATTTTCAAGTCATAAATCCTTGAAACTAGGGCTCAAGAGAAAAGGGCTTTATATTTGAGACCTACAAACCATGTTTGGGATTTAGATATGGTTATTCATGTAATAATAGAATTTGCAATTTTTTTGGAAGGTTTCTTGCAAGTTTTTTGAGTTTAGAGTTATGTTTGGTAAAATAGAGCTATTAGGATTGAGCCCCTTTTAGGATTCCTAGTGTAACTTGTGGTTTTGGTGTAGTAAGAAGCCGTAGACAAATTAGTTGGCCAAAAATATTGGTGGAATATTGGAGAATGATGTATTAGGATGTATGGAAGTTTAAGATCATAGAGGATGCAAGTGAAGTGAGGTGTATGTGTGGATTTGTGCTTTGGGGAAGGTTTTATACTACTTGGAAGATAGGGTGAGTTTGTGAGGGTGGAGTTGGTGTGTGTGTAAGACCATTTCACCTTTGCCCTAGTTTTGAGTTGGTTTTAGGAAGGGATAATAGGATATCCTTGGAGTGTGTGCCTCTTACTTGCATCACTATGATGTCTATTGCCTCTTCATTTAATGATTCACAATATTGTGCATCTAGTTCAATGAGTGAATTTAAGTCCTTGAAACCACCATTGAGCATCCTCACATTTTGGCAACCATCAACATCGAGATATTTTGAAGACTTGAGTTGACCAAATGGCTCTAGAAGGCTCTCTAAGTTGGCATAACCACTCAAATCCGATAATCATGCAAAGTGGAACAAGAATTAGAATGGAACATAATCAAATATTTCTAGATATCAAATTAAAGTAGAAATAAAAAAAATTAAGTAAATTTGGATGATTGTAGAATAATGGAAGTTGGAACCTACTCTAGATATTGATCCATATACTACTCTAAAACTACACTAATCTATATACTACTATGGAATAATGGAAGATAGAACTACACTTATGCATCCTTAAAGTGAATATTAAAAATAAATGTAGTACAATAACAAAATCATGTAGAGGAACTAGGTGATAATGTGGAGATTGTAGAGGTAGCATATACTCGCTTTATAGTAGAGTTTGCCATTTTTGGCTATGAATATATCTAATTTAGAGGATATATACAAGTTAGATCATTTGAAGCAACCATTCATTTCAGTCCTACTCATAACAACAAACACACGATAGCTACTGATAAGAGAAGAAAAACCTTTTCACTTTCTGATAAGAGAATAAAAACCTTATCACTATAGTTGATGAGATTTTCCATGATCATGAGCATTAGGGATTTCTCTATTTGAATGAAACAACTACATAATTACATGTTCCACAAGAGAAAGAGAATGAGAAAGATATTGATGCTTCTATCAACCTTTTTCTGAAGAAAGCTAAGAAAAACAAAAAGAAGAAATTATATTTAAAAAATGCTCTTTGATAAACCTTGTTTGATAAACTTTGTTGGATAATGAAAGAACATTGTTTTAAGTAATTATCTATGAATATTTTTGATTAAGTAAAATATGTTTTTTATAGGGGTACTTAAAACCCCTATAAAAAATAGTTTAGTAATTATCTATGAATGTTGCGTGGTAAAAGTATGAAGTTGTGTCACCTTTCAGGTTGACTTATCAAAATGATTGAATTCAAGTATTTCTATCTAGAATTCAATTTTGTTCAAACATATGATCTAGATAAACTCATTCTAACTAAGTTATATGTGGTCTCAGATGCTTCCAATTGAAAATGTCTATTAAATGCATGTTTTATACTAGTTTTAATCTAATTACTAAAGAAATACAATTATTTCAAAAAACTAATATTTCAATAACTCTTATTATTTATTATGATATATTTTTAATAACACATAAACACCACTTTATAGAGTTTATAGTGATTTAATTAGATATAGTATATTGTAATTTAAAATTTCTATAAGAATGTATTTTAACACTCAAAAAGATGTTAATTTTGAGAAGAAGAAAAAAATTAAATAATTAAAAAAAATAAAAATTATATCACATACTAGAGAGAGTCCTCTTCAAGAATGTATAATTTTTATTCTAATTAGAATAGTTATGTTTTTGAGAAATGTGGTATGAGGTGAAAACTATCGATTTTAGGTGAGTTGAAATTTGAATCATTATAAAAGTGAAAATATAGGTCTAAAGGAAATATTTGTTTTTTATTGTTCTAGATATATATGTTATCTATAATATAGTCCAAGATTAAAGGTAAATATGTTTATTTCCATATAGTTTTGTGGTGGGAACTCGACTCCTAATTTTCAGCATTTTTTAGCAACAAAAAAATTATCTATAAAAATTAGGAAAATGTATCAATTCTTATTCCAAATAATTATTAAAAATTGAAATCTTAAACTTCATCCATTTCTACACATTTCATTAGTTTACTTCATTTTCAAATTCTAAATAATAATACCAGTTTTATGTCATTGAAGGTTAACAATTATACTTTTGTTAGACTTTTCCTTTAAAAAAGGGTGACACAAGTTTAAGCTTTTACCTTGCATATTAATATTTATTTTTATTTCATGTTAATGAATATTGTTATGTGTTAATGAAGTTTTGATTAGTATTTTGTATTAATGAATTTTTTTATTATATTAATGAATGTTCTGTGATTGTATTTATTGAATGTTATAGTTCATAAATGGATGGATGAATGAATTAAGTATGCAATTAGATGATAATAGGCAATTTAGATTGATGTCAGCGGGAGGGGGGTGAGGTGATATGAGCTTCCACCTTCATGTGGTTGGCCTTGTTAAGTAGAGAATATTAAAGCATTCTCAAAACCAAGTGAAGCTCAAACTAACATACCAAGGATATCTTCCTAACTAGCTAATAGTTTCTTTTCTTTGAGATAGAGTTTTGTGTCTATTCCTTTATCAATCACTTCCCTTTTAGGCTCCTCAATTTTCTACTCTATTCTTTCTTTTGCTTCAAACTTCAACACATATACAATGATAAAGGAGGCTAAAATTCAATCAAACTTTAAAATGTTGGTTGCATATTATTCAAATTGGGTTTTATAGATTAAAAACATAGACCAAGAGATACATTAAATCAGCATTTTATTGGAAATTAATTTTGGTGTTACAAAAAATAATGTAGTTTTGTTCAAAAGTTATGGTCCTAAGTTATCTTGATTCTAGAGGAGTTTGTTTAAAGAATATAAGTCGGAGCCAACAATAAAATAAAAAGCTATGTTGTCATCCAGTTAGTGCCAAATAACTTGCGCACATAACATTCCATACCTAACTTGGCAGGACATGTGGCCTATATTTATTTTGCCACATGGAGTTACAGTCAACCCTAATTGTATAGTGCAGTTAGTGATATGTGGTGTCTACATTAGTGCACACATGGCTCCATGTCATCCCCTCCATACTTGTACATGTAGAAAATCGTACCTACATAGTCACCCTACCATGCAAGCATTTTTCATAAATTTCATATAGTTCTATACTACCACACAAGCTACTGACATCATCATCTGTATGGCTGACATCATGTTGACATCATCATAGGGGTGAAGGTTGCTGACATCATCTTTTATGAGCCTAAATTTGATGATCATCTGACCATCATTATAAGGAAAATTAGAAATACCATGATGGCCATATGATCATAAAATTTAACCTCATCTTTTGTTGATGCAACCCCTCTCTAGATTGATTTTTGATTTTGTAGTCCGACTTTGGGAGGCCATATCTTAGTCATCCAAGCTCCAAATCAAGTGCAATTTTTTTAAAAATTGGGTAGAATTTCCTAAACTTTTTATTGGTGTAGCTCTTTTCTATTTTTGGTGCATGGATTTGTCAAAACTTGCATTTTTTGGTGATTGTACCTACATAATCCTATATTTTGCAATTTCAAACGCTCCATATGGGCATATCTGGAGTCAAAAATAGGTTCCATTTTTTTGAAAGTGTGTTATTTTTCATCTACTTTCTAGATCATCAATCAAATTGTAGGGTTGTATGGACAGAAGTGTCACTTTCAAAAAGAGGGCCTTTCTTTGCTTTGTAGTACTTTAGAATTATAGCACTTTGTAAAGTTCTAGATTTGTAATTCATCAAGAGGTTGTAACAAGAAAAATAAGAATTCCATGAAAACCAAAATTGGCAAGTGGCCCATTGTAATCGCACAACTAATAAAGTGTTAAAAGCATCTATTTTGGGGGAGTTTCTTAATTTAGTTAAAAGGGGGGTGTTCTTGGTGTTGTGTTCTCTCTTTTTTGCACTTTTCTTTCATTTTCTACATTATGAGAAATTTTAAATTTCTAAAATTAACTCCACATAATTATGCTACATGGTCCATCAAAATGTGGTATCATTTAATGCACAATGTAGTTTCACAATATGTAGATGGTACTCTTCCTAAACTAGCATGTGATAAAGTATCATCAAGTGATATTTCAACTTGGGTGGCAATACATAGGAAAGCACTAGGTGATATATGTTTGGGGGTTGATGATAAGATCATGTATCAAATTAAAAAGTGTTCTACATCCAAGGAAGCTTGGGATACCCTTGAAAACCTCTATGGTAAAGTGTCTAAAGAGGATGTTTTCAAAATTGAAGATGAGCTTGTCTCCTTAGATCCTAAGTTATTTGATTCTATATAGGACTTCATCATCAAGGTGAATTAACTAAGGACAAAGCTTACTAATTGTGAGAGTTCTATCAAAGATGACAGATTGATCTATCTCATACATCACAAGCTACCATCAAAATATTCCACATTTGTCTCTTCTTTTAACACCTCAAAGACTACATTAGGGTCTACCTATAAGAAAGTCACCTTTGATGAATATGTTGATTTTTTGGATACAGAAGAAAAGAAGTTGAAACCAATGGGGATTCTCAAATCACCTATGTCTAAAGCATTGGTGGAAAATAATGAGGGTTCTCAAAATTCAGCTAGACAGTCTTCAAATAAAGGAAAGGGTAAGAAAAAGAAGTGGAAGAACCAATCAAAGGATGCAAAAAGGACAACACTACAATCCAATCAACAAGGCAAGTCCTTGAATTCCAACAAGAAGGGGGACAAAAACAATAATAAGAAGAAAAAGTGTGCCCATTGCAAGAAAATGGGTCATGAAGAACATTAGTGTTATCATAAAAATATTGATGAGCTGACCAACATCATGAAGAAATATAATATTCCATTGCCTAATGCTTATAAGGAAAAAGGATCTTCTTTATATTCAAAGGGAAAAGGGCAAGTACTTATGGAAAATTCAAATTCTTCAAAAGAATGGATACTTAACTCAGGTGCCTCCTATCACATGGGTTCTTCAAAGGAGTATTTTTCTTCATTGAAGCAATCAAAAGTACCACACATCTTTGTGGGAGATGATACCAAAATGGAAGTTGAAGGGAAAGGAAATATGGAAATGGAAAATGGAGAGTTTCAACATGTTCTCTATGTTCCAAACCTAACTTCAAATCTCCTATCAGTCTACCAAATCACTCACCTCGGATATGGACATAGAGTTGAGTTTCTTCTAGACTCAGTATAGGTGCATAGTCTTAAAGATGACTCCTTGGTTACAGTGGGGAAAGTGAATTGTAAAAAAAGGTTGTAATCTTTCTCCCATTTTGTGCCCAAGTCTCCTTCAAAGGCCTTGTTATCTCAATCAAATTTAAACATGCAATTATGGCATGAGCAATTTGGACATCTTTCCTTCCGCTATCTTCAGAAACTTTGCACAAATAGAATGGTCAAAGGTCTACCTTAAATCAATTTTTCTGATGGTGAATGTTCAACAATTTTAGTGGATATGCATCTAGAGGGGAAGTTACAAAAAGGGAAGTCTTCAAGAGCACCAGGTGTTCTACAAATGGTTCACATGGTATTAGTAGGACCTTTTGCAATTAGCTAGGGTTGCTACATACTAACCTTCATTGATGACTTTTCAAGATACACTTGTATCTATTTTCTTCATAGTAAGAATGAAGTATTAGACAAGTTTCTAGCCTTCAAGACTCATGTTGAATAGAAATCAAGAAAAGCCATCAAAATTCTAAGAATGGACAATGGAAGCATGTATGTGAATAGAAGACTAAAAGATTTTTGTAGACATGAGGGAATTGATCTTCAAAATTTGCCAGCATTCAGTCCACATAACACAAATGTTGTAGCATTAAGGATCTACACTCTTAAGTCTATGGCAAGTTACATGATACAAGCCAAGTCTCTAGATCCATCACTTGAAGTCGAAGCAATTAGTAGTGCCACTCACATTCTTAACTGGTCTCCTCATCCAGCCTTAGATGGCAAGACTCCTTTTGAGGCATGGTGCGGTAGAAAACCTATTGTGACACACTTCAGAGTCTTTGGTTGTCCTGCATGGGCAAAGATATCTTCTAGAGGATGCAAGGCATAGTCCCCTTGACCTTGTAATTTTATTAGTTATGAAGACAATGTGAAGGCATACAAACTATTGGATCTAGAGACACATCAAATTTTTGTGGAGAAGGATGTACATTTTGAGGAAAGTTCACCTAGCTTGTCCTCTACTCCTCTCCACACATCATATCGTATGGAAATTGATAATGACACTAGCGATAGTGCTTCAATAGATTCAGACATGTGGGGTTCTATCAAAAGATGTAGAAAGAGGTCACTACATCAATATAGTCCACATGTATATATCGCCACAATGATAGGTCCATCACAATAGGGTACATCCAGTCTTCTAGGTCTAGCTTCATTAATAGATTTGCAGGATAGTATTGATGATATGCCTGTTCTTCTTGATGTAGAAATACCTTCTTTAGTTATCACGAGGGCTCCATCTAACTCTCTTGTTCATTCTCTATAGGATCGATCGTCAAGGGTTGAAGTGATTATGGATACTTATGATCAGTAGTTGCAAAAGGGTTCTTCATTAGTTGCAAAGATAGACAATTCTTTGAGATAGGTTCTTCAACCAGTTGACCAGGTTTTAGAACATCACTTATCCATGGGATTCTTTCTACACACAATGGAAGTGTCTCATTTGTACCCTTGGCCTTGTTTCTTCCTAAGGGGAGGAACACCATTCTGTAGTCTTGGATTAGGTTCTTCATCAACACAATCATTGGTAGGCATTCTTCTTTGGGTGGGGGGAGCCTCTTCTATCTCTCTTTCTCTTCTCATCATTCTCTTATGTATATACTTGATGTATGTTGTAATGGCGGGGTCTTGATTACTCCATCCATTCATACATCATTTCATCTCTCTTTTTGGAGGGGGATTTTCCCATGAGGTTTTCCCTCTTTCTTTGCTTTATGAGAGATTGCATTTCACTATGTACATGGGTACCTAACATGGCCTAGTAGCCAAGACCCATCATGCATTTCATCCTAAATTTTGTAAGCTTAAGGGCATTCCCCTAAGTTGCACTTAAGGGGGGGTGTTGGTGTAAATAAGTATTACTATTTACACTTACTTAAGTTTACTTAGGTTAATGCATTATTCTATTATTTATTTAGGTGAGACGCTTAGAACTTTGTGTACTCTCATGAGTTGTCATGTTGATAACACAGAAGTATGCAACACTAATTCAACACATGGTGTCTACAACACTGGAGTTTGCATCATTCACTAAGTTGTCATGTAGACAACATAGTTATTTGCACTCCCTTTTTAGCACATGTTCTACACCACTGATTTGCATGCTACACCATTGTAGGCTTATCCCCTCATCATCGCACTTACTTTTGTGCTTAATGGTTGATAACCCATATCTAGTGGATATGTGCCTAGTTGTATGACTTATCATGTTGCTGACTTCTATGCGTTCTGTTGGTCTAATTTTTCACAGTATAAAATAATTCCTTATATTTAGATGAAAAATCATTTTAAGTCTTTGAATTATGCAGTTTAGGGTTTTTATCTCAAGTGATTTTGAAAGTTTTTAGATTGCTCTAATTGTGCCCTGTTCCATGTGTTGTATTTTCTTGTTAAATTCTCAAGATTTGTCTCTCAAGTCATCCATGAAAAAACCCTAAGTATGTGAGAAACCCTTATGCTTGTGTTTTGTGTTTCCCTACTCTTTAAAAAATTCAAAAGGGTATGATTTCAAATATATTTTGGCAGGGCATGTTTATCCTAAAGGTTTATTTACGACAGAATAACCTTTTAATCTTTTGATAAACTTTATAGAGTTGTTTTAATTGCTTCATTTTATTGAAAGAGGGGCCAAGTCACAGTATTTTTTTAGCACCGTAAATCTTCTCAAGATCAAGGTTTCCCACATTCTGGCATTATGAAGTTGCGGGGTTTTTAAATAATTTGGGGAAATGCATTTGTGATATGTAGCCCCTGTTGATGTTCAATACTCAGTATGCCGCAAAAGTTCTTATTTGTCAGAACTGGTCAGTACCTTGTGCACATTTTATTTTACTGCGCTGTCATTGGTTGTTCAATTGATGATTTCTTTTACCTTATGATCAAAGTTCACCAACTGTGGATCTTTTCTAGATCTACGGTTACCACATTCTTGCATTATGAAGTTGTGTGATATTTAAATAATGTAGGGAAGCAGGCATTTGACATGTCGCACAAAATGACATCATGGGCTTGCCTTTCTCAGAAAAGTAAAAATAGTGTATCTTTCATGGCAAGTTGTCAAATGAAATGGAATATAGAGGAAGTTTCTTATTGGTCTTATCAGTTGACTAGATGTGCAGTCATTTCAAGATTTGATCACCGTCGATTAGGCGAACATCGACGAAACCCACATTCCCACAATATGGAACTGCACAATATTTAAATAATGTGGGCAAACAGGCATGGTAGGACCTAGAATAAGCTTTAGAAAATATGCCAAGTCATGCCATGCTGGAAAGGATTAAATGTAATAAAGCACGCTCATTGGTGGTGGGTGACAGGTGTGCCAAGTGGAAGTGGCAATGTCATGGGCACAGAAACTTTAATTACTATCAGAACACATGGAATAAAAGGTAACTTATCATTGGTCAAGTTAGTTTAGTGGGCTGCCAAATAAAGAGATCTTGGTTCACCATTGATCAGGCTAAGATCAACGGTGCTCGCATTCCCCCATTATCAAGATGCGAGGTTTTTAAATAATGTGGGCAAGCAAGATTTTGACGTGTGGCTGGGGGTCCCAAAGTTTTAAAAAAGCTTTTTACTTTTGAAACAAAGCCATCCAATCTTTGGGAAATCGACGAGTAAAATTCAAATTTCAAAATACAGCATGAAAATAACAGTTGTAGGAATTAATATGATACAAAGTTTCCTTCGTGTGACCTCAATGCTCTGAAATAACATATAAATTCACCATTGGTGAAGCACAGATTGTAGATTTTCTCAAAGAGAAAGGATTTCCAGAGCTAGGGCACAGAATTCCTCAAGGACTTAAGGGAGACAATTGCAGAAAGAAGAATAGATTTTAGTAGGTAAGTGATCTATAACTAGTGAAAATCAAGAATTTTCTAAGTAAGATTTAGAAATTTTAGAAAATGCCTCCATGAAAGGAATTTTTTGGGCAAATCAAATATTCAAAGAGGGGTATGCATGATGATTTTTTGGAACAATTTCCCTTATCGGTACATGAGATAACTAAGGCGAGGGAGTTGATTCCTAAAAAACCCTAGAGTAGCTATAGCAGAGGGTTTCTATGGCAAGGCCAATTGGGTACGAGATGCTCAGGTCTCCATGGGAGGTTTGGAATTATTTAGAAAATGGTTTTCAGAGTGAAGACTAGATACTCCTCTGAGAAATGTCTAGGAGTTTGATATTGGAAAATTAGTAGTCCCACAATTTTCTTCGATAGTGATTTATTAGTGGATTTAGCCAAGAAGTATGATCCAATTACAGGGTGGGTAAAGAATCATGCTGGAGTGAACCTCTTTAGGGTTTTCCCTAAATTAATTAGAGAAGTCTTGAATCTTAACCCTAACCATGCTATGCATGAAACTATTGACATGTGTGACTTTGAAGCAAGGTATGATGCACAAAAAATCTACTTGAAAAAGGGGCCACTATAGGAGCATGCTGTTAAAATTGGTAATTTGTCTATGATTACTACCAAAACCCCAGAGCCACTATTGAAAAGACATTTTAACACTAGATCTCAGGCATTATATGTTTCTCTTTGTAATATTTTTAGAGTGGATGAAGTAGAACAAATCCTAGGCTCAACTATCTTCATAATGGCTCAAACTCTTCAATTTGGAATGAGCACTATTCTAGAGTTCGTAACATTTCTTGCAAAAGAAATTCACAATGGCCTAGTGGGGATAGCAAGGGGAAAAGTAGATAAACCTTTCTGTGGGTATTCAATCCTTATGCATATATGTTTGCATAAGGGACTTGCCTTCTTTTCCAAGGGTATGGAGTTGGAGACAACTAGGGATGGAGAAAAGAATCAAGTGCAGTTGTGGAGTGTGGATATGACCTCAGAAGCCACAGGTGCCAGTTATGTGAGGTTTGATAGGTATTTTGCATCAAATCTTAGATTTCTCTTGAGAGGAGAAAGCCCTAGAATTCCACAAGCATTGTTAGAATTGGTCAGACCCAAGGATCATGCTAAAGGGCTACTTGTTAGTCATAACTGGGGGGATATAATTCCCTACAATGTTTCAACAATGATAAGAGTATATGGCTTTTTGGGAAAGCCTCATGTGCTACCATTTCAAGTGCCTTTGAAAATAGGAATAGCTGTGCTGTTATGGCAAATAGGCACCATAGATGAGAGGGAGTTGACTAGGAAGGGCACATTTTTTCCAATTGTTACTGTGACCCATGATTTTGTCTTTGTGAGGAAAGGGTGGAAGCATCTGAATTAGTTTTTAGATAGATATAACATGGCGGAATCTCATGCCAGATTTATTGATCCTGAAGGATTCTATGATGTCTTCAAGGAAAGAATAAAAGCTTCCCGCATGGTGCAACAAGTTTACTATCCTAAGGATGTAATTAGAAATGTTCTTACTTTACAAGAACAAGAATTGAGAAAAGATAAAATGGATAGTATTTAGCAAAACCCTTGAATTCATTAATGATTTTGACCCCCATTATGACCCATTAAAAGAAAAGAAATACTGGGGAGCCAAGATGCAGGCCTTGATGAGTAGTTTTGCTGATATAATACAAGCTATGAATGAAAAGAAGGCTACATATGTTGAGACATATCTAGACACGGCTGCAAAAGTGCAGAGGAAAATCAACAGTAAAAACATAGTAACTCTTGGCCAATATACCTTACAAAGAAGGTCAGGATATGTGACGATTCAGAATATGCAGTAGGGTCCTCTTCATCAAAGACAAAGGCCAGGAAGTCCACCTATAGCCACTGCTCCAAAATGGCAGAAGTTAGAACAAGGGTCTTCTTCTTCACAGCCAGAACAATACTCCCCGAGCTAGTCCCCAATCCAGATAGATGATGAAACATCTTTAAGGGAACGACTTAGAAAAATTGGTGGAGAAGGGGATGTAATTGTTACTTCGACAGATTTGGAGATTGGGGAACAACAAGAACCCCCTACACCTTCCTTGGAGCTCACTGTTGCTGATTATCAAGGTAAGGAAATTGATCCTATAATTGCCCAAGCCTTCGAGAGGTTTATAAATGAGGAGAATTTTGTGTAATCTAGGGAATTTGCATAGTTTTTGTGGAGTTTAAATATAGGAAATTTTGAAAAGGCTTGTCAAAAGATAAGGGCAGAGCAACCGGATAATCCAAACTTTGTTATTAAAGAAGAAGTAAAATCCAATTTTTTGAGTGATTTTGCCCAATTTACACCTGAGGCTAGGAGGCAATTAGTTAAGCAATCAGGAGTCCTTATCTTACCTGAATGGGATATAGTGAATGCTATGGTTTTTGATTCAGTAAGAAAATAAAAGGATGTCTAGTTAAAAATTGAAGAAGAGATACTACAGGCTCATAGAGGAGTCAAATTTAGTGATGACCACTAGGCCCTTGTAATTTGGTCTATTGAGAAAAGGGATAAAACAAGGATGCAAAAAATATCTACTACAGAGCATACTGGCACATTGATAGTCTTCAAGGCTGGTGAAGTTGGCAGTAAAAAGATAATTGGGATGGCTTCAGAAATGCTAAATTTGGCAATGTGGTGTCTGGCTAGAAAGAGGATAGATTTGCCCAGCTAAATGCTAGATTTGAAGAAGTGATAAAGGCATATGAATAAAGGGGCACACAGATACAAAAACTAGAGAATCAGGTATCTCAAATGGAGAAGCTATTGGGGAAAAGAAAAATAGAAGAGTCCAGTAGACCCAGGATTGTATACCCTCCCAAGCCACCTATTGAGCCTTTCAAATCCACTCCAATTATTGAGGTACTTGATACCCCTGAAAGGCCTCAATTCTACACTACAGAGAATTTTGAAGAGGAGAAAACCAAGCTTTTTGAATTCCATGTAGAATTAAAAAATCAATATGAAGAGAAATTGAGGTAGGGTGTGATGTATTTAATGGATAGGATAAAATGGTTAACCTTTTTTGATCAATTGGCAAGGATTGCATCCATTAGGGATGAATTAGAGAGAGATGAGGATAGGTTGAGGCCTCTTGTGCAGAAATGGAGGGAAAGAAACAATGATATTACAATTATGTGCATATATGTCATCCAACTACCTTGTCATCAAATAGAGAAGATTTTTGATTTATTCAATAAATTAGAAGGTTTTGATGACAAAAGAGATTCTTTTCAGAAAAGATTAATAAATTGTTTTTCTAGATATATGGCTGAAAAATTTAGTCTATTTCATTGTGCTTTAAAGATTGTTGACAAAATAAAGGAAAAAGAAGAATGGAAAAAGGAATTCGATGAGATATATTTTGAAAGAATGAATAATATTGTTAATGAAATTGGCTACTGGCTATGGGCAAAAACAACTGAGGAACTAGTGAAAGTGAAGCTATTTTATAATGCCATCAAAAAGGATATTGTTGATTTAGAGGCAGTTACAATTTCTTTAATAACTGTACAAAGAGAGGCACTAAGTTTTGATTGGCTAGAGGACACTGCTTATGATGAGTGGACAAACAAATTTATGTCAGAAGAGTAGTTGTTATAGGATGATGAAGCGGAAGAAGAGGAGGAGGAACAATGCAAAAGTAAAAGTTACCTTCACGGTTAATGATGAAGACAAGGAAAATCCCTAGATTAAAGTAAGTTTGCAGATAATCATAGATGATTCATCATTTTCAAATTTAATGACCACTTACTTTGAGGATGAAGAATAAATAAAAGAATTAAAGCTCTTGTCTCAATCAATGAAAATATAATAGAAAGGGACCCACCGAGGAATGTTCAATGTAATAGGCTTTCTGTTATGCACAATTTTGTCCTGTTGTTACAGATGTATGTAAAATTCATTTGAAGGACGCCTGTCAGCTACATCTACCCTTTTCTTGTTGCAACTCATGCCTATATAAGTGAGTTTTCAAGGCAATGTGATGGTCCGAGACTTGTATAATTTTTGTTTTCTCTCAAGAAAAGTAAATTCATTCGGTCCAATAGAGTGTAGCTGATTTGAGTTTGTTTCCATTGTACTTTCTGATAATATATTGAATGACAGAAATAGCCATATATTCTAGGCTTTCAATTGGTTTTCTATTGGTCACTGTATTAGTCATATGAAAAGGATAATACAAAAGGGTATTTACACTATATTTGTGTCATTAGTTTCTGTCTCCAGTTTATGGGTTTGTCTACTTTGAAGTCATTTAAACAAGGTTTAATTGGCTAAATGCAATCTGGATGGGTTGTATACTGTTTTCATTGTTGCTCTTAATTCAAGAAATTATATAAATGCTTCAGTGAATCAATAAGGTTTGTGAATTCATAAAGGGATATTTCATAAGAATGGAGATGGGTGATTATAATTGATTAATTCATTCACAAGTTATATGAATTAGATCTCTCACCAATAGTTGGTTCTTTGCCCAATGGATAAGGCACTGGTCTCATTAGTCAGAAGTAAGAAGGAGGAATTCTAATGCTGCATGCCAAATCATTTTATTTTTAATATCAAAATCATATTTCCATTTTGTTCAAAGTTATAAATGCTGGTCAATACTCATTTATATCTATTCTCTGAGTCTTAGGTAGTTGCTATTTCTGGGAATATTTGTAAATTCTAGGAGAATTAGGACCAGATCTGAAAATAAGGGATGCATGTACAAGTTTGAAAATATTGGAAGAATTGAAGTAAATTGTACATGTGTTAGTGGGTAACAAATGAGAATTAGAATGAAACTAAAAGAATCTCTACAGTGCAGTTTGTATTAAAATTATCCCTAGGTACACCCACCTTGGTTTAGCAGAGCCAAAAGAGGAGGAAACCATCCTTTGGTTTTGTTGAAGTTGGGTCCAAATGGTTTAATCATGTAGCTAATAATGGGAATTAGTTGATCCTTAGGTTGTATGAGTGTTATCTTTCTGGTATTGAACATTTTGTTGTTCAGTAGTTTTAAAAGACCAACACGTTCTAGAAGCTCTCCAGAGGCCTTTATATAAAAGCACTCCTAGTGTACTTCATATGGCATATTGAATGAATATATCATCATTCTGATCAAAATCTCTCTTTGGTCTATTGTTATGCTTGTGTTTGAGTTCCTTGGTCTTTAGTGTATTCTACCCCAAACCAAATTCTTATAGGGTTAGCTCCAAAATAATCTAAAATCAGCAAGTAAAGGTGGGTTGCCCCATGGTGGGTGCCAAAGAATGTTTTCTTAAATGTTGACACACTTCTATCAGCCATTATATCCTAGATTGCTCAAGAATGAGATCTCAAAGGGTAGCTCATAACTCTCTATTCATGGAGTGCAAGGGTTTGTAATGGAGGCCCTCAGTTTGACCGAGTTTGTGCCCATAAAAGTACACCATAAAAGGGGAGATTCAAAGATCAAAATATGCATGCAAATGAAGATGAAAGCTAATCTAAATGATAACAATGCAAAGCAATGCAAGAAAGAAAATCAAATCTATGAAATGAAATAACAATGCAAGATTAATCTATGAAATAAAATATGGATCTAAACTAATATGAAAATGCAAGGATGGATCATGATGATGGAAGCCATAGATGCATGAGAGAAGAAGACAAGAAAATAGAAGTTCTCCACAAAAAGATTTAGTACTCAAACTCCTCCAAAAATCGCTCTCCAAACCTGCAGCATAACAATAACATTATTGTGGATGTCAAAAATGAGGAGAGGGCTCTCCCTTATAAAGAAGAACAAATGATTAAGATTAAGTGGCAATAAAATTTAATCAAGGGCAGAGAAAGAAAGATCCATGTGAGACAAAATTCTTCCAATGAGAAAAGATGAGGAAAATTAAATGAAATCCTACTTAGAAATATGTGCATTTAAGTATAAAGGAAAAAATTAATTTATTTAAATTTTACTTATTTTATTTCCTTTTTCAAGTGGGATTTTATTTAATTAAAAGGGAGAAAGTTATTTTAATTAAATACGAAATATTTAATTAAATTAAAAGAGGGGTTTTTTTCTTAATTAATCAAATGTGGATTAATTATTTAATTAAAAGATAGATTTTCTAAGTTTAATCAAGTAAGACTTAGGATAAAATGATCAAACCTTAGGAAATGTTGAAATAATTGAATTGATTACAATTTGAACAGAGAAATTGATTTGAATTGATTTAATAAAATATTGTAAACTATTGATTTAGGAAATTTGATAAATTGAATAATGGGGGTCCATAGTCTAGGCAACCATTTAAGGGTGCATACAATGACAACATATATGTCCCTAGGGGTTTGAGAATCCTTAGGACTTATTTGTTTTGTTTGAATGGTAGAAAGGGGTAATAGATTATCCTATGACCCCCTTCGATGAATTTCATGACAACATATGTCTTTAGGGGTAATTGGACCCCTAGGGACTTGCTTGGTTTGTTCAAATGGGTCGAAAGGGGTCATAAGATAAGCCCTTTTGATGCATTTGATGACAACTTATGTCTAAAGGGGCCTGACAACCCTAAGGGACATATTTGGTTTGTTTGAATGGGTCAAAAGAGGTCATAGGATAACCTATGACCCCTTTCGACACATTTCGTGATCTAACATATATCCCTAGTGGTCCTAGGACCCTCAAGAACCTATTAGGTTTGCTCAAATAGGTTGAAAAGGGTCATATGATAACCTATAACCCTTTCAACACATTTCATGAAAATTTTTTTTCCTAAGGGTCCTATGACCCCTAGGTAACTATTTGGTTACTTTGAATGGTTTGAAATGTGCCATCGGATAACCTATGACCCTTTTTGACACATTTCATGACAACATATGTCCGTAGGGTTCCTAGGACCCCTAGTGACCTATTTAGTTTGTTTGAATAGGTCAAAAGATGTCATAGGATAATCTATGACCCCTTACGATGCTTTTCATGACAACATATGTCCCTAGGGGAGCCTATTTGGTTTTTTTAAATAGGTCAAAAAGGGCTATAAGATAACTTGTGACCCATTTCAACAAATTTCATGATTACATATGTCCCTAGGGGTCGTAGAACCCCTAGGAAACTATTTGGTTTATTCGAATGGGTTGAAAGGGGCATAGGATAACCTATGACCCCTTTTGACACATTTCATGACAACATATGTCCCAAGGGGTCCTAGGACCCGTAGGGACCTATCTATTTTGTTTTAATGGGTTGAAAGGGGCATAGGATAACCTATGACCCTTTTTAACACATTTCATGATAATATATGTCTCTAGTGATCCTAGGACCCCTAGGGACCTATTCATTTTGTTTGAATAGGTCAAAAGGGGTCATAGGTTATGCTATGATCCCTTTTGACACATTTCATGACAACATATGTCCCTTTTTATCCTAGGACACCTAAGGACCTATTTGATTTGTTTGAATGAGTCAAAAAAGGTCTATGATAACCTATGAACTATTCCAATGCATTTCATGACAACATATGTCTCTAGGGTCCTAGGACTCCTAGGGATGCATTTGGTTAATTCAAATAGGTCAAAAGGGGTCATAGGAAAACCTATGACCCTTTTTGATGCATTTCATAGCACATATTTCCCTAGGGGTCCTAGGACCCCTAGGGACCTATTTTGTTTGTTTGAATGGGTCGAAAGGGGTCATAGGTTATCCTATGACCCCTTTCAACCCATTTCATGATAACATATGTCCCTAGAAGTCCTAAGACCCTTAGGGACCTATTTAGTTTGTTTGAATGGGTTGAAAGGGGTCAGAGGTTATTCTGTTACCCCATTTGAATTATTTCATGACAACATATGTCCCTAGGATTCTTAGGACCCCTAGGGACATTTTTGGTTTATTTTGAATAGGTTGAAAGGGATCATAGGATAACATATGTTTCCTTTCAACATATTTAATGACAATATATGTCCTTAGGGGTCTTATGAGCCCTACATGACCTATTTAGTTTGTTCAAATGGGTTGAAAGGTGTCATAGGTTATATTACGACCCCATTTGACCCATTTTCATGATAACATATGTCCTTAGAGGCCCTAGGACCCCTATGGGTCAAAAGGGGTAATAGGATAACCTATAACCCCTTTCGATGCATTTCAAGAAAAGAAATGTCCCTAGGGGCCCTAGGACCCCTAAGGACCTATTTGGTTTGCTCAAATGCATGGAAAGGGGTCATAGGATAACCTATGGGCCCTTTTCAATGCATTTCATGATAACATATGTCCCCAGGGGTCCTAGGACCCCTAGGGACCTATTTGGTTTGTTTGAATGGGTTCAAAGGTGTCATAGGTTATCCTATGGCCTAATTTGATATATTTTATGACAACATACATTTCTAGGAGTCCTAGCTAGGAACCTATTTCATTTGTTCGAATGGGTTGAAAGTGGTCATAGGTTACCCTATGGCCCCTTTTGACACATTTCATGGAACATATTTCCCTAGAGTTCATAAGACCCCTAGCAACCTATTTGTTTTGTTCAAATGGGTTGAAAGGGGTCATAGTATAACTTATGACCCCTCTATGATACCTTTTGACACATTTCATGATAATATATGTCCATATGGGTCCTAGGACCCCTAGGAACCTATCTAATTTATTTGAGTGGATCAAAATGGGTCTGAGATTATTCTACGACCCTGTTTGACCTATTTGATGACAAAATATGTCCCTAGGGGTCCTAGAACCCCCAACAACCTAGTTGGTTTATTCAAATGGGTTGAAAGGGGTCATAAGATAACCTATAACCCATTTCAATGCACTTCATGATAATATATATTTGTTTGAATGGGTTGAAAGGGGTCATAGGTTACCCTATGAGCCCATTTGATTCATTTCATGACAACATATGTCTCTAGGAGTCCCCAGACCCCTAGGGACCTATTTTATTTGTTTGAATGGGTTTAAAGGGGATGCATTTTTTGATGACATATGTCCTTAGGGGTCCTAGGACTCCTAGGGACCTATTTGGTTTGTTTGAATGGGGTCATAGTTTATCCTATGGCCCCTTTTGATGCATTTCATGATAGCATGACCTGCGCTAAATAACATACACATGTGAACTGTTAAATTGATCAAAAACCTTTACCATCATTTGTTGTTGCCTTTATCTCATTGCATAAGAGAACCCTAAAGCCTTTATTACTATATTACATTAATAATAATAATCAGATATATTAATACATATTATATTTAATAATAATCAGATATATTACTATATTATATTTAATAATAATAATAATACATTGTAATATATTACATAATAATAATAATATATGAATATATACTAAATATAATAATAATATTCCTATATTACCATATTATATTTTAATAATAATAATAATACAATACTAATAAATACTTATATATAATTATATACAATTTAGTTATTGATTTTCCACACTTGCCAAATTTTGACTTCCCTCCAAAATTTGGGCAACCATTTCAAGTACTCAATATCTAATGGGGTATCCATTCTTGAATTAGATACTGATAATATCAAATAGCTAATATGGGATCAGGTACCAAAAATACTATCATATTTTTTCCTAACATATTCTTTATCACTGCAGACCTAATAATCACATTTTGTGGGTCCATTTTCATAGGTTTGGAGAAAAAAGTTTGTTTGGGGCCACACAATTGAAAAAGTTACTATAAGGTTTGATTAGGTGTCCAATATTGTTGTCTAAATGGGGAGTAGTAGTCATTGAAATGCTAAACATAAAAGGAAGGTATCAAATGAATACATTGCAACATATAGGGAAAGGGATAAGATAAATCATTGAAGGAAGACACAAGGTATGTTAAATGTGAAACAAATTAACAATGTATTGATCAAAGGTGAAATCCTAGAGTTAGATAATGAATATATTTAGGTGGAGAATGAAAATATACCATTTGATAATGATAATTTTAGGATTGAAAATTTGGAGGATGAAAATTTATCAGTTCAAAATGTAAATGCCATAATTGGCCATGTGGAAAATGAATATATGTAGGAAGGTTACATATCTCCTAATTATAATTGATATGAAGGTCCTAGAATACCAAAATAGATAATTGAAATTGATTAAATGATTATTAAAAATTTGGAAGGGAATATATTACAGAGAACCATTTGGTTATGGGCTTGAAGACTATATAAGATATTTTTCGGTAACAAGATAGTGGTGGAGTAGTGTCAACTTTTTATGCACTTATTAAAGATATAAAGGATGAGACCTATGCTTTCCAAAATGAAGATTCATTTTCAATAAAAAAATGGAAAGAAATGCCATTATTGTGAAGAATATTTTTAGTTCTCTCAATAGCATTTGGAAAAATAGTAGGGAGAAGGATAAAAGAGCTACTTGAAGGGTTATTACAACCTCTTCAATAAGTCATCATTTGAGAAGGGGTAATAATTTGAACCTAAATTGTATTACTTTGAGAGGAGCACTTAGTAGATGAGATAGAATTGATGATCCTCTTCAAAATGAAACATGGGCTTTTGGTGGGAGACTTCTATGTTTTGTTAAGTAGCTACCTACTGATGCACAATAAGAAATTACATAGTTTTGAAAATCTAGCTCAAGAGTATCACCCAATGCTTAAGATGTGTTGAACTTATGAAATGGCATGAGAGATCATCCTAAACATTATTTGGAGGTAAGTTAAACAATTTTGTTCAAAGAATTTAGATAGAGTTGTCCAAGATTACATATATCAAAAAAGGATTTTGAATCCTTGAAGTCATTTTATTGTGTGCCATTTAAAAATTTGAAATACATGTTGTTGCAAATATCATATGTATTTTTATATGCACCATGAACTATTATGCTCCATCTATTCTACTTTGCATAGTAAATAAATGTTGGAGAATTGTTGTGCTAGCGAGCTTCCAAAATTATGAATAGACTTGCTAGATCAATTTTTATGTCCTAGAGTTGATGGTTGTATCTTTTATAGACATGTTTTCTTAAATTATAAGTGTTTAGAATGTGATGGCTTATCTAAGTTTGATAGATATTTCAATGAGGGGTGCAAACAAGTTCTTGGGAGCACAATCATTAAAAAAAATGTCATATGAAATGTTGAAATACAAATGAAGAGTCGATGTGAGGCCTCTTAATGTGAATTGGTTCCAAAAGAAAACAATTGGACTAGTTTTATTTCAAATTTCAAGACAAATCTTTTCTATAAGTATCCAAGGCATAGTCATAGGTCTTGGTGGTTGGATTAGCAATTTAGAATATGTAAGGAGAATTTTCCAATTGGCTCTATTATATCAGTTGTTGGCATTGTAGAGAACTACACATTCTAGCCCCAAAATGAGACACAATCTCAGTATTACAAGTCCATTAATATTGCTATTTTTGTCCACATAATATATAAACATGCCCCTAATCATGTGGAAGATAATCGAAAGATTATTAGAGACTACCATTTTTTTGTGAGTTCTTATAGATCTCACTCTCACAAGTTTGTGTAACATTGTTTCGAGAATTATTTTGATTTCTTATAGGAGTATGACATTGCTACAGATAGACATATCATTTGGTTAAATAATTGCATAGGTCAATTCAAGAATGATTGTATGTTTTATTGATTGTGTAGGATTCATGTAGAGAGGGAGGTTCCTCATATTTCCAATTTTTTTAAAGGGGAACATGATGGAGTAGGGGCATGTGTGAAGAGAGCTCTAGTTAAGGAGAAATTGAAGATTTCATGAGGAGAGATTCCTAATGCTCATAGGATTATTGATTAGTGTAGTTCAACATTATCACAAGTGGGGACTCTAGATTCAGATATACACTGGTTCTTTTGGTTGGTTTAGGAAGGGTCCATAGATGATAGATCAGATTGTGCTACTATTAGAGACTCATAGAAAATTTAATCATTTTGGAGCTCTAATTCTAGTACATAGACCATTTTGTCACCATAGCTAGCTTAATTTTTTCATAGCTATTTTCAATGTGATTGTGATCGCTATGAGTCAAGTGAGTGGGTGGACACATGGGCTCCACATTATCTTACTCCACTATCTATCATGTACCCTCTATCATAAATTATGACATGGAAATTTCACTTCATCATAACCATCCATCAAATCTTCTTCAACCAAGACATGTCTTTGCATTGGTTGCACCATAGGGAAATGATTGGAAATTAGAGTATTGGTTAGCACATTGTGTAACAGGTAAAAAAATGGTTGCACAACCAATCACAACTGATAATGGATTCACATATCCTACTAGTTTAGTTTTTGTTTCTAAAACATGGCTATAGACATACATGCTTAGAAGGAATGGAATTCCTACATTCAAAGACTATCAGAAGCACAAAACAATTCTCATATATTTACATCTTATTATAACAAAAAATGTGAAGTTTTTGAAGCATCAAAGAAAACCAAAAGTAAAAGAACTTTTCACTATTACTAATTTTGATCATGAAGCCCTATTGGATACCCTAAAATAGAGAGAGGATCCTATAGGAACTCTCAACTAGGTATATTTACTTCTTATGTTCTTATGTTCATAATAATTTAGTGAATCGATGATTATCTTGTTTAATATGATTATTTAATAATATTTATTATAATATTGGAATGTAGGTGCATCCTAAAGAGTAGCCATGTATGAAGATAAAAACAAAATAAGGAGCAGAATGAAGAAAAATCTATTCTATTTTTGATGTACTACAATTCTTAACACTACGATTATTGACACTAAAATTTTTGACATCACAATTTTTGGTAGTTGTGTATTGATGTAATAATGATGAAACACTTAAGATATTGTAAATGTAAACCTTTTGATTTAATGTAAGAAACAAAAGTGATTTTACTTAATGTCATTTATGTGGAGGGACCTTAAAAATGATGATTTTAATTAATACTAACACCAAAATTTGAAACCGTTGATCTTGGCTTGAATTGTTAATGTCATTAGCTCTGGATGGGTAGGTGAATCTTAGTGATGCCCTTGTTCTAGCCATGAAGAGCCTTCATCGTTCATGGCCACCCCATATTGAAGAGTCTCTAAGGTGATCTAGGTGCATTTGGAGGTCGATCTTTGGAGGGTCATAACTAAGAGTTTGTGGGGACTATCAATGAAATGTTGAGTGCTACAGGATACTCATTCCAACTACAATAACCTATCTCATTTCTAGGAGATCGCATTATATTTGGATTTGGCACAAAAATCTCACTTGATACCAAAACTTGAAGTGTACCTCAGTTCATTGGTACATTACTATGTAACTTTGAAAGCATTGATCTTGGAATCCAATCATTAGCCTCATAACCTCTAAATGTGTGAGTGAACCCTAGTGACACCCTTGTTCCAGCCATGAAGATCCTTCATTTTTTGAGGCCACCTCATACTGATGACTCTCCAAGGTGGTCTAATTACATTTGGAATTCAATTTTCTAAGGGTTGTAGCTCAAAGATAATGTGGGCTATCAGTGAAACATCAAATGTGACAGGATGGCCATGTCAAGGCCTACAATAACCTATCTCATTTCCAAGAGATCACATTCCATTTGATTTTGGCACAACAATCTTGCTCGATGCCAAAACTTGCAGTATGCCTCGGTTCACTGGTGCATCACTAAATAAATTTGAAACTACTGATCTTGGCATTGAATCATCAACACCATTAGCTTTAGAGGGTGCATGAACTGTAGTGACACCTTTTTTTCAGCCATGGAGAGCCTCCATTGTTCCTAGCCACCCTGTATCAAAGAGTCTCCAGGGTGCTCTAAGTGCATTTTTAGGTCAATATTCTGAGGTTTGTAACTTAGAGCTTGTGTGGGCTATCGGTGAAACATCGAATGATATAAGATGGTCATCCTGGGGCCTGCAATAACCTATCTCATTTCTAAGAGATCATGTTCTATTTTTTTGTATAGGATCACCTACTCTACCTTCAACAAACACCAGGTTAATGATTTCACATTGGATCTCATTATAAGGCCATAGTTCCAAGATTGGCATTTTATAAGCCCTTGGTTTAACTATTGGTTGTTGATGATTCCATATCCTAGCCATAGGTATATTCTTGTTTTTTTCTTGTTTGGATTGATTTAGGATCATAAAAATAAGTTTAGGACCAATTTTGGTCACTAGATATGCAATATTGCAAAACATGTAAAAGTTGCTCTAAAAGTTGTCATGCAACTTTTGAGAAACTTCTTAAAATGTTGTTAAAACTTACATAAATTCCTCTCCCAAATAACTAGTTGGTTCAAACTAGTGATGTAACTATTGGTAGAATCCTATATAAGCCGTTATAGGTGGGTTATAGAATATAATTGTAAATTTGGCATTGAAATCAATAAAATCAACATTTTCCTTGCATAAAACACATGTTGCAGACCCTTGTACTAAACTATAACGATGATTGGGAATGTGTCAGTGGATTTAGAATTTGAAGAATTTTTTCTACTTTCATTTTCATTTAGTCTCATGTTTTGATCATTGTGAGGTTGAAATTTATCCATTTTTCTTCCTTCTTGCCTAGGAATCAAGCTAAAAATTAGCACCTTGCTAGGGTTAGGTCATTTTGACACATTCCACCATGGGAAATTGATGAAATTTGGTGGAATTCAAGTTGTAAGTATGCAAGTTTAGATTTTTTAAGTTGTTTTCTAGAAGATGCAAGGAGTTGGATTTGTCGTCATACCCTAGGTGTGCACCATGATGAGTACACCAATCAACATGAGCAATAGTCCTTCCTAGATGGTGATTGGGGATACTCTAGGAGTTGAAACCTTGGATTCTTGCTTCTTTTACTTGACCTCATTTGTTCCCATAGTTGGTTTTTGTTTCTCCTTTGTAGAAAGTATACCTATAGTGCAAATGGAGCCCTAATTAGGCCTTCAAACCTAGTCTGATGTTGCAATAGTAGCAACCTTTGTTCTTTTCCAACTTTAGAAACTTTGGCATGTTTTATGAATCCAAAAAGGGTATCCAAATATTTAGTCAATTCACCATGTTGTTCAGATGCATTCAAGCTTATGCCTTATTCTCATTCTAGGAAGGCCTATAAGCCAATTCGTTGGTTTTCAAAGCAACTTCATGCTATAATTTGTTTTTTAATGACATGAATCATTGATTAATGTTTTTTAGGACCTAAATAATCTAAAGTAGTGATTTTAGGCCACCCTTGGTCTTCCTATCCAATTTTTGGGGTTTGATCCCTCTTTTGGTTAAGGGAATCCATTAGTGCATATTGAGTTTTTGGTGCTTAGAACTTTGGTGGACCTAGTGATTAGGTTACCTTGTCTTCTGGGGTTGTGATAACCTTTATATAAGCCCATATCCATACCTATGATAGGTATTTGGAACTAGGACCATTCACCTTGGGTGTTGAGGGAATTTGAGAATTTCTACCATTCCTTGTTATTTGAAGACTTTTGCAACCTATTGTTGCATCAAGTGGTACTAGAGCCATGTCTAAACCTAAGAGTAAGGAGATCCCTACAAGGGTTACAAATAGTGAGTTAGAAATTATGGTGAGAGAAAAAAAGGCTGCAAATAAGGCCTTAACTCAGAGGCTTCAAGAACTTGAGAAGAAGCTTGAGAACAAAGACAAACAAAATGGGTCTAAAGATGAAGAAGGAAATGATGAAGAGGAGGATGACTCTTAACAACACATCCTTATAGACCAAAGGCCTCTCATTGATGCCTTGAAATCCATGGGAAGAACCATGGAAGAGAAGATAGATTTTCCCATTTTCAATGGCAAGATGAATGGAAATATAGCCTTGGATTGGATAGAGGCTTTGACCACATTCATTGAATGTGAGGAAATCCCTAAAAAGCAAAGGGTAAAGATGGAAAGACTCAAGTCAAAGGGAAAGAGCATGATTAATTCATGGAATAGAATGATAGCTTTGATCAAGGAAACCCATATACTTGAGGATTATGGGGTACAACTCCATAGGTGGAAGAAAAGTCTGAAAAAAAAAGACATGGATGTAGGTACATATACAGAGGATTTCCTAAAACTACGTATGAAGACCAATATGGCAAATGATGAGGAGGAGAAATTGGCAAGATACATGAATGTCTTGAAGGTTCCCATTCAAGAGGAAATTAGCCTACATTGCCCTACCATGGTTAACAAGTGCTATCAAATGGCACTAAAAGTAGATGAAAAATGGAAGAGAAAGAAGATTTTGGCAAAGAAAAGAACAATGATAGTGAGAATAATTTTAGAGGCAAGAACAATTCTTGTAATAAGGGACAAAGTAGTGGCAGCAACAACAAGAAATTTGGCCAAGGAGACAAAGAGAATAGTGACTCTAATTCAAGAGGAAACTATAGAGGAAGAAAACCTTTCAATAGAGGAAGAACAAATACAAGATGAGGCAATAGACCTTTGTGGTGTTTCAATTGTAATCAAATAGGACACCATGTAGGAAGATGCCCAGAGAAGAGGAACAATAACAATCAAGGTGAGAGGAGAGCAACATTTGTCCAAGAAGATAAGCAAGAAGACAATACTAATGCTAGAGAATTGAAACCAGAGGAAGGAGCATGTTTGATGATGAGACAAGTCTTCCTTCTAGTATGAAAAACTCAAGAACCTCCACAAACGAAGAATCTTTTCATGACAAAGATCAAATATCAAGGAAAGGAATGCAATATTCTTATAGATTCTAGTTCAATCGAAAATCTTGTGTCTTGTGAAATGGTGTACAATTTAAATATTCCTAAGAAGCCACATCCTTACCCTTATCATGTGTTATGGTTAACCAAAGGCTAGTAAACTCTAGTCACAAAACAAGCCTTGGTAGAGTTTTCTATATCTAATTTTGAGTGATGTAGTTGAGATGGATGCCTCACACATCCTTTTAGGTAGGCCCTGGTAATTTGAAAAATTGTTGTAATTTACCTTGATGATATACTAATATTCTACCATAGCAAGGAAGACCATATTGATCATGTGGAATAGGGACTAAGAAGACTCCATTAACACAAGTTAGTAATCAACTTCGAAACATGCATGTTTATGAAAAAGGAACTTGTGTTCCTAGGATTTGTAATTTCACAAGGTACCCTAAAGATGGATCCTAAGAAGGAAAATGCAACCATCAATTAGCCTCCACCAAATAATCCAAGTGATGTGAGAAGATTTAATGGGATTTCAACCTTCTATAGGAAATTCATTAAAAATTTCAGTCATGTATGTGCACCAATGTTGGAAACAATAAAAGGTGGGAAGAAAACAAAGTTTGCATGGACAAAGGAAGCAAATGATGCATTCCAATACTTGAAGAATAGAGTATCTCAATATCCTATCTTGGTTATCCCTAGTTTCAACAAAGTCTTCACTGTGGAGATAGATTCAAGTAATGTGGCTATAGGTGTTATGCTAAGGCAAGAAGGCAAACCAAATGCTTTCTTTTCAGAGGCACTGAATGAGGCTAAAAGAAAATATTCTATATATGACCTAGAGCTTTATGCCATGGTCCAAGCACTCAAGAAATGGACTCACTATCTAATTCCAAAAGAATTTTTTCTCTATATGGACAATCATGCATTGAGTTCTAAATTCACAAGAAAAACTTTTACTTAGGCATCTTAAGTGGGTAGAACAATTGTAGGCCTATACCTTCACTAGTAAACATAAAAAGGGTGTAGCAAACAAGGTTGCTCATGCCCTAAGTAGGAGGATTGGTCTTGTTGAAGAAGTGCAACTTCAAAGCATTGGCATTGAATCTGTCAAACACTTGTACCCGAATGACCCTAATTTTGTAGAGATATAACAGATTTGCACAAAGATGGAAGGAAAATATCATACTAATTATTCTAAATATCTAATTCTGAATGGGCTTCTCTTCAAAGGAGTACAACTATGCATACCAAGGTTCTCAATGAAGGCAAATATAATAAAGTAAAAACATTGTGGTGGCCTAGGAGGTCACTTTGGCATTGACAAAATAGTAGAGATGGTAAAAAGGAGTTATTTTTGGCCCAAGTTGAAGAATGATTTTAGGTAGTTCATTGAATCTTGTACTATTTGCCCACAAGCTAAAGGAATGAAAACAAATCAAGGAATCTATCAATGCTTACCAATCCCTTCAAGACCTTGGGAATCCAGATAAATGGATTTTGTCATGGGACAACCCAAAACCAAGCAAGGTTATGACAGTGTATATGTCATAGTGGACAGATTCAACAAGATGACCCATTTTGTGCCATGCAAGAGCACATATGAAGCATCCCATATAGCCAATATCTTCTTCAAGGAAGTAGTTATAATTCATGGCTTGCCTTAGACAATTGTATCAGATAGAGATGTGAAATTTCAAGGGCAATTTTGGAGGACACTCTTCAAGAAGTTGGGCACAAAACTAACATATAGTTCCACCTACCACCCTAAGATACATGGGCAGACCATGGTTGTAAATAGGTCCCTAGGCAATCTTTTAAGATGTTTAACCAAGAAATATTCACAAAGTTGGTATACCATACTACCCCAAGAAAATTTTGTCTTCAATGACTCTATAAATAGGTCAACTAGTACAACTCCTTTCCAAGCAGTGTATGGTTTGCATCCCAAGGGACCATTGGATCTAATGGAACTTCCCTCTAATTTTAGAATCAATGCACAAGGCCAAGAATTGGCATAACTCATCGCCAAAGTGCAGGAACAAGTAAAAGACACTTTGCAAAAATATACCTTGAAGTAAAAAGAAAATGCTAACAAAAGAAGGAAAGAGGTACAAGTCCAAGTAGGAGATAAAGTTTGGGAATTCCTAAGGAAGGAAAGATTACCTAAGGGTAGGTACTCCAAGTTGCAAATGAAGAAGGTGGGACCCTACAACATACTGAACAAAATAGGTTTCAACAATGAGTAGGGTAAGGATGCAAGCCTTGAGGATGAATACTATATCACTAACCTTCCACAAAGAAAATTGGTGGAGATTGAAGCTATTTTAGACTCCAATGTACTCAAACAAACTATATTAAGGAAGCACAACTAGTACTTAGTCAAATGGAAGGGCCTCCCAAATATTGATGTCACACAACTTACTAAAGATCAAATACAACAACATGGTACTTCAGTGGAACACCTACTCTCAAGTAGGGACTTGAATTTTCAACATCCAAGGGGGTATGGTGTAGGAGCACCCACTCTACCTTCAAAAAACACCATTAGGGGCTAAAACTAAGGTCCTTGTGGCCTCTAGCCATGATTAGGTTAACAATTTCACATTGGATCTCATTGTAAGGCCATAGTTCCAAGATTGGTATTTTATAAGCCCTTGGTTTAACTATTGGTAATTAATGATCCCATATCCTAGGCATAGGCATTTTCTTGTTTTTTCATGTTTGGATCCATTTAGGATCATAAAAATAAGGTTAGGATGAATTTTGGTCACTATATATGGAATATAAAAGTTGCTCTAAAAGTTGTCAAGCAACTTTTGAGAAACTTCTTAAAATGTTGTTTTAAAACTTGTTAATTCCTCTCCCAAATGGCTAGTTGGATCAAACTAGTCATGTAACCATTGGGAGCATCCTATATAAGCCCTTATAGGTGGGTGACAGGATATAATTGTAATTTTGACATTGAAATCAATAAAATAAGTATTTTCCTTGCACAAAACACATGTTGTAGACCCTTGTATGGAACTATACAGATGATTTGGGATGTGTCAGTGAATCTAGAAGCTAGAGAATTTTCTCTACTTTTTTTTGCATGAAGTCTCATGTTTTGATCATTCTTAGTTTGAAAGTTATCCATTTTTCTTGCTTGTTGCCTAGGAATCAACCTAAAAATCAGCACCTTGCTAGGGCTGGGTGATTTCAACACATTCCACCATGGGAAATTGATGTCCTTTGGTGGAATGCAATTTGTAAGTATGTACTTGTAGATTTTGCAATTTTTTTTCTAGAAGATGCAAGGAGTTGGATTTTCCGCAATATCCTAGGTGTGCACCATGATGAGTACACCAATTAGCATGAGCAACAGTCCTTCCTTGATGGTGATTGGGGATTCTCTAGGAGTTGAAACCTTGGATTATTACTTCTTTTACATCCTCTCACATGTTCAAGCCAATTTGTTGGTTTTCAAAGAAACTTCATGCTATAAATTATTTTTGATGAAATGAATCATTGATCCATGTTTGTTAGGACCTAAATAGGCCATATTAGTGATTGTAGACCACCCCTGGTCTTTCTATCTAGTTTTTTGGGTTTGATCACTCTTTTGGTTAAGGAAATCCATTAGTGCATATTGATTTTTTGGTGCTTATAACTTTGGTAGACCTAGTGATTAGGTTACCTTGTCTTGTGGGGTTGTGATATAACCTTCCTATAAGCCCATCTCCATATTTGTGATAGGTATTTGGCACTAGGATCCTTCACCTTGGGTGTTGAGGGAATTTGAGAATTTATACCATTCCTTGCTATTTGAAGACTTTTTTTGCCTACTGTTGCATCAATTTAGATTTGGAATGATGACCTCACTTGATACCAAAGCTTGTAGCATGCCTTTAGTTCATTGGTACATCACTTCGTAACTTTCAAGCCATTGATCTTGGCATCAAATCATCAATTCCATTAGCTCTAGATGGGCAAGTAAACCCTAATGAAACCCTTTTTCTAGGTGTGGGAGCCATAATTCATGGTTACCCTATACCAAAGAGTCTCCAAGGTGCTTTAAGTGCATTTGGAGGTTGATCTTTTGAGGGTTGTAACTCGGAGATCATGGGGACTATCTGTGAAATGTTGAATACTATAGGATGGTCATGTTGAGGCCTACAATAAAATATCTCAGTTCTAATATATAAAATTCAATTTGGATTCGGCACAGTGATCTTTGTCGATGCCAAAACTTGCAGTGTGCCTCAATTCATTGGTACATCACTATGTAACTTTGAAACCACTAATCTTGGCGTCAAATCATCAATGCTATTAGTTCTAGATGGGTGGGTGAACCCTAGTGATACCTTTTTTTTGGTTGCGGAGAGCCTCCATCATTCACGGCTACTCCATACCAAAGAGTCTCCGAGGTGCTCTAAGAGCATTTGGAGGTCAATCTTTTGAGGGTTGTAACTCAGCTCATGGGGGTTATTAGTGAAATCTCAAATGCTACAAAATGTTCATGGTGAGGCTAAGAATAACCTATCTCATATCTGAAAGATCACATTCTATTTAGAACCAACACACCAATCTCGCTCAATGCCAAAACTTGTAGTGTGTCATAGTTTATTAGTGCATCACTCTATAATTTTGAAATCAACAATCTTGGCATCAAATCATCAATGCCATTAGCTCTAGATGGATGGATAAACCCTAGTGATACCCTTGTTTGAACTGTAGAGAGCCTCCATCATTCATGGCCACCCTGTATCGAAGAGTCTCCAAGGTTCTCTAAGTGTGTTTGGGCAAGTGAACCAAAGTGACATCTTAAAGGATTGCAAAGATTATTTCAAATTAAACATTGCATCAAAAATTGATACTAAATGTTAAAATTTTCTTCACAAATTATTGCATTTGAATCAAATATAACAAACACTATCAAAATGTATGACATTCCATAAACATGAACAATACACATGATCCATGATAAATTGAGCAATTCTATACTATATTAATATGTATATCATTGTGCACATAAATTATATAATTATATATATATATATATATATATATATATATATATATATATATATATATATATATATATATATATATATATATATATATATATATATATATATATATATATGTATACCTAGACAAACTATAGAAATATATATACCAAAGTTCATGTATCCATAGACCATTTACGTAAATATATATCAAAATACGTAGATCCATATACAAAATGTGGCTGATCATGCCATTGAAATGTGTATAATATCAATGTTTATGTATACAATGTGACATATGCCATCTCAAAATGTCACATGACGCATCTTATGACAACTATACTATCCTATGTTGCTAGTGAATGATCAAAATGTAGCCTCTTTGCTGCACTAAGTGATTGCATGCCTCCTACATAAGCAAAAAAGGAAAACCAAAAGTTAGACTACTAAGTTTATATGATTCTATTTATATAACATTGAATTACTCAAATGCATAATGATCCTCTTTTTAATGAAGATTTATGGTATTAAAATTTCATTGTAAATAGCTCTCTCATTGACCTCTTGTGCTAGTGAAAAGTCGTCTCATATGTCCTCAAAAATTCTCAAACCTGATTGATTATGGCTTGTATATATTCAAGTATGTTTGTTATATGAATCTACAACTTAAACTATAAAATTATAATTTGTAGGATACTAAATTTATAATATATAATCAAGAATTCAAACTATAACTTACCTCTATTGACTCCTCCTCTGGATATAATGACTGTGTGAGAAAAGATACAAAACTCTGATGTCTAGCCTCCTATGCACTAGGTGTTTCCTATAAGATGAAAAAGACTAGTTGTTAATATCACAAAAATTAGTTTTAAATTTGTTTAATAAAATGAGGAAAATAACTAATAAATGATACTTATACATAAAATGGGGCTCTCACTGTGAATGGAAATGCTAGAGGGTTTGCTGCATCAGATCTTCCTAGACTCATCGCTAGTAGGTATGCACTATACAATAAAAAATGTAATTAAATTTCATTACCACAAGCATTTTACAATAATGCATTGTTATTTAATCACTTTAAAATCACCTAATTACCTTTCCCTTGTCAATGTGTTGTGCCTCACCCCTCGCACTCTACCCCTACTAATAGATGATACTTGCAAGATAAAAGAAAGATTAGAAACCATATATGGTCCAATATCAAATAGAAAAATAATGAGAACACAACATAATGTATTGTAGATTTCTCAAGGGAAAATGAAATAGCTGAAAGTGTGACATCATCAACCTATTTGAGATCCTTTTCAATCATAAACTAAACATGAATGAAGCTTAGAAACATGTATAACTCAGTATGGGTTAAAATTGCTCTATTATAAAGATTATCTTTAGATCACATATGCCATAACAAAAAAAAATGTATACACATACCCATAGAGTAGGATGTCATGCCTCTACATGCCCCTCCTCTTTTACAATAGGGTGTGTAGTCTCTATACACACATCTAATGTATCCTCCTCCTCAAATATAAACTGATACTCAAAATGATCACCTATGGGGCCCAAATAAATATTCTTGCATGTTATGCAAATATGAGGTGCACAAACATGTGATGAGCTTGCCAATGATGAAATCATGTTGGCATCATCAACACAAGGAGGCAACATTGACCTAGCATATATGATATCAATAGGATGCTCAATCTATGGATGACTCTAATAGTCAAAGAGCTATCATCTGCAATGATATGAGGATGCTACATTGGAGGAGGGGGGAGACATTAGTAGGGAGGAAAAAAGTGTTAGCTTTCTTCTGTTAGGAAAAGGGTCTACTATAAGGAGCTCCTCCTCCTACACCCATGTTGGACCTCATTCTCTAGTACTTCACCTTGAGGTGTGACACAAATTTGACATATAATTTTTGAATGAAATAGAATGACACCTCTAAACTACTATGTGGAGGTTTTTAATAAACCATCGACCAATGATCCCAAAAGTTTGCATGTATAACCTCATTTGTGCACCATGTAATTGATAATTTGGGTTTTGCATGCATTCTACTAGTTTATCAATGTTTGGGTTTGCAAAAAGGCTAACTATATCATCTTTAGTTATATTTAGGGCCATAACCTCACCATGGTTGAACCCATCATCAAGCATGGAATGCATTATCTCATGCCAATGAAGAGAAACTTTTTGCTCATTGATAAGTCTTTCAATATTATCCACTATGATGTTTAACGTAGATGGCATGGGAGCCAATGCAAGTATATTGTTATATGTGGTTTGCAAAACCCTTAGTTCGATGAGATCTTCATATGTCAAATCTTCAATTCGAGGACGGTTTTGATAGGGTAGGGAATCATTTGGTGGATGGTTTTGAGGGGGTACTAGATCATTTGGCGAAGGGTTACAAGAAACATTGTTTCTTGCCTTAGTGTCATCATTTGGGTCAACAGTACCTATTAAATCACAACGTAACATTTCTACTAAAAAACTTAATTTTCAACATTTTTAATTTTAAAAAAACCTAATTTTCAACAATTCTTATTGAAAAAACCTAATTTTTAATTATTTCTATTAAAAAAACCTAATTTATATTAAAATTCATTCAAAATAATAAATAAACATAAAAATGTCCCTACATATATTGTATACCCAAAATGGAGTCAGCTCAAAACAAATCCAAATGCAAATGCATTATTTTCTATCATGGTGTTTTTTTAAAATTCAAGTTGAATATATTTCGGGTACCCAATATGATATTAGATACATGATATGATATCAGGTACTTGATAATGGATCAGATACTAGATAAGGTTTGGCACAACCTTTTTTCTCTAGTATCAAGATGGGGGGAAAAAGTCAGAGCAAATTTTGAAACAATTTTAGATGCTTTCAAACTCCACTTTAAATACATGATCCTACACATACCCATTGACTGAGCCTCGATATCAACCGAGCAAGCTAGTTGATTCTGAGTCAAGATTTTTTTAGTGACCAAGTGATTAAGTGATGGCTAAGTGCAAAAATTTAGTGATTGTCAAGTAATGATATATTAAATGAGTTTGAGGAACCATGATTTTGAGATGACTTAGTTGATTTTTGGGGTAGGGAAATTGTGTTGAAGATAAGATTGATAAGTTGGGTCATTTAATTCAAAGAGAGGATTAGGTATAATATCTAAGATCAAATTTAATGGATGAGAAGTTTCAAGAAAAGAAGGTAGATGGAAAGATACAATGAATCAATTTGTAAACCCTAAAATCTATGATGATTATGGAAAATGAAAAAAATGCCAAAATTACCTATTTAAGACCATATAGAGTCAAACTCTATACATACATAAAGAGAAAGGTGGAATAGAGGCACACAAGGTTGAATGCTTAAGTGTGTGAAAGTGAAGCAAGAGAAAGAAATGCTTGCTTAGATGTTGCTGAAAGTTGATCTAAGTAAATCTAAGTAGAAGGCTTAAGTTTGGAGATGATTGATTATTTGAAGAGTTGCCAAGCAAGTAAATGATAGAGATCACAAGGGAGAACTTATTAGTGAATCAACACATGAACTGAATAGTGATCTAAACCTACAAAAGTGAGTTATAAATCATACAGATCAAAATACTATTGTTTCTTTCTAAAAATTATAAACAATTTGTATTGAAATCCTTCTAATCAAACGTTGACCTAACAGTCATTGAAGGACTTAATAATCTATGTAAATCCTTTAACAAGGTGACATTTCAAATAGAATGATCAAAATCTTCTAACAAGGCCATTTCTAATAGAACAATTAAATCCTTTTACTAGGTCACATTTAATATTGTGTATTGTAACCTTTAACAAAGTTGGCTACTAATAAAACTCACTTTGAAATAGTGAAAAAGTTGTGACATGTTGCTAGTGGTTTTTCCCAAATTGGTTTTCCACATAAAATTCTACTGTCAAACATGTGTTGAATGTTTTATGGTGCTTTTAAAAAAAAAAATTTATAGAAAAGTCTGTTATAATAAGGTAGTGAATTACTAGTAATTTTATTTATTAGTATTTAGTAGAGACTGAGCTATAGAAAGATAAGCAAAATTATGCATGTTTAATGTTTGATTATTCAAATGGTACATATGGACCTTGAGTAATTGAGTCACCCTCCCCCGCTTTCATTTATTCTAAACATTCTAAAAATACACACACACACACACACACACACACACACACACACACAAATGTGTGTGTGTGTGTGTGTGTGTGCATACATACATACATATTAGTTTATATATGTTAGTTTGTAGTGACTGATCTAGGAAGTACTATACATACTCTATAAATTTCCATAAGGGTTTTCAGGGCTACTTTTTTGACATTTTTTGGGCTAATGTGTGTCATATCTAATTTTAACCCGAAAGTGAAAAAAATACTTGTATAAAATGGCTTAGGGTTAGGGATTTCATTATGTGTGGTGAGATAATATCTTCTTCCAATAGTATTGAGATGTAAGGGATTATGGATTGTAATTAGGTTGTACTCACTAGATAATAAAATATTAGACTTGCTAGTGGTGCAATTTATTTTACTAAAGCAACAAAACATCAACAATATTTATCATCTAAATCTACTTGGGAATCAAATTTTTAATAAATAATAAATCAAAATTATAATAATGATTAATATCTAAAAATTTGTTATTGTGGGAATAAGAATTGTCAATAACATGATTCTTCTTGATCCTACAAGCTATGAATCATTCTACATTAGATATAAATTTTTTGAGGTATCTATATCTAGCTCTCATCTTGTTTATCTCAGAGAAGCCCACATATTTGATTGTATTATTAGACTTCTATATGAGTGTGGATATTGAGATAGATCTTGACATCCATCGAGGCATAATAGACAGTAGATTTTAACAACAATAAAAAACAATGGATACACAATGCATATGCATAAATAGAGGTGTTGAATGTTATAGGTTCTTGTGGCCATCCAACAACATATTTTCTTTTTAAAATAATTAATGAAAACATTACAATGAATATTGGTTTAATCCTTTCAAAAGGATGTGGGTTTAAGAATTCATGTAACTCCTCACATAGAACACAATGTTTGCACAAAATGAATTTGTTGAAAAATATAATAAACCTTCATGTGTGGGCAGTTCGTAGAGGTAAAGAAAAATTTAAACCAATGTCACTATTCTTCTTTTTCTTATGATAAAATAGAGCATTTAGGAATTCCTAATTTATCCTAAAAGTCACTAGACACATGATGGTTTTGAGTATAAATATGAGTTATGTGTCAAAGAAGTTGTGTGTCTTTTGTATGTATATTTGGATGTTATTTTACTCATCTATTAAAAAGTGAGGTTGTGACCAGAAATAAATTGTTAACAATGATTTTGATGGATCTCAGAGTGGTGATTTTGTTGTCTAGAAATCTAACTTTGGAAATTTTTATGATGTAGTGATGGAATTAAAATAGATGAGCATAACAAATATCATTGATAATATATATTTTTAATTCTATAAGACGACTATGTTTAGTCCTTATATAATTCCCATCATGGTCATACTTTTGATCAATTATCACAATTTGTTTTTAGTAACCCAAGGCTATATATATTAATGCATAAACTTGGTAATATAGTGAAATTTTGAACTAAAATTCTTTTTCAAACAAAAGAAAAAAATGAAAGTGTGCATAGAGAGGGTTTTTTAATTCTATTTATAATTCATATACTATTTCTACTAAATTTTATATTTAAGATTTTTAATCAATAAAGAGCCTAGATGGAAATAGTTGAAGATCAGCTAGAACTAAGTAGAACAATGTGAGTTTTATGTTACACTTGTTATGTTCATTTTCTAGAACAACTTCAACGAATCAACATACAACCTATTTGCATAAAACCTATAGTCATGGCATTCTATGAGACAACTAGAAATGTTTCAAAATACCTGATTGGAATAATCTTGCCTTGTGCTTTCTTTGTCTTTTCATAGAGTATGCCAACAACATCATTGACTTACTATTTTCCCTACTAACAATGCTAGAGAGTACACTTTTTGATGCATCAAATCTAGCAAACGCTACCTCTAAATAAAAATTTGTAAATTAAATATATGTTTTGTGTAGGCTTTGCTATTAAGTTAATTTACTAGTTATATTAGACTTCTATAGTAACACAGATAGATTTAAAGATTTCATACAAAAAATTCATTCAACCCACTCTACATTTGTCATAACCATGTAAAAATATTGCAACATATAATGTTTTATAGGTTTGAGCACACTAAGACCTATTTTGTATGCCTAACATTGGCATTTTACCTTGCACTTTAGGATTAGTGTGTTCTTTGGTATTGGCATTCAAGAACACATTTGTTTGCTAATAATAAATTGTTGTATGCTTAGACTTGATGGTCCTTGAACTTGATCTTATTCACTAAACTTGGCCAAAAGAATAACCAATCAAACTATGTGCTTTCTATTGGGACTTCATTACGATAGGCAGTGTGATATCCTAGCTTTATGGAATAGTTAGGGTCAAGAAAATATGACATCACATCATCCATCTGTCCTTTAAATTATGGGTATATGAAAATTTGGAATATTCCCCTACTTCACTTCAATAAGTCTACATCATGTTAACGATCATATCCAATGCATCTTCATGATCAACACAATAATTTATAATACAAATCGGCTAAATCCTTGCATTGAGAGGTGCAAGTGCTAGTTATATGATAAGAGTCAAAGTATTCTTATAATAAATGAATTTTTAAAAAAAACATTACTAATAAAAGTGAATTTAAAACAATTTTAATTTAAAGAACAGTAATAAGTAAGCACTACTCATAAAGGATATAAACTTAAATGAATAATATGAGTAAGTCAAAACTTTTACCTTTTCCTTGATGGTGATATGTGTGGCTAATAATTAGCTGGAAAGAAAATCCTTCCATGAGTGAAGGTGAATAAAAGTCATATATGCATGGACTCTTGCTGGTTGAAAGCATGGGCATTAAGAAAGCACGTGCTCAATGATATTTACCTAACTATTAACCATAAGTTCATACAGACGTGGAGTACTGCGCATTCCTCAATATTTTGGAGGCTGATCTGTGTAGGGCTCAAATTGTTGACTCCGACCACATGCCCCTCAGTTTATTCCAATCGGGGATCTTTCTTCATAACAATGATCAGATATAATCGATTACCCAGCCTGTATTTTCATCTTATTGGGAAATTAGAGCCGCACAATCTTTGAACGTTACTTCCATGCAACGTCAAATCTTTCGTCCAGTCAAGTTGTGTGCAAATTTGAAATCAGAGCCGCACCATCATGGTTGGTCAAAGATCACGTCTTTTATCATTCTTGTAAACCAATCTTTCTTCTCCTGAAATTTACGGCTGGATTGAGTGACAATCAACACGCAGAATTTAGTTTCAGAAGCAGTACACTAATTTTCAAGCGTGACAGACGACCTTATTTGTATATTGACAATCCAATAATGCTCGTTTACCTATTGTGAATTGGCAAAAGAAAAAGCCGTCGCAATAAGTGCAGCTTCTGCTTAGAAAAGAATCGTTCGGACATTTTAACATCCCCAAAATCGGTATGAGATAGAGATAGGCGGATAAGAGGAGGACGGTTTTATGTTTCGTGACAACATTGTGTTTAATTTGCCAATATTTAATGGTCTTAGTTGGTGCAAAGTTTAATTGTTCAAATTTGAGCTGGTGAAAAGGTGATTATTAAATTAGTTGAGTGCGAATGGTGGTATGGAAAATAGAAAGCTATCTATTAAGTTTCAAATTGCAGAAGGTGCTCTTGGCTATTTTTGTCCCTATTCAATTCATCACAAATAATCGAGTTCAGAAATCTTTAATGGACAGGATTCTTTCACAGTTAATAAAATGTCAAAACTCCAGCTAACCTTCGTGTTATCTGTGTTTTTCTATTTTGCAGAGGATTCATTCTGCCCCCTTGCGAATTAGGGAAAACAGTTTAGTTTTAATGTTCCACGTGCTCTCCTTCTATTAGATCCATGGATTGTGCCATGTGGCGGGAGGTTAACCTTCATGTTAGCCCATTTCTCTATTTCATAGGAGGTCCTTGTGGTAGCCTGCCAAATGGCAAAATCTTTTCCTAGCTCTTCCATCATTCGTTGAAAATTGTTCCAACCACCAGATTTTAGGGTTCCTTCATCAATAATTGTGTTTTAACCACTTATTGGGAGAACTTTTGTTGCATTTGAGATGTTAATTTCAAATGGCCACCCTTAAACATCACACACTAAGGGAAGAATTAAGGTTGTGAAAAATAAGTAAACTTTGACTATTTAACACTTTTGGTCTAGGAATTAAGCTTAGTGTGTGATGTTTAAGCCGTTCCATTTCAAATAGAAAGATCCTCATCAACGGTTCACCTTTTTTCTAGCGTATCAGATATTTCACACATGTGTCAACTTTACATATGTATGGAGGTAGGTTAACACTTCATGTTATCCCTTCCGGTGTTTTATGACAGCAGCACGGTCTGATTCTTTGTGGCCACTAACACATTTCCAATGCCAATTCTTTATTGTTGAGCAACTTTTTGCAGCTTTGTATATGATGTTAATGCACTCCATGCTTGTTTATTGCCTAGAGAGATCGAATCTATCTGATTTTAAACTTTCATTTGCGGGATGCATTCTTTATGTCTTTTCCTATCACTTCAAATGTTCAACTTGCTTCAAAGATCATATTTCTTTATAATATTTCTTAATTGGTCTTCTTTATAACTTTAACAGCAATCTTGTTAGGGTTTGAACTTCAAGTCTAGTTCTATGTTATGCCTAAACTCTTTAAAATCCAAAGTTGTAAAAAAATTCTAGGTTCTCCTCTAGCTCATTATTGTAGCATTACGCTTTTATTTGTAACTCCCTTTAAGCCTTTCATGAATAGAAATCTTTATTTCTATCTTATCTTGCTAGTCTAATGTATTGTGCAGTCTCTTGTCTCATATGGATTATTTTCTTTCTAATTTTTAAGTTTGTATGTTGTGTTTAACCTATTGTTGAATGTTGTTTTGTGAAATTGTCCCCTTTCAACTTTTTATTAGTTTTACCTTCATAGTTTGGCTAAAAAATCTGCACTTTTGGGGGATGGCCACACTTTATAAAAATTAAGTTCCATGCATAGTACAATCGCCAATAGTTGTATGAAATTATTTGTCTTTTAGTGATGACTTCACCAATAGAATCTAATCTTTCCACATGGTAAATTAAATATTTCTGCCTATAATTTCAAAAGCTTGTCTTAATCAGCAACCATATTCACGAATATGTGGCAAAGATTTTAAGGTTTAGGAACAAGTTGAGTATATAAATTTTACATGTACCTCTATTCTGGAGACTTTTTATGGAACTTTTTGTCATTCAAAATTTTTTCCCAAAATACATTTAATAAGGGGCACTTGCCTTTATTTTAGAGACATAATGGAAAACCTTGTGTCATTATAAATTTTGGTCCAAAATAGAATTTAAGCCATTGATACAAGATCATCCAATGGGTACAAAGAAATAGATTAGTATATGTCAAATAATATAAAAATAAATAATATACCTTACTAATATATGTAAGGAAACTCAGGTGCGGAAATAGCTTCCTACACTAATCTCATAAGGAAAGTATGGTGCAAATCCTTTTAAAATCTTCTACACTTATAGATTCAATATCATGTAAACAACATTATTGCAGCCAACCATGCATACATAAATTAGATAGAGAAAGAACACATAACACAAAGATTTTTCGGTGGGGAAAAGCCTTTCGGTAAAACAACCCCACCCCTCCAGAACCTGCACAATGTATTATCTTCAACACAAGATTACAATACAATTGTAATGCAAGTTCAACACCAACAATAGAAGACTCCAGCAGCACCTCAGTACCTACAAAATTTCATCTATCACCCTATTGCATTACAACATGCAATACTCATTTTATGAACATCTTAAGACCCAACAAAATGCCCATAATGGAGTTGGGAATTTTTCATGGCTCAACCACCAAGAAACATGGACAATGCCACATGTACATCCAATACCAAGAAAAGGGCGTCCATCCCTTGAATAGACATTGATAGCTTGTCATAGAATCCGCCAAAAATAGCGGTCACAAGAGAAGTGTAAGGGAATCCGTCATACCAACCTATTTTTGGCATATTCTCTTACACACACCAACCACTCATTCTTGGGCGCCCAAATAGGCCTCATGTCATAAGATGCTCTTTCACCTGTCATAGCTCATTCCTTAAATAGCTCTTTGCATCATAGGAATCTGTCATAACCATTTCAACCATGATCTCCTTCACACACTCCAAGATGCCGGCACATGTAAATGATCAACATGCCAACTAGACATGTACACTCACATTTACATATTATTTGCAAAAATACATTTTACAAAACAAATAATAATAAGAATAGGAATTATACAAGGTTGAGACACCTTATTCCTAACATTCTCCCACTTGTCGAACACCTTGTAAAAGAAATCAAGAACATAACAGGAACTAATCGCTATAGGCCGAAAGGCCCATAGACTCCGAACACCATCTAAAATTTTCAGTGCCCACTGATTTCGTTAATGCATCTACAACATTCTTTACAGTATCTACCTTCTCCAAATTTACCTTTTCATCTTCCACCATATCTCTCACAAAGTGAAACTGTACATCAATGTGCTTCGTTCTGGCATGGAAAGTTGGATTCTTCACAAGGCAAATAGCACTCTGACTGTCACACCAAATAATAATCTGTTCTACATCAACACCAACATCAGAACACAATCTCTTAATCCAAATGGCTTCCTTACAAGCATGAGTAGCAGCCATGTACTCAGCTTATGTAGTGGACAAAGCAACCACAGATTGTTGCTTACTCATCCAACTGATGGCACCACCAAACATAGTGAACACATAACCACTAGTGGATCTCCTGTGATCAATATCACCTGCCCAATTTGAATCCACAAACCCATGAATACAAACTGAATGTGGAGATCCAGAAGAGTTACCATGATAACATATGGAGTAATCTGATGTACCCTCAAATATTTGAATACTCGCTTAACTACATCCCAATGTATACGTCCAGGATTAGCCATAAATCGACTCAGGACTCCCACTGCTTGGGCAATGTCTAGTCTAGTATAGACCATAGCATACATAAGACTACCAACTGCACTAGCATAAGGTACTCTACTAATGTCCTCCACCTCAATAGGAGATTTTGGACAATCATCTACAGATAACTTTGTTCCCATTGAAATAGGAACACATAGTGGTCTCCAATCTGCCATGCTGAACCTGTCCAACACAGACTTCACATACCTACTCTGACTCAACCAAAGTTTTCTGTTAGACCTGTCTCTACTGATTTCCATACCCAAGATGTACCTGGCTGCCCCAAGATCTTTCATCTCAAACTGTGCTGACAATTAAGATTTAAAATTAGAAATCATACCCTTACCCTTCCCAAATAGCAACATATCATCAACATATAATGCAACAATAAGAAGGTGATCATTTTCAACTCTGAAATAAACACAATGCTCTGATTTCGATGTTACAAATCCAATTGACAACACAAAGGCATCAAACTTAAGGTACCACATCCTAGGAGATTGCTTCAAACCATATAGAGATTTCTTCAATCCGCAAACAAAGGATTCTTTACCTTTAACAATGTAGTGCTAAGGTTGTGACATATAAATCTCTTCCTCCAAATCACCATGAAGGAAAGCTATCTTCACATCCATCTGTTCTATCTCTAAATCATATGATGAAGCAAGAGATAACAAAAATCTAATGGATGTCAACTTTGCAACAGGAGAGAATATTTCACCATAATCTATTCCCTCTACCTGTGAATACCCCTTTGCAACCAATCTAGCTTTGTACCTTTCAACATTGCCATTTGCATAGAATTTCTTCTTGAACACCCATTTACAACCAACAAGTTTTCTCCCTTTCGACAAAGGTACAAGGTCCCAAGTTTTTTTTTTTTTCTCTAATGAAGCCATCTCATCATCCATAGCCTCAATCCAGGAACCTGCATCTTACATGCCCAAAGCCTCTTTCATAGATCTAGGCTCATTAGTGTTAGTAATCAAAGCAAAAGAACAACTAGAATCTAACATAGAATAACCAAACCTTTCTGGTTGCTTTCTTTCTCTCATGGATCTCCTCAAAGGCTGAGGTTGAGGTTGTTCTTCCTCTTCTTCTAAGCTGTCAGAGCTACTAGAGCTCTCCTCATTATTAGACCCAACACGATCTCTCTGTTCAATCTTCTCAAGGGTAAGAGGCAATTGAACAACATCTTTTTCCTTTTCTTTTTCATCTGGTTGTAGCACAATAGGAGAAGATGTTAGCTCTCTAAAAATAACATTTCTGCTATACAACACCTTACTAGTCACAGGATCCCAAAGCTTGTATCCTTTCACACCAGCACTATACCCAATGAAAATACATTTAATAGCTTTGTTTTCCAACTTAGATCTTTTCTCCTTTGGAACATATGCATAAGCTTCACAACCAAAAATACGAAGATGTCTAATTGAAGGCTTCTTATCAGACCACACCTCCATGGGTGTCTTACCAACAAGGGCTGATGTAGGAAATTTGTTAACTAGATAGTAAGTAGTGGCCACAGCTTTGGCCCAAAACCTTTGTTCTAAACCAGCTCCACTAAGCATACTCGTAGCCTTCTCCATTAGTGTCCTATTCATTCTCTCTGCAACTCTATTTTGCTTCGGGGTATAAGGAGTTGTCTTATGCCTCTCGATACCTTGTTCTTTACAGAACTATTCAAACTCTACTGAGCAAAACTCACCACCATTTTTAGTTCTCACACACTTAATCTTCTTACTAGTTTGATTCTCTACAAGGGCTTTAAATTCCTTGAATCGACTAAAGAATTGTGTCTTACTTTTAAGGAAATAAATCCATGTCCTTCTACTGTAATCATCTATGAAAGATACAAAAAATACAAACTTGGAGATCAAAGGAACTTTTACAGGACCAAATACATCAGAATGAATAAGATCCAAAACATTAGAAGATTTGTGAGAACTAGAGTAAAATTGAACACGATTTTGTTTACCATATACACAGTGTTCACAAAATTTGAACTCAAGATTGTAATCATTTAACCCCTCAACAAAATTTTTGTTTTTCAGGGTTCTGAGACCCTTCTCACCAATGTGGCCAAATCTCATATGCCACAACATTGTCTTTTCTGCAGGAAGCTTTCCTTCCAAAGTGTTTGCATTGCCATCGGAACCAATAACCACAAAATTCTTCACTCCTCGTTTAGATGGTGAGGATGAAGAATTGTTACATAGAGGAATACATGCATCTAGTTGAAATAAAGTACCTCTCCTAGTACCCTTAGCAAGCACCATCGATCCTCTAATCATCTTACATCCTTCTTTTGAAAAAACAACTTGCACACCTACATCGTTCAACATACTTACAGATAATAGGTTTCGTGCTAGACCTGGAATGTGCATAACTCCTTTGATTCCCTTTACTCGTCCATCAAGAAATTTGATAGTGACCCTTTCGTGTCCAACTATCTTCAGGTGAGAATCATCACCCAAGTACACCTTTCCACCATCGAACTCTTCATATCTTGAGAACCAGTTTCGATGCGAGGTCATGTGAAAAGATGCACCCGAGTCAACCAACCACACATCATCAGATGCATGGGCTGCCAAAGCTACGATGCATGCATCGCCATCTTCTTGAGATTTTTCAGAACTAGAATCTGAGGCTTTCTTCTTCTTCTTAGGCTCTTTACAGTCTTTACAGAAGTGCCCAGTCTTTTCACAATTCCAACATTTTGCCTTGGACTTATTGGAAGCCTTTGACTTCCCACAGGATTTGGATCTACCCTTATTGTCAAACTTATTGTCATTTTTCTTTCCTCTTTCTGTGGATCTCCCATGAACATCAAAGGCTTCTTTTTCCGAAATGGAAGCCTTTCTCTGCATCTCCTCTGATAGCAGCAAAGACACCACATCATCCATTTTGAAGGTGACTAATGTGCTTTTGAGAGCCATCACAAGATGGTCCCATGAATCCGGTAAAGAACACAAAAGTGTGTAGCAACGATCCTCCTCCTCTTACTTGACATCAGCTGATGTCAACTGTGTAGCCAATAGATTAAATGCATTTAAATGATCCGTTAAGGACCCACCTTCCTCCATTCGCAGAGAATACAACTTCTTCCTTAGGAACAACTTGTACACCAGAGATTTGGCCTGATACACGGCCCCAAGTCTTTCCCACAAACTATATATAGTTTTTTCATCTAGAACATTGAGAAGGACTGCATCGGTTAAATAGAGTCTTATGAGACCCTTAGCTTTACGGTCTTTGATATCCCAATCTACTTGAGTTATAGTTGCTAGTCTTGTAGCGCTTGTAGTCACTTCCCATAGGTCGCGATCTTCCAACATGTCTTCCATCTTGAGTTTCCACAACTCAAAATTAGTGCCATTAAATTTCTCCACCTCCATTCTTCCATATGATGAACTTGCCATCTCAATCTGCAAATAAGATTCAGGATGCTCTGCACAAGACTCCCACTCAACTTGAGATTAGCTCAAAAAAACCTACCCAACAACTAGGATCAAAAGTTGATCAAGCTCTGATACCACTTGTAAGGAAACTCAAGTGCGGAAACAACTTCCTACACTAATCTCATAAGGAAAGTATGGTGCAAATCTTTTTAAAATCTTCTACACTTATAGATTCAATATCATGTAAACAACATTATTGCAGCCAACCATGCATACAGAAATTAGATAGAGAAAGAACCCATAACACAAAGATTTGCTAGTGGGATAAAACCTTTTGGTAAAACAACCCCACCCTTCCAGAACCTGCACTATAATGTATTATCTTCAACACAAGATTAAAATACACTTGCAATGCAAGTTCAACACCAACAATAAAAGACTCCAGCAGCACCTCAGTACTTGCAAACTTTCATCTATCACCCTATTGCATTACAACATGCAATACTCATTTTATGAACATCTTAAGACCAAATAAAATGCTCATAATGGAGTTGGGCATTTTTCATGGCTCAACCATCAAGAAACATGCACAATGCCACATGTACATCCAATACCAAGAAAAGGGCATTCATCCCTTGAATAGACAATGACAACTTGTCATAGAATCCACCAAAAATAGCAGTCACAAGAGAAGTGTAAGGGAATCCATCATACCAACCTATTTTTGACATATTCTCTTACACACACCAACCACTCATTCTTGGGTGCCCAAATAGGCCTCATGTCATAAGATGCTCTTTCACCTGTCATAGCTCATTCCTTAAATAGCTCTTACGTGTCATAGGAATCTGTCATAACCATTTCAGCCATGATCTCCTTCACACACTTCAAGATGCCGACACATGTAAGTGATCAACATGCCAACCAGACATGTACGCTCACATTTACATATTATTTGCAAAAATACATTTTACAAAACAAATAATAATAAGAATAGGAATTATGCAAGCTTGAGACACCTTATTCCTAATAATATACTCAAATTTGTTTTAGCTTCCATGGGCCTTGCCCTCCAAAGCCCTTGCGGGTGCATTGCTACTCAACGCCACCCTATACTACAATAAGGAACGCAGTAGGGGAACTACCCCTAGATGCCACAAAGGGTGTTGCCCCTTGATCTCGAGAGAAATTACAGTCTAAAAAGTGAGAAAATTTTAACCTCCAAGTTTGATAATTAATTTGTCTTCATAATGGAAGATCCAAAATACATTTTATAGAATTTTTATACAAATTTAAAAATTGTTAGTACAAATAATATTTTTCCTTTGAAAGTCCCAAAGTTCATTCCTGAGTACTTAAAAAAATGAACTCCATGCTTGTGATATTGCTAATACACTCTATACACTAGAAAGGGTGCACTTCTCTAAACCATTCTATCCAAGGTATTCCATGAGTTTGAAATGCTTGAATGGCGGTTTAGAGCTCCATAGTCATGGAGTGCAAGGGGCATACAAATGAGCATAGAAGAGCTCTCAGCTAAGCTTTATAAATGCAACCCTTACTAGTAAACCACAAAATGGAACATTCTTTAGACAAGAGCAAGAATGCTAGTGTCAAAGAACTCTTGAATCATGCAATGCAAGAATGGGGCTATATTAAGATGAAATGCACAATGCAAGCTATTCTAAGCATGGATTAGAGTATTACAAATCCAACTATTAAGCCATGTGATCTAACTATTTGCAAAGGACTTCACTAACGTGCAATATTATCTTAAGACTAATATGAAGTGGATGAAAGAATGAGACAAGAAATGAGAAGTTCTCCAAAAGCTCCAAGGAAAATAGTTAGAAAACCTGCAACATAATGATACTCAAAAGATGGATCCTTTGGGAAGGAGAGAGAGCTCTCTCTTTTAAAGTCATACAGACGATGGAGATCAAGATGAAGATGGTGGATGATCAATGCTTGAATTCAAAAATGGGAGGGATCCATCTGCACACACAAGTCAAGCAATAGAATATAAGTTGACTTGTCACACAAGACAAAAGTCTCAAAAGCCTTTTCTTTTAATTGAGAAAATAGAAAAAGGACTTTTTGTGTGCACTTTACGTGGGTTAGAAGAATGGGGTCTTTTATTTAATAAAAAATGGGACATGTTCTTTTAATCAAATAATAAACTTAGGATAGCATAGTCAAACTATAGCATATAATCAAATTAATTGATTATTAGCAATTTGGTCTAGATAAATGATTAATTAATTTAGCCAAAATGCTAAGAAGGGGGCTAATAGTCTAGATGACTATTTTTAGGTAATCACATTTGCCCCTCTTTGACTAATGTGTGATCGATCTAGGAACACATTATGTCAATGAAAATAGAAGCCAAGTAGGTAGTGATAGATATGGATATATGATTCTGAAGAACTAAATGCAGAAAGAGATAGCAAATCTTGAATGTACAACCTGATAGTGGTAGTACTAAACACTAGGAAAAAGATGATGTCAGAATTTAAGAAGAATGTGAACATCTAGCAAAGTAGATAGATTGAGAGCAAGTGAAAAGATCACTCAAATGCTCCTAAGAAATAGATAGTTGTAGCAAGCAGTGATAAAGTATTTTTGCCCCCTTGAGATCAAAATCGAAATGAGGTAAAGGAGATGTAAAAATGAGGTAGATATGAATAAAGTGAGATAGATCAATGTCTAAGATGACATATAAGTGATTAGAACCAAAGAGTGACTAGAAGAAACTGACAGAATGCCGTAGTTTGACCAGAGTTGACCACAAAGGAGGAAGCATATAAATTAGGTCAAAATGAGTAGAAAGGTGATTTCTAACATGAAAAAGTGAATTTGAGTAGATATGAAGCATGAAAATGGTGAAGGTATGAAGAGATGAAGATACCCCAGCGATGATTCAGAGAGTAGACCTCAAATAGTTAGCCAACTGCTCAGAAGAAGGTAGAATTTTAAAAGGAAATTTTGACCATCAAGATGAGCTCAAATTTTGATTTTGAACCTAAAAATGGATCCAAGATGTCAAAATTAGCTAGGGGTGCAATTTTTCACGCAATTTCGAGGAGTTTGAAAATGTTAGTGTAGTTTTTTATTTTTTCCTATTTTGCTAGGTTTTTCCTACACTTTTAATAATCTCGCTTAGGTTAATAAAGCATGTATTATTAGGTGAATGGTTGTGAGATGTCACCTTCCTACATGTGAGCATCCATTAGCTATCTTGGGAAGATACTTTGCTATCTTTAGTCTGATAGATGGTTGCTCCTCATTGGTTGGTGTTGCCACCTCCTCCCTCTTCCTAGCCTATATAAGCATGTTACCTGGCTTGTATTTGTATCTCTTATTTTTGCATCCTCTTAATGCTATTTTGCTTCCAGCATTTGCATTACTCTCTTGGAGACTAACTCTATGATGCTATTTTGATTTTGTATCATTTGCATTCACTGTTTAGATATTTACTCTTTGCACTAGTTTTCTGGGTTATTAATCTTTTCAGATTCTAACATGGTATCAGAGCTTTTCTATGTGCAAGAGTAGATTTTAGTTTTCTTATTTGAGAGATTCGGGGGGGGCAAATAAACTTTATTGTAGTTTTTTGAAAAATGAAGTATGCTCTTCTCTTGCATCTTTGGATGATCCTAAGAATCAAAAAAGTTTTGATAAAAAAACACTTTTTGGGTTTTGTTCGCAACCCCGAAAAACCATCTGGGTATCTTTTAGATTTTGCATGCAAGCTGTATATTTTTCAGAATCGAGCATGCAAAGCTACAGCCATACCCCTCTCCGTTGGCAGTCGCAGATTTGAATGCAATTTTTCTTCAAATCAGGGGATCAACAAATTTTCGGAGCACTTTCAGCCCAAACGGACATCACCATTGGATCTGGAATGCCATTTGCAGTTAGGATTCATATAAAACTTGTCGTTTTTGGAGACAGAGCTCCGCGAGGCAAATTTTTTTTGGTTGCAGCGCTTCCGTATGGATCGTATGGACGATTTTCGAGCACCGCCGCCATGCCACCGCGGGGCCACCGCCGCGCCACCCGCGCACAGCCCGTAGCGGCCGCAGCAAGCAGCGCCGCCCAGGCTCCGCCGCGGTCCGACCGCCTCCCGGCCACCGCTCCTCTGCAGACCTCCGCCGGTTGCTCTTCTCCGTCCGCCGCCTTCGCCTCCGATCGCTCCGCCTGCCACCGGTCTGCACAGTCAGCAGTGACAGCGTTTTAAAGCACAGTCAGCAGCCAGTCCGCATGAGACACGTGGTAGGGGTGCTACGTGGCACATTGCTACGTGGACCCTGCCACTTCAGCACTCTTGCCACGTGGCTGTCACATGGCATGCCATGTGGCACCCTCCTTTTTGCTGATACAGGCCAGTGGCCGTCAAATTTAAACCCTGGTTTTGCTGACGTCATCCTTGCATCACCATCCTTGCTTGCCCTCTCCTTCAAGTTCTCTTTTGGACCTACTTGTGGTTTTTTGGCCATAACTTTTGCATACGGAGGTGTTTTTCTGATCCAAAAGAAGCACCGGAAAGCTGGTTCCAAGATGGAGATGCTGGTATAGGTATTTTTGAGTTTTGATGCATTTTGGTAGCTTGTTATGGCAGTCAAAGCTAGATGTTCTATTTCGCACTCCGGGAGGTGTATCTTGAGCTTCTGATCTCTGATTTTGGACTTCTTTATATCATTGAAACGCTCTTTCTGTGCTCTTTCTAGTGATACTGGTTGTTGTTCCAGATTCTATTCTAGACACATCCTATTTAGTCTTTTTCATTTTAGCATTCTGGTGGATATTCTGTTTGTTTCAGGTCCGGAGATCGATTTTGTTGCTTCAGTTGCTTCGTTTTGGGCTTTACCTTCTGTTGTTTCACCCTTATGTTTTTTTCTGATCATTGTTGATATTCACTGTAAGCATCTTTATGCAACGCACTGAGATAAAGTGCCACTCTTGCGTTTTGGGATCCTTTTCATCATTGTGATTCGTTTTACTCGCACTATTATATAAAGTGCCATGGGGGAGATAGTTGTTTGCTGCTTATAGGCTCTCTTTCTCTAATTCCTCATGCAGTGTCGATGACACATGCCTTTATTTGTGTTTGTACCTCACTCTCGATGAGTTTGGCTCCTGTGTTGTAGGAGATTTTTGGCCCATCTTTTCAGCTGCCTGTCACCTCACCTACCTTAAGGGGAGGTTATATTGTTGTTCTATGCTTCTTTGGTTGATGGTTCCTGCCTTCTATTTCCATGGAGGTTCCTTTGGTTGATGGTTCATGCCTTCTATTTCCATGGAGGTTCCTTTGGTTGATGGTTCATGCCTTCTATTTCCATCGAGGTTCCTTTGGTTGATGGTTCGTGCCTTCTATTTCCATGAAGGTTCCTTTGGTTGATGGTTCGTGCCTTCTATTTCCATGGGGGTTCTACAGATCAGCATTTTGACAGATTTTTGCAGTTCTTCATGCTTCAGTGATGCTGCTTCTTCATGATCACTCCTTGTTCCTATTTTAGGGGACAATTTCCCTAGCGGGAGACTTCTTCAGTTCTTCACTAGGTTCTTACCTCTTTTTGGGGGAGGGTTTTTCCCTTGTAGTTTTCTCTCTTTCCCCGCTTTCAGAGGTTCCATCTTCTTGCATTGTACTTGGGTACCTAACATGGCCTCGTTGTCGGGACCCATTTCTACATCCACCTAAGCTTCGCTTATGGGGGGGTGTTAGTGTAGTTTTTTATTTTTTCCTATTTTGCTAGGTTTTTCCTACACTTTTAATAATCTCGCTTAGGTTAATAAAGCATGTCTTATTAGGTGAATGGTTGTGAGGTGTCACCTTCCTACATGTGAGCATCCATTAGCTATCTTGGAAAGATACTTTGCTATCTTTAGTCCGATAGATGGTTGCTCCTCATTAGTTGGTGTTGCCACCTCCTTTCTCTTCCTTGCCTATATAAGCATGCTACCTGGCTTGTATTTGTATCTCTTATTTTTGCATCCTCTTAATGCTATTTTGCTTCCAACATTTGCATTACTCTCTTGGAGACTAACTCTATGATGCTATTTTGATTTTGTATCATTTGCATTCATAGTTTAGATATTTACTCTTTGCACTAGTTTTCTGGGTTATTAATCTTTTTAGATTCTAACAGAAAATTAGGTCAAAAATGAGGTTGGGGGCTATAAAAGGGGCGCAAGTGTTATTTTCAAGTCTTTTGTGATTTGGTGAGAGATTTTGAGTCGTTTAGAGAGCATCATGGCATTGGTGAACATTCTTCTTCACTAACACCATTTTGAGTGCAACTAGTTGCACAACTGGCCAAAGTAGTACAAGGCACTGATAAGTAACCTCTATGTGTCATGTTTTCAATCTTTTTTGGTACTTTTTTGCATGTACATAGGGTTTTGAAAAGAATATTGTATGATAGTTAAAATGTATCACATGGCTACTGTTGTAAATGTCACACAATATAATTTTTTCAAAAATGTATCACACTCATGTTATATCAAATATCATTTGGGACATACCCATATGTTGCACAAGCCAGTACGAAATGTCACATGACAGAATTGTATCACACACCCTTAGAAAAAGTGTCATACGATAAACGTCTAGCAAATTGTATCACCTGTAGTCTAAAAAAGTATTGCACAGCTATGTTTTGGCATGTTTTTGTGAATTTTTTTGCGTTATGATCATGTTTTCGATATGTTACTAATGTTTACACAATTTGTGTTGATAGGAGGTATTTCCTACATTACATATTAGAGCCCCCAAAGTGGTGGGGCTACGTGTTGTAGATTATTTGAGCAATGTTGATCAGGCTACCATATTTGCTATGGGTTTGTGATGGGTCATATAGATGCCCCATATATGGGCAAACCATGGTTTGCTAACTATATTGGCTGAGCGATGGCACAACGAGCATAACACTTTTCATTTATCAACTAGAGAGGCCTTGATTATGTTAGAGGATTTATATCACATTCTTTGAGTGCCATGTCATGGCGAGCTAGTAAGTTGTTTGATTAATAGTTCTTGGTCATGTGTTAGCAATTTTGATTTTTGATGTTAGGTATATTGATGCCAAGTTTTGGTGATGTCATAGGTGTACTATGATCAGACCCTGATAAAGGGGCAAGCGATGATGTAGCAATTGTTTTGTGATGGGACCATCCTAGACCATCATTTGGGCTAGGAGAGACTGATTTCTGAGTATGAAGATGATTTCCCTTTGCCGAACTTGTTATGTTTGTTGGAAACACAAGCCCTAGTGATAGACAAATGCTAGAAGGGCTTCGCACAAGGATGGGGTCGATTGGTGTTTGACCTAGTTTCACAACCATGCAGGATAGCATGGGGGCTGATGATATTGGTGGAGATGTATCACAAGCTACATGAGATAGTGTATCATAGAGGTTACTCATGGGCATGCGGCATAGTGCTGGCACAGATCTAGGCTTTGGAGCACATTGTTGTGATCTGACCATAGGTGTAGCCATGAGAGTGGAGCCAGCCCTACATTTTTGGTTATAGAGGTTTTATCCCACAAAGACATAGTGGGGATGTGACCTACTATTGATATTTTTTGATGAGCTAACGACATTCACATGGAGACCATACCAAGAGTGCCACAGATGGTCTAATTCATGGGAGCTAGATTATATGAGGTATAGCAAGCCACTGGTGGGTCAGAGCACAGATATAGTAGAGCGGTTTGTGATCAGCCAAGTATGGTGGCAGTTTGCAAAGCAATAGGGGATATCGATAGAGATTATTGTAGACATCTAAAATCTTTTAGAAAATAAAGTATTTTTATTTTCTGAAAAATCTCTGATGACATCATCATTTATTAATTAATTAATTAATTAATTTATTTATTTATTTTTATGCCATTAAATCCCTTTATCTTAATTAAAAATATTTAATTAAGGAATCCCTCCCAAAAATGTTTAAATCTTATTTAAACATTATTTCCTTATTTATTAATTATTTAATTAATAAATTGACCAAGAATCCCAAAATAAATAATTTATTTATTTTTTGCCCAAAACTTGGCCAATTTTTTTAAGACCACTAACTTCTTCCAAAATCTTCTAATCCTTCTTTACTTTTGATTAAAGGCTAATACCATCATTTCCTATCCCTAATCCCAACTCAAAATATTTAATTAAGATTAAATATTAATCCTCATGTTTATTAAAAATATTTAATAAATATCTCCTCAACCCAAACCCTTGAAATAAATAAAACTTTATTTATTTCCTAAAAACCTTTTTTATCCTCATCCAAAGCCTAGACTCTTCTAGAAGATGTCAATCCTTATCTTTGACCCTAATCCTAATCCCCTCCTAACCTTGTCACATTCCCTAAATATGGGTTAAGACTTGCTAACCCAAGCCAAAGCCAACAAATATCTCCTCTTTCACCCACCCTCATTAAATGCCATCCACTTGCCCATCTCTAAAAAACTTAATCTAATCTTAACCCAAGCCTAATCCAAGCTTTAATCATTTGCACATTCCTAAGTCAAGCTTAAGACTTTCTTAATCCAATCTAAGTCAAAATATCTCAACTCTCTCACAAATATCCCAACCATAAAACTTTATGAAGCCCACAAAGCCATAAATGACTCTTACAAGCCCATTCATTGCTCTTACAAGCCATTATGAGGGTTTTTATGAGCTTTGAGCCTTCTTTTTTGACCCCTCAACCCCTCTTGCTCTAACCAATGACTCTGTGACATGTGTCACTCCTTGATTGGCTATAAAGAAGCACAATCCATGTGCTCTCCTCTCATTCAATCTAAACCTTCCATAAGCTTTTTCCCCATCCTTGCATCCTAGCCCTTGATCCCTCAAGCCCTTTGCCTATTTAAGGAATCCTCTCCCAAGCCATTTTAACACAATCTAGAAAGTAAAGCCATAATGTCATTTTGAGAAGCCATTTTTACATCAAATCCATTCACCAAAATCTATCAAAAATCCTCCATTGAAGCCCATTTGAGCATTTGAGCATACATACATAATCAAACCATCTTAGATATTAGATACACACCTACATCAAGTGATCATCCTCATTGAGAGAGCCTATCCATGGCTCATATTCTCATTTGAGAACTTCACTTTGTCTCTCATGAAGTTATGTTAAATTAGTATGCAAATGCTTTTGATTCTTTTAATTTAGTGTTTCTAACATACTAAAGTAGCACATACATTTTGGCATGCCTGGTGGGACCCTGTAGGGGTCATCTTCATTAGCTTTTTTTAGTCAAGTTTTGTATGTCATTTGCTAATTTTGGCTAATTTTTCTTGTTTTTGTGATTGGTAGGATTGTATAAATTGGTTTTGTAGGTCCACATGAGTATGAAGAAGACAAAGGAACTCATAGTCTATCTCATAGTGTTTGCAGATTTTTAAAGGTTATACGTGGACAAAGCACTTGAAATTCTTCTTCCTCTTCTTGTCTATATTCTTCTTATTCCATCTACTTCTTCTTCTTCTTCTTGTGGGAGATCTTGGCCATTTTTTTTTTAAGGAAGAAAAATCATACACACTTGTTTTTAGTGCTTAAAATGAACCCCCAAATCATACTTAAATCCATTAAAAAACTAAAAATTTGCAAAAAAAAAATTAAAAAAATTTTAACAAGCAAAACTAAACCAATTCAATCATTTGCATCCTTGCAACATCAAGGTTTTAGATGCATTCATGCAAAGTTAGGAACACTTCATTTTTGAGAATTTAAAAAGAACTTCAAGTTTCCATTTTAAAAGGTCCAAAACCAACACTAAGTGTACACTAAAATCTAAATCAAACTCAAAGCATCAATCAAGGATAAAATGAACCTCATTTGCAAATATTTTAAAGTTCTTTTAAAAATCTCATGAAAACTAAGAGTCCTAAATGGTTGCCAAAATTGTCCTAAAAGCTTTGTTATTTGTTCCAAACAAATTTCTTGTTGCAAAATCTTGAATGTTTCTTAGGTTTTTCATGCATCAAAACAATCTAGGAATATCATTTTTGGGCTTAAAACATGCAAACTAGAACACAAAATCTTGAATGAAAACCAAAGTTCAAAGAGTCATTTTCACTTTTGAGTCCAAAACAATCTTGAATGATCTAAGGTTAAAACAAAGAAATTCAAAGTTCTTAAAACAACACACAAAATCTCAATCTTGAATGCTCAAAGGAAAGAACTTGAATGTTTAAACAGTCGTCTTTGAATGCATGTTGCTAAAATCACTCCTGAGTGCCATGGATTAAAATCAAGTTTTTTTGTTAAAATCTTATGAATGCATGATTAAAACAACAAATCCAATCTTGAATGCCATAGATCAAATAATCATCTTTTGGGGCATAAAAAGAATCCACATTTTAGAAACTTTCTAAGTTATAAAAACAAATGAAGACACTTTGAGTGAATTTGTTGTTGGACTCACCCTCCTTTATCACCCATCATTCTAACCATTGGTTGTAATATTAGTGCCATATATGGGGATGGGTCTACCTAAGAAGGTGTTAAGTGATCCACAAAAATCAAATTCCACTCACATGAGTTTTTATTGGTTTTTCTAAGATAGAAAATTTCTTGAATGCACATTAGTCTCGCTAACACTTCATCTGGGCATAAAAATTGAACAAATCTTGATGTGGAGGGCCTCCAAGCGCGCGCTTGAAATCGAGCTTTACACACATCTTTGTTTTGGCCTTAAAATGAACAAACACCAACTCTTGAATGCCTTAAAAGAAATTAATCGATACTTGATGTGGAGGGCCTTTGGGCACGCGGGTTTACTTCTTATTGACCCTAACTCTCTTTTGTGTATTCATTGTTCGATCACTTCTCTTTTGTTGGTGCATTTCAAATTGGAATTGAACCTTTGCATCTTAATCATGTGTGTTTTCAAAATGTCTAGATTAGAAAACTTAAGCGTTAGTTGGAAAAGAACTCTATCTTTTAGCCCAAGATCATCCAAGTCTTCTCTCCCCTTGTCATCTTTCGAGGCCATCTTGGGTGCATAAGATTAGGATCCAAAATCTTGTTTAAGTTTTAGGAGGCTTGCTTAGGGATTTCATCACCCCTTAGCATGACCTCAACTCCAACATTTTGGCAAAGTATAAATATTGGGAGGTGAATCCAAAGACACCTTTCTTGGGATCAAAATTCTATCACTTGGGCTAAGCCTCAAGGAACTTTATACCCTTGAGAAGTGAAAGAGGAGAAGTGGGTTACCACTCCTCTTAGCTGTGTGACATCTTTTTGGTTTCATCTATGGATTTGGGCCTCACATACCTTGAGTATATCGAGGACTCCCTAGCTAAACTAAATTTCATCCTTGTAGAAAGCTTCCTAGAATGTTGTTGTGTTTGATGTGCTTGATCCAAATTTTTGTCTACTTGTTTGTTCATAGCTTTTGAATGAATGTTTGCCAACTTTGGTCAAAATCCCAGAAAAGTAAAAATCTCCCAGCTCAAGGCATACTTAGCGTAGTCACTGCCTCATCAGAAAATCATCCAAGCTCCCCCGCCGCAACCGAATCTATCTAGTTCTTTGCTTTAGAACAATCCCAAATCCAAAGTCCATCGAAATCATCCCCCCAGCAAGCTAGCAACCCAATCCAAAATCACCCAAGCCTTTAAGGAATTGTTGTTACTCTACCAAAGTTTGCTATCAAATCAATCTATCCAAATCCCTCAATCTCCCCAAGGTTATCCCTTTGATAGAGCTTTGTCTAGGGTAATCTAGCCTTGTCACTTGTCATCCCTCATCACCTTAAGCTAAAGGTTGGGATCCACAAGTGGTCAATCTCATGTCATGCCCATAGGATCATTTTTCTATCCTCAATTTGACACCAAAAGCCACCAATCCTGCACATAGGAAAGAAAAACTCTTGCTTTTTGATAGCATACCCTTGAAGTCTTCCATCCACAGGAAAGTCAAAAATCTCCAGCCAATCCTCCTTAGGTATGTCATGCAACTTTGAGTCTCCCTAGGAAATCTTTCATTAGCCAATCCAAAATCTGCGCTTAATCCAAATTCAACCATGAGCTTCCGTGTTCATCCATATGCAAGACCCCATCCCCATCCAACTCATCATCAAAACATGAAATCCCAACCCTATCATGATGAGTTTGGTCGCATTTTCCTTTCTCCCACTATATCCTATTCCAATGATGATGAAAATCTTGTTGACTATGACGGGTATCTTAAGAGCCTTAGATGCCTTCTGCCAACCATCCCCCAAAATCCAAGCATTCCTCCAAACTATCTAGTCATGCCATCTCATATCTCAGCTTCTCCTCCATCACCCAGTCAACCAAGCTTCGAATCTTCCACCCCCATCACACCAGCTCTTCCTGTCAATCCACCACCCCACCTCTAACACACGAGTCTCCCAGGAATCTCCTAGAGGAAATACAAGAAAAGATGCCTCCAACAGTCGATAAGCCATGTCATCTAATCCAACCATGTTAAGTAGTCAGTGATGAAGCTTCCCCATCTATAATATCACCTCCATCTCCCATAGCTATCATCCCCATACCATCCATCAAATTTCTTAAAATCCTTCCACTTCCTACAAGCATCAAAATCCCACCACCTATCAAATCCCTCCAAATCCTATCCACATCACCTCCAAGCATTTTCCCAAATCTCTCGTAATGACCCTTATGCATCCATCTTCTACTCACCCATCTCCACTACTAAATCTCCCATCTATCCATCCATTGCCTTTGAAGAATCCATCCCTTCACCTCCTATTGCACCATCCACTCCAATCCAATCCTATCAAGATCCTAGCCAAAAGCATGTTGACATCCCCCAAAGCATAAATGAAGATATCATCATACCATGTCTTCCATCCATAGTGCATTCACCATCACCTCCATCTCCAAAACCTCAAGCCATACCTCCTCTACTGCAAGATATCTTTTCATCCCATCAGATAAATCAAGATCCTATCCTACCATCTCCTTCGCTCCATGCTTCCATCTTACCACCTATCCAAGCTATTCCACCATCTATAATCTACCCTCTTGGTTCACTTACATTCATCCATGGTGGCCCCCTCTCAGCAGAAGAATTAAGAACAGTATCTCCCCATTTCAATACACCTAATAAAGCACTTCTATCATTTTCTACAAGCAAAAAGTTTCCTCAGCTCGTTCAAATGCTTAATCGATGGCATTATCAAGGTCAAGGTTTAGGACCATAAGAGGAAGGAATCAAAATGCCTATTATTGCACAAAAGAATCCAAGATTTCATGGTCTTGGATATGTATCCAAAGGCTCACCATCTAAAAGTGTTGGTACATGCCATCCCCAAACCAAGCCTATCTCCAGGCCCACCATGCCAACCTCCCATCACTCCTTCAAGAAATCTTATGTCATCCCCCCTCCACCATCTTCGCAACCCAAAATAACCTACCATATCCCCCCTTCATCTACTAAATCCATTTTGGGTCCCTATGTCCCAAACTCTACCATCCTCCATCCCCTTATCAGCCATCATAAAAATCCTATTCCCTCCATTCCTATGCAAGATCAAAAAAGGCACATATCAGGGCACATCATGCATCATCATCCCCTTACATGCTCTTCCATATCCTCTCCATCTCACAAAGCTTCTCCTAACCATCTTCCCAAAGCTTACCACAACAATGTGAATGCCAACTTCAAAATGCATAAAGCTAAAAATCCACATCCTAGGCAATCATATGTCTATTCTAAAAGACATACTCCAAAAAGGAAAAATCCAATCAAAGAATGCAAAACAATGCAAAAGCCTATGAAAAGAAAATCCAAAACCATGTGGATCCCAAAGAAAAAAGTTGAAACCCAATGCATAAAGCCATCCACCATTGCTAATCCCCCATCCGGTGACTCGTGTCCCCATCTCCTAACTCCATCTTGGGTGCCTATATCCCCAAGCACACTTCCACAAATCCTCCATCAAGCCCGCATTTACCATCTATCCCCCATATGCTCTTTTCACACCTGTCCCAACATGTGCCAATGTTGATCCTGCAAGCATCCCCATCTCATGCTCCTTTCCAGCCTTTTCATCCCTCCATCTCCTACCATCAATCCCATCTGATTCAATCTATTGCATAAATCACACATTCTATGTACCAATAGCTAGCAACAAAAATGAACATTCCAATAGCCAGTGAAAAATCCCAAAAACAAAAAGAAGCCAAAAATAGCTGAAGAAAGCCAAAATCATTCCAGCTAAGTCCAAAGTCAAAAAGTCAAAAAAATAAAGAAAAATAAAGCATCCACTGGTGAAAACTTGGCAATTCAAGTGCCTTGGACAAGTGCCATGATGAAAACTTTCCAAACAAGCATCATGCATAATCTAGCCATCCCCAGCTTAGCCTATCATCCTCATGCTTTTGGTCACATCTTGCCATCCAAGTCCATCTTCCAATTTATCCACCTATCTATCATCCTCCAGCTTTTATCTATCACTGTCCACTTATCTTCTACAACCTCACCCCATCATCCCAACTATCATCCATCTCCCTAGCGCCTTTAGCTTTTTCATCCTAGCTTCAATCCTATCACATCCATCATAAGTCGCATGTCATCTTCTGACTAGGGGCACTGTATTCCTTGGAGATCTTGTCTTGTCCATCCTCCCTTTTCATTGGTATCTAGCTCTAGGCTATCCTCATGCAAATCCAACATCATCCTCTCATTAGCCATTCACTCTAGCGCCATCTATCAGCTCGGCTACCACCAACCTTAGCATTGTCCCCATCCTTGGTCGCACATCTATCATCATCATTGGATGCATCCTTCCAAATCCATATCTTTCACTATCACCTCATCCTTAGCTTCTGCATCTTGCACCAACTTGAGCCATCCTGCTTTCTTATCATCCAGAGCTCTTGTACAACTTGTAAATAATCTTGTCTTCAACGCTTGTATCATACCTTGTATCATAGCTTGTATATCCAATCTTGTTCAAAAAAAATTGTACATTTGTACCATATCTTGGTCTGTCAGCTTGTACATCCTCTTTAGCTTAGTACCATTGTATCTATCTAGCTTTTGTGTTAGTTCATCCTTGATCATCATCTTGTACACATCGCACAAATCTTAGTTAGCTATTACAATGCATCCTTTAGCTAGATCTCTTGTCACCAAGGTGTTATCCTTCTTAGTTCAGCTTGCCAGACACATCACTCATCCAGATCCATCAGCTTAGGTGCTCTCTAATAGATCCTTATAGGATATAGCTTTTCTCATGTCTAATCTTGGTCCTTTAGTACCTCATCCTACCCATCTCGTTGGCAAATGGCTCTCTTTTGGATTTTTGCTTTCTTTTGATTTGGAATCTTCCCTTTGGGTCTTCAAGTATCTTTTCCAAGTAATCTTTTTGTTCCCTCCTCAAGGTTGCCATGATCTTTCATATCATGGTATACTACGAATGGGGCAATCTGAGCATAAGGTTTTGATCAGGTCTTTTGTTTGTTTTTCTTTTCTGCTTGTGGGTTGCCTAGTGTCAGTTCCACGCTACTTCTTCTGGGATTCATGTGTGCTACTGGGGCAATCCTTGTGTGTTTGGTTTGAGTCAAGTCTTTCAGTCCTCTAGATAGTTGGTGAAAAGGCCTTGATGTTCTTGGTAACCTTGGCAATTAACCAATAGTCCTATAGCAAATCTAGTGCTCAACTACATGGTGGTAATTCTCTTTGAAGTATCCCCCCACTCAAAAAGTTTCAATGGAATCCCTACATCTCCATTATTCCCCATCCATATCTAGTATTTGTCTCTCCTACCCCAGCTTATGTATCAATATCTCTTTGAATCAATCATCACTCTTAGCTTTCAGGATCCATAATCCTAGTCTTAGGGATCCACCAATCAAATCAATCCACCAAGTCTCATCTTTCGAGATCCACAATCCTAGTCCTAGGGATCTCTGAAACCCATCTCTCACCAATCTAGCTCTTTGAAATCCTGTTGCATCAGCTTTATCATCCCATCATCCATCTCTCTATCTTGGATTCCTTTTTATAGAACTTTGATCCTTCATCCTCCACCTTCCCTAAAGTCTTAAGCTTGCTTCCTCTTGTGCCTCTGATTCTCCTTTATCATTCTCCCATAGTGAGAGTTTGAGCTAATTTAGCCCCTTCTCTTTGCCAATATGAGTCTCCTTGCTTATCTTGGATTCTTGTATTTTTCAAGAAGTTGTCACGCCTCACTTTCTCTCCCCGCCGCCTTCTTGAGGGGGCGTCTTGTAGTCCATTCTCTCCTCTTCTGCTCTAGCCTTGGGCATCTTATTTTCTTATCTTTGATGCCATGCCACTTGCAGCATCACATCGAAGATGGGCAAAATGTAGACACCTAAAATCTTTTAGAAAATAAAGTATTTTTATTTTTTGAAAAATCCCTGATGACATCATCATTTATTATTTAATTAATTAATTAATTTATTTATTTATTTTTATGCCATTAAATCCCTTTATCTTAATTAAAAATATTTAATTAAGGAATCCCTCCCAAAAATGTTTAAATCTTATTTAAATATTATTTCCTTATTTATTAATTATTTAATTAATAAATTGACAAAGAATCTCAAAATAAATTATTTATTTATTTTTTGCCCAAAACTTGGCCAATTTCCTTAAGACCACTAACCTCTTCCAAAATCTTCTAATCCTTCTTTAATTTTGATTAAAGGCTAATCCCATCATTTCCTACCCCTAATCCCAACTCAAAATATTTAATTAAGATTAAATATTAATCCTTATGTTTATTAAAAATATTTTAATAAATATCTCCTCAACCCAAACCCTTGAAATAAATAAAAATTTATTTATTTCCTAAAAACCTTTTTTATCCTCATCCTAAGAAGTTCTAGACTCTTCTAGAAAGTCTTCATCCTCATCCAAAGCCTAGACTCTTCTAGAAGATGTCAATCCTTATCTTTGACCCTAATCCTAATCCCTTCCTAACCTTGTCACATTCCCTAAACATGGGTTAAGACTTGCTAACCCAAGCCAAAGCCAACAAATATCTCCTCTTTCACCCACCCTCATTAAATGTCATCCACTTGCCCATCTCTAACAAACCTAATCTAATCTTAACCCAAGCCTAATCCAAACCTTACTCATTTGCACATTCCTAAGTCAAGCTTAAGACTTTCTTAATCCAATCCAAGTCAAAATATCTCAAATCTCTCACAAATATCCCAACCATAAAACTTTATGAAGCCCACAAAGCCATAAATGAATCTTACAAGCCCATTCATTGCTCTTACAAGCTATTATGAGGGTATTTATGAGCTTTGAGCCTCCTTTTTTGACCCCTCAACCGCTCTTTCTCTAACCAATGACTTTGTGACATGTGTCACTCTTTGATTGGCTGTAAGGAAGCACAATCCACGTGCTCTCCTCTCATTCGATCTAAACCTTCAATAAGCTTTTTGCCATCCTTGCATCCTAGCCCTTGATCCTTCAAGCCCTTTACCTATTTAAAGAATCCTCTCCCAAGCCATTTTAACACAATCTAAAAAGTAAAGCCATAATGTCATTTTGAGAATCCATTTTTACATCAAATCCATTCACCAAAATCTATCAAAAATCCTCCATTGAAGCCCATTTGAGCATTTGAGCATACATACATAATCAAACCATCTTAGCTATTAGACACACGCCTACATCAAGTGATCATCCTCATTGAAAGAGCCTATCCATGGCCCATATTCTCATTTGAGGACTTCACTTTGTCTCTCATGAAGTTATGTTAAATTAGTATTCAAAAGCTTTTGATTGTTTTAATTTAGTGTTTCTAACATACTAAAGTAGCATATAAAACTACCACCTATGCTCGAATGCACTCTAAGAAGGCACTGGGATGGTTACCAATGCTAGACTATTAGACAATGGTACATGATACAATAGCTCTAGTTGTGACTCCCTAAGATTATTGCCCAGTGGTGGCATATGCAGGGTTAGATATTTTAAATCTATACAAGATGCAGAGCAACTCGTTCCTATGTTTGATTGAGCCTGATGTGTTACCCAAAAGAGGGGGAGGTAGAGGTGGTCAAAAAATGGAGGTTGGAGAGGAATCTTGATTGGGGAAATGAAGGATAGAGGTACAAGCCATGAGGGAGATGGAGGAGGAGGAGGAGGAGGAGGAATCTTTTTTGGGGAAATGAAGGATACAAGCACAAGCCATGAGGGAGATGGATTAGGAGGAGGACGAGGAGGTGCCATTGAGGTGGTGACAAGTGGTGAGGGTGGAGGCGTAGGCAAAGCAGCCAGTGGGGGACGATGATTGGGATGCTAGGATTTGTGCCTTAGAGGAAGAGCTTTAGACAGCTCAAGTGGTAATTGTGGTGTTAGATCAACAATTGATAGATGAGTGGGCACAGGGAGATGAGCTCTGGAGGGAGCGAGACATGGTGAGGTGAGAGGCAGTGCATCATGGTGCACGGGCCACATATTATTATGCCACCTACAGGGGTGTGATACCTCTAGGGTAGGGACTTCCTAACTACTTTGAGTGGGCTAGTAGATCAGAGGGTGTAGTATAGCTACCTGATAGGAGATAGGCAACTCCACCAAGGCCAGCACTAGTTGTAGAGGATGGTAGTCAATCATAGGATGATCATGATAGTTTTGATTATACTCTATGTATTTTTTTGAGATAGATATCTAGATTTTGGATCTCATTTTTTGTATATGTACCATGATACATTTGATATATATATGAGATACTAGATTTTATTAGCAATTTTGTGTACTTGTTTCGAATGGATGCTTTAGTATTTTCAGTTTCATGTGATGTTTTAGTTTCTATTTTCAGCTCATGTATGATGTTTTAGCTCTCACATGTATGATATAGACTTAATGTTTTTTTTTTTGAAAATGTGTGACACTTGGATAGATTGCATGTGATGTTTAGATTAACCCCTTTTGATGACAAGATAGCAAAGAAATGAAGCAAAAGATCAAGAAGATGGAAAAAAAGATATGATAAAGAAGAAAGAAAAGATGAAAGTAGTTAGCTAATATGTCCGCAAAAAGGATGAAGAGAGAGCTCACCCCATATGCAGGAAGGCATGACTAGATTAGAATGAGTGAACCTAAAATGCAAGCTAATATGAAAAAGTGGTTTTCCAGCAAGGGTTACATAACTTTTAGGCTCTTATTTCATCATTGAGCATTTATTAGGGACATCATGAGATCATATAATTGTCACTAGTATGACTATGAAAATATTAATATGATCAATATCAAATAGGTATGTGGAAATCCAATCTAAGCATCAGAGACATGTAAGTAAAGATAACTACACAATTAGATTCCCTAAGTTTTTTTTTAGCAAGATTACACCTGTATCAAGGCATAAATGCCAAGATAATCCCCGAGTTTTGTCTTGCAAAATAGCCAAGAATGTTATGTTTATAAGTCAAAGTGTTGAAATAGGACAAGCATGAATTGTTACAACACTATAGGAAAACAAAGTATACGCACAAGTAGAAATCAAGAAAACATGCCCAATGCCCCCAGTCTTGTGGTCAATGAAATCCCTCAAAGACTATTAGGGAGGTAACATATAGCAAAGAAATCATCATAGACATCACAAAAAGTAGATAAAGATTAGCATTGCTCAGTTGTTTAAATGTTAAAGTGCATGTGTGTAAGTTACTTGGCCATTTCTTTAAGACTTGATTCTAATAGTGAGAAATATCATGACATAAGAGATTGTAGGTAAACTATCTAAAAAGTGTTGAGAAACACTTGATGTCAAGGTGGGAGGGTAGTGTTGAGAAATATTATTTTGGGAGTTGCCAAAGAAAACCCCAATGCATAAGGAAACCTCAATAGGCTAAGTAGCTATGCCCCTAAGACAAGGGCAATAAATAATTCCAAGCTAGGAAATGGGTTAACAAAATGAGTGAATGAGACTGATAGACATAGATGCAAGGGTATCAAGTAGCTTGTGTTTCCAAGTTTTCACCGCTTGGTAGATATTTTTTTGGACTTTTTTCAATTTTTTGTATTTTTGATTTTTTGATTTTTGGGTGATACATCAAAGTTCCTATTGCTAGGTTTTTACTAAGATGATCATTTTTTTAGGACATTTTATGATTTTTATGATTTTTTTCAAGATCATAGATATGTATAGGATAGTTGAGTAGTGAGCCTCTAAGAATAGATTTTCTTCAAATGTAGGACATTGATAGGCTCTGCAAGTTCTTCACCCTTAGGAGTAGATAGTTGATAAGCACCACACCCAAATACCACCATGATAATGTATGGGCCCAACTAGTTAGGTTCAAATTTTCCCTTCTGCTCTTGATGTTGCTGATTTTTGGGATTCTCTCTAAGCACAAGTTCACCTACTTGAAACTCACGTAGGTGAACTTTCTTATTATACTAAGTAGACATGTGCTTCTAATAAGCCCTTATGTGATCAAAAGTAGCCTTATGACATTCATCAAGAGTCTCTAATTCTTGTACTTGCATAACTCTATGGTCTTAATCAATTATTAACCCATGTAAGGAGACATGCAAGAAAGGTATCTCAACTTATAATGGGAGAACAACCTCAGAGCCATAGACTAAGGAAAAGGGTGTAGCCCCTATAGGAGTATGAATAGTAGTTCTATAGGCCCAAAGTGTTGTATTTATTTGTAGGTGCCAATCTTTCCTAGACTTGTTAACTGTGTAGTTTAGGATTTTCAACAGTGTTTTGTTAGAGGCCTTAGCTTGGCCATTCCCTTGGGGATAGTAGATAGAGGACCAATGTTGTTTGATTCAAAAAATTTTGCATAACTATCTAAGGTCCTTATTCTTGAACTATCCTCCATTTTCTATAACAATAGAGGATGGGATACCATAGTGGAAAATGATGTGATTCAGTATAAACAAGGAAACATGTTTTCCTATAGCATTAGATAGTGGTGGGGCTTCAACCCATTTGGTCAAATACTCAATTGTTGTAATGATGAATTTGTGACCACTAGATAAACTTGGATGAATTTTACCTACGAAGTCAAAGGCCCCCTATTGAAATGGACAATATGTCATAGAAGGGATCATATCTTACCCAGGAGCGTGGATTAGGTTGCCATGGAGCTAACATTTTTGACAATACTTGGCATAACAAATATCATCAGCTTGCATGGTGGGCCGGTAATAACTCATCCTAAGGAGTTTTTGAGCAAGTGCAAGGCCATTAGAATGTGCCCCACAAATTCCATCATGGACTTTGGCAAGTACATTTTTAGACTCTTCTATCTCTAAACACCAAAGAAACATTCCCTCTAGACCTTTCCTATATAAGTCACCAGAGACCAAAGTGTAATGTGAAGTGTTACAAAGGAGTTGGTGTTGGAGTTGAGGAAAGCCAACTCCAAAGACGCCCAAGATCACTTGCATGCGAACCTGTCAAAGAGAAGCCAAGAAGGGGAAGAGCATGGAGCAAGGGAAAACCCTAAATGGACATGAGAGAAAATTATGCAAACACAATAAGAAATGTATTTACAATATGCAATATGATATATGTTGTGAAAATACAATGAGAGAGAGCCCAAATATAAAGAGCTCATGGAAGCTTGTAGAACAAGCTGAAAGGTGGTAGAAGATAAGATTGACAACAAGAAGAGAACAAACTCCTGTGTTGTCAACAACTAAACACTACATGCATTAAATATAAAATATTAAATAAATGCATGACCAAAGTAAGCTTAAGCAAATAGAATAAATAAATAATTATTAATTATTTACTCTAACACCCCCCCTTAAGTGCAACTTAGGGAAATGCCTTAAGCTCACAAAACTAAGATGAATGCATAATGACTCCCAGCATTGAGGCCATTTTAGGTACCCAAGTACAATGCAAGAAAAGATGCAACCTCTGTAAATAGGGAAAGAGGGAAAACCACATGGGAAAAACCCTCCCCCAAAAAGAGGTAAGAACCTAGTGAAGAACTGAAGAAGTCTCCAACTAGGGAATTGTCCCCTAAAACAGGAACAAGAAGTGATCATGTAAAGCAGCATCACTGAAGCAAGAAGAAGCCACAATTCTGCCAAATTGCTGATCTGAAGAACCTCCATGGAAGAAGAAGGCATGAACCGAGCATGTCTATATGGTAGATGATCCATCTCACCGAAATGCATAGGTAGCCAGCCATTGCAATCGCCTTGTATATAGGATCAAACACTAAATACATAGTTCACACTATTGAACCATCGAACCACGGATGCATTAGAACAATAGCATAACCCCTCCTTAATGTAGACGGGGTGTGATGATAGGCAACTAAGAAGGTGGGCCAAAATCTATTGCAAATGAACCAAGAACAAGGAGAGAGAAAAAGAGGTACAGACACTCATAAAGACATGGTCTAACTGACTCTACATGGGGCTAATGTCGTGGAAGGGACACTCACTTGACAAAGGGAGAATGCCTAAAACAACAAACAAATAATCCCCCCCATGGTGCTTTATGAAAATAGTGCAAGTACAACTGACTCAAAACAACGTTCATGATTCCCGGAATGCAAAAGTGACACTTTATCTCAGTGTGAAAAAAAGTGCTTCAAAATGATAGCTACAATAATCAAAATGGAAAAAGAGCTGTAACAAAAGAAAGTACAACCAAAACAAGAAAATCCATGCAAGGAAAATGATCCTCGGGCCTAAAACACTGAAAATATCCACCATAGAGCAAAAATGCCAAAACTATGATAGAAAGAGTAGATGCCAAAAACTAAGAAAAAGGACTACATTTCTAAAAAGTACACAGAACCAACTTTCCAGAAATATAAAGTTTTCAAAAAATAGGCATGGGACGCAAAAGATATGAATGCTGGAGTCAAAAATAGGACTTTAGCCTTCAACAAAAAAAATGGGCAACAAAAATGCATCAAAACCTAAAAATACCTGTACCAAAATCTTCATCTCGAAACTAGCTTTTTGGCGCTTCTTTTGGATCGAAAAAATACCTCCTTATGCAAAAGTTATGGCCAAAAAAGCACAAGTAGGTCCAAAACCAAATCAGGAGAGGTGCAAGCAAGGCTGATGACATCGTGCTGATGTTAGCAAGTTGTGCGATTAAATTTGATGGCCCATCAGCTATCGTAGCAAAAAAGGGTGCCACATGGCATCGCCATGTGGCATGTACGGCTGATGACGTGGTAGGGACACATGGTGCCCGTGCCATGTGTCACACGTGGAATGCGGGCTGACTCAGCAGAAAAGCTGGCAAAGCAACTGACTGTGCTGAAACCTATCCACGAGGGCTGATGTGGCATTGCTGACAGGGCCAGGTGGAGCAGTGGGTGGCGCTGAGCGGAGGACCAGGCGGAGGTGGCCGCAAGGGTGGCGAAATGAAGATGCACTGCCGGAAGGGCAGAGTAGGGGTGGCCAGTCAGCGGCGGCCAAGCTGGGGCTGCTTGATGACGGCTCAGCCGGCTATAATGTCTAGCAAGCGGTGCGTAGGTGGCCGCCCGGTGGCATGCTGGCGGCGGCTAGTTTTTATTTTTTCAACCCTGCGTCCGTACAGTCCGTACGACAGACCTTGGAGGCTTCAAAAAATCTCCAAAAATGCCCTGTGTCCAAAATCGAAAAGCTTTATATGAATCTTGACTACAAATGGCCTTCTGGATCCAATGGTGATGTCCATTTGGGCTGAAAGTGCTCCAAAAATTTGCTGATCCCCTGATTTGAAAAAAAATGCACAAACAAACTAAGGTTTGTGACTCCAAATCACGGCTTCAAAATTCTTCAACGAAGCTACAGCAGGAAGGCTCTGATATCATGTTGGAGTTGAGGAAAGCCAACTCTGAAGACACCCAAGATCACCTGCATGCGAACCTGTCAAAGGGAAGCCAAGAAGGGGAAGAGCATGGAGCAAGGGAAAACCCTAAATGGACATGAGAGAAAATTATGCAAACACAATAAGAAATGAATTTATAATATGCAATGTGATATATATTGTGAAAATATAGTGAGAGAGAGCCCAAATACAAAGAGCTCATGGAAGCTTGTAGAACAAGCTAGAAGGTGGTAGAAGATAAGATTGACAACAAGAAGGGAACAAACTCTCGTGTTGTCAACAACTAACCACTACATGTATTAAATATAAAATATTAAATAAATGCATGACCTATGTAAGCTTAAGCAAATAGAATAAATAATTAATTATTAATTATTTACTCTAACAATTGGCATTTTTGGTTGTGCGTGAGGGTTTTGGGGATAACCTAATCATGCAGGTAAAAGAGGATAGCTATGTTGTAGGAGGAATCATGACCTACAATAGTGCAAATCACCTAGTTATCCAAGGAATCATAAGCAGGATGATCTAGTTCTTCCACTAGGAACTCAAATTGTGATTCACGTCCTTGCAGTTGGAGGATAGATGCTATGGTGGCCATAGCATTAGCAGCCTTATTTTCTGCTCTAAGAATCTACTGGAATGTCACAAAGGTGAAATAGTTTCATAGAACATCTATTAACTTCTTGTAAGGAATCAACTTGTCATCCTTCATTTGATATTCATTGTTTACTTGGTTTACCAAAAGTTGAGAATCACCATAGATGTGTAACTCAGTTATCCACCATTTAAGGATCATCTTGATCCCATTTGTGAGTGGCTCATATTCTAGAATGTATTTTGTACAAGGGAATATGAGTTTATAGGATTTGGGGATCATATAACCATGAGGGAAAATAAACAAGACACTTGCTCCAGCTCCATTCTATGTATGAGATCCATCAAAGAACATTTTCCAAGTTCTCTTAGTGATGTACATGATTGAGGCATCTAGAAACCAATTTTCATGGGTATTGTATCCTCTAGTGGAAAATCAACTAGTTGGTCAGCTATGCCTTGCCCCTTTATGGCTTTACGTTCAACATACTAAATGTTAAATTCTAAAAGAATCATCATCCATTTAGCTAGATGACCAGTAAGCACAACTTTGCTTGATAAATATTTCAAAGGATCAATTTTAGTAATCAAGTGAACTGTATGTGCCAACATGTAATGTTAGAGTTTTTGAGAAGCAAAGACCACTGCAAGACATGCCTTCTCTATACTTTTGTAGTTCATTTCATAAGAAACCAAAGTTTGACTGATATAATATATAGCCCATTATTTTCCAATCTCATCACTTTGGGCTAATAGTGCTCCTAGAGAAGAGGTTGTAGCTAAGATATACAAGATCAAATATTTTCCTGGATTAGGTGACATCAAAACTAGAGGTTTAGCCAAGCACCCTTTTATTTGATTGAGACTTTGTTGATAGTCATCATTCTAGATATGAGTAGAATCTTTATGAAAATTCTTATTGAAAGCTTGAGCTTTATCAACCAATTGAGTAATGAATCTTCGTATGGATTGCAGACATGCTTGTAGACTTTCGAGTTGATTGATATTCCTTGGAGGAGGCATTTCCATGATAGCTTGGAATTTTTTAGGATCAACCTTGATACCCTTGGATGATATGATGTATCCTAGAAATTTCTTGGAAGTGACACAAAAGGCATCCTTTTTTGGATTGAGCCTAAGTTGAAATTATTCCATACAGTCCAATATCAGACTAAGGTCTTCAAGATGTGTGTCTTGTTTTCTAGATTTAGCCAATGTGTCATCAACATAGTCTTCCATGTTCTTATTCATCATATAGTGGAAGATGGTGGTCATTGATCTTTGATAGGTAGCACTAGAATTTTTGAGTCCAAAGGGCATGACATTCCAACAAAAGGTACCCTAGGCACATTTGAAAGTTGTCTTCTCTTGATCAGTTGGAGCTATCTTAATTTGATTATTCCTGAAAAACCCATCCATGAGGGAATACATTTCATAACCCATAGTCATGTCCACTATCATATCAATGTTTGGTGGTGGAAAATCATCCTTGGGATGCTTTTCTTAGGTCTCTAAAATAAGTGCAAACTGGATAGATTTATCATGTTTAGATACAGGTACAATTTTGGAAATCCATTCTACGTAATCAATAGCTCTGATAAATTTTGCACTGAAGAGTTTTTCGAGCTCCACCTTGACCAATAGAGTGACATGTGGATGCATCTTTCTTAGTTTTTATTTAATAGGTTTGACATCAGGAGAAATAGACAAGTGATGCATGATAAGATCTATGTCAAGCATTGGCATATCTAAGTATGTCCATGCAAAATTAATCTTCTTCTCTTGAAAGAATTTGGTAAAATGTGCTTTCTCCTCTGTTGATAGTGATTGAGCCACATGTATAATCTTAGGAGATTCCTCTATCCCCAAGTTGATAGGTTGTGTAGGTTCAATTAGAATTGAAGATCTATCTTGAAAATAGATTGGTAGACTACCAAGTACCTCATCTACAGGTGCCCTAGGGAGGTTTTCACAATTAGATACAACTTTGTTTTTACTATTTTTAGGTTCAGACAATACCACAATGTGGTTTTTTCCACCTGACCATTTATTTTTCCTTTTAATTTTATGACTAAGGTACTTGATATCTTATTCCATCATTTTAACCGTGGGTTTGCCAATGGAAGAACTAATAAGTTCAATGGCATTTAGGTAACAAGCAATCTCATAGTCATTTTGAAAAGACTGTATTTCAAGTCTTTGATTTTGAAGTGTCCAATCTATGAGATTAGGATGAATTAATGAGAGTGAGGTGGAGGCTTCAAGATTCTTAACATGAAAAGAGTCATCTTTGGTGACATGTGAAGTTGAGTCTATAGTGAATGTTGCAAAGGAGTCCAGATCAGGAAGTCCAGATCAGGAATAGACCTAGAGGGACCAACATGATCCATTAAAGCATATTGTGAACCAAAATCATCTAACCCTACACTAGACTCATTGATCACATTTTTTTGGGTTGCATAAGCATGGATAACATCCACTCCTAGTTCACAAGATGCATCTAATAGGCTTTCTCATTCATACTCATGAGAGTCTATACTCTAATCTCTAGCAAGTAGATGAGCAATATTTTGTCTAATCTGACCTCTATTCATGTCTTCATGGTTGGATTCATCTTGTTCTAGTTGTTGATAAGTGGAAGCCTCAACATCATTAGTAGTGTTTGGAGTGTCTTCTACCCAAAGGAGAGAAGTTGTAGGCACAAAATCTTCATCTTGTGAAGTAGTGGCAACAAAGTGAGGGTCATCATCCCCTAATTCACTAGACCTAGGTACTCTTTGATCAAATGTTGATATATCATTTTCTAGCCCAAAACCTAGGCTAGCAGTATCTCGAGCATCACAACCTTGAGTATGACTTCTAGGTTCAACTATAGCTTTTCTGTTACCAGTTAGAGATCTGTGGCCTTGATAGCCCATGTATGTTAGAAATTTATAGCCTTTTCAATAACATTTAGGAGAGATGGGAAGCACAATTAGACCTTTAGAAGGCCTTTCGACCTCATCATAGGCTTTTGTTATAATTCTTTAGAATAACTAAGAGGGGGGGAAGGGGTGAATCAATTATTCAAGGTCCAAATGCCATAATAAAACTTTTTCTATTTTCTCTACAAATCCTTAATGGTGCATAACTAAACTTATCATGCATGCAATTTAAATATTGAAACAACTAAGAAAAGTAAACATGCATCACACCATAACACTAAGAATTTGATAACCCAGAAACCCTCTAGGAATAAGAAGGTACAACTGGGGTGGGGATGATACCCACAAAATAATTGCGCAATTGATTTTAACCACTTCTAATGGTCTACCATGTGAAAAGCCTACCCTGTTAAAGGCTACAACACATTGTTAAATGTGACCTTGTTAGAGGATTTCACCAAATTCTTAGGAATGGGCCTAGTTAAAGGACTTTGGAACATTCACTTGGAATGTCACCCTGTTAGAGGATTCTCAACATGGCTATTAAACCAACCTAAGTCCATAGGTTTTATCTTAACTATTACAATTGCTAGAAAGTAACAACAATAGCTTTGATCTGATTCAACTTACAACATAACTTGTAGATTGCAGATCACACTTCAGTTCAATCCTTTGTTTGGCTTTTAATCACTTTAGTTCTGTTAGCATGTCTTCCTCTCAAGCTTTTTTTCCTTGAGTCTTCTTTACTCATTAAACCAATGCAATCATATCTGTGGTCATCCAACGAAATAGAGTATTCTTTGTTCTCTTACTCCTTAGCACTTTTCTTTAGCAGCTCATAATTTCATGCTTTTTCACCACCACACTTCTGCTTTGTGACCTTATGACTTCTTTAATATAAATCTGAAATATCTTTCCCGCTCAATTCTCCCTCTTCAATTTTAGGGTTTCAATGGATTAGGTAAGATACATTGTATCTACCCCATGTATTTCTTCTTCATCTAGAAACATTGTCTAGCATCCAGTTGTGTTTGCTAAAAACCCTTTTACATGGTGTTCTGTGCCACCAGCTCATCACTCTTATCTTCTATCTAGTTTACAAATTTCTAGGTAACAACCTTGTCAGCTTAGATCTAACGAATCTTCGATTTCAAAATAATGCAGCAACTCTGCATTATTAGTTTATTGATACTCGGCTTGTTCTGTGTTACTTGGCACTTATATCCTGCTTGGCATCTATATCTTTACTTGGCATCTGCTTCATGCTCGGTACTTGATGTTTACTCAGTACTTGTTTTCTTCTCGGCATCTATATCTTTACTCAACACCTATTTCATGCTCGGCATCTATATCTTTACTCGACACTTATTTTCTACTCGGCATCTATATCTTTACTCCGCATCTATATCTTTACTCAGCACACTCTAAAAGTGAACTTGCCCGGCTTCAACTAAGAATCTATTCAACACTAACTTGCTTGCTCGGCTCTCTCTCTCTAATGAACTTAGATTTTACAAATGACTTAGCTAAAACCTTACATCTTTGATATGTTTCAATGTGCCCATTTTCTATGTCTTAGAGTATGTCATCAATACACTTTTTATCAATGACTTAGTTGATCCTTCTATTTTATTAAAACATCATAACTTCAACCTTTCTCTAGGTACTCTAGTTACATCTTATTGATTGCCTTCTCCTTGTCAATCAACCAATTGATAGTATTTGGATCACTAAAGCAATTCTCATTCCTACAAGTAGCAAGTTTGACATCAATGATAAAATAATGATTGAGAACATTCTTTACCGGTTCCATTACTTTTTATGTATAATCTCTTCAGTCATTTCCAACAATCTCCCTCATGATCTTTTTCAATCATTTCCAACAATCTCCATCTTTGGTATTGATGGCAAACCAAACTGATCATTTGATCAATCTTAGTTACCATCAAAATTACATACATTTTTCTGCCACTTTTTGTTTCTCCCTCTTTTGTTGTAGTTTTACTACTGATCATATATCTTTACTTTTCAGTTTCTCATAAGTCTCCCTCTTTCATATATATCTCCCTTATGAGTATCTTTCTCTTATTTTTTTTATTTTGATTAGTTTTTTCATATCTCCTTCTTTGACATAAATGCCAAAGATGTAGCATCTTTAACATGTTAAATATAGGCTTTGCGTCTCATATTTTCTCCCTCTGCCACCATGCTTGTGACTTATTTGGAGTTTCTACTCCTGCTGTCATCCTCTGCATCATTCTTTTGATATTTCAATGATTTATTCCTATCGATGCAGGGCAGCTTCCTTGTTATTTTTATACTGCTTGAGTTAGGGGTATTACCCCCAACTTGCCTCTAAGATATTCATAGGCATCCTTGGGCAATGGTTTGGTGAAGATATCTATAGTTTGTTCCTTTGTGTGAATATACTCCATCTTCACTTTTTGTGTTCTACCAATTCTCTGACATACTGATACTTGATTGCAATATGCTTGGTTTTTGCATGCATTACTGGATTTTTGGATATGTTTATAGCACTTGTGTTATCACAATACAATATCACAAGTTTGGTTACTTCTTCTTTCATTCCTTTCAATAAATGTTTGAGCCACACAATGTTTGTGCAATTGACTGTTGCTGCCACGTATTCTAATTCTGCAGTGGACTGAGATGTGCATGTTTGCTTCTTGCTGGTCCAAGTAACTAATCTTTTTCCTAAAAATAGTGCTCCTCCACTTGTGTTTTTTCTGTCATCAATGTTACCTCCCCAATCTGCATCTATATATGCATTGAGCTCAAACTTTTTATTCTTTTTATAATATAGACCAAAGTTATCAGTTTCTTTGAGATACCTCATTATTATTTTAACTACTATGAGATTATTTTCTTTGGGATTAGTAGAGAATCTAGCCACTATTCCAACTACTAATGCTATGTCTGGTCTACTATGTACAACATATTGTAGTTTTCCAATCATGGATCTGTACATTTTTTGATTAACTTGAACTGATACATCATTTTTGGATAGTTTATTTCCTATTGCCATTGATGTGCTGATAGGTTTGGAATCTTCTAATCCAAATATTTTAAGTATCTCTTTGATGTACTTTGATTGTGTCATAAATATACCATCTTTTAGTTGATGTACTTGCAATCCAACAAAGAATTTGATTTCTCCAAACATAGACATTTCAAATTCATGTTTCATTTTGTTAGCAAAACTTTTGCAAAGCACTTCCTTTCCTCCAAACACTATGTCATCTACAAATATTTCGGATACAATAATGTCCTTACCTTCTTCTGATTTGATAGACATGTTGCTATTGTCATCAGTTCTTTCAAATCCAATTTGCACTAAATATTTGTGAAGTCTCTCATACCATGCTCTAGGTGCTTGTTTCAGACCATAGAGTGCTTTATGTACTTAACAAACCATATCTTTGTTATTTTTATCAACAAAACCATCTTTTTGTTCAATATAGACTTCCTCTTCCAATATACCATTCAGAAAACTAGACTTTACATCCATCTGATAGACTTTAAAACCTTTATATGCAGCATATGCAAGTAAAGTTCTTACTCCTTCCATTCTTGCAATAGGGGCAAATGTTTCCCCATAGTCTAATCCTTCTTCTTGAGCATAACCTTTACATTCTAGTCTGGCTTTATTTCTGGTAATTTCTCCATTCTCATCTAGCTTGTTTCTGAATACCCATTTGGTACCAATCACATTTTTGTCAACTGGTCTGGGAACTAAATTCCAAGTTTTCTTCTTCTTAATTTGATCAATTTCTTCTTCCATAGCTTTATACCAGTCACCATCTTGTAATGCATCATACACTATCTTAGGTTCAATTTTTCTTAGTAGACATGATTCATTTCTTAGTCTATTCCTTGTCATTAGTCTTGCATCTTTGTCACCAACTATCTGTTCAGTAGGGTGATGCCTCTTCACATATTTGGACAATCTTGGTTCTGTCCTTGTTTCCATATTTGATCTTTCAGATTCAGGATCACTATGCACTTGATTGTCTAGTAGCTCTACATCTATGTCATGTGTACTGACTTTAGAGTTAGAATTAGCATTTTCTTCATTCTACAACTCGACTTCTGAATGCAACTCAGCTTTTGAATGCAACTCGATATTCACTAGTTGTGAGTTGGCTGACACTGAAACTTGTTGTTGAATCCCAGTTTGATTGATGGTATCTTTGTAAATGGGCATTCCTTCATAAGAATACACGAAGGTTCTGTAGTCATCCATTTTCTTTGGTTTTTCAACTTGGACATTTGCATGCTCATCAATGTTTACATTTTCACTTTCCACAATTTTGTCAGTGTTAGTATTTAAACACTTGTATGCTTTACTTCTAGTGGAGTAACCAAGGAATATGCCTTCATTACTTTTTGCATCAAATTTTCCATTTCTAGCATCTTTAAGGATAAAACATTTGCAACCAAATACTTTAAAATGCTTTACATTGGGTGAGTGACCATACCATAATTCAAAAGGTGTTGCATTTGTTCTTGACTTGTACTTGATTCAGTGTATGAACAACCACACTTATAGCTTCTCTCCAATATTTTAGACCAACAGTCTTTTCCATCATTAATGTTTTGGTGCAGTCAATTATAGATCTATTTCTTCTTTTAGCAATTCCATTTTGTGGGGGAGTTCTTGGGGCTGATGTTTGTCTCTTGATTCTTTTGTCATTGCAGAATATCTCGAATTCATTTGATGTAAATTCACAACCTTTGTCCGATCTCAGGCATTTCAATTTTTTTCCTGTTTCCTTTTCAACTCTAGCCACATACCACTTAAGTATTTGAAAAGCATCAAATTTTTTCTTTAAAAACATAACAGTCATCATCCTAGAATAATCATCAACAGACAACATTATATATTTGTCTTCTTTGTAGCTTTGTACTTCCATTGGACCACATAAGTCAGTATGGACTAACTCAAGTAATTCTTTAGATGTATAGTTTTTACTTTCAAAACTTGACTTGGTCATCTTTCCCAGCTAACATTGTTTGCACATGATATTGTCAAGTTTTTTCAGTTTAGGTAAACCTCTGACTTTCTTCATTTTACTGATATTGACTAGATTATCAAAGTTGACATGACATAGCCTTCTATGCCATTACCAAACATCATCAAATTTTTCAACGAGACAAGAGGTATTTTCCAGATCAAGATAAAATAGATTACTTCTTGTTTGATCTCCTTTTCCTATCAGTCTATCATCAGTATCATAGATTTTTGTAGTTTTATTTCACAATTGTACTTTGTAACCTACATTGCCTAATTGTGAGACACTTAGCAAATTTTAGTTTAGTCCTTCAACATAGTATGCATTATCACATGAAATTTGTTCTATAAGATTAATGGTACCTTTTCCTTTGACTTGACATGGAGCATCATTACCAAATCTAACACAATTTCCATCATACTGAGTAAAGTTAACAAACTTAGTTTTGTCTCATGTCATGTGATGTGAGCATCCACTATCTATGATCCATTTATCATTATTGTTCATGCATGTTACCAATGCTGTTGGCTCTTCTTCATCAGATTGGTCCTTCATGGCCACATAAACAACTTCATCATCATTATCATCAGAATCCTCTTCAACAATATAGCACTTCTTGCCTTTGTCTTTGTAATCTCTCTTATCATCTTCTCTTCTATATTTGTACTTGTTGCCTTCCTTGTATTCTTTTTTCTGTGTACACTTTGCAGTAATATGTCCTACTTCATTGCAATTAAAACAAATGATAGGCATCTTACCTTTGAATCTTCCTTTGCCTTTGTGAAATCTTCTAGCTAGTAGTGCTTCCAATTGTTCCACATCTTTCTCATTAGTGCTACTGTCACTGGATACATATTTCATCTTTCTTCTTTCTTTCTTTGATTTCACCTAATCAACATCTTTTAATGATAGCTTGGCTTTGAAAGCAGATTCAACATTCTCAGGTCTATAGTTATCAAAGTTAGATAACTCGAATGCAGTGAGTCTACCTACTATGCCTTCAAAACTTAGATTGTTTCCTAGCACACATCTTAGCTCTTGTATAACTGATACTCTAATAGCATAAATAGGGAGCAAGGTTCTTAAAAACTTACTATTAACAATATCATCATCTAATTGACCATTCAAGCATCTTATTGCACTTATCAGTTCCTTTATTCTAGCAACATACTGAATAGCATTCTCACCTTCTTCCATTTTTATATCATCAAACTTTCCTCTAAGACTTTCTCTTTTTGCTCTTTGGACATTTTGATCTCCTCCATAAATGTTAAACAGGGCTTTCCACATTTTGAATGCAGTGTCACATCCTTTGATGTCATCAAATTCATCATAGTTGAGTGCAGAAACAATTTCCAGCATTGTTTGATTGTGTTCCTGTTTGTTTTTTAAATCTTCTGTAGTAGGAGCACCAGTTGGATCAACATGTTAAGTATCAATTGAGTTTCGGGCATAATCTCCTATGGATCCAAGATGTAACTTCATCAAGCTTTACCAAGCAACAAAGTTGTCTTTGTTGAGCTTGGGAGCTTCTCTCTTAGGCATTTTGATCTTTTCTAGTTCTAGTATTTTAAACTAAATCAACAGCCGAGGCTCTGATACCAATTGTTATAATTCTTTAGAATAACTAAGAGGGGGGAGGGTGAATTAGTTATTCAAGGTCCAAATGTCATAATAAAACTTTTTCTGTTTTCTCTACAAATCCTTAATGGTGCATAACTAAACTTATCATGCATGCAATTTAAATATTGAAACAACTAAGAAAAGTAAACATGCATCACACCATAACACTAAGAATTTGATAACCCAGAAACCCTCCAAGAATAACAAGGTAAAACTAGGGTGGGGATGATACCCATAGAATAACTACGTAATTGATTTTAACCACTTTTGATGGTCTGCCTTGTGAAAATCTTGCCCTGTTAAAGGATACAACACATTGTTAAATGTGACCTTGTTAGAGGATTTCATCAAACTATTATGAATGGGCTTGTTTAAAGGACTTTGGAACATTCACTTAGAATGTCACCCTGTTAAAGGATTTTCAACATGGCTATTAAATCAACCTAAGTCCATAGGTTTTATTTTAACTGTTACAATTGCTAGAAAGTAACAACAATAGCTTTGATCTGATTCAACTTACAACATAACTTGTAGATTACAGATCACATTTTAGTTCAATCCTTTGGTTGGCTTTTAATCACTTCAGTTCTGTTAGCTTGTCTTCCTCTCAAGTTTTGTTTCCTTGAGTCTTCTTTACTCATTAAACCAATGCAATCATATCTGTGGTCATCCAACGAAACAGAGTATTCTTTGTTCTCTTACTCCTTAGCACTTTTCTTCAGCAGCTCATGATTTCATGCTTTTTCACCACCACACTTCTACTTCGTGACCTTATGACTTCTTAAATCAAAATCTGAAATATCTTTCCCACTCAATTCTCCCTCTTTAATTTTAGAGTTTCAATGGATTAGGTAAGATACAATGTATCTACCTCATATTTCTTCTTCATCTAGAAACCTTGTCTAGCATCCAATTGTATTCACTAAAAACCTTTTTACATGGTGTTTTGTGCCACCAAATCATCACTCTTATCTTCTATCTGGTTTACAAACTTCTAGGTAACAACCTTGTCAGCTCAGATCTAGTGAATCTTTGATTTCAAAATAATGTAGCAACTCAGCATTATTGATTTACTGATACTTAGCTTGTTCTGTGTTACTCGACACTTGTATCCTGCTTGGCATCTATATCTTTAAACTCAAAACCTATTTCATACTCGGTACTTGATGTTTACTCGACACTTGTTTTCTACTCGGCATCTATATCTTTACTCGACATCTATTTCATGCTCGACATCTATATCTTTACTCGACAGTTGTTTTTTGCTCGACATCTATATCTTTACTCGGCACTTGTTTTCTGCTCGGCATCTATATCTTTACTTGGCACACTCTAAAAGTGAACTTGCTTGGCTTCAACTAAGAATCTGTTCAACACTAACTTGCTTGCTCAGCTCTCTCTCTCTCTCTCTAATGAACTTAGTTAGATTTTACAAATGACTTAGCTAAAACCTTACATCTTTGATATGTTTCAGTGTGCCCATTTTCTTTGTCTTAGAGTATGTCATCAATACACTTTTTCATCAATGGCTTAGCTTATCCTTATATTTCATTACAACATTATAACTTCAACCTTTCTCTAGGTACTCTAGTTACATCTAATTGATTTCCTTCTCCTTGTCAATCAACCAATTGATAGTATTTGGATCACTAAAGGAATTGCCATTCCTACAAGTTGCAAGTTCGACATCAATGAAAAAATAATGATTGAGAATATTCTTTACCAATTCCATTACTTTTTATGTATAATCTCTTTAGTCATTTCCAAAAATCTCCCTCATGATCTTTTTCAATCATTTCCAACAGCTTTTATAGCGATCTTGTATTTAGGATCGATGGAAAATTTAGACATGCCCAACGATTGCATTACATTTAATGAATGATATTCAACCCTAGACGATTGTCTATTAAGACTTGATGGACACGACTATGGAAGATTTAAGCTTTGACATGGAGAGTGAGTTTGTGGGGATGACCGAGGGCTCAGTTATCTTCTTTACAAAAGGTGAGATAGTGAGGTGAAGAGATATGGTTCACCATTGCTTGGAATCATTTCACATCAATGTCGGTGGTAATGTTTGTGGAACGTAAAGCTTTTTTGAGGATATCCTTATGTAAGGGGGACAATTCTAATAACTCAAAAATAGAAATTTTGGCCTGGCTGCATTGTAACTGATTGACAAGGTCATAGTATGAGATCTTGGAAGTGGTTGGTTGCTTAGAAGATGAGGCATTCTTGGAGTCATGAGAAAATTTAAGGACAACCTTAGATTGCCCCCTAGTGATGACATTAAGTGGTTCATTATGTGAAGAAGAAGATTCGTCCACTTGGAGCACCACCTTAGGTCTAGTGTCATTATGGTGTTGAGGAACATTTTGCATTTTTAGGACAACTTTGGGTCATTCATCCTTAGCATCATAATTGGGTCATTTATCATCATGAGGACTAGCCATGCAGAGATACTCAACAGGCTCAAGCATGCCTATAAAATTTTCAGCATTAGCATAGGCATAGCTAAATTTAGCATCATGATTCTTTTTAGCAGCTTTCGAGGCCTCACCTTTCTCATATTCTAGCAAGGGTTGTTTAAAAGCTTTGTGGTCATTATTTTTAACGAGGCCATCTATGAAAACTTTTCCTTCCTTAATGAGTTCTTGAATTACGTCTTTGAGCTTAAAATAGTTTTCAGTGTTATGTCCCTTGCTTTGGTGATAATTGCAAGTGTGACCCTCTCTCCACCATGGAGGTCTGATGGGTGGATCATAAGGATGAGAGTTGTCTGGTAAGGTAACCAGTTTGTTTGCAATCAAAATTTTCAAAACCACTTTGTAAGGCTCAACCATAGGTGTGTAAACATGTCATTTCTTGGTAAACTTAGAGCTCTTTTCAAATGCTTGAGGTTTTAAACTTTCTTATTGTTTTGTAGCATAAATGGCATTAGAAAGGTTAAACATAGGTTCTTGGTCTTAGGACTATCCACTACTCCATCGTTGAGAACATACTTATTCTTATTCCAAGGTTTGCCTTTGTCTTTACCATTTCCATTGTTATTTTTGTCTTTATTTATAACAATGTCACCCCTTTTGATAGCAACATCCTCAATGTGATATTAACTCTCAACCATGGCATTGAAGGATGTGAATAATTATTTTATTAGATCAAAGTATAGCTCAGGTACAAGCATATTGACAAAAATGTCAAATTTTTCAGTCTCAAGAACTTGCTAAGGATATCGAGAGTATAAAGATTTCCATCGTTGAAGGTATGTTGCAAAAGGTTTCCCCAATTTTTGTTTGATGTTACATAAGTCTAGCGTAGTCACAAGATGTTGAATTTTGTATGAATATTGCTAGATAAAACATTGTGCAAGTTCATTGAATGTTTTAAGAGTAGGACTCAATTTTGTGAACCATTCCATAGCTTGCCCTCTTAGACTTCTAGGAAACAAACACATAAGAAAGGTGTCTTTATGCATAAAGTCCATGCTAATAGCATAGAAATGTCTCACATTATTGTAAGGGTCACCATTTCCATCATATTTGTCATAATTAGGAACCTCTATATACTTAGGAAATGGTAGCATGTATAGACTCTTATCAAATGGAAGAGCACAAATTGATTCAACAAATGATGTCTTAGGTGGCTCTTTTGAAGTTTGCAGTTGTGCAAATCATTTCCTCAGCTCCTATATTTCTTCCCTTAAGATTTCAGTCTTAGTGGGCTCTCATTTGGGGATTATGAATTCAACATCAAAACCTTGAAGGAGTTTCCATCCCTTAGCTGCCATGTATCAGAAGTATTGTTCTCCATTTTCCTTTAAAGCTCTAAACATCAGTTTTTGAGTGAAGCTATCTTGTTGGAACTTTATGACATCTTCGCTAGTTACTTCATCACTATCATGATGAGAAGGGCATGCACCCATGGTAACTCTAGGAGTTTTTAGATGTGTGTTGTTGCCATCATTGCCAGCAAAAGGATTTCTAGAGTAGGTTCCTTTGTTCCCTTCATGATGAGTATAGTTATTGTTTTTAAATTGTTGACATTATTTGTCCCTAGCATACATGGCTTCAAAGATACTGTGGTTTTCACATGCTTATTCCTCTAAATGATGTTGGACTTCATCAGGGTGTACCATGGTGACCAAATCATTCTCACCCTTAGGTGTCTCATAAGGTGTGCCAAATGGATTCTCAAAACTATAAAGAAAATTATGCCTAACATTAGCTGTTTGTGGTTCAGTTGGCTTAGGGTCTTCCACATAAGGCTTTCCACAAGGATGTCTAGTTGGGGTTTCTAATTGTTGGAAAAAAAAAGGGGTATGGTTCCCACTCCCAACTTTAAATCTAGTTGTAACCAACATGTAAAGAATTATCTTTGTTTAACAAGACAAGAAGAGTAAGTCAAATTTGAAGCTTTTACAATCAAGATTGGTCACTTTCCAAAGTATGATAGAAGGCTTGCCAAGCAATGCTCAAGAATTTACAGCACTAGTGACTCAAGCCGAGCAAGTGAGCAAGAAGCTCAATAGCAAGTAGCTAAAAAGAATGGTGACCATATTTTGACAAGTGATTTATCAGTGACATTTCAAGACTTATATCTGATGAACTAGATCCATCTTTTCAACCTTGGATTGTTTCCTAACATATAGATGTATAACTAGCACCTAGGAGATGGAAGTGATGCAACCTAGACTAGAAAACTAGAACATAGATACTATTTTGGCAAGAAGTAATTCTAGGTGATACTTTCTTAGGAAGCAGGTAACAATAGGAAAACATAAAGTTTCATGTGATATAGTTTTCAACTATGAACACCACTTTTTCTATTGGCAACAATTTGCAATAAGAAAGACAATAGAATTCAGAGCCAAGTATGATAGAGTTTTACACTGACAGATGACACAATTTTTTGAAAATTATGTCGGATGATATTTCTCTTGAAGATAGGTGACACAATGCCAGTTTTGTGCAAAAAAGGATCAATTTTTGACATAAAATGTTTATTTCAATTTGTCAATTAGATGGTTTTCCAAGTCAAATAGTGTTTTTTTCTACTTCGTGTTGGTTATCAACAAGGTTTGCAAATAGTAAGTGCTTTAACATATCTTCAAATAGTTGAACAAGGGTAACAAAAACCTTGTCAACTTGCAATTATGATATCAGAATAGTCTTCCTACCAATATTACTGAGATATTTGATTTCCAAGAATGCTAACATAGGTCAACACATCCGAAAACAATAGCCAAGCAATCTACCTTGAGGTTACAGTTCATTACTCAACAACTTGGCCCATGTTTGATGCCCCTTCACCTCACACCAAGTAGTTTCCACAAGAGATACTGGCTTTTCCATGGAAGTTCCATAAATACAACCAAGGGAACACATGTGGTGAGTTTAAAATCATGGAGTGAGCTGTGTAGTCCACTAGGATCGATCCTTGCACCAAGAAGTTGAGCAGCTAAAAAAGGTAGTTACTAACTTAGAGTGCTTAGATATGACTTCTATTCATAATGTTCCTCTTGCACCCAATTAAGGGACACCCCACTTTGTGGTGGGTAACAAGCCTCATGGCCACAAAATCACCTTAAGCATTCTTGCCTAGTGATCTCCCTATGGTCAAAATCCCATAAGCGATCACACTAAGTGAAGAAAAACACTACATCTACCAAGGTCTTGTGTCCTTGATAGTCTTGAGTTTATGGTGGGTTAGAAGAGCCAAGTAATCTACTTATCCCCACTTGGGTTGTTCCTCTCATGTCATCTAAGAGCAGGCCTGCTAAAGGCTTCTAACTAAACATTGAGTGGATTAACTTTTGGAAATCAAGATTTTTGATTCACCTCAAGGGTGAAGAGCATAATCTCCTACTCCAATAATTTCTCCCAAACATGCCAAGAAGATTCAATTACCCCTTGCTTTAAAAAATCCCAAAGACAAGTCAAGATTTCTAATTCACCACAAGGGTGAAGAGCATACTCTCCTATTGCCAAGAGACCCCAATTGAAAGTTTTAATGTACCTACAAAAATGAACAATTAGTCAATGCCACACATGAAAATAAAAAATCAAGCAAGTTTGGGTTTTTATGCTTTGGGTTGTCTTGCAAACAAGTGTTAGTAGCCCTTTTGCATTTGATGCTTTAACATGTGATCTTTTAGGCAATGTTTCAAGTTTTCAAAGAATGGAAACCTTCAACCACAACCATTAGCACCACAAGTTAGCTTCAAAAAAAAACAAAAACCTACAAATTGGCCTCTATAAAATAACTTAAAGACTTATAAAAGTGAGCAACCATCCAACAACAATGGAAAACTTGGCTAAAATACTCTAAACAACAAGCGATCTCTATCAGGTGATATTTTGCACTAGAAGAGTATTACACAATACTTCATAATATAATAGGGCAATATAATTTTTCCAAAAGATACTTATCACTGATCCGTATGAAAAAATTTCACTAACTAGGTGATAGAATGCAATAACGACATGTGACACAATTTCCACTAAAACTATCGTACGATAGTAATGTGAACTGTCACACAAGACTAAAAAAATGTCACCCACAATTGTGACTCTTAAAAAAAGAAAATGCAAAATAGTGAAGGAAAAAACCAACAAAAATAGCAAGATGAAGAAAAAAATGTACAATTTTGCCCCATGGTGGGCACAAAAAATGTACACTAGAAAAGGTGCACTTCTCTAAACCATTCTATCCAAGGTATTCCATGAGTTTGGAATACTTGAATGGTGGTTTAGAGCTCCCTAGTCATGGAGTGGAAGGGGCATAAAAATGAGCATACAAGAGCTCTTAGCCGAGCTTTAGAAATGCAGCCCTTGCTAGTAAACCACAAAATAGAAGATTCTTTAGAAAATAGCAACAATGCTAGTGTCAAAGAACTCTTGAATCATGCAATGCAAGAATGGAGCTATATTAAGATGAAATTCACAATGCAGGCTATTCTAAGCATGGATGAGATTATAAAAAATCCAACTATTAAGCCATGTGATCTAACTATTTGCAAAGGAACTACACTAACATGCAATGATCTTAAGACTAATATGAAGTGGATGAAAGAATGCAACAAGAAATGAGAAGTTCTCCAAAAGCTCCAAAGAAAATTGTTAGAAAACTTGCAGCATAACAATACTCAAAAGATGGATCCTTTGGGAAGGATAGAGCTCTCTCTTTTAAAGTTATATAGATGGTGGAGATCAAGATGAAGATGGTGGATGAGCAATGGTTGAATTCAAAAATGGGAGGGATTCATGTGCACACACAAGTCAACCAATAGAATATAAGTTGACTTGTCACATAAGACAAGTCTCAAAAGCCTTTTCTTTTAATTAAGAAAATAGAAAAGGGACTTTATGTGTGTACTTTAAGTGGGTTAGAAGAATGGGGTATTTTATTAATTAAAAAGGGGACATGTTCTTTTAATCAAATAATGAACTTAGGATAGCATAGTCAAACTATAGGTTAGAATCAAATTAATTGATTATTAGCAATTGGCCTAGGTAAATGATTAATTAATTTAGCCAAAATGCTAGGAAGGGGGTTAATAGTGTAGATGACTCTTTTTAGGTGATTACACACTCCATGCTTTTTTATTTTCTATTGAAAGTCCAATAAGTGGAGATGTAATCAAGAATTGTTTTGGTCATATATGAAAAAGAATTAAATATATTTGGTGTAACATTCATGCTGCAAAATTATTTTGTAACTCATATGTTCACATAGGGAAAGAAAGGGTAAACTAGGGCCAAAGGCTCACCTAGCTATCGAAACCACCCTACAAGAGTTAACACAATAGAAGAAAACACAAAGAATAGCAACCAAAGGAGGAAGAAGAGTGAAATACTTTTATTGATACATCAAAATACCTTCATACATGGCCAGCTATAAGGCCTTTTGGGTTACGGCCAAATACAAATAAATTCACATTCAAAGATCCAACAACAAATTTGTAATTTCTAGTTCTACTCTCCAATCCTCTTCCAAAAACAACCTAACTCTAAGCCTAAAGACTCTATATATACTTGCCAAAATGGCTACAAATCATACTAGAACATTACGTAAGAGGAAGGCCAACCCAACAACACTTTGGACATAACCCAAGAAAAAATCTTAACATAAATATTGCAATCAAAATAAATCCCACAAGTTAACTCATAGAAATCATGTCCAAATGCTAACACTCAACATAAATAGTAAAACTTGGCACATGAAGGGTCACTTGACATACACTGGGTAACTCGGCACATGAAGAGTCACTTGGCATACACTGGGTAATTTAGCATATGAAGGAACAATCAGTCAATACTAGATTGCTTCAATAACTTGGCACCAACTAAGTGCTATAGTAACTCAGCACCAACTAAGTTCTATAGTAACTCAGCACCAACACACATAATGAACAAAAATGAGTAGGATAACAAGGCAACCCAGGATGCTCCTTCATCAAATAATCAAGGTTGAAAGAAATGATTCTCCTGAATCATTGAGATATCACAATCTAAGTTGAATCCAACTTAGATTGAGAAATCCATGAAGCATCTTCAATAGGCATGTTCTTCCACTTCACCAAATATTCATAGTAATCTTTTCCTCTTGTGCTCTTGCCAATTCTCTGATCCAATATCTATTCAACTTCTTTGATCTGCTTCTTAGGATAATCTTATGATACAACAACTTCATCATCTGACTCATGATACTTATACAAATCAGCAATATTGAATATAGGCGATATATCCATGTCATCAGATAACTCAACTTCATAGGCATTTCCACTATCAAACTTCTTCAAGATCTTACAAGGTCCAAACTTCTTCATCTTTAGCTTATTGTATGTTCCAACTAAAAATCTTCCTTTCTTCAAATGAACCATTACTTCATCACCAACTTCAAAATCATGATGTCTTCTAGACTTATCAGCATTCTTCTTATACTTCTGATTACTTTGTTCCAACCTCAACTTCACTTCCTTATGCAAAGACTCCATAAAATCAGTAAATCTTCTCCTGCAACACTTCTCTTTTCTTCACCAATAATATCTCTTAAATTTGATATACCTCTAGGATACATTCCAGTAACAATCTCAAAAGGTGTTTTTCCTGTACTCCTCTTCACATAATTTTTATATGCAAACTTATCTTGTGCCAACACTACTTCCCAATTACTTGGCTTATCTTCAACTAAACATCTCAACAAATTACCCAAGCTTCTATTCACAACCTCTATTTCTCCATCTATCTGTGGATGGAATGTAGAACTAAACTTCAACTCAGTACACATCTTCTTCTACAAAGTATTCCAAAAATAAACAACAAACTTACTATCTTTGTTAGAAATAATACTTCTTGGTAATAGATGTGATCTTACAATCTCTTTAAAGAAATTTTTAGCATTTGATGTCTTATTACATGGTATGAAATAAGCCATCTTAGAAAATATGTCCACTACAACAAATATAGTATCATACCCCTTCACTATCTTAGGTAATCCAGAACAAAATCCATACTGATGTCACTCCAAGGTTTCTCAAGAATAGTAATAGGTGTATACAAACTAGTATTTTGACTTAATCATTTTATAGTTTGACAAACTCCACAACTCTTTACAAATTTCTAAACATCCTTATACATTTGTGGCCAATAATATTTCTCTTTTAACAAACTCAATGTCTTATCACTTCCAAAATATCCTACCTATCCACCACTATGCCTTTCTTTAATCAAATTCAACCTCACATAAATTTTAGGAATACACAATTGAATGCCTTTGAACAACATACCTTCTTGAATGAAATACTCATCATACTTACTTATGCGATCTATCAGATTTGGTGCTCTGCACTCTCTCCATGCCTTAGAAAAATTAGGATCAGCATCATACAACTCTTTCATTTCATCAAAATCAAGAACTTCAATCTTCATTTCAATCAACAAAGAACATCTTCTACTCAATGCATTAGCAACTCTATTAGTAACTCCACTCTTATGCTTAATAACAAATGTGAAGCTCTGTAAGTACTCAACCCACTTCATATGCCTTTGATTTAATTTATGTTGGCTTTCCAAGTATTGTAAAGCTTTATGATCAGTATATAGTGCAAACTCTTTAGGAATCAAATAACGTCTCCACTTCTTCAATACTTGAATAATAGCATAAAATTTTTTATCATACATAGAATACTTCCTTTTGGCATTATTCAACTTTTCACCAAAGAAAGCAATGGGTTTACCTTCTTGACTTAATATAGCTCCTATTGCATTACCACTTGCATCACATTCAACTTGAAACACTTTGTTGAAATTAGAAAAAGCCAATCTAGGTAATTCAATAGCCTTTTCTTTCAAATTCTAAAAACTCTTATCAGCTCCATGTGTCCACTTAAATTCCTTTTTATCCCCCCTCATTGTCTCAGTTGTAGCATTACAAATAGAACTAAAATTTCTTATAAACTTCCTATAAAAACTAGCCAAACCATGAAATGATTTTATCTCACCCACATTCTCAGGTGTAGGCCATTCCAAAATAGCTATAATGTTCTTTGGATCAATCTTCAATCCATCAGCTAAAATTACAAATCCCAAATACACAATCTCCTCTTGCATAAAAGAACACTTTTTCAAATTAATCATCAACTTTTCCTTCTTCAACCTCTGCAACACTTGTCTAATATGCTCAAGATGTTCTTCCTTAGTTTTATTGAATATTAGAACATCATCCAAATAAATAATTATAACTTACCCAAAAATATTTTTAGAACTTCATTCATCAACCTCATGAAAGTACTAGGTGCATTAGTCAAACCAAAAGGCATAAACAACCATTCATACAAACCATCTTTTGTCTTGAAAGTGTTAGAATCTGAAAAGATTAATAACCCAGAAAACTAGTGCAGAGAGTAAATATCAGTGTTCCTGAGTCTATCAAACAAAGTTCTAATGAAGGGTCTAACAAAGAAAAAGAAAATAACATGGTATCAGAGCTTTTCTATGTGCAAGAGTAGATTTTAGTTTCCTTATTTGAGAGATTCGGAGGGGGCAAATAAACTTTATTGTAGTTTTTTGAAAAATGAAGTATGCTCTTCTCTTGCATTTTTGGATGATCCTGAGAATTGTTAGTGTAGTTTTTTTTTCCTATTTTGCTAGGTTTTTCCTACACTTTTAATAATCTCGCTTAGGTTAATAAAGCATGTCTTATTAGGTGAATGGTTGTGAGGTGTCACCTTCCTACATGTGAGCATCAATTAGCTATCTTGGGAAGATACTTTGCTATCTTTAGTCTGATAGATGGTTGCTCCTCATTGGTTGGTGTTGCCACCTCCTCCCTCTTCCTAGCCTATATAAGCATGCTACCTGGCTTGTATTTGTATCTCTTATTTTTGCATCCTCTTAATGCTATTTTGCTTCCAGCATTTGCATTACTCTCTCGGAGACTAACTCTATGATGCTATTTTGATTTTGTATCATTTGCATTCATAGTTTAGATATTTACTCTTTGCACTAGTTTTCTAGGTTATTAATCTTTTCAGATTCTAACATGGTATCAGAGTTTTTCTATGTGCAAGAGTAGATTTTAGTTTCCTTATTTGAGAGATTCGGAAGGGGCAAATAAATTTTATTGTAGTTTTTTGAAAAACGAAGTATGCTCTTCTCTTGCATCTTTGGATGATCCTGAGAATCAGAAAAGTTTTGACAAAAATAGTTTTTCTCTAGGGTTTCAATCTCAAATCTGACAACCAACTTGCATATTTGGAGTTTTCAATCAGTTTTGCAGGTTCGAGCATGCCATTGATGGACTTAAGAAGCTGATCTAGCATTTGCATGTCATATTTTGGTTGCTGGGGTCATTTTTTGATTTTTGGAGCCGTTTTTTACTATTAAAGGCATCTGATTTACACTACAGCAACATCTTTTGTTCATCAGCAAGAAAAATGCTTTCTGGGTTTTGTTCGCAGCCTTGAAAAACCATCTGGGTATCTTTTAGATTTTGCATAAAAGCTGTATATTTTTCAGAATCGAGCATGCAAAGCTACAACCATACCCCTCTCCGTTGGCAGCCGCAGATTTGAATGCAGTTTTTAAATGTCTCGTTCTTGCTCATATGGACTCCTATTTTGATGATTCTTGTTATGAACTTGGCTATTTTTTTGTGCTCTATCCACTAGTGGAGTTATTTTTTGATTTTCATGCATGAATTCTTCAGAAATTGCAGATTCTCAGCCGTGACTGTGCACAGTTCTCATTTTGAAAACTTCGTAGTATCATAACTTTCTCATACGACCTCATATCGAGGCAATTCTTTTTTTGAAAGTGTATGATTTTTTGAGTAGATTGCAGTGGTGCTATTTTTTTTCTTGATTATTGTGCCCAAGTTTTACTTTTAGCATATGCTCTTCATGAGGGTTTGTAATGCATTGAAATCTAGACCACTAAGTATCTCTTTCTAGTGGTAGTTGTAAATGCACTAAAATAAAGTGCCAAACCATATTTCTTTGGGGGGGTTCTTTGATTGAGTAAAGAGGGGGGGCATTGTCGTGGCTGGGTTCTCTTTTTTCTAGCATTTCTTCTTTGCATTTCTTCATCATGGATCAAACAAATATGCCCATCCTAACTCCATACAATTACTTTGAGTGGAAATCACACATGACAATTCACTTAAGGAAAGCTGGATTAAATAGGATAACTATGGGACTTGAAACTGAACCTGCTAAAGATGAAGATAAGCCTAAGTGGTTTAACAAATGTGATGAGGCATTTGGAACATTGTGTTTGTCTGTTTCTCCTGACTTGCTATTTCACATTGAGTCTTTGGATACACCAAATGAAGTATGGACAAAGCTAGAAACACTATTTGGCACACAAGATTCAATGAGGGGTCATATGTTGGAAAATGAATTAATTAGTTTGAGTCTAGGCAATTTCAACACAATCCAAGATTTCTTCACCAAATTGAAATCACTAAGGCTGTAGTTAAAAGAATGTGGAATTGAAAAGAAAGATGAACAACTAATTCTTAGTATTCTCTCTAAGCTAAGTTCAGAATATTCTGTGTTTGTCTCTACCTTCTATGCTACTAAGGGTGCACTTGGTACTCAATTCACCATGCCATCTTTAGATGATTTTGCTATCAATCTCACTCGAGAACAAGACAAGCTAATCCAGATGGGCATTCTTAAGTCCTCTAAGTCACATGCCTTGGCTGCCAACCAAGGCACAAAAGAACAAAAAGGACAAAGTAGTAACAACAATAGTAATGACAAGAAACAAAAGAATAGCGAGGAGAAGAAGGATCAGATGCTGGTTTCTTCAAAAGCAACTATTGATACACCATCTTTCAAGGGTGATAAGCCTGAGAAAGAAAAGGTCAAATGTGCCTATTGTAAAAGACCTAGTCATGATGAACATAAATGTTTGCAGAAACAACTTGATCACTTAACATACATTCTTGAGAAGAATAATATCAGTGTTCCTGAGTCTATCAAACAAAGTTCTAATGAAGGGTCTAACAAAGAAAAAGAAAATAGCAAGGGGAAAGGAAAGGGCAAGGCCCTTTTTGCAGTTGCTTCCTCACCATCCACTTGGGTTCTTGATTCAGGTGCTTCACACCACATGGCTTCATCTAAGGAAGAACTTGCATCCTTGGAGCCGTGTACTATGCCTTCTATTTTGATGGGTGATAACATTCCTGTTGAGGTGTGTGGGAGAGGGTCTATTGATGTGGGGGTTGGCACATTCCATGATGTTCCTAGTGTACCCTCATTGTCAACTAATCTCCTATCGGTATACCAGATCACTCACACAGGTTCAGGTAAGCAGGTTGAGTTCACTCCTGATTTAGTGGAGATATGTAAGTTGCACAATGATTCTACAGTTGCAGTTGGGAGAGCAGATCATCAGTCACGACTCTATATGTTTTCTCACTTTGTTCCTGATCCTCCTTTGACTGTTTCACTCATTCACTCTAATGATGTGAGAAGATTATGGCATGAGCATTTTGGCCATCTTAACTTCCACTACTCTCATCAGCTTAACCAACAGAGCATGGTCACAGGGTTGCCTTCTACTTTGACATTGGAGTCACTTGGAATACATGATGGGTCAGATTCACTTGAGCAGTCTTCTACCTCCACTTTTGATGCAGAGAGTGATTCAGAGGACTCACCTCCTTCCTCTCCTAGTCATTATTCACAGGTTGATGATTCTCCTCTAGATTCTCCATCTTTTGGTCCACTTTGGGCTAGACAGACCTTGCAGTTTGCAGGTGATTGGGTTGGGGATCCATCAGACACCAAGGAGACTCGTTTACAATTCCAAGATGCTCTACATATCTTCATTGCTACTGCCTCAAATCCACAGTCCTTTCATGAGGCTTCTGGTATTTCCGAGTGGGATACAGCTATGCAAGAAGAGTATAGTTCCTTGATGAGGAACCACACTTGGGATCTTGTCCCTTTTCCTAAGGGAAGAAAACTTGTTCGATGTAAGTGGATCAACCGGACAAAATTTGCAAGCTTTGCTGGAGGTGCGGGATGCTTCATCTTTTTGGGGGGCCTCTTCCTCTCACTTGGAGTCCTAATTTTCTTTGGGGAGTCTCTTTTCTCTCTCTTTTGGGGGAATTTTATGTACATGGGTACCTCATCAGGCTTGACTTGCCGAGACCCATTTCTACATCCACCTAAGCTTCGCTTATGGGGGGGTGTTAGTGTAGTTCTTTTTTCCTATTTTGCTAGGTTTTTCCTACACTTTTAATAATCTCGCTTAGGTTAATAAAGCATGTCTTATTAGGTGAATGGTTGTGAGGTGTCACCTTCCTACATGTGAGCATCAATTAGCTTGGGAAGATACTTTGCTATCTTTAGTCTGATAGATGGTTGCTCCTCATTGGTTGGTGTTGCCACCTCCTCCCTCTTCCTAGCCTATATAAGCATGCTACCTGGCTTGTATTTGTATCTCTTATTTTTGCATCCTCTTAATGCTATTTTGCTTCCAGCATTTGCATTACTCTCTTGGAGACTAACTCTATGATGCTATTTTGATTTTGTATCATTTGCATTCATAGTTTAGATATTTACTCTTTGCACTAGTTTTCTGGGTTATTAATCTTTTCATATTCTAACAGAAAGTAGTCTTCCATTCATCACCTTCTCTAATTTTAATCTGATGATAGCCACTCTTCAAATCAATTTTGGTAAAATGATTTGCTCCACTCAAACAATCCATTATGTCATCTATCCTCAGCATAGGAAACCTATATTTCACTATGATCTTGTTAATAGCTCTTGAATCAATGCACATTATCCATTCTCCATTTCTTTTAGGTGCTAATACAGCAGGCACAACACATGAACTCAAGCTTTCTCTAATCAAACATTTTGACAAAAACTCATGTACTTGTCTATTAAGTTCTTTATTATCTCTAGGTGTCAATCTATGTGGTGCTTTGTTCGGTAAACTAGCTCTAGCAATCATATCCATACAATGACTTATACTTCTCATTGGTGGTAAACCATTAGGAATATCCTTAATAACAATATCCTTATACTGATTCAACAATTTTGTAATTTCTACTAGTTCTAGGCTATCACTATCTGCTATCACTCGGTCATTACTAGCTTCTGCTACTCAGTCATTACTACCAACACTCAGTCCTCTAGGAACTATGGCAAAACAAATTTGATTCTTGTTCACTTCCTTTTCAAATTATTTCCCATTAACCATGTAAACTTTTATTGTAGTGCAACTAACCTCATCTAGACTTTTAATCAAAGGAAACAATATTTGCTTCTTCCCATTCATCCAAAGAGAATATTGATTTGATCATCCATCATGCATAGCATATCTATCATATTGCCAAGGTCTACCCAACAGAATATGACAACAATCCATAGGCATAATATCACACAAAACTTCATCAAAGTAATGTCCAATCTTGAATTTCACAAGGCATTGCTCACTTACTAATATCTTATGCTCATCTTTGATCCATGAAACATGATAGGGTTTATGATTCTTTAGCCTCTATAATTGCAACTTTGTAACTAGCTCTTCTGATGCCAAATTTTTAGAACTTCCATTGTCAATAATTACTTTGCAGAATTTTCCAACCATCTTACATCTTGTTTTGAAAAGACTTCTCCTTAAAATAGGTTTGTCATCACTTCTCTTATTACATAAAGTTCTTCTCACCATTAGATTTTCTCCAGCCTCAGGTCCACTTGGTGAACCCTCATCATCTCCTTGAATCACAACATTTTGATTACCTTGCCCACTTTCAAAGGATCTACATTAAAAAGATCTATGTCCCTCTTTAACACATCTGAAACAATTACCATGAAATCCACCTCTAGAATAAGAATTACCTCTTTCTCAGTAAGAATTAGTACCTCCTTGGTAAGAATTACCACTTTTCCATTTGGTCTTACCTTTTTCATCATTCTTCCACTTAGATTTGCCTTTATCCTATACAAAATTGTCAGATCTGCCACATTCACCACAAGATCTACCTTTGCCTCTCTAGAATCTACCACCTCTACCTCTTTGCCTTTGTTCATGCTTCTTTCCCAAGATCTCCTCAGCTTTCAAGGCATATTGGTATGCTTCTTGGACCACACTTTCCAACTTCATAAAACTTATTTCATCTTGAATTTGAGATCTCAATCCATTTATGTACCTTGCAATTTTCTTAACATCATCATCCACATGTCCAGATCTAATGTGCAATCTATAGAATTCCTCAGTATACTCTTTCATAGTCATGTCCTTTTGTCTCAAATTTTGCATCTTTTTCAACAAGCTAACTTGGTAATCAGTAGGAAGGAATTTATTCTTTACCTTGTTCACCATCTTTGGCCAAGTTATGATCTTCTCCTTTCCTCTCCTTTGTCTATCACTTTGCAAATGCTCCCACCATAGCGATGAATGACCTTTCGACCTAGTGACCACAATCTTCACCTTTCTATTATCAAGAGTGTTTTCATACTCAAAGAACTTATCCATATCTGAGATCCAATCAAACATAACATTGGTATCCAATTTTCCATCATATGGAAAAAATTTCATAGCAGGCTTTGAATTTTCCCTAGACAACACTCGCAATAATCTTTCCTCATCTTGATCTTCTTCAAGTTTTGGATTATGGTTTGGTTTTGTTGCTTCATCATTAAGATGTGCTCCTCTCCTCTGGGCTATCTCCATAACATTTAATCTAGCTACAATTTGTCTTGATTGATCCAATATAGTATTATCAACATTATTTCCTCTACCATGAACCATCTTTATAAATCAAGTTCCTACAAGATCATAACCCTCTACAAGTTATAGGTCAAATCTGTAGATTTGGTACTCTACAACCAAATCAAAATTAGGGTTTTGTAGGATCCAATCTTCACAAGGATGAACCTCTAGCTCTAACACCACCTAATGTAGGCAAGGAAAGGGTAAACTAGGGCCAAAGGCTGACCTAGCTATCCAAACCATCCTGTAAGAGTTAACACAGTGGAAGAAAACACAAAGAACAACAACCAAAGGAAGAAGCAGAGTGAAATACTTTTATTGATTCATCAAAATATCTTCATACGTGCCTAGTTATAAGGCCTTCTAGGTTACAATCAAATACAAATACATTCACATTCAAAGATCCAATAGCAAATTCACACTTTCTAGTTTTGCTCTCTAATCCTCTTCCAAAAATTGCCTAACTCTAAGTCTAAAGACTCTATATACTTGCCAAAATGGTTTGTAGATCATAGCAGAACATTACATAAGAGAAAGGCCAACCCAACAATGGTCTAGACACATCCCAAGAAAAGATCTTAACACAAATACAATGATCAACAATAGTCTAGACACATCCCAAGAAAATATCTTAACATAAATAAGTCGGCTTACAAAAAAATCACCTCCAAATGCTGTCACTTAGCATAAACAAGAAAACTTGGCACATGAAGGGTCACTCAACATACACTAGGTAACTCGGCACATGAAGAGTTACTTGGCATACACTGGGTAACTTGGCACATCAAGGAACACTCATTCAAAACTAGATTGCTACAATAACTCGACACTGACTAAGTGCTATAGTAACTTGGCAGCAATTAAGTGCTATAGTATCTCGACACCAACTAAGTGCTACAGTAACTTGACACCAACTACGTGCTATAGTAACTCACCACCAACATGTAGATTGAACAAAAATGAGAAGGATAACAAGGAAACCCAGGATGCTCTTGCATCATATGCTGAGTAGTAATTTTTTCTTTGTTAAAATTGTTGTATTAAGATATAAGAACTTCTAGTTTATAACTATTGAAAGGATTAATGACCTAATTGTAATTTCATATAGACTAATATAATTTATAAGCATAAACATATACCCTATTTATTCTATGTAATGATAATGCATTTATCATTGGCTACATTTTGATTAGATATAGCTATTATTTACATTAACCTAGGGGTTGAATTATCATAATGATAAATACATTCAAACAAACTCTCTAGTAGCTCCTACATCATCATTTTAGAGCTTAGATTATCTTAGGGTGACTCAACCATATGATTGATGGTTTTTGCAAGTTATACAATATGACTAATATATTAAGAGGACTAGATAATAGAAATACTTTTTTATACATAATAGATAGTACATCATATGATTTTTCTATATGAAATTGTAAACTTACTAAACTATTAATTGCTCTACTAGTCTTGTTTTTCCCTCATGTTCTTATGAGAATGTCATTCTCTAATTTTTCCTTGTTTTTTTGAGTAAATTAGGGTTTGATTCCTTTTAAAATTGTTAACCCTAATAAAAACCCTAACTGGTATCTTGCATGTTATGCCCTAAGTAATCCCTTTAATTCATATGCCTTTACTTTGGAGGTTGAGCAAGAAAAACATTTTTGAAATAATATATATTTCCTAGATGCCTTTTAGAAAAGTTTCATTTTGTTTCACTTTTCTACAAAAAGTTCCTCACCATCAAATCTATTTAAGATCTATGGTGGTCATCTTGTCACTATGAAGACCTATGGTCACTTTATCTCATGCAACATGGTGGGACGAAATTAAAAATAGGTGTCAAAATTTTTGCCTATCATTAATGAACCATGTTAACACAATGGAATGTTAGATGCATCAAAAGAGTAATAACTAAAGTAATAATGAGAAAATTTGTTATTTTTGCGGTGCCAAATTTTTCAAGAATTACAGTGGTCACTATGTCACCATTGAAATGTGTAAGAGTTTAACTAGTTGTGACATAGTGACCTCCCAAGAAAGTGAAAAACACGATAGGGCCAACACTAAAAATGGGCACCAAAAAGTTTTTGTCATTTACTAAGTGGTGTCATCATTATGTAATGTTAGAAGGTGCATTAATTAACTTATCCTAATAAGAATGTGCTTTTTCATGAGGTCATATTTTGTTGAAATATATGGTGGTTGCTATGTCACCACCAAAAATTGCAAGATTTTTTCCCGCAGTGACATTGCAACCTCCCATGAATTAAAATCATGGTGGGACCTGATTTGAAGAAATAACACCAAAAGGGTTAACTATTATAAATGACTATGCCAGCATGTGAAGGTGGTATGAGGTCACATGCTACATAGATTCACACTCATAAAAGGATACATGTTTATTAAAGCCGTCAAATTGAAGATGCATCAATGGTAGGTGCCATATCACTATGGAAACCTGCTCGATGTTTAGTGCATGTGACATGGAGACCAAAGGAAAAATTGAAGGACCCATCATTCTTACATTAAAACCCTTGTGAAATATGCATCATCATATCAGAGATGAATCAATGATGGTCACTATGTTGCATGCAAAAGTTGCTCAACATTTATGCATAGCGACATAGTGAGAGTATGACACGTGTTCGTGAGAGCTAGTGGGTCCAAAATAAGTTGTTAGCAATGGAAGGAAAAGCTTACATGGAGAAACTTGATTGAATTGACTACCAACTTGGCAAATTGAAAATGGGTCACTCATGTTTTTATTCCTAGATCATTGAATTTTTTTAGAATCGATAGTGTGTTTACAAAATTAAAAGGTGGTTCCACCTTGTTTCTCCTTAAAATTAATTTATGAAAATAAGGCTCCTCGTGCAAACCAAAACCAAAGATATATTGTAAAATTCATCATTTCTTCTCTACACAAATAAATTTTAGAATTATAGAGAGAAAAGAACCATCTAATGAATTATTGCTCCCATGTTTGAAATTGCAAAAGATTTTGTTGCAGAATTTCAAGTAGGATAACTAAAGAGCCAGGTAAGTATCTAAATCCATCAAACAATGAAGAGTTCTAGTATTTTTGTGTCACTACTAAACATGCCTCCAAAAAAAAAAATCTCAGGAAATGTAGATTATGCAATTAGGAATATACATGATGACCTTTTTGAATTATTGCCTGAGTCTACAAATGAGTCTGCCCAGATGAAAAAGCTAATTTTTGTAAACCTTAGGCACAAGATTGTAGATGGGTTGTATGATAGAGGGAATTGAGTTAGAGATGATACCACTACTAAAATAGGGCTCCATCTTTTTAAGAAGTGGTTCTCAAAAAGAAAATTATTTGCTACCTACGAGAACATTTGAGATTTTGATTTGGGAAAAGTTGTGATCCCTAGTGTTTTTATGGATTCTAACCTACTTAGGGCCATTTCCCAAAATTATGACCTAGCTACTAGGATAGTGAGAAGAATGGATGGGGAATGCTTGGTAAGAATAAATCTTGAAGAAATTTGAGAAGCTTTTGGTTTGGAACTATTTTTAGATTATCATGTAACCATTGGCCTGTCAAGACTGGAAAAAGAATACTTATCTAAGAAGGATAAGATCAGGTAGGGTGCATTAAGGGCAGACATAGGTTGAATTGAAAATTTTGCAATAGTCACAACATCTACTAAAGAGCCCTTTAAAAAGGAATTTTTCACTTCTAGAGCCATAGAAATATATATGACTCTATGTAGGGTTTTTGGTGAGGATGAGGAAAATTTTGTGCCAATAAAATTTATGTATATGTTGATTCAAATTTCCTCTTTTTGTGTTAATATTATTTTTTATTTTTCATCCTACATAGCAGAGGAAATTCATATAGGGTTAGTTGAAATCATGAAGAGCAAGGTGGAAAAACTTTTAGCTATTATTTAGTATTAATGCACATGTTCCTATTTAAAGGAGTTACATATTTCGAAAAGTAGATGGTTTTAAACCAAAAGTATGATGAAGAAGATCTGCCAGTCTAGTTGTGGAGTGTAGACATGACCTAAGATGCAAGGCAGCCTAGTTTTGTCAGGTTTGATAGGTACTTTGCATCTAGGTTAAGATGCCTCATATTAAGGGACAATCCTGGAATCCCCAAGGCACTAATGGATTTTATTAGACCCATGGATAATCCTTCCAATTTGAAAGTATCACATAATTGGGAAGATAGCATACCATACCCTATTTCAACCATTTTTAGGGTTTATGGTTTCCAAGGGACTCCCCTTGTACTACCCTACCACTTGCCTTTGAAGGTAGGCATAGCTAAGATGTTGTGGTAGCTATGAAGATTGGAGGAAACACAATTGGTTAGAAGGGACAGAGGCTTAATTTTCCCAACTTGTACTATGGCCCATCATTTCATAATCACAAAAAGTGGTTGGCTATTCTTGTATAAATTCCTAGACCAGTACAAGATGGTTGTGTCTCATCCCATTTTTGTGACATTGAAGGATTTTTGGATGTGTTTAGAAAAATGGCTAAACTTGGTGCAAAAGACCACCAATTCTATTTCCCTAAAGACATAATAAGGAATGAGTTCTCTCTGCAAGAGTAGGAGATAAAAAAGGAAAAATGGACGATGTACTCTATGGTTTGAGAATTTATTCATTATTTTGATAATAATTATAATCCTATAAAAGAAGCCAAAATAGAGGTAAATAGATTAAATAAATTGATGAATACTTTTTCTAAAATGATGGAAGTCATGAATGAGAAGAAGCTATTCTTTATTAATCATTTCCCTGAGAAGGTCAAAGATGTCATGAGGAGGTTATCTTTTACTCCTATAATAGGATCAGGGTAGTTAGTTGTTCAAAGAAGACCTGGCTACAATATAATTCAAAATAAAAGGGCCATTGTAGATAAAGGGAAACAAATAATGGGATCAACAAGTGTTTTTTTGAGGAAAGACCTGATGAGCCCTCACCCAAGAGGAAGAAAGTAATAAAGGAACAAACACCTCAAATTGAGGAATATTCACCTACTCTATCCCCATTACAAATAGGATATGAATAACTCACTAAGGAGTAGGTTGAACAATTGGAATCCCAAGGGGGAGTGTTCATTACTCAAGTAGAGTTAGAAGAGGAAAATCCTCAAGAACCTCAAATGTCAAGCCTTGAATTAACAATGGCAGACTATAGAGGAAGAATGTTGGACTCTGTAATGGAACAGGCTAGCCATGAATTCATTTCTAATGATAATTTTCTTAAATCCAAAGCCTTCTACCAATTTCCTTCGAGAAAAAATATGGGAATGTTTGAAGAAAAAAGTAATAAGCCAAAAATAGAGCATCTAGAAATGAAGGAGGTAGATGTTTAAAATCAAATAAAGGAAGAAATGATGCAAGAATTCAAGGGCTTGACCCCTGAAGAAGGGAGACAAATGATAAAAGCATTTGGTGTTTTGTTGCTACCCAATTGGGATATTACAGATGCTTTGGTTTTAACTCTATTGTAGACAAAATGAGTATAGAGGATCGACGGAAGAATGAAATGAAGGGTGCCAAATTTAGTGAGGACCAAGCTGCATTGGTCATTTGGTCAATGAGGAAAGGATCTAGGACTGGCTATTCCCAACCTAATGATACTAGGTTGATAGGCAATCTAAGTGTGAAAAGAGTTGAAGAAATGACTAGTGTAGAAGCTACACATCTGGGTGTTAGATCAGCCCACTTTATCTTAGCCACAACTCTAAGAGATGAAAAGGAAAAGTTGGTGTTACAAGACATGTATGAAAAGGTTCTGGATGCATAAAATAAAAAGTTCAAAAAGGAATTGAACTTGAGAATAAGGTGATAGGATGATCCATTAGGCCAAGAATCACCTACCCTTGCTCACCAGTGGAGCTTTTTAAATCCACTCCCCTCATTGAGATCCCAAACACACCAAAAAGGCCATAATATTATAGTGTGGAAGATTTTGAAGAAGAAAAGAGCAAATTGTGGGCAATACATGTGGAATTGAATGTCTAATATGAAGATAAGCTAAGAAAGGCCCTCATGTATTTAGTTGATAAAATTGATTGACCCTCATTTTATGAGCAACTAGCAAAGATGATAAATATATGAGATGAAATAAAGGCAAATGATGAAGCCTTGAAACCAATGATCAACAAGTGGAGTAAGAGGAGAAAAGAGGTCACATTTTTTTGTTTCTTTATCATCAATTTATTACATGATCATATAGAAAAGAGTTATGATGTTTCCAATGATCTTTTAGAATTTGATGATAAAATAGTTGAGCTACAAAGGAGAATTGTGAATTATCTAGACAAGTACAAGAGTACTAAATTTGATTTGTTCCCACACGCTTTAGATAAAATGGATAAATTAAAAAATAAGGAGGAATAGGCCCAAGAATTAAATGACCTATTTTTACTAAGGATGAATAGAGTCATAAATATAAAAGGAAATGCATATTGGGTAGATACTACTAAACAAATTGTAAAAGGTCAGCTATTCCTTGATACTTTAAGACATGATTTTGTTGAAATTGAATTTTTTTTAATATGTGATTAAGAAATACCATGATATTCTACAATTTGATTAGCTAGATGACACATTTTTTGACAAGTGAATGATAGATATTGCTCATGGTGAGTAGTTAGAAGATGCTAAAACTGATGATGATGATGAGGAAATGGAACAAGATGAGGTACATATAATTAACACATCAGCAAGAGATCAAAAAGAAGAAGAAGAAAAAGGTGAGCAACCAATTGCAATTGCTAGCACAAAAATCTAGACTAATGACTTGGTAGAAGGGAAAATAGATATAACTATTGTCTTATTAGTCCACATGATGATACAAATGGAGATCCTTGAGTTGAAGTAAGCTTGCAAGAATCAAAGCCAAAAACATCCCTGTCAATTCCATTAAGCACATCTTCTAAGGAGCCACAACAACAATAAGGCCAATCATCAAATTTTTCACTTACAAAGAAACACAAAAATAAGGTGTAACAGAAAATGGTCCCACCAAAAGAATGTTTATGATGTAAAATTTTTCTATTGCACAAATTTTTATCTTTTATGATAGTAACAAGTTGTAAATATCTTTTGTCTATAGGACAACTATTAGTTCTCTATGCCTAAAGCTTGTTGCATCTCATACTATATAAATGAGATTCTAGGGCTAGAGATAAGGTCTAAGTCATTTACAATTTTTGTAGTATTCAGTATTGTTTGGTCCAATTTCTTGATGCAAACATTATGATGTATATTCTCTACAACTATTTGAGAATACATAGATGTTGTAGGATCTTAATGTATCATCTTGAGTCATTTTTGAGTTCTGTCACAATTATCATATAATTTTCAAAGGAAATTAATATTAAGATGAATTTTTCCCATATCTTTTATTCCTAAATCTTGTCTCCATCTTCATTACCTAGTTATCTTGAAATTGTATGAGCAAAGATTGTTCAACTGAATGCAATCAAATAAATTGTATGTCATTTCACTATTGCTTTTAGTTCAATGAATTAAGTAAACACTTTAGTGAATTTGATAGGATTTCCAAGGTAATAGGAAGGATGTGTATAAGAATGAGTTGCAGTGATAATTGTTGATAATATTGATTATAATGCAATCAATTTGGTCTTGCAATTGGATAGACTCTCAATCCCAATGGATGAGGCACTGATCTTTTAGTTCAGTCTATAGATGGAGAAATCATGAATAAGCATCAATTTTAAAACCAAATTGAATAAATTTTATTTTAATTTTTGAAGAGTGTCAAAGCTAGTTAGCACTTGTTTATATCTAACCTTTGAGTCTTAGTTAGATGCTATTTCCTAGAATTACTTGTAAATATAAGAAAAATTATGACCAGTTTGCTATAAGGGGTGTGAATTGTTATAGAATGTCATGGAATGACTAAACTATATATGTGTAGTATCATGTTATAATCTTTCATCCCTCAGGTGCACCAGCCTTGGTTTTGTAGAGCCTAAAGAGTAGAAAGTATTTTTGATTTTGTTGAAGTTGGGTCTAGATCTGAAGCACATATAACTATTTTTGGGAATTAGCTAATCCTTAGGTTATTGTGATATTATTATCTTGGCATTAAGTATTTTGTTGCTTAATAGTGTAAAAACACCAATATGTTTATTGAAAGACTAGCTCTCAAAATAATTTTGAATGTCATATTATCGGTGATGTTACTATGGAAATTTTGTTTTCCTAGTAGAATTTATGTTTTCTCTTCCTCATTAGTTTTTTGACTCTTTCATGAAGCTTTCTTGAATTAAGAAAGATATTTTAGTAAATTAATGATGAAGAATCTATAGAGAGAGTATTATGGAGAATGTGGTTTTCATTTTTAAAGATTAGGTTATTGAACTAGTTTATTTAAATGAAAAAAAGGGTATCAATGTAGGTGAAGGATGAAATTTCCATAGACTCTTCTCTCTAATCAAGAAAGTTAATTTTTGGAAGAGGACTCCTTATCACCATGTAATTGGTTTCATATATAAAATCAAAAAATTATATTAAGTGTTTTAGGTTCCCCTCACATTCTTTTATTTCCCCTCCCTTGAGATCTATTTAGGCTATCCTAGGCATCCTAATATTCCTTATGGCATAAATTATCCTTCTCTCCTACCTAGAAAAGATGATAGCGGTGTTGATTTAGAGGCCTTGGTACTATATTTTGATGAGATGGTTATGTTTTACAATAGGCTAAAGATGATTGCCAAGTGACTTATGTTCCAAATAAATATTACCTATAGAGAAATTTGCAAGTTTGAAGCCCTAGTGGAAGCATAATGAAAAGTGGTGGACTACACCAGTGGCATACGAGATGAAGCTCTGTGGGAGGTGGGAAGGGATTTGGGAGATAAATTTCATAACTAGGAGTTGTTGGAGGAACAGGTCCCATAGATAAATTCTTTGGTGACCACAGAGGAAAAGAAGTTAGAGTTTGTTAATCTGATGTAAGGTGCTCCACTTAATACCAGAAACACATAACACAAATATAGAAACAACAAAAACTATTGAGAACAAAATATGGGCTTCTTATTATCAACATTAATGAAAAATTACAAAATTTTGAAATACAATATGCAAACCCGCATAGGCACCTTCCTTACAATAATTTGTAATATAGAGTCACGAACTATCACCCAGAGCTCTCCTAGACAATGTACATACATTCCTTAAATAGGCATTTCTACACTCCTAGGGAAGTTTCTAGAAATCAAACCTTAACCCTTGAGATTAACTAACTCTAAAATTTATAGAGTCGACATGATACACCTTTGACACTTATTATTGAAACTTTGGTTAGCCCAACTTTGGAAGGCCATAACTTTTGGACCCTATTATAACCACTTTTCAAAATCCTTGGCTTTCTGATTTGCAAGGTATGACTCGTTCAAACTCTAGTTGGCCTTATTTTGGAGCTCATTTGGTGCATTTAAGGTCTTCAACAGTGAGCCTAAAGTTTTATACCAAAACTGCACACCAAAAATCTGCAATAAATCCATGAATACTCATCATATGGCACTCAACCTCAAATGGTAGGCTAATATATCCAAGATGAACGTCTACCTCCAAAATTAAGACATTCTAACCTTGTATTATTGACTTACTAAGTAGTAAGCCTTCATAGACAACACCTATGCACTAAGACAACCCTTATTCAAGAAACAAAAAGGAAATATTTTTGGTTATTGTGAGATTGCTCTTATACTCACAATGCCTTGGGTTTGACAAAGGTCTTGCAAGACAAAATGGGGTTCTAACTGAAGGAGCTAATGTCTCATCATATTGTGGCTCAAAAGAGGATGGAATTTTACATTGGCAAGATAACTCAAATGAGAAAGGGGGAAGGAAGCTTACAACAAGGAGGTGTCTCTATAGAGAAGTACCAAGGCGATTTTTAGGTCAAGTGAGGCTAATCCTCCCTGTACCATTAAAAAGTTCTCATTCCTTGATAAGCTCAAGGAGATGCATAAGTAGTTGTAGCTACTAGTGTATTTTGTTGTTGGATTTAGGTATGGTTGTGATTTGTGGGTTCCTTGTGGGTGGTGTTATGATGGTTTTTGTTGGCTAGTATTATGTTGGCTCATTCCCTTTGGATTATTGGTTCATGGGAATGCACCCTGTTGACATATGACAATTTCCAAAAAAGGTTAATGCTCTCATTTTGAGTTCAAATCAAGCTATCTAATCCTTCATGATGGACAATTGAGTTTCAAACTTAATGGCACAATGCAAAATCTAGTTGTTGAAGAATTAAATTTTATCAATGTTGTGTTTTGTGAGCGTAATATTGCAATAGAATTCCCAATTCTCCATTATTGAGTAAAAAGACTACAAAATTTTCATAGCACAAAAATTTCATAAGCTAAGGGCAAGATTTTCCAAAGGTTTCAACACATTGCAAAGTGATTTACAGAAAGGAAAAAGAAAGAAAAAGCAGATAAGTCATTTAAACTTCTGGAAAATTGAGAAAATGTAATTGCACTGGGATAAATTGTAAATATGCCTCCATGAAAGGATTTTTTGAGAAAAGTTGATAATCTAAAGAGGATGGTTCATGATGATTCCCCAGAAAAAATGCCACAATTAATGAATGAATTAGCTAGGGGTAGAGAGCTTATTCCAAAAAGCCCTAGGGTACTAGTGAGAGAGGGTTTCTATGATAAATCAAACTAGTTAAGTGATGCAGAAGTAACTATTGGAGGATTAAAGCTTTTTTGGAAATAGTTTGCACAAAGGAATTTAGATACTCTACTAAACAATGTATGGGAATTTGATATAGGTAAATTGATTGTCCTAGGAGTCTTCTTCAATGATGATTTGCTAGCAGTGATGGCAAAAAACTATGATCCAAATACTAGAATTGTAAAAAATCATGTGGGTGATAATCTCTTTAGGTTTTCCCTAAATTGATTAGAGAAATTCTTAAGACGAACCATAACCATGTTGTTCATGAAAAAAAAGATATGGAAGACCTCCAAGGTAGGTATGATGCATAAAGAATGTATCGAGGGGGGGGCGGGGGGGGAGACCATTGCATGAACATTTTGTAAAATTGGATCATTACCCTTGGTCACACAAAATACCCATGAGTTCTTATTGAAAAAATACTTTAACCTTAGGGTGTAGGCCTTGTATTTTTTTCATTGTAAGATTTTTGGTATGGATGAACAAGATCACATTCTAAGCTCTATTGTTCTTATTATTGCTCAAACTTTTCAATATGGAATGAGTTCAATTCTTGGTTTTTCTACTTGCTTGGCTAAAGAAATTTAGAATGGCTTGATTGGAATAGAAAAGGCTATGGTTGACAAGCCCTTCTATTAGTATTCCATGTTGATGTATATATGTTTATACAAAGGAGTTTTATTTTCTTTAAGGAGATTAAATTGGAATTAGAAAGATATGGAGAGAGAATCCCTCTTTAATTATGGATTATAGACATGACATGGGATTTGACTGATGCCATCTTTGTTAGGTTTGATAGATACTTTGCTTCTAGGCTCAGAATGTTGTTAGTAGGGGATAGCCCTAGGATACCATAGCCTCTACTGGAATTGATTAGACTTAAAGACCATGGTAAAGGACTGTTGGTGAGCCATAATTGGGGTGATATTATTCCATATGTTGTTTCCATTCTCCTTAGAGTTTATGACATTTTGGGAAGCCACATGTGTTGCCATACCAAGTGCCTCTGAAAGTAGGGATTGATGAATTATTATGGAAATTTGGATCAGCTGAGGAGAGGGATTTTCTTGGTAAATCTAGAGGTACTTTCTTTCCACAGATTACTATTGTTCATAATTTTTTTTTTTATTAAAAAGGGATGGAGAAACTTGGGGAAGTTCTTAGATAAATATCAGATGGCTTAGTCCCATGCACATTTTTTAGACTTAAAAGGATTTTATGACCTCCTTAAGGAAAGGAGTAAGGCCAAAGTTCAGAAGAAAATTGTATACTTTCTTGAGGACATAATTAGAAATAGATTCTCATTGTTGGAACGCTTTAAAATAACTTTGGGGGGGGGGGGGGGGGGGTGTGAATTATTTAGCCAAGGTTCATATGTACATATAAAACTTTTTACAGGTTAGTAAAGCCATTCATATCCATGCATGCATCCATAAGATTATGCAATCACTAGAACTTGTAGCTTACTATCAAATCAACTTGTAGAGATGTAAACCATGAAATTTAATAGATTCGTCAACACACTTGACACAATGATTTATATGGAAACCCAATTTGGGAATAACCACCAATAATATGCTACTCATTTTCACTCTTCTGGCGATGCCCTATGAAAGGCAAACCCTAATAAAGGTTACAATACACACTATTCAATGTGATCCAGTTAAGGGATTTTAATCACCCTGTTAGAAGTGAGCATTGTTGACTTTAGGCCATTCACTTGGAATACCACCTAGTTAAAGGATTTACAAATGACTTTTAAGTCAACCTTACTCCAAAGGATTTACCCTAGACTGATACAATTGTTAGAGAGTAGCAATAGAGATTTGATTTAATATAACTTAAAACTTCTCTTGTAGATTAAAAATCTCTATTTAGTCCTCAATTCTACTTGGCCTTCATACTTTGTAACTCCAATATCTTGTTCAGCCTTCAAACATTCATCTTCTTAAGCCTTCTTTCTTAACATGTGATTGCAGACACTTCTCCTGGATCACTTGATGAAGCAAAACCCTTAACTCGTCTTCCTTAGGTTCTCGGACATAACAACATTTCTTCATGACCAAACATTCCTCTAAGTAGGAAATTAGGCTATTTTCCTGCTCATTTTCCATCGCCAAAATTTAGGGTTTGGATGGATTAGGTAAGATATAATGTATCTACCCCATATCTCATATCTCTTCTAGAAAATTCTCCTAGAATCCATTTGAATTTACCTAAAAATGGTTTATCTTAATTTCTGTGCCACCATCTTATCAACCTTATATTCCATGTGGTTCACAAAATTCAAGAAAAACAAACTCATCAACTCAAATTCAGTGAATCTTTGATCTTTAAAATAATGTAGTAGCTCAGCATTATCAACCTTTTGATGCTCGACACATACTGTATTTCTCAACATCTATTATGAATTCACTTCACATCAACTAAAGTTTAGTGATTCTTAACATCAATTGAACATTACTCAACATCAACTGTTTTGCTTAGCATCTGCTAGAATTTTCTTTCACTTGGCTCCAACTAACTTTTTGCTCGGCTTGCACTATCTTTGCTCGACACCTACTATCCACTCAATCAAGCTTGGTAGACAAACTTTATGTAACTTGTTCTTCTAAAATTTCTAAGTGTAGCCAACATTTGTAACCTTAAGTAGATTATCAATACATCATATCATCACTATCTTAACTGATCCTTGTACTTCATTACATAATCATAACTCAACCTTTCCTCTAGGTGCTTTTTCTACATCTTATTGATCAAATCCTTTTCATCAATCAAGTAAGTGATAGTACTTGAATATTATAAGTAGTTATCTTACTAGAAAATAGTAAGTTTGACATTAGTGATAAAATAATGATCGAAACACATAGTCTTCTTGAATAATATTCCTCTTTTAATGATCTCTTTCAATCAAATCTCAACAATCTCCCTCTTTGGCATTGATGGCAAACCAAACTGATCAACTACGTCAATCAAATGATGAACATCTTGTTCAACCAATTTGACTAGGTTAAAATAGTAAGACAATTCCAAAAAGAAAAACTTGTATCAAAATAGGTAGACAAACTTTATGTAACTTGTTCTTCTAAACTTTTTAAGTTTAGCCAACATCTATAACCTTAAGTAGATTATCAATACATCATGTCATCACTATCTTAACCGATCCTTGTACTTCATTACATAATCATAACTCAACATTTTCTCCAAGTACCTTTTTGACATCTTATTGATCAAATCCTATTCATCAATCAACTAAGTGATAGTACTTGAATCTTATTATTAGTTTTCTTACCATAAAATAGTAGGTTTGACATTAGTGATAAAATAATGATTGAAACACATAGTCTTCTTGAACAATCTTTCTCTTTCAATGATCTCTTTCAGTCATATCTCAACAATCTCCCTCTTTGGCATTGATGGCAAACCAAACTAATCAACTAAGTCAATCAAATGATGAACATCTTGTTCAACCAAACCAACTAGGTTAAAATAGTGAGACAATTCCAAAATGAAAAACTTGTATCAAAATTTCTCCCTCTATCAACAACTTTCATTTTCTAATTAGGTTACAAAACTCCTTCTTATGACTCCCTCTGAGTTCCTTCTTGTATCTTTTTCATCATACATGTGTTTTCTTCTAATATTGCTAACCACTAACACTCTTCATCTCTTTTACAACAATCTTTTGATACTTCCCTCTTGATACTATTGATAAGGAATATCTCACCTTAACATTTATACTAGTTTGATTAGCAGAATATCTCCCTTTTTATTAGTCAATCTCTCCCTCTTTTCTAGCTCTTGATCAATATCTCCTCTCTCTGTTCTGACTCTTGATTAGTAGAATATCTCCCTCTTTGACAGCAATGCCAAAGACATATCATTTTAACATCTTAAACATGTAGATACATGCTATTACAATTTCTTTGGTTTCTCCCTTTGTCACCTTTCTTGTGACTGATTTGAAGTTTTAGCTCTATTATTACTTTAGGTAGCTCCTAAAGTAAGATCATCTACATCAATGTGTAACATATGAATATCAACTTGTTTGATGTAGGGAACCCCTCTTGTTACTTACATAGCCTTTGATAAGGGTATCACCCCTAAGTAATCTCTTAGATACTCATGAGAATCCTTAGATAATAGTTTTGTGAAGATATCAGCATTTTGGTCCTTTGTGTTAACATATTCCATCTTCACCTCTTTATCTTGAACTAACTCTCTCAAGTAATGATACTTGATTGTAATATGCTTAGTCTTTCTATGCATCACTAGATTCTTTGATATATTGATAACACTTGTATTATCACAATAAATTATCACTAGTTCTATGATTTCTTCCTTCATTCCTTTGAGTAGTTGTTTGATCCATACAATGTTTGAACAATTTACAGTAGCAGGAATATGTTAAGCTTTAGCAATATATTGTGAAGTACAACTCTATTTCTTGCTAGCCCATGTAACTAGTATCTTGCCTTAGAAAAATGCTCCTCCACTGGTGCTCTTTCTATCAGCAATGTTTCTATCTCAATCAGCATTGGTGTAGACTCTCGATTCAAACATTTCATTGTTCTTGTAGTATAGACCAAATTCTTCTATTCCTCTCAAATATATCATTATTCTCTTTATAGTCATTAAATTATTTTCCTTGGGATTAGCAAAGAATATTACAACTAACCATACAAGTAATGCAATATCAATTCTTTTATGTACTACATATTGCAATTTTCCAATTATAGACCTATACATGGTTTGGTTCACCTTAGTAGAATAATCATTCTTTGATAACTTGTGTCCTATCACTATAGGTGTACTTATTAGTTTGGAATCCTCTAATCCAAAAATATTCAATATCTCCTTGACATACTTTGACTAAGTGATGTGTTTACCATACTTCATCTAATATACTTGCAAACCTACAAAAAAATGATTTATACAAACATAGACATTTCAAATTCTTGCTTAATTTGATTTGCAAAATCCTTACATAAAGCATTTTGACCTCCAAATATGATATCATCAACAAATATTTCAGATAACAGAATATCTTTTCCTTTTTTTGTCTTTATGTATAGATTGTTGTTATCATTAGTCCTTTCAAATCCTCTTCACAAGATAATTATAAAGTCTCTCATACCATGCTCTAGGTCCTTGTTTCAAACCATATAGAGCTTTGTGGAGTCTACATACCATGTTCTTATTATTATCATCAACAAAACCTTCTAGTTGTTCTATGTAAACTTCTTCCTCTAATATGCCATCCAAAAATGTAGATTTAACATCCATCTGATAAACTTTGAAACCTTTATATGCATCATAAACAAGTAGAGTTCTTACTCCTTCCAATCTAGCAATAAGGGAAAATGTCTCTTAATAGTCAATTCCTTCTTCTTGTGCATGTCCCTTTCAAAATAATCTTTCTTTTTTTCTTGTGACTTCACCATTCTCCTCTAGCTTGTTTTTGAATATTGATTTGGTACCAATCACATTCTTGTCTTTAGGTCTGGGAACTAGACTCCATGTTTTGTTCTTTTCTATTTGTTCAATCTCCTCTTCCATGGCTTTGTACCAATCAGCATCTTCTAGTGCATCTCTTACTAATTTGGGCTCATTATGCACAACAAACATGATTCACTTCTCAATATGTTTCTTGTCATTGTCCTAGCATCTTTATCTCCAATTATTTGAGTAACAAGATGATGTCTTTTGACATATTTGGACAATCTTGGCTCAGTTCTTGTTTCTTCATTTTATCTTTTAACTTTAGAATCACTATGTATATTTCTATCAGCTATCTCAACATCTCTTTCATGTGTACTAATATCAAAATCAGAATGTGTATCTACTTCATTCTATAACTCGACATCTAAATGTAGCTTGGTTCTTGAATGCAACTCAACATTCATAGGATGTGACTCAATAGTCATTGAAACTTGCTATGTGTTTGTAACATGATTTGTAGCATCTTCCTTGGCAAACATTCCTTATAAAAGCATACAAATAATTTGTATTCTTCTAGCTTTTTCACAAGTTGAGCCTCATCTACTTTTGTATATTTATCAAAATTTACATTTGCACTTTCCACAATTTTGTTAGTGTTACTATTCAAACACTTATAATCTTTTCTTCCTATGGAATATCCTAGGAATATACCTTCTTCACTTTTTGCATCAAGTTTTTCATTCCTAACATCTTTAAGAATGTAACACTTACTTCCAAATACCTTAAAGTATTTTACATTGGGTGGATATACATACCATAGTTAAAAAGGTGTTGAATGAGTACCTTTCTTGATTTGCACATGGTTCAAGGTATGGACAGTTGTACTTATAGCTTCTCTCTAGTATTTTAGAGCAACATTCTTCTCCATAATGAGAGTTTTTAGTATAGTCCATTATAGATCTTTTTCTCCATTTAGCCATTCCATTTTGTAGAGGGGTCCTAGGGGAAAATGTCTATCTTTTTATTCCTCTATCATTACAAAACATCTCAAATTCACTTGATGTAAATTCTCCTCATCTATCAGATCTCAAACATTTTAGACTTTTACCTGTTTCTTTCTCAACTCTTTCCAACTACCACTTAAACATTTGAAAAGAATCAAATTTTTATTTTTGAAATATAACTATTATCATCTTAGAGTAATCATCAACAAATAGCATTATATACTTATCTCCCTTATAGCTGTGTACTTCAATTGGTCCACATAAGTTAATATGACCAATCTCTAGTATTCCTTTAGAGGTATAGGTTTTACTCTTAAAACATGACTTTGGCATTTTTCCTAGCTGAAATTGTTTGCACACTACATTATCAAGCTTCTTCAACTTAGGCAAACCTCTAACTTTCTTCATATTACTAATACTAATTAAGTTATCAAAATTAACATGACATAACCTTTTGTGCCAAAGCCATACATCATCAAATTTTGCAACAAGACAAGTAGAATTCTCTATATCAAGATAAAATAGATTACTTCTAATTTGATCACCTTTTCCAATTAGTTTCCCATTTCTGTCATATATCTTAGCAATCTTGTTTTCAAATTCAACCTTGCATCCAATTTTTTTTAATTGTGACACACTCACCGAGTTATCATTTAGTCATTCAACATAGTAAGCATTGTCACATGAAATCTTATCTATGAGTTTGATAGAACCTTTTCCTTTTATCAAACATGGTGCATCATTACCAAATCTTACACTATTTCTATCATAACAATTTAAGGTAATGACCTTACTTTTGTCTCTAGTCATATGATATGAGCATCCATTGTCAATGATCCATCTGTCATTTTTGTGCACACAAGTCACAAGTTTAGTTGCCTCATCTTCATCAGTTTTGTCCTTCATTACAACATACACCACTTCATCATCATGTTCATTAGAATCATCCCTTGTTTCCTCTTCAACAATGTAGCATGACTTTTTGCCTTTATCTTTTTAATCTTTGCTATCATCTTCTCTTCTAATCTTATACTTGTCACCACCTATGTCGTTCTTCTTTTGTGTACATCTTGCAACAATATGGCCAACCTCATTGTAATTGAAAAAAATTATGGGTAACTTAGCTTTGAACTTGCCTTTACCTCTGTGGAATCCTTTTGCTAGTAGTGCTTCAAGTTGTTCAACATCTTCATTGTCTATATCACTATCACTAGATACATGTTTTATCTTTCTCTTCTTCTTCTACTTCACTTCATCAGAGTCTTTCAATAACAACTTAGCTTTGAAAATAGATTTAAGACTCTCAGATTTGTAATTATCAAAGTTAGATAGCTTAAAACTATGAGTCTAGCTACCAAACCTTCAAGGGTTAGATTATTTCCTAGAATACATATCAATTTTTTAATTGTAGAAACTCTAATAGCATAAATAGGTAGTGATGTTCTCAAGACTTTTCTTAACACAGTATCATCATCTATCTAACCAATAGCTCCTTTTATTGCACTAACAACTTCTTCTATTCTAGCAACATATTGAGCAATATTTTCACCTTCTTCCATTCTCATATCATCAAACTTACCTCTAAGACTCTCAAATTTGGCTTGGTGTCTAGGGAATCCCACATTTTCTTTGCACTTTCAAGAACTTTGATATCATCAAATTTGACATAGCTTAGGGCAGATGCAATCTCCAACATCACTTGATTGTGTTCTTTCTTCTTCTTCATATCTTCAGCAGTTAGCACTCCAACTGGATCAACATGTTCCACAAAAATAGTAGATTGTGCATGATCTCCAAGTCCTCCAAGGCATAGCTTCATCAAAAAATTTCATATAGGAAAATTATGTCTATTGAGCTTGGGTACTTATCTTTTAGAAATCTTGATCTTTGTGCTTCTCGTAACTTAAAACTAGTCCTCTTAAGTGGATGGTTTTGATACCAATTGTTGGAATAGTTTAGAATAATTGTGGTTGGTTGTGAATTAGTTATCCAAGGTCCATATGTATAAATAAAACTTTTCATAGCTTAATGAACCCATTCATATCCATACATGTATCCATAAGATTATGCAATCACTAAAACTTGTAGGTTACCTTCAAAACAACTTGTAGAAATGTAAAGCACGAAACATAATAGATTCATCAACACACTAGACACAATGATTTACATGGAAACTTGATTTGGGAAAAAATACTAGTAACATGCTACTCCTTTTCACTCTTCCAAAGTGATGCCTTGTGAAAGGCCAACTCTATTAAAGGTTACAATTCACATTGTTAAATGTGAATCGGTTAAGGGATTTCAATCACCTTATTAGAAGTGAGCCTTGTTAGAGGACTTTAGGCCATTCACTTGGAATGCCACTCAGTTAAAGGATTTATGAATGACTATTAAGTCAACCTTACTCCAAATGATTTACCCTAGACTGATACAATTGTTAGAGAGTAATAGTAGAGATTTGATCTGATACAACCTACAACTTCTCTTGTACATTACAAATCTCTATTCAGTCCATAATTCTACTTGGCCTTCATACTTTGCAAATCTGATAGATTTTTCACCCTTCAAGCATTCATTTTCTTAAGCCTTCTTGCTTAACATGCCATTGAAGACTCTTCTCTTGGGTCACTTGATGAAGCAAAACCCTTAACTCCTTCTCTTCCTTAGGTTCTCACACATAAAAATTTTGCTTCATGACTAGACATTCCTATAAGTAGGAAATTTGGATATTTTCCCACTCATTTTCTATCATCAAAATTTAGGGTTTGGATGGATTAGGTAGGATACAATGTATCTACCCCATATCTCATATCTCTTCTAGAAACTTTTCATAGAATCCATTTGAATCGGCCTCAAAATTGTTTACCTCAAATTCTGTGCCACCAGCTCATCAACCTTATCTTCCACCTAGTTCAAAAAATTCAATAAAAATAAAATTTTTAGCTTAGATTTAGCAAATATTTAATCTTTAAAATAATGCAATAGCTCAGCATTATCAACCTTTTGATGCTCGATAGATACTACGTTGCTCGGCATCTATTATGAATTCACTTGGCATCAACTAAAGTTTATTAATGCTCAGCATCAATTAAACTTTACTTGGCATCAAATGTCTTTCTTGAAATCCACTACAATTTACTTTCACTCAACTCCAACTGACTTTCTACTTAGCTTGCACTATCTTTTCTCGATAGCTACTGTCCACTCGGTCAAGCTTGGCAGAAAAACATTATGTAACTTGTTCTTCTAAACTTTTTAAGTGTAGCCAACATTTGTAACCTTAAGTAGATTATTATTACATCATATCATCACTATCTTAACTGATCCTTGGACTTTAATACGTAATCATAACTCAATATTTCATCTAGGTACTTTTGTTACATCTTATTGATCAAATCCTCTTCATCAATCAACTAAGTGATAGTACTTAAATCTTATAAGTAGTTGTTTTTCTAGAAAATAGCAAGTTTGATATCAATGACAAACCAATGATTGAAACACATAGTCTTCTTCAAGAATCTCCCTCTTTCAATTAGATTTCAACACTCATTGCAAGAACAAGAGCTTAGAAAATAAAAATAGATAGTTTATAGTAAATGCTTTTGAGCCTAATTATGATCCCCTATTATATAGAAAGTATTGGGGTACGAAAATAGATGTGTTGATGGACAATTTTGTTGGGAATATGCAAACAATGAATGAGAAGAAAGAAAACACAACACAAGCATACCTAGAAAAGGCTATTGAGGTGGAGAGGAGGTTGGTTAGCAGAATGGTTGTGACCCTGAGGTAGTATACATTGCAGAAAAGAGTTGGGTATGTAGTGGCGAATAATGTACAATATGTTCCTCCATAAAAAAGGGCAAGGCCTAAGAGCTCACCTAACACACATGCTCCCAAGAAGCAAATATGAGAGCAAGGATCATTTTCTCATTTTGAAGAACATTCACCTACCTAGACTCGACTCAAAATGGATGATGAGGCATCTTTGAGAGAATAGCTAAGACAAATTGAAGGGGAAAGGGAAATTATGGTCATAGTTGCTAACATTCAAGAAGGAGTGACTGAAGAAACTCCTATGCCATCATTTGAGCTTACTATTGGAGACTATAGAGTTAAGGAAATAGACCATGTGATAGTACAGGCTTCCCAAAAATTTATTAATGATGAAAGTTATGTAAAGTGTAGAGCTTTTGCCCAGTTTTTGTGGAGGAGAAATATCGATAATTTCAAGAGTAAGTGTAAATTAATTAAAGTGGAGCAACCTAGTAAAATGGACTTTAAAATTGAAGATGAAATTAAAACTAACTTCATGGAGGAATTTGCACAAATAACCCCTAAAGGGGGAAGGAAACTATTAAAGGATTTAAGAGTTTTAATTTTTCTTGAATGGGACATAGCCAATGCTATGATTTTTTATTTTGTTAGGAAAGCAAAGGATACTCAATTAAAAACTAAGGAACAGATCCTGCAGGCACATATAGGATTGAAATATAGTAATGATCACTAGGCATTGGTGATATGATCTATTGAAAAAAGGTACAAAACTAGGATATAGGAAATTTCAAGTGTTTGAGCATACAAGTGGCCTTGTGGGTTATAGAGAAGAGGGGGTAGATAGTGAAAAAGTATCCAAAATGACTAGGAAAATGATTGCCTTTGGGGTTGTAGTTGTTGAAAAGGATAAAAGAAAAATTCCTAGAGCTCAATGCCATGTTTGAAAAAATAATAAAACCATATGAGGAGAGAGTAAACATGATACATCAATTGGAGGCTCAAGTAATCAAAATGGACAACTAGCTACAAAAGAGAAAAGTGGGAGAATCAAGCTGGCCCCAAATTACTTATCCTCATGCCCCAATTGAGCCATTCAAGTCAACACCCTTAGTAGAATTACTTGATACTCCAAAAAGGCTAGAAATTTATTTTTCTAAGGAGTTTGAAGAAGAAAAGAATAAACTCTGGGCCTTGCATCTAGAATTGAATTACTTATATGAAGATAAAATTAGGAAAATAATCTTATATCCGGTAGATAAGATTGAGTGGCCAACATTTTATGAATAATTGGTAAAAATAATGGATATGTGGGATGAAATAAAAAGTAGTGAAAATTCTTTAAAACCCATCATGATTAAATGGGGCAGCAAGGATAAGGATGTCACCCTTTTGATGATTTCAGTTATTAGTTTATCTTATCCATATATAGAAAAAACCTTTGATGTGGCAAATGATATATCTGATTTTGATGAAAAAGAGTTGCAGTACAGAAGAAGATAATAATTTGTTTTTCAAAATATCTTGCTAAGAATTTTGAGCTATTTCCTAAGAATAATGAATAATTAGAGTCATAAAATTATTCTTATTTATTATTATTTATTCTTATTTATTCTTTTCCTAGCATATGGGTAATGCAAACTGAGGAAATTGTTAAAGTGCAATCTTTTTATAACTCCATTAGAGAAGATTTTGTTGAAATTGATAAGCTAGGAGATTTTGTGATCAAGAAGCAGTGAGAGGTTATAAGTTTTGATTGGCCAGATGGTATAATTTTTAATAAATGGATGGAAGATTTTGTACATTCAAAGTAGTTAGTAACTAAAGAGACTAATGAAGAGGAAATGGGCCAAGATGAGATGCAAGCAACCGATGCATTAGTTCATGCAGAAGAAGACAAAGAAGAACAACCAACTGCAATAACAAGCACAGTGGTCCAAACTCATGACATGCCAATAGGAAAATTAGATGTAATTATTGTTATAACTAAGCATGATGATGTGGATAGAGACTCTTGAGTTGAAGTAACTCTACAAACATCTGAATCAGGTCCATTATGTGCAACTTTATTGGTTACACCATCCAAGGAATTCCAACAACCTTGAAACCAACCATGAGCTTCCTAGTATGAAAGTGTAGCAGAAAGTGGTCCCTGTAAGAGAATATTTTTTAAAGTTTTTTTGTTACACTATTTTTTGTCTTTCATGGCAGTAACATTGTAAACCTTTTTCTGTCTTAAGGGACAACTTTAGTTTCTCTATGCCTAAATCTTGTTGCATATGACACTATATAAGTGAGATTCCAAGGCCAGATAAAAGGTCTGAGTGATTATGCAACTTTTAGTTTTGCTAGAATACAATCGGTCTGGTCCTTGATGCAAGTTTTCCAATGTATTTCTCTACAAATATGAGAATGCATTAATTTTCTAGGATCATTGTGTCTTATCTTGAATGGTTTTGAGTTTTTTTCTAATGTTATATAATTTTCAAAGTGAATTAATAGAAAGATGAACTGTCCCCATATCTTTCTTCTCTGAATCTTGTCTCCATTATTATTTACTAGTAATTTTTGAAATTGTGTGAGAAAGCCCTTTTTAATTTAATGCAACTAGGATAGGTTGTATATCAGATCACTATTGTTTTTAATCCAATGAGTTAAGTAAATGCTTTAGTGATATGATAAGATTTCTAGCCAATAATAAGGATATGCATAAGAATGAGTTTTAGATAGACTTGCTTATAATATTGATTGTAATTCAGTCAATTAGGTTAAGAAATTGGAGACTCTAAATCCCAATGGATGAGGCACTGATCAAGTCAAGTTAGTTTGTATATAAAGAAAACATGGATGAGCATTAAGAACAATCTTAAAAATTAATATCAATTTTACTTTAAATGTATGAAGAATGTCAAAGCTGGTCAATACTTATTTACATTTGGTATCTGAGTCTTAGTTAGTTGCTTTTACCCATAATTATTTGTATATCTAAGAAGAATTATTACCAATCTATGGTAGGGGATGAGAATTGTAATAAAATGTCAAGAAATAAATGAAATGTGAAAGTAGTATCAAGTTTTGGATCTCTTACTCCTTAGGTGCACCCACATTGGTTTTGCAAAGCCAAAAGAGTAGAAAGTCATTTATGATTTTGTTGAAGCTAGATCCAGATGTGGAGGTCATTTACCTAATCATGGGAAATAGCTAATCCTTAGGTTATTTTGATCTTCACCATCTTGGTATTAAGTATTTTGTTGCTTAGTAGTGTAAAAACACCAACATGGTGAAAACCACGATATAATTATCTTGTGCTATTTAAGTTATTCAATAAATGAATAAAGTGCAATTTAAGTTATTCAATTACAATTATCTTGTGCCATTTTAGTTATTTAAATTATTCAATTATAAATTTGACAGCAGAGCTAGACAATTAAGTCAATCAAAGATCTCATCTTTTGTTATTCTTTACGGCTTGATTTAGTGACAATAAAAATGCACAATCTATTTTCAAGAATGTGACATGACCATATCTATATATTCATAGTCTAATAATGCTCTCTCACCATTTGGGAATCAACAAGAGATAAAATCATAGCAATAATTATAGCTCCTATATAAACAAAATTGAGATCGACAAATAACAGGAGGACATATCATATCTTTGATGACACCATTGAGTTTCATTTATTAAAATTTAATTAGTTGAGTTGTCATAAAGTTCAATTGTTCAATTATTCAAATTTAAGCTCTTGTCAAAGGGTTCTCCTTCAATTTGATAAGTATAATTGATGAGATGCTAGTATGGCATTTACTAATTTAATTATTAAAGTTCAAATATTTCAAAAGTGAGTTTTTGTGAAAATCAATCTTTGTATAAATTTTGATATTCTTGATGTCTTTCATAAGGTTGTTTAATGGAGGGAAGCTTTTAATCTACATATATTTGCTTACTCAAATATACTATATATAAAGGTAAAGATGCTAAAATTTTTACAAATTAACAGTTATCAATTAAGAAAGAAAAAAACGAGTTATTTATTTAATTCAAAACTTGAGGAAGATATTTTAGGTGTTCACTTTAGAAGAGGTTTTTGCTCTACTAGAGTTTCATGCACTTTTTGAGTTTCCTTGCATATGGCTCTCTATCTGAGCTATCACATGAGTTTTTAGGCTAGTTTATAATGGCTATGGCTAGCAGTGACCTAGTTGTTGATACTGGTGTTCACGATGCTTCTTCAAAAAACCATGGAACTTCCATTGAACAAATGGCCTCACAAATTCATCCCAAAGGTCTTTCATGAGGTAATTTTGATATTATCCTTCCTTTGCAAGAATTTGATGCTTCTTTTGATTGGTTAGAACAACATACCTTCATAGGTTATTTTATGGGTAGGACTCCTCCTAAAGTTATGCTCTGAGATTGGGTTAATGAGAGTTGGACTCCTCATGGGGTCTACCTTGATGCTGTGCAAAACATTACTAAAGGTTTTTTTTATTTAGTTTTTCCAACCTATCTCAAGTAGACATGGTTTTTAATAATGACCCTTGGTTAGTGTGTTCCTCCCTACTTATTTTTCAAAGATGGTCATGAGACTTCACTATCTCTGATGACAAAATGCCTAGGGTTTTTGTGTGGCTTGAGTTCTCGCATTTACCCTTGCCATGTTGGCCTTTTATTGAGCCCATCACTAATCCTCTTGGAAAAGTTGCTACCAAGGAACACAAAAAAATAATGTGTGCTTGTCCTTAGAAACATGTTCGTGTTGAGGTTGATCTCTCCAAGGATCTCAAGGATTCTATGGAGATGTAGATTGGTTCTCAAAATTTCTCTCACAAGGTGCTCTATTTGAACCTGCCCAACACTTGTTATAGGTTCTAGTTAGCAGAATACAAGATTAGGGATTTCCCCTTGGCAGTGCCCATGGTTAAACCCTCACCTAACGAGGCCCCTACCAAACTAGCAGAAGGAAAACAAAAGGAGTAATGGACTATTCTAGCGCATTAGGGAGAGACTCCCTCATGATGCAAAAGCATTGAGATTGAATTTTGGTGGTGTTATGCTTTTCTTAGTTAGGGATTTTTTAGAGTAACATTGGGGAACCTTTCATCATGATTGCAAAGAGATTGGATGGATTGAGTTGAAGTTTGAGATTTTTGTACCTTGTTGCTGGAACTATATTTTTTGGTTTTTGGGTTCCTATTTCAAGGCATATAACTAATTTTGTACAATGAATGAGAGGATTGACTCTTGAGGGATTGAAGAGGATATAGATTAATTCCTTGTATCAATGGCACAAGTTCTAATTCCTCATAAGATAAGACATATGGCAATTCTCCTAGAGTATCAATTTCTCACAATTTTACATGATAGTTTTCTATGCTTAAATTTCAGGATTGATGCACACTTATCATTGTTGAATCAGCCTTTGAAAATTTCAAGGGTTGTAGAGGACCTAAATTTCTACCATTAGTTTGAAGTGAGAATTCTAATTCAATTAGAGCTAGGAGATATCGTGATTTTTCTCGAGTATCAATTTCTAGATAGTTAATTGTTGTTGGAGGTTGACTTGTGGCTCTTCAAGTATTTAACATTTGTTTTTGGCATTCTAGGCTGACTTGTGGCTTAGATTGGTATAAGTAGGGGTTGTGGTGAAGTATTTTAGTAATTAATCATCCATCTTGGAGAAGAGGAGGTAGTTGAAGAGTGAATTTTTCTTGAGTCTATGGATAGAGCACTGAATGTGAGGCAGTTTACAATAGGATTATGGTGGAGTTGTGAGTGTATAGACAGAGCACTAAATGTGAGGTATTTTACAATTGGATCTTGGATAAGTTGAACTAGAGCTAGGGCTATAACTAGAAAACAAGAAAATTTCTTGGTGGGCTTGCAAGCACAAGTTTAGATTTCCTTGGTGGTTTCTTCTAGATTGTTGTTATGTTACAGATCTGGGCTAGCTAGGATTGGTTTTGTAAGTTGGATCTTGAGGGATCTTGTAAAACTAATTTTGTAATTTCTATTTGTATTTGGCCCTAACCTAGGATGCCTTACATCTAGGTATATTGCATGTGATCAATTATATTTTATGAACAAATTATTGTGATTTAGTATCAGATCTTGCATTGTTGCTTCTTGTTGTTGTGTTTCCATTGTGTGATTATATAGTTGAGGGCTAGAAAATATCCTTCAGGGACACTCCTAGCCTATGCTACATCACCTCAGCTCCTAAATAGTTATATATTGTTATCATTTTAGTTCCTCCTATTTCAACAAGAGTACAAAACCTAGCCATTGAAGGGTTGACGATAATTTTTCCAAAAACCAATCCTTTTATTTCTTAGGTTTCAAACCCTAATAGTTCATAGGGGATAAAGGGTGTTGCAAGGGCTACCACTCCTATTGTAGTATGTACTCAATTTTTTGCATCATTTATTGTGACTCAAAATGTGTGGCATTCTAATAGTTTCTTAGATGTGCTGAGAAGCCAGAGGAGAAATGATGAGCTATTAGTCTAGAGGAGTTTCCTTCTTGCTTCAACCAAGTTTCAACTTTCTTACAAAATAGTAACTCCTTTCTCAAGGACAAGGAAGATATGGAAGAGTTTTTAGGAATTTTTTTTATCATGGAATGTGCAAGGTCTTGCAAACCTATCCCTAAAGTACTATGTCAAGGACACCCATCACAAACTTGGTAATTTAGATTTTCTTTGCATGCAAGAGGTTCAATTTTTTTGTTTTATTCTTTCTTCTGCATGTCACATCATTTGGCTTGATGTCATTATGTTTTCCTCTCAGCACAAAACTAGTAGAGGTGGTTTAGTTACTCTTCTATCACCTCATCTTCATTTTTCTATTATTTCACATGGTTTTGACCCCATGTACAAAATAAGTTGGCTTTTACTTTCTATCAACAATCATTCCTTTGGAGTAAGTAATGTTTATGCTTCCAATGATTCTATGGAAAGATCTCAATTGTGGGGTTGGATGGCTAATAACTTGCCTCCAGTTACTTGGTTTATGTGTGGTGATTTTAGCATGGTTGAGTTGGCCTCTAACAAAGACAAAAAATTTCCTTTTTGCTAGACATTTGGAGAAAGGGAAGGCTAGTACTATATGTGTAAAAAATTGAACCTTTATGATCCCAATACTGACTGTTGCTAGCATAGTGGGGTCTAGCAAACTTGGTCTAATTTTTGAGTTGGCTTTGACCACATTTTAAAAAATTCAATTGTTCCATGATTATTTTACAATCTTTTTTCTCCTTTTCCAAGGATCAAGATTTTCCCATCATTCCTCCGCTAGATGTGACATTATCTAACCATTATCCCATTTATCTTATAATATATTGGTATATAGTTGTTTGAAAAGCTGTCAAAACATAGTTTTTGCTCAATACATCAGTGTTGATGCATGCTTCCACTATTACTCATATCCTACGTGTTTGGAATTTAGAGCCACATCTGCATTCTTAGACAGGTTGGATTCAAATGTGGAATGATGCTAGTACTAGAATTTTTATATTTTTGTACATCTATGGGTGCTAGTTGGTAGTTTTCAAGTGATAGTCTTATGAATCCACTACCATGGCTCTTAAGAAAGCTTCTGAAGATCTCACCATTAACCCTTTTGATGTTGATTTTCAAATCTAGATTGGCAAGCTTTGTCATAGGAAATAGATTGCAGATAATTATACTACTCAAGGGGCCAAAATCAAATCTCACCTCCATTGGTTGGAGGTTGGCATCGATAAGGCTTTTGAAGAATTCTTCTAGGCTCTTAGAGCCCTTCATACCAATTTTGGGATTAATAAGATCAAACAGGGAAATTTTGTTCTCTCTAGTCTCCCTGACATCCTACTAGCTTTTATTCACCATAATGAAAATGTTTTTGTTTCACAAGGAAATTTAGTTGCTTAGAAGGAAGCTTTCAAAAAGTGTATTTTAGTTGCTCCAAATTGCCTAGTGGTCAAGTGACATGCTTTCTGTGAGTAGCTTCTCACCATTTGAGACCTCAAGGAGGAGGTCTTTTCTATGGCTATTGACAAATACCTAGGTGTGATAGGTTTCCCTATGAATTTTACAAGCACCTCTGAGAGTCTATTGGTCTAGACCTCCACAAAGTTTATATTGAAGCTGATTATTCTAAGAGTCTAAGCACCATTATTAACAAAGGAAACATCAAATTCATACCTAAAGCTAGCGATCTTGAGGATATCTATAACTCATGACCCATCACTTTTGCTAATGTGTCTTATAAGATTATTGCTAAGGCAATATCTCTTAAAATTGGCCATCTCCTACCTTTAATTGTGCAGCCAAAGAAAATTGGCTTTATTAAGTCTAGGTATATTCAAGTGACTACATCATTGTTGTCTAGGAAGGCATGGAATGGGCTCACAAATCCAATCAGTCTTTTATGTTTCTTAAAATCAATTTTTCTAATGGTTATTATCATATTGAATGGACTTTCATCTTGGCTATACTTCAAGCTCTACGTTTTGGTCCCAATTTTCTTTAGTCTAAGGAGATACTTTCTAGAGATGCCAATGATTGTATTACTATCAATAACTCTCAATTTGAAGCCTTTGGGCTCTTTCATTCTATCTGACAGAGTTTCCCTCTAGCTTTGGCTTTATATGTTCTTGTTAATGAAGGGTTTGGTTACTTGCGAGCCCACTCTATTTCTTCTGGTTTGGTTCATGACATCTTCTTGCCAGAATCCTCATTGTAGCTGGTCAATGGGCACTTTGTTGATGATTCCTTTCTTACTCTTTTGGAGGATGAGGAGAACATCACTAATGCCTTGTAATTCCTAGAGACCTTTTGTCAAACCTCTAGTTTTTCTATTCAATGGAACAAAATATTCTATTATAGGAAATATTTTTTTCCAACTCCTTCTCCTTCCAAGATTTGCTAGTAGATTTTTGGAATGTTGTACTTGTTAAAATTAAAAAGAAACTTGACTATTTCCTTACTAAACCCATTTCTCTTGTTGGGGAATTTTAGATTTTTTCAAAGGTCCTAGCATCTACACATGTGTTGGTACCCAATATAGACCCAGTGATTAAAATTTTTAGTGTGGAATCTTAAACCTATTTGATCTAAGGTTCAAAGTAGTTCAAAGTGGTTTGATTTGATTGGAATAGGTTTAGTGTTTCTTTGTTTCAAAATGGTTCATCTTGTAGCTTCAATGGTTGTCAATGTCAAAGTTCAATTTCTTGTTTCCAATCTGAGCTCAAGTTCAATGGTTCAAAGACTCAGCATCTACAGATCAAATATAGGTTTAGATTGCAAGTTAATTTGAAGTTTGAAAGTGTAGACTATATGATTGCATGCTCCAAGTTTAGAAAAAAACCAATCACACTTAAGTTAGACTTCAAAGTCATTCAATTAGGAAAGAAACTTGTAGCTCAATTGGCATGAACAAAATTGAAGAAGTTACTACTTTCCAATGGGTAACATATGCGTATCTTCAATTGGGGGCTTAATTAGTTCCTTTCAAGCTGAAGTACTATTTCAATGGAGATGATTTGGAAAACAATGCTTGATTCACTATAACTTGGTTAGTATAAGGCTAAAACTAAAAGTGGGGCAAACTTCCAATGACCTAGAAGACAAGAAAAATAATATATTAGAAGATTTGGATGCTTCTATGGAGAAAATTAACTATACTAGAGAGATGGGATATGCGAGCATGCCATATGACACTGGAAACTTATATATAGTTGTGACCTAAGAATATCATGTGAACTTTATCCAAATCCACGATGGTGTCTTTAGAAGTGAAAATACTTTTCATAAGGGAACATAGACATAGATCCACGGGACGTGACAATGCATAGAAATGCATATAAAGTGTTCAATGAAATACTTGCAAAAAAAGATAGTTAGGGTCAGCATCCAAAGGCCATGGGTTAGGTTCAGGTACCTAAACCAACTATTCATGAGCTTAATAGAGATCCTCAATATAAGATGTTGATGGTGGAGATCAAAGTGTGCCACATGGAGAAGCCATTGGTTCCTAGTTTGGATTGGGAGCCATGCTAGCAAATTGTTTGATGAAAAGCCTACTTCTATTGGGAGTGTTGATTCAAATTGTCAATGCATAAAGATAAAAAATTGAGCACATATGTGTTTACAAATATGAGAACTTGAGGTTCATCATGTTTTAGCTCATGGGTTTTATGGTTATGATGAGTTATAAACATGGGTAATGCATGTGAATTTCTTGACAAAATGCTTATTCAAGTACAATTGATGATTTGGAGTATGATAAAGAAATGATTTTATGCTAGTAATGTCACCACCAAATCACATGGATGAGAGACGTCGAGCATAGTTCTCATAAGGAAGATGTATAATTTTGAGGCTTCTTGTAAGAAGGCATGGATGCAAGTATGCAAAGATAGGTCACAAACATGGTGTGCAAACCATCCACACCCAACCAGTCAATGATCCTCACAATGGAATATCAAGTATTTGATAAACTTTGAAAGTTCATCATAAGCATTTGGGGGAGAAACCTGATTCCCATGAATGTCATGAACCCTAAGCACTAAAAGAGCATAGGCAAAGCACATGAGCTACTTGGTATAATGTCGGTAAGCATATCTCCATCATTGAAGCCTCCCACCTTTTCTTCAATCACAAAGTTGATGGCCAGGGTCAGTTTTGTACACATGAGAAGCCTACAAATTATTGAATAAGAGCCAGTGCTATGGATGAATATGCACCCACATAGTGAAAACAAAGATTGATAAAAAATGTATTGATACAAGAATTGAAATATATGGGGGAGACCTTATAGTCAAGAACACATGACACCCTTGATGACACATGACATCAGTAAAAAGTCATCAGTCATCACAAACTTACATGTCATATATGACATAAGACCTTCACCTTGATATTGTAAAAGAAAAAGATGTATGACTCCTCATGACTTTTTATAAAAGGGGGGATGTGACTAGAAGTTACCAGAGGAAATACTTTCAAGAATTAGTTACTATAACTGAAAAATATCGTTAGAAAGATGGAAGTTTATATAAGTGACAAAGATCTAAGGAAGGGGTTCCAGTTGTTTTGGTGGGAGAAGAGAGTGTCATTTTTTGCAGACTTTGGGCTTTTGAGAGGCGGAATTTTCTGCTCTTTTCTATTCTAATTGTAATGCAAGGGAAGGGGATTTTGACTTTCAAATAGTGATTATTGTATAGAAATAGTAGAATATTAATTTTTTTTTGTGTTTAGAGGGGATAAACAATAGTATATTAAAAATTTGAGTTTAAATTCATGTTTTCTCATCAATATTCAACTTGGAGTGGTATTAATTTTCTTTGAACATGTATTTATTACATTTGATTGTCATCACAATTATCCTTTGGACTTGGTACTATGGTTTTTTTCTGTATTTGGAAGGAATAGTTTGTAATTTCTCTACATTATTTTTGTAATTTAATGCTTGAATAAATGGACTTTGTGTCATTTATTTTCTATTTCCTTTTAGTTACTTAGTTTCTCCGAATCTATATCATGATTATAGATAGATGTTTGTAAACCTTTCTTGCTTTTAGGTCAAAAGTATTATCAATCTTAGTGTAGTTGATTTATTGTAAATCATACACAAGGAGTTGTACCCAGATAAGCTTAGAGGGCACTTACACTTTTCCATAACGAAGTGACCCAACTGTTAGTGCATGTTTAGTCTTCATATATGGGCTTTAGGAGTTAATCTATATGTATTTCTTAGAGGAAAATCTATTCACTAACAACATGTCTATTATTCTTCCTATTGGGCTCCTTCTAAAGCCTCATATCTTAAATTAGAGCGATTGCTCCTTGATTTTCTTTGGGCTTCTATTTCTAACCACCATGGCTTTCATAGAGTGGCCTATGATTTTTGGTGTCTCCCCAAAGAGTCTCAAAGCCTTGGCCTTCTTTCCACACATAAGCAAGGCCTTACACTTTGTGCTAAGTAAATTATATGCGCCATTACTAGATATGGAGCTTGGAAAGTTTTTGTTTGACACTACATTGTCTCTAGATTTCATATTAATAGGCCTACATGGAAGGGGATTGGCTTTCAAACCCTTCTCAACATTTCAGAGCATGTGCATATGCAGGGCTCTTTCATTATCAAGAGCATTTGAAAAGCTTGGGAAGCTCTCAAACCTTGGCTTTCCTAGTCTGGTGATGTGTTTTTTGATGGGCTCTCTTTGAACTAGTGTAACATTTGGTGGTCTCCATTTTTTTCCATCTAGGGTGTTCCTCTAGCCAAGAATTAAAGTTCTAGTGCTCTACATTTCTTCAAACATGACATCAAGACACCTAAGGACCTCTTTTCTAGGGTCTTTATGAGTCTTAGATCTTGGGAAGATATGCAAGTCCAATTTCATCTTGCCCGTTCAAATTGACAAACTTTTCATCTATTACTTCCTACAATTCCAGATCACTTAATTCACAAAGTGGTTATTTAGTCTATTTGACCTTGGTCAACAGACTTGAAGTGTTATCCTACCACTACCTTCACTAGCTACAAACCAAGTTTGGGGTACCGATGGCTTTCTCCCCATTTTCCAATGGTGGGTACCCTCAACCAAAACCAACATCTTTGGTCTTCTCATTCTTAGTGGAGAAAATGTCCATTTTTCTTGGTGCCTAGTGTTTTAAGGTCTTCACCTTAGGCCTCAGCTCAGGCATATTGGGGTTTTGGATCCTCAGTGTTCATTATGTGGGCACATAGAGTCCTTTATTGCATTTTTTTGGTTTTGTAGACATTCCCAAAACTATTGGCACTAGATTCATATGGTTTTTTTGGGTGACTTCCCAAGTTCCTTAGGTAGTTTACCTAGATTTGACATACCTTTAGAATGGAGATTTTGTTTACTTTGTGGAAAGATATGAATGTTATTCTTTTCACTCATAGTTTTTTTGACATAAATGTTGCTATGTACACTAAAGCATGTATTTATAACAATGTAATGATGTATATTCAAGTGCAAGCTAATAAGGTGCCTCTGGAGGTGGACCACCTTCACAAGCTACTTAATCATTAGGGTAATGCTCCATGCACGATTTCTAGAGGGCCTCCTAACACTTCAAAAGATCACACTCCACCCAAGGGCCATCACCAGGGGGGTAACTATTTTACCTACTGCTCTCACACACCCTGCTCGTAGGCTCCCTACCATTTCTCTCTCAATAGTGGCGATGTTGTTTGGTGATGTCACTTGACATCTCTGCCTCACTGTGTCTTAGGTTGGTCCCCTATTCTGGTGCTCCTCATGTGGTTTGTGACAAATGGCCTTTTCACCTGGAGTTGGCTATTTCACCTCTGTGAGATGTTAAAAAAGATGAAGACCAAGCCCTTGATGATGTTGTTTATGGCTCGACTATTCCCAGCCCACCTACCAATCCTAGAGATGAATGGGGTTTCCATGATCATGCTAAACCACCTCCCTTAGCTAAAACTGTTTTGACAACCTGAGGGGTTGCTTAATGTTACTTTTTATGGATAGTTATTGATTCTAGCTTTAGTCATGCACACTCTTGCAAGGTGATCCTGTATCTCGCAACCCTTTTTTGTGAATTGTAACTAGTATATTATTTATTAATATAAAATGACTATTCATAAAATAAAACTTGAGGGAAATTGTATTTCATGACCTAAGATAAGAAAAAGTCCAACTAGAAACATTCTACATGTATGTTTAGTAACTATAAATACATGGATCATCTAAATATTTTACTAAATTGTGTAAAATTACTAAGAAGATTTTATTATTATTATGAATTATTGAAAATAGGTGATGAATGGTTATTTACATGGAAGAATTTGAATCAAGAATGGAATTAAAACATAATGAGTTCTCTTTGGTGCATGGTTTTTGTAGGTTTCTTATGGGATATATATATAGAAGTTATCATTTTAACATTTGTTTGACATGAAATTTTTTAGGTGAATCCATAGAACATGGTTTGAGAGTACATATTAGAATTAACGTGGTTCACCCAATCTTTGGGCTATGTCCACCAAAGAGTGAGACCAATATTCTTATTATCTAATAATTACAACTTGATTAAATCTGTAATCCCTTATATCTCAATACCACCACAAGAATCTACAATCTCGACATACATTATGAAATCTCTAACCCTAAGCTATTTTATACAAGTTTTTTACCACTTGCAAAATTAGGGCTAGAATAAGTCATCCAATAGAGAAATAGTAGCTAATGTCTTTTATAGTAATAAAGTTGATTGATCTTTCTAGGGTGCTACCCAAAAAAACCCACATGGGCATTGCCCCTCTATCCCACCCTGTACTATGAAAAGGAGTGCACTTGCGGATCTACCTCAGGACTTCACAAGGGACATTGTCCTTTTACCCCATCTTGGGGGTTCTTCCCCCAAACCCTTGTAGTAAAATATGAGGGAAACTGTACCAATTAAAATGGGGAAAATAAACTTCCAATTTTGATTAAGCTCTACATCACAACAATTTGCAATGATAACAAATAATATTGCATTGTTAGCAAGGGAACAATGATAGTGTTAGTCATAACAGTTGGGGAATATCTATGGGAGGAATTTAGAGGTTGTCAGAGTTCTACCAGTAAGAGGCAAGTAATTTTGTATCTCTTGATTTGCTAAATTTAAATATAAGTCCTCATCTATAGAATTGGTTTTCTCTTAAGGATTTTTTCAGAGATGATTTTTTCAAAAATATCATGTCGTGTTGCAAATTTCTTTAAGTGTTTTTACCATAAAGTTAGGGTTGTGTTAATTTTCAATATTAGCTATGAATTAATTCTTGAAGGTTAAATAATCACTTAAGATAGGTGATTAATAATCAATAAGCACAATAGTAATTTTTCACAAAACTCTTTCCACTGAAAATATTAAACAATGCCAAGAATTTTGCCAAGCTATTAGCTACAATTACCATGACTTCTAAAATAGTGCTACTATTTGATTTTCATATTTGACTTGCACTCTATTAGCTACAATTACCATGACTTCTAAAATAGTGCTACTATTTGATTCTCATATTTGACTTGCACTCTATTAAAATTTTGCTCCACTTTCCTCTGTGTCTAATTAAAATTTTATAAAATCAAAAGCAGGATTATTTAAATGGCTAATTACTATTTTCAAAGAGAAATCGAAACCAACCAAATAAGAAAATTGCAAGAAGAAATAGAATTGATTTCCCTCGTCAACATGAAGAACTATCATCTCTACACTCCAGTTATGACCCTATAGGCATGAAAAACAAATTGTAAGATCTCAGTATTAGTTTTTCAACTAATAAGCTATATTTTTTTCTAATAGGTTATGGTGCATCAAGCAACTATCTCTATATCCCATAGGTTTTCTTCAATAATCAATAATAGATTTCTAGCTTTTACATGATAAGGCTTGTGGCAATTTTAGAATTACACTTGCAGTGGACATCAAATTGGTGGAGGCAAGTCCTCTTGCTCGGCATGCATAGGCAAGATTTCTAGACATATGACATATGGATGGCCAGTGTAGTGCCTCCTATAACGAGTTGTAATTCCCACATCATGGGGAATATTTTTGGCCCAATGCTACCATGTACAACCTGCTTGAGAATACCAGGTGGTATCTTATGATCAATTCCTATTTGTCCTTGTAGTAAAAATATACGGCGTTTATATAGAAATAGGTCAATAATTTGGGATCATTAAACTGTTCAAGACTATATCAATTGATGGTGGCGTAACAGATCTTGTGGGTGATAATTTTAGATGCTTAGCTTCCAACGGTGTGTCATATCATATCACGTTCAAATTTCTACTGTACTACTTCAAAAAAAGAGTTGCCTATGCAAAACAACGAGGTAAATGCCATGGAAATCTGTAACCGCCTGTAAGCCAAATCATATCCACAAATCTTCTATGATGCAGGTGATTTTGCACTCTTCTTCACTGTCGATGTTGTGGTTGAGGTTGAGAATAACAGGAGGGCCCAATGCCTTGTCTAGTGACTATAAATTTGATAATGTCATCCCAATCACCCTCTGCTTGGGCCTCCATTGGAAAACACATAATTAGGATCAAATCACTATTTCTGGCCGGGCAGAGGGTTTTTATCGTTGGCTTCTGATATATAGTGCAGGGTATGTTTTGTGTTAAGCAAAGTGACGAGAAATCGATGGGAGAGGAGTTTCCAAGCAAGTTGCATCATGGGATTAATGTGGCCCTACACCATCTTACTCATTTCTCTTTCTTCAAACAGAGATGGCTATAAAAACTAATGACCAAATGTAGCTACCTACAGTTAAAAATTAATAATTAAAATGCACGATACAAAGGAATCCTAAAATCCATACCCAAATAATTACAAACATTGGTTACAAATCACTGAAGCAACCAAAATAGAACTCGATGCTAGATAAGATCACAATCAATGTGACCTTGGTGTAAATTAATTCATAAACCAGATATGTAGTTTGAATCCTAAAATGTTTCCCCAATGAGATTTGTGCAGAATAATCTTAAACAAAATCATTCAAAGAAAAATATATGTTTGAAAATAAATCATTAATATCATAATGTGAGAAGCATGACTGTCATACTGAATTTGAAATGTTAAATTTGAATTCATGCTAAATTTGAACTCATTCATGTCGGAAGCCCAAAACCTTAAATATCTCAAATTTTCAAAATCTAAAAACTTTAAATCGTGTAGCTTATTTCCAAAGCCTATCTCTATGAATTTCTGTTGAATCATTAAACCTAAACTGTTTGGAGCAGGACAAATAAGATCGAATTATTAATAGATAACTTCTCATTGACAACATAAGTAGTATAATGCAGTCCCTCCAGAAACTAAGTTGGAAAAATCACTATTGTAACTTCATAGGAGGCCTCAGATAAAACATGCACTTTTGACTCTCTTCCATTGGTTTTCCCACCATATCTGACTAGGAATCTAGAGGCTGAACTAGTACTAATTAATGATTCAATGAATATTAAATATGGAGGCATGACTAATTGTTCAAGATTAAAGTTTAGAGGATATAATAAATACATGTAGAGGCACTTGAATCCACCCATGATTGACACCAATGACTGTTGTTGAGAACATGTGTCTCAAACTTGTAATCTTTTTTTCAAAAATTCTAAAATTTGTTTGTGGAAGTTTTCCACTTGTTTATTTTTTGGAAAAGAGTATATAAAATACCATAAGGTGCCTTGTCTATAGTAGAATATAGGAGGGCCATTTTTAGAGCAAAGTTAGCTTGTTTTATGACTTTTATGGGGGTCTAGACTAAGAGACAAAATTGTGAATAGGATTACTATTTTAACTTGGTTGCTTTTCCATATTGAAAATGTAAATATCAAAAATGGGTAACATGTGTCATAGTAGTTTTGCTCATGGTTTTGCAAAACCACAAGTGGTTTCCAGGTTGTAAAAACACTATAAAAGAAGGGCTTGGGGAGGTGTTTGTGTAATTGAGTTCAATTTGCAAGACTGACGCTAGAAGGAGTCTCTCCGAGTTCAAGTTGTGGTGATGTGCTCTTGTAAGAACTTGCATTGCAAGTGTATTGTAATCATCTTGGTTTGATAATACATTTTGCGAGTTTTGGAGGGCGGGGTTTTTCTCCCAGAAGGGTTTCCCCATGATAATCACTATGTTATGTGTTCATTGTTATTTTGATTATGTTATAATGCATTTCTTGAGATCTTTGCAATAGTTAGCTGAATTTGCATAATCGTCCTCTCAAAGATTAGCATAAGAAATGATTCCGCACACCTTTGCTTTCTTACATGTGGTATTAGAGCTTGGCTAGTTTTGGTTCTATTTATTGGGTACATGATTTTCTGAGCTAATCAAGGTTTGACTAGGAGCTTGTGTAGAGTATTTTATTTCTATGTTGCAGGATTGAAAAGATGGCAAGCATGTCGAGGAGAATTGATGTTCAAAAGTTTTTTGGCACAAACTTTGAGATGTGGAAGCTAAAGATGGAAGATCTATTGATTGATTGAGATCTATGGGATGTGATTGATGAGAAAAAGTTGAGGCCCACAGATCTGACTTTAGTCGCACAATATGATGTGATAGATAGAAAAGCTAAAGGTCTCATTATATTGTGTCTTGCAGACTCGATTCTAATTAATGTCTATGAAGAACCTACTGCGAAGAAGCTTTGGGAAAAGCTAAGTGAGATCTATCAAGTGAAATCACTTGTGAACAAGATTTTCTTTAGGAAGAAGTTGTATTCCTTGAGAATGGAAGAAGGTGGACAAATTTTTGAGCATCTAGAAAACGTTAATATGTTGGTGACTCAATTGACCTTAGTACGAGTGCCAATGGATGAAGAAGAAAGGTGTCAAATCTTGCTATGTTTGTTGCCAGACTCATGGGATACTCTTGTGATGGCTATAGGGAGCACTTTAGTTGTCTTGAAGATGGAGGATGTTGTTGGTTCTCTACTTTCTGAAGAGATGAGAAGGGAGGTCTCTCTAAATTCCAAAGAGGCTTTGAATGTTCATGGAAGACCAAAAGAAAGAGCCAAGAATGAAAAGTAGCATGGCCATTCTAAGTCCAAAAATAAGGGGAGATCAAAATCTTCTGGTAAGTCTAAGACAATCTTTTGGAATTGTGGCAAACCTGGACACTTCCAAAAGGACTGCAAAGATGAGAAGAAAAAGAAGAAGAAGAAGAAGAAGCAAGATTCTGATTCTAAGAAGGAAGATGGAGATGCTTTCATTGTAGCCTTGGCCACTCATGCAAGTGAAAATGCATGGTTAATAGACTCAAGTGCATCTTTCCGCATGACTCCTAATAGAAACTAGTTTAGTAAGTATGAAAATTTTGATGGTGGTAAGGTGTATTTGGGTGATAATTCAATACTTGATATTGTTGGTCATGGAAGTATTCATGTGAAATTTTTTGATGGTAGAATTAGAAGATTTGATGATGTCTTGAATATCCCTAGAATAGCAAGGAATTTGTTATCCGTTAGTAAGCTAATAGATGTGAGTGTGCATGTACAATTTTTTGAAGTAGGTGTAAAAGTAGTGAGAGATGTTGTGGTAATAGAAAGAGGAAGCAGATTGGGTACATTGTGCCAGCTTGATACATGCATGGTCGAGTGCAATAGGACTTCTGATAAGATTGTAAAAAAGACTACTTAGTTGGAGAAGCAAATGATTTCTTGTTCAGTAGATGGTCATGGTTTTTAGGTACCCAAGGGTGGTCTATCTATTGAAGAAAAGTTGCCTACAAAGAAGACCATGTTATGGCACCAGAGACTTGGCCACATAAGTGAGAAGGGTCTACATACCTTGAAAAATAAGAACCTTGTTGATGGGTTTAATGAATACAATCTTGAATTTGATTTTTGTGAGCATTGTATCTATGGTAAACAAAACTGCATTCAGTTTTACTCGAGTTCTCATAAGTCTTCATGTATTTTGGATCTAATCCATTCAGATGTATTTGGTCTAGTTGATGTTCCTTCTATTGGTAGATTGGTTTATTATGTTTCTTTCATTGATGATTTTAGTAGAAGAACATGGGTTTATTTTCTTAGGAGTAAAGCTGAAGTTTTTAGTTGTTTCAAAGAATTTAAAGCAATGGTTGAATTGTAGATTGGAAAGAAAATAGAATGTTTGAGAATTGATAATGGTGGTGAATTTTGCTCCAATTATTTTGACACATTTTGTAAAGATTGTGGTATTAAAAGAGACAAAAAAACTCTGTATTCTCCATAGTAGAATGGAGTTGTAGAAAGAATGAACATGACCATAATGGAAAGGCTAGGAGTATGCTGAGTGGTGTTGGACTCGAACAAAATTTTTGGGCCACTACTATAGCCACTGCCTGTTACCTAATAAATAGGTCTCCTACATTAGCTCTTGTTGATATGATGCCAATGGAAGCATGGTCGGGCCACAAGCCTTCACTTAGACATCTAAGAGTGTTTGGTTGTGAGGCATATGCTCATGTGCCAAAGGAGAAGTTGACAAAATTGAACAACAAAGCTATCAAATGTATCTTCATTGGATATAGTTATGGTGTGAAAGGATACAAGCTTTGGGATCCTATTGCACAAAAGGTATTTTATTCTAGAAGTGTTATTTTTAGAGAAACTAAGCCTTCTTCTATTATAGTGTAGCCAGAATGGATAGAAGAAAAGAAAGATGTGATTCAACTTCCTGCTACACCTGAGAAAGTTGAATCGAGGCCCTTAGAAAGATGAGATGTTGAAGAGAGCTCTATGAGTTATGAATCATCAAAGAAAGAGGGAGAACAAAATTATGAACTTGAACCTCTTGAACCTGAACTAGATCTTGTTCAAAGATCTACTAGACAAAGGAAACCACCTAAAAGGTATGGGTATTCTCCTAATGATTGGAGATGCATATTTGTATTGAATGCTAATATTGATGAATCAAGATCTATACAAGAGGCTCTTGGTATGAATGATTCAGAGTCTTGGAAAATAGCCATGGATGAAGAAATGGTAGCTCTTAAGAGGAATCAAACATGGGACCTTGTACCATTGCATGAAGGATGAAAGCCTGTTGGTTGTAAATGGGTGTTCAAAAGGAAGATGGGTTCAGAAGGAAGCATTGAGAAGTATAAAGCACATTTGGTTGCAAAAGATTACTCTCAAGTTGAGGGAGTAGATTATGGTGAGATTTGTTCTCTAGTAGCAAAAATGACATCCATTAGATTTTTTCTTTCTATTATAGTAGCTTATGATCTAGAGATCAAGAAAATGGATGTGAAAACTGCTTTCCTTCTTGGAGATTTGGAGGAAGAAATTTACATGTCATAGCCAGAGCACTATGTGTTAAAAGGTTTGATTGTAGAGTTAAAATCTCAACTCTCGATAAAGTTTGAAATGAAAGATCTTGGTGTAGCTAGGCACATTCTACGAATGGAGATTATAAGAGATAGACAGAGTAGAAAACTTTGGCTAGGCCAGAGTAAGTATGTTGGTACTATTTTGAAAAGGTTTAATATGTAGGATTCAAGACTATTGAGTGTTCCTATTACTATGGGAACAAAGCTTTCTAGCTCACAGTGTCCCACATCCCCATTAGAGATGGAAGAGATGAGTCAAGTACTATATCAGAGTGTTGTTGGAAGTTTGATGTATGCTATGATCTGTACAAGACTAGACATTGCCCAAGCAGTGGGAGTATTTTCCCGTTATATGTCTAATCTAGGAAGAGCACATTGGGATGTAGTAAAAAGAGTTTTCAAATACTTGTGGGGTACCTCAGAGTACTCAATATGTTTTCATGGAATAGGAAACAAGCATTCCTTGGATATTCGAGGCTATGTGGATTCAAACTAGGCCGATGATGTTGATAGAAGAAGATCCACCAGTGCATATGTGTTTACATTATTTGGTGGTGCAATCAATTCAATGAGCAAGCGATAGGCTATGGTCACTCTGTCCACTACTAAGGCAAAGTATATGAAAGCTACTTATGCCTACAAGGAAGCAATCTAGCTAAGGAGATTGTGTTCAGATATAGAGTTCAAACAAGGTGTAGTGACAATTTATAGTGACAACCAAAGTGCAATCTGCCTAGTGAAGAACTTGACTTTTCATGCTAGGACCAAGCACATTGATGTACAATATCATTTTGTGAAAGATATGGTCAAGGACGGAAAGGTGAAGCTAGAAAAGGTAGAGACTTTGGTGAATGTTGTTGATGCATTAACTAAGCTTGTAAGCACAGAGCAATTCAGATGGTGTTCAGAGTCTATGGGCCTCTTGGCCCCTAGCAAATAAGTCCATGACATTTTTGGATCCCCTAACTCTTGCAAGGTGTTTGACAAGTGGGAGAATGTTGAGAACATGTATCTCAACCTTGCAATCTTCTTTTAAAAAATTTCAAAATTTGTTTGTGGAAGTTTTCCACTTGTTTATGTCTTGGAAAAGAGTGTATAAAATACCAAAAGGTGCCTTGTCTATAGTAAAATATAGGAGGGCCATTTTTAGAGCATAGTTAGCTTGTTTTATGACTTTAATGGGGGGTCTAGACTAAGAGACAAAATTGTGGATGGGATTACTATTTTAACCTGGTTGTTTTTCCATATTGGAGATGTAAATATCAAAAATGGGTAACATGTGTCATGGTAGTTTTCCCCATGGTTTTGTAAAATCACAAGTGGTTTTTAGTTTGTAAAATCACTATAAAAGGAGGGCTTGGAGAGGTGTTTGTGTAATTGAGTTCAGTTTCCAAGACTAGTGCTAGAAGGAGTCTCTTTGAGTTTGAGTTATGGTTATGTGCTTCTATAAGAACTTGCATTGCAAGTGTATTGTAATCATCTTGGTTTGATAATACATTGTGTGAGTTTTGGAGGGTGGGGTTTTTCTCTTGGAAGGATTTCCCCATGGTAATCACTGTGTTATGCATTCATTATTATTTTGATTATGCTATTATGCATTTCTTGAGATCTCTGTAATAGTTAGTTGAATTTGCATAATCATCGTCTCAAAGATTAGTGTAGGAAGAAATTCCATGCACCTTTTCTTCCTTACAATTGTAGCCTATTTGTTTGAAAAAATATTGAAGGACAATATTCTTGATCATTTTTGGAGTGCCTCAAGTTGCACTTACTTTCAATGTTGCTTATATAATTCCTCACAAACATCTACAGAATAGGAGAAAGTGCATTGAAGATGGACCTCGTTGAACCTTTCCTTGTTGGAGTTATAGATTAGGTCTTTTTAGGTGCGCTGAAAATTTCTTCTTTATTTTTGAAATAGTTGTACTCCCATCCAAGCCAAAACCCTAGAAAATAAGTCATTTCAAATGTCAATGCATAGAGACATGTGGAGCAAGAAAGCTATAGAAAGTAGGTTGGCAACAGATGTGGCATGAATAAAAATGTGAAAAGATACATCAGACTCCATACTCATGTTCAATGCCAAGTGTTACTTTTGTCATTATAACAATTATGAGAGGACACATAAAATTTCTATATAAATAGATTCAATTAAGTGAATGACTATTGCAAGACCCTTTAAAATTTGGTCACACTTGTGTAACAGTACTAAAGTTAAGAATAATATTTTTAAAAGAGAAATTATATATATACAGACACACAGACACACAGACACACATACACATATGCATACAAGTACATGTATATGTATATGTATATGTATATATGTTAGTCTTAAAGATAAGAAGAATTTTTAGAAAATTAGTTATATAATTAGAAAATTAACATAATTTAAATTATATATAAAAAATTACAATATAAAGTTTTGGTGATATTAAAGATTTGTATGCCTTTCTTTGACAAGTAAAGATAATGTTTTTTGACACACACACACAGACACACACAATTGAAGTACACCACCATTTTTTTATTATTAAGAAAACATTTTCAATTCTTTTTAGAAAATATATTGGATAAAATCAATTTTGAATTCTTGACATATTTTTATTTAAGTAATAAAATTAATCATGAATTTTAAGAAATGATTTCTTACATAAATAATGAAAAGTTTGGTACATAAATCTATAACAAAAAATGAAAAATGTAAAAAATGAATTAAAAAATATAAAATGAAAGTTTGGCTTGGTAGAAGTTTTAATTCACTAAAATATACGTTATTTATTAGGATCACTAGTAGATGTAATTGCACTTTGTTAAGGTATGTGTTTTTCAATTTCTTTTGCCTCTTATATTTATAAGAGAGTGAGAGAATAGACATGTCTCTTAATGGGACACATCTATTCATTGACATTATATATATATATATATATGAACTCCCTCTTGGCTAGGGAGGATAAACATAAGATGTGTACTACACCATTGGTAATATTTAGGAATGCCCAATTTTAAGGACATATTTTATCAAAAGATCTTCATCATTTTGATATCTCATTTGATATCATGAGTATTGGTCTTCTAGAATATCAACATATGATATTCACCAAATACTTTAAGTAACATTTTGATATCACATTTGATATCATGAGTAGTCTTCTAGAATATAACACATGATATTCACCAATTACTCAATTAAGGTTTCATATCACATCTTATATCATGAGTATTGATCTTCTTGAATATCGACACATGATATTCATCATGTACTAAAAAATGTTTATAAGGTATCTGTACGTGCATTTTGATAATGTGTACCATATAAACATCTGCCATGCAAAGTATAAACTCTCATGATCTCCATAGACATCATAAGATATCCATCGTAATAGAGAATTAAGTTGTTATAAGATTATCACCTTTCAATAACATTTGCAAATACAAGTGACAATCATTTAGAACTTGTCACTTCCTCGTGATATACATAGGGGTTAGGCCCAAATATTCATGAAGAATATTCATGAATTGTAGTCTACTTGACTCATATAATTTATTGATTACTAGATAATCCATCTCAACATTGTCAACTCCCTCTGAATCAATATGACCAAGATCACCAAAGTTTGACTAGACCATATCGTCTATATTCTCCTTCAGATGAATGTGTTAGACTCCCTCTAAATATGAATCTTCTGAGCTTCTTTAGCTTTAAAGAAATGCAAGGCTCCCTCTTTTTCTTGTAAGAACATCCTCGAAAAAGATCAAGGCAAATAACTCTTATAGTGCATATAGAAAAATAAATGAGAGAGATTTTCTTTATACAATACTTAAAATTGTACTCCAAAAGAGAATTCTTATCTCATGTAGTCAAAGACTAATGCCCTCTAGATGACTTCCTTATTCATTACTAATTGTTTTTCTTGTTTATAATTATATTTCATATTTCATTCTATTTAATAACAATATTAGTAATTCACAATAATGCTAATAAATTATATTGTATAATATATTTATACTTACCTTGATAGGAGTCCTTTTCTTTCCTCGATGATAGAACTTTACAATATTTTTTCTTAATCAACTACCAATAATTTCTGAATTATATATATATACAGTTAAGTAATAATAAATTTTATATTAAAATACATATTATAACTTACTATAATCTCAACGGTGATAACCTTTTACCCTCCACTCTATTGTCCAATATGAATGACCATATTGTTAGTAATAGAAGGGATCGTGACATCAAATAATAGGATGTTGTGACTCGAGATGATCAACACCTCTATGAGCATTGGGCATGAGTATAGACTTTGTAACTCATAAAATTTGTATCATTTCCTCATGATATATGCTAAGTGTAAGCTCACTTAATTTTTCCGCCTGCTAACTTACTCTTTAATTTTTATGATTCTATTGTTACCTTCCCATCATATCCTACAATTGGTCGAGAATGACGATAACAAGGAAATCGTGATCTATCCCTATCTTGAAGCAACGCAATAATAAAGGAGTGTATTTGAACTGAGAGCATTGAATTGAAGAAACCACAGAAGCTCCTGTGCCTTCCCATTCACATTTAGCTATGGAATCAGAGATAGCCATTTCAAAGTAAAGCACTGGATGGAGGCTAGTGAACAGGCCACAACCACATATCAACTACCCACCTTTTCATCTTCACATTCCTTCGGGACAAGGGAGAAGGTCATATGGAGGGTGGCTTCAGCTGCATATGTCGTGCTTCAACATGCGAGCAACACAGCCACATATTAGATTACAAATCTTGTTTCAAGAGAGGTTGGAATCATTAGTTAGAGTCTTGAATGGCGTGGCAGATGGATCACGTTGCCTCTGCACACTTGCTTAATGCACTTTATTATTTCTCATTCGATGTGAATACTATTCTCCGACAAATATTTTCCCTTCCTTTCCAGTTCTGGATACAAGAATAAAGAGGTATACTTCGAATAAGGGTCTATCGCAATCTTTGATATTTAATGTTGTCTGTCGAAAGGTATTCGTAGATCCAATTATGGAGCCTTCTGGGATGAATCCCCCATTCCTAGCCATAGACCATAATGTTTTCTTCCCATGAATCACTCTCTTTTCCGATAGACGGATCATAAAAAATTGTTAGATGTTTACCATCTCAGGAAGATGAATTCTCTAATCCATATAGACATTGCCACCTTTTTTTCCCATTTATCTGAGTAAGTACGTCGGGTATAAATGATACAGCCCTTCCTACTTGACCAATCCACACAAACACATACACACAAACACAAATATATTAGTATAATTTATTTGAGTAAAGCAACAAAATATCAACAATATTTATAATCTAAATCAATTTTGGAATTAAATTTTGAAAAAAATTAAAAATTAAAAATGTAGTAATGATTAGTATCTACAAATTTTAAATTGTAGGAATAAGATTCGACAATGACATGATTTTCTTCTTGATCCTACAAACTATGAATTAGTCTACATTAGCTCTAAAAAAATTGAGCTATCTATGTCTAGCTTCCATCTTGTTTATCTCACAAAAACCTACATATTTGATTGTATTGTTAGACTTCTCTACGAGTATGGATATTGAGCTAGGTCTTGACATCCATCGAGGCATAATAGAAAATATATTTTAAAAACAATCAGCAACGATGGATACACAATGCATATGCATAAGTAGTGGTGTTACAAAAGTTATAGGTTCTTGTGGCCTTCCAACACCATATTTTTTTATAAAAATAATTAATGCAAGCATTACATTTTCTATTGCTTTAATCCCTTCAAAAGAATGTACATTTAAGAATTCATGTAACTCCTCACATAGAACACAATATTTGCACAAAATAAATTTTTTGAAAAATCTAAGAAGCCTTCAAGTGTGGGTAGTTCATAGAGGTAAAGCCAAATTTAAACCAATGTTAGTATTCTTCTCATTCCTATGATAAAATAGAGCATTTAGGAATTCCCAATTTATCCTAAAAGTCACTAGACACATGATGATATTAAGTATAAATTTGAGTTATTTGTCAAAGAAGTTGCATGTCTTATGTATGGAGCATTGAATGTTGTTTTACGCATCTACTAAAAAGTGAGGTTGTGACAAGAAATAGATCATTAACAATGATTTCGATGGATTTTGGAATGGTGATTTTGTTGTCTGGAAATCTAACTTTGGTGATGTTTATGATGTAGAGTAGGAATTAAAATAGATGAGCATAACAAATAACATTGGTAATATATATTTTAAAATACTATTAGAGGATAATGCTTAGTCCTTATATGATTTCCATCATGATCATACTTTTGATCAATTATCACAATTTATTTTTAGTAACCAAAGGATATACAAATTAATGCATAAACTTGGTAATATAGAGAAATTCTAAAATAAAATTCTTTTTTAAAAAAATTACAAAAATGAAAGTGCCTATAGTGAGGGTTTTTTAATTCTATTTATAATACATATAATATTTCTACTAAATTTTATATTTAGGATTTTTTAATCAATAAAAAGCCTAGATGGAAATAGATGAAGGTCAATTAGAGCTAGGTAGAACAATGTGAGTTATATGTTTCACTTGTGGTGTTCATTTTCTAGAGAAATTTCAAGAAATCAACATACAACCTATTTGCATAAAGCCTACAATCATGGCATTCTATGAGACAACTTGGGATGTTTGAAAGTATCTAATTGGAGTAGTCTTGCCTTGTGATCTCTTTGAGTTTTCATAGAGTGTGCCAACAACATCATTGACTTACTCTTTTCCCTACTAGCTATGTGAGAATACACTTTTTGATGCATCAAATCTAGCAAAGCCTACCTCTAAATAAAAATTTACAAATTAAATACATGTTTTGTGTAGGCTTCGCTATTAGGTTAATTTAGTGGTTCTATTTGACTTCTATAGTAACACAAGTAGATTTAAAGATTGCATAGAAAGAACTCTTTCAACCCACTCCACATTTGTCATAACCAAGTAAAACTGTAGTGACATATAATGCTTTACAGGTTTGAACACCTGAAGACCTATTTTGTAAGGCTAACATTGACAATTTACTATGCACTTTAATAGTAGTGTGCTCTTTCGTATTGACATTCAAGAGGACATCTACATGAGAATATTAAATTGTTGTATGTTTGGACTTGATGGCTCTTGAAGTTGATTTTATTCATTGAACTTGACCAAGGGAATAAACCAATTGAACTGTGTACTTTCTATTGGGACTTCATTGGAGTAGGCTGTGTGCTATCCTAGCTTTATGGATAGTTAGGGTCGAGCAAATATTACATAACATCATCCATCTATGTATATGAAATTTTGAAATATTCTCCTACTTCACTCCAACAAGTCTACATGATGTTAATGATCATATCTAGGGTAACTTCGTGATCAAGACCCAACAACTTATAATACAATTCGGCTAAATCCTTGCATCGATTGGTGCAAGTGCTAGTTATATGATAAGGGTCAGAGTATTCTTATAATAAATGAATACAAATTGTTTACTAATCAATGTAAATTTAAAACAATTTTAATTTACAGAAAGCACTACTCAAAAAGGATATAAATTTAAATGAATAATATGAGTAAGTCAAAACATTTACCTATTCTTTGATGGTGATATGAGTGCCTAATAATTAGCCCGAAAGAAAATCCTTTTATGAGTGAAGGTGAATAAAAGTCATACATCCATGGGCTCTTGCTCGTTGAGAGCATGGGCATTAAGAAAACACGTGTTCAATAATGATATTGAACTAACTATTAAACTAAGTACATCCAGATAAGTTCATACAGACGTGGAGTTCTGCGCATCCTCAATATTTTTGAGGCTGATCTGTTGAGCACAAATTGTTGACTCCAACCAGATGCCCCTCAGTTTATTCCAATCGGGGATCATTCTCCATAACAATGACCAGATATTTTTATCTTATTGGGAAATTAGAGCGGCACAATCTTTGAACGTTACTTCTATGCAGCGTCAAATCTTTCCTCTAGTCAAGTTGTGTACAAATATGAAATCAGAGCCGCACTTGGTTTGTCAAAGATCACGTCTTTCATCATTCTTGTAAACAATCTTTCTTCTTCTCCTGAAATTTACGGCCGGATTGAGTGACAATCAAGATGTAGAATCTAATTTCAGAAGCAGTACACTAATTTTCAAGCGTGACAGATGACCTTATTTGCATATTGGTAATCTAATAATGCTCTTTTACCTATTGTGAATTGGCAACAGATAAAGCCGTATCAATAAGTGCAGCTTCTGCATAGAAAAGAATCATTCGCACATTTTAACATCCACCAAAATCAGTATGAGATAGAGAGGAGGACGTTTCTTATGTTTCACGACACCATTGTGTTTAATGTGCCAATATTGAATGATCTTATTAGTTGGTGCAAAGTTTGATCGTTCAAATTTGAGCTCTGGTGTAAAGGTGGTTGTTAAGTTGGTTGAGTGAGGATGGTGGAATAAAAAATAGGAACGTAAGGTTGAAATTGTAGGGGACAGGCTAATATCCAGAGAAAATGTACTAAAGACAAAACAAAGTGGAATAAAAAATAGAAAAGTAAGTTTGAAGTTGTAGGGGACAGGCTAATATCAAGACAAAATGTACTAAAGACAAAACAAACTAACTTATTTTTAGTTAGATTCACGAAAATATAGTGATTTATTTCCATTTTTTTAATTTTTTTTTTAGAATACAAATGATGCAAATCATGAAGATCAAATGCTGAAATTTTCAGAAAAATCCATGATGTTTTCGATTTTTTGAAAATTGGTCAACTGTACAGTTTGTAGAGAGGATAGCCCTATCCAAATTGCAGGTGGTGTTTTTGACTATTTTTGCCCTCATTCAACCTATTTAGATAACAGATTTCAGAAATATTTAATCTTTAATGTACTAGATTCTTTCACAATTAATTAACACATCAAGTTATCCTTGTTTTGCTATTTTGCAGAAGTTTCATTCTACCCCCTTGCGAAATAGCAGAATTAGTTTACTTTGAATGTACCATGTGCTATCCTTCTATTAAACCAATGGATTTTTCCATGTAGCATGGGATTAACTTCATGTTACCCCATTTCTCTATTTCGTAGGAGGTCATTGTGGCAGCCTGCAAAATGGAAAAAACTTTTGCTAGGTTTTCCACTATTTGTTGGAAATTGTGCCAACCATAAGATTTTAGGGGTTTCTTCATCAATAATTGTGTTTTAATCACTTATTAGAAGAAATTTGTGGCATCTGAGACATTAATTTCAAATAGAATGATCTTCACCAATAGTTCTTCTTTTTTGCTATTGCCTTTATTTTGGAGACTTTAAGAAAGACCTTGTGTCCTTTAAAACTTTGGTCCAAAATAGAATTTAAGTCATTGATACACAATCATCCTATGGTTATAAAAAATTAGGTTAGTATATGTTAGATGATATAAAATTAAGTAAGATACCTTACTAATATACTAAAATTTAATTGAGCTTCCAAGGGCATTGCCTGAAAAACCCCTGCAGGTGCATTGCCAGTCAACCCCACCCTATACTGCAATGATGAAGGCACTAGGGGAACTACTACTAGACCACACAAAGGGTGTTGCCCCTTGATCCCAAGGGAAATTGCAGAGTTAAAAGCAAGAAAATTTGAACCTTCAAGTCTGATAATTAATTATTCTTAATAGTGGCAGATTCACCAGGATTTTATAGAATTTTTATGCAAATTAAAAAAATTGCAAGTTCAAATAATATTTTTCCCACTTTGCTTCAAAATAATCTAGAGAAGGTGATAGGAAGAAAGAGGTAGATAATGAATAGTATAATGAGATGTAGAGAGAGGGTATGAGGAAGAGGAACACACACACACACACACACACACACACAGAGGCATACATAAATACATACATACATACATACATGAGTAAAGCGACAAAATATCAATAATATTTATAATCTATATCAACTTTGGAATTAAAGTTTGAAAAAAATAAAAAATAAAAATTCTAAAAATGATTAATACCTACAAATTTTAAATTGCAGTGATAAGAATTGACAATGACACGATTTTCTTCTTGATCCTACGAGCTATGAATCAGTCTACATTAGCTATGAAAATTTTGAGGTATCTATGTCTAGCTTTTATCTTGTTTATCTCATAGAAGCCCACATATTTGATTGTATTATTAGACTTCTCTACGAGTGTGGATATTGAGCTAGGTCTTGACATCCACTAAGATATAATAGAAAATAGATTTTAATAACAATCAACAACAATGGATACACAATGCATATGCATAAATAGTGGTGTTCCAAAGCTATAGGTTCTTGTGGCCTTCCAACATCATATTTTCTTTTAAAAATAATTAATGAAAGCATTACAACGACTGTTGGTTTAATCCCTTCAAAAGGATGTGGGTTTAAGAATTCATGTAACTCCTCACATAGAACACAATATTTCTACAAAATGAATTTTTTGAAAAATATAAGAAACCTTCAAGTGTGGGCAGTTCATAGAGGTAAAGCCAAATTTAAACTAATGTTGGTATTCTTCTTTTTCCTATGATAAAATAGAGCATATAGGAATTCCCAATTTATCCTAAAAGTCACTAGACACTTGATGATTTTGAGTATAAATTTGAGTTATTTATCAAAGAAGTTACATGTCTTATGTATGGAAGTTTGCATGTTGTTTTACGCATCTACAGAAAATTGAGGTTGTGACCATAAATAGATTGTTAACAATGATTTCGATGGATTTCAAAATGGTGATTTTGTTGTCTAGAAATCTAATATTGGTAATGTTAATGATGTGGAGTAGGAATTAAAATAGATGAGCATAACAAATAACATTGGTAATATATATTTTAAATACTATAAGAGGATTATGCTTAGTCCTTATATAATTTCCATTGTGATCATACTTTTGATCAATTACCACAATTTATGTTTATTAACCAAAGGATATAAAAACTAATGTATAAACTTGATAATATAGAGAAATTCTAAACCAAATTTCTTTTTTAAAAAAAAGAAGAAAATGAAAGTGTTTACAATAAGGGTTTTTTAATTCTATTTATAATGCATATACTATTTCTACTAAATTTTATATCTAGGATTTTTTAATCAACAAAAAGCCTAGATGGAAATAGTTGAAGGTCAACTAGAACTATATAGAACAATGTGAGTTTTATGTTACACCTATAGTGTTCATTTTCTAGAAAAACTTCAATGAATCAACATATAACCTATTTGCATAAAACTTACAATCAGGGCATTCTATGAGACAACTTGGGATGTTTGAAAGTATCTAATTGGAGTATTCTTACCCTGTGGTATCTTCAAGTTTTCATAGAGTGTGCCAACACATCATTGACTTACTCTTTTCCCTAGTAGCAGTGCTAGAGAATACACTTTTTGATGCATCAAATCTAGGAAACCCTACCTCTAAATGAAAATTTACAAATTAAATATATGTTTTGTGTAGGCTTCACTATCAGGCTAATTTAGTGGTTATATTAGACTTCTATAGTAACACAAGTAGATTTAAAGACTGCATACAAACAACTCATTCAACCCACTCCACATTTTTCATAACCAAGTAAAAATATTGTGAGATATAATGTTTTATAGGTTTGAACACCCCAAGACCTATTTTGTAGGCCTAACATTGACAATTTACCCTACACTTTAAGGGTTCGTTTGGTGAGCGGAATAGGAATACGTATTCCAAAAATTTTGAATTCCTTATTTGGATGCACCAAAACGGGATTGGAATACGAAGGAAAATAGGAATACATATTCCAATTTTGGCCCAAAAATGGGGTTTTGCAATTCCACCCAAATAGGTGTTATTGGAATATGTATTACTATTCCATTTTTTTTAATTTTAGAAAACATAAATTTTTGGGTCTGCGAATTCCCATCAAATATTGGCTGAACCAAACAGAGAACAGGAATACGTTCTATTCCAGAATATGTATTCCTATTCCGCTCACCAAACGGGCCCTAAGAGTAGTGTGTTTTCTAGCATTGGCATTCAAGAGCACATCTGCTTGAGAATATTAAATTGTTGTATGCTTGGACTTGATGGCTCTTGAACTTGATTTTATTCATTGAACTTGGCCAAGGGAATAAACCAATCAAACTATGTGCTTTCTATTAGGGACTTCATTGGAGTAGGCCATGTGCTATCCTAGCTTTATGGACAGTTAGGGTCGAGCAAATATCACATCACATCATCCATTTGTCCTTTTAATTATGTATAAGAAAATTTGGAATATTCGTGTACTTCACTCCAATAAGTCTACATCATGTTAACGATCATATCCAAGGTAACTTCGTGATCAAGACACAACAACTTATAATACAAATTGGCTAAATTCTAGCATTGATTGGTACAAGTGCTAGTTATAAAAGTCAAAGTATTCTTAAAATAAATAAATAAAAATGTTTACTAATAAATGTGAATTTAAAAGAATTTTAATCTAAATAACACTAATAAGTAAGCATTACTCGTAAAGGGTATAAACTTAAACGAATAATATGAGTGAGTGAAAACTTTAACCTATTCTTTGACGGTGATATGTGTGGCTTACTCATAAAGGGTATAAACTCAAATGAATAATATGAGTGAGTCAAAACTTTTACCTATTCTTTGATGGTGATATTTGTGGCTAATAATTAGCCGGAAAGGAAATCCTTTTATGAGGGAAGGTGAATACAAGTCATATATGCATGGACTCTTGCTCGTTGAAAGCATAGGCATTAAGAAAACACGTGTTCAATGAAACTATTAACCTAAGTACATCCGAACAAGTTCATACAGACGTGGAGTTCTGCGCATCCTCAATATTTTTGAGGCTGATCTGTCTGGCACAAATTGTTGACTCCAACAACATGCCCCTCAGTTTATTCCAATCGGGGAATCTTTCTCCATAACGATGATCAGATATAATCGATTACGCAGCCTGTATTTTCATCTTAGTGGGAAATTAGAGCCGCATAATCTTTGAACGTTACTGCCGTGCAACGTCGGATCTTTCCTCCAGTCAAGGCGTGCTAGTGCTTAGTCAAAGATCACGTCCTTTATTATTCTTGTAAACCTATCTTTTTTCTCCTGAAACTTACGGCTCGATTGAGTGACAATCAACACGCAGTATCTAATTTCAGGACCAGTGCACTAATTTTCAAGCGTGGAATTGAATGATAATCTAATTGACAATCTAATAATGCTCTTTTACCTATTGTTATCAGCCACGAAAAATGTTAACTCTTGTATTACTTTTCACAATTTTGAAAAAAAAAATCTTTAAGTCTCCCTCCTTCGTATAGGAGACGTTTTTCGTGTCGGCATAGCATCAGAATTGGCAACAGATAAAGCCGTAGCAATAAGTGCAGCTTCTGCATAGAAAAGAATCATTCGTACATTTTAACATCTACCAAAATCAGTATGAGATGGAGATGGGCGGATAAGAGGAGGACGTTTCTTATGTTTCATGACACCATTGTGTTTAATTTGCCAATATTCAATGATCTTAGTCGGTGAGAAGTTTAATTGTTCAAATTTGAGCTATGGTGAAAAGGCCAACTGCTTAAACATCACATACTAAGGCTTGATTCTTATGTTAAAACTGTTAAATAGTCAAAGTTGATTTATTTTTCCAAGCTTAATTTCTTCTTTAGTGTATTATATTTAATGGTGATAGTGAAAAATGGTTGTTTAATTGGTTGACTGAGAATGGTGGTATGAAGAATAGAAAGCTATTTATTAAGGTTCAAATTGCAAAAGGCGTGGTTGACAACTTTTGTCTACATTCAACCCATCACAATAACTGATTTAAGAAATCTTTAATGAGCTAGATTCTTTCACAGTTAATTAACACGTCAAAACTGCAATTGACCTTTGTGTTATATGTGTTTTGCTATTTTGTTGAGGTTCAATTATGCCCCCTTGAGAAATAGCAGAATCGGTTTACTTTGAATGTTCCATGTGCTCTCCTTCTATTAGAGTGATGGATTTTGCGATCTGGTGGAGGTTAACATTCATGTTAACCCATTTCTCTATTTCATAGGAAGTCATTGTGGTAGCTTATGAAATGGAAAAATATTTTGTTGGAAATTGTTTCAACCTCTAGAGTTTAGGGGTTTCTTCATGAATAAGTGTATTTTAATCACTTAGTAAGATAACTTTTGGTGCATATGAGACATTAATTTCAAATAGAAAGATCTCCATCAATGGTTCATGTTTCTTTTTTGGCAGATTAGATCTTTCATGTGTGGGTCAACTCTATAGGTGTATGCATGTAGGTTAGCACTTTGTTTTATCATTTCCCTTATTTTATGAGAGTGCCACAATCTAATTCTTTGTGGCCATTACACATTTCAAAGGCCAATTCTTTATTGTTGAGTGACTTTTTTAGGCTTTGTAGCATGACACCAATGCACTCCATGTTTGTTTATTGGTTGCAAAGATCAAATTTGTCTAATTTATCCTTTCACTTTGATACAAGGAGGAGGTGTTATACTTGTTCTTATTACAAACTCTCAAACTAGGCTTCTTCCAAACCTATCAAACATATTTCCATCAGTCCTTCAGGACTCTTCCAAGGCTAGAGACCATGTGGTTGGCCTTTTACTCATGCCACTCTCACCTATTCCAAGTATTTCTACCTATACCTTCACAAACCCAAACAACTATCTCTCACACCTCTCAACACCTCAACTACCTTACACCCTCCACGATCCTTCACAGCACCATATTCCAACTTGCTTTCAAATGCTTAACTCATTACTAATAAAGGGATTTCAAACATGCATATGGTTCTACACACCTTGGTGGGCTTCAAAAATTAATTCTTACAAATCAAAATCTTTCAAACATATACAAAAACTAAAGGGAGATTCAAAGACCCATAACTGAACTCTATTAAATTCCAAAATCTTAGGTTCTAACTTATTCATTAAGGCATATAACTCGTAGGCCCTAATCTACGCTAATAGGCCTAAAGAACATACTCAAACTATAACTTCTCAAAACCCTCAAGAACTTGGAAAGCAACTTTCAATATACTATTAACTTATCGAAATCTTTCCAACTACTGACTTTCAAGCTCCTAGTCATTGTGGAGATACTCAATCCTTGAAACCCTTGTTATAATGAGGGTTTCATTGCTGAATATGACAACTATCTCAAAAACTTCAGTTTCTTTTTTGTTCCATCCTTCCAAGAGAATCTTCAACATCTCCTAAATGCATACCAACCTTCAAACACACATGCACACCATAACTAGACCTTTTTCATGTTTTATTCAAGAATGTCGATTCACCATTTCTGCTTGCAACAATAGTTAACATGTTGATTCATGGTCAACTTTGTGCTATCCAATACAGTATGTTGTGGACCATTAAAAAGGTAATATAAAATGTTAAAGGACACCTTTATAAATTCCCTAATTTCACACTATGAAACATACAAACAATATGCTCACTACAATCCGAAACTATGGAGTATTTACTATCAATATACAGAGTAATCAGCTGTTGGTAACAACTTAATGATATCATGCACATTTGCATTAGTTCTAAGATTCATTCCACCATGTAAGAAACTTAAGAACCACTAAGAATAGGAGATAAGAGGAAAGGTAAAGGGACTGCAATTCAAATACTAGTAAATCAATAGTATTTCACAAAAACATTGATTTCTATTTCACAAACCATATACAAAGCCCTGCATTTCTCTTCTTCACATATCCTCCTCTATCTTCTACATGATATTATATTGTTTTATACAAACACATAACCTTTCACCTTATCTAAGACCTCATCCAAGATGGATGACTTTCCATCTTCCAAAACTTGTCATTTTGCAAAAAATTGTTGATAGCAACTTTTTTGACAATTTAACAATTTTTGCACATATTTGCATTTTATTCTTTCACATGCTTTCTAGGCACCCTAAATAGGTCCAACATCATATTATGACCTTTTAACGCTATATTGCCTTACATGGTATTTTCTAGATTTTGAGAGACATTGACTCACTTTGACTCATATTGCTTAAAACATGAACTTAGTCAATGTGACTTGAATTGAACACTTAATAACATGAATTGGAATAACTAATATACTAACCTATGAAGACTCAAAAAATACTAAGTAGGACTTAAAATTCCATGGAGATGGTCAAGGTGCTCCTGCACCATACTCCCCTTATAGAAAAATCTCAAGTTACTTGAGTTTGCTATAGGGACTTTGTCTGATGTTGATGCTGCCTCCTTGTTCACTTGCTTGCCAGCTTGTCCAACTAGTGTCCTTTTTCTTCTTCATATTGCTTCAAATGATTTAGATCTTCTCTATCTTTCTTGGAGGCCTAATTGTGATCTTCAATTCTATCTTGGACTAAAGGAATGATTAGCATTGTGCCAATGTCTGGTAGCTCCTTTATCTGAGGTACCACTGCTCCACATGAACCAATCATTTTCATTTTCATCCAAGGTTTTCCTTACCTTGGTGACACAAATACAATACTCTGACTATTCAACATACCACTTGCCAAAAATAATGGCTTCATTAGCAACCTTACTATTTTCACAACTTCCTTCCTCTGATTACCTCCTATCTAATTCAAATATTACTTGCCAATAATAAAAAAATCTAGCCTCTCCAAGGAATATGTCCCTATTCTCTATATAAATTGATGTATTCTTTACCTCTTTCACTGATCCAATCTTCACACAGTCTTCCTCTTTCCTATTCTCATCATCATTTTTAGTCATAGTGTTGAATGTTTTCTCCATTTTCTCTTCATTCTGCAAGGACTTCACTTCCACATTATGTTCCCACTCTTCTTGTATTTCCTCTTCACTCTTGTTGTCCTCTATTTTGGACATTAGTTCTCCCCTTGGCTTTGTGATTTGGTCTAACCTAGTGATCATTTCTTTTCCATCTGCCTGATCCTCTATCTTAACATATTCTTCAATCTATTTAACCTCTTGATTGTCAACTTTCTTCTTAGTTTATGCTTGCTGCATTATTAATACCTCTATTCTCCTTCCCCTTTCTTCATTATTTGCTAGTGCCTCCTTCAAATTTCTAATCTCCTCTAACATATTCTCCTCCTCTTCATTTTGTTTTCTCTTTCTCATTTCTTCCTCCTTTTGTCTTCTCAAGGCATCCTTGTAACATACCCATGCCTTCCATACTTCTTCTAGAGGTGTCATCCTTATCAAAAGAAACTAAACAACTCTCTCAAGGTGTCTCAAATTACCAACCTGATCAAAGAAACACAAACTGACTTTTCTCTTGCTCAAATCAAAATCTTGCCCCACAACAATCAAACTTTTGCAACTAGTACAACTGTGCTCTCCAATATGGTCTAATCTTGCTCTAATACCAAATGTGATGCAAGGAGGAGGTGTTATACTTGTTTCATATTACCCAAACTCTTATAAATAGGATTATTCTAAACCTATCAAATGTATTATAATCAGTTCCTTGGAACTCTTCCAAGGCTAGAGACTAGGTGGTTGGCCTTTTAATCATTGCATGCTCACCTATTCCAAGTATCTCTACCTATACCTTCACAAACCCAAATAACAATCTCTCACACCTCACAACACCTCCACTACCTTACACCCTCTAGGATCTTTCACATCACCATATTCCAACTTACTTTCAAAGGCTTAACTCATTACCAATGAAGAGATTTCAAACATGCATAAGGTTCTGCACACCTTGTTAGGCTTCAAACATTGATTCTTAAAAATTGACTAATGAAGGCTCTTCCTTGTAGCTCCACCTTGGGATTTAGGTGAAAAATAAAAATATTTCAAACATCTACCAAAACTAAAGGTAGGCTCGAATACCCATCACTAAACTCTTTTAAATTCCAAAATCTTAGGTTCTAATTTGTTCATTAAGGCATATAACTCATAGGCCCTAATCTAGGGTAATAGGCCTAATGAACATACTCAAAGAATAACTTCTCAAGACCTGAAATAACTTGAACAAACAAAATTCAATAAATCATTACCTTATCAAAAACTTTCCAACTACTAATTTTCAATCTCTTAGTCATTGGGGAGATACCCAAACCTTCAAACCCTTGTTATAATGAGGGTTACCTTGCTGAATATGACAACTATCTCACAAACTTTAGTTTGTTATCTATTCCATCCTTCAAAGATAATATTAAAAATCTCATGAATGCATACTAACCTTCAAACACACATGCACACCATAACCAGGCCTCTATCATGTTTTATTCAAGAATGTCGATTCATTGTTTCTACTTGCAACAAGAGTTAACATGTTGATTCATGGTCAACTTTGTGGTATGGAATACAGTATGTTGCGGACCATTAAAATGGTAATATAAAAAATTAAAGGAAATCTTTATAAATTCCTTGATTTTACACTATGAAACATACAAACAATATGCTCACTGCAATCTAGAACTATGCAGTATTTACTATCAATATATAGAGTAATCAGCTCTTGGTAAGAAATTAATGATATCATGCACATCTACATTAGTTCTAAGATTCATTCCACCATGTAAGAAACTTAAGAACCACTATAATCATAAGATAAGAGGAAAGGTAAAGGGACTGCAATTCAAATACTAGTATATCAATAGTATTTCACAAAAAAACATTGATTTCTATTTCACAAACCATATACAAAACCCTTCATTTCTCTTCTTCACATATCCTCCTCTATCTTCTACATGAGATTATATTTTTTTATACAAAAACATGACCTTTCACTTCATCTAAGAGCTCATCCAAGATGGATGACTTTCCATCTTCCAAAACTTGTCATTTTGCAAAAAATTGCTGATAGCAACTTTTTTTGACAATTTTACATTTTTTGCACATATTTGCATTCTATATTTTTCATATGCTTTCTAGGCACCCTAAATAGGTCCAACATCTTATTATGACCTTTTTATTTCTCTATCTATTGCCTTACATGAAATTTTCCACATGTTGAGGGACTTTGACTCACTTTGACCCATATACCTTAAAACATGAACTTGGTCAACATGACCTTAAAGGAACACTTAATAACATGAATTGAAACAACTAATACACTAACCTATGAAGACTCAAAAAAATACTATCTAGGACTCAAAATTCCACAGAGATGGTTAGGGTGCTCCTGCACCACATTTGATGGATACATTAATTGTGTTTTTCCATATCACTTCAAATGGTAAATTTGCTTCAAAGATAAGATTTCTTTCTAATATTTCTTAATTGCTCAACTTTGTAACTTTAACTAAAGTCTTGTTGGTGTTTGAACTGTTAGTATTAACCATAGACATAAAATATAGTTACATGCAAATATAACCAATATTAGTAAATAATAGATCTCAAAGAAGAGAGCATAAGACACCAAGATTTAATGTGGTTCACCCAATCCTTGGGCTACATCCACCAACAACAAATCCCATATTATTACTCTCTAGTGATTACAATCTACAATCTCTTACAGCGCAATACCACCGCAAGAAGCTACAATATCACCATTACATTATGAAATTCCTAACCCTAACCTAGTTTATACAAGATTTTGTCGCGTATAAAATTTGGGCTAGAATAAGTCATCCAATAGAAAAATAATTTTCAATGCCTTTTACAATATAAGGTCATTTTTTGGCTTTAGGGGTGTTGCCCCTGAAAACCCCTATAAGTGTGTTTCCCCTCAACCCTACCCTTATTGTGGAGCACACCTGGGGTGTAATGTTCCCACTTTAGCAATTAAATTAATTTCTTATAAAGTCATTAAATAAATTAAAATTAAAAGGTGGCTTTATATTTAATTATTAATTACAAGGGAGTAGCTTCTAGGGTATGTATTAATTATTGGAAGGATGGAAGCCTCTCATGATTTAATTAATTATTGCTAGGGAGGAATTTCTAGGGTATGCATTAATTATTGGAAGGAGAAGCTTCTAGCTCTTGCAATTAATCAATGTTTAGTTCCTTCCAGAAGGATGAAGAAAAGGATAAATAGGGTTGAAAGTTTCATTGTTGATCATCGGATGATTATAACTTGCATTTGATAAGAGCTTGGATGTGTGAATCACAATCCCTTCTGTTGGCAATAGAGGACGTTCATTCTCTATTGTAACATTCTAGATGTCATTCCCTTAGGGTTTGGCCTTTGGAATACATCTCTTTGTACTTGATTGCAACATTGTTAGAATTAATATAATTTCAGCAGTTGATTCAGCTTTTGGGCATTCTTGGGTGTCCATTACATGGGGCACTATTCCTTGACCCCATCTTAATCTAGGGGGAAACCATGTCAAATAAACCTTTGAGTTTGATTAGGCCTCACATCAAAACATGAACTTTAAGTCTAGTTCTTAGTTATGCCTAAACTCTCTAAACCACAAACTTGTAAATAGTTTATAGGTCCCACTCTGCTTCATTATAGTAGCATTATTCTTTGTATTTGTAACTCTCATTTGGCCTTTCATGAATATAAATGTTTAGTTTTATCTTATCTTGCTAGTCTGATATATTGTATAGTCTCTTGTCTTGTATGGATTATTATTACTTTTTAAAAAAAAGTTTGTATGTCATGTTTAACATATTGTTGAATGTCGTATTGTAAAATTGTCTCCTTTCAACATTTCATTAGGTTTACCGTCATGTAAATTCTGGAAGAGTAGATAGGAGTCAAGATATGTGTATTTGGGTGAAAGGATAACTTTCGTGGCTAATATTCACCAATTGGCCAATTTCAATCATTGGGAACCCATAATTTGGATAAAAATTTTGAACTTTTGTGGTGGCCATGTCACCTATATATTATAAAAAGTGTGTTCCATGCATAATACAATCACCAATAGTTATATGAAATTATTTGTATTTCAATGAAGACTTCACCAATAGAATCTATAATTTCCACATGGTCAATTAAATATTTTCACTAGCCATTTTGAAGGCTTGTCTTAATTGGCAACCATTTTCACCAATATGTGGTCAAGATTTTAAGGTTAGGGAACAATGTAAATATATATATTTTACATGTACCTCTATTCTAGATACTTTATATGAAACCTTTTGTCCTTTTAAATTTTAGCACAAAATACATTTAATAAAGGTCTCTTGCCTTTATTTTGGAGACTATGAAAAATCTCATGTCCTTTAAATATTGGTCCAAAATATAATTTAGGCCATTGATACATGATCATCCAATAGTTACAAAAAATCAGGTTAGTATATATTAGATGGTATAAAATTAAGTAATATGCCTTATTAATATACTAAAATTTATTTGATCTTCCAAGGGTGTTGGTCCCAAAAATTTCTGTGGGTGCATTGCTAGTCAACCCCACCCTATTCTGCAACAAGGAAAGCACTAAGGGAACTACTGTTGAACCCCACAAAGGGTGTTGCCCCTTGATCCCAAGGAAAATTTTAATGTTAAAAGAAATAAAATTTGAATATTCAAGTTTGTTAATTAATTATTATTAATAGTGGTAGATTCACCAGGATTTTATAATTATATCTTTTGTAGAACTCTTTCCTTTTATTAATGGAAGATTTTTATTTTCTCTAAATGGATATTTAACATTACAGTCACATTTGTTTAGAATTGAAATGTTGAAGGGTAACTTACTTTTATATTTGATAGAACCTTTCTTTTGTATTTCAACGTTTTCTTCTTCTTCTGAAATAGATTCAAATATAGTATTGTGAGTTATCTTGAAAGTGACATATTTCTTCTCACATTAGTTCTCCTCAAGTTCTGAGGGATCAAATGTAGTGATAACACCACAGGGCTTCTCCAAAGTGTATTCCTCTATGTCCAAAGTTTGTTGAATAGTGATTAGCAAAGTTTTTTTGATCTTATTCATTGTCCTTAACAAACACTTTCAAAACCACCTCATTAACTTCAAGAGTTTGACATTATGTTGAGATAACTTTATGTCTTATATTACATTACAATACAATTTTAATTTTAACTATTGGGTGGAAAAAGACGGAGAAAACAAGAGAAATACTTCAAAATGTGTATCAACAAGACCATTTTTGCATTGTTTTGCAATGGATAATTTTGAGGTTCTATAGTCATTATGGTTCTTTAAAAACTATATTAACAAGATCATATTTCTTTTTTGTTTCTAACATTATCATTTTATCTTCAAAGTGTGATCTTAAGTTATAAATGTATAATCTTTCAACAAAATTTAAAATTAAAATTAAAAAATTATGTTGTTCTAGTTATTATCTTTCTTCTCAATTAATCGAAAGATCATGAATCAGGAGGCTTAGCCACATGATGTTGAACTAATTTCATTTCACAATAAATTTTGAACTAATAGATAAGAAAAGAGAACATGAGAGAAATGTTACTAATGTCTTGGATACTTGAATTTTTACCTCTTGAGTTTTGCATTATCTCTTCCTAATAAATCACATATCTATATTCTTATACTCTATATCTCATAGACATTTGCTCTTGAAAAATATATTTGTCATTTGAACTAATGAATTGAGAGATAAGATAACATAATGCTGAATTAGTCGTACTTCTTATATTGCATCACAATACAATTTAATAATGAATACAATGATTAAAAAAGGAAATGGAACTAAAAATGAAAATGAAATAAGTTCTATTCTAATCAATGATACGTACGTGAGAGTCTATTTTTGAATTTAGTAATAATTAATAATTATATAAGACATTTGACTTATAGTAATGTGAACGTGAGGAATATATAATTGTATTCTAAAAGAGAAATATGCACCTCACCTTTATGAAACCATACTTAACTTGTCTATGAGGTAACATATATGCACCATTATTCAATGGAAGTATAAACGACTTCCACTATTTAACACTTGGGAGGAGTGCATATATGTTACCCTGTATCCACTGACTAAACAGATGACATCTGTTAGAAGTAATGTCTTCCAAGGCGAGTGGTTAAAAATCAGCATCGGTGTACAAATTTGAAAGCAGAGCCGCACAATCATAGATAGTCAACGATTTCGTCCTTCATTATTCTTCTTTTAATCGTATTTCCAGCAATTTATGGCTGATTTTATTCAGTGACAATAAACAAGAATCTAAATATCAGACGCAGTACACACTTAAGTTTTCAAAACGTGATAGAATAAATTATAGTCTATCAAGGCAAGTTGTAAACGATAAACAATCAGCGAACAAATTTGAAACCAGAGCAATGTAATCATAGTCAGTCAAAGATATCGTATTTTATTTTCAATGTTACGGCTACATTCAACGAGAATAAACATGCAGAATCTAATACAGAAGCAATAGAGTCTACTTTTCAAGCATGACGAAAAACCTAATTTGTTTGTACAAAAAACAACAAAAGGATTCTCTTTTATCTTTTGTAAATTAGCTCGTGTCTAAACAAAATAGTCGTCCATCAAAACTAGCACGAAATTGAGAACTCAGAATAGCTCTTTTCTCTATTTTTAATTATACCAATTTTTTAATTGAGGGATAGAGTTAGTTTTATGGTTGAACCTATGGGGTCATTAGTTTTATGGTTGAACCTATGGGGTCATGAGTCTTACAGCGGAAAGAGTGAGGAACTAAGGGGTTTTCGAGTTAGAAACTAAGAGGTATTCATTCTGTCAAATGTGTCCGTGCACTTCACTGCACTTCATTCCTAGTGGACTCTTTAAGAACCTTTCAACATCAGCAATAGACCAAAAACCCACTGACAATTATACTATTTACTTCCATTTGTTCATAGATAAATGATTTGAGTTGGTGAATACAACTTCTTACAGTAATGAAAATGTTGAATTTAAGCCATTCTTAAGGACCACTTTTACTAATCTATGGCCACACATGGATCTTTCTTATTTCTTCATATTAAATAGCTAGGGATTTCTATTGTCTATTGATATTTAGTGTTAAATAATTAGGGATTTGTAATGCCTAACCAAATTGATATTGGGATTAGATCATAGGATTTTTCCTTGGTGAATATTTGCATTAAGTTTTATTTGCCAGGATTTAGATTCATTTGACTAGTGTTGTTAGATGTGAAAAATAGAGTAGGAATTTAGAGTCTAAAGCACAACACATATAAAATATTGTTGGATTTGATTGTGTAAAGAAATTTTAATTTTCAATGTTTTAGATTATACTATGTGATCCATTATCATAATAAGAGAGAGTTTAAATAATATTGTAGAATTCAGATAATTGAATAGTTAGTAAGCTAGATCTATCCATGAATCCAAACTATTGAAATTAACTAATTTATAGATTTTGTCAAAAAATGAAAAAGACTAAACATTTATATCAATAGTTTTTATATTTGTGAGGTGGATGAAGATGATTGTCGAACTTATGGCATAAATGGGTGGAGCTTTGGTCTCCCTTTGTCTCTACGAGGTTTTGGAAATGGTTGATTTCCAGAAACTTACACTTGTTGGGTGAAGACATCAACACTCATTGGAAGGGAGACAATGGATCAAAATTTTCTATCTTGTGAACCTATGCACCCTTGAACCTATGAAGTTGCAAACCCACAAATTGGCAAAGTTGCGCACCTACAAAGTTGCAAACCTATGAAGTTACAAAGTTGCGCACCTATCAAACTGTGAAAAAATAGAATTGCAAAAATGGTAGAGTTGTTGGACCATGGAAACATTTTTTGGTAGATTTGTGATTTGGCCCTCCTTCTAGTGCCACTTCTATTGAGTGATCATTTTACATAACAACAACGAAATAAATTCTTATAGATTCCTCTCTTGAAAAGATGATCAAAGTAACCAAATCCAAGGTTTCAGATGATTATTTTTTAACCCACTAGGTAGCTCAATGTAAGCTTAATGTTAATGTTCACAAGGAGGCCTTTTCTCATATCTATAAATCCTACAAAACTCTGAAGAAATACAATTACGAGCCAATGCATATTTTTATTTTATGATTTTAATGGCATCTGGTTGCAAATTTTAATCATGCAACTATATGAATTCATATTCTAAGGACATGTTCAAAAGAAAATAAAAGAGTTAGCATAACAACAAATTAAGGGAAATTACTGAAAATGAAATTCCTAATGGGCATAAGTCATAGCCACAACATGTCTATGAATTAAATTTTTGAAATAGATCAAGAATAAACCAATGAAATTAGGAGCAGTGCATCCTCAACTCTAGTGTTGCAATTTCAAACCAAATTAATAGAAACTGAAGGATATTTCTCAATTCAACAAATCATATAGATATGGCAAGTTTTCACATATGAGATAAATTACTTTGTAAGAACTCAAAGGTGAATCTTTCTCCAATTCATCACAACAGAGGAATTTGTTAGCACATATGAAAAACACCAAAACTAATTGATCACACAAGAATTAAAATACAATAAAACCATTGATTCTATCATTATTCATGAACATAAAATTCACAAAGGAAATGTACATTCCCACAAGAAAAATTACACACAGAATGAAAGCACCAATAACATACTTTATGACATCAATATGTCAGCCCTCAATACATATTACATCAAGTTGTATTTATAGGAAACCCCATCCTTAATGCAATTTTTGGATCTAAGGCATTTTCCTTGCAAAAAAAATGCTAAAATCAATCATTTAAAGAAAATTATGTACAAAGAAACTCCTCACTAGGTGCTAAGTAGGCTTGCACTCTTTATTTTTTTAATTACATGGTGCATGGACCCTTACATGAATCAAAAAATCATGAAGAAGAACAAGATAAGAAGAGGGAAGACTTGAGATAATCAGGGAGTCTTTGACCCTTCTTTAGATGCAAGCTTGAGCTTCAATGTGTATTTCTACTAGTTAAACTTTGGCCAAAATGCACTTTTAGTGGATAAAACCCTCAAAAAATAGAACTGGTAGTGAAACTGTTAGCACCATGACAAATTATCCAAAACTATCAATGAACTAGCACACCTTGCAAAATAGCACACCTACACACCTATGCACCTTGAGATGTGACAAGGTCAAAATTGGTAGGATTTTCTAACTCCCAAAATTTCAGTTTCCAGCATCTAGGTCCTCTAGACCTTTTACCAAATAATGTCTAGATGTGCATCTTTGAACTTTTGGATAATGAAGGCAATCTCTCAAGGTTCTAGTAAGTAGAGGAACTTATAAATACTCCTTACCTCTCTATGATAATCCTGAACCTCTTACCTTCTACAAAATCATCCATCTTAGATTCCAATCCCTTCAGTATCTCCTTAGTGTTGAAAATCATTTGTGCATCATCCTCAGAGGATACTGCCAAAAATAATGTTTTAAATATTGTTCAACTATCTCCATCGAACATAATTACATCCTAGAGTCAATTTGCAAAATCTCCAAACTAGCCATGCTATACCATTGATTACCCTCCAAAATTTGAGCTTGACAACTAGCATGTGTGTCTTAGATGTCTTCATATAGACTTGATATAACCTTATTTCTTGATCGAATACTCTCATTCCAATCATCAATCTTATCTAGCTTTTCTCCTCAATATACATTTAGAAACATTTGATATATTAGACCCTTTATAGTCCTTGGGGCCTCCAAATCATTCATCAAGGTGATACCTCTTCTAATAGCCCAAAATCCTAGTTGACTACTATTACAAGACTATTTACATTCTTTTTTATACTATAAAATATATGCATGTTAGCCTAAATTATCTCCGCCACTTTCTCTTCAAAATTTTGGTTCTATCTCTAGCACATATCAAAAGATGAGCTAGTGAGTGCTGAGGCTAGAGCTCATTTCTTGAGGGCAATCACTAATGCAATTTTTGTATGATTTGGATCAATGGGACCTGACACTTCTCGATCAAAAATTTCCAAAACTTTGATTTTACACTTGAAAACTTGAAACTCCTATTCTCCCTTATCTAACTACTAAAATACATGCTTCAATCCCAAGGTTGCTAAATCTTTGATGGTGTCCTTAGTGTATTTTTCCAAAACAACCTCTTGTATCTCAAAATCTTAAGGTGTAATTGCCTCAGGATCTTTATGGGGCTAAAGGAATAACAATATGTTCTATCATGTCATCTTGTATATTCCTTGAAATGAAGACCATCCTATGTGGCTCTTCTAGGGAGATGTTGTATTCTATATATCCTACGTTGGCACTAACATTCCTTCTACCTAAGTCTATATCTACCTCCTTTGACAGGTCTCCACTTTTAGCTTCAACCATGGAGAAGTTTTACCCATGGAGGATGTATCTTGGCTAGTAGATGAAATAGTGGTAACTCCTAGACCCTTGCCCCTATCCATACTCCCCAAATTTCTTCTTCTCCTATCTGTTTTACATTAGAAGTGATCACTATTATTGTTGGGATGACAAGGGATGGTTGCACTATCAAAAGGGTTTGTTCCTTAGTTTGACTTTCTGCATAGGCTTCTTCTATATGGGTCATGTATTCTCCTACTACTTTAGCACCTTGGACTTACAATCTAATTACTAAATGGGTCACTTGTATAGTCTCTTGTGTTGGTGATGGCAGAGAAAGTGTTTCTAGTTTCCTAGAAGGTTAAGAAGGTATCCCTACAAAGCCCTATGGGAGTGAGGGTATATTTCTCCAATCATTGGCCAAACTCTCTTGGCATGATGTGACCCTTACTTCTCCTCTCTCTAAATGTATATCCACAGACATAAAATCAAAATTAGACCATTCAAACAAATATGATCCACTCCTGAGTGTTGACTCCATCCATCCGTCCTATTCCAAATATTTTGTATCATCAACTTGAATGGGTTTTTCTTGTGTTTCTAGAGGTGTCTATGTGAAACTCCTTCTTCTTTCCTCTTCTACCACCATTGTTGATTGTGTTCTTTTGTTCAAGGGAAGATTATCTACCTCCTTTTCTTCTACTTCTACTTCTACTTCCTCTAATATAGTTTCTAAGATAGAAGGTGTAGCTATCATCTTCTTTAACCTCTTTCTTTTCACTCTAGCGATGACTATCTTAGTCCTTGTCTTCTTTGGAAATGATGGAGTGAATTCAATCTGAAGTTCTTGAGGATGTGCTTCTTCTTGCACCTTAACTACTTTCTTCTCCTTCTTACCTCTAGCTTTTTCTCCCCTCTCGAAATAGACCAAATCTCTTTTGTGAATGTTAACTATATTTTCTGTGACAAGATACTTTTCCTTATGTTTAGGGACGATGGCCTTGTTTCTTTTTCCTTTCTTTTGCCTAGAGGCTGCCTCCAGTATGGGTATATTGGGTAGAAGGTATAGTGTGAAAGGTTTGTGATCTAATTAGGATCTAGGACTATTATAGAGGAATGCTTTACATATTTCCATAAAGTTAATTCAAAGCATTATTTAGTGAATTAACATAAATTGAATGCTTAAATGGACACAAAATAATAAGGTAATGACTAAAAGAAAGAGAGATAGAAGACAAAACACAATTGACAACAAAGGTTGTCCATAGGTTAGACTACGTCTCTTGGTCCTGGTCCAATAGAGGGACCAATCTGATAAGCTACAAAATCAATTATAAGTGTTTACAAGATTTTACCTTGATGCACAATGGCAACATTATTCTTCAATGTGCAGGAATAATCAACAAGTCTTCAAGTTCATAATCTCCTTCTCATCACCTAGATGAATTTCCAAAGCCTACTACCCCCTTTTATATATGAAATTAGCCAAAAATGGGTTATAACCACTAATTGCAAAAATAATTCCTTTAACTAATTTAATGTTTGTAATAACCCCTTTTATATTTTATAGGTTTGGCCTTATTTCATTTTAGTAGTTAGTTTTGACCCATATCCTTATTTACCTAAGGATAGGCAGGAATTAACATAGTTTAAATACAATATAATATGAATGTAACTACTTTGGGAGGACAATCATCACAAGTTCCATTCCTATTGGCCTCCATTCTCTATTTGGCAGTTTTGTTGTTTTAAAAACAAATTCCCTCTATAAATCATTAAATAGCATGTGTGGTGTAGCGGCAAATGTGGATGGTTTGAAGAAAGAGGTTATCAGGTTGAATCTCCCCAAATAAATTTTTTGCCTTATTTCTAATGCACCACATCAGCATGATGATGTAGTGCTGATGTCATCATAATTACCATTTTACCTAAAATTCAAATTGTGATAACTTCCACACACAGACTCCATTTTCGATGAAATGAACATCGTTGGAAAGCTTTTGATATGCTCTTTAATTTGAGATCTATTATTAACTACTTTTGAGATGATTAATTTTTCAACTTTTTTATGGCCTTTGTTGTTGGTTTGACCAATCTTTGACCAGCCATAACTTTGTTATCCAAACTCCAATTTTACCCGTTCAAGTTGTGTTGGAGTCGAAATTGTGAAAATTTTGTAATGATGCTGATTCTTGGAGCACTGGGGACATTTTAATTTTCACTAATTTTTATCCCCCAGATCAAGCCTCCTCACTGAAGATCTTTTGGACCTCTGAAAATTTGATTACTTAGAAAGTAGGTGAGGGTATAGTTCCCTCACTTTACCAATCTCCATCCATCTTGCCTTTCTTGGACGCATTCCCTTCAATCCCACTCAGACATATTCAAGTAATCCTCTTCATGATGTCCTAACATTCCTATCAAGGATGGCATCTTTTAGCAATTTTGACATGTAATTTGGTGAAAGATCATCAATGGATGGAACCCAAATGTTTGTGTCTTCATCCAAGATCATTGGAGGTTTTTACAACTTCAAATTCTCAACATTGATAGTTGAGTAAATTTGTGTGTATGAAGGAAGATTAAGTGGAAGGCACTGGTACCGATCTTTTTTAATATTCCAAAAACACTATACTGGATAGGCTTGAGCTTCCTTCCCTCACCTTGCATTCTTTCCTTGTTGATACATAACCAAACTCTATCACCAACTTGGAAATGGTGATCGATGTGATGCTTATCATGGCGAGCCTTCTATTTTTCTTAGCTCTACTCCAACTATGCTTCTACTACCTGGTGGATTGCTTGGACCTTTTGGATGAACATTAAAGCCTTTTGTACATCATGGCATCCATCTACAATGTTGTTCTTCCCAAAAGCCAAATCCATTGGTGTCTTAGGCCAGTAACTGAAGTAAGTCTCAAAAGGAGACCTCTTTGTAGAAGACTATGCAGCATGGTTGTAAGCATATTGCACATAGTGAAGACTTTCATCACACAAATTAGGATGCTTATTGTAGTAACCTCTAAGTAGATGAAAAATTGTCCCATTGACTACCTTTGTCTATCCGTCAGTCTATGGATGGAAGAATGTACTTTTCTTTAGCTTAGTTTCCATGAGTCCCTATAATGATGACCAAAATTCCCCCAAGAATTGAGAATCTTGATCTGATACAATAGAAGTAGGTAACACAAAATGAATTCATACAAATTGAAAGTGCAAATGAGTTGTCAGTTCAATAGTGACCTACATTTTACAAGGCATTAAAATACACATTTTGCTAAAATGATCATCTACTACATACAAATAATCATGACCCTTCCTAGACATAGGTAAACCCCCCATAAAGTCCATAGATACACTTTCCCATGGATGGGATGGTATAGGTAATGGTGTGTACAAACCCAATTTCCTATTATTTGGTTTTCTAGTTGCACACATTACACATCCTTTTATATACTTAGTGACAATTTCTTACATGCGAGGCCAGTAACAATACTTTTGTCATTGAGCTAGTCTTTTACTTACCCCGAAATGACCTCTTTGCATTAGTATTTCTCCCATGGCAAAACCGCTTGCATCTATCTCAATTTTTAATGGTTGATGTAAATCAAGTATAGCCAGAACTAGTGCAGTGCTCAACGTTTCCTTCAAAGTGTCAAAAGCCTTCTATTGCAAACCACCCCACTAAAAGGTTACCTTTGTACTAGTTAATTCATGCAATGGTGATGCAATGTAAGAGAAGTTTGCAATGAACTTCCTCCAATATTGAACTAAACCTAAGAAGCTCCTAACTTTCATAAGGGTATGTGCAGGATCATGGTGTGCCAAAAAGTGGCGATCTGAAAAATACGTAGTTCTGAAATGCCTCAAAGAATTTCAAAATCTATTCCCACTTTTTTCCCACCCATCCTGATACTAAATGAAAATAATTAATACTTTTATAATTCCTACCATATCTTTCAATACCAACCTTATATGGTCATCTTTAAAACATCCCAAAAATGTGTTTTTGGCATGTTCTTATGTGTTTTTTTACTTCAAGCATGTAGCTAACGACTTTTTTTAAACCAAAATTTGATGTAATGAAAAGGGTTTCTTAAGAATGTTCTTAGCTTTTCATAAATGTAAGTTTTGTCAAATTACGAGTTTAGTAAGTAATTATTACTTATTTTCTAATGGAGTTAGCTATAAAGTGCTGATTAACATACTGGTTGAAAAATAGCTATAACTTTCAAATTGTATAAGATTTGTGAAATCCAAAAGATGCGTCACATTCTATGCTTCAACTAGTATAAGAAAAAAAAAAAAACTTAATTTTTATTTTTTTTGAACTAGTTAAGGTGGTTAGACACAGGAGTTTTTTAATTCTAAAAATAGTATAGTAGAAAATTCATAATTAATTATTTGTTTGCAATAAAAATTGCCAAAAATATGCATCACATCCAGGCATGAGTCTAGTTTTTATATCTAAAATTATATTTAAAAATATTATCATTTGATTATGATTAAGGTGGTCAGACATACACCTACTTTTTATTTTCGCCCTGAAATTTTTGTAGTATTGCATTAAAATCCAAACTTTTGACGAATCAAATAATTTTTTCTCTAGATAAGGCCTTGTAGTTTAGAAACTATATTCAATTTTTTACAAATTATTTTCTTACAACTTTTTGATATAAAGTCTAGAACCACTTTAAAATTATGTGTCAAGTTTACATAACCCTGATTTGCTGATTTTTCACTGCCACTTAAGGCCATAGTTTGGTACACCATGATCCTGCACATACCCATAACTATACTTGGTTTAGGCCATTTTACAATGCATTCAACTTTCACAAGGTCTACTTTCAATTGACCATCCCCTACAACATAGCCTAAGTACACTAATGATGTCTCAGCAAATTTGCATTTCAACATCTTTATATTAAGTTTTTCTTTTCTCAATACATTGAAGACTCTTTTTACATGAGTTACATGATCATCCCAAGAATTACTAAATACAAGGATATCATCTAAATAGACTATGACAAAATCATCAATAAAGGGACAAAAGACATCATTCATGACTCTCATAAATGTAGCCGGTGCATTACAAGGCCCAAAAGGCATGACCAACCACTCAAATAGCCTCTGTTTTGTCTTGAAAGTAGTTTTCTAGATATCATTATTTGCAATTTGAATTTGATGATATCCACTACACAAGTCTAGCTTAGTGAAATAAATTTCATGTTTCAACTAATCAAGTAAATCATCTATTCTAGAAAGAGGATACCTATTCTTTATTGTTATCTTGTTTAGAGCCTTGTATTCAATGCACATTCTCCAAGTCCCATCTTTCTTTGGAACCATCACAATAGGAGAAACACAAGGAGAAGTACTAGGAAAAATAACTCCTTTCTCAACCAACTCCTTAACCTACTTTTAGATTTCTTCATTTTGTAGAACTGATAAATGATACATGCCAATATTAGGAAGTAGCACATCCTATTGTAACTAAATTTCATGTTGAATCTCTCTCTTATGAGGAAATCCTTTTGATTCCTGAAACAAGTCATCATAAGAGGAAACAATCTTGACCATTTTAGACTTATGTTTAGGATCACATCACTTGGCTGCCTCATATATTTTATCTTCTTTGGCTTTTATAAGCATTAATGGAAAGTTCTTACTGGAATTGACTAACCTTTCCATCTAACCAATATTGACTAGTGCAAGATTATTTTTTATCTTATGTGCACGTACAATGTATTCAACCTTATCTTTAAAAAGGTGATACTTGTTCTCCCCCAATAAAATATAGCTTTTCTTGATCATATAGTATAGACTCCCAAGAAAAAGACCACAAATATCTAAAGGGACTACATCAACTTCTACCTCATACACAAAGTTTGTAGTGATAGAAAATCTCAATTTACATTTCTTAGTTACTTGTAATTATGCATCGTTGTAGACCCATCCAAGTGGATATGGTTTTGGATTAGGTTTTGTAGTCAAGTTAAGTATTTTAACAACCTCTTCAGATATCAAATTAACTTGAGAAACTGTATCATACAAAGTATCAACCTTAATATGTTTGATAACAACTTGAATATGAAATAATTCATTCCTTTTCTTATCATTCTTAGGAGAAGATGCTTTACTTGTACTTGCACTTATATTTGAGAAACTTGTAGTTGGAGAAAAAGATATACCTTTTCCTTTACCATGGATTTTGGTAGCAACAATCTTTGTCTCATTCCCAAAGTCAGATCTAAGATCCTATTGATTCACAATAGTAGTCTTTTGTTTTCCTTTGTTTCCACCATTTGGCTTTGGCCTTTTTTCTGGGTGTAGCTTCCAACACTTAGAATCATCATGCCCTTCTTTCCTATAATGTGAGCATGTGGGTTTTTCACCCTCTTTCTTCACTGTAGATGTCTTTTTCCCCTTTCCTTTGGCTTTGGATTTACCTTCAAACTTAGATGTCTTCTTATCAACCTTATCAATGAAAGTACTCTTATCCCTTGACTCTAAATGTGTAGCCTATACACATACTTCATCCAAATTAGATGGATTCAAAACCAAAGTAGAATGTCAAAGGTAAGAATGAAGACCACCTATGTACTTGAGTAAAGCATTCTGGGTATAAAATAGAACATTTAATGATATAACATTTTTACAAAAATCATGGGTGCACTCCCGGACAGTTTGACCTTTTGCTTGCCTACAATGTTTCCAATTCATCATTAACTATTGCATATGACCTAGGGGGTAGAATTACTTCTTTAAAGTAGTAACAAATTCTAACCAAGATAATTTGAACTTACCATGCTATGAAGTTTCACCTCGAGCCCTACTCTCCCACCAAGTTAGAGCTACACAACCTAACCAAAGAGTGGCTAATTGAATGCTATCAACATCATCTACAAGATTTTGAAATCTCTAGTAGACTTCTACTTGCTGAATCTGGTCATCTAATTTCTCATTATTTAACTCCACACAATACTTTGGCAAGTCAAACTTTACATCCAACTTGATTTGAGGCTTATGTTGACCCTTAAAAATATTAGAAGACTCATAATGGGTAGAAGAAGGAGAAGAAGGGGAAGAAGGAGAAGAGACAAAAGAAGGAGAAGAAGGGGTTGTTTTTGGAGGATCACGATCACCTCCTTTCTTTTTCCCTTTGTCCTTCTGAGCTACATGTATTTGCATCTTTTCTTCTCTTTCTTGTACTAAAACTTCTACTCTTGACTTCAAATTCTGAAGAGTCTTCTAGATACTATTATCTTGAAAAACTTGTCCACCACCTTCGTCTTCCATTTGTGATGATGGTTTAGTCCTTCATTTTCTAATTTTAGGATTGTATTCATTGAGCTTTCCTTTGCCTTTCTCGATCCTAGATCTTGTTAGCATTCAAATCTACAATACTAGTCACATAAGAGCTTTGATACCAAATTTGATCTGATTAAGATATAGGACTATTACAAAGGAATGCTTTACATAATTACATAAAGTTAATTCAAGCATTATTTAGTGAGATAACATGAATTGAATGCTTAAATGAACAAAGCAATATAAAGTAATGATTGAAAGAAAGAGAGAAGAGAGATATAAGACAAAACACAATTGATAATGAAGTTTGTCAATGGGTCGGACTACATCTTCGGATCCTACTCCAATTGAAGTACTGAACTGATAAGCTCCAAAATCAATAAAAAGTGTTTACAAGATTTTCCCTTCAAGCACAATGGCAACATTATTCTTGAATGTGTAGGAATAATTAACAAGCCTTCAAGTTCATAATCTCCTTCTCATCACTTGGATGAATTTTGAAAGCCGACTATCCCCTTTTATACATGAATTTAGCCAAAAATGGGTTATAACCAGTTATTGAAAAAATAATCCCTTTAGCTAATTTGATCTTCATAATAACCCCTTTTCTATTTTACAAGTTTGGCCTTATTTCATTTTAGTGGTTAGTTTTGACCCATATCCCTATTTACCTAAGAATAGGTGGGAATTGACATAGTTTAAATAAAATATAATATGAATGTATCTCAATTTCTATGAATAACACAATGGTTATAAATTATTTTGGAAGGACAGTGATCATGGGTTCCATTCCTATTAGCCTCCACTCTCTATTTGGCTGTTTTGTTGTTTTAAAAACAAACTCCCTCTATAAAATAGTAAATAGCATGTGTTGTGTAGTAAAAAAGGTGGATGGTTAGAACAAAGAGGTTATGAGTTTGAATCTCTCAATTTTGCCACCTTATTTCCAATGTGCCACATCAACATGATGATGTCATTTGAAATTGTCATAACTTCCATAGAAAGACTCTATTTTTGATGAAACAAACATCATTGAAAAGCTTTTGATGTGCTTTTTAATTTGAGATCCATTGTTAACTAATTTTGAGATGATTAAGTTTTTAACTGTTTACAACCTTTGTTGTTGATTTAACCAACCTTTGACCAGCCATAACTTTGGCATCCACACTTCAATTTTTCCTGTTCAAGTTGCATTGGAGTCAGAATTGTGAACACCTTGTAATGTGGTGATTCTTGAAGCATTGGGGACATTTTAATTATTTCACTAATTTTTATCCCCTGGATTAGTTTATATACCCAAGCTCTAGTCATATTAATAATGTTTTAGGTCCTATATAAGATGTCATCATTTTCTTCCTAGTCTACCTTGACATTTATGATTGGGTGCTCAAAAAGCTTATCCCTATTATAAATATGATCAAAACCATATGGGGTGTCCTTGTCCCAAACCTTAAGTGGTATTTGTAGATTGAAAGCCTTCTTTGCTAATGCCAGATCCATTCTATAATAATTCTTGATTTTGACTTCATAATCATCAACAAAGTTTAACCAATGGTTTCAAATAGAAAGAAAATGGAAACTTTTTCTCAACCCTTATTTCCAAAAGGAAAGATCCAAATTGATTAAACACAAGAAAGTCTTTGATGTAGAAATGGATCAAGTGATGGCGAAAAGGGTGAAAAGAGGTTCAATTGGTATTCTTTCTATTTTGAGGGGAGTATGTGCTTAAATCTTGAAATAGACAAAAGACAAATACTATCCTTGAATCTGGAAAGTGTTGTTTTCTGATGTCTATGTACAGTTTTGGGGAATTCTACAACCTATTCTAGATTGGAAATGTTGAGATGGAAAAAGCCCTTAAATATTTTATCTTTTTGAAGGGAGTTCAAACTTGACCCTATTGGTAGGGCACAATCTTAACCTAGGTTATAGTTGTACCCCGACAAGTTGACCTCAACCTACATTGCTTGGAAAAACATTTTGTTCATAGATCTTGTAAGTTAGATGAAAAGGGTATCCAAATCTACTCTCCAATTCACTATAACACACCTCTATCTGCAAGAAAAAGGTTTTCTTTTTGGATGGGTGGGGTTTCCTTAGTCAAACCCTAGTTTGGAATTAACCTTGAAATATAATTGAAATTGTAATATGCATAGATAAAGTATATGGAACTATTCACCTTACTTGTGTGGAAATCCCTATGGAAGATTCAAATCCTTGAATCCACAAGAATGGATGCTCCAAATGAATGTAGAAATGTCTATAGAATGTCTCAAATCAATGTAATTAGATCTTCAACATCAATCTTGAATGCATATCTACATAGAAGAAGGATTGGGTAAATATGGATAGATAGATCTTAAACAAGACGACTCCATAGAGATTGAATCCTTCAATGGCTGACAATAGACCTCCTTGATGAATTATATGTTTGAACACTTGAATTCTTGAATGCTTAAATGCTTGGTGGATAGTAGATCTTCAATTCATGTAGGTGGATGCTTGTTCAATATCTCTTGTGTGTGTAAACTTCATAATAGGTGTATATGTATGGATGAAAAAGTAGATGTTAAAATGAGCGAAGAAGACTTCCTTATATAGAGATCTAGTGCATAAACTCCTAGAGAAGCCTGACATAGGAGCATTAAATTCCATTTAACCTTAACCCCTAGTAATGGACCTAGACTGTTGCAGTGGTAGAGAAGAGAAACACTACAGGAGGCAACATTGTTGAAAATGTAATAGGAAATTTAATGTTATGTTTTAAATGCTTTTAGTTTTTGAAGTTTGTAATAATGTCCTATATGTGGTGGCATACCTAGAGTAGCAGTTCGATAAGCTCTCCAGATATAGCCACCTAGGACCAGGTGTGTGGATCTTAAATTAGAATAGTTTTTTTTTAGTTCGTAGGTGGAGTGTTTAATGATTTTTAGAATCCAATAATAGGTAGTAGGCTGTTTTTGAAATATTCTTGACTTAGAAAACGACTGCGTAATATTGGTAGAAAAATGTTTTAGATTCTTATCCTTTTTTTGGATAGAAGACATTCTTCTTTTCTAAAATAAGAAGAAAACATTTCACATCCTTTAATAGGAAAAAGAAAGTCAGTTTTAAGGGTGAGCCAGTCGGCTATGTAAGACACGAATCAAATTTGGAGAGATATGGAATGTTTTTTTTTCATTTTGTCTTTGTGCAAGTTTTCGATGGTCTGAGTTTTGAACGGATTTTTCTTATCTTCTCACTGGAAACAAGTTGATAGTTTGCAGAAGATTAAAAAGTTTTAGTTTTGGGTCGAATTCGGTATGTTTGCAAAAAATTAGTCTCAGTGCATGGGTAATATCTCCCAAATGCACCGTTGGATTTTCATGAGTTTTGGATATGTTATTATAGGCCTAATTAAGCCCATCTTCACTAGAGCGATTGAAGAGTTTTGATCTGGTTCAAGAGTTATTCATGTCTGAGTGCAGGCCTATCTAGAGACAGTAAGAAGCAATGTTTTGTAGAAAAATGTACTCTGATGCATGGTCAATATCTCGGGTTTGAACTGTTGGATTTTTCTAAAAAAATTATATGTTGTTTGAAACCTAGTTACGCCAAATCTCAACGGTTGGATTGAGTAAATTTTTTATGGTTCGAAAGTTATTCATGTCTAAGTGCAGGTCTATCTGGAGGCAGCAAGAAGAAATTTTTGGGGGGATTTATTTTCAAAGTTTTGAATCTAGTCGATGGTTATAGGAGTCTTATGAGTTGAGTCTAAGGTATCTCTGGTTGTGTTTTCATAATAATAATGATAAGAATAGTTGGTTCAAATCACAATGGGTGGTTATAATATATCGTGTGTGATCCTGAAGGTTGTAGATGCCCCTTGAAGCAACTCAGTTGAGTGACTGATTCCTCCTGAATTTTCCAAGGTGTGGCTCTACATCATTTTTGGTATCAGAGCCCAACAAAAGGTTTGGGAAAAAGTAGTTGTGTATATGTTTGTGTGATTGTGAAAGATTGAGAGAAATAGTCCAAGAAGGAGTCCAGGAGACTAGGTAAGAAGAAAATAACCTAGCTGAGGAATGATGGGACAAGAAGAAGCAACTTTATTGTATCTTTTTAGAAGGTATCGGCAGAGAAAGGATTCTAAACAGAGGGAGATAGAGGAAAAGAAGAAAAGAGAGAAAGAAGAAAGGAGAAAACAAAGAGAAGAGCTAAGCAAGATAGAAGAGGAGATAAACAATTTGAGAAGGAGACTTGAGGAGAATGACGCTAAGTTGAAAGAGAATAAAGCTAAGTTGAGAGAAGTGCAGCAAGAACACTAAGTGGAGCAACAAGAAGTGAAACAAGTATCTCTTGACGAGAGTAGTAATAAGACAAGCCCTATTGGATTTGAATGCAAACAATATGTGGTTGGAACAGTAACATGTCCTTTGAAAATAGAGAAGAGTACAATGTTGGAAGGTACTCCTATGGAAAAGATTTTGGAGGCAACTGATGAAGCCTTAAATATGCATAATGAAGAAAAATGTCAAGAGGAATGGAACGAAGATGAAGCTAAGGAATGTGTAATAGCAAGTTCTAAAGAAGAATCTGATTTATGGGAAAAATTTGCAGCCATTGTGGGAGAATGGAAAAGGCATGGCGGTAGTATGGAAACTCAGCTTGAAGAAGAAAGGAAAGAGTGCAATACTGTTATTGTTCTTGAGCAAAGTTGTAATAAGAAAGAGATATTTGAAAGTGAGATTACTACAGAAGATCAAGATGATGATAAATGTTTAATAAAGGAAGAAAAGATAAATACAATTCTTAAGATTCAAGATGTCAAACTGGTTGATAGTCAAGAAGAAGATAAGTTTATGGTTACTATTGATGAAGATAGATATGATGCACATTACATGGTGTATAAGGAAGCTCATATTCAAAAAGAGAACTCAAATAATCTTAATGCTGATGATATGTTTTCTTCTAATAATGTTTATGCAGGGATGCAGATTTCATGTATAGTGAATCATGCTGGAGAATTTTCTGTGACATTTACAACATTAAAGAATCAAAGCTACAAGGTGGAGAAGTTGGATATTATTTTTGTTTTTCTTGTAGATATGCTCATCCTAGTTCAAAGAAATTAGAAAGTTCGAAAGAAGAACGAGATTCATTTCTACAACACATCATCTCAAGAGGACTTGAGATTCATTCTACAGGGGAGTATGCTGCAGTGGCAGAGAAGAGAAACGCTACAGGAGGAAACATTGTTGAAAATGTAATAGGAAATTTAATGTTATGTTTTAAATGCTTTTAGTTTTTGAAGTTTTTAATAACGTCCTACATGTGGTGGCATACCTAGAGTAGCAGTTTGATAAGCTCTCCAGATATAGCCACCTAGGACCAGGTGTGTGGATCTTAAATTAGAATAGTTTTTTTTTAGTTCGTAGGTGGAGTGTTTAATGATTTTTAGAATCCAATAATAGGTAGTAGGCAGGTTTTGAAATATTCTTGACTTAGAAAATGACTATGTAATATTGGTAGAAAAATGTTTTAGATTCTTATCCTTTTTTTGGATAGAAGACATTCTTCTTTTCTAAAATAAGAAGAAAACGTTTCACATCCTTTAATAGGAAAAAGAAAGTCAGTTTTAAGGGTGAGCCAGTCGGCTATGTAAGACACGAATCAGATTTGGAGAGATATGGAATGTTTTTTTTTCATTTTGTCTTTGTGCAAGTTTTCGATGGTCTGAGTTTTGAACGGATTTTTCTTATCTTCTCACTGGAAACAAGTTTTAGTTTTGGGTCGAATTCGGTATGTTTGCAAAAAATTAGTCTCAGTGCATGGGTAATATCTCCAAAATGCACCGTTGGATTTTTATGAGTTTTGGATATGTTATTATAGGCCTAATTAAGCCCATCTTCACCAAAGTGATTGAAGATTTTTGATCTGGTTCAAGAGTTATTCATGTCTGAGTGCGGGCCTATCTAGAGATAGTAAGAAGAAATGTTTTGCAAAAAAATGTACTCTGATGCGTGGTCAATATGTTTGGTTTGAACCGTTTGATTTTTCTAAAATGTTTATATGTTGTTTGAAACCTAGTTACGCCAAATCTCAACGGCTGGACTGAGTAAATCTTTTCTGGTTGGAAAGTTATTCATGTCTAAGTGCAGGTCTATCCAGAGGCAGCAAGAAGAAATTTTTGGGGGGATTTATTTTCAAAGTTTTGAATCTAGTCGATGGTTATAGGAGTCTTATGAGTTGAGTCTAAGGTATCTCTGGTTGTGTTTTCATAATAATAATAATGATAAGAACAGTTGGTTCAAATCACAATGGGTGGTTATAATATATTGTGTGTGATACTGAAAGTTGTAGATGCCCCTTGAAGCAACTCAGTTGAGTGACTGATTCCTCCTAAATTTTCCAAGGTGTGGCTCTGCATCATAGACTAAATGTAATTTAAAAGTCTATAATTCTAAAGCCTGAAATAGATGACATGAAAGAAGGAAAAGAAAATTTTCAAAGCTTGAGATCCCAAACAACCAAGAAATTGACAATGGGACCTAGGGTCAGGGATGAGATCAACCTTGCCCTAGGTTAGGGTCAAGGTCATCGATGACCTAGGTCTAATTTTTAATTTCGTAGAGGTTTGGGATCTCAGGCTTCAAAAAGTTTCTTTTCCTACTTTTAGGTTAGCTATTTTGGGTTTCACAATGGTTGACTCTTAAATTATGTTTAGTCTATGTTCATTCCTATGTGTTAAGGTTGAATGGGATTTAATGCTGCTATGTTCGAATTCTCCAGGAGTTTGTGCCCTAGATCTTTATATAAGGAAGTCTTCTTCCCTCATTTTGACATCTACTTTTTCATCCACACATATCCACCTATTATGAAGTTTACATAAACAAGAGATATCAAACAACATCCACCTACATGATGTGAAGATCTACTATCCACCAAGCATTTAAGCATTCAAGCCTTCAAGTGTTCAAGCATCCAATTCATCAAGGAGGTCCATTGTTAGCCATTGAAGGATTCAATCTCTATGGAGCCCTCTTGTTGAGGATCTATCTATCCATAGTCATCCAAGCCTTTTTCTGTGTAGATATACATTCAAGATTGATGTAGAAAATCTAATGACATTGATTTGAAACATCCTACATACATTTCTACATTCATTTGGAGGATCCATGCTTGTGGATTCAAGGATTCAAATCCTTCACAAGGATTACCAAATAAGCAAGGTGAATAGTTTTATATACTTTATTTATGAATATTACAATTTCAATTATATTTGAAGGTTAATTCCAAATTAGGGTTTGACTAAGGAAAACACACCCATCCAAAAACTAAACTATTTTTCTTCTAGATAGAGATGTGTTATAGTGAATAGGAGAGCAGATTTGATACCGTTTTCATCAAACTTGCAAGATTTGTGAACATAAATTTTGTCAGAGTAGTGTAGGTCAGCGTCAAATTTTTAGGGTATAATTATAACCCAGGTTAATATTGTGCCCTGCCAATAGGGTCAATGTCAAACTCCCTTCAAAAAGACAAAATATTTATGGTTTTTTTCCATCTCAACATTTCTAGTCTAGAACAAGTTGCAGAATTCCACAAAGCTATACACAGACATTAGAAAACAACACTTTCCAGATTCAAGGTTAGTATTTGTCTTTTATCTTTTTCAAGATTTAAGTACATACTCCCCTCAAAATAGAAAGAAGACCAATTGAACCTCTTTTCACCCTTTTATCCATCACTTGATCCATTTCTACATTGAACACTTTCTTGGTAAAGTAGATTGTAACAAAAAGATAAGTTTATTAAAATCAAAAGGGCAAAGAAATCCTCAAGCCCCTAGAGACTTACCAAGTAGATTGTAACAAAAAGATAAGTTTATTAAAATCAAAAGGGCAAAGAAATCCTCAAGCCCCTAGAGACTCAAGTCTTTGTCAACTACAAGATCACAATAATAGAGACATCTCTAGAAGAAAAAGAGAAAAGGAAAAAGAGTGTGATTATCACACCTAATGAGAACTTATGCCCCATTGTGAAACACACAAGGAAACTTCACAATAGGAAAGATAGAATTGAACCCCCTAGTGAATGTGGCTACTCACTAGTCAACCCATCAAGGACTCACCCTCACGAATATTATATTGTATAAGAGAAAAATCAAAAGATATCCAATATTAAGGACACTTTTGACCTTAAGGGATCAACAATATTTGAAACTAGAGGGATCAAGAGATCCTAAAATATAAATCCATCCTTTAAGGATTAATCTCTAATCCAGAAAGGGAGAAAAGTTATCTTCAAAAATAATATATATGTATTGAAATTTGTGTGTGTGTGTGTGTGTGTGTGTGCGTTTGTCTATGTGTATGTGTTTGTGTGGATGCACACGTAATAAGTGAGCGGAGTGTATGCCCCCATGTTAAAGTCATTGCTAACACTTTAATAGGAGTAATGTCTTTGACAACGACATTAAAAACTCCATTGATTACACTTCTAGTATGAGATGCCCCCAAATGAAGATAAATCAAGGGAAATATCACATAAACATATAGAGAACACAGAAGGGATCTTCCTACTGTGGGGTCAGCATGATTGTAAGATTATATATATATATATATATATATATATATATATATAATTGCAAATGAATTGACATCATTCCCCAAATAAAGTAGAACTACAATCACAAAGGAGGAAAGGTCATATAAGAAATACAAAGAAGTATCTTTTTGGACCGTGACTTAGAGACCAAAATGAATTAGTGCTACCAAGTTGCAAAGCCAAGAAGATTACATAAAGAAACATGTACAAACAATAGAACAAGTACAACATAACATGAAAAAGGATATGTAAGAATAGAGATACATATAGAGGAATAATACAATAGGTTTGATTCTTTTATCACCTTGCACAAACAAAGCAACAAAGATCATATAAAAGAATCTAACAACATTTAAACACATCATGAGAGAAACACAGTACAATAGATAAACACACAACAAAGACTACCATGAAAGACAAGCAAATCAAGCATGCCACCTACTCTCCACATCTCACTGTATATCATTTAGGGAAGGTGGGTAACTCATAAGAGGGACTATATACAACGTAGTAGGAATGAGAGCTAGTTCCAAACAAGGATCCTCTTGAGAATCCTAATGTGTAATAATAGGTGTAAGTATCAATTGTGTGGAAAACATATCAGTAAATTAACATAAATGTCAATAGTTTTATATTCATCATTAACATCATTAGTATAATCAAGTGTATCTTCATCATCTAGATTAATCAAAATAGGATCTAAGATACAAATAGAATCATTAGAATCAGGTAACTTAACATCATTATTAGTAACAACTTCTTCTAACACATCATGCATAGCTATACCCAAAGAAGGTAAAGATTTTTGAATAACAAAATTATAAGCTTTAGCATGAGCACAATGCTTTTTACGATGTTCTATATGTTGACATATCAGTCAAGTTTGTTATTAGTGACACACACTTATTTAGATTGTATATAGCTACCAAGCTTATTGTAAAACTATCAGTGTTTGCCAAGCATTTCAATTGTTGCCGAGTTCTACAGTTTCTATTGAGTCCTTCAAAAAAATCCTAGTAGTTACTGAGCAATCACAATTATAGTGATGATCAACAATGTAAACCATGCATCTCAGTATATGTCAAGTTTACCAATGCAAGCCAAGCTATGTAGTGTTCACTAAGTTTGTAGTGTATGTGATGTGAGTCCAATGTTGACCAAGCCACTTAGTGTTCACCAAGAGACTTAGTTTATACCGAGATCAAAATGATAGTGCTTACCAAGTCATACAATGCAAACCAAGAGACTCGGTTTATATGACAAGTTTCACAATATCTACCAAGTCACCAGTGTAGACTGAGTTCAAGACTACTTGGAAGTGATCAGTATGGACCAAGCTTCTACTTCTACTAAGCGCATGATGATGCCGAGCATTGACAATGGATGCTGAGTATCAGAACTTCATAGAGTCAGTCTTTAGAACTTGAGTGTCTTCATTTAGGTCGACTTTGTAATATTTGTGTTAACTTGTATTATGGCCGACTTTGTAATTTGTATAATTAGATTGGAATATATGTAATGAATTGTATCATATCCAAATAAAAGAAAAAGAAACGTGAATGTGAATGTAATGTAAGTGAATATAATTAGAGAAAAGTAGAAAGAGTGAATTACAAAGGCTACAATAGTATAAGGAGCAACAAAGTCATATCTATCACACCAAGGTGATTTGTAGCTAAAGGAATCTCATTGAAAAAATCAAGTTGTAGATTAGAGATCATCTACTTTTTCATCCTAATAGGTGGATCAGTCAAATTATTTAACAAGGTAGACCTAACAGTCTTTTGTAAATCTCTTTATTGAATGCATACTTCATTGTATGTTTGTAAATATTTTCACAAGGTGGACCTAGTAGTCCTTATTACTCCTAATATGGAAGATTATCAGAAGTGATCAATTTAAGCTTTAATAGACTAACTTTATACTACAATACTAAAGTTTTTGGGTATCATCCCCAACCTAGTTTTACTTTGTATTTGGAAGGTTTCTGGGTCACCAAATCTTTGTGTCATGTTGTTATGAATTCTTTCATGTTTTTAGTTTCTTATGCATGCAATTAGATCAGATTATATGTGATGGATTAAATGCTAATTTTATTGTTGGATTAAGAGTTGATATTGTTGAAGTTTTAGAAGTTACTGATTCACCCCTCCCCTCTCAGTAACTTAGCATAGTCTTGAATAGTTCCAACAATTGGTATCAAAGATCTATGATTCTTAGGATAAAGTTTAATAGCTTGAGAAAAGATCAAGGCCATGGAGATATTGAAACTTGACAAAGCTATTGACAATGAGAAGCTAGATTTGGAAATGGCCATTGCCCAACTCAAGAAAGCAAGGGAACAACTCTCTCAATCCTTGAAAGGAAGAAAAGAACTTCCAATTCAAATGAATGATCATCTCTACATTGAAGAAATAATTGAGGACTTTCATTCAAGCAATTCAGATGAAGCCAATGAAGCAATCAAATAACTCTTATAAAATAATGGTTCCCTATAAAAAGAAGCAATAAAACTAAGAAGAGAGAAAGAAATTCAGTCAACAAGACTATGTGAAATCATCGAGCAGAGAAACAAGATAAAAGAAGAGATAGATGGAAGGAACAATGAAATCTAGAACCAATCCCTTCAGCAAGAAAACCTTATTAATTAGCTCTCTAATGAAAATGAGGAAATCATGAGCTTAAGATTTGAAAATGAAAGAATGAGAAATGATCTAAATTTTGAAAGCCAAATAAATGAAAGACTATAGGATAATCTAAACTCTAAGAGGAAAATCAATGAAAAAATGATGAAATCTGAAGCAGACATGAATGAATTGTATGGGCAAAATCTCTATAGAAAAAAGTGAAAAGAAAGAATTGAATATATAGAAGAAGGAGAATCATCCAAACAAGGAGCTCAAAAGAACCAAAGACCTACTTGCAATCACTGTGGTTAGATAGGACATACATCAAACACATGTTGGAGTAATGGAAAAGAAAAATTCAATAGAAAGTGCTACAATTGCAATCAATATGGTCACAAGGCTAATGAATGTAAAGAGAAACCAAAATTTGAAGGCAAATGTCAAAAATGCAAGAAACATGGACACAAGTCATCAGAATGCAAAACTAAGATGTTAAATCTAGCAAAGAAAATTGTGAAAGCAATATTTGGTTGGGACCACAACACTTGGTGTAGATGTCATTATTGTGGAGAATTTCGACAAATTGGTATAAATTGTGTAAAGAATCATTTGAGAAAAATAGACACTACTAAAAGATTTTTTATTTGTTTAGAACTTGGTCATCTTGTCAAGAACTGCAAAAATAGATGAGATAGAAATGGGTTCCAAAGTCTACCAAGGATACAATTCCTAGTAATAATGATAAAGTCACTCAAGAATTGGGTGACTCTACCATTTCTACTTAAGTTCTCAAAGGATAAATTGGAACTATGCTATCAAAGAAGACATCCAAAATAGTTCCAGATTGAAAGAGAAAAATGATCCAAATCTGTATTAGGATACAAAGGGATCACCAAGTATAAGTGCTACCGAGTTATCTTCTCTACCAAGTGAGGTTGGGTCATAGACTCTACTGAGTAGGATTGAGAGTAATGAAGATGCATATGGTTACTAAGTCACAAAGACTTTGCCAAGTGTTCAATACAAAGTAATGGATGATATCAAATATGATGTCAATTGACCTACCTTTTGTATTGAGCATTTACAGAAATTTTTTAACAAAAGGAATAAAATCAAAGCCATTTCTTACCATGAAATGTTGAGTGCTATTACAAAAGTGTGATCTTTAAAGCTTTCAAGAGATTTGAGAAAATTTCCAACGGAATTTTTTGAATTCTCTCAAACCCTACCAAGTGGAGATGGCATCTGGCAGCAGCAAGGTTAAGCAAGAATTTGACATGTTGGTTCATGGAGTGGAATGGAAGGCACTAGATTTTAAGCTCACTCCTACAATCACTAAAACCCTATATCTGAGTGGAGCACAATCTCAAATCCCTCCAAAGGTACTTCTAATCAATGATATTTGCACTCATTTCAAATAATTTTATTCAAGAGATTGGTACATTAGAAATGGATGATGCCCTAGGCCAATTGCATGTAAATGGAGTTTTGAAACCCAATCACTAACACCTAGAAACCAAAATGTTAACTCACATCCCTCACATGCCTCGTGAATTTCAAGTTAAATGGATTAGGATTATACTAAGTTAGGTAAATAATGGATAGTTGTGGTTGGAACAACTAGTGTTGATCATAAAGAAGATGATCCATTGAATCATTGGTCTCCCAATGCTAGCCAAAGCCAAAATGACAAAACCCCTAGGGCGAGTTGAACTTGAAAAGCAAACCCTTGTAGAATTAGACAAAAGAGGAATGAAAATTAGCAGTGTTTTGGATATGTAATTGAAGTTTGGTATTCGCATTATTGTGCACAAGATTTATAGCTCTAGCAAGTTGAACAATGTGTCATGTGAAGCTATGGACTTGGCATATTCAAGCTTGCCGAGCTATTGTTGAAACAATTCAACAAAAATATGAAAAGCATAAGGACATCAAAGAATAACCTTTGTAAGTTTGGTTCCTTGTTAACTTGTCTATTCCTTTATGTTTAGAAATTCTTCCTTTCAAAAGGCACTACTATTTGGAGAAAAGATGTGCCTATTTTATATCAAATAAATGAATTTATTGCTAAAATGGGTGAAAAATTAAATAATATTATGAATAATTATTTTTGATGCATTGAAAGAGAAAATGAACAATAGGTATCGAATCCCTAAGAAATTGGTTGAGGATTATAAGGATGATGTATGTTTCATGGTGGATTGTGACAAAGTGTACAGTCAAGCAATTAAGCCTAGAATTGCATGGGTAAAACCTATTGGTTATGAGTTTAATATTGATGAAACTAAAGATATCATTGAATATCTTGTCAATGATCCAGTTGATCCTAAGGCAACTTATTTTGGCACATATGATGAAGTAAAATCTAGAATTGAGCTAGAAATAAAGCTCCCTTAGATGGTCAACAAAGGAAAGAAAAGGATTGCAAAATTGAAAACCAGTTCTACCCTTTTGTTGACTCAAGGAAATGGTGAAGATGAGGAAGTAGAGGATGTGGAATTAGAGGATGAGGTAGAATCTGAGGAAGAAGAGCCATTAAGGAAGAAAGGAAAGGTGATAATCATCAAGCCAAAAAAGCCATCCACTGTAGTATCTACAAAGAGATCTTCAAGGAAGAAATCTGAGAAGGAAGGAGGAGACATTGTATTCAAAAAACCTCCACCCACCTTCCAAGATAGATTGAAAGATCTAGAAATAGGAGCTAGAATAACAAATTTTAAATCATTAAAGTATGAAATTAGGATAGCACAGGAGTAGAAGTAGATTGAAGGCCTAGTGATGGATAAGATGGGAAAATGGAAATACTCACCTAACCAGCTTGCTTATTAAATTCATAATGATTTTTTGGAAAAGATAAAGCCAAGATGGGAATTTTCTATGAAAGTTGTCAAAGACATATATGGGAAAACCTTGAGGCAACTATTACTAAGAATATCAAATGCAGAGGTAAAAGAGTCATTGAAGAAAAATGAAGAAAAATTGACTATGAAGTTTAATATCTATTTGATTTTGATGAAAGATATTGAACATGTTGTAAAGAATGCAAGAAATACTTGGAAGAATATCTATCTATTACATAAACCAAGTGATTTTCTAGTTGATGTTAAAGATGATGATGATGAAGAGGACAAGGAGAAAGATGAAGAGGAAAATATTGAAGAAGTAACTCATTTTGACAAAAAAGAAGATAAAGAGGATGCTACCAAGGAAGCAAAGCAAGATGATGAAGAAACTGATCTAGTTAAGATAGTTGTAGTAGTTATTAACTCACTTCCTCACTCTCCAAGAAAACTAGTGACAAAATCAAGCATGGAGATAGTCCTAGCAATTTTGATTGTGATCACCAGTGCCAATCCAAATGTCCAATCACTCTTTGCTCCTACTCAGCTTAGCACATCATTAAAAAAAGTGAATTTCACTTCATCTACCAAGCTACAGACTCGTTCTTCATCAATTGAGTTGAGTACTTCATTTTTGAGCACACTAGTTTTGAGTATTTCAGTTTTGAGCACATCAATTTTGGATCTTCAAGTAGTTATGTAAATATTACTTCAATAAGCATAGTATCAATTTTTACAGCAAGTCCTAGCATGTCTACTATTGTTTCTATTCTAGGTACAAAAGAAATAAGTATAAGGATAGTTGAACCTAAGGTTCAATTGAGCACACAATTTTGGGAAAAAGGAAAAGAGGTAGAGGAAGAAATTGATTTAGATGAGGAAATTTTAATCCCAAATTGGACATTCCCAAGCTTACTCCAGATCCATAAGAAGGCTAAACAACAAAGACTAAGAGAGGAGAGAGATAAGGAATTCGAGATAATTAAAGATGCAAAGAACATTTTGGTAGAGGCCATAGGTATTGAGGTTGATTCTTCTCAACCAATTTTGTATCATCTAGTAGAGGTAGTACTAAAAATTAATGAAGATACTAAGAGACAAGATATTTAGTGGAAAAAGTAGAAAATAAGTTTGATAATAAAGTGTTGGAGCACATTGCTCAGTAGATAGCAATATATCAAGTAGAACGTTCTACAATTTTGGGAAATTTAGAAGCATCTTGTACAAATATGTCATCACTTTTTGGAAAGCTATGTGATGTTTCTAAGTTTATTAAGGAAATAAAGGATAAATTATCCAAAATAGATGAAGATATAAAGGCTAGTGCGTAGTAGTTGCAACTTGACCCTAGTTCAAGCTCTGCACATTTCAAGAAAATAAGATTTTTGTTAGTTATGCAAGTAAAATTGCTTAGAGAAGAAGCAAGGATTAGATCCACATTGATAGATATACAAAATATGATTCTTCCTAGCATGGATGCACTACAAAAACATATTGCACATTCAAAAACTCTCATCCATGACAATAACTTCTCCATAGTGGACCATATGATAGAATTGTTAGCAGAAGTCCATATTGTACTTCACACATGTAAGGTCTTGCAAGACAATTAGGATAAAACCTTGGCAATCATTCTCAAGGTACATTTCACTCATTTTGGTGTTACTATTTAAATAAATAGAGTAAATATTTGGCATTAATGTCAAAAAGGGGGAGAAAGACATATGTTATGGGGGAGAACATGCAATAAGCTGTCAAAACAATGGCGGAGTAAGATATGTACAATAAGATATTTTTTATATAGAAAGAAGATGTATAGTATACTGTATGAAAGAACCCTACCATGTACAGATATATACCTTACAAAATCAATTTTGAAAAATCTCAAAAATTGTATACTCTACCAAACTAGTATCATAAGGTGATGGATAAAAGGTATTCAAGAAATTTTTTGAATTTAGTTTTGGTTGCTAAGTGTTTTTTTTACTAATGCCAAAGGGGGAGATTGTTGACATATCAGTGAAGTTTGTTGTTAGTGACACACACTTATTTAGATTATATATAGCTATTGATTGTATTGTACAACTATTAGCATTTTCCAAGCATTTTAGTTGTTTTCAAGTTCTACAATTTCTACTAAGTCCTTTGGACAAATCCTAGTGGTTATCAAGTAGTCATTGTTATAGTGAAGATCAATAGTGTAAATTGTACATCTTAGGATATGTTGAGTTTGCCAATGCAAGCCAAGCTATGCAGTGTTCACTGAGTTTATCGTGCATATGATGTGAGTCTAGTGTTAAGCAAGCCACTTATTATTAACCAAGAGACTTAGTTTATATTGATCTTGAAGGGATAGTGTTTACTGAGTCATACAATGTAAAATAAGAGACTCAATTTATATGATGAGTTTCACAATATCTATTGAGTCACCAGTGCAAACCAAGTTCAAGACTACTTGGAGGTGATCAGTATGGACTAAGCTTCTACATCTACCAAGTGCATGATGATGTTGAGCATTGATAGTGGATGTCTAGTGTCAAAACTTCACATGGTTAGTCTTCAGAACCTAGTTGTCTTCATTTGGGCTAACTTTGTAATATATGTGTTAACTTATATTATAGCCAACTTTATAATTTGTATAATTGGATTGATATATATGTAATGAATTGTATCATATCCAAATAAAAGAAAAAGGAATGTGGATGTGAATGCAATGTAAGTGAATATAATAAGAGAAGAGTAGAAAGAGTGAATTAAAAAGTATAAGGATCAACAAAGTCATATCTATCATAGGAAGGTGATTTGTACTTAAATGAATCCCATTCAGCAAACCAAGTTGTAGATTAGAGATCAACCACTATTTCATCCTAACAAGTGGATCAATCAAATACTTAAACAAGGTAGACCTAATAGTCTTTTGTAAATCTCTTTACCAAGTGCATACTTCATTGTATTTTTGTAAATATTTTCACAAGGTGGACCTAGTAGTCCTTATTGCTCCTAACAAGGTAGATCATCAGAAGTGATCAATGCAAGCTTTAAGAAGCTAACTTTATACTATAGGGTAAAAGCACAAACCTATGTCACCCTTTTATAAAGGATTGGGCTAACAAAAGTATAACTATTCATATTCAATGACATAAAAATAGTAGTATTATTTAGAATTTGATTATGAAGTAAACTAATGAAATATGTAGACATGGATGATTTTTATGATTATATTTTTTATTAATTATTTAGAATAAGAATTGATATATTTTTCTAATTTTTAATGACAATTTTTTACTTGTTGAAAAATGTTGAAAATTAGGGTTTTAATTCCCACCACAAAATAATAGAAATAAATTTTTTTCCCTTCAATCTTAGAATAGGTTATAGATAACATATATAGATAGAACAATCAAAAATAAAAATAGGCTTTACACATATATTTTATCTTTTATAATGATTCAAAATTAACTCATCTAAAATCAGTAGCTTTCATCTCCCACCACATTTTTGAAAAGAAATCTTTTTCTAACCAAAAGAAAAATTATAGATTCTTGAAGAGTACTCTCCCCTCTAACACATCATGTGATTTTTAATTTTTTTTGATATGCCATCTTCTCAAGTGTTAAAATATGTACTTCTAATTTTTTTTAATTACAATATACTATATCTAAATAAAATACTATAAACTCTATATGAGAATATTCTTGAGTTTGAACTCTATAAAATGATGTTTATATATTATTAGGAAAATATCATAATAAATAATGAGAGTTATTGAAATGACAATTTTTTGAAATAATTTTATTTATTTAGTAATTGGATACAAACTAATATAAAACATGCATTTAATAGAAATTTCCAATTGAAAAAGTGTGAGACCGTATATAACTTAGCTAGAGTGGATTTTTCTAGATCATATGTTTGACAAAAATTGATTTCTAGATAGAAATACTTAGATAAAGTCATTCTGATAAGTCAGTCTAAAAGGTGACACAACGTTGTACTTTTACCCTATCGTACTAAAGTTTGTGGGTATCATCCCCATCCCAGTTTTACTTTCTATTTGGAAGGTTTGTGGGTCACCAAATCTTTGTGTCATAGTTCTATGAATGCTTTCATGTTTTCAGTTTCTTATGCATGTAATTAGATCAGATTATTTATGATGGATTAAATGCTAATTGGATTGTTAGATTAAGAGTTGATATTGTTGAAGTTTTAGAAGTTATCGATTCCCCCTCCCCTCTTAGTAACTTAGCATAGTCTTGAATAGTTCCAACACTATAGAAGATGGATTACATTATTGCTCACTTGAAATGTGTTTAGAACTAGGAGGAACAATTACTAAATCCTTCACAGGTTCTATAGGAGGATTATTATGATTAAGATGAGACTGACAATAAATAGGAGGAGCTTGATTAATAGGTTCAGAAGAAATATATAAAGGAGATATGGAAGGCATAGGAAAAATACCACAGTTAAGATCTATAGGAGGTATGCTTAAGTCAAGAATCTTATGTTGCTTATAGACTTGGTATGAATGGAAAATATGATTAGGTCAAGTTGGACATGAATTAGGTAATGAAGGCAAAAATAAGTTAATGGTAGTAGCATCCCTGGGCCCAGAAGTATGGTATAAGCTATGATTAACCATCTTTACTTCATTATCATAAACAAACTTAAGAAATTCATGAATAGGTGAAGCAGCAACATGCATGGCATTTAACCATGGTAAACAACTATTAAATTGAATTTGATCAAAAGTAGGAACAAAAACAAAGGTATTGTTCACAATCTTTCAACAAAATTCAACTAGTAAATCAATAGAATTGAATGATGGATAAAGAAAACCATTACAAATTTGAACCCATACATTTGATGTGTCATAAAGATCACATTGAAAATTTTCCATAAAAAGATTTACTTTTGTAATAACATTGACTAAGGAAGTAGGATTAACAAGACAACCATGAGTAGGTATCTCAGCAACCTTAGCATAAATATAAAGGGGACCATCAGGAGCTTCAATAGTCTTAGAATCATCAAAGGTAATCAAAAGTTTCTAAGGCTATTTTTTCTTATATTATTGTCAAGGTTTACATTGAGGCTTTGATTTAGGTTTAGGTTTCAATTGAGGTGGAGCTAAAACTTGAGGTTGAAGTGGAGGTAGAGATTGAGGTGGAGATATAGATGGAACCACATGCTCCACTTGATTAACAACATGATTAAGATCATCCATATTTGAATCATACACAATATCCATAGAAGATGGCTAAGCAATAGTATTAGTATCATGTGCAGGTAAAGGATTCATATAGATTTGCAAATTTTGATTAGGAGGAGAAATATATCTATTCCCACTACCATAAAAATTATCAATAGATAAATTATTAGAATTAACAAAATTGATTTCTAGGCATGATTGTGTGAATGTTTTTGTCATCAACGTTTCAGATCATACTACATGATCCATCATCAAGATGCAATAGAGTCAAGGAGAACAAAAATTTGACTCTCTTCCATCCTGATGATGGGTCATATAGTATGATCCAAAACGTTGATGACAAAAATATTCACACAATCATGCCTAGAAATCAATTTTGTTTATTGATGGATTGTGGAAATCTGATAGCTCTTATTAGAATTAGTTAAGTCCCAAACCTTATGTTTTAAAGAATATCATTTCTTGGTATCATGGCCATTATGGTGATGATATTGACAAAAAGCTTTCGAATCAAAAGATTTAGCCACTATTGTTGTAGGTAAAAGAGGATGAATAGGAGGTAAAGTAATCATATTAGATTTTAACAATGTATTCATAATAGAATGTAAAGATTCAAAGAGAGGAGTAAACATACAATTCAATAAAAAAAAAGTGAATGCAAGAGTGGCATTGTGAGATGCAACAACAACTTGATAAACAACTACATTTTCTTATTTATTTATCTCGACATAGTTGTTGAATTTTTGAATTTTATTTGGATTAGGATAAATATCACTTTTATCAACAAGAATAGTAGCCATTAGAGTGGTTCTCTCAAATTGACTCACTTGTAATTGATAATGATGAAGCACTGTACAAAGTTGTTGAAAAGAAGTAAATTTTGTATGCAGACTCTTATCTCTAATATTATTTTGCAAATTTGAAACAAACATATATTAAATATCAATATCAAGAACAAGATAGGAAATCTAAACATGCAAATGCTTAAATCTATTGATAAATTTAGTCAAATTTTGTTTAGAACTTTGTTTATAATGCATCAAATCAGTCAAATAGACTTGTGGGCCAATGTCGTTTTATAATTTTTCAATGAAAACATTAGCAAGTTGAGGAAATAAATGAATAGAATAAGGAGCAAAAAAAAAAAACCATTGTAAGGCCTTGTCACAATTTTTTTGAGCAAATAACTTCACTAAAATCCTATGATCACGAGCATAATCAATACAAAGGATTTGAAATATTTTAACATGATGAACATGGTCTCCCTTACCATTATAATTCTCAAGATGGGCATATCAGCTTTGTGAAGAATGAGAGTATGAATAATATCCTAAGACAAAGGACTTCCCATGTCACAAGTAGGGACACTAAAGTTATTTTGAGTCAAGGATGCAAGTTATTATTGTAAAGAAGACACAGTTTGAGCTAAAATCATAATTATTGAATCATGAGACAAAATAGGAGAACTAGATACATTAGAAACACTAGGTAAAGTGTATGAAGCTACATGAATATAAGACACAATTGGAGGAACACTAGGGACTATAGTTAACTTATATGATTAGATAAGAAGGTTGTGAAGTAGGAAGGGACACAAGAGGAACACCCATAGGAATAGAGGGAACCATCGTAGTCACCAAAGAAGGAATATAGGTAGGAACACTAGTGAAAGGAATAGAAGAAGGTTCTACACTAGTGATAGGAGAAGTCAACCCTAAATCTTGAGCTAAAGGTTTAACATTGGAATGCACAAGGTGAGCAATACAATGCAAGAGATCAACACCATGGTCATCGTCATGAAGAACTTTCTTAAGATCCTCTATAGCTTCAATAGAATCTTGATTATGGTTTTCTTGAAGAAGCCAATTACCCATTTTATCATGTTTGTTTGAAAGTTTTTGGACTTGTTTAGGAGGAACTCCTAAAGAATCATCCTCATCATAAGATGAGTGAGAAGAGCTTTTCTCTATAAGAGGATTAGAATCAAGAAGAATCAAAGTTTCACCTCGAATCTTAAGGAAAGGAGAAGTAGACTCAGGCTCAAAGGTACCCATAAGTCTACCACCACATCTAACCCTAATATTAGAAGTAGCACTAGAAGTAATATAGCTCATAAACCAATGCAAGGAAAATAAACTAAACTAAGCAAACATAAAACAACAATATTTTTATATTTTGAAAGAGATTTTGTATTTTTTTTTCTTTTGTATTTTTGAATTTAAAATGCAAGAGCATAAATTAAATATAATCTTAATGCAAGAAAAGACCTAATAAAATGGAAAGAAATATAACACCACAAATCAGAATAGGGTATCTAATTCAACAAAAGGTGGGGGGTAAACATGTTGGGATCACCAAAATGAATAGAAATAAAATGGAAACCTCTTCTCAACCCTAATTTCCTTGAAAGGAATAATCCAAATTGATGAAGCGCAAGAAAGTGTTCAATGTAGAAATGAATTAATTCATGGAGAAAAGGGTGAAAAGAGGTTCAATTGGTTTTATTTCTATTTTGGGGGGAGTATGTGCTTAAATTCTAAAATAGATAAAAGAAAAATACTAACCTTGAATTTGGAAAGTGCTATTTTCTGATGTCTATATATAGTTTTAGGGAAATGTGCAACTTGTTTCAGACTAGATATGTTGAGATAGAGAAAACTTAGAAATATTTTTAATTTTTGAAGGGAGGTCAACCTTGACCTATTGGCGGGGCACAATCTTACCTTGGAACACAATTTTACCTTGAAAAATTGTCCTTGGCCTACACTACTCCAAGGGAATTTTTCTTCATGGATCTCACAAGTTCGATGAAAAGGGTATCCAAATATGCTCTCCAATTCATTGTTCCACACCTGTACCTAGAAGAAACATGGTTTGTTTGTTGGATGGGGGGTTTGTCTTAGCCAAAATCTAGTTTGGAATTAACCTTGATATATAATTGAAATTTTAATATGCATAAACAAAGTAAATGGAACTATTCACCTTGCTTATGTGGAAATCCTTGTGGAGGATTTGAATCCTTGAATCCATAGGTATAGATGCTCCAAATGAATGCAGAAATATGTGTAGCATATCTAAAATCAATGTCATTAAATCTTTAACACCAATCTTGAATGTATCTTTCAATAGAAGAAGTCTTGGATGAATATGGATAGAGAAATCTTCAACAAGAGGAATCCATAGAGATTGAATCCTTCAATGGCTAACAATGGACCTCCTTGATGAATTGGATGCTTGAATGCTTGAATGGTTGAATTTTTAAATTCTTGGTGGACAGTAGATCTTCACTTCATATAGGTGGATGATTGTTTGATATCTCTTGTGTGCATAAAATCCATAATAGGTTGATATGCATGGATGAAAAAGTATATGTCAAAAAGAGGGAAGAAGGCTTCCTTATATAGAGATCTAGGGCACAAACTCCTAAAGAAGGCTGACATAGAAGTATTAAATCCCATTTAACCTTAACCCCTAGAAATTGACATAGATTAGATGAAATTTAAGTGTCTACTATTCTAAAACTCACAACAATCAACTTGGAAGTGGAAAAAGAAACTTTTTGAAGCCCATGATTTTGAAACTCTAAGAGATTGAAAATGGAACATGGGATCAAGGACAAGGTCAACCCTACCCTAGGTCAAGGTTGAGGTTGACCTTGACCCAAAAGGTCATCCTTGACCTAGAGGCCAAAGTTCTTAGTTTTACAGAGTAGTCTATCAAAAATAGGTAGGAAATAGAGTGAGAAGTAGAACAAGGGGAAAACATCCAGATCCATGCAAAGACCCATTCAAGGCACTTTACATGACCCCATACCACTTATTCAGAGTGCTAAATTCTGTTAACATGAAAGTGCTTACATTTTAAGACAATACAAGTTCTTAATGACTCAATCTACTATGAACTCCCTATCTACCACATGTTGAAACATTACTATGTTATCAAAATAAGGATGTTCCATAGCATAATCCTCCAAAGAGTATCTCTCCCATTCCACCTCCTATGTAAATATATGTTTATTTTGTTTGACCTCATAAGGGCCAATGTTGATAGGCAATATCCATGTTTTTTAGTGCTTCTTCCTAACTTTTTTGTATGCTGAGTCTAATTCTTAGGAGATCTCTAGTTCTTCCTAAATGAGGATTCCAGCCACCTATATGTATTTGAATGTATGAAACTAGATAAATTATGCACCAACTTGAGTCACTTAGGTTGCCCCCTCTACAAACAATCTCTTTCCATAATCCTTATCAATGAACTAGATTACAAGAAAGATCAAAACATCATTTACTATCTTCTATTTAGGGCTATCATGCCAAAGGTCCTTCTTCATCGGTTGTGGGTAAACCACATATTTCCAAGCATTAACATCCTTTATTTTCCCTCTCCTTGTGAGCTCTAGATATGTAGGTGGAATTATTCCTAATAAGTAGACCACATAGGATATCATGTAAAAGTGAGGATAACTTTGGATCAAGACTAGTCGATCATATGAGGAGTCATTGATGAGGGTTCCACCAAATGATTATATTTTTTGGTTTTTGGATCTTCTTAATGAAGTGGACCATCCAAGTTTCCAAATGACTTGTTGTGGGTAGACTCACTACTCTACTTAGGAGCATGATGTAGAAGCCAATATCCACAATCACATTTCCTCTGGGTGTATCAACTTTTCTAGGCTTCTTATGCATGGTCTATATAATTAAGTACTTCTTTTGTACTATATCATCTTCTTGTCTCCCATTCTCCCAATACCATCTATATGCACTGTCATATGATATACTATAATACTAGTCATATATTCTAAAATAAATGACCTTTTTAATGTTATCTAGTTTGATGTCAAGGAAAATCTCTCTAGTGACACTCTTGATGACCTTTTCATCATGAACATAAAACTTCACGAGGATCATGATCTATTACAAATATTATATTGATACTAGTAGTGGCATGAAATTACCAAACTATTTTGATTGAGGTTTATGATCATCATCGACCATTAATAGGGTTTATTACAAAGAATTAGAAACACTTTCCAATTTATGAGCCTGAGCTCTATATCTTTAATTTTTGAATGTAGGTCAATGAAACATGACTTCTTTGGTACCTCATAGAACTTGAACATCACTAGTTTGGGAAAAATGCTTGATGGTGTAGATGATGAAGAATCCATGATTACCTACACAAAAGGCATGAGTTAGTACCACACTACTTGGAAACCTCAAATATGCTTAATGACTATGAAAAACTAATGCAAAACTAACTAGATAAGTAGAAAACTAAAGAAAAATAGGGAATTCACACTTGTGCATTATGCACACATGAGCACCTGCACAAGTGCATAGACTAAGTAGGTGATGGAATTGGAGTAAGGGCTTTGAGAATGTTGTGCATTTGTGCACCTATGGAGGTGTGCAAGGTGTGCATTTGTGTGCCATAGAATTGGGCATTATGTGTTTGAGTGTTGATGGTGAAAGTATGGAGGAATCATATCTTTGCAGTTGTCCAAGTCTATAGGATGTATAGGTATGTACTAAGGAAGTACCTTATAGTTGCAAATGATGGTGCTAGAATTCTATTGGGAAAGTTAGATACTAATAGGGGGGTGAATTAGGTTCTATAGAACTTTTACCCTTTGCAACAAATATAAAATTTGATTGCTTCACCTCTAATTGTTCTAACAATAATATCATAGATCATATAAACATTTACTACAATGATGTATTAGATCTAACAGTTAATCACATCCATGAAAAATGTAAATAAATGGCCAATACATAAAAAAAAGATTTGGTTACCCAGAAACCCTCTAAGGTGAAGAAAAAACTTGGGTGGGGATGACACCCACAAATCTTCACTACTATAGCAATAAAAAAATTTCTATTAGGGCTACAATTTTGATGATTTGTCCTATGATGGGTTTTCCATGTTAAGGGCTTACAAGACTTATTCAATCTAGCTTTATTAAAGGATTTAAAATTACAACTAAGTAAGCTATTAGGAGATTTGAAAAGGTTTTTTAGGACCACTATATTAAGATATTTACTATGAAACACTTGCTAGAATGTATCACTACCTAATCCTTTAGTTTGTACTTCAAATGTAGATTATAAATCTCCTCTTTCTAACATTGATCCTTTCACTGATCTGATCTAACTTTTCTCTACACTTCACTACCTCTGAACTACTAAGTCATAATATTTATTTCACCATCAACCTTTGCTTCTCTAGCACACACTTTTGAAAAAAGGGTTTGGATCCTCCTTTTATAATCATCTATAGAAGTTTCTAGATCAAAATCAAATCTAGATCCTTCAATTTTTCCACTTAATCCTTCAATTTGTTTAATTGGCTAATAACCTTTCATAGTCATTAATGATCCATAACAAAACATGTAATCATATCTATGATTGACTCCTCAATCATTAAAACATTCATTTAAGTTAGCTAAAAATGATTTACCTAAATGTTTGTGCCATTACAAAAAAAGTCAAAATTGGTTTACTTAGAATATGATGCTAGGTGGTGTCCAATGTTCATGTTGTCACTTGGCCTCTATCTTCTTGGATCATACTATATTAGCTTCTATATGATCGACATACATTGTCTTCTATTTCACTTGGCATGGATTAGAGTACTCGGTCACCCTAAACTTTCTCGATAATAGTAATTTCTTAGCTTCAACTTAATTTCATACAAGTCTTCTATATATAGTGTAAATGGTGGAATCACATATGTATGAGACCTTAGTGCAAAGGGAAATCAAAATAACAATGAGCCAATCTAGAGTCAAGAAATTATTGTTAAACAAAGACTCCATGAACATCTCATGTTTTCCTAACTACAACTGCTAAAATTGATCTTAAACTAGCATCTTAGTGATAGTTTTAGAATGAGAGTATGCTGTGAATGTAAATCTATCAAAGTCTATGCTAGATCTAGATGAAAATGCAGATTATGTGAAGATAATAATAATAGAATGCTAGAATCATGTACATGTATAAGCCTAAATGATATTAAATGATGCTAAAAGAATGGTTAAATAATATCAAAATGACATGAATTCATTATAATAAAAATTCTAAAATAGATGATAACTGTAAATGTGCCTATAGTGTAGATGCCTAAAACTTCTATCCTTATGCTCTTGAATTTCCCTCATATTTATAGGATTTTAGAAGGGGGGTAGGGTAAGGATCAAGATTTTACTTTTGAATGGAGGGTAATGGTGAAACTATAAATATCTCATAAGGCACCAAGAGGAAGAATCCAACAGACTTAGTTTGTGAGGATGAAAGAGGTTTTTTCAATTTTTTTAAATGTAAAAAGGAGGATTTTCACTTTTGAGAGGATAAATGATTTTTTTTGATTTATTAAATGTTCCATTTATTTTTAAATTTTTTCTTTTTCTTTTTCCTTTTTTATTTCATTTTATGATTTTATAAATTACTTTTCCTCTTTTTTAAAGTGATTTAGTGCCTTTTTGATTTGATAGGTGATCTAATTGATTAATGACTTAATGTTATCATTGATTTGAAAGTCTAGTGTTTTTCTTTGTTATATGATTTTGTCCTTAAGTTGAGTTGTTTGATTGAAATTTGTGTTGTTTTAGGTCTTTTTCAATTTTAGGGTGTCCACAAATGCCCCTATTTGAGATAATATGCAAAGCATATTAGTTCAAAGATTGTCTTGATTTCCTAATTTTGAACCAATTTTGATGTTTGATTGTCTAGTCAATGATGTTTTGTTGATTTGAGGTTGATATTGTTAGAGTAAATAATTAATATTTAATTATTTATTCTATTGCTTAAGTTTACTTAGGTCATGCATTTATTTAATATTTCATATTTAATGCATGTTGTGACAACACGGGAGTTTGTTCCCTTCTAGTTGTCACACTTATCTTCTAGCTTGTTCTACAAGCTTCCATGAGCTCTTTATATTCGGGCTCTCTCTCATTGTAATATTAAGCCATTTCTTATTGTAAATACATTTCTTATTGTGTTTGCATTTTTGGCTCTCATGTCCGTTTAGGGTTTTGCCCGTGCTCCATGCTCCTCCCCTTCTATGGCTTCTCTTTGACAGGTTTCGCATGCAGGTGATCTTGGTGTCTTCGGAGTTGGCTTTCCTCAACTCCAACATGGTATCAGAGCCTTCCTGCTGCAGCTTCGTTGAAGAAATTTTGAAGCCGTGATTTGAAGTCACAAACCCTAGTTTGTTTGTGCATTTTTTCTTCAAATCACGAGATCAACAATTTTTGGAGCACTTTCAGCCCAAACGGACATCACCATTGGATCTGAAAGGCCATTTGCAGTCAGGATTCATATAAAACTTGTCATTTTTGGAGACAGGGCAATTTTGGCGATTTTTTGAGGCCTCTAGGAGTCTGTCGTACGGTCGTACGGACGCAGCGCGGATTTTTTTTTAAAAAAAAATTTATATTTCGGGCGCCGCCGCCGCGCCACCGCGGGGCCGCCACCGCGCCACCCGCGCGCCGCCCGCAGCGGCCGCAGCAGGCAGCGCCGCCCGCTCCCCGGCCTCCTCCCGGCCGCCACTAGTCCGCCGCCCTCCGCCAGCGGCTCCTCCCTGCTCTGCCGTCTGCGGCCACCGCCTCCCGGCTCCACCGCCCCTGCGGCCGCCTCCGCCCGCCTTTGCTCCGCTCAGACAACTCTGCCGCACCGTCAGCCGAGTAGGCCACTGCGGGGGTGACACGTGGCATGGGCGCCACATGGCACCTTGCCACGTGGACCCGCCTGCCACGTCACCCCTGCCATGTCATCTTCCACGTGGCTATGCCACGTGGCACTTTTTTTGCTGCGACGACCATCAAACCGTCAACTTTAATCGCATGACTTGCTGACGTCAGCGCTGCATCATCATCCTTGCTTGCACTCTCCTTCAAGTTCTCTTTTGGACCTACTTGTGGTTTTTTGGCCATAACTCTTGCATACAGAGGTATTTTTCCGATCCAAAAGAAGTGCCGAAAAGCTGGTTCCGAGACGGAGATTTTGGTGCAAGTATTTTTAGGTTTTGATGCTTTTTTATTTTCTGTTTTTTCAGTTGAAGTCCGAAGTCCTGTTTTTGACTCCGGCATGCATATCTTTTGCATCCCATGTCTATTTTTGGAAAAATTTATATTTCTGGAAAGCTAGTTCTGTGTACTTTTCAGAACTGTCATCTTTTTTCCTCACTTTTGGCCTCTTCTCTTTCTATCATAGTTTTGGCATTTTTGCTCTATGGTGGATATTTTGAGTGTTTTAGGCCCGAGGATCGTTTTCCTGGCATGGTTTGCTTTATTTTCGGCTGTACTTTCTTTTGGTTTAGCTCTTTTTCAGTTATGATCATTGGAGCTATCTTTTTGAAGCACTTTTCTATTTCGCACTGAGATAAATTGTCACTTTTTCATTCTGGGAGTCATGAACGTTGTTTTGAGTCAGGTGTACTTGCACTATTTTTATAAAGCACCATGGGGGGGATTATTTGTTTGCTGTTTTAGGCATTCTCCCTTTGTCAAGTGAGTGTCCCTTCCATGACATTAGCCCCATGCAGAGTCAGTTAGACCGTGTCTTTATCAGTGTCTGTACCTCTTTTCCTCTCTCCTCGTTCTTGGTTTGTTTGCAGGAGATTTTGGCTCACCTTCTCAGTTGCCTGTCATCCCACCCTGTCTGCATTAAGGGGGGGTTATGCTGTGTTCTAATGCATCCATGGTTTGATGGTTCGATAGTGTGAACTATGTATTTAGTGGTTGATCCTATATACATGGCGATTGCAGTGGCTGGCTACCTATGCATTTCGGTGAGATGGATCATCTACCATATAGACATGCTCGGCTCGTGCCTTCTTCTTCCATGGAGGTTTCTTCAGATCAACAGTTTGGTAGATTTGCGACTTCTTCATGCTTCAGTGATGCTGCTTCTTCATGATCACTCATTGTTCCTGTTTTAGGGGACATTTTCCCTAGTTGGAGACTTCTTCAGCTCTTCACTGGGTTCTTACCTCTTTTTAGGGGAGGGTTTTTCCCATGTGGTTTTCTCTCTTTCCCTACTTACAAAGGTTTCATCTTCTTGCATTGTACTTGGGTACCTAAAATGGCCTCGTTGCCGGGACCCATTATGCATTCATCTTAGCTTTGTGAGCTTAAGGAATTTCCCTAAGTTGCACTTAAGGGGGGGTGTTAGAGTAAATAATTAATATTTAATTATTTATTCTATTGCTTAAGTTTACTTAGGTCATGCATTTATTTAATATTTCATATTTAATGCATGTTGTGACAACACGGGAGTTTGTTCCCTTCTAGTTGTCACACTTATCTTCTAGCTTGTTCTACAAGCTTCCATGAGCTCTTTATATTCGGGCTCTCTCTCATTGTAATATTAAGCCATTTCTTATTGTAAATACATTTCTTATTGTGTTTGCATTTTTGGCTCTCATGTCCGTTTAGGGTTTTTCCCGTGCTCCATGCTCCTCCCCTTCTATGGCTTCTCTTTGATAGGTTTCGCATGCAGGTGATCTTGGCATCTTCGGAGTTGGCTTTCCTCAACTCCAACAGATATGATGCCTAATTTCTTGCTTGGATGCCCCAATTTGATTTGATGTTGAAATCTTTGGCTAGGGTAGAATGTTTTTTATATTTGAATTTTTTTTATGCTTAAGTATACTACCCCCTCAAAAATAAATTTGGAAAAATTTATGTGCAAAACAGGGATATTCCAATGTTATTTCTAAAAATGTTGATGAGAAAAATTGATTGTAAAAGTAGATATAGGTGATCAAGTTGACCCATTTCAAGAAAATAGGCCAACTAATTAATACAAGTAAATAGGGTTAAAAAATGTCATACAAAATGCCCCAAAGGAGGGTTAGAGGTCAAAAGACCTTTTACACTCCCCTTTTACATCTTGTATTTTTGAGCTTTGTGCTAGCAAGGATTGTTGTCCCATTGTAAGAGCATGGATTCAAGAGGGGTCATAGATATGAGTGTCTGGCTAACTATGGTGTCATAGTGATGTTGGAAATATTATGATAGGCTAAGTTACTGAGAGTAGAGGGGTGAATTAGTAACTTGTAAAATCTTAATCCTTAATTATCAATTAATCCTTCATGAGTATTCTAATCTAATTGCATGCATGAGAAATTGAAAATATTAAAGCATTCATAACACTTTAACACACAATTTGGTGACCCATAAACATTCCAAATAGAAAGTAAAATTGGGGTGGGGATGATACCCACAAGCTTTAGTACTATAGTATAAATTTGTCTTGTTAAGTCTTATAATGACCACTTTTGATGATCTTCTCTGTTAGGAGCAATAAGGACTGCTAGGTCTACCTTGCAAAAGGATTTACAAACATACAATGAAGTATACACTTAGTAAAGAGATTTACATAAGACTATTAAGTATACCTTGTGAAAGGATTTGATTGATCCACCTATTAGGATGAAAGAGTACCTAGTCTTTGATCTACAACTTGGTTTGTTGAATGAGATTCCTTTGAGTATAGTAATCACCTTGCTGTGATAGATAAATATTTGTTGCTCCTTATATTGATGTAGCCTTTATAATTTTCTCTTCTACTCTTCTTTGCTTATTACATTACTTCATGCCATACATTGGATGTGATACAATATGTTACATATATACTAATTCTATTTACAAATTACAATGTTGGCAACAACACAAGTTTACACAAAAGCCACAAAGTTGGCCCAACTAAAGGAGCTTTTTTTTTGAAGACCAGTTCGATGAGGTTCTGATACTTGATATCCAGTATGAATGCTTGGCATCATCATGCACTCAGTGGAAGTAGAAGCTCAGTCCATACTGATCAATTCTAAGTAGTCTTGAACTCAGTTTGCATAGGTGAGTCGACGAATATTATGAAACTTGGCATATAAACTAAATCACTTGATTCACATTGCATAGCTCATTCAATGCTATCACTATGAGCTTGGTATAAATTGAGTCACTTGGTTAACACTGAGTGGCTCGATTAACACTAAACTCACATAAAATCAATTTCAAACTTGGTAAGCACCACACAACTTGATTTGCACTGATAAACTCAACATTTACTAAGATGCTTGGTTTATACTACTAATCAACACCTTTGTAATAACTACTTGATGCAAACTGTATAGTATCCCTTAGACTCGGTAACAACTATAGAACTCAGTAGATACTAAAATGCTTAGTTAACACTGTTAATTGTACAATGTGCTCAGTAGATACTTATAATCTGAATAAATGTATGTCATTAATAACAAACATGACTATAGTTTCAACAATCTCCCCCTTTTTCATTATTGACAAAAACACTTATCAGTCAAAACTAAATTCAAAAAGTTAATAACATCTTCTATTCATTACCTTATGTCTCCAACTTAGTAGAGTATACCATTTTTTAGTTTTTTCAAAATTGGTTTTGTAAGAGATGTACCTCTGAGTATCTATACATGAATAATATTATAATGCTCCCCCATGCATAATATATAGTATACTATACATCTTTTCACATCTAATATATACATTTTCTCCTCCTTTCTATACATCTTCTCCCCTTTACAAAATATACATTTTCTCTCCCTTTTTGACATTAATGCCAAACATGTATGCTATATATACTATACAATAATTCCAAAATGTGACAAGAAATCTGAATATACCTTCAAAATTATGCCAATGTCTTGTCTCAATTCTCTTGCAACACCTTGCATGTGTTCAATATAACTTTCACTTCTATTGATAGTTCTATCATGTGGTCTACAATGGAGAAGTTGTTGTCATGGATAAGCATTTTAGCATGTGCAATGTGTTTCTATAATGCATCCATGTTTGGAGAATCATGCCCTGTATATCTATCAATGTAGCTCTTTTTCTTGCATCTTCTCTTAGTAATTCTTCCCATATATTAGTTATGAATTTAATCTTGTTGTAATGGGTAGAGCTATAGCTCAGGTCAAGTGGAAACTATTTTGCACTTGCCTTTAGATCTTTATCAATCTTAGATAGTTTATCTTTTATTTCCTTAGTGAAAATTGAAATATCACAGAGTTTACCAAATAGTAAAGATACATTGTTGCAGGAGGTCTCCAATGAGCCTAGAATAGTAGATAATTCTACTTGATTGATAGCAATTTGTTGAGCAATAAGTTCCAAAACTTTATTCTCAAACTTCTTTTTAGCTCTCTACAACAATTTCTCTTGTCCATTCAAATCATCATTGAATTTTTGGACTACCTCTGCTAACTAGTTCAAAATTGGTTGAGAAGTATCAATCTTTGTATTTAATGCCTCTACAGGGATATTCTTTGCATCTTCTATTATTTGGAATTCCTTGTTCCTTTCTTCTCTAAGCCTCTATTCCTTAGCTTTCTTCTAAAGAATTTCTCCAAAAATGTGCATCTGATTAGGATTGAGATTTGAGATGTTCCAATTAGGAATAATAATCTCCTCATCAAGATCTATGTCTTCTTCCTTCTCTTTCCTTTACCCCAAAATTTTGTACTTGCTTGAGACTTGGTTTGAAGTGTCTTTGTACTTATTAATTGCATGCCAAGAATGGAAACAATTGTAGAAATGGTAGGACTAGCTATAGATACTACACTTATTACCAAAATATATAAAGTAGAAATACCTAGATTTACCAAAACTAATGTAGAGAGAAGTGTTGGCTGCTTGGTAGATGAAGTGGTTGTCACTTCAGTTAATGTGGTGCTAAGCTAGATAGGTGCAAAGATTGATTGAGTGGTTGCAGTTTTAGTGTTAATCAAAATCAATTCTACTGAAGCTCTCTCTAGGCTTGATGTTTTTAATATTTTTCTTGGAGAATGAGGAATTGAAGCTATGATTGCTGCATTAATTTTTTCTGGGTTAGTCTCCTCAGTATCTTGAACATCAAGTTGCAATTGTTGTGCACTTGCCTTTAGATCTTCATCAATCTTTGATAGTTTATCTTTTACTCCCTTAGTGAAAACTAAAATATCATAGAGTTTATTGAATAGTAAAGATACATTGTTGTAGGAGGTCTCCAGTGAGCCTAGAATATTAGATAATTCTACTTGATGGATAGAGATTTGTCAAGCAATAAGTTCCAAAACTTTATTCTCAAACTTCTTTTTAGCTCTCTACAACAATTTCTCTTGTCCATTCAAATCATCATTACATTTTTGGACTACCTCTACTAACTGGTTCAAAATTGGTTGACAAGTATCAACCTTTGTATTTAATGCCTCTACAAGGATATTCTTTGCATCTTCTATTATTTTGAATTCCTTGTTCCTTTCTTCTCTAAGCCTCTATTACTTAGCTTTCTTCTAAAGAATTTCTCCAAGAATATGCATCTGATTAGGATTGAGATTTGAGATGTCCCAATTAGGAATAACAATCTCCTCATCAAGATCTATCTCTTCTTCCTTCTCTTTTCCTTTACCCCAAAATTTTGTACTTGGTTGAGACTTGCTCTAAAGTGTTTTTGCACTTATTAATTGCATGCCAGGAATGCAAACAATTGTAGAAATGGTAGGACTAGCTATAGATACTACACTTATTGCCAAAATACCTATATTAGAAATACTTGGATTTACCAAAACTAATGTAGAGGGATGTGTCGGCTACTCAATAGATGAAGTGCTTGTCACTTTAGTCAATGTGGTGGTGAGCTAGATAGGTGCAAAGATTGATTGAGTGCTTGCACTTTCAATGTTAATCACAATCAATCTTATTGAAGCTTTCTCTAGGCTTGATGTTTTAAATGTTCTTCTTGGAGAATGAGGAAGTAAAGCTATGACTATTGTATCAATTTTTTCTAGGTTAGTCTCCTCGTTATCTTGAACATTTAGTAAAGCTTCCTTGGTAGCATCCTATCCCTATTCTTCTTCCTCATCATCTACATTGTCAAAATGTGTAACTTCTTCATTATCAATTTCCTCAACTTTTTCTTGTTCATCATCATCTTCATATTTGTGACTGACACTAACCAAAAAATCACTCAGCTTTTGAAGAAGATAAATGTTCTTCCATGTGTTTTTAGCATTCTTCACTACATGTTCAATGTATTTTAATAGTACAAGATAAGTGTTGAATCTCAAAGTTTATTTTTCTTCATTTTTCTCTAGAGATTCCCTTACCTCCTTGTCATCCAAACTCAACATGAGTTTCCATAGGGTCTACTCATATATGTCCTTGGTAGTTTTCATGGCATTCTCCCATCTTGGCTTGATCTTTTCCATTAGAATATTAGAAATCTGCTAAGCAAGCTAGTCTGGAGAATACTTCCATTTACCCATTTTAGATATTATCAAGTCCTCTATTTGCTTCTTCTCCTCTATAATCCTAGACTCATACTTTAGTGCCTTGAAGTTTGTTATGCAAGATCCTAATTCTCCTCTTAAGATTACATCTCCTCCTTTTTTTTTTTGGCTTTCTTCCTAGATGATCTTCTTGTAAACACAACAGTAAATGTCTGGGTAGGCTTGGTAATAGCTACCTTACCTTTCTTCTTTAATGGTTCTTCATCCTCTGATTTATCTCCATCTTCTACTTCTTCATCCTCAATATCATCTCCTTTTCCTTCAATCAAGAAAAGAGTGGAACTAGTTTTTAGTTTGCCAATTCTCTTCTTTCCTTTGTTGACTACCTCAGGGAATTTGATTTCAAGTTCTATTCTAGCCTTTACCTCATCATAGGTGCCAAATTATGTAGCTTTAGGGTCAAAAGGCTCATTAATCAATTCTTGAATAATATCCTTGTTTTCATCTATGTTTACCTCATAACCAAGAGGTTTTTCCCATACTATCCGTAGTCTAACTGCCTGAGTGTATACTTTATCACTATCAACCATGAAACAAACATCATCTTTGTAATCATCAAGTAGTTTCTTGAGAATCTTGAATTTCTTATTCATATTGTCCTTGAAAGTATCAAATTAATTGTCAATAATATTCACATAGTTTTCTACCATTTCAGCTATATATTTGTTCATCTGATAAAGAATAGGTACATCCTTCCTCCATACTACTATACCTTTAGACGGGAAATTTTTTTTCACATAGAAGAATAGATAAGTTAAAAGTGAACTGAACTTACAAGGATTATTATTGGAAGTTCTTATACTCTCCATGTTCTTGTCAAATTGGTTCAACATCAACTTGGCAAGGTCAAGTGATAGATTATTCTTGACCACTTTATATGCTAAATCCATTGCTTCACATGACACTTTGTTCAATCTACTCAAGGTGTAAATCTTGTGAGTGATGACATGTATCCCAAACTTGAGTTCCATGTCTATGACATAGCTGATCTTCATTTCCCTTTCATCCCACTCGGCAAGGGTTTTCTTCACCAGTTCAACCCAACTTAGGGTTTTGGTCATTTTCTCTTTCACCAACATTGGAAGACTAGTGATCCTATGGACCATCTTCTTGGTTATTAAAATAAGTTGTTCCAACCATAGCTAAGCATTGTGCACATGACTATGAATATATCTTATCCATTTTATTTGAAAATTCTATGGCATATGTGGAATGTGAGTTAAACCTTTTGTTTCAAGATGTTGATGTTTTAGTTTCAACACACCATTAATGTATAACTATTTCAATGATTCATCCATCTCCAATGTTTCAATATCTTGAATACCACATTTAAAATGTAAACAAATATCAGTGATTAAAAATACCTTCGGTGGTTCACCAAAAGAAAGATTGGAAACCCAAAGTTGTTCTTAGACAAGTTCAAAAGAATAATGAAGATTCTATTGATCCTAATGTTGAGGTGGGAATAGAGCCTTCAGTTGAAGATTCTAATGCTTCACAAGTTGAGTTGGGGAATGTACCCTCTTCTAAGATTGCTATCTTAGAGATAGTAGGACATGGTTTGAATACTGATTCCTCAGAACCTGTACAAAGACTAGAGGATTTGACAAATCTATCAAAAAAAATTGTTATCTATCAAAGCATAGAAGATGGATGGAGAAATATGGAGGAAAAAATCAAGCTAGAGGAAGGTGAATTCTTGGTTGATGATGGAAATATTCCTAAGGAGGGAGATCTTCTTTCTTCTTAGACTAGGGAGATCCAGTTATCTTCTCAGGTTGATGTTGACTTTCCTTTGGATGAGTCTCTTTCCCTAGAAGTTTTGAAAGACTCCAGAGAAAAATCAAAGCTTATATTAAATCAAAGAAAAAGGACTAAGAAAAGATTAACACAAAGGGAGTAGAAACTAGAAGTAGAAAAATTGATCAACAATCTAAGAAGAATCCTCTTGCTTTTACTTTGAACAAATCTAGAAAAAGAGCAGAACAAATTTCTAAGGTGAAGCTGGATGTTGGTTCCTTGGAAAAATGAGGAAGAAAACCCAACAAGAAAACCAGAGAATTAGAAAGATGCAAAATATTGGTGATGGTAGGCAAGAAACTATTCTAGATTTCACCCCTAAAAAATAGGATATGAAAATCATAACTTGGAATATTAGGGGGATGAATAGCATTCACAAACTAGATATTGTTAGGAATTTTGTTAGAGAAAAAAAGCCTAATTTTCTCTTGTTACAAGAAACTAAGATGCGTAAAGAGAAGGCAGAATAGATTACAGCTTTTAAAAATTATTCTATAAATGCCAACAGTTGAGAAGGTGCATTGGGCAAAAATTTGATGTTATGAAAGAAGAATTACTCTAGATCTATCTTGATTGCAAGAAAACATCTTATGATAGCCAACATTACTAATGTTGACCAAAAGGATGGATGGTATATAGCGAATATCTATGCTCCCAACACTAAGAAATTAAGGAAAAAGGTTTGGGAGACTATTTCCAATTTTAAAAGTAAGGACTATTTTGGAAGATGGATTATAATGGGAGACTTCAATGTGCCTCTCTATGATCATTAAAAAATGGGAGGTAATGCTACCTAACTAGAAGGGAGATTGGATTTACTAGAATTTATAAATAAAGAGGGCTTAATGGATATGGATCTCCATGGAATTCAGTTTACCTGGAGTAATGTAGGCTCAACCATGCTCTTATTTCTCCAGATTGGACTAAAGATTTCAGGTGCAAGTTGGAAGCCAGTCATAAAATTGGATCGGATCATTTCCCCCTCATATTTTTTGCTGCTAAGATTAATCTCAAGAAGAATTTTCATTTTAGATTTGAGAAGATGTGGCTACAACACCCTTAGTTTGAAAGTAAATTGGAAGAATGGTAGAGTATTGATATTGAAGGGACAACCCTTTATAGAGTTGCTTATACTTGGAATGTTAAAAGGGAAGTTAAAACTTGGAACAAGAATAGTTTTGGGAACATCTTTGAGAACAAAACCATTATGAAGGAGGAAATTCTTATAATGCAGGAAAAAATTCAGAAGGTTGGTTACACTCCTAATCTCCTCATTGAAGAAAATGAAAAATTGGCTCAATATCATGACATCATCACTAAAGAAGAAATCTACTTGAGACAAAGGTCAAGGCTATTATGGTTGAGTGAAGGTTATAAAAAAACTAAATTTTTCCATCTCTCTACTCTTAAACATAGGGAAAAAATTCACATATCACATCTTAAAAAGGGAGATTTGAAGATTATAGAGCACGATGCCATCATGGAAGAAATGGTGTCTTTTTTCTCTTCTCTTATGACAGTTGATCATAACATAAATCTGGAGAATCAGGCTGAAATCCCTAGAGTGATTCCTCCTCTAGTTTCGAAGGAATAGAATAAAATGTTAATCTCTATACCTAAAGATGATGAAATTTTCAAAGCTATCAGCTCCCTGGGAGGAGATAAAGATCATGGGCCTGATGGTTTTCCCATGTTTTTCTTCCAAAAACTTTGGAAATTTGTGGGAAAAGATGTTTGTGATGCTGTGAAGGAATTCTATGGAGCCAAACAGATGCTTAAGGAAGTCAACTCCACCTTTTTGTGCGTGATCCCTAAGAAAATTGGTGCTGATTCTCCTAATCTTTTTAGACCGATCAGCCTTTGTAATTCTTTCTACAAAATTATTTCCAAAGTTATTACCTCCAAACTTATCCAAGTGATCCCTATGATTATTTATGATCAACAAAATGGCTTCATCCCAGTTAGGCAGATCGTTAACTCTATCATCTCCACTCATGAGAATATTCATTCCTTATCTCGTTCTAACAATCAGGGGTTCATTATGAAAGTGGATATCACTAAGGCCTATGATAGAGTTGATTGGTCTTTCCTCTTAAAAATTCTTTTTGCTTTTAGTTTTGATCACAAGGTAGTTGGTCTTGTTCATCAATTGATCTCTACCTCTTCTATTGCTATTCTGGTTAATGTAAGCTCATCTCAGTTCTTTTATCCCTCTTGGGGTTTGAGACAAGGTGATCCTTTATCTCCTATCCTTTTTGTTATCATGGCTGATTGCTTGAGGAGGTATATTGGGGATTTGGTCTATAGAGGATTCATTAAGGGTTTACAACCTTCCTCCCATCCTCTTGTTTGCTCTCATGGAAAATTTGTTGATGATACCATCTTCTTGGGTAAGGCTGAAGTTAAGGAAGCCAAAAATTTGAAGCAAGCTATTAACTTATATTCCTCTACCTCTAGTCAGTTGGTTAATTGGAATAGAAGTGTTGTGTACTTTATAAATACACCTATCTAGAGACAAAATAAAATAGCTAAAATCCTTGAATGTTCTATAGGATCCCTCCCCTCTTCTTACTTAGGCCTCCCTCTAGGTTTAAAGATCCCTGATACCTTTTGGGAAGATCTAATTAACAAATTCAGTAAGAAACTTGCGGGATGGAAAGGGAATCTTTTAAGCCATGCAGATAAGTTAACTCTTCTCAAAGTTTGTCTTCAAAGCATAGCAACTTATGCTTTAAGTCTCTTTAGAATCCCTACTAAATTTGCTGAGTCTATTGAAAAAATTCAAAGAAATTTCCTTTGGACTGGTTCTGAGGAGAAAAGGAGAATGCCTTTAATTGCTTGGGATAATGTTTGCAAACCATTAAGAGAAGGGGTTTTGGGAATTAGGAAAATTAGATGCATGAATGATGCTCTTTTAGCAAAACAAGGTTGGAGAGTCTATCATGACAAAAAAGAGTGGAGTACCATATGGAAACAAAATTACCTCTTCAATTCTAAATCCCTTCCTAATTTATTCTTTGCTCTTGATGTTTTTCATCCTTCCTCTATATGGGGGGCTGTTTAGGAAACCAAGAAAAATCTAGGAAAAGGATGTTCATGGAAAATTGGTAATGGGCTATAGGTGAAATTTTGGGAAGATGTTTCATGAATGGATCATCCCTTGTTTGAAGATTTCCTTGACAATGATCTTGTTGACTGATGTAAGTAGAGATTTGGCATATTGGTTAGTCATTATTGGCAAAATGATTCTTGGGTGAAATTATCTGATGTTGATCAAGGCTTTAGCAATATCAAATTATCTCTCAATGCTGTTTCTCTTTATCCTAATCTTGAGGATGAGGTTATTTGGCATGTTGACCCTAGTGGCCATTTTAAAGTCTCTTCTATATTCACCTCAAAGGATAAGGGAAGTCAACCTCTTTGGTCTCATGCCTAGATTAAGGGTCTCATTCCCAAAATTAATATCTACTTTTGGATTCCACTTCAAAATAAAATTTTGATCGTAGATAATTTGCAAAAAAGAGGTATTAATGTGGTTAATAGGTGTATTTTATGTAAAAATGGTTTTGAAGATAGAGACCATATGTTTTTGAATTGCTCCTACACCCAGTAGGTCTGGACTGAGATTCTTGAGTTCTAGGGTTTTAGAAGCTGGCTTTGCCTCTCTAAGGATCCTGATGCTCTTTTTCTTTGGAAACTTACTCTCCCTCACCTTTGGTGGGGAATATAGAAAGAAAGAAATAATCAAACTTTTAGGAGTAAAGATCTTCTGGGATGGGTGCTTGGTTAGAATATCATTAGAGCCATCAAGGAGAACTTTAAATCCCAGAGAATTTCTAAGCAAAATTTCCATTTTGAGAACCCTTTACAATTTGAAAGGTCCAATCTCAAAATTGATAATTGAAGATTGAGTATAAAATGGAAGGCGCCTCCTTTTGGATGGATCAAAGGGAACTTTGATGGGGCTACCAAGGGAAACCTAGGAAGGGCAAGATGTGGAGGAGTCCTAAGAGATGAGGTGGGAAATGTTATTGATGCTATTGTTATCCCTATTGGTAAATCTAATAGCCACATTACTAAAGCTACTACTGCCCTCTATACTATTAAACTAGCTGTCGAGTTGGGGTATTCCAAATTATGGCTGGAAGGTGATTCTTTGAACATTATAAATACCCTAAATAATAAAAATGCAATCTCATGGTCTATTGAAGCTATGGTTATGGAAATCAAAACCTTAATTCAAAAATTTGAAAAGGTGGTCATTTCCCATACATACTGCGAGACCAATGGTGTTGCTGACTGGATAGAGATCTGTGCTATTCAAACGGGGCATAAGATGAGGTAGCATGAGGAATTAAAAAAAATGCTAATCTTAAAACAATTACTAATTATGAAGCCATTCATTCTAAAGTGGGAAATATTTGTTTGGATTAGCAATTTAATGATTTGGTGGACTGGCCTTATGATTGTCAGGTTACCTTCCCCGAGGAGCTACATTCATGTGAATGTAATGTGGTCTCAGCACGTATATTCTAAAAGGCAAACTCCAAATCATGCAACTAAAAACTAGTTTCCTTTTAAGCTCTTTGCATTTTGTATCTGGGTGTTTCTAGTTTGTGTTGGCTTGGTAGAATGGGGGGTGAGCCATAGAAACAAGAACCTAGAAAAAGTGATGACTGGAAGGCTCATTAGGATGTTTGGAAGATTCTTCAGAAAGGGAAGGTGGTTAGTTATCTAGAGTGTTTGCGTGGCTTCAAACCCCATATCACTACCACTTTCTTTAAAAATTGGGCTAATGACAGAGTCACTCTCCATGGAGTCACTATGAAGCTTACTAAGGACTTCATTGTTGAGGTCATGGGGCTCCCCATGGGTGGCATAAAGTTCTCAAAACACACTAGTATCTCAAATGTAGCCTATAAATTTTTTTTGAAGATGGATGCTAAGGAGAAGCAATTGGAAAAGAGTGGAGACTTCTTTGATGTGGAGCAGATTAAAGGTATCTGGTGTGATGTGCTTTGCTGCATTTTTGAGTACTTTATCCTAGATGGTAGGAAAAAAAGAGTTTACAAATTTCATTTTGTTTTCCTCAACCACTTTATATACAAGGATAGAATTTCTTTTCCTTTCTATCTGCATTTTTCATTGCTTCAAAGTTTATTTGCCCATAGGAAGAAGGAGTCTTGACCTATTTTACATGAAGGTCTGGTACTTCTTATTGAGGGCTTTTGTAAAAATAAGTCCATTGCTTCGACTCCTTCTTCTGATAATCAGAAAGGTTCTTAGTCCAAGAAGTCTAAGAAGGATGAGAATGTTAAAGGGAAAGAAAAGGTATAACCTAAACCCTCTAGTTCTCAGAAACATATTGTTGAAACTGAGTTTGAGTCAGAGAGTTCTAAGGGTTCTAAGAAGGATATCTTGGAGGAAGAGGAAGGGATAGATGTTGGGGAATTCAGCTAAAATTTGGAGGAATATCCAAAAAAAAAGGAAAATTTGATAAAGAAAAAGAGGAGGATACATCAGAGGGTAACTTAGAACAGAGCATCTTTGAAAATAAAGGTAATCAAACTACCTTTTGGGGGGGTGTTAAAGACAAAGATAACTTAACTAATTACCCACTTACTATGAAGGATGTGGATCATATTGTTCTGGCTTCTACTCCTGCTACAGAGACTAGGGAACAAAAAAAGGAGGATCCAGTCTAGCAAGAAGCCCTTGTTGAGAACAGAGACGAGGTACAAATGGATAGGGAGGAACAAATGGAAAAGGTTGGTTCCCCTCTACATGAGAGTACTGATGACATTTGTGACTCACCGCAGACGGACAACAAGCTTTCCTTCTTACATTCTGCAAAGCTCAAAGCGAACTCTATTCTCCAAGTTGATTCTTGGATCTATAATGAAATTATGGGGTTGAAGAAGAAAGTGGAAATAATGCAACACAACCAAGATGTTGATCAGGCCATAATTAATCACTTGGAGGTGCAAATGTGAAATATCCCTTAAAAACATAAAGATTATGAGTTAAATCTTAGAATTCTCATCAAGGAAAGTGGTACAAAAATGGAGCAGATAACATCAAGCATCTGTGTTGCTACAGCAAGCCTTGGAAAAGAGTAAATGTAGACACTATTTCTTTGGAGGACCTGAGTAAGAGGACAAGGCAGAGTTTGAGGAAGAAAGCCTTGCAAGCTGCTACAACTTTGGCTACCAACTCCATTCAGAACACTATTACGATCAAGAAGGAGGCTGTCAAGATGATTACGGATCTACAATAGAAGCTTTGGGTCTTCTATGTTGTTTCTCTTTATGTATAGGTCCTTTTTTTGGTCTATGTTTTTGGTTTTGGTTCTATTTTTTGGTAAAAAATTTATTTTAGGTTCCAGGTCCTTGTAAAACCTGGATACTTTTATTGAACTTTGCTAGTGGTTTCAGGTCCCTATAAAACTTGATTTTCATTCTACTTTTTAGTACGTTTAAGAACCTTTCCTAATGGTCTTAATTTCCTATCTTTCTTGTTTTTGTTAAAAGGGTTTTGAGACCCCTTCAAAACTTTCTTTTACGGTAATCTAAAACAATACCTTCAGTGGAATTTGTGACTACACTCCACTCAGATTGAGGATTTTTGCAATGGTAGGACTCAGCTTAAAATCTACTGCCTTGTACTTCATGCCTCAAACTAACATGTTAGATCCTTTCTTAGATTTGTTGCTGGTGGATTCCATCTTCACTCGATAGGGTTTGAGAGAATACAAAAATCTTTACTAACAGTTCACTCAAATCACATAAAAGCTCTAAAGATCACCTTGCACAGATAGCTCTAAAAAAATTGTGGTGAGAAATGACTTCTTTTTCTCGTTGTTGGTCTTAGAATGGTTTTGACATTTGAGTGTAAACACAGTTAACCACTTTATACATTGAAGCCGAGTACACTATGTATGCCAAGCCATAGTGTGTGCTAAGGGACTTTAGGTGCTGAGTCATAGTTGATGTGGAGCAAGACAAAATGCAATAGGTACCAAGAAAAGTAGGATAGCATATGTGTCGAGCAACACAAAATCAACATATGAATTTTTACCCTCACAAACTTAGATGTAAACCATTTATGGAGCTAACATAGAAAGGATTTCAAAGATGAATAAGGATAAGAATGAATCTTGTATATTTCCTATGTAATTAGCATGCAACCAATCAGAAAAATGGAGAAGGCATGCAACCAATGAGAAAAATGTAAGAAATGAGCGGGAATTCAAGATTCAATATGGATCGTAGATTCATGCCTAACCCTAAGTCTACATAGTCTTTATAAGGATGCCTAGACTCCATGATTTTTTTTTTATGAAGGGAAGTTAAGGTGCTTGCTAATTAGATAGAAAATTGTAGAATAGAGCAAATAGCAAGGGCATCATAGACTTAGTGAATTGAGTAGCAATTTACACATCTAGTTGATTAGAACAAAGCAAGGGATATGAACATATAGTAGATCAAGCAAGGATCACATTAGAGTGAGCAAATCAAGTTCTTGAAATCAACAATAGAAGATTGCAAGCAATCAGGTCAAAGGTTTCTAATACTCTCTAGCAATTGTATTAGATAGTGAAAATCCTATGTTGATAGGTTAGCTTAACAACTATTTTGTAGAGGGTGATCCCACAATAATGGGTTCCACTTTTTGACCAATTTTGACATTGAAATCAATATTTTTGCAACAAACATCTTGTTCACCTGACTATATCTCGAAAATTTTTAATAATTTCAAGATGACATAAACTAATGATTTTGAGTAATTTGTTCCTACTTTGTAAACATATTTTTTAATCTGAATTTTTTATTTATTTAGGTCAATTTTTTCATCTCCTTTGAAAAGTGGTACATAACAAAATTCAATATTTTTAAAGAGTGACAATTCATTTGACAGACATAACTTTTTTTCTAGAAATGATAATGATGTAATTCTTTTGGTGTTAGATTCATAACATAAATATCTAGAGGATGCATTTGGTTTGATTCATTTTGGTTGAGTATTGTATAGTTTATGAAGTTTTGAAGTGACACAAATCGTAATTCAGACATACATTCCATTTGACATAGATAATTTGAAGTCAATTTATCAAAAACCTTTTTTTTTTCTAATAGAAAGGTATCTCAATAAGCTAGTTACTACATTTTTTCAAAAAAAAATTGACCTAATTTACTAATTTTCCCGAGGTGTCAAACTCGGTTGACGCTGAATTGGTAATGAACCTATAATGAATTAAACTCATATTTGAAAGTCTTAATGAATATAATATGTATTAAAATTATAGTTGTTGGAAAGCTTTCTGTGAGTAGCAAAAATTGCCATTTTTTATTTTATAGTAGGAGATCATTCAATCTCAATTTTAGGGGTCAAAAGAGACAATTTCATTTTTTCTCCAGAAAATAATACCAAAAATTTGTAATTTGAGATGTTTGCACAAACACTATGTTCGCGTGAACTTGTTGAATATGTTTGTGCGAACACATGTTTGCATGAACATTTGAGAAAATATTTGGGTAGCCAAAAATTTAATTTAACGTGTTCACATGAACATGTATAATACTTTGTGTTCACATGAACATAAAAAGGGCAAATTTATCAAGATCTCAAATAGAAAAGTGGAATTTTCATCACAAAATCATCATTGCAAATATGTTCGCATGAACATATTAACAAGCTATTTTTGTACGAACATACCTCATTAAAAGTCAATATGTTCGTGTGAACATATAAATAATTTATGTTCACACAAACATTATTAGTATGTTTGGGCGAACATACTTAAAATTCTAAATGCAAATTTTTTATCATTTCGTGATTTCCTTCATCCCCCAAAAGTGGTACCTAGTATTGTGGGTTCACCTTAGATCCTTTGAAGAGGTGACTAAATCCTTTAACAAGGTGACACTTCATGTAAAGTGTTTGTAAATCCTTTAACTAGGTCACTATTGACATAGTGTAAAGCATTTAACAGGGTAGGCCTTTCACAAGGTAGACCATCAAAAGTGGTCAAACAATTATTTATGCAGTAATTTTTGTGGGTATCATCCCCACCCTAGTTTTACCTTCTTATTCCTAAAGGGTTTCTTGGTTACCAAATCTAGTGCTATGTGTGTTGATGCATGTATTTATTCTATTTTCATTTAGTATGTTTACATGCATGCAGTTTTCTTTCTGTTATTTATTTTAAAAGGATTGTAAAAAAGGTACAAGTGTGATACTTCTGATTCACCCCTCCTCTCAGAAGTACTCTTCCTATTTTGAATATTTCAAAAATTGGTATTAGAGCATTGGTTCTCACAAGGCGAAGTGTAATAGCTTAGAGAAAAGGTGTAAAGATGGAAGTCTTCAAACTTGGGAAGATCATAGATAATTAGGTGATTGATGTGCATCTTGCTCTACACAAATTGGAGGAAGCCAGAGAGGAATTGAGAAAGTCCTTAAAAACAAGGAAGGATATAGCCATAGCTGAAAATAACATACACTACAAGGAGATTGATACCACACAAGTGTTTTCCAATGGAGATTCCAAGGACTTTGATGCAACAATAGCTAAATTGATGGAGAGAAATAGAGCACAAGTTGAAGAAATAAGGAAACTCAAGCTTAAACAAGAATCACAAGCCATAATGCTCTGTGAAGTGAATGAACAAAAAAAGAGAGCCACTAGAGACAATTTCATGATAGAAGATGACAAGAGAAATCTTACCAATAGATTGAAGGAGAAGATAATTTAGTTTGAAAGAATCTCAAATATGCTACTAGACATCTTAAGTTAGATTATGAATGCTCATCATGAGCTAAACATGAAGGATATTGATATTTCCATCTTGAAAATGAAAAATGAGCAATTGCAAAATGAATTGAAAAGAGAGCACGAGACAACAGAAAGATTCAACAAACCCAATGAGGCTATCAAGTACTTTGAGAAACTACTAAAATCACCAAGGGATAGTAATGATACTTTAGGACTTGGTTACACTAGCACTAAACAAGGAGAATCATCCAAGACTACAGAAGAAATGAGTAACAAAGGTAATAACAGTAAACCTATTTGAAATTTTTGTGGTAAAAGGGATGTACTTCTAATGTATTCAAGAGCAAGAATAGTCATTAGCATAATAAGCCTACAAATGCAAGCTTTTGTCACAAGTACAAAATGAAAGTACATCAAGCACATGAATGCATAACCAAGACCATGAGGACACCAAGATTTGAAGGTCACTACTACAACTACAAGAAGTATGGACATAGAGCATTTGAATGCAGATCAAAGCCCATGTGGACACCTAATTAGCTTGCAAAAGTGAACAACCATGCTCATCACTACAAATGGGATTACAACACCAAGTATAGCTATCACTATTGCAAAGAGTATGGACACATTCTTGAAAATTGCACAAGGACACATTTTAGGGGTAATTATAGAAAATGGTTAAGTTAGACTACATGTTTTAGTTGCTTGAAGACTGGTCATATTAGCAAGAATTGCCCAACAAAGTCAAAAGCACCCAAGATAGAAGCCAACAAAGGAAAAGAGAATGTTGATGTTGAACAAATCAGAGGCCAAATGAACAAGACCTGGAAAAATAAAGATGAGTGCAACACATCAAATGGGGGGATCACTTCAACCAAGAGGTCAAGTGATCACTTCTCATCCAACTAAGAAAGAATAGGCTTATAGGATTGATATACAAAGTTATATCATACATCAATCCTAGGACAAAGAAGTATTGCAAAGAAGAAATCAACATAAGCAAAGATGTCAAGAAAAAATTTGAAGTTTTAGCAAATACTATTGAACTATCCTCAGATGTCAAGTAAAGATCCAATGGATGCCAAGTTGCTATTAGTGACCAAGTTGATAGTTGAAGCCAAGTAAAACAAAATCTAGTGGAAGCCGAGTTATGATGAAACCTTCAAGTACCAAGTGTACAACTATTCATACTAAGAATTTAATGCTAGGTTTAGAGAGGTATACTATCAAATTTTTCTCATTTTCATGTCATTCAAACATAGAGAAAAGACAAAAAAGGAGTGTAGGAGTGATCATACAACAACCTTGAAGTCATTTGCATCAATCTCAATAGCAATATACCATACATTTCAACAATCTAAGGTATTTATCTAGTGCCGAGCTATGTAGTGTTAAATTTTTATATTAAAACCCTAGTTTAGTATAATGGCCTCTAGTTCAAGAAACCCCAAAGGAAAGGAAAATCATGAGGTCCAGCTAGTTAGTAATGAGGTAAAACATCCCAAGCTTAGGCCAATCCCCAAAGTCACTTATAGAAACGTCCCTACTGGCAAACTATCCATTATTCCACCAAAGGTTGTTATGGTACAAGATGTGAGAAAGTGTTATAACTACAAGATAGGAGCAGTAGATGATCTTGAAATATTTAAAGCCAATGACAAACTAGTGTGAAAACAAAATTTTGAAGGATAAATTTTAGATAATTGAGAGGAAGGGTTTAAAAAATACCCTAGTTTACCCCATAGGTTTAAAAATAGAATGGATATGGATTGTTCTCAGCAGAATTCAAAATGGATATTTGTGGTTGGAAATAGGACCAATTAATATTACCAAAAGGATAGTGCACAGGGTTACAGGTTTCCCAACCCTAGAATAGCCTAAAACCTTGTGAAGTGACTCCAAAAAGGTAATTGAAAAGAACACAGGGGCTAAATGGAATAAAAGAGGCATATCAATTGACACGATCATAGATCCATTTTTGGACTTTGCTGTGAGAATCATTTCTCACATGTTCTACCAGTCAAGTAGATTAAATAGTTTACCATGTATTACTATGGATGTAGCCTATAAGCTTGTGAAGAGAGATCACACATGATCTATTAGAACTAATGTTGCAGCAAATAAATGAAAACCTAGGAGCAATAAGAAGATTAAAAGGTTCTCAATGCAAGTTTGGTTCAGTTTGTATGTGCATATTCTTTTATGTCATGGAGGAGTTTCCATCTATCAGAAAAGTGAATTGGAATCCAAAAAAAACTACAATTAGAGAAATCAATGAGTTCATTGATCAAATGGGTGATAATTTTGAGGCCCAAATGACAAGCTATTTTGAGGATTTCAAGAAATCCATGAAACAAATATTAAGAATACCAATTTCCCTAGTGGAAAAACATATCAATGAAATATTCTTTTTGGTTGACATTGACTATACCTATATCTAGGCAATAATTCCAAGAGTAAAATGGCTAAGGCCATTAGGTTTCTAACTTGATGTAGATGAAGCCTCAATAGAAATCACAACATTGCTTGTAGAAGAGATTAATAACGAGGCTCCTCATTTTGGCACATATGATATTGTCAAATCCAAACTTGAAATAGAATTGAAGATAACCTCTATAATAAAAAAGAAAAAAAAAAATAGTGAGAAAGATAAAGAAGAGCTTTGGTGTAGATATTGAAGAAGAAGCAAGTGTAGAAGAAGAAGAAGGAGAGAATGAAGAAGAAGAACAAGGACAAGGCCCAATGGAGTTGATCCAAGGTTCAGAAGAAGACAAGGAGGAAGGTACAAAAGAGGTAGAAGCCAAGTCAAAGAAGAGAAAGGCTAAAACTTAGTCTCTAGCTTAGCCAAAACCCAAGAAGGTGACCAAGCCTACACAAGCCAAGCCAACACCATCAACAAGAGCTAGTAGAAGGGCATCCACATGAAAGGCCAAGGAGCAACTAAAATAGAAGAAAAAGGCCACTAAACTAAATCATAAAATTCCAAAGAAAAGAAGAAGGTATGTGGCATAGCTAGACACTGATGATGAGGAGAGAAAAAAATTAGAGGATATCAACCAATTTAGAGTGGTAAGGAATCCTCCCAAATCTACCATAGATAAGATTTGTGAGAATGTTAAGAATGCAAATTTGAATGATTTGAAAAATCTTGATTTCAACAAGCTAAGTGGAGAAGAGCAAGATAAAATAGAGGAATCAGTATATGCCATGATGGCTAAATTTAAGAATACACCTCTAGAGCTAGACAATACCATGCCTAGAGAGCTATATGAGATAATTGAAAATAAATGGCATTATTGTCAAAAAATGGAAAAGGAGATCAAAGAATCTACCTTAGCACAAGTGATGCCTAACCTAACAAGAGGAAAAATGACAAAGGCTAACAAGAAACATAGTGGCAAATTTACACCAAAATATAGAGCCTTCAGCATCATACAAAACAAGATTGAGGATGTAGTAAATAAATCCACACAATTGTGGAAAATAATTTACAAAATAACTGATGACAAGGAAGAGGAAGAAAATAAGGTAGAGGTCAGTGCCAAGGAAAAGAAAACAAAATATAAGAAAGAAGAGGAAGAGAAGGAGAAGGAAGCAATAGCAAGAGCAGATGAAGAAAAGAAGAAAGAGGAAGAAGATATGAAAGATGAGGAGGATAAAGAAAGAGGTGAGGAAGAAGAATCACATGAAGGAGGAGACATGGTAATAGCTGAACAATAGTAAGAAGAGGAAAAGAGTTTGTAAGACACGCAAATGCCACCTCCTAGCCCTCCACATGTAATTGTCACACTTGTAGATACAATAACTATCAAGGATGTTCCTAACAATTCAACCCAAAAGATCAATCCCGTAATTGCAAAGGATCTCTCCAACATCCTTCACTAATCCACTTTACAGGCATAGTTATTCACAAACCTTATATTGGTGAGTGTAGATGAGCTATAGAAGGTAGTAGTAGAACCAAAAAGAGACAAGGTGAAACCACAAGAACCACCTTTGACCTATATAGCTACTAGCATTAAAATTCTAATGCTTCCACCACCTCCAACAACTGCAATAGCAATAGGTGAAACCATTTAGAAGCCAATTTTAGAAGAAGGGAAGTCTGATGAGAAGGAGGAAACATCAAAGGAAGAGGAGTAGGCCACTATTTAGACATTGTTAAAACTACCAAAAACAAGCTCTCTCACAAAGACCCCTTAGAAGTCGAGCACTGAAGCCATACCTCTGCAAATGTCCACACCAGGCTCAAGTTCAACCAAGGTTTCCAAGGTACTTCACTATGGAGACCCTAAATTGGATGAAGAGATAATCATTCTCTCTTATGACTCCAAGACTATCACAACGGTACAAATCAATGAAATGAAAGATGCACTAGATAGAAGGAAGAGGTAGGAAATACTCAAAAAAGAGTATAAACATAGGAAAGCACTACATGAGACTAAGGACATATTTATGGATGCCTTTAGCTTGTAGTCACTAGATGAGTCAGAAACCATAATGGAACAATTATCTAATATAGTTGACTAGGTGACTAGTGAAGACCAAGATACAAGTGTTAAACTTATGGAATGGTTTGAAAGGAAGTTTCAAGGGAAGGTAAATGAGAAAATATCTAGTCGTATAGCAATTGAACAAGTACAATTGGACAAAAAAATTGAAAAGGTCGAAACTATACTTGAGAACATTTTCTCATTGTGTAAAAAGATGTGTGATTTTTCCAACTTCACACAAGAGACAAGCCAGAGAATAATAAACTTGGAGAGAAATCTGAAAATTTCTAGCATGCAATTACCAAGAGATCCAACTCAAAGTGAGAAGCATTTTTCCAATCGCTTCACACTCAAAGAGAGTTAGATGTACTTACAAGTGAAGAGGCCAATATAAAGGCCAAACTAATAAAAATTCAATCCTCCATAACCCCACATTTGGAGGTTCTCCAAAAAGAGAAACTATCTTAAGGAAAGATCCTAATCTTTCTACATTAGATGGACTTGTACATATTTTTGCAAAGACTACCATTTAGCACAAGTCACTAGATATTGCTTTGGAAAATTGGGATGCAACCTTGAAAATGATAATGGAGGTAAACAACACATTTTTGGCTAGATATGGTATTCCTCCTTAGAACCCTTTAACATAAGTATCCAAAAAAGGGAAGATGTAAATAATAAAGGAGATAGGGGGAGAGATAATAATAAGGAAGTTATGACTAAGAGGGAGATAAGTCATAATGTGTAGATAGTATGGGGGAGATATGAACAAAATCAACTAGTACAGATAGAGTAGACAAAACTGCTCAATAGATAAAGAGTATCAGGCACATCTAGCACAAATTTTTTGGATACAAGAATGAAATAGCACAATAAGATCAAGGGAGTTATAAGGTATTTCTAATTTTTTTTTGAAATTTTGTATATATGAAAAATAGATTGGATAGGATACACACAAAGACATATTAGTAATGTTTAGTTAAGTGTTTTTGACACTCATGTCAAAGGGCAAGATTGTTGGTCCTAGAATGGTTTTGACATTTGAGTGTTAACACACTTAATCACTTCATACATTGAAGCTGAGTACACTATGTATGCTGAGCCACAATGTGTACTAAGTGACTTTAGGTGTTGAGTCATAGTTGATGCCAAGAAAGATAGAATGTAATAGGTGCCAAGCAAAGCAAGATAGCATATGTGTCAAACACTAGTTGTCTAGTATGTGCCGAGTAACACATAATCAACATATGAGTTTGTGCCCTCATAAACTCAGATGTAAACTAATTTGGAGCTCACATAGGAACAATTTCAAAGATGAATAATGATAACAATGAATCTTGTATATTTTCTATGTAATCAACATGCAACCAATCAAAAAAATGGATAAGGCATGCAACCAATCAAAAAAATGCAAGGAATGAGTGGGAATTCAACATTCAATATGGATCATAGATTCATACCTAATCCTATGTCTACAAAGTATTTATAAGGAGGCTTACACTCCATGGTTTTTTGTTGATGAAGGGAAGTTAAGGTGGTTGCTAAGAAGATAGCAAATTGCAAAATAAAGCAAATAGGAGGGGCATCACAAACTTAGTGAATTGAGCAGCAATTTACACATCTAGTTGATTAGAACAAAGCAAGGGTTACAAATAGATATGAGATCAAGTAAGGATCACATTAGAGTGAGAAAATTAAGTGATTGAAATCAGAAATAGAAGATTGTAAGCAATCAGGTTAAAAGTTTCTAATACTCTCTAGCAATTGTATTAGATAGTGAAAATCCTATGTTGATAGGTTAGCTTAACAACTATTTTGTAGATCCTCTGAAGAGGTGACTAAATCCTTTAATAGGGTGACACTTCATGTAAAGTGTTTGTAAATCCTTTCACCAAGTCACTATTGATATAGTGTAAAGCCTTTAACAGGGTAGACCATTCACACGATAGACCATTAGAAGTGGTCAAACAATTATTGCAACAGTAATTTTTGTCAGTATCATCCCCACCCTAGTTTTACCTTCATATTCTTGGAGGGTTTCTAGGTTACCAAAGCTAGTGCTATGTGTGTTGATGCATGTGTTTATTCTATGTTCATTTAATATGTTTACATGCATGCAGTTTGCTTTTAGTTATTTATTTTAAAAGGATTGTAAAAAAGGTACAAGTGTGTTACTTCTGATTCACCCCCCCTCTCAAAAGTACTCTTCCCATTTTGAATATTTCAACAATTTTTTCATCAAATTTTTCCATAAATGTTTGGTATGATTGTTTTCTCAAATGACAAACTATCATCCACTTTTCTTGCATTGAATGCTTGGTAGAATCTTTAATGACTCGACAACCACACAACAAATATAGTAGCTGTTGACCTTGCTCAACTGGGTTTTACAACCTAACCTCACTCGATAAGGTCTTTAACCCAACCATGATTGGTAAAGGCTAGTATCATTTACTTAGTGATCCATTTGCATCTTAACTACTGATTTTTATCTTTCCATTTTGCTAACTGGAACTAATGTGAGATATCTTCAAAATCCTAGTTCCAGTTCTCCTTTTAGAGATCAAGTGAAAATGTTGGAGTCACCCATTTCCTTAGTGACATTGTCATCATTTCTCACACTTGAATTCTTAGAATATTTTGGAACCCATTGCTATCTCATCTACTTTATGATGTTATTAGCCTTTGCCTTTTTTTTATCTTCAACTCTTCTAGTATTCATACAGTTCTTGGCAAGATAACCAAGTTCTGTACAAATGAAACATCTTCTAGTAGTGTCTCTTATCCTAATGTGATGTTTTACACAATTCATTCCAATGTGTCCAAATTATCCATAGTAATGACATCTATAACAAGTGTTATAGTCCCAACCAAGTATAACTTTCACATTCAACTCTACTAGGTTCAATATCTTAGTTTTGCATTCTAAGGATTTGTGCCCATGCTTCTTACATTTATGACATTTTCCTTCAAACCTAGGTTTCTCTTTGCATTCATTTACCCTATGGTCACGCTAATTTTAATTGTAAAACTTTCTTTCCCATTTCTCCAATATATGTTTGATGTATGACCTATCTTACCATAGTGACTACAAGTAGGTCTTTAATTCTTTTGAGCTCCTTGCTTGGATGATTCACTTTCTTCTATATATCTAATTCCTACTTTTCCTTTTTGTCTGTGATAGATTTTTTCATTCAATTGATTTATGTTTGCTTGAGATTTCATCATCCTCTCATTGGTTTTCCTTTTAGTGTTTAGATAATTCTATAATCTTTCATTCTCTAGCCTTGGATTCATGATTTCTTCATTTGCATTAGTGAGCTGATCAATGAAGTTCCTCTGTTGAAGGGATAGGTGTCAAATTTCATTATTCTTTCCTTCTATATCTTCTTTTATGTTTTTTTTCTCTTCCATGAGTTCACACAATCTTAGTGATTAAATTTCTTGCTCTCTTCTCACTTTTCTTACTTCTTCTTGAAGATTACTATTCTTTTCAAATAGTTCTTTGATTGATTCACTAGATTCATATGAATCACTTGAATGGATGTCTTCAATTATTTTTTCAATGTAGAGTTGGTTATTCATCCGGATTGCAAGATCTTTTCTTCTTTTCAAGGATTGAAAGAGTTTCTTTTTTTCCTTTTTGAGTTGTCCAATTGCTAATTCCAAATCTAGCTTCTCATTGTCAATAGCCTTGTCAAGTCTGAATACCTCTATAGCCTATAACTCAAAGACAATCACCATGGACCAAATCACAAAAATGCAAGATGCATTAAATAGGAGAAAAAGGAAGGAAATACTTAGAAAATAATATAAACACAAGAAATAATTAAATGAGATTAAGGAAATCTTTATGGATGCCTTTAGCTTGTAGTCACTAGATGAGGCAAAGCCCATAATAGAACAACTGTCTAATATAGTTGACCAAGTGACTAGTTAAGACCAAGATACCAATGTTAAACTTATTGAATGGTCTAAGAGGAAATTTTAGGGGAAGGTGAATGAGAAAATATTAGGTGGTATAGCACTTGAATAGGTAGGATTGGCCAGGAAAATTGACAAGGTCAAAACTATACTTGAGAATATTTTCTCATTCTATAAAAAGTTTTGTGATTTTTCCAACTTCACACAAGAGAAAAATCAAAGGATATTGAGCTTGGGGAGAAATTTGAAGATTTCTAGCATGCAATTGCCAAGGGATCCAGCTCAAAGTGAGAAGCATTTTTCCCAATCACTTCACATTCAAAGAGAATTAGCTGCATTAGCAAGTGAAGAGGCCAATATAAAGGCCAAATTAATGTAGATTCAATCCTCCATAACCCCACATTTGGAGTTCCTCCAAAAAGAGAAAGTCTATGCTAAAACTATCTTATATAAAGATCCTAATCTTTCTACATTAGATGGACTTGTACATCTTACTATAGAGACTACCATCCAACACAAGTCACTAGACATTGCTTTGGAGAATTGGGATGCAACTCTGAAAATGATAATGGAGGTAAACAACACATTTTTGGCTAAATATGGTATTACTCAGCACCCTTTGACATAAGTGTCAAAAAGGGGGAGAAATAATAAAGGATATAGGAGGAGAAATAGCAATAAGGAAGATATGACAAAGTGGGAAAATACTAAGTTTTGATTACATTATTTTCATTCTTTTGAAAGAATTGCAGATAGCCAAAAGGGAGATAAGTAATAATGTGTAAATAGTATGGGGGAGAAATAATTTTTTGAAGGAGACATGAATAAAACCAACAAGTACAAACAAAGTAGACAAAATAGCTCAGCACATAGGTACAGGGTAAAGACAAAGAGTATTAGGCACATCTAGCATAGAATTTTGGGTTACAAGAATGAAATGGCACAATCAGCTCAAGGGAGTTATAAGGTATGTTTTGATTTTTTTTTTGAAATTTTGTACATATGTAGAATAGATTAGATGGGGTACTCATAAGGATAGATGAATAATATTTAGTTAAGTGTTTTTGACACTCATGTCAAAGGGGGAGATTGTTGGTCTTAGAATGGTTTTTACATTTGAGTGTCAACACACTTAACTACTTTCTACATTGAGGCCAAGTACACTATGTATGCCAAGCCATAGTATGTGTTGATTCATGGCCTTGTACATCTTGCTGCATAGACTACCATATAGCACAAGTCGCTAGACAATGCTTTGGAGAATTGGGATGCAACTCTAAAAATGATAATGTAGGTAAACAACACATTTTTGGCTAAATACTATATTACTCCTTAGCACCCTTTGACATAAGGGTCAAAAAGGGGGAGAAATAATAAAGGAGATAGGAGTAGAAATAACAATAAGGAAGATATGACAAAAGGAGATAATACTAATTTTTTATTACATTCTTTTCATTCTTTTTAAAGAATTGTAGATAGCCAAAATGGAGATAAGTCATAATGTGTGAAATAATGTTTTGAGGGAGATATGAATAAAACCAAAAAGTATAGACAAAGTAGAAAAAATAGCTCAGTACATAGGTACAGAGTAAATACAAAGAGTATTAGGCACATCTAGCACATAATTTTGGGTTACAAGAATGAAATGGCACAATTAGCTCAAGGCAGTTATAAGGTATTTTTTGAACAAATTTTGAAATTTTATACATATGCAAATTAGATTGGATAGGGTACTCATAAGGAAAGATGAATAATGTTTAGTTAAGTGTTTTTGACACTCATGTCAAAAGGCAAGATTTTTGGTCTTAGAATGGTTTTGACATTTGAGTTTCAACACACTTAAGCATTTTCTACATTGAAGCCAAGTACACTATTTATCTCGAGCCACAGTATGGTCCCAGTCAGAATTCCAACAGGTGCTGAGTAACTTTAGGTTCCAAGCATCATAAAGGTGCCAAGTGATATATAGGTGGTGAGTCACAGTTGATGCTAAGCAAGATAGAATGCAATAGGTGCCAAGCAAAGCAAGATAGTATATGTGTCAAGCACCAGCAGTCCAATATGTGTTAAGTAACACATAATCAATATATAAGTTTGTGCCGTCACAAACTTAGATGTAAACGATTTTTGGAGGTGACATAGAAGGATTTCAAAGAATAATAAGGATAATAATGAATCTTGTATATTTCCTATGCAATCAGCTAGAAAAATGGAGAAGGCATGCAACCAATGAGAAAAATGCAAGGAATGAGTGGGAATTCAAGATTCAATATGGATCATAGATCCATACCTAAGCCTAAGTCTACGAGGTCTTTATAAGAAGGCCTAGACCCCATCATTTTAGGTTGTTGAATAGAAGTTAAAGAAGTTTCTAGGAATATAGAAAAGTTGTAGAATAGAGAAAACAACAGGGGCATCACAAGCTTAATGAATTGAGCAACAATTACAAATCTAGCTAGTCAAAATAGTACAAGGGATACAAATAGATACCAGATCAATCAAGGATCACATCAGAATGAGTAGATTGAATGCCTAAAACCAGCAATTGAAGATTGTAAGCAATCAGGTCAAAGGTTTCTAATACTCTCTAGCAATTGTATTAGATAGTAGAAATCCTATGATAGGTTAGCTTAGTAGCTATTTTGTAGATCATTTGAAGAGGTGACTAAATCCTTTAATAGGGTGGCACTTCATGTAAAGTGTTTGTAAATCCTTTAATTAGGTCACTATTGACATAGTGTAAAGCCTTTTAAAGGGTAGGCTTTTCATAGGGTAGACCATCAAAAGTGGTCAAACAATTACTGTTGCAGTGATTTTTGTGGGTATCATCCCCACCCCAATTTTACCTTCTTATTCTTGGAGGGTTTTTGGGTTACCAAGTCTTGTGTTATGTGTATTGATGAATGTGTTTACTTTATGTTTATTTATGATTATTTACATGCATTTAGTTTACTCTCAGTTATTTATTTTTAAGGATTAGAAAAGGTTAAAAGTGTGGTACTTTTGATTCACACCCACCCCCCCCCCCCCCCCCCCCCCCTTGCCTCTAAAAAGTAATCACCTTGCTATTGTAGATAAATATTTATTGCTCCTTATACTAATGTAGCCTTTATGATTTTCTATTCTATTCTTCTCTACATATTACATTACTTCATGCCATACATTGTATGTGATATAATATGTTACATATATACTAATCCAATTTACAAATTACAAAGTCAGCCACAATTCAAGTTTACATAAAAACCAAAAATTCAGATCGACTATAGGAACTCAAGTTTTGAAGATTGGCTCAATGAGGTTCTAATACTCAACATCCACTATCGATGCTTGACATCTTCATGCACTTGGTAGACATAGAAGGTCATATCATACTGATCACTTTTAAGTAGTCTTGAACTCGGTCTACATTGGTGACTTGGTGAATACTATGAATCTTAGCATATAACCTAAATCACTCGATTCTCATTACATAGCTTAGTCAATGCTATCAGTACAAGATTGTTATAAACTGAGTCACTTGGTTAACATTGAGTGGCTCAGTTAACACAAGACTCACATCACATCAACTACAAACTCAGTAAGCATTGCACAAGTCAATTTGCACTGATAAAATTGGCATACACTAATATGCTTGATTTATATTACTAATAAACACCTTGGTAGTAACTACTTAGCACAAATTGAATACTATCCCTTGGACTTGGTAGCAACTATAGAACTTGGTAGATACTGAAATGCTTCATCAACACTATTAACATTACAATGTACTTGAAAGATACTTACAATTTGAATAATTGTATGTCACTAATAACAAACATGACCATAGTGTCAACAGGTGAGTTGTCAAGATCCTCTGTTGTTTAACATTTATGAATGTTTTCATATATTTTTTGATTTTGGTGCAAATTTTCTCCATAAATGAGTAGATTAGGCAATTTAGTGCATTTAAGATATATTGTAGCACATTAAAAAAATTTAGCTCATTTTTGCCTTAGAATAGCACATCTGTGTTGTTAAATAGCACATAATAGTAAATTGTAGTGTATATGTAGGTTTTAATGGCACCTCTAGGTCATTTAGTGCATAGGAGGTGCTTTTTAGAGCATATAAGTAATATGATAATGCATTTGAAATTTGGGGTTTAACAGCTGAAAATATTGATAAATGTTAGGGTTAACATATGTGTTGTAGTGCATTTGCTATTTTCCCTAGTGCATTTTCATGTAGTAGCGCTTTTGCATGTTTGGATAGTGCATACAATGTATTTAGTACTATATGCACTCAGTGTAATAGCGCATATGAAAATTATAGTGCATCTGTATGGCAGAGATTTGCATTTGATTTATGGAGTTTAGTGCAATTAATTTGTAGAGCACTTTTAACTATTTTAATATCACTTACAATGGTTTAAATAGTACAAACCATTTGTGTAGCACTAATGGAGCACAAAAGACAAGATTATAGTTCTGTCTGGTAGAGGAATGACTAGATAGATGAGTTTGATTATGCATAGGATTATTCAAAGAACATGATAGGATCATGATGTGAAATAGATGAGTTTGGGAGAAATTGAGATATTTGTTTATAGAATGAAGAAAATAATAGTGAATTTATGGTTACAAAGCAATGTGTAAAATCAATTAGTTGATGTTGGATAGGTAGAAAATAGTGCTCCCCTCAAGATATAGAGTAGGGAAAGCTAACATGTCCATATCAAAATATAGAGTAGGAAAAATAACTAGTCCAAGATAGAACCATTAGCCAAATAGGTAGATCTTGATATTTGATTAATGTAGGATGATCACTTGTTAGAAAAACTAACATCATTATTTTATTGTTTGATGAAACAAGTACGTGGGTGCAAGCTCGTGGTTCAAGGATGGTACCCATGGCCTTTTGAGTTGATAGGTAGATTATCTACAGTGGAGTGGCATGTAGTTGATAGATCTAGTTTCACCTATCTGTTATAGATGCCTCAGTGTCGAGTGAACAAAGGTTTATTGACAGTTGTGGCCAAGCAGTGGTAGTTAGACCACAACACCTTTCATATGCCACTAGGGGAGATAAAGATCACCCAAGAGGATATATACATGATTCTCAAGATCCCTACTATGTGTGATTTGGTTTATTATGATTAGGTTATGAATGGGACGACCTTTAGAGATGTATTTGGGGACAACAACATTGGCGATGATAGTGTGTCCTAGTATTAGATGTTATATTATAAGCCATTGCCTTCTATATTGGATGGGTTGATAGAGGAAATTTTTCTACTAGATAGGTGAGGATGTGGATGTCCTATAGGATGAGGTGATATTATCCATGACATGATCCATAGACCACAAAGATTCTCATGGGCAAGCTACATATTAACCCACCTCCATCATGATTTGCATTAGGTGGTGTATTTAGAGATGACTTCATTATCAACAAGGGTGGTATTATTGTAGATATAGACATGGGAGCATCTTCCCATTACATTTCTAATATGTATTCAATAGTGGTAATAAGATACTCAATATATATACATATATAGGTGTGATCATTCAACCCCATCTAGGAAAGACAAATTATTGGTGGCAAATTTTGGATGAACTTGATGAGGTCGTATAGAGACCATACATGTTTATAGAGCTATGGGCTACAAATGACGATGAGATGGTGTACTTCTTTTGTAAATATTTTTTTCTTGGTCAGATTCACTTAGTGATAGAGAGATTTTTCTTTAGGAGGGTAGCGAGATAGCTGTTAGAAATAGGGATTATTGAGAGGCAAGGTGAAGCAATAATCTACAAACTTTAGTCACCAAATAGATATTATTACTTACTTTAAACCATGCATAACAAAGAAATAAAGTAATGTTTAATAGTAACAATAACAATACACAAAGATAACCCATGACACCATATTTTTTTAACCAGGGAAATCCTAGCCAAGGGAAAACCCTAGTGGGGATGATACCCACTAGATAATATAATGATATATAAGTTTCTTGTTAGAGGATGGAGCTTGTTAGGAGTCAATGAGAAAATTTAGTATAAGGAGTCCTTGTTAGGAGACTTTAAATCCCTATTAAGAGATTCCAACCCTATTAGGAGTTGTAGTCTAATGTATGCAAGAACAACCCATTGCCCAAACATGCAATTTCAACTACATTAAGAGCTCACTACTCAAACAAGCCATCTAATATTATTTTCCTTCCTTGTCTAATCTCTAATCTTTAGCTCAATCCTAGATCACCAAATAAAACATTTAAAACTTTTCATATATTACTTTCAAAAAAGTTCACTCACCAAAATTTGCAATTTAGAATTCTTTTTCAATCTCACAAACACACCTCTTATCAGAAGAAGTCCTTTGCATAAATACCATGCCTTTACATAAATTATTGTTGGTTCAACTAGGACCAAAATTCACTTTTCCAAGTTCAAATAAACATCTAGGATGTTAGCCATAATTGGACAAGTAACTATTTTGTAAATAAAATAATTCTTCCCTTTAATTCCATTGTCCTATTTCATCAAAACACAACTATCTACATTCTATACAAATTTCCAAGGTTATGTATATGTCATCACCAACATGTCTACTATCTCCATGTAACTTCGCTTGTCATAATATGATGTCTGCAATATGTTATAAACAAAACCATACATTGTTGTAAACCAAATTCTATACTTAGACAATTTCTTGATTACCAAATACTAAGTATCTTTATTTTTGAGGTTTTTTATCAACATGTACATCATGTTGGCTCCTAATTTAATAGTTTTGAAAATGACCAAGAAACCAAACCTATGCATCTAAGGCTAGAGAATTCCTATGATGGATACACTTGATTGTAATCTTGGGCCAACTATAAGGCTAGACCCTTCTTCTACTTCAGGCTCTACAAAACCTAGGCGGGTGGACCTCAGATTCAATTAATATGGTGCCAATGTAAAAATATATTCTTGAAACTATAATCAATAGATTTAACCCTTATATCTCCTATTCCCTTATACAATAACATAGATCTACTGTAGCTAAATGCAACTCTGTGAAATTTACAAGCTAGTGAGGGCTAGACTTTTTAGCTCTTCAACATCAAAGGGGGAAAAGCATTTGATAATAATGTTGAATCCAAAAAAACTCGTAACATGCAGTAGCATGAACAAGTGATCCTATAACTGATCAGTGTCTTATCTATTGGGCAATTCCATGAATCAATCACATACATATGGATACCTGAGACATATTCATATCTTTACATATTTGATCTATCCATTCACCTTGTAAATAGACATCTATGTTCAATTTAAATCTCATTCTTACCTAATATCCTCCTCAATAAACTTGCAACCCTATTGATTTCTCTGAAGCATTTACATAATTCCTTGAATTACAAGAAACAATGAAACAACATACAACCTTAAGGGACTGCAACTATGACCTAGGCTCTTTGTTCAAAGATCATAAAGCATTATAGCTCACTGTGAAAGGAGAAAAAATTTAAAATTAAACTCAACACCTATTGTTCTTTGTATTGATTTCCTTGAAATAATACATTCATATGCCTGAAATTAAAACATAGAAAAACCAAATAGATCTAAACTATCTATATTTATCTTCACTAGTACTATCCATACAAGAGAAATTTTCTAAAGAAAATGTGGTTTCATAGTGATGGGAACACATCAAAACTAGAACCAAAACATGGTATCACAGTAGTCAGTGGTCTTTCACCAAAAATTGGAGCCAACCCTTGCAATGGATGAGAGAAAGACAGATATAGAAGAGTGAATTCCTAGATCTATTGTGAATATGACATATGTCCACTTGAAAAATCTCTCCTAATAGTAAAAAGAATCTCTCTAATCTCTCTCTACAATTGGTGGGTCAAATCTTTAATCATTTTGGCCTCCAAAAGCATAAAATATCTGAGATATTCGATTAAAAAAATAATTAATTTTAATTCTAGATTTTAACTCAAGGCAACAAAAAAAAAATAGTTAACATTGAACTCTAAAGTGTTGGAAACTTTTCCATAATTCATTTAGGCTTCAACAGACTTCAATGTTTGTTCCCCAACTGATTTTGATGCTCCATGATGAATTTTACCCGTTCCACTAAGAATGCCCTAGAAAACACAAATCTACTTATAACTCAAACTGGTGAAGACTTGCTCAAAAAACTAAACCCATATCGGGAAAATTCACTTCTTCCTGGTTCTAATGGTTTATTATACTACCTATTTTGGACAAAAATTGCCCCCCTGGTAGTAGTTTGAAAAATTTAGGGCTATTCATGGCTTTGCATTAAAAATGAAAAAAATTAAGAATTTATATAGTTTGAACTATATAAAAACATTAAAATCATTTGAATTTTTCATCCTTTTGAAAATTCATGTGTTGATGATCTTCTTTTATAATCATTTTATTACTCCCTTTGCCACTTGTCAATTTTCAACTAGGGTTGTTCATGGCTTTGCATTAAAAATGAAAAAAGTTAAAAATTTATATAGTTTGAACTATATAAAAACATTAAAATCATTTGATTTTTTCATCCTTTTGAAAATTCATGTGTTGATGATCTTCTTTTATAATCATTTTATTACTCCCCTTGCCACTTGTCAATTTTCAACTAACCATAACACTTAAAATATTAATTAATTCTCTTAATTCCTCCATAGCTTATTAAACATCATGTGAAGCCTTAATTTTTGTAACAGCAGGAACTTTTGAAATTTCATTTACGCTCACATGGGCTTTTGAAATTTTAATTTCCTTTATGCTCATATAGGCACATAAACTCGAAGCCCTTAAAAATTTGTTTTTTGACCATACGAGGAACTTTTCCATAACATTGAGAAGCCTTCATTTTATCCTTACACTCATACACTTGAAGCTTTCCCATAGCATCAGGAAGCCTTAATACTTCAAGCTCTGCTCATATGCTTCAAGCCTTGGAATGTGCCATGTGTCAAAATATGCTTACATTACATGTTGACCATGGGCAGGCTCCACCACATGAGCCTATGGCCTTTTAAAAAGGCCATGTCTTTTAGAGATTCAAGTGTATGTGTGGAATTGCATTTAAAAAGTAAAAGTTGACCCTACACGGGCTATGTGGGACTAAAGAGTTACAAAATTTTTGACTGCCGACTAAACCACTGCCTCATGGCCATGCCCTCACTCAACTTCCATACACTTCCTTTAGCCTCTGATTGACTATAGGATGAATGTCTATTTTACCATCATCATTTTCTTCAAGCCCCTCCTTCTCATTCTCTCTCTTGATGTATTTCTCATGATCAAATAGTCCAACATTGAAATCAAAGGCATCGTTTCTCTAAGAAAATCCAAGCCCAATAAAGGCATGTTTTCCCATGCCATCCTCAATATTCAATGTAAAATAAATAGAGGAATCAATCACACTCTCCACAGAGCTATCCCTCTAGCCTGGATAAACATAGCAGGTAGCAAAGAGCTCACTAGAATTGGGATCCTTGAGCCTTGTTGCATTTATAACCACCGCTTGTGCTTCTGGGAGGGATGTTGTACACTGAAACCCCTCTTACCACTAGAAACATGTGTTCTAGAGCCTGCTCTTCCTCACATAATGGATGAAAGTGGATGCTTCTATCCTTCATTTCGGTTCTAAATGGCTTCTAATGTTGGCTGTGCTTGCTGATTATGGAGCTCATTAATTCCAAATCCTCTTATGAATGGTGCTACCTGTGTGGCTTTCTCCGCTTTCATGTAGGTATTTTCTTCTTTTTGATTGGTGGCTTCTTTATTTTTCTTTGGCTGCCATGTTCTCTTGCTTCAAACATTTTTCTCTAGCCTCATGTGGAACTCCTTGTGGTGCCATTCCAACAACATTTCTTCCCATGCATGGATTGCACCATCTCCCCAAATTAGGGGAATAAAATGACCTTTCAATAGGAAAAAACTTGCTAGTCCTTCAATACAACATCGAGCAACTATAGAACTTCCTCTGTTTATGTCATTTCCTCTTACTCCTTCACATGGTCTAACGTGCTTCCCAACATCACAACACTCTACACATTAAAAGAATGACTTCCTTGCTGAGTTTATGACCATGGATTCCCCTAACATGCTAAACATCTACCTTGATTGCATGTGATTCCTCTTCATACATGGGCAATCTCCTTATTTCACATGGGCATTCCTTTCCAAATGAGATGCCTTCCCTATCTCTAGAAAAAAATACACAATTGGGAAGTAGAAAATTACAAGAAATGTTGAACACAATCCAATTAAAACCAATTTTCTCCAAGGAAATAATGCCTCCAAATTTATATACTCTTTTTTGAAGAAACCATAACTATCTTTCCAAGTCTTGATGCTCCATTTAAGTGCACAAAAAATGAAAGTATCAAAAGGAGGAATCCAATTATCATTGCTTTGATACCTAGCTTTGTCCATTTGGCCTATGCAAGCTAAGCAATCACTTCCAAGTATTCAAAGTAAGCATCGATCTATTTTTGATACCCAGACAATTTCATTTTACAATTGTTATTATCAAGCCCATCTTTTGATGATAACTATTCCTCTTGTAAATAAAAAAAAGTTGCTTGCGATCGATTATAAATATTTTCCAATTCTATCAGATCTTTAGGGGAAAAGCCAATAATAGAAGATGTGGAATATGAATCAATGTACCACTTGACCTACCAACTATTAATACACATCACATATATATAGTGTTGCATCCATCTTTGTAGCTATAAGTAGGTGGCAGAGTTATCATCAACATCATCATATGGTTCAAACCATGTTCTTGTAGCTAAACCATAAAGCTCTAGGTTCACCTTTCCAACACTTCCAAAAGGAAAAGGTACACCAACTAATGATACCATTGTGGCTGCAAATGCCTCTTAGTAAAAATAATTTTAACCCCTACCTTTCTATTTAGTCAGATGCAATTAGCTAGGCCCATGAAAGTGGGTCCAACTAAAATTTTTTTTTCTTCCAAACAACTGATCTATCAAGTTAGCCTACTAATCATCAGACACTGATTGAAAATAATTTGCATCATTGATTCAACATTCAAAAATCATTTTCACCTCTTTATGAAAACTCTCAATTTCATGCCAGGAGGTCCATTGACTGGCTTTAAAAATTGACCAAAATACCTGAACGAGGTCTAAGATTTAACATAATGATTCTCTATTTTGCATACTTACACCTTGTTGAATCTTGTCTCATGAATTTTTTTTTGTTAAAATATATTGACTATCAAATTTTTCCTCTCAGAATCACCTACAAGTAAACATGTTAAAAAACATTAAATTGCATTCAAATTTGGCTTTAATTGGGTAAACTGACACTTGGGGGCATGCAAACTGGCATGTTGGTTCACTATCATGAGGAGAGTATAAATATATTATTTGAGCTCATGAAAACTAATAGGATGCATTTGGAAAGCAGTCAAAGTGGGCTACTCAAATTTGCAGACTAGAAACAATGGTAGAAACTAGTTTTTTGCATATAGAACGGACCTAGGAAAGTGTGTAGATGGATACTTCATGACTTGAAAATTGGCACACTTAAATTATTTTTAAATTAAAACCTAGTGGTACAATCCATTTGATTTCACCTTTCAAAGATTTATAGTTATAACATCATGAACAAGGGTACTAACAAATCTATTCATTTTGACACCAGTAAAAAGTTAGAAATTGCATTTGGAATCACGTTTGAAAACTTATCAAATAGATTTTTCATAAGCTCAAACTTGAAACATAGAAAGTCTCTAACCCCTAGAATATGATGCAAAAGGAAATTTATTATTCAATTCAATTGGTCAAAAGTTATGATAGGTCAAACAAGACCTTGTAGAATTTTGCACAATTTGCAAATGCATGAAAATAGTAAACTACCAACTTTGAGGGATTAGAAACCTAGTCAAACAGATCCAAAATGACTCAAAATATGAAACATAGACTCTTTGGTATGGAAACTAAATAATTCCAAAGAGGTGAGTCATGAAACATCACTAGGTGCAAGATATTCACATGTAAACAAGGCCTCCTATTGTTGTTTGACACTATGACAAAAATGCAGATTTGACAATTGGTCAAAACAAGACTTCACAAAATGACTTAGAATGGAAATTTATGATCATGGAACACATATAAATTCTAAATTCATGTTGTTAGAGACATTAAACACCTCTTAGGCCTCAAATGGACAGCCAGGTACAAACTCATCAAAAAATGTTTATAGGGTTTAAACTCTTCAATTGTACTCAAAATTTGGGCTACAATTTTGAGTGCCAACACATCCTGTGTTGCCACTAATGAAAATAATTATGCATCACTATTAGCCATTTTTCAAAAGTCTCCCCCTTCGGCATTGATGGCAACAAAATAGGGAAAATTGGCTAAGTGATAGAAACTTAGCTATCAAAATAAACTTTACATCTATTACAACTTTACTTATATGCTCCCCCCTATAATATACTTCATCCTACACATGTCTCTCCCAACAATCTCATGTATAAAATTTTCACATGAATCACTCCACCTTTGACATCAATGACAAAGGTCAAAATGTCAACATTCTATCCAAAAACTATCCAAAACTGCCAAAACTATTGTTCTTCCTTATGCTGAAATAATCTTCACGCAATCATCGAAAGTAGCCTTTAGATTGTCCATATCTTTTTTCCATGCCTCTTTGGTAGACTCTAATGTTGTGAGAATTTCACATAAAGCATAAGATGCAATCTCAATTGTATTGATATTTAAATACAAAAAGTTTTTATATGTGTCCTTGGCCTTGATGTATTCCTCTAGTTGTTTCTCAACAATAGATAACTTTAGAGAAATGGATTCTCTAAAATTAGATGTTCTCTTCAATATCTTCTCTTTCTAAAGTTCTACTTTCCTGATGTCACTATGAACACTAGCAACTTGACTCTCAAAATCATCAACTTTTCTAGATGGATGTTGGATCTAGCCGGATAAAGCCTCTAGCTCACACACTTAGTCTTTATTTGACTATCCAAATCTTTAGTCTCTTTGTATGATAATGTACACTTAAAATACAAAGCTTTCCATTCTTGCTAAAATTTATGAAGTTCTTTTATGCATGCATCAAGATTGAATAAGTCATTCTTGATATTTTGGAAGATGGTGCTAAATAGGTTAGTATCATGGGAAATTTGAGCCTTCACCTTTGCAACATTTAGAAAATTAGTAAACTCTTCATGGAAAGACTTTAGCACTACTTGTACTCTCTATTTAGGATCTGACTCAGTATGTTGTACTGTCAAAGTACTATGCAATCTGTCAATCACTTGCATTAATAATCTTTGCAAAATTTTTACAATTTTATTGTTCTGTATGAGTTTGGATAGAAATGAAATTAGATTAGTCTAATCATCATCATTAGTAGCAAAACTTGCAAGAGAGAGCAGAGTAGATGAACTAGATGGTTTAGTCTCATCCTACCTCTGTTTCTTTGCTGCTTTTTGTGCTCTTCTCTATTTGTCTTCTTTCTTGTCATTTTCCTCTCTTTATCTCTTATCTTTTGATCTTTTCCTCTCTTCTTCCTCAGTTTTATTTTTCTTCTCTTCTTCAATATTTCTCTTATCTTCATCTTCCTTTCTTTTCTTGTCTTCCCCAAGAAATTGTTGATTGGCTTCTTTTGTTTTCTTCTCTTCAACTTCTAGTAGCCTCTTCTCTTCCTTAATTTGTTTCAAATTTTCTTCAACATCCTTAGTGTCTAGTATATTTGGATTGGATCCACCAAACGGATTAGTATCATCAATGTTAAGAGTAACATTGGTTAGATCAATCTTCATAGTGTCACCACTTACTGACACTTCCAAGGTTTTAAGGGTTGATGCTATTTTTGACAATATTTTACTAATAGTTGTTGCTGTGTCCTTTCTCAATTTACCCTTCTCACCAACCATTAATAAGAATAGCCTCAACTTATTCCTCAAGTATTTTGTGAGGTTATTATAACAATATCTTAACTTCATCTTCATCATTAGTCTTGTAAATGGAGAGTTCAAAGATGAAGATATCAAATTCACAAGGTGAATGGATAGATCAGAAAGTTTTAATGTATGGGATATGTCAATTACTTTCAAGGATGCATGTTAAGGGTTTGTGGGACTTCCCAATAGATAAGGTACTAATAAACTATAGGACCAAAAATTTATGTTGTTCATATCATGGTTTTTCTAAAAATAAACATGATTAATCAAATATCTTTTCCCTTTAATGTTGAAGGAAATGAAAAGTGTTTCCCTTGCTTGGCTTATCAAGTTATTATGTCATGTTATTAGCTATTTCATGTCTAGGATCTTTGCATAAGTGTTAGAATTTTAAGGGTTTTATCTCTTTTGTAAAGATTCAAGTGTACATTTTAGCATTGGTAACATACAAATGAATCTGAGGTACACCCACCTAAGTTTTGCAGAGCCTGAAGCAGAAGAAGGATCTAGCCTTATAGTTGGCCTAATGATTGAAAGGATATGTTGTAGATGGGAAGTAGCTACCCCTAGATGTATCTTGTTCTCATCGAGATAATTTGAAATTGATGTTTCAAAACACCAACAAAATGGTGACTCTACTAGAGAGTCTATGAAGAAATTCATTATTAAAAGTACTGGATTTTCTAGTATAAATAGCATTATCTGAATGTGTATAATATTTAAACCTTGAGAATTTGAAAAGTATTTAGTATGGCATGGAGAATTTTCTACATCAGAAAGGTCATGAAGTGTTTTCCATTTCTTTGCTGAAGATTTATTTCTCCTAGTAATGTTTTATCCATTTGTAGCAGTAGCTTTGAGGTTGAGTGCAAGTTGTATTGTTACTAAGTTTTATCTTCAATCAATTTAGTTGTATTTGGTTTTCAAGGTATTGTTGTAAAGTTAGAGTTAGAATTTATCACAAGTGTTTTCTCTTGATGGGGACACAACCCAAAAAAATAGCATAAATTTGGAGAATATTTCTCCTTTTAGCTCCTCCTCTCAAGCTCCAATCCGAACTGCCTTTTACAATGCCAAAATCTCCTTAAATAGACCCGAAAGGGTTAAGGACTAGGAGTACATTCTAGAAAGTGCTAGTAGGCATCCACCGACAAAATAGAAGGTTCCAGAAGCTGCGTTAGAAGTCGGTGCAAATCTAGAAGAATCCAGAAACGGTAGCTGAACTTTCGGGAGGCATAACTTTTGAACCGTAGCTCCGATTGACGAACTGTTTATATTTTCGGAAAGTTCTCGAAGTGCTCTATAGCCCTATGGACAAGCTTTGCTCGTCCCCCATTTTTTGACCCTTTTTGAGGTCATTTAATGCCCCAAACCTGACTTTGAAGCATTCTTAGGAGGTCTCCAAAACCCAAAAAACTGCAATAAATTTCAAACCGTGGGGCCTTTTGACCTGATTCTTTTTCTGGAATGCTCTAAATCTCAATTACATTCATCTGGCCAAGTCACACCTTCTAGGTCACCAAAATGATGGCCAAATTGCATGCTCCTATTTTTTTGAGATTTTCAAATGCATTGATAGCTGAACTATGAGAGTTGGAACCTTTATTTGAGCCAAATGGGTATCCAAAAATGTAAAGACATGAAACAAAAACTAAGTCTAAGTACATTTTTTGGGTGACACAGGATTGCCCTTATACCTCTGGATCCTCCTGCATCAGACACCCAGGGTAGATTGAAAAGTGACCCTGTCACTTTATGGATGGTAGAGGAAATCCCAAATGGGAAACCTCAGCTGCTAAAATCCAAGTTGAGTCCTCGATCGGTCATCCTTTCCATTTTACCAAATACTCTTCATACTGTCTGTTTCTGGTACTCCTACCCACACGATGATCTAGAATGTCTTCTATCTCCTCCTTCTTAGAAGCAGGAATTGGACATGGCTCTAAAACCATCTCTTCATTTGCACCATCATCATGATACTCTGTTAAATCTGCAATGTTGAAAATGGGAGAAATGTGAATACCATCTGGCAGCTCCACCTCATATGCATTTCCTGAGTTATGTTTCTTCAAAATTTTGCAGGGGCCAAATTTCTTCATTTTCAGCTTGTTGTAAGTACCAACTGGAAATCTTTCTTTCCGTAAGTGCACCATGACTAGATCCCCTACTTGGAATTCCTTATGTCTTCTCCTTGCATCAGCCCTAGCTTTATACTCTTGATTCATCTTGATAATGTGTGCTTGAACCTCCTCATGTAGACACTTGATGTGTTCAGCAAATTCCTTAGCTTTAGCACTTGTTCTCTCCCCTTGTTCTATCTTCCTCAATTCTAGTGCAGTCCTTGGGCTATTCCCATATACAATTTGAAATGGTGATTTTCTAGTACTCCTATTTACAGAGTTATTATAAGAAAACTCTACCTATGGTAGAATCAAATCCCATCCCTTGGGCTTATCTCCAACTAAACATCTCAACAAATTGCCCAGGCTTCTATTTACCACTTCTGTTTGGCCATCAGTCTGTGGGTGATGCGTGGAACTGAATTTCAAGTCTGTTCTCAACTTCTTCCACAATGTCCTCCTGAAATACCCCACAAATTTAGTATCTCGATCAAAAACTATACTCCTTGGAAGACCATGTAGTCTTACCACCTCTTTGAAAAACAAGTCTGCAATATGGACATCATCATGAGTTTTGTGGCATGGAATAAAATGTGCCATTTTGGAGAACCTATCAACCACCACGAATACTGAATCATTACCCCTCTGTGTCCTTGGCAATCCAAGAACAAAATCCATACTTATGTCCTCCCATGGTCTTGATGGAACAGGCAATGGCTGATATAGGCCAGTATTTTGACTAAACCCCTTGGCAACTTGACAAACCTGGCAACTCTGTACAAACTTCTTCACATCCTGTGTAATTTGAGGCCAAAAATAATGTTCTTCAAGAATGGCAATGGTCTTATCCTGACCAAAATGTCCTGCCATCCCTCCACTGTGTTTCTCTTTAATCAAATTTTCCCTCATGGAACTCCTTGGAATGCACAATTGACTACCTTTGAACAACATGCCATCCTAAATCAAATAGTCTAACCACTTGGTTCTATCTACAGCAACAGGTTCTTTACAAGATTTCCATGCTTCAGCAAAATCAGGATCCTCAGGGTACAAATTCTTGAGTTCATCAAACCCAACTACTTCAACTTGCATTGTTGTAAGCAACAACTGTCTCCTACTTAATGCATCTGCAACCCTGTTAGATTTTCTACTTCTATGCTTCAACACAAATGTATAACTCTGCAAGAATTCTACCCACTTCATATGCCTCTGATTCAATTTACCTTGGCTATTTAGGTACTATAATGCCTGATGATCAGTATACAAAACAAATTCCTTTGGCAATAAATAATGCCTCCATTTCTTTAAGGCCTGAACTATTGCATAGAACTCTTGATCATAAACATAATACTTCTTCTTTGCATCATTCAATTTTTCATTGAAATATGCAATAGGCTTACCTTCTTGGCTTAATACAGCCCCAATAGCGCTGCCACTAGCATCACAATCCACCTGGAATACTTTTCTAAAATCTGGAAGTGCCAACACAGGCTGTTCAGTCACCTTCTTCTTCAGCAATTCAAAACTTCTCGCAACTGCTGCAGTCCATTTGAACTCTTTTCTATCCCCTCTTATTGTATCAGTTAGAGGTGCACATATGCCACTGAAATTCTTAATAAACTTCCTGTAAAAACTAACTAGACCATGAAATGATCTTACCTCAGTAGCAGACCTTGGAGTAGGCCATTCCAAGATGGCTTTTACCTTCTCTGGATCCATTTTGAGACCTTCAGGTGATATAACAAATCCCAAATAGACTAACTCCCTTTTTGCAAAGACACACTTCTTTAGATTAATTAACAATTTCTCTTCCCTTAGCCTTTCAAGGACACTACGAATATGCAGTAAATGTTCTTCCAAAGTCTTGCTGAAAATTAAAATATCATCCAAATAGACAATAACAAATTTTCCCAAGAACTTCTTAAGTACCTCATTCATGAGCCGCATGAAGGTGCTTGGGGCGTTCGTCAATCCAAAGGGCATGACTAACCACTCATAAAGACCCTCCTTGGTCTTGAAGGCTATTTTCCACTCATCTCCTTCTCGAATCCGTATCTGATGATAGCCACTCTTTAGATCTATCTTTGTGAAGTACTGAGCTCCACTCAAGCAGTCCATAAGATCATCCATCCTTGGTAAAGGAAATCGGTACTTGATGGTTATCCTATTTATAGCTCGAGAATCTGTACACATCCTCCACTCTCCATCCTTCTTTGCTGCAAGTAGTATAGGTACTGCACATGGACTCAAGATCTCTCGAATCAAGCCCTTCCTCAATAGCTCCTAAACCTGTCTATTTAGCTCCTCTGTTTCAATAGGAGTCATCCTGTGAGCAGCCTTGTTAGTCAAACTAGCTCCTAGAATCAGATCTATTTGATGACTGATTTGCCTTATTGGTGGCAATCCATATGGAACATTATCAGAGATAATATCTCCAAATTCTTCTAGTAAATCTGAAACTTCAAATGGTATTTCACTACTACCTTCTTTATCTTTCCTAGGAATCAAAGCATAGCACATGTGCTGATGTTTCATGCCATCTAAAAACTTCCTTCCTTCAACAAGACAAATCCTAGCACTGCTACATACCTTTTCACCTTCCTTTTTCATGGGCTTCAATTTGTGGCGAACTCCATCCTTTGTCAGAGAGTATGTGTTTGCATGTCCATCATGTATTGCATGTTTATCAAACTGCCATGGTCTACCCAACAATAGATGGAAAACATCCATCGAAATAACATCACAGAGAACTTCATCATGGTAACTCCCAATTTTGAATTTTACTAAAAATTGTTCACTTACCAGGACCTTATGATCATCTTTTACCAAAGAAATTCGATAGGGCTGGGGATGTTTCTCCCTCTTGAGCTTCAGCTTAGAGACCATCTCTTCTGATACCAAGTTATCAGTGCTACCACCATCAATGATCACATCACAACATTTATCCTCACACTTGCATCTGGTACGAAACAAACTCCTCCGTTGTCCTGGTTCATTCTCACCACTTAGTAGGACTCTTTCATTTACCAAGATCTCTCCTCTTTCTGCATCCTCTGAATGTGATGATTGTGCATCCTCATCCACATGAGCAACCCTAGCTTGGCCCTTAGCTCTCCTATCTGTCCTTCCTTGTTGTTGAGGGCATTCAAAGGCATGATGACCTTCTTCATTGCAATGGAAATAGCTACTATGGAAGCCTCCTCTTCCTTGTCCACGTCCTCTACCTCTTCCTCTTTGATTTCCAAAGTCTTGATCATGGGAGCAGTTGAAACCCTCATTCCTCTGGTTCCTGCTAGTACCCTCATCTTCATTTTTATTTTGAGTTTCATTGCGGCCTCCAGATGATCTACTGCTTCCCCTTCCTCCTTGACCGCACCCTCTTTGTCTTCCTTCAAACCTTTTACTTAGCTTCTCTTCAACTCGTAGGGCAAACTGGTATGCTTCTTCAACACTGGTCATTCTCACCAGACTTAATTCCTCTTGGATGCTAGGTTGTAACCCACTGATATAACGAGCAACCTTCTCCTTATTTGCTTCTGCATGCCCCGCTCTAATTAGGAGTCGGTAAAACTCCTCTGTATATTCTTGGACTGATCTTCTTGCTTGCTTTAACCCATGCATCTTCTTAAACAGATCAAGCTCGTAGTCCACAGGAATGAACTTCTTCTTCAATTTGTCCACCATGCGATCCCATCTTGTGATCTTCTCCTTTCCTCTTCTAAGTCTTTCCAGTTGAACCTCTTGCCACCAGATTTTGGCATGGCCTTTTAGTTTGGCCTTTGCAAACTTAATCCAATCTGGGTCCCTTATATCCTCATACTCAAAGTATTCTTCCAGTTCATTGATCCAATCGATCAACTCATCTGGTTTCAAATTTCCCGAAAATATACCCACTTCAATTGTAGGTCTTTTCCCAAACCTAGTAATGGCCCTAAAAAGCCTTTCCTCTATAGGATTCAGAACTTCCCCGTCCACTTCCATTACTTCCTCTTCATTGTCATCCTCACTATTGTCATCTGTGGCAATATTTGCTCCTCTACGAAGCTCCTCTTGCAATGCTTGTACCTATCTCTGGAGGGCTCTAACCTCCTCAGGATCAATAGCTCTGGCCCTTCCGCCACGCTCTCTTCGTGGAGGCATCTTCTAACTCGAACCCACAACCACACAATCCTGGTGCAAATTGCCTCACAGTCGGTGCTCTGTCTACACACTCAGGAAAACCCGCTCTGATACCACTTGATGGGGAAACAACCCAACAAAATAGCATAAATCTGGAGAATATTTCTCCTTTTAGCACCTCCTCTCAAGCTCCAATCCGAACTGCCTTTTACAATGCCAAAATCTCCTTAAATAGACCCCGAAGGGTTAAGGACTAGGAGTACATTCTAGAAAGTGCTAGTAGGCATCCACCGACAAAATAGAAGGTTCCAGAAGCTACGTTAGAAGTCGGTGCAAATCTAGAAGAATCCAAAAATGGTAGCTGAACTTCCGAGAGGCATAACTTTTGAACCGTAGCTCTGATTGACGAGCTGTTTACATTTTCAGAAAGATCTCAAAGTTCTCTATAGGCCTATGGACCAGCTTCACTCATCCCCCATTTTTTGACCCTTTTTGAGGTCATTTAATGCCCCAAACTTGACTTTGAAGCATTCTTAGGAGGTCTCCAAAACTTGAAAAACTGTAATAACTTTCAAACCGTGGGGCCTTTTGACTTGATTCTTTTTCTGGAATGCTCTAAATCTCAATTACATTCATCTGGCCAAGTCACACCTTCTAGGTCACCAAAATGATGGCCAAATTGCATGCTCCTATTTTTTTGGGATTTTCAAATGCACTGATAGCTGAACTATGAGAGTTGGAACCTTTATTTGAGCCAAATGGGTATCCAAAAATGTAAAGACATGAAATAGAAACTAAGTCTAAGTACATTTTTTGGGTGACACAGGATTGCCCTTATACCTCTGGATGCTCCTGCATCATCTCTTTTGTAAGTGTTTGATGATTTGCAAGTTTTATAAGTTGAAAGTTTAGTTCAGATTTGTTAAGTTATAAATCATGTTTTAAATATTTCTCATGATTGTAAGTAGGGAATCTCTAAAAGATCTTTGTATAAGTGTAAATTGGTTCTATGTAAATGTTTTCAAGAGTTTTGAAATTATTTATTTAGATCTAGAAGTTTTATGAGAAGATCTTGACAAGAAAAGAGAAGATATCAATTCTTGATTAAGAATATAATAGTTGTTTCTAGTCTACTATTGTAAGAATTTGAATGTCAAGAAGTGAAGCACAATAATGATCTTTCTTTTTCCTCTTTAAGAAGATGTAAACTCTACATGTTTTGATGAATGGTGTAAACGAAGTTCATGTTTGGACCTATGCCAAATCAATAGATCAAATTTCAACATCAAAACTTGAAGGTATTTTGATTTCCATGTTTTCTTTTCATGGAAGTCAAATGTTAAAAATTAGTGCCTCTATTCAATGTTTTTTAGCACTAGGATAAAGAAGTAGAAGTTTTATTTTAAAATGGAATCAGATCCCAGATATGAAGTTAGTTTACCATGTCATGAAAGTGTGCTTGAAGATATTATAGAGCTAAGAAGAGAACTCCACAATCAGATTATCAACTTTATAAGAAATATGGTAGGAAGTTTTCAAGGTATAAGAGATGATTAGATTTATGAAAATTTTAAATCAACAGTTATGGAGTTGTATGTATCTTTAAGACCTAAGGAATCCTCATGGCATATTGCTTTCTTGGATACATTTATACTTGATTCACATTTTCTATCTAAATCAATCTCAAGTTTCTTGTGATTATGAAGAGATCGATTCTAGATCTACTAAATTAAATTATTTTATTCAGCAAGATGAAGATGGTTATGTGACTAAAAATGAATTGTGTGATAGTATGCAAAAGAGTGTGGAAATTTATAAAAATAGTACGAATAATTCTTCTATTGATGAAAATGAATATGGTATACCTAGTGAAGAGGCATTGCACAAAGAAGAGGTAACATGTTGTAGTAATGATCCTTTTTTTTTAGATCACTATACTAATGGTACTACTGCTATAAGTTTTTCAATACAATCGAATTATGATCAAAGCCATGGAGAAAAAACTTGTGATGAAGTCTTGTTGAGCATCAATGAAATTTCAAAACTACTAGCTCATGATCTCGAAAGGTATGCAAATGTTTTTCTAGTTGTTCATGATGTCCCTTGTTGTGTTTCTTCTCAAGGTGAAGTCATTTCACCAAGGTTTGATGCTAAATTTGATATAAAATTAGAATATCCATTGTCAAGTTTTGGAGGTGATGTGATAGTAGCTCAAGTATCAATACACATGATGACTTTTCTTATGAGGAAAATACTATTAGGAATAATTTTCATATTATTTCAGATTTCTATCATGCTAATAATGCTGAAGTTGTTCTTGATTAGTCATGTGACAAAGAGGAAAAGGCTAGGAATGATAAATCTAATTTTGAGTTTTCATTGTTTGCTGATGACAAGTTTGATAAGTTTAAAGTTCATTGTAATGAGTTGTTCGATGAAGATTCTAATCAGAATATTTTATGCCAACACTTTCATGATAGTTTTTCAAACTTGGTAACTAATCAATTGTTGGAGTGTGAAGGGATTTCAATGTGTAATCAGTATAATGAGATGAATATCATGACTACAAATGAGATATAGAGATGAGATTTGAAATGTTCTTCACACCCAATTACACAAGGTGAGTTGCAAACATTTTGTACATGCAAACATTTGATTAAAGAAAAGTATGAAGCCTTCATGTTTCTAGTTGATAGCATGCATCTGCCATATGTTCATGATAACTTTCAGTTTAATGATAGTTTATATGAGCATGCTGATTCATTTTCATAGTGAGCATGATGTATATTGATTTATATATACACTATGATAGTGAAGGAACTAATTTTGTTTTGCCAAGTGAGCTAATGGAAAATGTTGATTATGTTGGTGAAACTGATGAGAAATATTTTTTCAGCTTGCCTCCTAAAAGTGGAGATGAAAATTAGATAAATGACAAAGATAAGAAGTTTTGACAAGTTTCAGTGGCCTAGGGCCATCGTGTCTATAGTTTAGGTGTAGTTAATTTTTCTTTTAGTGAGTTGTTTGAGATAATTTTTTTCTATCAAGTGTGTGGTCTACTTACTCTAGTGATTATGAATCCTTGTCATGCCTACACAAGACATGCATCCATGTTTCAGATTTCAAGTTATTTTGATGTGTTTTCACTAGGTTTTCAATCCCTCAAAGTCGATTGTTTATCGTTGTGTTGATGTAAACTGTTCAGAATTCTAGGAGGCCCTATTTGACCAGTTGTAATTTTGACCTAGTAGATCAAAATGAGAAAATTCTTTTTATATTGAATTTTAGAGGTTGGAGACTCCTTATATTCTAGATTTGAGATTATGACAAATCTATTTGATCAGTTTTCATATGTATTTCCAAATGCAATTTCTAAAGTTTTACTGGTGTCAAGAAGTGTAGATTGATTAGTACCCCTATTCAAGATGTCATAACATTAAATCTCTAATTGCCTAAGCCAAATGGATTGTATCATTTTGTTTTAGTCTAAAAATTCTTTAAGTGTGCCAGTTTGCAAGTTTTGACATATCCATCTACACACTTTTCCAGGTCCATTCTCTTTCCAAAAATCACTTCCCAATTCTAGAAATCTAGGTAGCTCTCTTTGAATAGTCACCAAATTTGTCCTGTTATTCATTAGAGCCCTATTAAAAATATTCTACAAATGCTTCACCCTCAATACATAAAAGTTGAAATCAAATTCTCACCCTTTTGTCCATGATTGAGAATGATCGAGGGAGAAGAGTTGTTTCCTTATTCATCTATGATGAAGGGAAGAGATTGTTGTCTAACACAGAAGAAAAAGAAGGCATAAAAGGGGGTGCTATTGCAAAAAGGCATCCCACAACATTGGAGAATTCAATGCAAAATGGAGCGAGTGTCATATTTCTACTGAGTAGGGCATAAGGATGAAGAAAGCCGACATATCAATTTGGAAGGAGGTATAAAAAAATGATCTCCATGGAATGAAGGAGGTAGGATGTAGTTTGAAAATGATCTTCAATAGATTGAGGCTTAGTGACCTATGGTTTTTGAAAATAAGCATAATTTTATGGAAAATGGTGTCTCCTAGTTAGAAAATGGACGTGTTCTCACTAGACAGAGTGGAATGTTGAAGTGGGTAGAAAGGATGAGACACTTTGATGTCATGCACTAGGAGAGAAGAGGCCTTTGATAGAGAGGACATTCATATTCAAATATAGAGGAATGTGTGAGCTAGTGTGTAGTTCAAAAAGGTCAATCACTCAGATTGTTGTTGGAGGAGCTGCCCCATTCTTGACCCATCCATCCATGGAGTGTATACTTAAGTCCATTTTGAAATCATTGATTTCTATTCTCCCCACCAATTGGCATATAAACTTGCATCATGAAGATATTTGCATGAAAAACTAGAAAGTGTTTTGTCCCACATTCATTGGGAATGAACATTTTGAAGTCTTTATATGCCCCAACACATGCTTGCTAAGTGTCTAATAAGACACATAATTTTTGAAGCCTTAGCCCCATGTGAGGGGCCCCACCCATGGTTGAAATGCTAGATAGTGAAATAGAAATGTTTTGGACCATAGCTACAGTTGAAAGATGAATAGGAGTGATGATGTTAATAGTGGACACATGACAATTACATGTGGCATTGCAGCTATAATGGCATGGTTAGGCCTAACCATGCTGACAGAGCGATGCAGTTAGTTAACTACCTATACATACTCGCTCTCATATAGTGCTAAGTTTGAAAGGAGCCTCCAATAGTACAAAAATGGAAATTTTGTGGCTTTGCCTGAGTTAAATCTGGTTAGCCACAAAGAGCTTTGAGGGTGCAATTAGCCATGTTTTTCTAAGTCATTGGAGTTAAGGTGCAACCTCAGATTAAGTAGGTGACACTATGAAAAGATATCACATGGTGAGGGCGATGACAAAGCAAAGTGTAAGGTGGTAGGAGTTGACTAATGGGAAATCACCATGTGGTGCCTAGTTCGTCAACAAGGGGTTGAACCATATTGGTAAAAGGAGGCAAAAATCTTTTAAATGGAAAAAATAAATATTTTATTTTATGGCTTTGAGCATAAGGCCTTGAATGAAAAATTTAATGCATTTAAAGTTTTCTATAGTTCTAGCTATAGAATTTTTTAAAATTTTCATTTTTAATAACTGAACTTGTAATGGGGTTTGGTTTTTAAACAAGCACCAGGGGAGTATTTTTTGTTGAAAATAGGCAATGCAATATATCATCAGAATAGGGAGAAGACAAACTTTCTGAATATGGAATAAGAATGTGCACTGGTATTTAGAGGTATAATATATGAGTAGTTTTGTGTTTTCTAGGGAATTCTTATCAGAATGAACAAAATTCATCATTGAGCATCAAAATTAGTTGGAAGGTAGTAATTGAAGTTTGTTTCTATCAAATTCAAAGTAAAAATGATTCCAAAAGCTTTATCTTGCCTTTAGAGGTCATTTGATGGGCTTTTTTCCCTTTCTTTGATCTTAGATCTGGCATTAAAATTGGTTAAACTTTTCAATCATTATGAAGATATTTTTAAGGTTTTCAAAACTAGCAAAGAAAAGATTTGATTTTTAATTATATATAGAGTGTAGAGAGATGTTTTACACGTGTAGATGGAAGTTTTCAAAGTGGACAAATGACACCGTCTGATTTGATCCAAGACTTCTTACTTTCTATTTAGTCTCTTCTTTCATCTTTCTCAAGGGTTGGTAGTTTTCAATATGAGACTAAGTTGATTGGTTCATTCTAGTTTGTCTATGAGACCACATTGTTGGATCTAGAGCTATGATTTAACCACATCCATGCAACATTTCTCATTGTAGTGAACAATAGGTAATAGAATATAGATAGTTGATATCTATTAGGTAGTTTTATGTTTCAATTTCATGCATCCTTTATGTATTTCTTTAAAGGAAATGAATAAAAGTGCAGTAGCAAGTTAATCTTCTATCTGAATTTTGTCTTTTATTCATGCTATTTGTTATCTTTTGTGATATATGTACAAGGTGCATATTGTCCAATTGAAATTTATTTCAAATTCTATGTGTTGATATTATTTTCTTGTGATTCAAGGAGTCATGTAAATGCTTATTTTATCATCATAGGTTTCCAAATATCATGACAGGGTAGCTTGAGTATGTGATTCAGAAAGATGTAGATGTCAAATGACAAGGTGAATGGATAGATTATAAAGTTCTAATGTTGAGATATGTCAATGACTTTTAGGGATGTGTATTTAGGGTTTGTTGGATTTCCCAAAAGATAAGGCACTGATTAGCTACATGATATAAATGTTATGTTGTTTATATCATGTTTTTTTCTAAAAATTAACATCATTAATCAAATATATTTTCCCTTTAATGTTGGAGGAACTATAAGATATTTCCCTCACTTGTATTATCAAATTCTTACATCATGTTATTAGCTATTCCATGTCTAGGATCTTTGCATAAGTGTTAGAAGATTAAGGGTTTTATCTACTTTGTTAGATTCAAGTGTATGTTTTAACACTGGTGCAATATAAATGAATCTAAGGTACACTCGATTGGGTTTCTTGGATCTTGAAGTAGAAGAAGGGTCTAGCCTCATAGTTGGCCCAGTGTCTGAAATGACATGTTATAGATGAGAAGTATTTTCCCCTAGATGTACCTTATTCTCATTGGGATAATTTGAAACCATGATGTTTCAAAACACCAACAAAAAGAAAACACAAAAGAAAAATGAATACCTAGTAAGAGGGAGTTAATGTAAAATGAGATATAAGAAGGTCTTGAGTTGATTGATTGTTTGTTGATCATTAAAAAAATTTCTAATCCATTCAAAAGATGAAAATTTGCTGATAGGGGGAGAGATTTCAATACAAATAATTTTTTTTTTTTTGGTATTTTGTTTGTTATACTAACTAAGTTTGATTAGTTTGGTTTTCCATCAACACCAAAGAGGGAGATTGTTGAAAATAGATTGATATAAGTATGATAATGTGTTTAAATCACTATTTTGTCACTGATGTCAAACCTTTGATCATTACAAAATTTTGTAATTTATTCAAAAGATGAAAAGTTGCTGATAGAGGGAGAGATTTCAATACAAATATTTCTTTTTTTGGTATTTTTTTGGTTATACTAATTAAGGTTGATTAGTTTGGTTTTCCATCAATGCCAAAGAGGGAGATTGTTGAAAATAGATTGATAAAAGTATGATAATGTGTTTCAATCACTATTTTTTCATTGATGTCAAGCCTACTACTTGTTGGTAAGATAATTGCTTAAATGATTTGATTACTATCATTTGTTTGATGAAGAGGATTTGATTAAATGAGGTAATCATAGCACCTAGGCGAAAGGTTGAGTTATGATATGGAAAAGGAGTACAAGGATTAGTTAAGATAGTGATATTACAATGCATTGATAATATACTTAAGGTTGCAAAGAATGGATACACTCATTAAATTTAGAAGAATAAGTTAAACAAAGTATGTCTACCAAGCTTAACAACCTGCATAGTAGGTACTGAGAAAAGTTAGTGTAAGCCAATCATAAAATTAGTTGGAGCCAAGAAATGTAAATTTTAGTGTAAGTTGAGTGATATAGTGCAATTTGAGTAAATTTTAATGATGCCAAGCACTAGTAAACATTAGTTCATGCCAAGTGTTTTCATAATTGATGTTGAGAAATGTAGTATGTTCCAAGTATTAGAAGTTAGTTAATGTTGAGTGTCAACATTATGAAAAAGATTGTGAATTCAATCAATTTATGCTAATAAGTTTGATTTCTTTGATTGTGTGAACCATGTAGAAGATAAGCTTGATGTGTAAGGAAACTTGGCAATAAAGAATATAACCGTTTCTACATAACCCATAATAGATCTGAAATAAACATGGAATTAAAATCCACATGCAAGAGAATAGACAACATACCCACAAAATTGTGACACAAGATATACCCTGGGAAACCCTCATTAAGGGAAAAACCTAGCCTCCAAAAGCATCCATCACCATGTATTATTCAGCAAAAATACCATTGTCATACAACCATGGAAGCCTTCATGGCCATAGCCACAACCGAGAAAACTATGTGAACAAGTATGAATCCACACATCCCATGCCATGCTTTCAACCTTCACAAATGCTCCCTTGGCTAACCTGTAAAGCCTTGTCCCGCTCGACTCTTGCCTTTTGTCTTCTCCTTGTCACACTCTCTCTCTACAACAGCTACCCTTGTGGCTGCTTATATAGTAGCAAGTCCCACAAAAACACTAAGTGGTATTACATAAACCATGTGCTAAAACCATGTGCTACCTAACCCACTGACCCCACATTTAATATTTGGCATTTAATTCTTTTCCCCAATATTAAATAATTACATGAAATATTTTCACAATGTTAGAATACAACTCATCAAGAATATTCTATGAGAATCTTTACATGTTGCATGTCCATCTAGGCACAACATTACATAATAAAAATAAAATAATAAAATAACAATATTATGCAATGTGTGCAACACCCATTATCTCAACATGATGATTTGGTGTAATAGAATTCAAGATGAACTATTTTGAGGTGAATTCAAATATGATTGAAGGAGAAGTTTCTAGAAGGGAATGAAATGAAATGATGGGTAGATTCATTGAATCCTACCTAATCTAACCTAACCCTAAAATAGATGATGGAGAATGAACAACAAAAGAACTTAATTCTCTATTTACAGAGACGACGGGTCAAAAGCAAAGGTTGTCACATGTGAGAACCTAAGGAAGACAAGAAGTCTAGGGTATTGCTCCATTAAGTGACATAAGAAAATAGACTACATTGGAAAGAAAAGAAAGAAGGTTTAAGGGTATGCATGCTTGAAGGGTGAACAAGCTGTCAGAGCTGAAGTGTGTGAAAGCCAAGAAAAATGCAAGATTGAAACAAAGATCTGTAATCTCCAAGTGTCTTGTAAGTTGTTATTAGATCAAGTCTTACTATTACTTTCTAATCATTTTACTAGTCTAGGGTAAATCCTTTGGGTTAAAGTTGACCTAACAGTGATTTGTATATCCTTTAATTGGGTGGCTTTCGAAGTGAATGATTTAAAGTCCTCTAATAAGGCTCACTCATATATTATAAGTTGTTATTAGATCAAGTCTTACTATTTCTTTCTAATCATTGTACTAGTCTAGGGTAAATCCTTTGGATTAAGGTTGACCTAATAGTCATTTGTAAATCCTTTAACTAGGTCACATTTAATAGTGTGCAATGTAACCTTTAACAGGGTTTACCTTTCATTGGGCATCACTTTAGAAGAGTGAGATGAGTAGCATGTTACTTGTAGCCTATCCAAAATTGGGTTTACACATTTAATCATTGTTTCAAATATGTTGTTGAATCTATTATGTCTCATGCTTACATTTCTACAAGGTTTATTTGATATTAACCTACAAGTTTAAGTGATTGCGTAATCTAATAGATGCATGCATGATTAAAATGATTTATGGATATGGGTTCACTAAGTTGTGAAAAAATTTAATTGTACATGTAGACCTTGGATAACTATTTCACCCCCCCTCTTAGTTATTCTAAATAGTTCCTATAGAGAAAAATATGGGTGCAAAGGGTTTTTAGTTCTACACCAATTTGGCATTCCCTTTGCTTATTTCATTGTTTGTTAAGGCAGTTTAAGTGATGTCATGACTCAATCTCAATTGGCCACATGTCTTCCTTAATGAAATGTGGTAAAGGATAATTATGAATTTGAACATTCCCATAGGCCATGAGTAGTTTCTTTACCCTTAAGCATAGTAGCAGTATATAACTGAAGTTAAGGTATTTGTTTCTCACATGTAGATATGGGAAAAGGTGAGAAATTAAAGTTTTAACTTTCCTCTCATCAATTTTATGAAAACATAGGGATGTAAATGAACATTGATTGATCATCGAGTGCACAAGGGAGTGAAGGGGATTTATGTCATCCTATAGTGAACACACTTAGCCATGGTAGAAGATGATTACTAAAACAATAGAGATCAAGATGGGTAGAGTGTTGTATGTTATGCAATGGCTACACCTCTTGAAGATTGAAAAGTTATCAAGATAGTTTTAGAAGCAACATCTACATAGCTAACTTTTGACAAATTTTTCAGCCAAACAACTCTTTCACACATGGTTACTACGAGAGGCAAACTAAATATGTTGGAAAATCTTCTTTTGGAGATTTGAGAGCATGAGTATAAGGAGGATTATTTAGAAGCAACATATGTAATGGGTCTTGATCACCATTGCATAATGTAGAATGTGGAGGCCATGTGGAAATTGTCAAAAATATTCTTGATGATGATCCCTTAAAAGAATGTGACTATGATGGGAAAACTACTCTCCATTTTGCGGCCAAAGAAAATGGTGAAGATCTAGTAAAGATAGAAAAGTTACTATTGAACAATTAGAAACAAGATGAGAGAATGTTTCCTTGGTGTAGTTGAATCCCATGCAATCCATCCATGATTGGAATGATGAAGCAAATAGTGGAGCAGGAAGGCTTCCTAAGGGATTTAATCCCACATACACTAAGTAGTAGGAATGTTGGTTCTTTATATACCCCAACATACAATAATAGTTTTTCTTAAAGGTATAAGCCTTTTAAGATACAAGGCTTATGCATGTGGGGTCCTTGCTAGCTAGAGGTAAAAAATGTTGACTTTTGAACCCAAACATAGATCAAGCAAGGAGGTGCCATGTGACAAAAAGATTGAGGTAGGCCTAATAGTGTGAGGTCATGGGACAAAGAAAATGGTTAGAGAATGAAATAGAGAAGTCATGAAATGGTGGTCAACCTAGCTTCACATGGTGAATCCATATGTTGACTAAAACAATTGTGATGTTGTGCCTAGGGTAAAAGTATAAAGCTGTGTCACCTTTTAGGCTAACTTATCAAAATGAGTGAATTTGAGTATTTCTATCTAAAAATATATTTTTTTAAAAACATATGATCTAGATATATTCATTCTAGCTAAGTTATAAATGGTCTCACACTTTTCCAATTGTAAATATCTATTAAATGCATGTTTTATACTAGTTTTGTATCCATTTACTAAAGACATAAAATTATTTTAGAAAAGTCACATTTCAATAACTCTTACTATTTTTTATGATATATTTTTTAATAATACGTAAACACCATTTTATAGAGCTTGGAGTCTAGAATATTCTCATATAGATTTTATAGTGTTTTAATTAGATATAGTATTTTGTAATTAAAAAGTTCTATAGCCACGCATTTTAACACTTGAAAAGATAAGTTTTGAGAAAGACAAAAATATTAGATAATATCAGAAAAATCTAGAAATTATATGTCATTCTAGAGGAGAGAGTCCTCTTCTAGAATGTATATTTTTTCTCTTGGTTAGGATAGATTTGTTTTGAAAAAGGTGGTGGGAGATGAAAACTATCGATTTCAGGTAGTCAAGATTTCAATCCTTATAAAAGAGAAAATATAGGTCTAAAGCCAATTTTTATTTTTGATTTTTCTAGATCTATATGTTATCTATAACATAGTTTGAGATCAAAGGGAAATAAGTTTATTTCCATATAGTTTTGTGGTTGGAACTATACCCCTAATTTTCAATATTTGTCAGCACATAAAATATTATCTATAAAAATTAGGAAAATATATCATTTCTTATTCCAAATAATTATTAAAAGTTTTAATCCTAAACTTCATCCATTTCTAAAGATTTCATTAGTGTACTTCATTTCCAAATTGAAAATAATAATACCAACTTTATGTCACTGAAGGTGAATAGTTATACTTTTTTGAGACTTTTCCTTTACAAAAGGGTGACACAGGTTTGTGCTTTTACCCCCTAACCACTAGTAGTGAGACAGAATAACTATAGGATAACTCCACCATTAGCCCAAACCACTATGAAGTCCCAAAAATGGTCATGCACCACTTTTCAAGGTTATGGTGAATCCTAACAAAAAGGGGTACAAAGTTGCATAGTTGTGCCATGTGGCATAGTGGGTGTAGGTGGAAGATTAGTAGATGTGACATGTGGCACTCACATCAGTCAAATGAAGGTTTGGCCAATGAGCATTAGGATTATCGAAGGTAAATAAAATGTTTAAAATTTTTAAAATATTAAAAATGCTTTGAAAAGTTGAACACACATTCTCATATATGACAGTTTTTAATAAAGTTGGATATAATGTAAAGTTGAGACCTTATAAAATTGTTAAATTTTTCAACATTTTATGCTCTGAGTCATGGCATTGGGCCAAAATTTTCAAACACACACAAGAGGCCTCATTTTTTGCTAAAATGTGAATTGTTATATATAAATGAAAAGGGGAGAAGACGAACTCTCCAATTTTGTAGTTAGAATTTTTGGAGATCCAACTAGGAAAAAGTTATAGGTAGATTTTTGAAAAGAGGGGCATTCTTAGTAGAATAGATGTTTTCCATCATGGAGTTTTAGATTTAGTTAAACTGCAAAAAAAGGAGTTTGTTAGTTCCATATTTGGGGGAAGTATCCCTAGAGGTTTTATTTTTCCATTGCACACATTTGGTGGGTGTTTTTTCATATGCTTTAGTAGTAGATATGACATCTTTTTTTGTTAGTTCTTTCTTCATCATGTGGGCAATTTCAAGCATATTTCAAATAGAATGAGGAGATTTCATTTTCAATTGAAGGAAGAGAGAAGAGAGAAGCTTTACAATAGTAGATGGAAGTTCTTCAAGTGGATAAATCAGATCATCATAGCAGATCCAAGATTTCTTCCATTCTATTTATTCTATTTTCTTCTCATTCTCTAGGGTTGTTGGTAGTCTCTAGTTCTAGTCTATTGAGCATAGCTCTAGCTATGATACTACCATGCCCAACATTTCTCTCTTGTATGCACAAAAATAATGAAATTATAGAGATAGTTCTAATTTATTCAATGTTTTCATAAGTCATTTCATGCATCCTTTATGAATTTGTTTCAAGGAAATGAATAAAATGAAGCAACGAGTTTATCTTTAGTTTTATTCTTATGTCTTGTTTATGTTGTTTGTAATAATCTATGGTTTGGGAGGGTGAAAGTAGAAAGCTATGTCACCTTTTAGGCTGAGTAATCATTACAACTAAATTTGAGAATTTCTATATAAAAATCACTTTTTTCAAATATATGATCTTGTTAAATTTATTCTAGCTAAGTTATATATGGTCTCACAGTTTTCCAATTGGAAATGTCTATTAAATACATTTTTTAAGTAGTTAGTATCAAATTACCAAAGAAATTAAATTATCTCAGAAAATTGATGTTTCAATAAATCTTACTATTTTTTATGATTTTTTTTTAATAACAGATAAACACAATTTTATAGAGCTCATAGTCAATAATATTCTCATAGAGAGTTAATAGTGGTTTATTTAGATATAATATATTGTAATTAAAAAAATTTACATGTACGCATTTTAACACTCAAGAAGATGTTGATTTTGAGAAAGAAAAAAATAGTAAATCATATCATAAAAATTTTAAAATTATATGACATTCTAGAGGAGAGAGTCCTCTTCAAGAATCTATATTTTTTCTTTTGGTTGGAATAGATGTATTTTCAAAAATGTGGTGGGAGATGAAAACTATTGATTTGAATAAATTGGAATTTGAATCGTTATAAAAGAGAAAATATAGGTCTCAAGTCAAATTTTGTTTTTGATAGTTCTAGATACATATATTATCTATAGCATAGTTTGAGATGAAAAAGAAATAAGTTTATTTCCTTGTAGTTTTGTGGTGGGAACTAGACCCCTAATTTTTAGCATTTTTTAGCAACTAAAATGTTATCATTAAAAAATAAAAAAATCTATCATTTCTTTTTGCAAATAATTATTAAAAATTATAATCTTGAACTTCATCCATTTCTACACATTTCATTAGTTTAATTCATTTCCAAATTCTAAACAATAGTACAAGATTTATGTCATTGAAGTTGAATAGTTATACTTTTATTAGCCTTTTCCTTTGTAAAAGGGTGACACAAGTTTGTGCTTTTAACTAGGAACAAAGAACACAAACCTAGTTGCAACCTATTTTAGGTTTTATGCTTTTGTATATTTTTCTTATGATTCAAGAAGTCATGTAAATGCTTGATTTATTATCATAGGGTTGTAATATTCATGAAGGATTGTTTGAGTATGAGATTGAGTCTTAATGTAGATGTCTGATTCACAAAGTGATAGGATAGATCTTGAGTCTTGATATATGAGATGCATCACTAATATCCAAGGATTTATTTTTATGGTTTGTGGAATTATCCAATAGATAAGGCACTAATTAGATACATGATCTATATGATTTTTTCATTTTATCTTGGTTATGCTGAAATTGATATATTAATCAAAGTCTTTTCCCTTTTAAGTTGAAGAGATGAAAGGATTTTCCCTCACTTAGCTTATCAAGATCATACATCATGTTATTTGTAATTTCATGTCTATGTCATTTGCATAAAGGCTAGAATATTTAGGGGTTTTCATCTACTAAATATAGATTTAGATTTATGGGTTTAGCAGTTGGTCACATAATAGAATCTATAGCTTCACCTACCTAGGTCTTGTAGATCCCGAAGAAGAAGGAGTGGAGCTTTATAGTTGACCCTGATGTATAAATAGGTATGTTGAACATGGGAATTAGCTACCCCTAGATTTAGTTTTTCCTATCATTAGTTTATTGAAAAGCTTTTAATTTAGGAGGCAACAACTTCCTCAATCTCCTTAACTTCATAATTGCCTACCATCAGAAGAGTTGCTCTTCTTTTTTCTCAGCAAGAGCTCAATACCCTTCACAATTATGTCCATATCTTTAATAGAATTAAATTCACACTATTTTTTTATCATTCTTTCTCTTCAATTTGTGTCATCTTCTATCACTCTTTTATTTCTATTTAATAATACATTATATAAGTCTTTTGGGATCTTTTTCTAAATGTCGTCGAACCTTTTTTTCCTCAAGATCATGTTTCTTACTATGGCTATAGAATTTATTTAGCTATACAAAATTATCATCATTTATATTTTGTATGTTTAAGTTTTCTACCCTTGATTTCCATGCCTTCTTTACTGCTAGACTTCTTCCCTCTTGTGCTACTTGCTCAACTAGTTTTTCCTTAGTTTCATCCTCTAATTCATTTGAATCACTAAATTGTAAGGTCTTCCTCATTTTTCTTGGTCCACTTTAAGTTTTCTTTACCCTTTTCTTTGTAGACAGTAAAGATTCTTTCTTTATCTTTACCAATATTTTAGACTTCATTTGCATAATAGGTGAGTCATCCTCATATTTCCTCCTAGGTTAATCATGAAGAACTTTGATTGGTTGTAATTGTGCACCTTCTCGATAGGGTGTAGGTGTCTACACACTAGGTTTTACAATTTTTACACCCTCAAAAGGTGTTGCAATAACAATTGGTGTTGCTACTATCATCTTAGTCTGTCTATTGTTTTTCATTTCCAATGCAATATCTTTTATTTCATCAAACTCCTCTCAAGTCATACCAAATTCCTTGAGGATGGAATCTATCTTCTTCTCCAATTTATTCTTAATATCTTTTCTATGAATTTTATAATGAACTTCCCTTACCTTCTCATCATAGGTACCCCATATATGGCACTTAGTTTCCTTTTTTGACTTTAGTATGATCTATGCACACCCTTCAATGAGTTTTTAATTCATCTCATATCACATAGGCTCAATGAATTTTACCCTGGGTTCTACTACTTCCATGCATGTATTATTAGTTTCTACCATGAAGCATAAATCATCTTTGTACTTCTCCACCATGGAGGGAGGTATTTTGTACCTCTATCTCATCTTAGTCTAAAAACTCTTCATCATCTTATCTATGTCACTACCTCTGACATTTTCCAACTTTTCCCTGTAACACTATGTGACCAACTTCATTGTGCACTCATTTATTTCCCAATTTTTCATTCCTAGGAACTTCTTAGTTGCATATCCTAGTCTGCTTCAATTTTAAAATACTATCTAATAATTGAGTTCTAATTATCTCACATAGATTCACTTTTCTTCTCTCGACTACTATTGCATAGGCCATATGCAAGAATTCGGTTGATACTAAGTCAACCCTTGAAACATGATTAGGCTTGTACCCTAAAATATTGCTTATAACTTTAACTTCTTTATCCTGAATCTTATCCACCATCATATTTCTTCCATCAAACCTAATGTACAAGTTTCTCTCAACTATCTTTCTCATGTTTCTATCAACCTCTAGGCTGCATCCTTCATTGATAAAACTCATGACGTTGTGAATTAAGCCATAATACATTTCTATTGGTACACAACCTATCCAAAATATCTCATCATGAACTCTAGTTAGAATTGTTTTGGTCCAATCATGATTGTCAAAATCTATGTAAAATATATACTTTACTAGGTTTAACTCATTCAAATGTGTGTACCAAAATTTCAATGTGAGGTCATTGTTACACATAACTCCTATGTCCTTGTATATCCTCATCTCCAATACTTTCAATTTTACAATGGATATAACTCCTAAAATCCTCTACATGAAGCACATTCTACGAGATTTACAAAAATGTACCTAATGGATCATCTACTAAAGAAAAAAATGGTTGTTTCTTGAACTTACACCTCGATTTTAACTAAAATCATATACCATCTAACTAGCCATAATTCTTTCAATTGTATGCAGTAAAAACTTAATTCAAGCTCTATGAAGTACCTTAAAATATCAATTTTAGGGCTTCTAAAACTTCACATATCAAAGTCTTCTTTATGCACTTTAATTCATCATCAAATCACTCTTTAATCTTTCTAAACTCTTTGCATGAACAAATGGTACACAAAATCTTGTTCACAACCTTTAAATCACTTCAAGTTAGACTTAGTATTAAATGTGTATCTATCAAAAATTCAAAAAATTATCACTGATTAGTAGTTTACTTGTTTTCCATCTTCCATCTTATTGTGATCATATTTTAGCTTGTTCACTCAACCATATCTTTCTCTCTATGTTCTCTACCTTCTATTAACTTCAAAACTTCTAATTCACTCTCTAACATCAATTTTGATTAACTGATGCTCTACCTTTTTTTAAACTTCTTAATTTAGATAGGATGAGTCACAAAAAAAATCTAATTTCAATCTCTCATTAGGTGCATCAAAATATTGTTCCTCCAAAACTGTCTAAAAACTTTCTAGACCCTTAGCTTTCACAAATGCTTCTTTGAATTCATCAACATGTTGCTTGAATGCTTCCTTATAATTTTTATCTTTCCTTTTTTCATTTCTATTATTTTTTCTTTTGTGATTAGGATTCCTATTGAAGTTTCTTTTTTCCATTCTACAATATCTTTCTTTGTATCCAAAGATATTGCATAACTGATATAGAGGTACATTCCTCCTTTGATCGGTTCCATTTTGACTATTAAGTGCTCTATAATTCCTTCCAATGTGTATAGGATTATTACATTTGTAATATACAAACTATTTCTTTTCTCCATCAAATCTTCCTCCATCATTAGATCTACTTTGTGATCTCCCTCTTTCATTACCTACAAGGTTAGTGTTCCTAAACATTCTACTATTTTCATTATTACTATCAAACTAAGGCTTCTTACAATCTACTGCTTTATGTTTTTAACCATAACAATTATAATAATATAGATTAGTAATAGCTTTGAAAGACTTACTTGTGCAATCCCTTTTTATATGACTAGTTTCATTGCATATGAAACATCTACCTCTAAATTCATGTCTAAATTCCTTGGGTTATTCATCTTGCTTAGGTCTCTCAACTTGCTCTATTTTCTTAGGCTGATCATGTTTCTTAGAAAGATCAACTAGTTCAATCTCTTTAGATACTTTAGTGGTAATTCTTGATTCAACCTTACTCAGATTAGATTCTTTAGAAGATTTAACAACTGGATTTGGTTCTTTTCTAATTTCAACTTTCTTGTCTAACTTTTCTCCAATAAGGAAACCAATATTTGTCTTATCATAAGAAGGTCTCTAGTGAAATATCTATTCATTAATTTTCTCACTATTGGAATAAAGCTTCTCTAACTATTTCTTAGTTTGTGTCAATTCTTCTTTCGCAATAGTATTGTACTTTTCTAATTCTGTATGTTCAATCTTAATAGAATGTAATTTAGATGTTACTTGACTCAATATGGATCTAAGTTCTATATTCTCATATTTTAGATCAAGTTCACTCTTACTACCATCTTTCTTAAGACAACTTAAGTTCCACAATTTTCAACTCATGTTTCAAGATCCCATTTTCTTTCTTGAGATTTCCTACTTCATCATTATCACTAGCCTACACATTTGACTCCTTACCAAATTTAAGATCATTAATCTTGTCTTTCAATTTTCCAATGTAAAGTTTTGCATCTTCATACCTATCTTTCAGATTATCTCTTTCATCTATAAGAAGGTCAATCTATTCAAGAGCTCCTTCAAGATTTCTCTTTAACTATTTCATATCCATATGGATCTTAATCAAATTATTAATATTCTTAAGAGTAACTAGGTTCTAATACCAATTGTTGAAAATAGATAATATTGAGAGTGGGGGTGAATCTGTATTCTACAAAGTTTTTCCCATAACTAAATATTGTTAATTACTTTATAACTTGGATATGAAAGTAAACCAACAATGTTGAACAATAGATATAACCATACACAAAGAGAACTTGTAACACCATTATTTTTTAACTGGGAAATTCCCACTAGATGATCCACTAAACAAAAAAATCTTGTTAAGGATATTAACCATATTAGGAGTCTATGAAGTACATATAGTGTCTCAAGTACTTGTTAGATGACTAGGCCTTGTTAAAAGCCTCAACAATGTTAGGAGTTTCTTTAACCCTGTTAGGAGTTGGTAGATCAAATACAATGTATGTATGAAGAGCCCACTTCCCTAAAATGAAATAATCAATAAATTTCTTCACAAGTATAGGTATACATACATTACATTTTCATAGCTGAAACTCACACTTTATTTGATCATACATTAGATCCCACATCACATAAGGCTCACATATCTTTCAAGCTATCTTCATAGTAGTTCACATGTCACACATGTTTCATATCAACTTTGCATTATTTGAACAAGATAATATCTCTACTTATATCTCACAAATTAATAATTCTCTACTCAGTTGGCCTTCATGTCTTTACACACTTGACATAATATAAAATCACTTATGGATTGATATTCACAAAGCTGGCTCATCATGAGTTAGTAATAATTTTTTTTTAAAAATAATTACTTAAGTCATACAACTCATATTTCTGATATGCTCTATTCTCTTTTGTCAAATATATAAACTAGTATTTTAACTATAACTTGCATTGTACTGTCTGTACACATTTGCACGCTGACTTATGTCATCATATCATTGTCATAAAGTTATCCTCAAGTGTGCATGAGCTAATTCAAAGTGTGTCATTCGTACACATCACATTTTTCTTTGTACTAATATAAATTTTTTAACACTTAGACATTTTTCTATTTGTAAATGCATAATTGAAATTTTGAATACATGTTGCCATCAATGAAAATTCTCTAGACATTTAACTAATTAGATTGTCAATACTTCCCCTACTTATGAGGAGAGAACTTGAAGGGAACAAAAAATATAAATGTTGGACTTGTAATAAATATGGTCATTATTCTTCTAAATGTCAGAAGAGAGTAAGAAAGACTACAAATATCCACAAATTAAGAAATCCTAAGGAAAGTCTATTTTTTGATGAGGATAAACTAAATGCTGAAGTGGAAGAAATATTGATTGAAAGTGATGATGAAGGAGGATTTGTTTCTATTAAGGAAAAGATCTCTCAAAAAGAAGAAGTTAGAGAAGAAAAAACATTAGTATCACAAGTTGAAAATAAAACCTGGTTGGATTTTCTATAGTGGTTTTCCCCATCACATGAGTAGAGATATGAATAAGTTTGTTCAATTCAATAGCTATGATGGTAGAATTGTTAGAGTTGGAAACAATGTCATTTATCATATAAAAGGAAAAATTTCTATTACATTTGATGGAAAAACTAACAGTAATGATGTTTTTTTTTTGGATGGTTTGAAAAATAATCTTTTGAGTGTTGGACAACTAGTGGATAAGGGATATCAGTTGCAATTTATAGAGAAGACATGCAATATCAAAACAAAGATGGTAGACTAATTAGAACTACTACAAGGATAAGTGGCAATGTATTTCAATTCAATCCTACTGAGATGACATTTTTAGTTGCTAAGTGGATGATAATTTTTTCTAGAATAAGAGGTTTTGTCATATTGACTTTGATAACATTGTGAAGGTCAGTACTACATTTGGAGTTAGAGATTTACCTAAAATTGTGGAACTTGCTAACATGGTATGTAAGGAATGTGTGATATAAAAATAGATGAAATGTTTATTTCCAAAAAAGATATTTACTACATCTATGACATTGGAGATTGTGCACACAAATTTAAGTGGTCCTACTAAGACAAAAATATTCTATGGTGAAAGATATTTTATGACTTTTGTAGATGATTTCACTAGAATGATGTAAGTGACATTTTTTAGAGATAAATCTAAAGCTTTTGAGAAGTTAATGATATTTCAGAATAGAGTTGAAAATGAATTTGGTTCAAAGATTAAATTTTTTAGATCTAATATAGTTGGAAATTTTACTTCAAATGAAGTTAACAATTTTTATGAAGAAAATGGCATAAAAAGATAGTTTTTGGCCCTTAAGATACCTTAATATAATGGGATAGCATAAAGGAGAAACAAAATAGTGTCAGGGAAAGCAAGAGAAATGATGCTTGAGAACAATTTATTTAAGATCTTTTCCAAATAAGAAGTAAATACAACATCATGCAATATGAACAAAGTACAAATTAGACAAAACACATTAAGATATGTTATGAAAATTGATTTGGAAATACACTTTCTGTCAAGAATTTTAGAATCTTTGGAGGTAAATGTTACAATAAGAGTGATGATGATATTGGAAAGTTTGATTCAAGGAATGATGAAGGTATGTTTCTTTATGTTTAAAGGAGATTATTGAAGTGAAGAAGATTGATGAAACTTATCATGGAATAATCATTATTTTGTCACTGATTTCAAACCTACTACTTGTTGGTGAGGCAATTGCTTACCTTGGTTCTAAATGCTATCATTTGTTTGATTGATGAAGGTAATTTGAAAAGAAAGAATAACAAGAATTTTTGGCTAATAGTTTGTTTCCCTTATCTTTTCTGTTTATACCTTGACTCTTAAACTACCTAATGGATTATAGAGGACAATGGAGGTAACAATAGAATGGGTCAATCTAGTAATCTATCAAAGACCCCTAAATTGAAAGATACAACTCCCTTTTGAATGATGGATTTGTAATGATTTTTTTTTAAAGATTCTGGGGTAATGCTCTTAAGTAGAGAGAATAAGAGGAAAATACCATATTTATCAAAACTTTAAACAAACTAGGCAAGTGAAAATGGGGATTAACTCACAACATACAATCTATTATGATTTGAATATAGGATATGGGAACATGCATGAATAACTAAGATAGAAATAGAGTAGGAAGGATGGAAGAACGAGTAATTCCTAGATTACAAAGTTAGTTGATATGTTGACAATACTTGGATTGTTTATCTCTAAGCTACTCTATTAGTCAATTTCTAACTCTCTCATGGAATGAATTATATCACATACATGAACTATGATGAACAATAGAAAGAACAAAAAGATGCTTATGCTAAAGAAAGTAACATATAAAATTTATTGAATGAAGGAAATAAAATCAAGTTCATTTTCATTTATTCAATTTTCAATAATATCACATTCATTACACATACTATACTAAATTTAAATGAACACAAAAATTAAGAATGGACTTACAGTCACACACAGTACTCCTAGCTATAAGGGTTTACCCAAAAGCAATTTTTTGATCAATTAAATTCTTAAAAAGTTACATATATAGGCCTTCTAAAAATGTCCATTTACAATAGATGATTGCATCATATAGCATCTCTAAATAGAACAAGCTAAAATAGGACAAGCTTGAATCATTGTGCATTATAGAGACTGAAAAAGAGCCATGAATGGCTCCAAAAAGAAAGAAGAGAGAGAATGATAAATGTTTGGAAGAACATTAGAACATCATGCCTTCTTAGAAGTAATTGATTTGGCTATGTAAGCTTTCACAACATTGGTTATCTTGTCTAGTTCCTCAAAATTTGGAATGATGATATTATTAGCTGAAATCATCCAGTAGTCATGCATCTCAGTCAATTCATCAATTTTGGTGACTCTTGATTGGAACTTCTATAATTCTCTCCTTATGATTGAGTCTTGGATCAACAACATCATCAAAAAAATGCCAAGAACTTTAACTTCATCTGCTCACCATCCACAAGCTTACCATTAGTAGACACAAAGGAATCTATATGTAGTATCTTCAAATATTCAAATACTTTCTCAATAACCATCTGTACCAGGTCATGCACATCTTTGAGCTCATTCATGGATCTTGCAAAACTTTCCACAATAAATTCCAGAGATTGTTTCTAATAAAATAATGGCTTATTACCTATTTTAATGATCCCTTGAGAGATGGTAACATTGGTCTTTCTATAAACCACTTCCAAAAATAGTTCCAACTGCTCTCTTACTTTATTTTTTGTATTTTGCATGGTGGTCTAATAGCTAGAAGTCATCTCCCTAAACTTGTGAGCATCCAATAGAAGATTTCTAAAGTTTTTGATCAATGGGGGACCTTGTTCCCTCATTTGATCTATTCGTGCTCAACCAATCTACCTAAATTGCCTCTCTTGTTGAAGCTTTAGGAGTAGATTCTTGTTCTCCTCTGCATTCAGGTCAAATTGGTTGGTTGATGTGCTCCCTAATATAGATTTCATATATTCTATCAACTCTTTGTTGGATTCCTTGAGGACCTCCTTTTTTGCTGTAAGCTCTTCTAGCCTATCTTTAATCTTCTCATTGGTGGACTTCCATATATTCACCATGGAATCATGAAAATAGATCCCAAGGTCCACCATTTTTATTTGAAATTAATTTAAGGAAAGCTTATGGAACTTTCCCTCAATGGCTCTATAATTTCCATTAACATGGGTCTAGTGGATGGATCAGTGGCCAATGTAGCAATGGATTTTTTCTTCTTTGTTTTCTTGGAGGGTAGCTAAGAAGAGGTGGCCTGTGGGATCAAGTCCTTCGATGGAGCTATATCTTCATATCTTATTTTATTCTTATTAATGGTCTATTTAAGGAATGAAATAGTAGAGAGTACATTAACATGTGACTGTAGGTAGTAGGATCAAACAAATTCCTCGATATTAGGGGGATTTTCTTTCTTTAGGAAACAACAGGGAAGGTAGTGACCTTAGTAACTAAGAGGGCCAAGGTGTCTCCTTGATGAGATGTGTCTTGTTCTTGGCCATCCATGGGGTTGGTGTCACCATCAAAATTGATTATTTGGATGGGGAGGTAGGCTTGGTCATTAATTTTTCATGTTCTTTCTCCTTTTCTCTGTCCTTATCCCCTTTCTTCTCCCCAACATTCCTAGTGTCTTAAAGAGACTTTAATGGGCTTATAGATTTTGAAGTAGTGGTTGTGGTGGTGGCTATTTCAATTGACTAGGTGGCTCTAGAGGATACTCCACCAACTGAACTAGTGATCCTGGTCCTCTTCTTCCTCACTCAAGTCTACTCTACCCACTTATCTATTATTTTGATTACTCCATGCATGAGGACCTCCATGGTGTCTATGAAAAGACCTATAGGAGGGATAGAAAAAATTAGGGTGCCTTTGATCTTCTCATAGGATGTGGAGTGCATGTAGGCTCCATCATCTACAAGGTCATAAACATCAACGGAATTGTTATATAACTTGATCTCATCAATTGTTAGTCATGACCAAAATTTCTCCCAAGTTTGGTATTAGTTGAGATACCCATCCCAATAGTCCTTAATATCTAGAACATGCCTGTAGGAATATCCCAACTTCAAGTGATTCCTTACAAAGTTGACTATACCATGTTGAGGTTTGAGTACCTCATAGTCCACCAATTTGATTTTTTTCTTGAAAATCTTCACCAAATTCTAAGCATCTTATATAGAAGCATAGGAATAAGGTCCAACTAGGGGAATGGAATTCTTTCTTTTTTTTTTACTAGAACACAAGGCGTTCACTCCAAGAACTTGTTGACATAATTCTATAGAAACAACTTTTCTTCTGGATACCTTGGAAGTCTATTGGGAAAACCATCGTAAGCACCTATCTGTAAGTAAGAGAAGCTCATAAATTGGAAGAATGAGCATCCAAACTAACTAATGGATGAAACTACCTCTAGTGAAAATATCCTTTCAGGGCATCCTTGTAATTCCTAGAATAGCCTCATTGTGTGTTAGAATTATTTAGAATAACTGAGAGAGAGGGGGGGGGGGGGGAGGGGGGTGGTTGTGAATCAGTTATCCAAGGTCCAATAATGTCCAATACAACTTTTTGTTCTAATCCTTAATGGCACAAAACTGAAATTATCATGCATGCAATTAAACATTAAACAACCATGAAAGAAAACATGCATCACACCATAACACTAAGGTTTTGATGACCCAAAAACCCTCCAAGAATAAGAAGGTAAAACTAGGGTGGGGATGATACCTACAAAATAACTACGCAATTGATTTTAACCACTTCTAATGGGCTTCCCTGTTAAAGGCTACAACACATTATTAAATATTAAATGATTTCCACCCCCTGTTAGGAGTGTGCCCTATTAGAGGACTTAAGAACATCAACCTTTTGGTTTCTCTATGTAGACTTCTTCTTCAAGTATACCATTCAAAAATTCTTACTTAACATCCATTTGATAGACTTTAAATCCTTTGAAGGCTGCATATGCTAGTAAGGTCCTTACTCCTTACATTCTAGCAACTACAGCAAAAGTTTCTCCATATTCTAGTCCTTCTTCTTGTGCATACCCTTTACAAACTAGTCTTGCCTTGTTCCTTCCGATTTCACCATTATAATCTAACTTGTTTCTAAACACCCACTTGGTTCCAATCACATTCTTATTAGTTGGTCTTGAGACTAAGATCCATGTCTTGTTTTTCTCAATTTGTTCTATTTCTTTTTTCATAGAATTGTACCAGTCATCATATTTTATAGCTTCACTTACTATTTTTGGTTCCATTTTACTAAGTAGACATGTTTCACTTTTGATTTTATTCCTTGTCATTGGTCCTGCCTCTTTGTTTCCAATTATTTGATCTGCAGGATGATTTCTTCTTACATACTTTGACAATACTAGTTCTTTCCTTGTTTGCATGTTGTCTCTTTTAGAATCTGAACCCTCATGCATATTTTCATCAGATATTTGTTCATTTTCTTCATGTTGGCAATTCTTAGAATCTAAATGAACATTTTTTGTATTCTATAGCTCAGCTTCTGAATGTGTCTGTTGTTCAACATTCACTATCTATGACTCGACAAGTGCTAGATTTTGTTGCTAATTGTCATTCTGAGTTGTAACTTCACCATTAGTAGGTATATCTTCATAAAAGTATACATAGGTCTTGTATTTTTCTACTTTCTTGGTGTTCTCAACACTTTGAACTTCTGCAAGCTCATCAAATTTCATATTTGTGCTTTCTACTACTTTGCTAGTATTAACATTCAATCACTTATAAGCTTTGCTTCTAGTAGAATAACCAAGAAATGTACCTTCCTCACTTTTTGCATCAAACTTTCCATTTCTAGACTCTTTATATATATATATCATTTGTATCCAAATATTTTGAAATTTTTTACATTAGGAGAATGCCCATACCATAATTCAAAAGGTGTTGCATTTGTACCTTTCTTGACTTGAACTCTATTGAGTGTGTAGACTATAGTACTTATAGCTTCTCTCTAGTACTCAAGTGTAAGATTTTTCTCCATCATTAAGGTCCTTCCATAGTCAATAACTGATCTATTCCTTTTTTCTGCTATACCATTCTGAGGTGGAGTCCTAGGTACTGATATCTGCCTTTTGATTCCTCTTTCATTGAAAAATTCTTCAAATTCTCTTGATGTGAATTCACCTCCTCTATCAGATCTAAGACATTTCAAGTTCTTTCTAGTCACTTTCTCAACTTTGGCCAAGTACCATTTGAACATTTGGAATGCATCTAGTTTTTGTTTCAGGAACATGACTGTCATTATCCTTGAATAGTCATCTATAAATAGCATTATGTATCTATCACTTTTGTAGCTTTTTACATCAATAGGACCACGCAAGTCAGTATGGACTAGCTCAAATACTTCATTAGAAGTATAAGTCTTTCTTTTGAAAGTTGACTTGTTCATCTTCCCTAGTTGGCATTTTTGCACATGGTGTTATGAGGTTTCTTCAACTTTGGTAGACCTTTGACTTTCTTCATTTTGCTGATGCTTATTAGATTGTCAAAATTTACATGACATAGCCTCTTGTGCCATAACCATAGATCATTAGTTTAAACAATGAGACAAGAAGAATCTTCCATGTCTAGGTAGAACAAATTACTACTAGTCTAGTCACCTTTTCCTATTAGGCTTCCTTGAGAATCATAGATGTTGGCAATTCCATTTCCAAATTCAACCTTGTGTCCTATGTTTCCTAACTGTGAGACACTTAACAAGTTATAATTCAGGCCTTCAACATAGTATGCATTATCACATGATATCCTTTCAGTAAGCTTGATACTACCTTTCCCTTTGATCTGACATGGTGCAATTTTACCAAATCTAACACTATTTCCTTCATATTGAGTAAAGGAAACAAACTTACTTTTATCTCCAATTATGGGATGAGAGCATCCATTTTCTATGATCCATTTGTCATTCTTGTTCATGCAAGTTACTGGGGCAATTGCTTCATCTTCATTTGATTCATCTTTCATAGCAAAATAAACTACGTCATCATCATTCTTGTCAGAGTCTTCTTCAACAATGTAGCATCTTTTGCCTTTACCTCTATAGTCCTTGTTGTCCTCTTTCTTGTTCTTGAAGTTGCCTCCATCCTTGTAATTTTTCTTTTGTGTGCATATGGCTGCAATATGATCAACTTCATTACAATTGAAACAAATGATTGGCAGCTTACCTTTAAATTTGCCTCTTCCTCTATGAAATCTTCTTGCTAATAATGCCTCCAATTGGTCCATATCATCTTCATCAGTGCTGCTGTCACTGGATACATACTTTCCTTTTCCACTCTTTTTCTTTGTTTGCACCTCCTCATTGTCTTTTATTACCATCCTGGCTTTGAATGTAGATTCAAATTTTTTTGGCTTTTAGTTGTCAAAGTTGGATAGCTCAAAAGCAATGAGTCTTCTAATTATTCCTTCAAATGACAATGCATTGCCTAGTATGCACCTTAGCTCCTGGATGGTTGATACTCTTATAGCATAGATAGGAAGCAAAGTTCTCAAGAATTTTCTACATACTATTTCTTTTGCTAACTATCCTCCTAGGATTCTTATGGAACTTACTACTTCCTTCATCCTTCCACCATATTGAGCAGCATTCTCTCCTTCCATTTTCATGTCATCAAAATTTCCTCTTAGGCTCTCTCTTTGGCTCTCTTGACATTGTCATCTCCTCCATAGATTCTTGATAATTCTTCCCACATATGATGTGTAGTACCACATTCTTTGATGTCATCATACTCAACATAGCTGAGTGCTGAAGCAATATCTAACACCGCTTGATTGTGCTCCTTCTTCTTGCTCATGTCATCTACAGCGAGAGGTCCTGCAGGGTATACATGATCAACTTTGATTAAGATCTATCCATAGTCACCTATTGATCTGAGGTGTAGCTTCATCAGACTTTGCCATGCAACAAAGTTGTCTTTATTTAGCTTGGGAACTTCTCTCTTGGACATCTTGATCTTTCTGCTACTAGTATCTTGAAACAAATCAGTAGTGTGCTCTGATACCAATTGTTAGAATTCTTTAGAATAATTGAGAGGGGGTGAGGGGGGGGTGAATTAGTTATCGAAGGTCCAATAATGTCCAATACAACTTTTTCTTCTAATCCTTAATGGCACATAAGTGAAATTATCATGCATGCAATTAAACATTAAACAAACATGAAAGAAAACATGCATCACACCATAACACTAAGGATTTTGATGACCCAAAAACCCTCCAGGAATAAGAAGGTAAAACTAGGGTGAGGATGATACCAACAAAATAACTATGCAATTGATTTCAACCACTTCTGATGGTCTGCCCTGTTAAAGGCTACAACTCATTGTTAAATGTGACCCTATTAAAGGATTTCTACACCCTATTAGGAGTGCACCCTGTTAGAGGACTTAAGAACATTCAACTTTGAATGTCAACCTATTAAAGGATTTACATAGAGCTGTTAGGCTCACCCAAGTCCATGGGATTTATAGTCAACTTCTCAAAATAATCTTTCATTCCTCTCTAATGATCTCCTATCCTTCTCCTAAGAATCTCTTTATCCTTCTCCTCAGGATCTCTTTATCCTTTTCCTGAGGCTTATCCACCTAGCTATTAAGTTAACCTAGCAATGTAGGATTTCAATATCTAGTACAATGGTAAGAGAGTATTAGAAGGGTTTTGACCTGGTTCAGATTGCAACTCTAACCTTGCAAATTTTAGATCACTCTTCAGTTCATTTTTTTTCTTGGCTTTCCTCCCTTGCAGTCCTGAAAGCTTGTTCACCCTTCAAGATCTGTCTCCTTGAGTCCTTCCACTCGTTATGCCAATGCACTCCATGATTACTTGATCAACTCAAAGTCTTGATGCTTTGTACTTACACCCCTTGGCTTCTTCACATGACCATACTTATGACCAACTCCCTCTCACACATGCGCACTTGATCTCTAACATGTAACTCCTTATAAATAAGTTTTGTTCTTCATTTCCCACTCAAATATTGATTTGATCTTGAGAAAATGGTATTGTTTTCCCTCCAAATTGCTTCTTCTAGAAACTTCATGATAAATCCATTAGCATTAACCTTGAATTGGTTTGCACGGTTTACATAGAATTTTATGACATCTACTCATCATCCTTATCATCCAACTAATTCACAAAATTTGATGTAACAAACTTATCATTACAGATCTAGCAAATCTTTGACTTAACAAATAATGCAAGAATTCAGCATCATTGGTTTACTGATGCTCGACACCTGATTATCACTTGGCTCCTGTATCATGCTCAGCACCCAAAGTCACTCGGCACTTGATATTCACTTGGCACCTAAAGGCTTCTCAACACCTGAAGATCACTTGACACTTGATCTTCACTCGACACCTAAAGGCTTCTCAACACCTGAAGATCACTTGGCACACACTAAAGTTGAACTTCCTCGGCTTCCACTGAGAATCTGTTCGGCTCTAACTAGCTTGCTTGGCTCTCTCCAATGAACTTAGTTAGGCTTTACAAATGACTTAGTTAAACCTTACATCATTGATGTGTCTTAGTGTGTCCAACCTCTTAGAGTACGTCATCAATACACTATTTCATCAACGGCTTAGCTGATCCTTATACTTCATTACAACATGATAACTTCAACCTTTCTCTAGTTACTCTAGTTACATCTTATTGATTGCCAACTCCTTGTCAATCAACCAATTGATAGTATTTGGATCACTTAAGCAATTTTCATTCTTGCAAGTGGCAAGTTTGACATCAATGACAAAATAATGATTGAAAACATTCTTTACCAGTTCTGTTATTCTTCATTCATGATCATTTCAATCATATCCAACATTGTGAGGACATCATTTACTACCACATATTCCTTGAAAATTCTTTGCAGCTATAGACATGGGTAGAACTCATTTATTTCCATGCATCCATCATAGTTCTAAGTGCTAGAAGGTTGGGGTACAAGTGGTTAGTGCCCAAGGCATAAATTGGATAGGAGGACATGTAAGATTATTGAGATCTCCTAGTTGAATTCATTCACGAGGAAAGCTCATCACATATAATATGTGCCCAATCAATCTATATATCCTCAACATAGATAGCTTGCACTAGGAATAAATGGTACTCAATGAGCTCTAAGATCTCCTCTTTTCTTTTAGTCCAAGTAGTAGGGCAAGAATATCTACTTTCTCTCTATTAAACTTTTTGTCAAATAGGGTCTTGGGAATTTTTCTCTTCTTTGAGTGAGGAGTCTAAAACCATGTTCTCTAAATGTCTTCCCATCTAAGGGTCTTCTTCTCATTGAACATAGGTGTGGAAGAGCCAAAGTAAATATCACAATACTCCTCTTTTATGAGAATGTTGAATGTGAATTGTATTAGTGCCTTCTTGATCAAGATGAGGATAGATTGGTTAGGAAAGGAAATATTCTTTGTTTCTAGGTCATATCTCTTGATACATACAAGCTCTAGTGCATGTACTTCCATTGGAAAACTAACTACCTCAACTAGTCCACTCTCTTTAAGCTTTCGACTAATTGGGTGAATAGGTCGAGAATTGATTCTCCTATGGAGATCATACAAATCATAAAATTTAAATGATGTATTTGTTAACTCCTACTCACTCTCTAGACCTACTAACTTATCATAACTAGTAGCTCTACTTTCTATTTTCTATGATTACACAAGATGCAGTTCTCAATAAATAGCCATTTTATAATACTTGGGAAAATAAATTTCAACTAATTCTAATTAAATAGGTATAGGAATATGAATGTTAGTGCCACATGAATAAAATTAGGTTTGATGAACAATTATAACAACAAGATTTGCATTCAATTCCATGATCAATGACTATTTAAACTTTTCATTCACTTTCACATAAAAACTTGTATTTTTAGAAGCTCTATTAATTTACTTAGAGTAAAGTAATATAACTAAAAATAACTTAACAAAATAAGTGCTTAAGTTCTGTGGGGAGTGCCTTATTTCACTTTAGAATCTAAAATGTAGAAATACTTGATAATGATAACATATGTAGAAGAGAGAGAGAAACATGACTTTTCAAAAAACCCACTTTCCTTCCATTTGGGATCACAACGTAGGGAGTGATCCTTTGATAGCTTGCACATTTCATTTTTTCACTTTATGCCTTAAGCATTTAGCACTTACTTTTCATTTATTCAGGGTCATATCTTCATCATTAACCTTTCCAAAAGTATCTTTTTAAGTATCTCCAAAGAATATTCAAACTTTAAAGTCACTTGTGTTTCCATTTTTAAAGCCTTTAGAGAAGTAGCCTTTTTCTTTAGTTGGGGATGGAGAACCCCTCTTAGCAACATTTCTTAAAATGAAGTAAGGCTAACAACACTTTATCCTTTATTTCAATCTAATATCTTCAAAGCTAGATTTTGAATATGCCTCACCGATTAAGAACTCATAGTAGTTCTTTGGACATCATTGTTTTACTACAAGATGTAAAGACTTGGATTTAAAATAAATCATTATACCTTTGGAACCAACACAAAACAACTTCACTTCCATTAGTGCGAAATGAAAAACACATAGACCCACTTTTCCTTGTGAAAATAGATTTTAGCTTTGCAACATCAATGACCTTCTTTTTGGCTTTGATCTATTGATTTTTGGATCTTTATATCATGAAATAATTGAATACATAACTTCTTAATCATTCTCATGGGTTCATCCTTCAGATACGCACTTGATTAAGTTCACTAAAGAGAAAAGCTAGCTTGATTGCTTGGAATCCATAAGAAAAAAGATGTTGGAGAAAGATAGAAGATGGTCAGACATGGATGACTTACTTCTCATCAAGAATATGTCAAAACATGTCCCAACCATATCCAAATCACCTAGACCCTGTGCACATTAGAAAATAGAAAACTCACATAGAAGAATTAGGTAAAGGTAATGTAAGGGAGACCTAGAACACACAGAAAGTGATGTATCTTGTTGGTCATGTTTTTGTCCTATACCTTCATAAATGTATCACTCCATGAGTTACTAATTTTATTTGAAAATTAGGGTTTGGTCTTATTAAATATTGGTTAACCTTAAGGAAGAACCCTATTCTAAATAATTATTTTCCCTAAAGAAGCCCTTTAGGTCACAAATTTTACACCTCTTAATTGAGTGGGAGAAAATCATTTGAAAAGGTTATAATTTGTGGGAACCTTTTAAGTCTTTTTTTTTGACTCCATAATTCCCCAAAAAATCCTACACTGCCATATCCTTTTAAGATCTATGGTGGTTGCTATATTGCAATGAAGAATTTTGGTCACTTTATCTAATGTGACATAGCAACCAAATATGGTGTTACAACTAGGACCTAGCTAGTATTTAATATGACTATAATATATTTTATTCAAGCCATTGGATCCTTTGAAATCAATGGTGGTTGCTATGTCATAACCAAAAAATGGGAGGGTTTCACTAGTAGCGACATGGCGACCTCCTACCAAAGTAAAACATGATGGGTCTAAAAGTGGATATGGTGCTAGGATCTTGCCTATCATAAGTGATCTCTAAAAGTGGTGTGGGTTGTTATATGTATCAAGCATAGTAAAGAAGGAACTAAAATAAGAATGTGTTGTTTTGATCTTCACAATGATAATTTTCTACAGAATCATAATGGTCACTATTTTGTGATAGGGAAATTTGTTATTTTGGCTAGTAATGACATGGAACCTTCTTGTAAAGTGAAAAAATGGTGTGATTAATGCATAAGATGGGTGCCATGAAATTGTTTATTAGCAATAAACCACATAATCATTATGGAATGTTAGGAGAATTGAATACAGTACCAACAAAGTGAAAATGCAAATTTCGTTAGTTTATTGTGACTAATCAGGGAAGTACTGTAGATACTTAATAAATTATGTGTGGTGACTAATACAAATGACATGTAACCCTAAAGTGGAAAAAAATACTTGTATAAAATGGCTTAGGGTTAGGGATTGTTTCATAGTGGTGATGCAAAAATTGGTTCTTGCGGTAGTATTGAGTTGTAAGGTATTACAAATTGTAATCATATTATAATCATTGGATCATATTAATGTTGAAATTGCTATTTGGTGGATGTAGCCTAGGGATTGGGTGAACCATGTTAAATCTTGGTGTCTTTTGTTCTTTTTTCTGTGATCTATTATTTCTTGTTATTAGTTATATTTGCATGTAATTGTTATTTATGTCTATGGTTTAATCCTAACACATTTCATATGGTTGAATTCCTTCAAAGAATATGATGGTCACTATGTCATGAATGGAAAAGCCTTGGTTTATGTTAGTAATGACATAGCACCTTCCTATGAAAAAAAAACACAGTGGAACCTAAGTTTAAAAAGCATGGCCAAAAGTTTTTATGTCTTGCCCACATGTCACATGCTATGTGGATTCACACTCAAAGGAAAGATACATGATTAATTGAAGCTGTCAGATTAAAGATACATTGACAGTGGGCACCAAGTTGCTATAAGAAGTTGCTCAATGTTTAGTGGTAGGAACATGGCGGGCAAAGGGAAAACAAGAGGACCCACCACAATTGAATTAAATAACTTGTGAAATACACATTGTTAGATTGGGGAAACATCAATGATGGTTTCTTTATTACATGCAAAAGTTGCTCAATGTTTATGCATAATGACATAGAAAGAGTGTGACATGTTTCTATGAGTGCTAGTAGGTCCAAATCAAGTTGGTAGCAGTAGAGGGAAAGGCTTACATGGAATGATTTTATTGGGTTGACTACCAACCTGGCAAGTGGAAACTAAGTCATCCATGATTTTGTTCTTGGATTGTTAGATTTTTTGGAATCAATGGTGTGCTTCAAAAATAGAAGGTGATGCCACCCTATTTTTTCCTTATGATTCATTTATGAAGATTGAAGGCTCCTCATGCAAACTAGAAATAGAGTATATTGTAAAGATTTTTCCATTTGGTCCCTACAAAAACAAATTTTAGACTTTCAGAGAGCCCATAGTCATTAAAGAATTTTGCATTATGTGATTAAAGTGTAAGAATTTGGTATAGCTCTAATACCATGTAAGAATTTTTCTTAGGGAAAAACTCACCCAAGACCAAGGAACTCAAGCACAAGCACAATAGTAGACCAAAAGAGTATGATCGGAATGATGATATGATATCCATTCAATATGTAAAAGTACAGTAGGAGTGCCTATTTATAAAGGCCTTTATAATTCTTCTAGAATGCATAGAAATCAACAACATGATAAGTCATACAACTAGACACATATCCACCAGATATGGGTTATCCTCCATTAAGCATAGGAGTAAGTGAGATGATGAGAAGATATGCCTACAATGGTGTAGTGCATAGAGTAATGTTGTGGAGACCATGTGCTAAATTAGAGTGTGAATAACTATGTTGTCTACATGACAAACTCAGTTAATTATGCGAACTATAGTGTTGTAGACACTAGGTGTTGAATTAGAGTTTCTTAATCTAGTGTCATCAACATGAAAACTCATAAAAGTATGCAAACTCCTAAGTGTCTCACCTAAGAAATAATAAAATAATGTATTAACCTAAGTAAATTAAGTAAAGTGTAATAATTAAATACTTATTTACACCAACATGCCCCCTTAAGTCCAACTTAGGGAAATGCACATAAGCTTACAAAAGCTAGAATGAAATGCATGATGGGTCCCAACTACTTGGCCATGTTAGGTACCCATGTACATAATGAAATGAAACCACTCATAAAGAAAAGAAAGAGGGAAAACCTCATGGGAAAAAAGCTCCCCCAAAAAGAGAGGTGAAAATATAAGATGCATGGATGGATGGAGTAATCAAGACCCCCCCATTATGACATATATCAAGTATAGACAATGAGGAAATATGAGAAGGAAAAAACCCAATAAGAGGAAAAAGGTTCCCCCATAAAAGAGAAGAAGAAGAGAGACAAGGTAGTCTCCCCCCCTAAATTTATACTGTCGATCAATGATAGCTACTCTAATGTAGAAGATGATCTAGGACTTTTGAATAGTGTTCATCCCCTTTGGAAGAAACAATCTCATATATACATAGTAGATGCTTCACCCATGTGAAGAAAGCATCCCAATTATCAATCATGCCTCTAAAGCTTGCTCAACTATGCTCGTGTTGATGTTGAATATCACCCCTTCTAATGTTGCTGAAAAGAACAATGTTGGATCTAGAAAGGATGGATATAGAACCTATCCCAAAGAATCTATTGTCTCCTCAAATGATAAAGTGACCTCCTACAACTGCTATACATAAGTATCCACAATCACATCAACCTGTGAAGATTCATCATGTAGAGAATGGACATGAGGGTTAGAGTGAGCCCTCAAAATAACTAAAGAAGGATCTTCTCCATCAAAGAGAAGATGTATATCATCAATGATGTCTCCCAAATATTCTATGTATGACTCCACAAACAAACCTAAAATATCTACTATGTAGTCATCCTCTGATGCTGGAGCTAGAAGACTAGGTGTACCCTACGATGGTGGACCTATCACTGTGGCTATATATGCATGTGGAATGTTCTAATGATGTGACCTCTCACTATAACTATTGATAGAACCCCATGTATCTAAATTTTTTGAAGTACTATCATTGGTGTGACTATCAGTTTCCACAATGTATGAAGTGTAGAGACGATTAGGGGATAAGATAGGTGAATTTTCCTCAAAGTGAACATTGCTTTCTAAAAAAATCTCATGTGTCTTAGGATCCATAAGTCTATATGCCTTAACACCATATTGAAATCCAATGAAAGTACAAGGCCTAGGTGGTGGTGCCTTGTGTCCCCTAGAAGATATGCTTGCCCATGCTAGACAACTAAAGACTCTAAAGTGTGTCACAAAATTTTTTTTGTTGCACCATGCCTCAAAAGGTTTCTTTTCATCTAAGGCATTATGAGGAGACCTGTTAAGTATGTGATTGGCACTGCTGATTATTTTGACTTCAAGTGATGGATCTAGAGACTTTGCTTGTATCATGAAACTTGCCATAGACTTAAGAGTTTGTAACCTCAATGTTGCAACATATGTCTTATGCAAATTGAATGTTGGTGGATTCTGAAGATCAATACCCTCAAGTTTTCAAAAGTCTTTATGTCTTGTGTTCACATATCTACTTTCATTGTCCATCCTTAGAACTTTGATGACATTCCTTGATTTTTGTTCAACATGAGTCTTGAAGGCCAGAAACTTATCCATTCTTGTCATGAAGAAAGTAGATCCATGTGTAGCATGAAAAGAAATCAATGAAAGTAATTACGTAGTGACCCTTGTTGACTAATGTCACTACAAAAGGAGTTTCTAGTACCATGTGAACTAACTAAAGAACAACTAGTGCTCTTGAAGACTTCCCTTTATGTAACTTCTCCTCTGGATGGATATCCACTAAACATGTAGAATATTCACCCTTAGAAAAGTTGATTGTAGGTAGACATTTGACCATTCTTTTTGAGAAAATTTTCTAATGATAGTAGAAGGAAAGATGACCATACTGCTCATGCCATAATTTCATTTGTGGATGAGATTGAGTCAACAAGGCTTGTGAAGTAGACTTGGGCACAAAGTGGGAGAAAGAATACAACCTTATGTCATGATTAACTTTCCCCACTATAACAACTGAATCATCTTTGAGAGTGCACATCATTACTTAATCTAGAAGGAACACAACTTTATTTCCATCTCCAAGATGAGTAATTTTATAGATTAACAGGAGATTAAAGCTTAGGTTAGGAGAATAAAGAACTTCTTTGAATTCCCCATTTTCCATCTCCACATTTCCTTTCCCTTCAACTTCCATTTTTGTATCATCTCTTACAAAGATGCATGGTACCTTTGACTATTTCAATGAAGAAAAGTCTCCTTTTGATGAACCCATATGATATGAGGTACCTGAGTCAATAATCCATTCTATTGAAGAACTTAAGTTTACCATGAGTGCTCACCCTTTACCTTTTGAATCTAAAGATGATGATCTTTTCTCCTTATAAGCATTAGTTAGTGGAACATTATGTTTCATTACAATGTTCGTTAACTCATCAATCTTTTTATGATAACAGTCATGTTCATCATGACCAAACTTATTGCAATAGGCACACTTTTTCTTGTCCTTATTATTGTCCCCCTCTTTTTTTAATTTGAGGAAGACTTTCCTTGTTGATTTTATGATGATTTTGTCTTTTTTGCATCCTCTAATTTGTTATTCTTCTACTTCTTATTCTTGCCCTTTCCTTTATTTGATGATTCACCAGCTAAATTTTTAGAACCCTCATTATTGGCCACCAATGTCTTAGACTTTGGTGAATTGAGAATCCCCATTGATTTCAACTTCTTTTCTTCTTCATCCAAAAGTATAGCATAGTGATCAAAAGAGACTTTCTAATAGATAAACCCTATTGTAGTCTTTGAGGTGTTATAAGAAGAAATAAATGTAGAGTACTCAAGGGAAACTTATTATGAATGAGATAGATCAACCTGTCATCTTTAATAGGACTCCCACAATCATCAAGCTTCATTCTTAATCCATTCACCTTTATGATAAAATCCTATATGGAATCAAATGTCTTTGGATCTAAGGAGACAAGCTCATCTTCAATTTTGTAAACATCTTCCTCAGACACTTAACCATATAGGTTTTGGAGGGTATCCCAAGCTTCCTTGGATGCATGAGACTTCTAGATCTAATATATGATCTTCTCTTCAACCCCCAAAAAAATATCACCTAGGGCTTTCCTATCCATTGTTTCCCAAGCTAAAATTTCAAATGTAGATACTTGATCACCTGTTGGTTTAGGAAGGGTACCATGTACATACTGAGAAACTCCTTTATGCATTAAATGACACCACATTTTAATGGACCATGTAGCATAGTTATGTGGAGTTAATTTTGGAAACTTAAAATGTCCCATGATGCATAAAATGAAAGAAAATAGCAAAAAAAGTGGGACACAATACCAAGAACACCCCCACTTCCACTCAATCAAGAAACTCCCCAAAAAAAGATGCTTTTGGAACTTTATATGTAGTGTGTTTACAATGGCCACTTACTAATTTTGGCCTTAGTGGATTTCTGATTTTTTCTTTTTACAACCTCCTTATGGAGTTCAAAATTGAAATATTACAATGTATCTCAAATATACAACAATTCTGAAGATATATCAAAGCATTACAATGCAAAAAAAAGCCTAACAAAACAACCCTATAATGTAATTACAAATCTAGAAAGTAAATAAAAAATAATGTACTTCAGAAAAAATACAACCTATTTTCAAGTGCAGATGAGCCCATATAAAGCATTTGAAGTTGCAAAATATAGGATTGGATAGGTATAGTCACCAAAAGATGCAATTTTTGAAAAATCTATGAACCAAAACCTGAAAAGAACTACCCCACTAAAAAGTATAGGAAAATTTAACCAAAAAAAAAAAATTGCACCTAATTTGGAGTCTAGATGACTGAGATATGGCCTCCCAAAGTTGGACTACAAAATCAAAAATAATCTAGAGAGGGGTTGGTTCAGAGAAATATAAGGTTAAATTTGATGGTCAAATGGTTAATACAATAGTTCAATTTTGCCTCCTAATGATAGCCAAATGACCATCAAATTTAATATAGTGGATTGATGATGTCAAAGTACTCAGCCCCGCTAGTGACATCATGTTGACATGATGATGTCAGCACCATATGCATGGGTATGGATAATATGAAAATGGCTACATGGACATGTGATGTGTTAGGTATGGCTATTCCATGTGGTAGGTGATTTGGTAGATGATTGTACTACTAACATGTACTAGGGCCTATGTGTCAATAACTAAACATGTGGTAGGCATAACTAGTGACTTTGTGGAGGGTACAGAGTTGACCACATGTCAGGTTGATCTGGTGACTATGTGGTAGGATTTTCATCTATGGTAGCATGATTCTACATGGGTAGACTTGCTAGTGCTTACTAGAGCCATGTGTCATAGTATGATTGGTCAGTGCAACTGACAGGAGGAGTGATAGGTGGTTGAAAATGATAGTTGTTGCACTAAAATCTTTTTGATGATAGCTAAGAGGATAATTACGCTATCAAATTTTGTTTCAATAATCCCACATTAGTAGGGAGATGGTTGGTAGAACTAAATAAAAATAAGAGCTCGTGGTATGTGAAACAAAGACATTGAATGCTTGTGGACACTGGTCGAGTTGTAGTTAGAATGTGTGCTAAGTGGTCAGACTTTGATGTGATTGAAACTTGCCAAAATTAAAATTGAATATGTTGCTAATAAAATAGAATATTCCTTACAAAGTGTAGGGCTATGGTGTTACTGCCCAATGCCTGTACAAAAAAAATTGAAAATTCTCTCCAAGGCCACCTGGCTGGAATTTTTTTGAAAATAACTAGAAAATAATTGTAGAGAATAAATTAATTACAGATCTGACAAATCAATCAGCAGATCAAATAAATGACCATACCCAAGTTGTAAATCAGGCCTTCAAGTGCTAGTTTGCAAAAACTAATTCCTCAAAATTGACTTTGGCGCTGCATAGGAAAATTTATGGCTGATTTTCATAGAATCGATGTTCTAGACATAATGGCAAGGTCTGCTTTGGCTCTAGATGCTCTCAATTTCTATCAATTCTCTGGATCTAGGTCGAGTTGTTGAAGCAACAATGGTCTCAAATGACTATGTGAAGAGAATTTATTTGGGCTCTAATACCATGTAAGAATTTTTCTTAGTGAAAAATTCACCCAAGACCAAGGAACTCAAGCACAAGCACAATAGTAGACCAAAAGATTATGATAAAAATGATGACATGATATTCATTCAATATGTAAAAGTACACTAGGAGTGCCTATATATAAAGGCATCTGGAATGCTTCTAGAATGCATAGGCATCAACAACATGATAAGTCATACAACCAGGCACATGTCCACCAGATATGGGTTATCCTCCATTAAGCACAAGAGTAAGTGCAATGATGAGAGGATAAGACTACAATGGTGTAGCACACAAAATAATGTTGTAGACACCATGTGCTTAATTAGGAGTGAAAATAACTATGTTGTCTCAATGACAACTTAGTTAATTATGAAAACTCCAGTGTTATCAACATGACAACTCATAAGAGTATGCAAACTCCTAAGTGTCTCACCTAAGAAATAATAGAATAATGCATTAACCTACGTAAACTTAAGTAAAGTGTAATAAGTAAATACTTATTTACACCATCATAAGGTGCAAAAGGAATTCCAATGTTCAGAGTGTGTTGTAGAATTGTAGTGCAAGAGTAGCAAAAAGGCAAGTAAGTTTCTTAGTTCACCATATATATCAAAGTTTTCGAGTATTCTACAAAATTTATCCATTATGCCTCCAAAAAAAGTATTCTTGGGAGAAGTAGATTATGCTAACAAAAAAATACATGATGACCTACTTGAATTATTAATTGAGTCTACAAATGAGACTAGTGAGATGAAGAAGTTAATTTTTGTAAACCCTAGGCTCAATATTATAGATGGTTTATATAATAGAGGAAATTGGATTAGGTATGCTACTACTACCAAGTCAGGGCTTTTTCTTTTTAGGAAGTGGTTTTCAAAGAGAAATTTGTTTGTTCCCCATGGGAACATTTGGAACTTTAATTTAGGAAAACTATTGGTCCCTAGTATATTTGTGGATGTTGACCTACTCGTGGCCATTGCCCAAAAGTATGACATTATGGCTAGAGTAGTAAGAAGATTGGATGGGGAATGCCTGATGAGTATAAGTGCTAAAGAAATTCAAAAGGTCTTTGGTTTAGAACCCTTTTCAAATTACCAAATACCCATTCACTTGCCAAAACTAGAAAGGGAATACTCATCAAAGAAGGATAAGATTAGGAAAGGTGCACTAAGGGTACATTTGGCCTCAATTGGGACTTTTCCATTAGTCACAACATCTAAAAAGGAGCCTTTTAAGAAGGAATTTTTTACTTGCAGAACCCTAGAAATATATATGACTTTTTGTAGATTTTTTGGTGAAGTGAGAAAAATTTTATGCCAGTTAAATTTATGTATATGATGGCTTAGATTTCTTCATTTTGGTGTGGATATTATTTTTGATTTTGCATCTTATATAGCAGAAGAAATCCATATAGGGCTAATTAGAATTTCCAAAGGCAAGGTAGAAAATACTTTTGGTCATTATTCATTGTTGATGAATATGTTCTTGTTTAAGAGGGTGACATATTTCGGGAAGGAGATGGTTTTGAATAGAGAACATGAAGGAGAGGCTCTGCCAATCTAGTTATGGAGTGCAAATATGACTAGGGATGTAGAAAAGGCTAGTTTTGTTAGGTTTGATCGATATTCTGCCTCTAAATTAAGAAGCCTCTTATTAAGGGATAATCCCAGAATCCCTAGGGCATTAATGAATTTTATCAGACCAATGGATAATCTATCTAATTTAAAAGTATCACATAATTTGGCTGATATCATACCATACCCTATTTTAATAGTTTTTAGGGTTTATGGTTTCCAAGGGACTCCCCATCTACAACGCTACCAGGTACCTTTAAAAGTATGGATAACTGAGATATTGTGGAAGCTAGGAGGATTGGAGGAAACATACCTGGTTAGAAGAAATAGACGCTCAATTTTCCCCCACTTTTATTGTAGCCCATCATTTCATAATCATGAAAGGTGCATGGTTATTTTTGTATAAATTTTTGGATCAATACAAGATGACTATGTCTCGTCCCCACTTTTGTGATTCTAAGGGATTTTATAATATCCTCAAATTAAGGGCTAAAGTTGGTGACAAAAAGCATGAACCTTATTTCCATGAGGATATAATAAGGAATGGGTTCTCTTTGCAAGAGTATGAGATTAAGAAAGAAAAATGGAAATTTTTTTCTCGAGTTCTAGAATTTATTCATTGTTTTGATAAAGATTACAAGCCACTAGATGATGCAAAAATAGAGGCAGAAAAAATAAATAAACTCATGATTACTTTTCTTGAAATCATGGAGACCATGAATGAAAAGAAATTTTATTAATTCTTTTCTTGAAAAAGCTAGAGATGTAATGAGGAGATTGGCACGTACTCCTATACAAGGAACAAGGCAATTGGTTGTCTAGAAGAGACTTGGCTATAATGTGATTTAGAATAAAAGGGTCACTATGGATAAAGTGAAACAGATAGTAGGGTCAACTAGTGTTGCCATAGAATCAAGACCTAATGAGCCCTTGCTCAAAAGGATAAACATAATAAGGGAATAGACAACTCTCATTGAGGAATATTCACCCACACAGTCCCCATTATAGGTAGGAGATGAATAGCTCGCCAAGGAGCAGATAGAGAAGTTAGTGTCCCAAGGATAATATTCATTGCATAGGCTAAATTAGAAGAAGAAAAATATAGGAACCTCCAATGCTAAGCTTAGAGTTAATAGTGGTAGATTTTAGAAGAAAGGAGTTGGATCATGTAATTGAACAGGCTATTCATGAGTTCATATTTGATGACAATTTTGTTAAGACTAGTGCCTTCTACTAATTTTCCTAGAGAGTAAACATTGAAATATTTGAAGAAAGATATAATAAGCTAAAAGTAGAGGATCCAAGAATGGAGGATGCAAATGTACAAAATCAGGTAAAGGAAGAAATGATGAGAGAATTTCAAAGCATGACCTCTGAAGAGGGGAGACAAATGGTATAAGCATTCGGTGTTTTATTACTATCTAATTGGGATATGGCATATGCTTTAGTTTTTAATTCTATTGCAAATAAGATGAGTTTAGAGGATTGAGGGAAGAAAGAAATAAATAGTGCCAAATCCAGTGAGGACCAGGCTACGTTAGTTATTTGGTCATTAAGGAAAGGATCTAGGGCTGGCTCTTCATAGCCTAAAGATATTGGATTCATAGGCAACCTAATTATGAAGAGAGTAGAAGAAACTATGAATGTAGAAGTTACACATCTGGTTGTTGGAAGAGCCCATTTTACTTTAGCCACTACTGAAAGAGACCAAAAATAAAAGTTAGAATTATAGGATAGATATGAGAAACTTTTTGCTGCATACAATAAAGAAGTTCAAAGAAGAATTGAACTTGAGAACAAAGTGATGTGACAATCCACTAGGCCACAAATCACTTATCCTTGCCCATCAGTGGAATGTTCTAGTTCTACTCCCTTCATTGAGATCCTTGATACTCCACAAAGGCTGGAATTTTATATTTCTAAGGAATTGGACACATAAAAGGATAGGCTGAGGGCCTTGCAAGATGAATTGACTTATCAGTATAGAGAGAAACTTAGAAAATAAATCTTATATCTAGTAGATAAGATTGATTGGCCAACATTCTATGAACAATTAGTGAGTATATTGCATATGTGGAGAGAAATTAAAGATACTGAGGAGATTTTATAACTTATAATAAGTAAATGAGATAGAAGAGATAAGGATATCACCCATTTATGCATTTCAATTATTGATTTATACTATGAATAGATAGAAAAAACTTTTAACATAACTAGTAATCTATCTAATTTTGAAAATAAGGAGGTAGTGCAAAAAAAAAAAAATTGTTTCTCAAAATATTTAAGTGAGAAATTTGATCTCTTTCCCCAAGCACTAAAAGAGATTGACATAATAAAAGAGAAAAACGAGTGGGGAAAAGAATTAAATGATTTATTGCGCAAAAGAATAAATGAAGTTAGTAATGAAGAAGGATATGTGCTATGGGCAAGGAAAAATGAAGAATTTGTCAAAATGTAACTATTTTACAATTCCTTCAGAAATTAATTTGTTGAAAAAAATAAATTAGGGGATTGGGTGGTTAAAAAGAAACAAGAAATCTTGAACTTTGATTGGCTTGATGATACAATCTTCAACAAATGGATAGATGATTTTTTCCATTCAAAACAAATGGAAACAGAAGGAGGGGATGTGGACCTTGATGAAGACCAAACATATGACAAATTTGTGCATGCACAAGAAGACAAAGAAAAAAAAATGGCCCAAATGGAAAGCATGGTGGTCCCAACTACTAATTTAGAAACCAAGGATTTAGAAATAATTGTTGTTTTATCAGTTCATGATAATGAAAGTGCAGAGCCTTGAGTTGAAGTGACCTTGTAGAGATTAGAGCAAGATAAATCATTGGAAAACCTAATGGCTACATACTCCAAGGATTCAAAATAGTGAAAGAACCAATCATGGAAGTTGTAGCATTTGAAAGTGTAATAGAGTATAGGCCCACCACAAAGAATATTATGATATAAAAAAATTTTTGTTGCACAAAATTTTGTCTCTTATGATAGTAACAATTGTAAAAAATATTTTGTCTAAAGGAAAACTATCAGTTCTCTATGCCTAAAGCTTGTTTCATCTCACACTATATAAGTGAGATTCTAGGGCTAGAGAAAGGGTCTAAATTGTTGTCTAATTTTAGCTTTTATTAAGATTATTTAGTCCAATTTCTGGGTGTAAATTTTAGGATGTTTTTCTCTACAAGTATTTGAGAATACATTAATCTAGTCGGATTTTGATATTTTATCTTGAGTCATTCTGATTTTTCATTTCAATTGTTTACAATTTTCAAAGGTAATTAATACAAAGACGAATTAACCCCATATCTATTCTTGTAGACACTTGTCTCCATTTTTATTTACCTAGCTATTTTGAAGTTGTATGAGCAAAGCTTATCTAATTGAATGCAATTAAGTAAAGTTGTATGTTAATTCACTATTGCTTTTAATTCAATGAATTAAGTAAATGCTTCAGTGAGGTTGATAGGGTTTCCATGGTAATAGGAAGGATGTCTGTAAGAATGATTTTTAGTGAGAATTGTTGATACTATTGATTGTAATGCAATCAATCAAGATCTAGAAATTGAATGAACTCTGAATCCCAATGGATGAGGCACCAATCTATTAATTTAGAATATAGATGGAGAGATCATGAATAAGCATCAAGCTTAAATTTTAAATCAATTTTACTTTACTATTTGAAGAATGTCAATGTTGGTCAACACTGGTTTACATGTAATCCCTATGTTTTAGTTACCTGCTATTGCCCATAATTATTTGTAAATCTAAGAAGAACTGTGACCAAATCTACTATTAGGGATGTGTATTGTTGTGAAATATCATGGAATGAATAAAATATGTATATAATAGTATTTTTAAAATCTTTCATCCCTCAGGTGCACCCATCTTGGTTTTGCAGAACCTAAAGAGTAGAAAATATTTTATGATTTTGTTGAAGTTGGGTTTGGATTTGAAGAGAAAGTAACTATTTATGGGAGGTAGCCAATCCTTAGGTTATTGTATTCTTTATTATCTTGATATTGAGTATAGTGTTGCTTAATAGTTGAAAAATAGCAACATATTTAGGAAAGATGAAAAGTAAGTAACCTATAGGATACTTAGACACTAAAAAATCATTTAAATACCAATGAATTTAAGTTTTACAAGAGTAGGACTAAAACTTGGCAATAAGAACCCATAGAAAGGTTGAGTTATATAGTATATAAAAAGAGCACTAAGACCAAGCAAGACATTGATGAGATAGTGTATTGTTTATCTACTTAAGGCTATAGTGAGGGGATACTTGAGAAAAGACATGAAGTAGGCTAAGTAAAATAATGTGTCTACCAAGCCTAACCAAGCAAATAGTACAAGCCAAGGAAAGTCAGTGAAGATGAAGCGGAAAATTAGTTGGTGCAGAGTGAAGAAAGTTAGTATGTGTCAAGAAACGGAAATCTAGTTGGTTCCAAGTGAAGAAATTTAGTATGTGTCAAGAAATAGTAAGGACTTAGTGGATGTTGAACAACCCAATATTGGACGAGCATCAGATAATAGTGTTTGAAGAATAAACTAAGTGTTATTGTCAAGTGTTCGCAAAATGTGTTAGATCAAAGATTCAATGAATCTGAGCTAACAAAGTTGATTTCTTGAATTGTGTGAAGCATGTGAAAGATTACTATGATGAGTTGGTGGCACTGAATTCAAGATAAAATGTTCTGAGGAAAATTTAAAGAGGATTATAGAGGAAGTTTCTAGAAGGGGATAAAATGGGAAAGTTGGTAGATTCATTGAATCTTACCTAACCCTTGAATGGATGATTGTGGTTAAGCAGAAAATGACCTAAATTCTCTATTTCTAGAGATAGAAGGATAGAAACAACAATTTTCATGTGCAATAACCTAAGGAAGACAAGAAGTCTAGGGTGATTCTTCATATGGTGGTTAAATAGATTACTCTGTAGTTGGAATTCAAAGAAACAAGGCTTAAGATGATGAAGTCTTGAAGGGTGAATAGGCTATCAAAGATAACAAGGATGAATGCCAAGAAGAATGGAGTGAATGTGAGATTTTTAATCTACAAGTGACTTGTTACTATTATCAAATCAAGTCTAGTTGTTACTCTCTAACAACTATATCAATTTGGATAAATCCTTTAGACTAAGGTTCACCTAATAGTTACTAGTAAATCCTTTAATAGGGTGACATTCTAATGGAATGTTCTAAAGTCCTCTAACAAGGTTCACTCCTAATAGGGTGATTGAAATCCTTTAACTAGGTCACATTTAATAGTGTGCATTGTAACCTTTAATAGGGTTGGCTCCTCATAGAGCTCACTTTAGAAGAGATAAAATTGGTAGCATGTTACTGGTGTTTTTTCCCAAATTTATTTTCTACATAAAATCCTTGTATAAAAATGTGTGTTTGATTTTGTGGTATTGCATGTTTACATATATGTAAGCCTATTTTGACATAGGACAACAATATGCATATGTTTAAGATATTAAATGATCAATGCATGCATAAGAATAAGTTATACTAGAGAAAAAATTTATTTGTACATTTGGACCTTGGATAATTGATTTACACCCCTCTCAATTATTCTAAAGTATTCCAAAAATTAGTATCAAAGCTCCAAGTGCTTTAGAGAGAAGTTTGAAGCTACTTAAAGCTAAAGATCAAGGAGGTGCCCGTGTTAAACAAGGAAAAATTTCCTACATGGAAAAGGTTGATGAAGCTATATCTAGGAGGTCTTCGAGATTATCCACAACCAATTATCACCACTAAGATGTTGATCTAGTTAGATCTCCAACTACTAAACAATTGAAATACAAGAAGGAACACAATTAGGCAATGTTGGAGATTTCATCTTCCCTAAGCTAGTTAGAGTTTGATTACATCAAAGTATGTGATTATTCTAAGAAGATGTGGGATTCCCTATAGAAGATATATGGAGGAGAAGAATGTGTTGAGAGCCATAACTGGAAGCCTAAGTGGAAAATTTGATGAAATAAGAATGCAAGATGGTGAGACTATATAGTCTAGTATTGTTTAAGGATCAAATATATTATTAATGAAATTCAAGGATCTATTGGAAATATTGAAGATGTGACTAAAATTAGTAAAGTATTGAGAACTCTACTACCTATCTATGATATTAGAGTCTCTATTAAACAAGAACTAAGGTGTACACCTAGTATTAATCTGACCCTTGAAGGACTAGTTGGTAGACTTACTACTTTTGAACTTTAAAATTTTGATAATTTCAAGTTTGAGAATGTTGATTCTACTTTCAAAGCTAAGGTAACATTAAAAGAACCTAAAGATAATAAAAAGAAAAAGATCAAACCTACTACTAGTGATAGTGATACAAATGATGAAGAACTAGAAGAATTGGAAGCATTACTGCCTAGGAAATCTCACAAAGGCAAACAAAAATATAAAGTTAAGTTATCCATCATATGCTTTAATTGTCATGGGGTTGGTTATATTGCAATAAGATGTCCTAATAAGTCAAATAAAAAGAATGAACACAAATTCAGAGGTGGAAAAAATGATAGTAACAATGGCTACAAGGACAAAGGAAAGAAGGCTTGTTACATTGTTGAAGAAGAATCCAATGATGAATCTAAAGATCATGATGATGTTGTCTATGCTTCTAGGAAGGATGATTCTGATGAAGATGAGGCAACTAAATTGATATATTATGTGAACAAAAGTGATTGGTGGATAATTGATAGTGACTTTTTACATCACATGATTAGAGACAAATGTAAGTTCATTACCCTTGAGTATTACAATTGAAAAGGTGTTAGATTTCGTAAAGATGCACCCTATCTAATTAAAGGAAAAGGATCAATAATGTTGACATATAAGATCATGTGCGGCAATGCTTACTATGTGGAAGGACTTAACTATAATCTATTGAGTGTATCACAATTGAATGGTTTAGGTTGTAAATTTTAATTTGATAACAAAAAGGATATAATCAATGACACTGATGGAAAAATAATTGGAAGTGAAGATCTAACTAGAACTAATCTATTTTATCTTGATATGAGTGATGCTACTTGCCTTGTTGTATACTTTGATGATGTGTGGGTATGGAACAAGAGGTTATGTCATGTAAAAATTTCACAATTTGGTCAGTATTAGTAAGATGAAAAGAGTCAAAGATTTTCCAAAACTGAAAAAACCTGATAATGTAATTTGTAAACTATGTCAATTACGAAATATGGCAAAGTCTAGTTTTAAAAGTAAGATTCATACTTCAATTTTTTTTTATGAAATTAGTTCATATTTATTTATGTGGAGCAATTGATGTGGACAATAAAAAAGGTGATAAGTACATAATATTATTTGTTGATGATTATGCTACAATGATGAAAATAATTGTTGGTATACTTTAGAATAATTGGGGTGGGGGGGGAGGTGAATCAGTTATCAAGGTGTAGATGAATAAATGAAAATTTTCATAGCTTAGTGAACCAATAAAACATTTATACTTATGCATCCATTCATAAGATAATGTAATCACTTAAAACTTGTAGGTTACTGTCAAATCAACTTGTAGAAATGAAAAGCATGAAACATAATAGATTCATCAAGTCACTTGACACAATGAATTGCGAGGAAATCCAACTTGGGAAAAAGCACCAGTAACATGCTACTTTTTTCACTCTTTTGAAGTGATGCTTTTTGAAAGACCAACCCTATTAAAGGTTATAATACACACTATTAAATGTGACCCTATTAAGGGATTTTAATCACCCTATTATGAGCGAACCTAGTTAGAGGACATTAGGCCATTCACTTGGAATGTCACCTAGTTAAAGGATTTAAAAATGACTATGAAGTCAACCTTAATCCAAACAACTTACCCTAGGCTAATATAATTATTAGAGAGTAACACTAAGGCTTTGATCTAATATAATTTACAACTTCTCTTGTAGATTACAGATCTCTATTTAACTCTCAATTTTTCTTGTCCTTAATACTTTGTAACTTTGATATCTTGTTCATCCTTAAAGGATTTATCTCCTTAAGCCTGCTTCCTTAACACACCATTACAAATTCTTCTCTTAGGTCACTAGATGAAGAAAAACCCTTAACTCCTTGTCTCCCTTATGTTCTTGCACATGACAACCTTGCTTCATGACTAATCATCCCTATAAATAGGAAAGTAAGATATTTTCCTACTTATTTTCCATCATGCAATTTAGGGTTTAGATGGATTAGGTAGGATACAATGTATCTAGCCCATATCTCATATCTCTTCTAGAAAATTCTCCTAGAAACCATTTGAATTAATCCAAAAAAATGGTTTACCTTGAATTTTGTGCCACCAACTCATCAACCCTATCTTCTAGCTAGTTCACACAATCCAAGAAAACAAACTTTTTGTCTTAGATTCATCAAATCTATGACCTTTTAAATAATGCAGTAGCTCGACATTATCAACCTTCTAATGCTCAACACATACTACATTGCTCAAAATCCTTTGTGAAATTACTCAACACGAATTAATTTTTACTAGTGCTTGTCATCAACTAAAATTTACTCAACATCCATTGTTCTTCTCGATATACACTAGAATAAACTTTTACTTGGCTCCCACTAATTTTTTTCTCAGCTTGTATTGACTTTTCTCAACACCTACTATCCACTCAATCAAGCTTGGCACGGAAACTTTGTGTAACTTGTTCTTATAATCTTTCTTAGTGTACCTAGCTGTTATAGCCTTAAGTAGATTATCAATACATCATGTCATCATTGTCTCAACTAATCCTTGTACTTCATTAAATAATCATAACTCAACCTTTCCTCTAGGTGCTATTGTTACATATTTTGATTGAATCCTCTTTATCAATCAAATAAGTGATAGTACTTGAATCTTATAAGTAGTTATCTTACCAACAAATAGCAAGTTTGACATTAGTGACAAAACAATGATTAAAACACATAGTCTTCTTCAACAATCTTCCTCTTTCAATAATGTCTCTCAACAATGATATTTTCAATCTATTTTCAACAATCTCCCTCTTTGGCATTAATGGCAAACCAAACTGATCAACCAAATCAAAATAATAGTAAACACATTTGATCCACCAAATTGATTAGGTTAAAATAGTAAGACAATGCCAAAAAGAAAACTTGTATTAAAAATCTCTCCCTCTATCAGTAGCTTCCATCTTCTTATTAGTTTACAAAATTATTTCTTATAACTCCCTCTGACTATATCACCCTCTAACTAGGTAGATTAGGATTTCTCCCTTTTTTGTTTATTCTTCTTTGTCTCCCTCATCATACTTGTGTTCTCTTCTAATATTGTTTATTAGTAACACTTCTTCATCTCTTGGATAAAAATCTCTTGATATTTCCCTTTTGATTACGAATACCTCCCTTAACATGTATACTAGTTTGATTAGTAGAATATCTCCCTCTTTGACAACAATGCCAAAGACATATACCAAAAGCTTGTCATCTTATCATGCAGATATACACTTTTTCACCTTCTTTCAATTTCTCCCTCTATCACCTTGCTTGTGACTAATTTGGAGTTTCAGCTCTTTGATTACTTTAGGCAGCTCCTCAAGTAAGATCCTCTGCAGTGATGTGTAACATATGAACATTATCTTGTTTTATGTAGGGCACTCCTCTTATTATTTAGATATCCTTTGATAGGGGTATCAACCCTAATTTATCTCTTAGATACTCATGAGAATCCTTATATAATGGTTTTGTGAATATGTCAAAAATTTGTTCTTTTGTGTTGACATATTCCATCTTCACCTCTTTATCTTGAACTAACTCTCTCAAGTTATGATATTTGATTGCAATGTGGTTTGTATTTGTGTGCATCACTAAATTCTTTGATATATTGATAGCATTGGTATCATCACAATAAAGTATCACTAGTAATGTGATTTCTTCCTTTATACCTTTGAGTAGCTATTTGATCCACAAAATGTTTATACAATTTATCATAGAAATGACATATTTAGCTTCAATAGTAGATTGTGAAGTACAACTTTGTTTCTTTCTAGTCCGTGTAACTAGTCTCTTGCCTAAGAAAAATACTCCTCCACTAGTGCTCTTTCTATCATCAAGGTTTCCAACCCAATCAACGTCAGTGTAGCCTCTCAATTCAAAAATTTTATTTTTCTTGTAGTATAGACTAAACTCTTCTATTCCTTTTAGATATCTCATTATTCTCTTTATAGCCATTAAGTGACTCTCCCTAGGATTAGCAGAGAATCTTGCAAGTATCTCTATAGATAATGTAATATTAGTTATTTTTTGTACTACATATTGTAATTTTCCCATCATAGACATGTACAATGTTTGATTCCCCTCAACTAAATCATCATTCTTTGAGAACTTGTGTCTTGTCACCATAGGTGTACTTACTAGTTTGTAATCCTTTAATCTAAAAGTTTTTAATATTTCCTTGACATACTTTGACTGAGTGATCTATATAACATATTTCATCTAATATACTTGCAAACCCACAAAAAAATTGATTTCTCCAAACATAGACATCTCAAATTCTTGGTTTATCTAATTTGCAAAATCCTTACATAAAGTTTCTTGACCTCCAAATGTGATATCTTCAACAAATATTTCAGATAAAAAAATACCTTTTCCTTTCTCATCTTCATGCTTAGATTGTTGTTATCATTAGTCCTTTCAAATCCACTTCAGTTCAATAATCTTTTCTTCATGCATTTCCAAGTGTTTTAGATTGATGATTAACATAGCCTCAATATGTACCACATTAGAAAAGTCTTGCTTAGTTGGTGCCTTCTTTTCTCACCATTCTTGGAACTTCTTCTGAACCTCTTTGATTATTTCATCTGATTGGACAATGGAGTCATCTTCTTTTCCCATGAACTATTTGGCAAACCACTTAAGCTCATTTTGAATAATCTGGTGTATAACCTTAAGCTCTTGCAATGCTTATTTAATTTTAGTTACTCCTTGTGTAAGTGTTTCATTCCTCCATTTGATGCAATCTTTGATGACGTACAGGGCCTTTTCATCTAGACTAGCTATGGGGCATTTAGCCTAGAATTTCTGTAGGCCAAGTTCCTACACATCTTCCAACCACATCATCACCTTTGCCCATTTATTCTTCTCTTTTTCATATCCTTCATTGCTTTACTTCACCTTTTTAGTAATGTTCAATATTTCCTTTCAAGCATGATCCAAGTGACCTATGTGTTTTACACTATCATCTAGAACATCCTGAACCCATTCACTAGTTACTTTAGCTACCGCTTTGCACTTATGCAGATTCTCCAATGATTGTTGATTGGTCACAGAGGAGACATCAATGATGGCTGAAATCTCATAGATTGGCTTTTCTTTAGGGTTTAGGATAGCATTGATATATTGTGCCATGTTTTTTATTGTTTCCTTCATTTCCTCCTTATCCTATCCATCTTTCCATACTCTGTGCATGATCTTTTTATTAGATACTTCAAAGAATTCCATGTCTACTTTGTGGTTCCCTTTTCCCAGATCAACCTTTGTTATCTGGTAGTCTTTAGGAATCACAAAATCATGAGAGCTTCCATCTGGTGGTGTAGCTATCTCTACTACCCATCGTCCTCAATTCTTATCAAAATTGATTCTTGCCTCAGTTCTTGCTTTCTTTACTTTAGGTAACTTACCCAGAAACTTACTAAAAAAATCAAAAATAGGCATGGCTATTGGGATTATGCTCCTTTTCCTCTCCATTGATGTCTCTATCTAGTTACGCATAGCCTGATCTTTTACGGTAGCAAGGGAGCATTTGACCAAGGAGAGACTACTCTCCTGGCCTTCGGTAGTTACTGGAAAATTTTGGGATTTAGGTAAATTATCTACCATAGGTGGGTCTTATGCTACCTCTAGGTCCACGATTATGGTGTTCTTACTTTTGACAACTGATGCCTTCTTTGTGCTTGAATGGTTTATCCTCTTTCCCTTTGGAGTTGCCTCTTGAACTTGAAGTTGAAGTGTTTCAGGAATTGCTTCAACTTCAACTTCAACTAAACCTACAATAGAATTAGGAATACCTCGATTAGTTTGATTTTTGAAAACTCGGTGGTTCTAGCTATTACATCTTTAGTACGGATATAAACATCATTTTCTTCCCTCTTTTCCCAGTCAATTTCAGGAATGGCCATGCATTCAATCCAGTCAATATAATACTGATCAAGCACTTCTTCAGAATCATCATCTTTTAATCCATGAGTATCCAACTCTACATTAAACATAGTGATTTGTTTAATGGTTAATCATGACCACAATCTTTTCCTTACTTCAAATTCATTAAGGCAGTTTGCTCAAAAATCTTCTAATTGTTTGGAATGAATTAGGGATACTGCATTCTTAACATTGTTTCTGACAAAGCCAGTATACTCAAAATCTAATCGAGAAATGAAAGGCTTAAAGCATAAGTGGGTTAATGATTTTTCTGACAATATGGCTTCTTTTAGATTGGGCCATCTATAGTGTCCAATCTCAATTGGGAAGAATACTGAAGAAGATCTTTTTAAAATCTAAAAATACTCAATCACAGAAACAAATTGCCTACACATCTCAGATAACACAATAGAGTCTAAACAATAACGCAGTAGCTTTAAAGGTTCCTTAGAAAAACCACCCACTCTGATATATGTGAATCTGGGGAACTGAATGTAATAGCAACCATAGATTTGTACATCCTGCTAGCTTCTTCTGACATCCTATCATTCTCCCGACCTTGGAGTTCAAATAGCAATTTCCCTAGAAAGACATCATTTACCCATTTAAACTCTTTGCATAATGTATTCTCTTGAAGATCACTGTAATATTGGTAGATGGGCATGTCTTCAACCCAAGGTGCATGTGGAAGATAGTCCCATTCTTTAGATGCCACTAGGTTGTAAATTAGATAAGAAGATAGGAAAAATGGGCCACAATTGTTAATAGTTAATAAACCCCTATGCAAGTTTTCTGCTATCAGGTCTTACCAATCAATGAATTTAATCCCTTCAAAAAACTTCTATATAAAAAAGTACATCCATGACTCCCAGTGGAATGCATGCTCATTTCCCTTAACCCTATTCAGCAAAAGAATAATATTTGCAATTTCTTTTATAAAATGCTCAATAATTAATGGCTTAGGCAGTCTAGACCCTCCCTCTGCTAGTTTCAAAAGCTAGGACTGAGCTATCTTGTTGTCATAGCTTTTTTTTTTTAATGTATAGGTGCTCAACTTCTTCAAACATCCATGGCTCATAAGGTTCCTTGTGAGGAATCCTAAAGGCCAAATGGACACTAGTTCTAGTGATTGTAACAATCACTTCTCCTGAGGCTTTCTTAATACACCCAAAAATAGGGTCATAATGGCTTGCACATTCAAGGATGAGTTCAGGGTATGTGATAGTAGTGGGAAAAGTGGAAACTTCTAATAATCCACTATCAACTAGCCTCTCGTAAATAGGACTTGACTGGGTATTCTTGGCTCATTCAATCACCTCAAATAAATTTTTATTCACTAGAAACGTGTCACAAATTTTAGGCAGTGAACTGAGCAAAGATGGCTTCTCTAACTTAGGCAATTTTGGGCGAAAAAGAATCATGATTGCTAATAAAGACAAGTTTACAATATAGGGCTTGAAATATCTCAAAACAAAGCAAACACAATTTAAAATGCAAAGGGTTATGGAAATGCACTTATAGTTTGACAGAGAAAAAGCCTACAACTCTCCTTTCTTACCCGATAATGCTAGAATTTCTTCGAAGAAAGTGGAATGAGTGGGAAAGGGCTAAAATGAATGCATTTAAGCAATGATTTCTATGGGAGATCACAAGATAGATTTGGAAAGTAAGTGCAATAATTACTCATTCATGTGGCATGAATTGGAAAAGACACTACGTGTGCTTTCTTTTAAATACTCCATCAAATCTACACGTATGTTGTTATGTTAAGTGATCATGACATGAAAATTTTATCCCAAAATCAAATCTTGTCATAGCCAAACATGTACTACCTTAAATCCTTCCATTCATAACGTCACATGTCTTGGGAAATGCTATACTAGGACCCACCTTGATTTGGTTCAAAGATTTGAAACCTGCATACAACTTTCCTTAGTGTGCAACATTGACATTGAATTTGAAGTTGAAGATTTGGGTGACCACGTTTCAACTTCAACTTTGACTTTACTATGACCAACTCAAGGAAAGAGATCAAACTTGACACATGAAGACTGAGGCAGACCTAAACTTGAAGTTTAAGTAAACTAAAACTTCAAGTTCAACTTCAGGAAAAGAAAACTTGGGACCAAAACATACTAGAGTGCAAGAAAAATATAAGCACTAACAATTGGCTCCTGTTGGGGAATGAGACTAAAAGGATCATGGATGAACCTAGGGTCTTAGGCTTTGTAGACCGATTCAAAAGATGACGAGAGAACACAAAGAATGAAACAAGAAAGGAAAGAAAAACTAGAAGATGGTATTTACAATGAGACGCGAAATAGACTTAAAGGTGGTACAACTTGAGATCCTGCCTATTATAAGATAGGGGAAGTTCATCTCATTTAGGATATTATAGTTTGAAGGCATTTGAACATAGTTCTTCAGATATTACAAATGGACCTTTCCATAAGCTTTCAAACTTAGGATGGGCTCTCTTAGGTTCTCTTTTCTTATCCCATAATAGTACCTAGTCTCCTTTCATGAATTTTTGTGGTCTCACCTTTTGATCAAAAATCATTTTCACTCTTGCTTGATGATATGTGATGTGATCCACTAGCTCTCTTCTTTCTTCTTCTATTTTTTGGAGATATAGTATTCTCTTCTAAATGGAAGACTAGAATATTTCTTCTTCAATTGCTTTCTATAAATTCAATGTTGCTACTTCTAAGGGTAAAAACAATTGTGCCTCAACTCTATGCACCAATTCAAAAGGTGTCATACCTATGGCTCTTTTGGGAGAAGTCCTGTCAGCCCAAACTACTTCATATAACTTCTTGTACCAATCTCTCCCCTTTTCATCCACCAATTTTTTCATAATGTTACCCAAGTTTTTATTTGTGGACTCTGGCTATCCATTGCCTTGGGCAAATTAATTCGATGAATGAGACAAATGGATTCCATGATCATAACAATAAAATTGAATTTACCTAGATGAAAAATTCTTTGCATTATCTATCACTATTTTACTGGGGGTACCAAAACGTTTCAAGATATTTTCTGTCAAAAATTTGCACACCATCTGTGAGGTTGTTATTTTAATAGGAACTGCCTCTACTCATTTAGTAAAATAATCAGTAGTAGTAAGGATGTGTGTATGTCTTGCACTTGAACTTGGATTAATAGGCCCTATAAAATCCAATCCTCACTGTTGAAATGGTTCTTCTATGATCACTAGTTTCAGGGGTAGAGCGGCTATTTATGGTTTCCTGGTAAATAGTTGACACTTTTCACAATTCCTAACCCAATGCTAAGAAACTTTAAACATTCCTAGCCAATAGTACCAACTTCTTAGGATCTTGAATGCTATTACTATTGATTAAAAATGACCTCCACAAGCTCCATCATGGAAGGTTCTCAATAACGTATCTTGTTGGTCGATATCAACACATCTTAAAAATATACCATATAAACCTCTTTTATATAGGATATCATCAATTATAACAAATTTGGCTGCTCTAAGTTGAAGGGTACGCCGGTCTTTTCCTTTCAGGTGATCAGGACATATTTTGTATGTCAGGAAATAAGCAATATCTAAATACCATTCATCTTTTAAACTTACAAAAAAGCACATGGGATATGATTCTTCCTCTTCACCTTCTACAATAAGTTTAAATAACCCCTATTCTTGAACCAATTTAGCAGGTCCGACATCCAAATCAAATTCTTGGACTTTTTCTACCCATGTCGTCCAATTGTTGATTGCTACATCCTACTATGTGAGAATGCTCTTAATCGTGCAAAATATAGTATCTAAAGCATTATACTACTTTTACAATAGCAAAAGCTTGATTTTTAGATAGAGAGTAGTTAAGCTCATGTTTCTTTAGAGGTACGCTCATAAAAGAGATAGGTATCTCTTTCCCTTTATCATTCTTTTCGAGCGATATGCCTAACATGGTATGCTCAAATGCATAATGATACATTATAAAATTTTTTAAAAATTAGGATGAAAAAGGATTGAGGCTTTAGCAATAGCTTCTTTTACATCCTTGAATTCTTTTGATGTTGGCTCATCCCATTTTAAATTTTTCTTCTCATTGAGTAGCTTGGCCATAGGTTTAACAATTTTTGCAAAATTAGGTATGAATTTTCTCAAGAAATTGATTTGTCCAATGAAGGATTTAAAACCATTTCGATTGATAGGAAGACATAGTTGTTGGATGGCATTCACTCTTTCTAGGTTGATTTTGATACCTTCTTTTGAGACCATGTGTCCAAGTAACTTTCCTTTAGTCACGGCAAAAATTGATTTCTTGGGATTTAATGAAATTCCATGATCTTTACATTTCTGGATTACTTTTCTCAAATCTTTTAAGTGTTTCTTCTATCTTTTGGAAAACACTATCATATCATCAAGGTACACTATGATGCATCTATCCAATAAGTTACCAAAGGTTGAATTCATAGATCACTAGAAGGTGGCACCGGCATTCATTAAGCCAAAAGGCATTCTTTTTTAGGGAAAGGTCCCCCATGGTGTTGTAAACATTTTTTTGTGTTGATCATCTTCATCAATTTCTATTTGGTTATAACCTAAGAAATTGTCTAGAAAAGACATCATTTCTGAACCAGCAACTATTTGAAGAACTTGATCCATTATTGGCAAAGCAAAATTGTCTTTCAAACTTGCTTGATTAAGGTTTCTAAAATCAACACAAATCCTTATCTCTCTATTCTTTTTTCTAATTGGCACTGTGTTTGCCACCCATGTGGAATGATGGATTGGAAAAATAATGTGAGCTTTTAGCATCTTATCTATTTCTCTAAATATTGCATTAGAAACTTTAGGATTATATGTCCTCAATTTTTGCCTAAAAGGGGAGGTACCTAGTTTCAAAGTAATATGTGGTTTGAATTTACCATTTCTGAAAGTCTTCAAATCATCATAAGACCAAGAAAAGATATCAACATATTCTGACCAGAGCTTAGTGAATCTAGCTTTCTCACCTTCATCACAGAAAGTTCCCAAATTGATAATTTTGGGATTATTTTTATCTCCTAGATTCACCTTTTCATAATTAGCATTTGGATCTTCTTTAGATGTTGCATCTTGAGCTAGGAAGGTTTTTGTAATGCTTCAGTCTCTCATTTTTAATTGAAAATATGCCTTTAACTTGTTTCACTATCAACTTAGCATCTCCTCTTGCTTGTAATAGCTTGATGTTCCTTCTTTTGTCTTCTTCTATGCCTAGAAGTAGGGCCTCATATTCAACTGTATTGTTAGTATTTTCAAAGGAAAGCTTATAAGAAAAGGGAAATTTCTAATCATTAGGTGATATGAGAACTACATTGGCTCCAGATCCATTTGAACAACATCTCCCATCAAATTCAAGAGTTTATAGTAGGTCTTCTTCTAATGATTCCTTACCTATTTTCTCATCTTCATATATAATCAAATAATTAGCAAAATTAGTTTCTTGATAAAGTATTTGAGACTTAGGGTCATTAGATGGAAAGACGGTATACTTTGATTTTGTTTCAGATAATAAGGTTATTTTCTCCTTCCCAATAGGTATCATAGCTTGAGACCAATCCATCTTAACTTCCCCTCCTAGATCTTGATAGAAAGTCTAACTAAGAAGCATGTTATAGCTTGTGGGGATATCCGCTACCAGGATGTGGGTTTAATTCTTTTCTCAGGGTAAGTAGCTAATGAAACTTGGGCATCTTTAATTTGACCCACCAAGGGTACTTTTTTTGAATCCATGGAATAACATTTGCCAAATGTTTTGGTTAAAGGAAGATCCAAAGATTTTGCTACTATTGTTGGCATTATATTATCTAAAGCCCCTAAATATATGATGCAGTTATTCAACTTAAAGCCATGTTAAAAGAGGGAGACATAAAATGGATTAGGCTTGTAGTTATAAGAGGGTTTAGGACTGATTGGGTCTAGTTGAATTACTTCTTCTTGACTATGGGTTTTTTGTGTTTCTAATTTCTTGCCCTTTGAAAATTCTTTCTTTTGTTGAGCAACTATTTCATTGCCATCCGAAACTTTGACCTCATTGATCTGTTTGGTTGCTTTGTTAGGAGATGACTAATTAACATACTCAATCAACTTATTAAGTTCATTAGGATTGATTCTCAAATATTCTGTAGGAGAAATTTGTATCTTTGATGTCTTACAAAACTCAACAATGTCAAATGTGGAATCAAAACCAGCCACTTTCTTTAAGATTTGAGGGGTAGCTGTTAAAATAGGTGATGACTTACCTTCACTTTCTCCTTTTGTCCTTTGTTCCTTGGCTTGAGTAGGAGTTGATATATTTTTGTCATGAGTATCAACTACTCTGGTTCTTTGTCCTTGGGTCAAGACCAAACATGAACCCTCTTCTAAGCTTAATAAGAGGTCATTACCCCAGTTAGAATCAGATTCATACTCAAGGTAATAATTTACGAAGTCGCCAGGTTCCTTAGAAGATTCTTCTTCTATTATTACATTAGTGGAAGCCACTTTTTCTGCTTCAAGCTGCTGATATCTAATATTTTCAAGGCAAAAAATTCTGTCATGATCATTTGTAAGATGAAAAAGACACATGTTGTTTTTGCTAGGTGGAACTTCAATTTCTAATCTTTGTTGACTTGAGGGTAATGTAAGTTGTTTTCCCTGAAAACTACTTTGGCCTGGGTATTTTCTTGGAATATCTTGATAATGAGTGTTCATTTTAGGGAGTTGTTTCTTAATAGTCATCACATCATTAATGAGCTTCTGAACCAATGGGTTTGATTTTTTAGATGAAGGTGGTTGAGTTTTAGAATTTTGCATCTCTTTCTTCCATTTAGCCACAGGCAAAAGGTCATCTTCTAATTCAATTTCCAGTCTCTGGGTAGCTTCAATAGCTATTACTCTATTTCTTCTTAAGTGAAAACCAATATCTGGAGGCATTGCATTAACAAAGAATCCCTTACAATTTTCATCATTAGGTCTCTTGGTAGCACGGATCTTATGAATTATCTTATTGAATTTTGCTACAAAATCTCTCATGGGTTCATGTACTTCCTTTTTCAATTGAGTTAACTGGAGCAACAAGGTATGTTCATCTTCAGAGGATTTAAATCTATCTTCAAAAGTAGTACGCATATGATTCCAGTCAGTAATGGACCCTTGGGGAAGATGATGAAACCAGTCTACTGCATCATCAATCAAAGTCTGCACAAATAACCTAATAGCCACATCCTCATTTGCAACAAGGATGACACATGCAGTATTAAAGGCATTAAGGTGCTCATTAGTTGATTTCTTTCCATCACCATAGAACTTGAGCAACACTTCTCTAGCACCTTTAGGAAGTGGATTAAGGTTACCCCAAGAGCCAAGGGACCTACTTGTGTAAATTGCTCTAGTCTTGTTTTGAGTTTCCAGGCTTGTGTGCTTAAATAAAAAATGATATCCTCTTGTGTATTATCAAACCCTAATCCTGGTTGAAGTACTGAGAAAACTTCATAATGAGGAAAAACCATTTTATTGTTCCCTAGTGGAGTTGCCAAAAACTATTAGTAAAAAATTTTTCTCATAAATGTTCATATGTAAAAACAAAGAAAAGCATGCAAACTAACAAATGAATTCCTATAGAAGAGATTCAGGAATTCTCTGCTTAATGTTTCTTCAGTGAAAACAGGCACAGCTACCTTTATTATAATGAGATTTTTTTGATCTAATAAACTCAAGAGAATGACCTTTTCAGGAAAATGATCTGCTAAAAGTGTTGAATCAACTTATTTTATCTCATCATTACAAAATAAAATTTAATGCAAAAGAACCACTCAATTTTAATTATCAAGATGATCCACATATTTGAAAATTAAAACTATCGAGTAGGCAAATTCGATAAAACTAACTTCTCATAGCATCCCAAGTCTTGAACTAACATTTTCAAAACAAATAACAGACACAACTAAAAGCTGAAATAGTATCTTTAGAAATACTGATTTAAATAGGAAGATAATAGTATCCACTTACAAAGCTTTTAACCATAAATCAAACTGTAGAGTTTAATTGTATCTGCAGAAATTCTCAAATGCTACTTCTAACTTGGAATAAAACCACAAACAAAAATAGTTTTGTCTATCGATCTACTGGAGAATTCCAACCCCTCTACCATACTAATTATTACATATATATAGGCATGGGGCTCAACTATCACCAAAATTACCCTGCCAGGAGTTAATTATCTTTTACTAAAGTAACTGCTAATTGAAATGCAAGAAAAATGAAACTAGGAAAAGAAAATATAACTAAGTGATTAAGTGTAATAGCTTGTCTTGATCAGGTAGCACTGTCTCCACTTGCCATGCCTTTTTTCATCTTCCACATTTCATGGGTAGTCGAAAAGGCTAAGATAATGGATTGATGCAGCAAACCAATATAGGCTAACCATTGCTTCCAGATTTCTTTCATCTTCTTCAGTTCAACAACCTTTTCTTCATGCATTTCCAAGTGTTTTAAATTGATGATTAACATAGCCTCAATATGCACCATGTTAGAAAAGTCTTTCTTAGCTAGTGCCTTCTTGTCTTGCCATTCCTAGAACTTCTTCTGAATGTCTTTGATTATTTCATCTGATTGGACAACAGAGTCATCTTCTTTTCCCATGAACTGTTTGGCAAACTAGTTAAGGTCATTTTGAATAATCTAGTGTATAACCTTAAGCTCTTGCAACACTTCTTTAATTTTAATTACTCCTTGTGTCAGTGCTTCATTCCTCCATTTTATGCAATCTTTGATAACATACAGGGCCTTTTCATCTATACCAGCTACGTTGCATTCAGCTTAGAATTTCTATAGGCCAAGTTCCTGCACATCGTCCAACCACATCACCATCTTTTCCTATTTATTCTTCTTTTTTTCATATCCTTCATTGCTTGACTCCACCTTTTTAGTAGTTTTTGATATTTCCTTAGAGGCATGATCCAAGTGACCTATGTGTTTTACAGTATCATGTAGAACATCCTAAACCCATTCACCAGCTACTTTAGCTACCGCTTTTCACTTATGTGGATTCTCCAATGATTGCTGATTGGTCACAAAGGAGACATCAATGATGGTTGACATCTCATGGAATGGCTTTTCTTCAGGGTGCAGGATAGCATTGATATATTGTGCCATGTTTTCTATTGTTTCCTTCATTTCCTGCTTATCCTATCCATCTTTCCATACACTATACATGATCTTTTTATTAGATACTTGAAAGAATTCCATGTCTACTTTGTGGTTCCCTTTTCCTAGATCAACCTTTTTTATCTGGTAGTCTTGAGGAATCATGAAATCATGAGAGCTTCCATCTGGTGGTGTAGCTATCTTTGCTGCCCATCATCCTCAATTCTTATCAAAATTGATTCTTGCGTCGATTCTTTCTTTCTTTACTTTAGGTTCCTTACCAAGATACATACTAACCAAATCATCAATAGGCATGGATATTGGGACTATGCTCCTTTTCCTCTCCATTGATGTCTCCAGCTAGTAAGGCATAGCCTAATCTTTTATGATAGCAAGGGAGCATTTGACCAAGGAGAGACTACTCTCCTAGCCTTCAGTAGTTATTGGCAAATTCTAGGATTTAGGTACATTATCCACCATAGGTGGGTCTTCTTCTACCTCTAGGTCCATGGTTCTGGTGTTCTTACTTTTGACGAATGATGCCTTCTTTGTGCTTGAATGAGTTATCCTCTTGCCCTTTGGAGTTGCCTCTTGAACTTGAAGTTGAAGTGTTTCAGGAATTGCTTCAACTTCAACTTCAACTAGACCTGCATTAGAATTAAGAACACCTCAATTAGTTTTCTTTTTGGCAGTCCTTTTATCTTTCCTTTTTGAAAACTTCCTAGAAAGGTTTGGAGTAGATGTGGCCTTTAACTTTATCCACTTGGCAGTTCTAGCTATTACATCTTTAGTACAAGCATAGACATCATTTTCTTCCCTCTTTTCCCAGTCAATGTCAAGAATGGCCATGCATTCAATCTGGTCAATATAAAACTAATCAAGCGCTTCTTCAAAATCATCATTCTTTAATCCATAAGTATCCAACTCTACATTAAAAATAGTGATCTATTTAATGGTTAATCGTGACCACAGTCTTTTCCTTACTTCAAATTCATTAAGGCAGTTTGCCCAAAAATATTCTAATTGTGGGGAATGAATTAGGGATACTACATTCTTAACATCATTTCTGACAAAGCCAATATAGTCAAAATCTAACTGAGAAATGAAAGGCTTAAAGCATAAGTGGATTAATGATTTTGCTAACAATATGGCTTCTTTCAGACTGGGGCATCTATACTTTCCAATTTCAATTGGGAAGAATACTGAAGAAGATCTTTTTGAAATCAGAAAAGACTCAATCATAGAAACAAATTGCCTACACATCTCAGATAACAAAATAGAGTCTAAACAATAATGCGGTAGCTTTAAAGGTTCCTTAGAAAAACCACCCACTCTGATATATGTGAATCTGGGGAACTAAATGTAATAGAAACCATAGATTTGCACAACCTACATAGCTTCTTCTGATGTCTTATCATTCTCCCGACCTTGGAGTTCAAATAGAAATTTCCCTAGAAAGACATCATTTACCCGTTTAAACTCTTTGCATAATGTATTCTCTTGAAGATCACCGTAATATTGGTAGATGGGCATGTCTTCAAACCAAGGAGCATGTGGAAGATAGTCCCATTCTTTAGATGCTACTAGGATGTAAATTAGATAAGAAGATAGGAAAAATGGACCACAATTGTTAATAGTTATTAAACCCCTATGCAGGTTTTCTGCTATTAGGTCAGACCAATCAATGAATTTAACCCCTTCAATGATATTCTATATGGAATAGTACATCCATGACTCCTAGTGGAATGCATGCTCATTTCCCATAACCCTATTGAGAAAAAGAACAATATCTGCAATTTCTTTTATAAAATGCTCAATAGTTAATGGCTTAGGTAGTCTAGAACCTCCCTCTATTGGTTTCAAAAGCCAAGACTAAGCTATCTTGTTGTCATAGTTTTTCTTTTTTTCGACATATAGGTGCTTAGCTTCTTCAAACTTCCATGGCTAATAAGGTTCCTTTTGGGGAATCATAAAGGCCAAATGGACATTGGTTCTATTTATTCTAACAATCACTTTCCCTAAGGCTTTCTTAATACACTCAAAAATAGGGTCATAATGGCTTACACATTCAAGGATGAGTTCAGGGTATGTGATAGCAGTAGGAAAATCAGCAACTTCTAATAATCCACTATCAACTAGCCTCTAGTAAATAGGACTTGACTGGGTATTCTTAGCTCATTCAATCACCTCAAATAAATTTTTATTTACTAGAAACATGTAATGAATTTCAGGCAGTGAACTGAGAAAAGATGACTTCTCTAACTTAGGCAATATTGGGCGGAAAAGGGTCATGATTGCTAATAAAGACAATTTTACAAGATACAGCTTGAAATATCTCAAAACAAAGCAAACACAATTTGAAATGCAAATGATTATGGAAATGCACTTACAGTTTGATAGAGACAAATCCTGCAACTTGCCCTTCTTACCTGATAACGCTAGAATTTCTTTAAAGAAAGTGGAATGAGTGGGAAAGGGCTGAAATGAATGCATTTAAGGAATGATTTGTGTGGGATACTATAGGAAAAATTTGGCAAGTAAGTGCAATAATTACTCATTCATGTGGCATGAATTGGAAAAGATGCTGCATGTGCTTTGTTTTAAATTCTCCATCAAATTTGCACATATGTTATTATGTTAATTGATCATGAAATGAAAATTTTATCCCTCAATAAAATCTTTTCGTAGCCAAACATGTACTACCTTAAATCCTTCCATTCATAACTTCACATGTCTTGGGAAATGCTATACTATGACCCACCTTGATTTGGTTCAAAGATTTGAAACTTGCATACAACTTTCCTTAGTGTGCAACATTGAAATTGAAGTTGAAGTTGAAGATTTGGGTGATAGGGTTTCAACTTCAACTTCAACTTTACTAAGACCAACTTGAGGAAAGAGATCAGACTTGACACATGAAGACTGAGGCAGACCTAAACTTGAAGTTGAAGTAAACTAAAACTTCAAGTTCAACTTCATGAAAAGAAAACCTGGGACCAAAACATACTAGAGTGTGAGAAAAATATAAACACTAACAATCAGCTCCAGTTGGGGAATGAGACTAAAAGGATCATGGATGAACCCAGGGTCTTAGGCTTTGCAGACCAACTCAAAAGATGATGAGACAACACAAAGAATGAAACAAGAAAGGAAAGAAAAACTATAAGATGGTATTTACAATGAGACGTGAAATAGACTTAAATATGGTATAGCTTTAGATCCTACCTGTTATAGGATAGGGGAAGTTCATCTCCATTAGGATACTGTAGTTTGAAGGTATTTGAACATAGTTCTTTAGATATTACAAATGGACATTTCCATAAGCTTTCAAACTTAGAATGGACTCCCATAGGTTTTCTTTTCTTATCCCATAATAACACCTGGTCTCCTTTCAAGAATTTCTATGGTCTCACCTTTTGATAAAAATCCTTTTCACTCTTGCTTGATGATTTGTGATGTGATCCACTAGCTCTCTTCTTTCTTCTTCTATTTTTTGGAGATATAGTATTCTCTTCTCAATGGAAGAATAGAACATTTTATCTTCAATTTCTTTCTACAAATTCAATGTAGCTAGTTCTAAAGGCAAGGATAATTGTGCGTCAACTTCGTACAACAATTCAAAAGGTGTCATACCTATGGCTCTTTTGGGAGAAGTCCTGTCAGCTGAAACTGCTTCATATAACTTCTTGTGCCAATCTCTCCCCTTTTCATCCCCCAATTTTTTCATAATGTTAACTAGGTTTTTATTTGTGGACTCTACTTGTCCATTGCCTTGAGGGAAGTAATTTGATGAATGAGACAAATGGACACCGTGTTCATAACAATACAATTGAATTTCCCTAGATGAAAAATTCTGTGCATTCTACGCTACTATTTTATTGTGGGTACCAAAACGAGTCAAGATATTTTTTGTCAAAATTTTTTACACCATCTGCAAGGTTGTTATTTTAATAGGAACTGCCTCTACCCATTTAGTTAAATAATTAGTAGCAGTAAGGATGTGTGTATGTCCTGCACTTGAACTCGGATTAATAGGCCGTATAAAATCCAATCCCCACTGTTGAAATGGTTCTTCTATGATCAATTTTTTTAGGGGTAGAGCAACTAATTATGGTTTCTTGGTAAATAGTTGACACTTTTCACAATTCCTAACCCAATGGTAAGTAGCTTTAAACATTCCTGGCCAATAGTACCCACTTCTTAGGATCTTGAATGCTGCTACTATTGATGAAAAATGACCTCCATAGGCTCCATCATGAAAGGTTCTCAATAACTTATCCTGTTGGTCAGTATCAACACATCTTAAAAAAATACCATCTAAACCTCTTTTATATAAGATATCATCAATTATAACAAATTTGGCTGCTCTGAGTTGAAGGGTATGCTAGTCTTTTCCTTTCAGGTGACCAGGACATATTTCGTATGTTAGGAAATAAGCAATATTTGAATACCATTCATCTTTTAAACTTACAAACAAGTAGGTGGGATATGATTATTCTTTTTCGCCTTCTGCAATAAGTTTACATAACCCTTTTCCTCAGACCAATTTAGTTGGTCAGATATCCAAATCAAATTCTTGCACTTTTGCTACCCATGTCACTCGATTGTTGACTACTACATCTTTCTATGTGAGAATGCTTTTACTACTTTTACAACAACAAAAGCTTGCTTTTCAGATAGAGATTAGTTAGGCTCATGTTTCTTTAGAGGTACGCTCATAAAAGAGATAGGCATCTCTTCCCCTTTATCATTCTTTTGGGTCAATATGCCTGACATGGTATGTTCAGATGCGTTACAATACATTATAAAATCTTTTTTAATATTAGGATGAAAAATAGTTTGGGCTTTAGCAATACCTTCTTTTACATCCTTGAATGCTTTTGATGCTGGCTCATCCCATTTGAAATTATGCTTCTCACTGAGTAGCTTGGCCATAGGTTTAATAGTTTCTACAAAATTAGGTACGAATTTTCTCAAGAAATTGATTTGTCCAAAGAAAGATTTAATGTCATTTCGATTGATAGGAATACATAGTTGCTGGATCACTTTCACTCTTTATGGGTTGATTTTGGTACCTTCTTTTGAGACCATGTGTCCAAGTAACTTTCTTTCAGTCACGAAAAAAATCAATTTCTAGGGATTTAATGAAACTCCATGATCTCTACATTTTTGGAGTACTTTTCTCATTCATGTGGCATGAATTTGAAAAGATGTCGCATGTTCTTTGTTTTAAATACTCCACCAAATTTGCACGTATGCTATTATGTTAACTGATCATGACATGACAATTTTATCCCTCAATCAAATCTTGCCATAGCCAAACACGTACTACCTTAAATCCTTCCATTCATAACTTCGCATGTCTTGGGAAATGATATACTGGGACCCACCTTGATTTGGTTTGAAGATTTGAAACCTGCATACAACTTTTGTTAGTGTGCAACATTGACATTGAAGTTAAAGTTGAAGATTTGGGTGACCGGGTTTCAACTTCAACTTTGACTTTACTAAGACCAACTTGAGGAAAGAGATCGGACTTGACACACGAAGACTGAGGCAGACCTAAACTTGAAGTTGAAGTGAACTAAAACTTCAACTTCAACTTCAGGAAAAGAAAACTTGGGACCCAAACATACTAGAGTGCAAGAAAAACATAAGCACTAACATTGTGTTATCCTGATTTATGTGCCAACCATGTGTTTGCAAGAGACCCAGGATAAAAATGAAAACTAAATGAATGCAACTAATAGTCAATTTTAGTTTAAAGAGATGCAAATTAATTGTCATCATAGAGCATTTAATAAAAGGTGACCAAATAGAACCACCACTAGCTCAGCTATGGCGATATGAATACTATCTCATCCCAAGGAGTACCACAAATCACAATCAATGTACATGAAAAGTATGATAACTTATTGAAAAACAAATTTTATAGCCATAGTAAATAAAATTAGGCATTAAAAAAATCATATGTCGAATAAAATACTCACCAAAGATATCATACAAAATTGGTCAAGGTACACATCGCTTTCCAAATGAGAGGATGTGCTTACAAGTAGACACCAATAATGCATGAAATTAGAGGATTACTAGAGTTGAATAGTGAAAAAAATAAAATAAAATAAAGTATCATGAATTCATCCTAGTACCTCTAGTCAAGTACATCATCAAGGTACTAGAAGTGCATAATAGTAGAAAAACTAGTAATTATGGACTTATAGTGTTGATAGTTGTGTACATTAGTTCAATTTGTAGATAAAGTTATTGTATTGGTCAAGCAAAAAATCATGAGATGTGTCAATGGGAAATCTATAATATAATGCATGGAGTGTGTGTTAGTAGAAAATGTTGACAAAAATATTTTGGTTGTAAATATGGCATAAGAATGGTTGAAGTGTACTTGGTACGAGTGCGGTGGGAAGTAGAAAGTAGATGCATGGAAAGGTTAGTAAAGAATGAGTCTAGGTGAGTGATGGCCATAAATAGGTGGATAGCATGGAGATGAAATAACGTAAGGCTAAGAGTGTAATGTGGTCATTGAGTTGATTGAGAATTTTGAGGAAGTGTGTTAGTGAAAGTATGTCGGTCTCACTAGATCAGTCATAGTAGGAGGGTGATGCTAGCTAGGGAAGGTGGATTAAGCAAGGGCGAAGGGCAAAGTCCAATCAAAAAAACTCTGGGGAACTAGTGTATTAGTCTAAACTTCAAGCGTTGGCTTGGGAAAAAGGTGAATCATGTCATACATGATGAGGATCAACACAAACTAGAGCTATGAGGGTCAAGGAGGAAGAAACACCCTTGTTAGCATTAATGATGTTGTTAGGGACTATAATATAGTAGGCATTGTAGGTGGTATTGGATGATGAACCAATGATGTAGGTGGAGAATAGTCTGCCCAAGTTGATGAAGAATATGTTAGGAGCATTAGAAGAGGTTAGGGAGATCAATCTTTTGAAAAGTCTATAGGAGAAGCTTTGAGGGTGGTGGAAAATGTTAGTGTGAGTGCAGTGATGAGTGGAGCACATTTGTTGATTAGTCTTGGGATTCTAGGACAAGGGTCAATAGAAGGAGAAGCAAGCATGTGAATGTAGAGGATCCAAAGTTAGAGGTGAGGGGTGGAGATTAATAATCAAGTGACATGGAGGAATTATGGAGAATGTTGGCCACAAAGAGAGTTCGAGTAGAAAATGTAGAACAAGAAGTCACATTTTTACTAGGATTAATGGAGAAGGTGTAGAAAGATGGAGTGCAAATAGAAGCAAGATGGCTCCAAGTAGTGGTGAATATGTAGCATGTGTGAGATCAATCATTAGAAGCAGAACTATAGGTGGAGAAATTGTGAGTGGAGGGAAATAATATGGGGATGGGGGTAGAGTAGTCACAAGCTTAAAGGTTATAGAAATCTCTAAAGATGGTGCAAGTAGGTTTGGAGAGCATGCAAAATGAGTTAGTTTTACTACAGTCATAGTTGGAGTCATTTAGGGAGGCAATTGTGAAGTCAAATTCCCTATCATTAAAACTACAAGAGCAGTTAGCATTGAGTGGGTCAAAGGTGAGATAGTTGCAGCAATGGTTGGGTGAGGCAAAAGTTGACGTGGAGCATTTGTGAATGATGACTAATCAAATACAACAAGAGAAAAATGTGGCCCAGTAAGCAATCACTGTACCAAGAGTAACAAAGCTAGTGGAGAATATATTTGTGGGTATGCAATAGATGGAAAAGGTACACTAGGAAGCTACCTATTATATGGGACTTTATCATTAGGCATTCCCAAATGAGAACTGATGGGAGATGTAGTTTGTAGATACAAAATTTATGGAGCATGCAAAATGAGCTAGTGTTACTGCAATTACAGTCAGAGTCATTTAGGGAGGAAATTGTGAAATCAAACTCCCTATCATTAAAACTACAAGAGTGGTTAGCATTGAGTGAGTCCAAGGTGAGATAGTTACAATAGTGGTTGGGCAAGGAAAAAGTGGATGTGGAGCATTGCTGAATGGCGACTGATCAAATACAACAAGAGTGAGATGTGGCCTAATGAGCAATCACTATACCAGGAATAAACAAGCTAGTGGAGAATGTGTTTTGAGAACAAGTGGGAGATGTATTTCATAGATAGGGAATTTATTCAACTACTAAATGTGTAGTTACATCTTGGCAAGTTTTTGACTCCTGTGGATGCAGTGTGGGTACATAGAGGATTGACACTAGGGGCTTCATCTTTGGGAGCTAGGTCTGAAGAAACGCCATTGATTGGACACCCTATCTTGCCACCTCCCCTAGGGAGGCTAGAATAAATAATTTTCCAAAGGATATTTGAATGTAATGTTGTCATTACTATCATAATAGAATAAAATTTGTATTTGGTTTTGTGGCAAGAAAAAGGACAACTAGTGGTAATGTTAATGTGTCGAATGAACATTGTCATTTTTTTTTTGATATTTTTGGAATGTATTTGGATGTTTCTAGCATTTGGAGGAATTTGTAGATGTTTTTGGAATTTTTGTGAATATTCAAAAGTTTTTGTGTGTTTGGAAAAGATTTGAAAAAGTGTCAATCTTTGTAAAATTGGGGATAATATGATCTATAGAGGAGGACAAAGCTTCACTTATATGTGGGAAACTAAATATTTGTGTGGGCTCCCAATGAAACATGAGTACACATCTGTGTAACTATTGGAGAGTCATGTCATTTAAGGTGTGAAAAGAAGGAAGTGTTGAATCACAAATTGTGAGGCACAAGTCTATATATATTGATAGCTTTTATAGACAAGTACAAGGCTAAAGTTAGGATTTTCACTAGTTGTGGGTTGAGACTGATTCTTACAAGACCTATGAAAAGGTGTTGAGACCTATAGGAGGCTTTGATAGCCAAAAGAGGCTAAGAAGGGCCTTGGAAAAAGGTGCTTGGGTGTCTAGGGAGGATGTTTGGGCTCTAGAAAAGGCATCCAGGGCCTAAAAAGCCACTTGAGGGCCTAAGAACTCACTTTGGGGGCTTGAAAAGGCCAAAATAGGGCCTTGAAAAAGGCATTTGGGCCTAAAAAAAGCATTTGGGACTAAAAAGCCATTTTGGGGGCTTGAAAAGGCCAAAACAGGGCCTTGGAAAAGGAATTTGGGCCTAAAGAGGCACTTTGGGGGCTTAAAAAATGCATTTCTACTAAAAAAGACATTTTGGCAGCCTAAAAAAGGCATTTGGGCCCAAAGAAATGCTTCGAGAGCCTAAAAGGGTGCCTGAGGGGCCTAAAAAGGCAAGGAGACCCTTGCAATTTCTCAAACTTACGCTTACTTATTCTATGTCCCCTGTTAGGGGATGCTGAAAGAATCTGACAGATATTTGGGCCTTTCAAGATAGCATTGATATATTTGTTGAAGGGATCTAGATCAATCATGGCCACTGCAACATAGATAGGACTAATAATCCATTAGGAATTGTTGTTCTTGGCTATAGGAAAGAATAGGGATTGTACTGGATCCCCTTTTGCTATTCATGTTGTGTCATATTTTTCAAAGCCCAACAAGATGTTTTAGGACATAACTACATTGCTTCATAATGTCATTGAGGCACTCTTTATTATTTTATCTGGGGTAATGGAGTAATAAAATGTGCTACAAAATATTGAAATATTTTTCATTATAGTGGGCTTCACCATTGATTTGAAAAATTCATCAATAATTTATGCATAGTTAAATAGCTTATTTGAGTCGAAATGAAGCATGTTTGACTGGAATTTTGAGGTGTTGTTAATTTTTTGGAGTTTTCAACTATTTTTGGCAATTATTACCACCATTGGAATGTTTTTGGTAATTTTTGACAATTTTTGAATGTTTTTTATCATTTTTGACAATTTTTGAATTTTTAAAATAATTTTTTACAATTTTTGAATTTTTTTGATAATTTTTTACCATTTTTGAATTTTTTTGATAATTTTTGTCAAATTTTGAATTTTTTTTATAATTCTTGACAATTTTTGAATTTATTTTTATAACTTTTTACAATTTTCAAAATTTTTGGATAATTTTTGACAATTTTTGAATTTTTTGATAATTTTTGACAATTTTTGAAATTTTTTGATAAAATTTTACAATTTTTGAATTTGTTTGATAATTTTTGACAATTTAATATTTTTTATAATTTTTGACAAATTTTGAATTATTTTGATAATTTTTGACAAATTTTGAATTATTTTTGCTACTTTTTGATAAATTTCAACTAGTGGGGGTAAAGCAAAGATGTGAGTGAGATTTGTTGGACTATGGAGATAGCCAGAATCATATGGAGGTAGCTAAAGCGTCATGAAGACTAAAGTGGGCTAAAAGGGCTAAGAGTGACTAAGGGAGTTATATTGGAGACGATGAAGGCAAAAGGATCTTTGAAATAGCAAAAGGATCAAATAAAAAGCTAAAATGGATATTGGGAATTATTGAACATGGCGTATAGCTGAGAGGTGCATTGGTTTTCCTGCAATTCATGTCTATGGTATCTCAATACATAATCAAACTCCATGTTTCTCCTGATCTTTAATGCTTCCCTTTGGTGTTGTTATACTATCTTTGATGCTATGAACTGTATCTAATGCCAAGAAACCATTGAACTAAACCCACAAGTGTTTCTCAATTTGGTATGTGTGAAATTAACTCAATTGTGCTAGGTAAGCCACAAGCAAGAAAAATTTGTCTCTGAGGAAGTTGCTTGAGTTCTATCTTGAGTGTCTTTCGGCATTGAAGGACGTGTATTGTTTAGGGAAGTCCAAAAGCATTGCCTCTTGCTCTTTTTGAAACCAAAGGTGGCATTTCTCACAAGTTTTTCTTTTTTGTATTTTTTGGTGTTTTCTTGAATTTTTTGGTGTTTTTTTGAATTTTTTGGTATTTTTGGTGATGATGTGTTTCTCAAAGCTTCAGACATATAACCTTTTGAGATGAATGTTGTTGATGGGCTCTGCTAGGTCTGTATCATCACAATCTAAAAGTCTATAAGTAACCATCCCAAAGGATTTTGTGATAATATAAGGACCAATACAATTGGCCTCCCATTTTCCTTTCTTTTTCCTAGTAGCTTGGTTCTTAGGGTTTTCTCGAAGCACTACTTCAACAATTTGAAAGACAGAGTTTAAACTTTTTGTTGTAATGTCTTGATAACCTATTTCGATACACTTTGAGGTGGTCATGTTTTGGACGCTGATGTTCTTTTAATAATTCTAGCTACTCTAGACAAGCCACTCTATAATACTCATGTGATAGGAAGTCATGAAGAGTAACTCTCAAGGATGCAATCTCAACCTCTAAGGGAAGAATGGATTCACAACCATAAACCAAAGAGAAGATTGTTGTGCCTATAGGTGTCCTAACTCTTTTCCTATAGGCCTAGAGGGGGGGATTTTGTTGTAAATGCCAATCTCTACCAATATCATTAATAGTTCTCTTGAGAATGTTGATAATGGTCTTGTTGGTGGCCTTTGCTTGGCCATTGCTTTGGGGGTAATAAATTGATGAGGAATGGTGTATAATGTGAAATTTGTCACATAATTCATCAATTATTTGATTCTTAATGTAGAAGGCATTGTCAATGAGAATGGAATGAGGCATTCCAAACCAAGAGATGATATGGTTTAGGATGAAGGAAGAGATTTTTTTCCCATAAAGTTGGCAAGTGGTGCTACTTCAACCCACTTTGTGAAGTATTTTGTGGCAGTGATAATCCGTTTATGTCCATTGAAGGAAGGTAGGTGGATGGCTCCAATTAAATCAAAACCCCACTAATAAAAGGGCTATAGTGTGGCCAAAGGGTTGAGCTATTAGGCTAGTGCATGAACAAGGTTACCATGGATTTGACAAAATTTTCAAGTCTTAACATAGTTGATATAATCCTTTTCCATGGCTGGCCAAAAAAAACCCATCCTAAATATCTTCTTTTCTAATGTAAACCCACTAGAGTGTGACCCACAAATCCCTAGATGGACTTCTTGTAGAGAGAATCTCAACTTGTCCTTCTCAAGACATCTAAATGAAGTGTAGCACAAGGTTTGTCTAATGAAATTATGTCTTTGGATCCATGAAAGGTCAGAGGAGATGGTGCTATCATAGAGGTAAGTGATGATGGGGTTATACCAAAGGGAATTAGGAGTGTCCATATGAAAAATGATAAGGGATTCAGGTTGAGAAAATGTGGATTGAACCACCTCTTCTACTAAGAGCTCAAACCACTCATGCTGCTCTTGTAACTAAAACATGCCTTAAGTGTGTCAACCATATATTTCTCAAGCAATAACTTTTCATCCTTGGTCTGATATGTGTCAATGACTTGATTGATGATCAATGAGAATCTTTATAAACTTCAAGGATTCACATTCTTCCATGTTGTTTGTGCAAGGGAAAACTAGTTTATAGGATTTGGTGACAGTAATATCTAGTGGCGTGATGAATAAAATATAGGCACTTGAACCATGGTATGTGTAAAAACTATCAAAACAGAACTTTTGAGTTATTAGCTCTATTTGAAGAATGTTCATACTTCAAAAATCATCTAACATAGGATTAGTGGTCGGCAATGGCCTGTCCTTTTATTAATTTTCTATCAACATACTCAATATCAAATTTTTTTAGGATCATCACCCACTTGGCTAATGTGCCTATTAATGTTATTTTGTTGAGATGATATTTAAGGGGATATATGTTGGAGATGAGCTTGACCTTATGTATCAAAAGATAATGGCATAGCTTTTGGGAGGCAAAAACTACAACTAAACATGCCTTTTCAATAAAAGAGTAATGAAGCTTATTGATGACCAGGGTGTGGCTGATGTAATGTATGGGTATTTCCTTTCCTTGGTCATTTTCTTGTGCTAAGAGGGCTCCAATTAATTTTTCAGTTGTGGAAATATACAATAGCAATGACTTGTGTGACACTAGAGGCACCAACATGGGTGGATTCATTAAGTAGGTTTTGAGTAAATCAAAATCTTTTTAACATTGATCATCCCATTTGAAAATTATGTCTTTGTGTAATAAATGGGTGAAAGGAACACACTTCTTTGTAGTTTGGGAATTGAAATGACAAACTGATTGAAGCCTTCCTCGGAGAGAACATAGCTGACTCATGTTCTTTAGTGGTTGCATGGTAACTATGGATTGTACCTTTTTAGGATCAACTTCCATCCCTTTGCCTAAGATAATGTATCCTAGAAGCTTGCTAGATTTGATGCCAAAAGCATGTTTCTTTGAATTTAGCCTAACTATAAATGCTTCTACTTGGGAAAATATCTTGTCCAAGATGGGGATATGTTCTTCTTGAGTATGGGATTTTGGAAGGATATCATCTACATAGTCTTCCATAAAGATGTGCATTAAGTTATGATAGATAGTGGTCATGGCCCACTAATAGGTGGCCCCTACATTCTTTAGCCCAAAGGGCATCACATTCCAAAAAAATGTGCCCCATGCACAAGAAAAGATTGTTTTCTCTTGGTCTTCTAGAGCTATCCTAATCTGATTATACCCTAAAAATCCATCCATAAGTGAAAACATGGAATGGCCCACTATCAGATCTACAATGGTGTCAATGTTGGAAAGGGGGAAACCATCTTTAGGAAATGTTTTATTTACATCCCAAAAATCAATACATTTTTTTATGCTACCATCTTTCTTTTTTTATAGGCACAATGTTAATATCCATGATGCATCACTAGGGGCTAGATGAATTTGGTACATATCAATTTCTCTAATTCTACTTTGACTAGTAGAGCTATGTGGGGATGTATTTTCCTAAATTTTTGTTTGATCAGCTTGACCTCTAGAGAAATGTTGAGGTGATGGAGGATTAGAGTTGGGTCTAATCCTGGCATGTCTTTGTAAAACCATGTAAAGTTTATCTACCTCTCTTAGAAGAAGAAAATGAATGTGGTTCTTTCCTCTACAATTAAAGACTGCAAAAAATAGATGATCCATGGTTCCTACTCTATACTGATGTTGACATTTTTGGTTGGTTTGATTAAGATGGATGATCTTTCCTTAGAGTGCTTAGGTAAGGTATCAATCATCTCATACATGGGTGCCCCAGTTGGGTTTTCACCATTACATGCATTACTTTTATTTATTTCCATTTTTTTCTCAAGATTAGCTACAACTTGGTAGTGATCCTTAAGGCTATAAACTGCTTGGCCTATTCTAGTATGAATGAGATGATTTATATCATACCCATATGTGTGCATTTCTTTGGTTCTCCATGGAAGAGATGGTTCAATCATGTTAAGGTAGATGAAGACATTGTGGTTAGTGTTAAAATGGGGAATATGACGAGGCTTAGGTTTATCCCAGCTAATGAGTTTGGGATTAACCAGGCAAAGTGATTCATAATATGAAAAGATTTTTATAGGGTTTAAATACATAATATTATTAGATGGCTCATACACTATATTGGTTAGGTCTATAACATGTGCTTCCTCTAAGGTGTCAGGAAAAATACAACTCATGAGCATCTCGTAGTAGTTGTCTTCAACTCTCCTGATAGAAAGAATGTAAGAAATAGCATTTGAAACTAAAACCCTTCAATATGTTCATCATATTGAAACTAAAGCACTTCAATATGTTCATCATCCTCGTATAAGACCCTTCAATATGGTCATCATCCTCGTATGATGCAGTGTGACATGTCTATTCTATAGAAGCCCCTAAGTTGTTACCCAGATGAGAGGCTAATCCTTTGGTAGTGAAATCATTGGATATAGGAATGTGAACAACATTACATTCATAGATGGACTCGTCAGATAATGATTCAAACTCCTACTTAGTGGAATTGACATTATCTTCATTATTGGAGGTGTCCATGAGTGGTTCTCTTGTGTGGTGTGAACTAGGGAGGGATAGATATAAATTTATTATATTAGTTGTCTTCTTGTTATTACCACCCCTTTCTTTTGGTACCAATGCTAGAGTGGAAAAGGTGGAATCACTGTGCTTGGGATGAGACTTGAGAGTGATCTATGTCTAGCTTTGTTCATTGTACCCTACCCCTATTTTGGATTTGTTGGACCAGAACTATGCTAGAAGAGGTTCAACAATGACTTTCTCTTTCCCTAAGGGACCATCTCTCATATATCCAATCTTTTTCATTAAATCAAAACCTTTTGCATGTAGATGAGGGGAGATGTCAATATTTTGTTTAATAATTTCTTCTATTGTGCTTGGGGGTACTTCACTTGCCTTAACAAAATGTGCATGATAAGCTCTAGTGGTGAATGATGGCTTGGCATGAAATCTTGGAGAAAGTGGGGGATCAAATAAGGAAACTATTGGTGCTCAAAATTGCATTCTCATTTTGAGCATCTATTTCAAATTTTGAATCACTTTGAGCCCCCATAAGCACTTTGAGCCCCCATAAGCACTTTTAATGCTTTTGAACCTGACTATACCTTTGAGGCCTAAGAGGTGTTCAATGCTTCTAGAACCTTCCATTTAGCTTGTCTAAGCATTCCATTAAGAAGAATTGAGATTCTAAGCTAGTTCGTGAAGTCCCATTATGAGCTAGTTTCAAATCTGAATTTTACCCCAAGTGTCAAACAGTGATAGGAGGCCTTGTTTGCATCTGAATATCTCGCACCCAAAAGTGTGTCTTGACCCACAACTTTGGGAGTGCCTAGTGTCCATACCCAAGAACCTATGTTTCAGATTTTGAGTCATTTTGAGTTTTTTTGACAAGGTTTTGAATCCCTCAAAGTTAGTCATTTACTATTTTGTGCATTTGTGTAAGTTGTTCATAATTTTGGGAAGCCCTATTTGACATGCTATAACTTTGACCTAGTTGACCCAAATGCTAAAATTCCTTTTGCACTACATTTTAGATGTCAGAGACTTGTCATGTTTCAAGTTTTAGCTTATGAAAAATTTGTTTGATTGGTATTCAAACATGATTCCAAATGGAATTTCTATCTTTTACTAGTGTCAGCATTTCCATATTTTTCAGGAGCCCTGTTCATGATGTTATATCTTGAAACCCATGATTGGATAGATCAAATGGATTATACCACTGTATTGTCCTCTAAAAATAATTTAAGTGTGCCAATTTGCAAGTCATGACGAATCTATTTACACACTTTTCTAGGTCAATTCCATTTGAAAAAATGTTTTCGGTCTGTGTTTCTATTTGCAAATTCTGAGTAGCCTACTTTGACTGTTCACCATTTCCGTCCTATTATTTTTCATGAGCTCAAATCATAGATTTATAATGTCCCCATGATAGTGAACCAGCGTCTTAGTTTTCATCCTTCCAAGTGTCAATTTGCCCAATTTTTGAAGCTGATTCTAAACCCAATTTAGTGTTTTCTAACATGTTTTCTTGCAGGTAATTTTGAGAGGTCAACTTTGATGGTCAATATCTTTAGATCAAGAATTTTTCATGAGACAAGATTCGACAGGGTGCAAGAGTGTGGAGTAAAGGATCAATTTTCTCAGATTCTAGAGCCCAATCAGGTGTTTTGGGCAGTTTTTAAAGATAGTCAAAGGGCCTCTTGATGCAAAATTGATAGTTGGCAGAAAGATGGAAAATGAGCTTCAAATTCGCTTTCAGTGGTCAAATTTTTTTCAAATCAGTGCCAAAGGGTGAATGAGTTAGTTTTGTAGTTTAGTCATTTGGAAACAAAATTTTTTTTTAGCCAGACCCACTTTGGGGCCAAACTAATTCCATTATTTTGATAAGATATCGGGAGTCAAAGTAGATTTTTTCTATTCATAGTCAACAATCAGGCTATAGGTGCATCTGTTGATTAAAATATTTTGAAGAGGAAGAGGATGAAGAATGCAAAGAAAATGAGTTTAAGGTTGAAAGTCAAGGGGAGGCTAAGGTGACTGCTAATGGCCATGATGTTGAAGGTGAAGGAACATCCATGATAAAATTAGACTGGTCTTTTTTAATGGCCAAACCTCTTGCAAAACATGTACCATCTAGTTTAAACAATAGAGCACAAAAAGATTCTAAGATTTTCTATGACAATGATTCATATTATGTGCTCTTAGGGCTACATCAGACATTGTATGAGCGAGTCCTTTTAGCAAAGAAAATTTCTCTATCTGCTAAACATAAATGGAAAAGTTTTAAGGATACAAATCATCAAGATCTATATAACAAATTTATGAGTACACTACACAACTTACTTGATGGTTCAACTAATAATGCTAAGTTTGAGGATGATTGCCGAGAAATAATTGGTACTCAGTCATATGTGTTGTTCATATTAGACAAATTGATATTCAATCTTGTGAAACAACTTCAAGCCATTGCATCACATGCGATAGAAAAACAATTTTCTATAGTTATATATGTATGAAGGGATCATACCATTGGAAGTGAGATTTCTTCACGATCCATCTAGAGATACAAGTTTCGTAGAATGTGTTTTAAGAAGCAATATGGTTTGTTTTTTCATGAAATCAAATGATTCCTTAACTATAAGGTTTTGATATCAGTGGCACCATTGAAAGTTAAAAACTAGATTCTACCAGAGATGCCTAGATCAATAACTGATCTTCTTATTTCCTTGGATGATTGATTTCTCTATTTTGTGATTTGGTTACATGGTGATATTAGATAGTACAACATTGAAGATCCTACAAAGCCTATATTGACTAGCCAAGTATGGGTAGGGAGTCTACTTTGTAAGGGGAGCTCGATGAAGGATAGCTGGCATAGAAGAAAGTCACCAATCAAGAGAAAATCGTAGGTGTTAAAGGGGAGAATCCACCAATGATATGAATGTCGCCCACACTTAAAAAATTCATTCATGCCTACCACTAGAAAGAACCCACAGATTGAAGACATAAAGAGAGGCTTGAGGTAGTCAAAGCTGGCAAGGAAGAGAGCCCACAACTTAGAAAAGAAACCCTGCATCAAACAAAAGATGAAGCCACCTATAGGAAAAGGTATGAGTGGTAGGGGTAGAGTCCACATTTACATGAACGGAGGAGGCCTACATCAATCGAAGGGAAATCTATGCATATAAGCCATCAAAAAGGACAAAGACAAATGCCATGTAAAAAGAGACTCAACGTTAGCATTAGAAAAGAAGAAACAATAGATGAGAAAATGCAGAGGAGAAAAAAGGAATAGAGCAAGGATAGCTTGGAAAGGGGAGCCATACCTTCCAAATTAAGAGATGAACCCATGAATTCTTGGAAATATAGTTTTTTCCTCTATGAAAGCAGCATATTGACTAAGAGACAACATTATGATTTGAACCTATGGCAGAATAAGTATTGGCACACTAAGTATTGTGTTTGATGTAAGATGCATATAACTTCAAGTACCCACATAGAAAAGATGGTTTGAGTTTGTAAAGCACAAAGGTGTAACAAAGGCAAGTCAAAAGCATAGGAAGAAAGGTTGTTTGAAAAGCATTTATCCCACATGTGTTATGTGGAGGTGTCTCTAGTTGTTTAAATAGAAAATCACACTGCATGTATTGTGTCTTAAAGAAAGAACACTTTTAGAAGGCAACGCTTGCATGGTGGACTTGACCCTGATGATGACAGTTGGAGGTGACACTAACATATTTTTAAGCAAAAATTTAAGTGCACCGATGTGGCAAGATGCACCCAACTATTTACACATGGCTAGAACATGTGGTGGGCACATTCCCACTTGGGGAAGTTGTGCGCTAGTTAAAAAATGCAAAATAGCGAGCATGTGACACATGGTGTAGGTCCTGACTAGCAATGAGGTGGTGTAGATGAGTAGATCAACATCAAAACATAGGATCATGACACGTGTCATGATACAATGGTCAGTGCACACCCGCTTGATGAAGATGCATGCTAGATATCAAATGCAGGATTGCGGGATGCTGACATGTGTCAGTGGGCCCCGCTTGGATGATGACTTGGTGGTGATGAAGCAAGTGTTATCCAGGTGATGATGTGGTGAGTTCATGGGCCAATCAGAGGTTGCCACATGGCAAAAATGGTTGGTCAAACTAGGTTGACCCCAAATTTGAAGGGGGTGGATAAAAATAAATAATTATGAAATCTCATTTTAAAATAGTTTTTCAAAAATTACATCTCAAAGATTTTTTAATTTAAATGGGCCTTTTTCCTAAACTTTGAACTTAGGTCACTTAAATTTTTTTATTTTTAAATCTGAAGTTACAAACCTGAATAGTTATACCAAGGGGTACTTTTCGAACTAAGATTTAGGGGGTTTCTGTGGGGCCAACATAGTGATATTATATATCGTCAGAATCATAAGAAGATGAACTTTCCAATAATGGATTTTGTTTCTGCACAAGAATTCATGGGTTCAAGTTATAGCCAGAAATGTGAAATTTGGGGCCTTTTTAGTAAAATGAGCTAAAACTGAAAATGCAGTTGTAGGATTAGTAAAAATTAGTGAAAATGTAGTTTGGGTCAAATTTGGTCACCCATACTCAGTAAAAACTCAATTTCTACAAGCATTTCATAAGGAAGATCATATATTTTTGATGCATAAAGGTTTTTCATCATTCAACAGAGATATTTCAAGATTAGTTACAGAAAAATGATGAAACCAAATTAGATCAGAGTGGGAGAATGGAGAAAGAAGTTGTTCAATTGCAAAAGATTGAATTCCAAGTGGACACATGTTAGGCATAGATTAGATACAGGAATTCATCTTCTCATATATCTTTCTTTCATTGTAGTGGCTGGCAGTTTGTTCTAGGTAATACTAGCAGGGTTCCAGTGTTTTACTATTGAAATCAGGGATTGTAGATGGTTTTGCTTCCTGTCTATTGAGCTGTGCTCTACCAGTGAAGGCCACACATCCACCTCTTGTGTAGATTTTTAGTTCATTCTCATGTGTTGTTTTTTGAGATAAATGGAGATTGATGCTGGATTATGTCAATTATTTAGAGTTTCATTTAGTATTATCAGCTCATGTATTCAGTATTTCCAGGGATGAATATAAAAAGGGATTTACAAGAATTATCTGAGTTTCCTTGTTCTATCTCCTAATTCTTCATATGTCATTAACTTTGTGATTAAATAGATAAGGTTCATTTGATTTAAGGCAGCTTGGATGAGTTGTGTATCAAATTTGTTGTTTCTTTTGACTCAAGGAGTTAGGTAAATGCTTCAGTGTTCTAATGGAGTTTCTGGTTGTATGAAGGGGATATTGCATAAGAATGGGATTTGGGGATTTTAATTGATAAACTTGATTGTAATGCAAACAAGTTAGGTCATCCTGCTGGTAATGACTCCATGTTTCAATAGATAAGGCACTAATCACTAAATTAGATGCAAGCTGATATGAATGTCATTTGCACAAAATCTTTTATTCAAATAATTTCAGTTTTTCATGTCTTGTAGTGATCTGAAAAGATATGACCCTTACTCAACTTATGAATTTCATAGATTTGCATTTAGCTACTATAGATCTATGTTATTGCATGAGTTATTAGGAGATATAAGGGGTTTTCATCTGCATTAATAGGTTCAAATTTATGTTTTAAATGCATTGGTACCATACATCAGAACCTCAAGGTTAACCCACCTAGGTCTTGCAGAGCCTGAAGTGAAGAAGGATTTATGCCTTAAAGTTGGCCTAGGACTCTTGTTAGGTGCATTCATCATAGGAATTGGCTAGGCTTAGATGCATTGGTTTGGTTTCTTGGTCATTTTCAAAATTGTTAAATTATGAGCCAATAGAGACTAAGTACTCACCTACCCCTTTGCATAATAGTTTACACTTGCTATCAAACTCCTCTATCAACTTATCTATTTCTTCATAATGTGTCTCTTTATGGTCCTTTAATGATGATGGTGAAGGAAGGAAACAACTTGAACAACCAACTTTCTATTTACCCTTAGTTGATGTAGATGAGTGGTTTTTATTTTGACTAGTAGAACATGAAGTGTCTATTGACATGGACCAGCTGATGTTATTTGTTGGGGTGCCAGCTTCTTCCTTGTTATGAGGAACAAGGGAGTTACAATATTGTGCAAAGTTTTGGTCCCCAAGTATGGTCTCATTGACCCATGTATGGAAATTTAAGACATTGATGGTAAGTGGAAGGAACAACCCGAATATTGTGAATCTATGGCCTTCTTAATAAGATGTTATATGTTAATTGTAAGTCTAAGACTTGACAAATGGTTTCTTTTACAATTGGTCATACCCCACTTGGCAGAATAACCATGCCTTTAGAGTATCTCTCCTTGTCATCATAAGCTTTAATAGTGATTTTCTTCCTTGGATCAGCAACATCCTTTGTATATCCTAAGGCTTTTACCAAATTTAGTGTGCAAATGTTGAGACCTACCCTACAATCAACCAATGCTCTCTTAAAGTTGTTTGTATGGATAGAGACTTCAATATGCAAAGGAAATTTTATTGGTTGGATGAAAGACATGTCATCTTGGGCTAAAAAAGAGACACAATGAGGAGCCACAAGATTGCTAACCATGTTTTGAAACCTACTCACATCCAGGTCATTTGGCACTAAGACTTTGGTGAGAATTTCTTTATGCTTTAGTGAGAATTGTAACAACTCAAAAATGGAGATATGAGTGGGAGTCTTAAGTAACTAGTTGACCAAATTGTATTTAGGCAAGAGGAAACTCATAGTTGCATTATCAAAATTTGTCACAGGCCCTAGTAAAATGACTTTAGAGGCCTAGTCTTAGGTAACACAATTTGATGATTGTTTCTTATTTTTATCCTTAAATATGATGACATTTAGTGTGTCATCAAATTTAGAGATCATGCTAATGATGTTATTGTAGTGATGTGCATAATTAACCTTATCATGAGGAGGTGCCTTCTAATTAGCTCTAGAGGATTCACCATTTTCGTGACTCATGAAAGGATTCTTGAAGGTCATATGGTCTTCATTATTTATAAGGTTATTTACTTTGATATTTCCATGATTGATTAATTTTTCTATGGCCCCCTTAAGGGCAAGCAATTGTTTGTTAAGTGCCCCTATTTTAGTGATAGGCACAAATGTTTTTGTCATTCCCCACTTTTGTTTGACTTAGGGTTCATAGGGTTTGACCTTGGGTAGTACGATGAGTTTGTTGGCCAAAAGGGTTTTTAAATCACTATCATAAGACACCCTAATAGGTGTATACTCTTTGGGTGTATTGGAAGACTAATATCTTCATGGAGGAGTAGCTTGATTATAAGAAAATTTTTGATTAGATGTTGAGGGAGTTGTCATGTTACGTCGATAAAACAAATGGGCATTATCTTCTCAAAGTTTGTTTGGATTGGTGTTGTTGATGATAGGAGATGGTTGATTTAGAGGGGGTTGAGTTTGAGGTTTGGCATGGTTGGTTTCAACCACCTCATCATTGGTGGTGTTATTGTTTTTGTTTCTCCACCACAATTTTTGTTTGTCAGTGGACCAATTAGAGGAATTGTGATTCTATGTGGAATTTTTGGAGAAACCCTTACCATCTTTAAATCATTTACTAATGTCATTGTTTATCAAGGTTTCTTCTACCTTAGCAAAATTTTCTAAGGTTCTTAAAATTTTTAGGCCCTTGGAGTTGGAGCCAGTAATTCATGGGTTTTGAGAGACTATTGATGAAGATGTTGGTCTTCTCTTTGTCCTATATGTCTCTATGATACTTGGAAAATGTGTGTCTCCACTATTGTAGGAAGACCTTGAATGATTCACCAAGAAGTTGTTTCGTGTTACACAAATTGATCATTGTAACTTCCCTTTTGATGTTATAGGGATATTGGGTGATAAAAATGTAAGCCAATTGGTCAAAGTTTTTAATGTTGGAGGGTAGCTTGGAGAACCACTCCATGGTTAGCCCCCTAAGGCTCCTAGGAAAATAATGCATTAGGTAAGTCATGTCATGGAAAAACTCCATACTTAGGGTATAGAATTGTCTAAGGTGATCTTGTGGATTTGAGATACAAAAATATTTATCATATTTTCGTAACTACATATTTTGAGGGAAAGGTGTGAAGGTAATGCTTTTATCAAATGGAAGAGGGCATATCTTTTTGAGGCTAAATTTTGTAGGTTGTTTTCTTTCTTGCTTTATCCTTTCCATTTCCAATTGTAAGTCTTGTAATTTTTGTGTGATAATATCTAAGGGTGTCTCTTCTATTAGAATTCTTTAGAATAATTGAGAGGGGAGCGGGGTGGGGGGGGTGAATCAGTTATGCAAGGTCCAAATGCCCTAATAATACTTTTTCACAAATTATAGTGAATCCATAAAAGTTTCATCCATCCAAGCTTAGATCAATCATCCTAGCAAATTACAGTAAATCAATATGCAGAGATAAAACATGCAAGATCAACACATGACACAATGATTGACGTGGAAACCCAATTTGGGAAAAACCACTAGTAACATGCTACTTAATTCTCACTCTTCTAAAGTGATGTCCTGTTAAAAGCTTGCCTTGTTAAAGGCTTACAACACATTGTTAAATGTGACCTTGTTAGAGGATTTCACCATACTGGTAGGAATGGGCCTGATCAAAGGACTTTAGAACATTTGCTTGGAATGTCACCAACATATTTTGCAGATTTCATATCACACTTTAGTTCAGTCTTTTTGCTTGGCTTTGATCACTTCAGCTCTGACAGCTTGTCATCTCAAGCTTTACCTCCTTGAGTTTTCTTACTCTTCATACCAATGCAACCATACCTGTGGTCATCTGTTGAAGTAGAGTAACTGTTCTTTCTTACTCCTTAGCACCTCCTTCAACACTTTATTCTTTCATGCTTGACCTCTTCTTCTTTGCTTCATGATCTTATGACTCCTTAAATAGAAATCTGGATTGCCTTTGCCACTCGATTCTCCCTTTCCAATTTTAGGGTTTCAAATGGATTAGGTAGGATACAATGTATCTACTCCATATCTTGCTCTTATTTAGAAACTTCATCTAGAGTCCAATTGTATTCTCCAAAAATGTTCTACATGGTGTTTTGTGCCACCAACTCATCACTCTTATTTCTATTTAATTCATAGAATTCAAGATAACAACCTTGTCAGCTTAGATCTGATGAATCTTCAATTTTTGAAATAATGCAGCATCTTAGCACTATTGGTTTACTGATGCTCGACACCTCTATGATACTCAGCACTTTTATTTGCTCGACACTTGTATCTACTTAGCACTTGTTTCTGCTCGACACTTGCTTTTGCTCGGCACTTGTATCTACTCGGCACATGTATCTGCTCAATACTTGTTGAAGTTCACTCGGCACTTACTAAAGTTGAACTTGCTTGGCTTCAACTTGGAATCTATTCAGCACTTACTAGCTTGCTTGGCTCTTTCTTTCTAATGAACTTAGTTAGGCTTTACAAATGACTTAGCTAAAACCTTACATCTTTGATGTGTTTCAATGTGCCCATCCTCTGTGTCTTAGAGTATGTTATCAATACACTTTTTCATCAATGGCTTAGCTGATCCTTCTACTTCATTACAACATCATAACTTCAACCTTTCTCTAGGTGTTCTAGTTACATCTTATTGATTGCCTCCTCCTTGTCAATCAATCAATTGATAGTATTTGGATCACTAAAGCAATTTTCATTCCTGCAAGTAGCAAGTTTGACATCAATGATAAAACAATGATTGAGAACATTCTTTACTAGTTCCATTACTTTTTATGTATGATCTCTTCAGTCATTTCCAACAATCTCCCTCATGAGCTTTTCAATCATTTTCAACAATCTCCCTCTTTGGCATTGATGGCAAACCAAACTAATCAATTGATCAACTTAGATACCACCAAGATTGTATACATTGTCTGCTACTTTCTTGATTGCTACATCCTTACTACTAATCTCATATATCTCCCTCTTTCTTATATATCTCCCTCTTGGTTTGTATCGACCATTTTCTTGCATATTTCTCCCTCTTTGACATAAATGCCAAAGATGGAGCATCCTTGATATACACAATATAAGCTCTGGCTATGATGTCTTCTCCCTCTATCACCATGCTTGTGATTGATTTGGAGTTTCTGCTCCTGCTATCATCCTTTGCATCATTCTTCTAATATTTCAATGATTTGTTCCTATTGATGCAGGGCAGCTACCTTATTGCTTTAAACTTCTTGAGTTAGGGGCATTACCCCCAACTTGCCTCTAAGCTATTCATAAGCATCGTTGGGCAATGGTTTGGTGAAGATATCTGCAGTTTGTTCCTTTGTATGAATGTACTCCAACTTCACTTGTTTGTCTTCTACCAATTCTTTGACATAGTGATACTTGATTGCAATATGCTTAGTTTTTGCATGCATTACTGGATTTTCGGATATGTTTATAGCACTTGTATTATCACAATACAATATCACAGGTTTAGTTACCTCTTCTTTCAATCCTTTCAATAGATGTGTGAGCCACACAATGTTTGTGCAATTAACTGCTGCTGCCACATATTCTAATTCTGCAATGGAATGGGAAGTGCATGTTTGTTTCTTGCTAGTCCAAGTAACTAGCCTTTTACCTAAAAATAATGCACCTCCACTTGTGCTTTTTTTGTCATCAATGGTGCCTCCCTAATCTGCATCTGTATATGCATTAAGCTCAAACTTCTCATTCTTTTTGTAATATAGACCAAAGTTATCAGTTCCTTTGAGATACCTCATTATTCTTTTTACTACTATGAGATGATTTTCTTTGGGATCAGCAAAGAATCTAGCCACTATTCCAACTGCTAATGCTATGTCCGGTCTGCTAATGCTATGTTTGGTCTACTATGTACAACATATTGTAGTTTTCCAATCATGGATCTATACATTGTTTGATTGACTTTAGCTGATACATCATTTTTGGATAGCTTATTTCATATTGCCATTGGTGTGCTAACTGGTTTGGACTCCTCCAATCCAAATGTTTTAAGTATCTCTTTGATGTATTTTGATTGTTTCACAAATATACCATGTTTTAGTTGATGTACTTGCAATCCAACAAAAAATTTGATCTCTCCAAACATAGACATCTCAAACTCATGTTTCATTTTGTCAGCAAAGCCTTTGCAAAGCACTTCCTTTCCTCCAAAAATTATGTTATCCACAAAGATTTAAGATACAATAATATCCTTACCTTCTTTTGATTTGATGTACATGTTGCTATTATCATTAGTTCTTTCAAATCCTATTTGCACTAGATACTTGTGAAGTCTCTCATACCATGCTCTGGGTGCTTATTTCAAACCATAGAGTGCTTTATGTAATTTACAAACCATATCCATGTTGACAAGTAGGAGATGATTTCCACAGCTAGTCAAATTGTGATGTGAATATCAGGATTTAACTGTGTGATTTTTGGGTCATCGAGTTTGACTCAAAAATCACACAGTTAAATCCTGATATTCACATCACATATCCATGTTGTTTTCATCAACAAATCCCTCTGGTTGTTCAATATAGACTTCTTCTTCTAGTATACCATGCAAAAAAGCAGACTTTACATCCATCTGATAGACTTTAAAACCTTTATATGAAGCATATGCAAGTAAAGTTCTTACTCCTTCCATTCTAGCAACAGGGGCGAATGTTTCCCCATAGTCTAATCTTTCTTCTTGAGCATAACACTTGCATACTAGTCTAGCTTTGTTTCAAGTAATCTCGCCATTCTCATCTAACTTATTTCTGAATACCCACTTGGTGCCAATCACATTCTTGTCAAATGGTTTGGGAACCAAACTCTAGGTTTTGCTCTTCTTTATTTGATCAATCTCTTCTTCCATAGCTTTATACTAGTCATCATCTCGTAACGCACCATATACTATTTTAGGTTCAAATTTGCTGATTAGACATGATTCATGTCTTAGTCTATTCCTGTTCATTGGTCTTGCATCTTTGTCACCAATTATCTATTTAGTAGGGTGATGTCTTTTTACATATTTGGATAATCTTAGTTCTATCCTTGTTTCCAAGTCTGATCTTTCAAATTTAGGGTCACTATGCATTGAGTTGTCAGATTGTTCCTCATCTCTTTCATGTGTAATGACTTCAGGATCAGATTGTGCATTTCTTTCATTCTGTAACTCAGCTTCTGAATGTAACTCAACATTCATTGGTTGTGACTCAACTGAAACTAAAATTTGTGGTTGAATTTCAATTTGATTGACAGCATCCTCGTCAATAGGCGTTCCTTCATGAGAATACACAAAGGTTTTCTATTCATTCATTCTCTTTGGTTCTTAAGCTTGGACTTCTATATGTTCATCAAAGTTTACATTTGTACTTTCCACAATTTTGTTAGTGTTAATATTCAAACACTTATAAGCTTTACTTCTAGTGGAGTAACCAAGGAATATACCTTCATCACTTTTGCAACAAATTTCCCATTTCTAGCATCTTTAAGGATAAAGCATTTGCAATCAAATACTTTGAAATGTTTTACATTGGGTGAGTGACCATACCATAATTCAAAAGGTGTTGTATTAGTACCTTTCTTAACTTGTACTCGGTTCAGTATATGAACAGCTACACTTATAGCTTATCTCTAGTATTTTAGAGCAACAATATTTTCCATCATTAATGTTCTGGCACAGTCAATCATAGATCTCTTTCTTCTCTCAACAATTCCATTCTATGGGGGAGTTCTAGGAGTTGACGTTTGTCTTTTGATTCCTTTTTCATTAAAAAATATCTTGAATTCATTTGACATGAATTCACCACCTCTGTCTGATCTCAAGCATTTCAAACTTTTTCTTGTTTCCTTTTCAAGTCTAGCCACATACCACTTAAACATTTGAAAAGCATTAGATTTTTGCTTTAAGAACATAACAGCCATCATCCTAGAATAGTCATCAACAAAAAACATTATGCATTTATCTCCTTTATAGCTTTGTACTTCCATTGGACCAGATAAGTCAGTATGAATTAACTCAAGTACTTCTTTAGATGTATGGTTTTTACTTTTGAAACTTGACTTTGTCATCTTTCCTAGCTGACATTGTTTGCACATGATATTATCAGGTTTCTTCAATTTTGGTAAACCTCTAACTTTCTTCATTTTACTGATATTGACTAGATTGTCAAAGTTGACATGAAATAGCCTTTTATGCCATAACCATTCATCATCAAATTTTGCAACAAAACAAGAAACATCATCCATATCAAGATAAAATAGATTACTTCTTGTTTGATCTCCTTTTCCTATCAATTTACCATTAGTATCATATATTTTTGCAGTTTTGTTTCTAAATTCTACTTTGCATCTTACATTGTCTAATTGTGAGACACTCAGCAAATTGTAGTTTAATCCTTCAACATAGTATGCATTATCACATGAAATTTGTTCTATGATCTTAATGGAGCCTTTTCCTTTTATTTGACATGGAACATCATTACCAAATCTAACACTATTTCCATCATACTGAGTAAAGTTAACAAACTTACTTTTATCTCTTGTCATGTGATGTGAAGATCCACTGTCTATGATCCATCTATCATTTTTGTTCATACATGTTATCAGTGCTATAGGTTCTTCATCATCAGGTTGATCCTTCATGGCTACATAAACAACTTCATCATCATTATCATTAGAATTCTCTTCGGCAATATAACACTTCTTACCTTTATCTTTGTAATCTTTCTTATCATCTTCTCTTCTATATTTGTACTTGTTGCCTTCCTTGTCTTTTTTTGTGTACACCTTGCAGCAAAATGTCCTATTTCATTGCAATTGAAACAAATGATAGGCATCTCACCTTTGAATTTTCCTTTGCCTCTGTGAAATCTTCTAGCTCGCAATGCTTCCAATTGTTCCACATCTTCCTCATCAGTGCTACTGTCACTGGATACATATTTCATTTTTCTTCCTTTCTTTGATTTCACCTTTTCAGCATCTTTTAGTGATAGCTTGGCCTTGAAAGTAGACTTAACATTCTCAGGTCTATAGTTATCAAAGTTGGATAACTCAAATGCAGTTAGTCTTCCCATTATACCTTCAAAACTTAGATTGTTTCCTGGCACACATCTCAGTTCTTGTATTGTTGATACTCTAATAGCATAGATAGGGAGCAAGGTTCTTAAGAACTTACTATTAACAATATCTTCATCTAATTGACCACTCTTGAACATCTTATTGCACTTACCACTTCCTTTATTCTTGCGCCATACTGAGCAACATTCTCATTTTGCTCCATTTTCATATCATCAAACTTTCCTCTGAGGCTTTCTCTTTTTGCTCTTTGGACATTCTGATCTCCTCCATAGATGTATGATAGGGCTTTCCACATTTTGAATGTAGTGTCACATTCTTTGATATCATCAAATTCAGCATAGTTGAGTGCAGAAGCAATTTCCAGTATTGTTTGATTGTGTTCCTATTTGTTTTTCAAATCTTCTGCAGTAAGAGTACCAGTTGGATCAACATGTTCAGTAATAATTGAATTTTGGGCATAATCTCCTATGGATCCATGATTTAGCTTCATCAAACTTTTCCATGAAACAAAGTTGTCTTTATTGAGCTTGGGAACTTCTCTCTTAGGCATTCTGATCTTTTCTGCTTATAGTCCCTTTAAACTAAATCAGCAGTTTGGCTTTGATACCAATTGTTAAAATTCTTTAGAATAACTGAGAGAAGGGGGGGGGGGAGGGGGGGGGGGGGGTTGAATCAGTTATCCAAGGTCCAAATGCCCTAATAATACTTTTTCACAAATTATAATGAATCCATAAACTTTTCATCCATCCAAGCTTAAATCAATCATCCTAGCAAATTACAATAAATCAATATGCAGAGATAAAACATGCAAGATCAACACATGACACAATGATTTAAGTGTAAACCCAATTTGGGAAAAACTACCAGTAACATGATACTTAATTCTCACTCTTATAAAGTGATGCCTTGTTAAAGGCTTACAACACACTGTTAAATGTGACCTTGTTAGAGGATTTCACCATACTATTAGGAATGGGCCTGATCAAAGGACTTTAGAACATTCACTTGGAATGTCACCAACATATTTTGTAGATTTTAGATCACATTTCAATTTAGTCCTTTTGTTTGGCTTTGATCACTTCAACTCTGACAGCTTGTCATCTCAAGCTTCACCTTCTCGATTTTTCTTACTCATCATACCAATGCAACCATATCTGTGGTCATTTGTTGAAGTAGAGTAACTGTGCTTTCTTACCCCTTAGCATCTCCTTCAGCACTTTATGCTTTCATGCTTTACCTCTTCTTCTTTGCTTCGTGACCTTATGACTCCTTAAATAGAAATTTGGATTGCCTTTTCTGCTCGATTCTCCCTTTCCACTTTTAGGGTTTCAAATGGATTAGGTAGGGTACAATGTATCTACCCCATATCTTGCTCTTATCTAGAAACTTCATCTAGAGTCTAGTTGTATTCTCCAAAAAAATTCTACATGGTGATCTATGCCACCAGCTCATCACTCTGATCTTCTATTTAATTCACATAATTCAAGATAACAACCTTGCCAGCTTAGATCTGACGAATCTTCAATTTTTGAAATAATGCAGCAAATCAGCACTATTGGTTTACTGATGCTCGGCACCTCTGTGTTACTCGGCACTTTTATTTGCTCACCACTTGTATCTACTCAGCACTTGTATTTTCTTGACACTTGTATCTACTCAGCACTTATATTTGCTCAACACTTGTATTTGCTCGGCACTTTTTGAAGTTCACTCGACACTTACTAAAGTTGAACTTGCTCAGCTTCAACTAGGAATCTGTTTGGCACTTACTAGCTTGCTCAGCTCTTTCTTTCTACTGAACTTAGTTAGGCTTTACAAATGACTTAGCTAAAACCTTACATCTTTGATGTATTTCAGTGTGCCCATTCTCTATGTCTTAGAGTATGTCATCAATACACTTTTTCATCAATGGCTTAGCTGATCCTTCTACTTCATTACAACATCATAACTTCAACCTTTCTCTAGGTGTTCTAGTTACATCTTATTGATTTCCTCCTCCTTTTCAATCAATCAATTGATAGTATTTAGATCACTAAAGCAATTGTCATTCTTGCAAGTAGCAAGTTTGACATCAATGAAAAAACAATGATTGAGAACATTCTTTACTAGTTCCATTACTTTTTATGTATGATCTCTTCAGTCATTTGCAACAATCTCCCTCATGAGCTTTTCAATAATTTCCAACATCTTCTTCATCTCTTTTTAGATTGGCCATATCAAAGTTAGATGATAATTTTGCACCTTGTTGTGCTAATGGTAGTATGTAGTGTTCTTTGTGTTTCTCAAGTATCTTTTCCATGATATCGACAAGTTTAGGATTTTGTTGAAAATCTTCAATTTTAGTTTCAATGTTCTTTTCATCCCATATGTTAGATGAAACCATTTTGGCAAAGGGTAATGAACTTTTATTGAATAGGGTTGACTTGTGAGTAACTACGCTTGGTGAACAATCTATTGGGGTAACAGGTTCAATGAGATCTAGAGGTTTTGGGTGTTTGATGGTTTTGATGGTTATTCCAGCCCTTGCTTGTAGAGATGATCATTTTGGCTTCATGGTTACACTAGTTTTATGGAGTGGCATGAGAAGTGAATAGGATTCCTCTAACTATTATGCATTTTCATACTATGAGGGTTTTTTTTTTTACCATGATTTATTTAGAGTCACAAGCTAGGTTGGACAAGGTGTTTGGAAATATCGATAGGATAAGTTCACTCTCATGAAGTCAGGTAGGAAATGGATGTGTGTCTTCAAATATTTTTGGCTTGATATAAAAAATGAAGTAATGAGGACTATTGGATTAATAATAATGTTTGTAGCTTTGCTTGTTTCAAAAATGGTTTTGATCAATTTCAAGATCTCTCAATCTAGAAAATATCAATGGGAAAAAGGGTATCAAAATCCATCATTCATTTTCAAATGTCGTGTACATAGATTGCATCTATTTTAGGTTCTTTCTCAGATGTTTCATAGGATTGATTAAATGCACTATTTCATTGATCGTATGTGCTATTTAAATGTTCAAATCCATTATTTTATCTATCATATGCATTGTTATGCAAGGCAAATGTACTATTCAAAGCTTCAGATGCATTGTTTTGTAGTTATATGCACTATAATAGAGTTCAAACATGTTGCATAATTATCTAGATACATTGTTTAGAGTGGTAGATGCATTGTTTTAGAGTCTTTTAATGATGTTCTAGTTTTGAACTTGGCTTCTCATTGTCAGTTTATAGTTACATCATTTGGAAGGACTATGATTCAAACTAGAGTTTGCTATTAAATTTTTAAAACACATCCAATCACAATAGTAGAAGCCACAATAGAATATAAAATCACATGCACTTAAAAAATAGAAGAAAAGGGCTTCCTAACAAGGTTGTCTTGAGCTAGTGACTAGTGGATTTTAGTTTTAAACCATCAATGTTTGGATTTACCTCTCTTGTAATAGAGAGCTTCCCACCAACACTAAGAAGGTTTGGCACAATCCCTTACAAGACTATTAGAGGAAGGCTATGTTCCAAATATAGGTGGCTTTCATTCAATTAGGAATGTAAGATTGGGAGGCATTCCCTATCATAAACAAGTCAATTTGACAACTCTAAGAGAGTGGGAGCATATCCCTATTTTTCTAACCTTCCAAACACAAAAAACAAGTTTTTTTCAATTCCAAGCCCTTAAATACAAGCAACAAAGGGACTCCTACTTAAACTATGTGTTTGTTCTTTCCTTGTTTGACTGTTACTAACCCTCACAGAAGGTTTGGCATTCTAATCAACTCTCCTAAGTTGAGAGCATAGGCCTACTTCTCATTAGCTCAGTGAGGTCAAATGTACTACTTACAATAGGTTATCGATTTAAAAAAATCCAACAATCTAATTCATGAGGGTTTAGATATACATATCTATTTTAGAGCTAGCAAAGGCTAGGTGCATTTTTGAGGATCTTCATTCCTATCATACATTTCTAGTAGCCTTAGAGTTCTTTTCAACTTAGATGAGGTCTACAAACAATCAAAAATTAGATCTAAACATTAGATGTGAAGGTTAATAGCTCTTATTATATGTATGACAGAAAACAAAATATGCATCATAGAAAGTGGTATATGTGCTATAAGAATCTTCAAATGCACTATAAAAATGAGAAAATGTATTATGACAATAAGAAAATGTGCTGTAAAAATGATGGAATGTTCTATAAGAATGATTAAATGCACTATAAGAATGAGAGAATGCTTAGTAGAATGCTTCAAATGCATTAAAAGATTGGGTGGAAGTGTTAAAATAGTATGAAAATCATCGCTGCATCAAGGGAGTGGTAGATCTGATATTCATGAGCTTGGAAACATCTTTGAAAGTTTTTTAATCTCATTATGAAGCATCTCACACACTATAAAACCTAGAGAAGGTCATATCTGCACCAAAAACTAGAGGAAAAAAAAGATCTAAAAGAAAAATAATAGATTAGCAAGAAAACTTGAAGAATAATGAGGCTTTAATACAAAGCCCCATGCTGGCCAACATTTTGTACATGATGTATTCACATATTCATGAAACTTTAATGCAGAGCACAGATAAAATGACAACAAACTCTACTAAACCCAAGAAACCATTGTCAAAATGTAAACTCTACGAACATCCCATGTTTCCCTAATTACAATAGCTAAGAATGCTCATAGACCAGCATTTCACTGATAGTTCTAGAATGAGAGTATGCTTAAAATGAAGATCTACTAGTATTTATGCAAGATCTAATATGAAAATGTAGATTATATGTGTGTAACAGCTCTTAGAATACTATCAAAATGGATGTATAATGAGTTAAACATATGTTAAAATGATACTAAATAATATGAAAACAAAGCTAAAATGCTATCAAAATAACAAAATCTTGCTAGAATAAAAATGCTAATACACTCAATATGACAACTCTAATATGCCTATAATGCAAATGCCTAAAAATTGGATCCCTTTTCTGTTGAATTATCCTTCTATTTATAGGATTTTAGAAGAGGTTGGGGTAAGAATCTAGGTTTTATCTTTGACTAGTGAATAGATGTGAAAATGAAAATATCTCATAAGAGATAAGTGGAAGAGTCCAAAAGACTTGATTTTGAGGATAAATGAGGATTTTTCCAATTCTTTTAAATGTGAAATGAGGATTTTCATTTTTGTGAGGATAAATGGATTTAATAAAAGTTCCATTTAGTTTCAAAAGTCTATTTTTTTCCTTCTTCCTTTTGAATTTCATTTTATGATTTTGAATTATTTTTCTCCTCTTTTTGAGGTTAGTTTAGGTCTTATTAATTTGATAGATGATTTAATTGATTAATTACCTCATGTAATCTTTAATTTAAAGTCTTTTATCTTCCTCTCAATTTGCATTGTTAAATCAAGATTTGTGGTGTTTTAAGTCTTTGCCAATTTTTGGGTGCCTATAGATATCATCAACAAATATTTTGTTGGAAATAAAAATACAAAAGTAAGTTCTTAGAGCAAGGAGGTGAATCAATGCTTAAAGCTTTGTCTCTAAAACATATCACCAACATCCATCTCTTAAATTAACATGTAAACTAAAATAACATAACATGCATCACATCTATAGCATAAAGTAAATAACATATGACATAATAAATTGGTTACCTAGAAAACCTCCAATGAGAAGGTAAAACTCGATTGGGGATGACACCAACAAATCTTCACTACTACAATTGTAAAGTGTGGCCTATTATAGCTACAATGTATTTGATCATAATATATGATCTACCCTATGAAATTTCTACCCTATTAAAAATTTACAAGGGCTATTAAGTCTCAACTTGTTAAAGGATTTAAACATACAATAAAGCAAGCACACAATTAAGATATTTACAATAGCTTGTTAGGACTACTTAATTAAGACATTTTCTCTATATCACCTATTAGAATGATTCAGCACCATGATCCTTTAGTTAATACCTTTCTGCTTGATGTTAGATCTTCTCTTTACTAATTAAACCTTGATCTTCCTGATCAGATATGTCTCCTCTATCCTTTCAATTCTATACTTTATTCTTCTAAACCTGATCATGAAAGCATAGCTCTGTCATAGCCATCTTAGCCACCATGAGTGCTCTGACAACTCTTACCATTCATCTCGTCACACACATACAAACCCTTTAGGGTTTTCCTTGTTAAATAAGCATTAGTGGTGATGGATTTGGTTAGAATCAATAGTTATAGTTGGTGCATATTTCTATCTTAAGCTTCCCTTTTTCTGATTGGTTGCATGTACTGCATAGGGATTCATAATATACCTCCATAATTATCTTTCATAATCATAAAATATGATTATGCTAGCCCAAAAATGGTTTACATAGAAGTTTGTGCCATTAGAGAAACTATTCCAAAAACTATTCATTTGGCATCCAAAGACTTTGATGCTTGGCCTTTACTATGATCCTAATGTTGTAACTCAACTTCTAAATAGCTCAACACTCTCTATTTACTCAAGACCTAAATCACTTGACATGTATAGACTACTCAACAATTGAGATATTTGACACTAACTATCCATATTTCTTAGCATGTTTTGGTCACTCAGCTCACACTAATTGCTTGGCTCACTCGAATCACTCAGCATACACTATGTACTTAGCTTGTAGTGTAATTCTACTAGATTATGACTAAATTTTTTGTCACTGCCTTGTCAAAACCAATCTGAGATTAACAATCTCCCCATTTGACTTGAGTAGAAAAATAACTTTTTCATGGCATATACATCCTTACTCTATGCATAAGTTAGAAAATATATTCTTCATTACTTGGCTCATGTACAAAACTTCAAAAAAATTAAAAATTTGCAAAATTGTTATTTCTCCAATACTTTATTACTCCCCCTGAGTAAATGTTTTGTTTCTATTTCTTGTCGAATACTCAGACTAAGTAGATATCTACCTTGACAAACATTTTTCTTCAAAATTTCACAATCCCCCTTTTTTGACACTATGTCATTTGGGTTGTACACTAACTATGTGTTTGTCTAGAAATGACTTGTGAAGCTCCAAGATTATCTTTAGTTTTGCATCCTAGTTGTTGCAGGCTACCTCTAGAGAGTGAAATTGTATGTCTAGCTGGGTACCAAGCTCAAATAAGCCTTCATGTATTGAAACATGAGAATCTTTTTTCATCAAAGTTTCTACATAGGTTATTTCCTTATGCAATACTTCCATGTGAGGAGTTAGCATTGACTAGATATTGATCAGAGTAGATTTGATATTAGCATCTATTTGTTGCAACTTAGCAAGCCTACTTTGAGTCATTAGTAACCTCTGAAAGTGTATCTAACTTTGACTAGGAGATAGTTTTAAAGTATTACCTATGAGATATAGATCTCCTTGTAGCTAGTTAATAGCCCTTTGGGTCTTGTGTGTGAATAATTCAACATTGCATAACTTAGTGTATAAGGAGAAGATGTTATGTAACACTATATTCACACTTTCCATCTTGGTTTCTAGATCAACCTCTCTAAGTGCAATAGCACTAGATATCTTTTCCAGTACCTTGGTATGAAACTTTCTTTTTGACCATTCTAATAATTTCACATTAGAATCTAGGTCTTCATCTTTTATCTTGTCCACAATAGTGAAAATTTTCTCTATGATAGGCTTATTTTCATTTGGTTCTAGGAGGCTAAAGGCATCAAAAAATATGTCTTTTGGTTCAATAATGATTGTGTTCAAATCAAAATTTGGGAGCTCAATCACTTCATCTAAACTTACATCCTCAAATGATGGAACTTCAACACTCATGGGTGTGCTGGAACTCAGTCTTGATATTTGTAGTGGTGTATCCTAGCTACTCGGCCTCTAAAGAGTTTGAGTGCTAAGAGGAGATGTAGAAACTGACAATGTGACTAGTGTTTGTATAGCAATATGTTCCTCAGGCTTAGTAGTCAATTCCAACTCTTCAGTCTTGTCATCTTCCTCCTATCCTATTTGCTTCTTGGCCTATGTCTACTTCAGTTCCATCCTTCTAAATAGTTACTATTTATGATAAACCTATATTTTAATGTTCCTAAAGGTTGTGCTTCTACCTCGTTCATCTAAAACAAAATTGTGGGCATTGTAGATGGTGTCACTTGTTTAGCCTCTTGCTGATCCTAGTTTACACTTTGATCTTTTGAAAGATCCTATGAGTCCTTTTCTTTCAACTCTCTAGATTATGGGGGCACACTTGATGTGTCTTTTGGTTTCTCCCGTACATATACAATTTGTGCCTTTTGAAATTCATCATCTCTCACCAATATAGGATTTGTGTATAGAATTTTTGAATTGGTAGAGTCCTATATGATTTTCTTCAAGTCATCCCCAGACAAAGGATTCACATTCTGTGCTGAATTATCAAAAGCATCCTTGATAATAACAAATGAGTCTTGTTGACTCTCTTTGTCTACATGTGGAGGACTGGCACTCAACACTTGTACATCATGTACATCCTACTACTCATCTTCAGCTTTGGCCTCCTCTTCTTTTCCTTCACTACCTTCCACATCAACTTCCTTGATTAGGTTTTCATCCTTGTCTTTCACTTCCTCATTCTTCTCAGGTTCTTACCTTTCTTGCTCACCTTTCTCACTAATTTCTTGAGTGAATAACCCATAGACATATTTCCAAATCGATGTACTTTTGTTTACCACATCTTCTATATTTTTTTTTAAAATATGGAAAGCTCTATATTTGGGGGAAAATTTACTTGTATTCTTTTCCATAGCTTTGTAAATCATTTTTAAATCTAATTTAGGCATAACTTTGGCTAGTGTTGTTTCCCTAATTTATCTTTGTGTTTTTAATTTGTATTTCCATTTATGGTTAGCTTTATTATAAAGACTTTTAGGTAAAGAGTTGGAAATTTCTAGAGGAGTTGTCTTGAATGTAACCATCATGTCATAAATGGCCTCCACAACTTTATTTTTATCAACTTTTCCTAGCTTATCAAAATCTACATGTGTGAAACCAAATAAATATTCATTTGTAGTAATGTTTTCACACAAATTATCAATATCAAAAGAGGGATTATGGATTACCACCTTGTATTGAATCAAGTCATCTGACTCTATCTTCTCATCTTCTAAATCTATCTAAGTTGTGCATTTCTTTTGTAGTCTTTTGTAGGTCTTCATAGTAGGGTCACTCAGCTTTGTTGTCTTAGTTGCTCATTTTCCTTTAGGCTTTATCACTTTTGTAGCCTAAATAGTGTCTTGTCTTGTGCTTGAACTAGTTATAGGTACAACTAGATTCTACTACAGCTTCTTTATAGACTTCTTAGCTTTCTCCACTGTCTGCTCCTTTGCTTTCCCCTTCTTGGCATTTTCTTTAGGTGCTTCCTCAACTTCTTCTCCCTTGGCACATTCTACATATTCACCCATGCCTTGTGTCAATTATAATGGGGCTTGACCTCTTTCTTCCCCTTCTTCTTCTTCTTCATCATCTTCTTCACCTTCTCCAACTTCACAAAATCACTCTTTCACCTTTTTAACTAGTTTGTTATTCTTCCTAATAATTGTAACTATCTTTAAATCAATTTTTATCCTATATTTGGCTTTGTCATAGTTTCCAAATGAGGTTAAAATATTGTCAATGTGTTTTCTAATAAATTTTTTATTAGTGTAGAGGCTTAATCCATGTTGATCTCATATGGCAAGGGTTTCATCCATCTGACCCTAGGTTTTGTTGCTTGCACATATGTGTGGTCTATGTTCACTAAGAAACAAACATCATCATAATGTTGTTCCACTAATGGTACAAGAATCCTCAATTTTTTCTTCATGGATTTCTTAAAATACTCAAGGTAACTAGTCACCACTGTCTCAAAGTTGTCTTCAAGTTGCTGAATAAATTCTAAAATCTACTGTGCAATTGTCCTGTTAGTATTCCAAGAAACTTTTCCAAAGGTGGGGAATTTTTTTTTGTTGATGTCAAATTGGTTTTGACAAGTGAGTGTCAAAAAAATTAAATTATTTACTTAGTTCATTCTTAAAAAGTAGTACATGTCAAGCACAACATATATATTAGACCATGCCAAGCTCATAGTGAGTGTTGAGTCACTCATGTGCCAACTTACTCAAGTTTTGAGTATACAGTCTATGCCAAATGATTCATGAGCTGAGTAAATAGTGGATGTTGAGTGATAGAAATTATGAGTCATAGTATAAATATTAGCACATCCCGAGTATCAAAGACTTTAGATTTTGAGTGAGATAGCTTTGAAATATTTTTTTGTAATGGCACAAACAACTATGCAAATTATTTTTGAGCTGACTTAAGGACAAGTTATGATATTTTGGAGATAAGGATGAATCTGAAGTTTGATTCCCTATGCAATTAAATGTAGCCAATAAGAAAATAAGAAGGATTAAGTGAAAAAATGGAAGAATCTCAGTCATAGATTCATACCTAACCCTAAGTCACCAAAGTCTGAGGAGGAAAAACCCTAAACTCTCTAGCAATTGTGTAAGGTGTTGAAGGAGTGAGGAGAGAAGTTTGCATACACAAACAGTGTTGGATACAATTGTTCAATTGTGTGTTGTCTTTGATGTTACACAAATGTCATATCATTTATTAGTCAGAGTCTACCAAGCTCAGTTGGTCAGCAAGGTAGAAGGCAGAGTCTACCTAGCTCAAAAGGTTAGCAAAGAAGGTTTATAGTGTCTACCAAGCATTCTTAGGCTTTACCTTGTGCAAACAGTTGTTACCAAGATTTCAAGGTTAAGAAAGATAATTCAGTCTCTACTAAGCTTACTCGGTAATCAAAGGAAAATATGGCAAAGAATAGTTCTTACTGAGTTCACTCGGTAGCAAAAGGATTTTTTCGATTTTGTTGTGTTATCCGAGTTGAGATGGTTAACTTAGGAAATTGTTTCTAGAGTAGTGTTTATCAAGCTGGATTGGCCAATGAAGGATTTCATTATTTTGTGAAATAAAGTTTATTTGTTTAATGTAATATTTGTAGCTGACTAATGTATGGTTTATATGTAAATGTAACTTGTGAATGAGCTGACTTGATAATCTAAATGGTATATATAAGAGGTCAATTTAAAAATTCTAAGTGTGTGTTGGATTTGATGTGATATGAATGTGAAGGAGGACTGATTATTGTGAGATAAAATTTTGAAGGATGATTAGAGATCATTGAGGAAGAAACAAAGCTATATTAGATCAAGGAGGATCTAATGGTACATAATAGAGATCTATAATCAAAAAATTTAGTTGCATCATATTCAAGTCAATTCATTATTACTTTCTAATGTTTGTAATAGTGATTTCAAAATCTCTTAATAGAGTTGGTTTAGCAACCATTTTGTAAATCCTCTAATAAGGTGACAATTTAGTTGAATTTTTCTAAAGACCTCTAGCAAGGCCACTCTTAATAGGGTGATTAAATCCTCTAATAAGGTCACACCTAACAGTGTGTTTTTGTAACCTTTAACAGGGTTGGCTCCTAATAGGGCTCACTTTAGAAGAGTAAAAATTGGTAGGTAGTTACTTTGTGGTTTTTCTGATATTGGGTTTCCATGTTAAATCTAGTGTCTCTTGTGTTCATGTTATTTTCTTTTGTGTGGATGTCAATAATTGTGAATGCTTATAGATAAGTAACAAGATAATCTACCGAGTTGCAACAATTTTTGTGAATGTTAGCCAAGTGATAATAGAAAGAAAATTTTTGACATCTAAGGCATTTGTGGATTTTTTTTTGTGGTAACTAATTCACCCCTCCTCTCAGTCACTCCATCTATAATTCCAAAAAAAATAGACCATTAATGGTGACTAAGTAGTTACAAACTAAGACAACATTATAGAATTAGTTAGAGTAGAATAGAGGATAGAAAAGAGTATACAACAAAGAGACATCTAATCAAGAAGGATCAAGAAGAAAATCATTTAGTGTTTATCTATCATCAAACAAGCAAGTGCTAACTGAAGGATCAAAGCTAGGACATTCTAATAGGTGATTCTAGTCAAAATCTCTGAATAGAGTAGTCATAATAGGTTGTATTGAAATCATTTAACAAGGTGCTTACTTAGTTGTAAGTTGAAGTCCTTTATCAAGATACACTTCTTATAGGGTGTTGAAATCCTCTAACAGGGTGATACCTAATATTCTAAGTCTTTAAGAATGTAGACTTGTCACAAGATAGATCATGTCTCATTATCAACACATTGTAACCTTCATTGTATACACTTTATTACTAGAGTAGTCAAGATTTGTGAGTGTCATCCCCATCCCATTTTTACCTTCTCACTTGGAGGGTTTATGGATAATCATATTTGGTGTCATATATATGTGAATGTTAAATTGATTAAATGCTTTACATGTTATTTTAGTTTACTTATTGAATGCATGAGATGGATGTGTGGTGAAAGCTTTATGGGTCCAAGTTTAAAATACTGATTCATCCCCCCCAAACCCCCCCCCCCCCCCCCCCCCAACAATTGGTATCAGAGCCTAGTTTTCTGAAAGAGAAGCTCTACATCTTTGATGAAAGCAACTTTCCATCTTCCAAAACTTGTCATTTTTGCAAAAAAATGCTGATAGCAACTTTTTTTTGACAATTTTACATTTTTTGCACATATTTGCATTCTATATTTTTCATATGCTTTCTAGGCACCCTAAATAGGTCCAACATCTTATTATGACCTTTTTATTTCTCTATCTATTGCCTTACATGAAATTTTCCACATGTTGAGGGACTTTGACTCACTTTGACCCATATACCTTAAAACATGAACTTGGTCAACATGACCTTAAAGGAACACTTAATAACATGAATTGAAACAACTAATACACTAACCTATGAAGACTCAAAAAAATACTATCTAGGACTCAAAATTCCACGGAGATGGTTAGGTTGCTCTTGCACCACATTTGATGGATACATTATTTGTGTTTTTCCATATCACTTCAAATGGTAAATTTTCTTCAAAGATAAGATTTCTTTCTAATATTTCTTAATTGCTCGACTTTGTAACTTTAACTGAAGTCTTGTTGGTGTTTGAACTGTTAGTATTAACCATAGACATAAAATATAGTTACATGGAAATATAACCAATATTAGTAAATAATAGATCTCAAAGAAGAGAACATAAGACACCAAGATTTAATGTGGTTCACCCAATCCTTGGGCTACATCCACCAACAAAAAATCCCATATTATTACTATCTAGTGATTACAATCTACAATCTCTTATAGCTCAATACCACTGCAAGAAGCTACAATATCACCATTACATTATGAAATTCCTAACCCTAACCTAGTTTATACAAGATTTTGTCATGTATAAAATTTTGGCTAGAATAAGTCATCCAATAGAAAAATAATTTTCAATGCCTTTTACAATATAAGGTCATTTTTTGGCTTTAGGGGTTTTGCCCCTGAAAACCCCTATAAGTGTGTTTCCCCTCAACCCCACCCTTATTGTGGAGCACACCTGGGGTGTAATGTTCCCACTTTAGCAATTAAATTAATTTCTTATAAAGTCATTAAATAAATTAAAATTAAAAGGTGGCTTTATATTTAATTAATTTAATTATTAATTACAAGGGAGTAGCTTCTAGGGTATGTATTAATTATTGGAAGGACGGAAGCCTTTCGTGATTTAATTAATTATTGCCAGGGAGGAATTTCTGGGGTATGCATTAATTATTGGAGGGAGAAGCTTCTAGCTCTTGCAATTAATTAATGTTTAGTTCCTTCCAGAAGGATGAAGAAAAGGATAAATAGGGCTGAAAGTTTTATTGTTGATCATCGGATGATTATAACTTGCATTTGATAAGAGCTTGGATGTGTGAATCACAATCCCTTCTTTTGGCAATATAGGATGTTCATTCTCTATTGTAACATTCTAGATGCCATTCCCTTAGGGTTTGGCCTTTGGAATACATCTCTTTGTACTTGATTGCAGCATTGTTAGAATTAATATAATTTCAGCAATTGATTCAGCTTTTGGGCATTCTTGGGTGTCCATTACATGGGGCACTATTCCTTGACCCCATCTTAATCTAGGGGGAAGCCATGTCAAATAAACCTTTGAGTTTGATTAGGCCTCACATTAAAACATGAACTTTAAGTCTAGTTCTTAGTTATGCCTAAACTCTCTAAACCACAAACTTGTAAATAGTTTATAGGTCCCACTCTGCTTCATTATAGTAGCATTATTCTTTGTATTTGTAACTCTCATTTGGCCTTTCATGAATATAAATGTTTAGTTTTATCTTATCTTGCTAGTCTGATATATTGTATAGTCTCTTGTCTTGTATGGATTATTATTACTTTTTTAAAAAAAGTTTGTATGTCATGTTTAACATATTGTTGAATGTCGTATTGTAAAATTGTCTCCATTCAACATTTCATTAGGTTTACCTTCATGTAAATTTTGGAAGAGTAGATAGGAGTCAAAATATGTGTATTTGGGTGAAAGGATAACTTTCGTGGCTAATATTCACCAATTGGCCAATTTCAATCATTGGGAACCCATAATTTGGATAAAAATTTTGAACTTTTGTGGTGGCCATGTCACCTATATATTATAAAAAGTATGTTCCATGCATAATACAATCACCAATAGTTATATGAAATTATTTGTATTTCAATGAAGACTTCACCAATAGAATCTATAATTTCCACATGGTCAATTAAATATTTTCACTAGCCATTTTGAAGGTTTGTCTTAATTGGCAACCATTTTCACCAATATGTGGTCAAGATTTTAAGGTTAGGGAACAATGTAAATATATATATATATTACATGTACCTCTATTCTAGATACTTTATATGAAACCTTTTGTCCTTTTAAATTTTAGCACAAAATACATTTAATAAAGGTCTCTTGCCTTTATTTTGGAGACTATGAAAAATCTCATGTCCTTTAAATATTGGTCCAAAATATAATTTAGGCCATTGATACATGATCATCCAATAGTTACAAAAAATCAGGTTAGTATATATTAGATGGTATAAAATTAAGTAATATGACTTATTAATATACTAAAATTTATTTGATCTTCCAAGGGTGTTGGTCCCAAAAATTCCTGTGGGTGCATTGCTAGTCAACCCCGCCCTATTCTGCAACAAGGAAAGCACTAAGGGAACTACTGTTGGACCCCACAAAGGGTGTTGCCCCTTGATCCCAAGGAAAATTTTAGTGTTAAAAGAAATAAAATTTGAATATTCAAGTTTGTTAATTAATTATTATTAATAGTGGTAGATTCACCAGGATTTTATAATTATATCTTTTGTAGAACTCTTTCCTTTTATTAATGGAAGATTTTTATTTTCTCTAAATGGATATTTAACATCACAATCACATTTGTTTAGAATTGAAATGTTGAAGGGTAACTTACTTTTATATTTGATAGAACCTTTCTTTTGTATTCCAACATTTTATTCTTCTTCTGAAATAGATTCAAATATAGTATTGTGAGTTATCTTGAAAGTGACATATTTCTTCTCACATTAGTTCTCCTCAAGTTCTGAGGGATCAAATGTAGTGATAACACCACAGGGCTTCTCCAAAGTGTATTCCTCTATGTCCCAAGTTTGTTGAATAGTGATTAGCAAATTTTTTTTGATCTTATTCATTGTCCTTAACAAACACTTTCAAAACCACCTCATTAACTTCAAGAGTTTGACATTATGTTGAGATAACTTTATGTCTTATATTACATTACAATACAATTTTAATTTTAACTATTGGGTGAAAAAAGACGGAGAAAACAAGAGAAATACTTCAAAATTTGTATCAACAAGACCATTTTTGCATTGTTTTGCAATGGATAATTTTGAGGTTCTATAGTCATTATGGTTCTTTAAAAACTATATTAACAAGATCAGATTTCTTTTTTGTTTCTAACATTATCATTTTATCTTTAAAGTGTGATCTTAAGTTATAAATGTATAATCTTTCAACAAAATTTAAAATTAAAATTAAAAAATTATGTTGTTCTAGTTATTATCTTTCTTCTCAATTAATCGAAAGATCATGAATCAGGAGGCTTAGCCACATGATGTTGAACTAATTTCATTTCACAATAAATTTTGAACTAATAGATAAGAAAAGAGAACATGAGAGAAATGTTACTAATGTCTTGGATACTTGAATTTTTACCTCTTGAGTTTTGCATTATCTCTTCCTAATAAATCACATATCTATATTCTTATACTCTATATCTCATAGACATTTGCTCTTGAAAAATATATTTGTCATTTGAACTAATGAATTGAGAGATTAGATAACATAATGCTGAATTAGTCGTACTTCTTATATTGCATCACAATACAATTTAATAATGAATACAATGATTAAAAAAGGAAATGGAACTAAAAATGAAAATGAAATAAGTTCTATTCTAATCAATGATATGTACATGAGAGTCTATTTTTGAATTTAGTAATAATTAATAATTATATAAGACATTTGACTTATAGTAATGTGAACGTGAGGAATATATAATTGTATTCTAAAAGAGAAATATGCACCTCACCTTTATGAAACCATACTTAACTTGTCTATGAGGTAACATATATGCACCATTATTCAATGGAAGTATAAAAGACTTCCACTATTTAACACTTGGGAGGAGTGCATATATGTTACCCCGTATCCACTGACTAAACAGATGACATCTGTTAGAAGTAATGTCTTCCAAGGCGAGTGGTTAAAAATCAGCATCGGTGTACAAATTTGAAAGCAGAGCCGCACAATCATAGATAGTCAACGATTTCGTCCTTCATTATTCTTCTTTTAATCGTATTTCCAGCAATTTATGGCTGATTTTATTTTCAATGTTACGGCTACATTCAACGAGAATAAACATGCAGAATCTAATACAGAAGCAATAGAGTCTACTTTTCAAGCATGACGAAAAACCTAATTTGTTTGTACAAAAAACAACAAAAGGATTCTCTTTTATCTTTTGTAAATTAGCTCGTGTCTAAACAAAATAGTCGTCCATCAAAACTAGCACGAAATTGAGAACTCAGAATAGCTCTTTTCTCTATTTTTAATTATACCAATTTTTTAATTGAGGGATAGAGTTAGTTTTATGGTTGAACCTATGGGGTCATTAGTTTTATGGTTGAACCTATGGGGTCATGAGTCTTACAGCGGAAAGAGTGAGGAACTAAGGGGTTTTCGAGTTAGAAACTAAGAGGTATTCATTCTGTCAAATGTGTCTGTGCACTTCACTGCACTTCATTCCTAGTGGACTCTTTAAGAACCTTTCAACATCAGCAATAGACCAAAAACCCACTGACAATTATACTATTTACTTCCATTTGTTCATAGATAAATGATTTGAGTTGGTGAATACAACTTCTTACAGTAATGAAAATGTTGAATTTAAGCCATTCTTAAGGACCACTTTTACTAATCTATGGCCACACATGGATCTTTCTTATTTCTTCATATTAAATAGCTAGGGATTTCTATTGTCTATTGATATTTAGTGTTAAATAATTAGGGATTTGTAATGCCTAACCAAATTGATATTGGGATTAGATCATAGGATTTTTCCTTGGTGAATATTTGCATTAAGTTTTATTTGCCAGGATTTAGATTCATTTGACTAGTGTTGTTAGATGTGAAAAATAGAGTAGGAATTTAGAGTCTAAAGCACAACACATATAAAATATTGTTGGATTTGATTGTGTAAAGAAATTTTAATTTTCAATGTTTTAGATTATACTATGTGATCCATTATCATAATAAGAGAGAGTTTAAATAATATTGTAGAATTCAGATAATTGAATAGTTAGTAAGCTAGATCTATCCATGAATCCAAACTATTGAAATTAACTAATTTATAGATTTTGTCAAAAAATGAAAAAGACTAAACATTTATATCAATAGTTTTTATATTTGTGAGGTGGATGAAGATGATTGTCGAACTTATGGCATAAATGGGTGGAGCTTTGGTCTCCCTTTGTCTCTACGAGGTTTTGGAAATGGTTGATTTCCAAAAACTTACACTTGTTGGGTGAAGACATCAACACTCATTGGAAGGGAGACAATGGATCAAAATTTTCTATCTTGTGAACCTATGCACCCTTGAACCTATGAAGTTGCAAACCCACAAATTTGCAAAGTTGCGCACCTACAAAGTTGCAAACCTATGAAGTTACAAAGTTGCGCACCTATCAAACTGTGAAAAAATAGAATTGCAAAAATGGTAGAGTTGTTGGACTGTGGAAACATTTTTTGGTAGATTTGTGATTTGGCCCTCCTTCTAGTGCCACTTCTATTGAGTGATCATTTTACATAACAACAACGAAATAAATTCTTATAGATTCCTCTCTTGAAAAGATGATCAAAGTAACCAAATCCAAGGTTTCAGATGATTATTTTTTAACCCACTAGGTAGCTCAATGTAAGCTTAATGTTAATGTTCACAAGGAGGCCTTTTCTCATATCTATAAATCCTACAAAACTCTGAAGAAATACAATTATGAGCCAATGCATATTTTTATTTTATGATTTTAATGGCATCTGATTGCAAATTTTAATCATGCAACTATATGAATTCATATTCTGAGGACATGTTCAAAAGAAAATAAAAGAGTTAGCATAACAACAAATTAAGGGAAATTACTGAAAATGAAATTCCTAATGGGCATAAGTCATAGCCACAACATGTCTATGAATTAAATTTTTGAAATAGATCAACAATAAACCAATGAAATTAGGAGCAGTGCATCCTCAACTCTAGTGTTGCAATTTCAAACCAAATTAATAGAAACTGAAGGATGTTTCTCAATTCAACAAATCATATAGATATGGCAAGTTTTCACATATGAGATAAATTGCTTTGTAAGAACTCAAAGGTGAATCTTTCTCCAATTCATCACAATAGAGGAATTTTGTTAGCACATATGACAAACACCAAAACTAATTGATCACAGAAGAATTAAAATACAATAAAACCATTGACTCTATCATTATTCATGAACATAAAATTCACAAAGGAAATGTACATTCCCACAAGAAACATTACACACAGAATGAAAGCACCAATAACATACTTTATGACATCAATATGTCAGCCCTCAATACATATTACATCAAGTTGTATTTATAGGAAACCCCATCCTTAATGCAATTTTCGGATCTAAGGCATTTTCCTTGCAAAAAAAATGCTAAAATCAATCATTTAAAGAAAATTATGTACAAAGAAACTCCTCACTAGGTGCTAAGTAGGCTTGCACTCTTTATTTTTTTAATTACATGGTGCATGGACCCTTACATGAATCAAAAAATCATGAAGAAGAACAAGATAAGAAGAGATAAGACTTGAGATAATCAGGGAGTCTTTGACCCTTCTTTAGATGCAAGCTTGAGCTTCACTATGTATTTCTACTAGTTAAACTTTGGCCAAAATGTGCTTTTAGTGGATGAAACCCTCAAAAAATAGAACTGGTAGTGAACTATTAGCACCATGACAAATTATCCAAAACTATCAACACACTAGCGCACCTTGCAAAATAGTGCACCTACACACCTATGCACCTTGAGATGTGACAAGATCAAAATTGGCAGGATTTTCTAACTCCCAAAATTTTAGTTTCCAGCATCTAGGTCCTCTAGACTTTTCACCAAATGATGTCTAGGTGTGCATCTTTGAACTTTTGGATAATGAAGGCAATCTCTCAAGGTTCTAGTAAGTAGAGGAACTTATAAATACTCCTTACCTCTCTATGATAATTCTGAACCTCTTGCCTTCTACAAAATCATCCATCTTAGATTCCAATTCCTTTAGTATCTCCTTAGTGTTGAATATCATTTGTGCATCATCCTCAAAGGATATTGCCTAAAATAATGTTTGAAATATTGTTCAACTATCTCCATCGAATATAATTACATCTTGGAGTCATTTTGCAAAATCTCCAAACTAGCCACGCTATACCATTTATTACCCTCCAAAATCTAAGCTTGAGCACTAGCATGTGTGTCTTAGATGTCTTCATATAGACCTGACATAACCTTATTTCTTGATCGAATACTCTCAATCCAATCATCAATCTTGTCTAGTTTTTCTCCTCAATATACATTTAGAAACATCTGATATATTAGACCCTTTATAGTCCTTGGGGCCGCCAAGTCATTCATCAAGGTGGATACCTCTTCTAATAGCCCAAAATCCTAGTTGACTACTATTAAAAGACTATTTACATTCTTTTTTATACTATAAAATATATGCATGTTAGCCTAAATTATCTCCACCACTTTCTCTTCAAAATTTTGGTTCTATCTCTAGCACGTATCAAAAAATGACCTAGTGAGTGCTGAGGCTAGATCTCATTTCTTGAGGGTAATCACTAATGCAATTTTTGTGTGATTTGGATGAATGGGACCCAACACTTCTCTATCAAAAATTTCCAAAACTTTGATTTTCCACCTCAAAACTTGAAACTCCTATTCTTGCTTATCTAACTACTAAAATACATGCTTCAATCCCAAGGTTGTTAAATCTTTGATGGTGTCTTTAGTGTATTTCTCCAACACAACTTCTTGTATCTCAAAATCTTAAGGTGTAATTGCCTCAGGATCTTTATGGGGGTGAAGGAATAACAATATGTTCTATCTTGTCATCTTGTATATTCCTTGAAATGAAGGCCATCCTATGTGGCTCTTCCAGGGAGATGTTGTATTCTATATATCCTATGTTGGCACTAACATTCCTTCTACCTAAGTCTATATCTACCTCGTTTGATAGGTCTTCATTTTCAGTTTCAACCATGGAGAAGTTTTACCCATGGAGGATGTATCTTGGCTGGTAGATGAAATAGTGGTAACTCTTAGACCCTTGCCCCTATTCATACTCCCCAAATTTCTTCTTCTCTTATCTGTTCTACATTAGAAGTGACCGCTATTATTGTGGGGATGACAAGGGATGAATGCACTATCAAAAGGGTTTGTTCCTTAGTTTGACTTTCTACACAAGCTTCTTCTATATGGGTTATGTATTCTCCTACTACTTTAGCACCTTGGACTTACAATCTGATTACTGAATGGGTCACTTGTATTTCTACTAGTTAAACTTTGGCCAAAATGCACTTTTAGTGGATAAAACCCTCAAAAAATAGAACTGGTAGTGAAACTGTTAGCACCATGACAAATTATCCAAAACTATCAATGAACTAGCACACCTTGCAAAATAGCACACCTACACACCTATGCACCTTGAGATGTGACAAGGTCAAAATTGGTAGGATTTTCTAACTCCCAAAATTTCAGTTTCCAGCATCTAGGTCCTCTAGACCTTTTACCAAATAATGTCTAGATGTGCATCTTTGAACTTTTGGATAATGAAGGCAATCTCTCAAGGTTCTAGTAAGTAGAGGAACTTATAAATACTCCTTACCTCTCTATGATAATCCTGAACCTCTTACCTTCTACAAAATCATCCATCTTAGATTCCAATCCCTTCAGTATCTCCTTAGTGTTGAAAATCATTTGTGCATCATCCTCAGAGGATACTGCCAAAAATAATGTTTTAAATATTGTTCAACTATCTCCATTGAACATAATTACATCCTAGAGTCAATTTGCAAAATCTCCAAACTAGCCATGCTATACCATTGATTACCCTCCAAAATTTGAGCTTGACAACTAGCATGTGTGTCTTAGATGTCTTCATATAGACTTGATATAACCTTATTTCTTGATCGAATACTCTCATTCCAATCATCAATCTTATCTAGCTTTTCTCCTCAATATACATTTAGAAACATTTGATATATTAGACCCTTTATAGTCCTTGGGGCCTCCAAATCATTCATCAAGGTGATACCTCTTCTAATAGCCCAAAATCCTAGTTGACTACTATTACAAGACTATTTACATTCTTTTTTATACTATAAAATATATGCATGTTAGCCTAAATTATCTCCGCCACTTTCTCTTCAAAATTTTGGTTCTATCTCTAGCACATATCAAAAGATGAGCTAGTGAGTGCTGAGGCTAGAGCTCATTTCTTGAGGGCAATCACTAATGCAATTTTTGTATGATTTGGATCAATGGGACCTGACACTTCTCGATAAAAAATTTCCAAAACTTTGATTTTACACTTGAAAACTTGAAACTCCTATTCTCCCTTATCTAACTACTAAAATACATGCTTCAATCCCAAGGTTGCTAAATCTTTGATGGTGTCCTTAGTGTATTTTTCCAAAACAACCTCTTGTATCTCAAAATCTTAAGGTGTAATTGCCTCAGGATCTTTATGGGGCTAAAGGAATAACAATATGTTCTATCATGTCATCTTGTATATTCCTTGAAATGAAGACCATCCTATGTGGCTCTTCTAGGGAGATGTTGTATTCTATATATCCTACGTTGGCACTAACATTCCTTCTACCTAAGTCTATATCTACCTCCTTTGACAGGTCTCCACTTTTAGCTTCAACCATGGAGAAGTTTTACCCATGGAGGATGTATCTTGGCTAGTAGATGAAATAGTGGTAACTCCTAGACCCTTGCCCCTATCCATACTCCCCAAATTTCTTCTTCTCCTATCTGTTTTACATTAGAAGTGATCACTATTATTGTTGGGATGACAAGGGATGGTTGCACTATCAAAAGGGTTTGTTCCTTAGTTTGACTTTCTGCATAGGCTTCTTCTATATGGGTCATGTATTCTCCTACTACTTTAGCACCTTGGACTTACAATCTGATTACTGAATGGGTCACTTGTATAGTCTCTTGTGCCAGTGATGGTAGAGAAAGTGTTTCTAGTTTCCTACAAGGTTGAGGAGGTATCCCTACCAAGCCCTATGGGAGTGAAGGTATATTTCTCTAGTCATTGGCCAAAGTCTCTTGGCATGATGTGACCCTTACTTATCCCCTCTCTAAATGTATATCCATAGACATAAAATCAAAATCAGACCATTCAAACAAATATGACCCACTCTCAAGTGTTGACTCTATCCATCCTTCCTATTCCAAATATGTTGTATCATCAACTTGAATGGGTTTTTCTTGTGTTTCTGGAGGTTTTTGTGTGAAAATCCTTCTTCTTTCCTCTTCTACCACCATTGTTGATTGTGTTCTTTTGTTCAACTGAAGATTATCTACCTCCTCTTCTTCTACTTCTACTTCCTCTAATATAGTTTCTAAGATAGAAGGTGTAGCTATCATCTTCTTTAACCTCTTTCTTTTCACTCTAGCAACGATTGTCTTAGTCCTCATCTTCTTTGGAAATGATGGAGTGAATTCTATTTGAAGTTCTTGAGGGTGTGCTTCTTCTTGCACCTCAACTACTTTCTTCTCCTTCTTACCTCTAGCTTTTTCTCCCCTCTCAAAATAGGCCACATCTCTTTTGTGCATGTTAACTATATTTGTTGTGACAAGATACTTTTCCTTATGTGTAGGGACAATGACCTTGTTTCCCTTTCTTTTATTTTTCCTAGAGGCTGCCTCCAGTATGGGTATATTGGGTAGAAGGTATAGTTTGAAAGGTTTATGATCTAATTAGTATCTAGGACTATTATAGAGGAATGCTTTACATATTTCCATAAAGTTAATTCAAAGCATTATTTAGTGAATTAACATAAATTGAATGCTTAAATGGACAAAGAATAATAAGGTAATGACTGAAAGAAAGAGAGATAGAAGACAAAACACAATTGATAACATAGTTCGTCCATAGGTTAGACTATGTCTCTTGGTCCTGGTCCAATAGAGGGACTGATCTGATAAGCTACAAAATCAATTATAAGTGTTTACAAAGTTTTCCCTTGATGCACAATGGCAACATTATTCTCTAATGTGCAAGAATAATAAACATGTCTTCAAGTTCATAATCTCCTTCTCATCACCTGGATGAATTTCCAAAGCCTACTACCCCCTTGTATACATGAAATTAGCCAAAAATGGGTTATAACCACTAATTGCAAAAATAATTCCTTTAACTAATTTAATGTTCATAATAACCCCTTTTGTATTTTATAGGTTTGGCCTTATTTCATTTTAGTGGTTAGTTTTGACCCATATCCTTATTTACCTAAGGATAGGCAGGAATCAACATAGTTTAAAGACAATATAATATGAATGTATATACTTTTGGAGGATATTGATCACGGGTTCCATTCCTATTGGCCTCCATTCTCTATTTGGTATTTTTTGTTGTTTTAAAAACAAACTCCCTCTATAAATTAGTAAATAGCATCTGTGGTGTAGTGGCGAATGTGGATGGTTTGAAGAAAGAGGTTATCAGTTTGAATCTCCCCAAATAATTTTTCTTCCTTATTTCTAATGCACCACATCAACACAATGATGTCATGCTGATGTCATCATAATTACCATTTTTACCTAAAATTCAAATTCTGATAACTTCCACACATAGACTCCATTTTCAATGAAATGAACATCGTTGGAAAGCTTTTGATATGCTCTTTAATTTGAGATCTATTATTAACTACTTTTGAGATGATGTCATGCTGATGTCATCATAATTACCATTTTTACCTAAAATTCAAATTCTGATAACTTCCACACACAGACTCCATTTTCAATGAAATGAACGTCGTTGGAAAGCTTTTGATATGCTCTTTAATTTGAGATCTATTATTAACTACTTTTGAGATGATTAATTTTTCACCTTTTTTATGGCCTTTGTTGTTGGTTTGACCAATCTTTGATTGGCCATAACTTTGGTATCCAAACTCCAATTTCACCCGTTCAAGTTGCGTTGGAGTCGAAATTGTGAACAATTTGTAATGATGTTGATTCTTGGAGCATTGGGGACATTTTAATTTTCACTAATTTTTATCACCTAGATCAAGCCTCCCCACTGAAGATCTTTTGGACCTCTGAAAGTTTGATTACTTAGAAAGTAGGTGAGGGTATAGTTCCCTCACTTTACCAATCTCCATCCATCTTGGTTTTCTTGGATGCATTCCCTTCAATCCCACTCGAACATATTCAACTAGTCCTCTTCATGATGTCCTAACATTCCTATCAAGGATGGCATCTTTTAGCAATTTTGACATGTACTCTGGTGAAAGATCATCAATGGATGGAACCCAAATGTTTGTCTCTTCATCCAAGATCATTGGAGGTTCATACAACTTCAAATTCTCAACATTGATAGTTGAGTAAATTTGTGTGTATGAAGGAAGATTAAGTGGAAGGCATTAGTACTGATCTTTTTTAATATTCCAAAAGGACCATATTGGATAGGCTTGAGCTTCCTTCCCTCACCTTGCATTCTTTCCTTGTTGATACATAACCAAACTCTATCACCAACTTGGAAATGGTGATCGATGTGATGCTTATCATGGTGAGCCTTCTATTTTGCTTAGGTCTACTCCATCTATGCTCCTACTACCTGGTGGATTGCTTGGGCCTTTTGGATGAACATTAAAGCCTTTTGTACATCATGGAATCCATCTACAATGTTGTTCTTCCCAAAAGCCAAATCCATTGGTGTCTTAGGCAAGTAACCGAAGTAAGCCTCAAAAGGAGACCTCTTTGTAGAAGAGTGTGCAGCATGGTTGTAAGCATGTTGCACATAATGAAAACTTTCATCACACAAATTAGGATGCTTATTGTAGTAACCTCTAAGTAGATGAACAATTGTCCCATTGACTACCTCTATCTATCCCTTGATCTATGGATGGAAGAATGTACTTTTCTTTAGCTTAGTGTCCATGAGTCCTGACAAAGATGACCAAAATTCCCCCAAGAATAGAGAATCTTGATCTAATACAATAGAAGTAGGTAACACAAAATGAACCCATACAAATTGAAAGTGCAAATGAGTTGTCAGTTTAATAGTGACCTACATTTTACAAGGCATTAAAATACACATTTTGCTAAACTGATCATCTACTACATACAAAGAATCATGACTCTTCCTAGACATAGGTAAACCCCCCACAAAGTCCATAGATACACTTTCCCATGGATGGGATGGTATAAGTAATGGTGTGTAAAAACCCAATTTCCTATTATTTGGTTTGCTAGTTGCACACATTACACATCCTTTTATATACTTAGTGACAGTTTCTTGCATACGAGGCTAGTAACAATACTTCTGTGATTGAGCTAGTCTTTTACTTACCCCAAAATGACCTCTTTGCATTAGTATAGCTCCCATGGCAAAACCCATTTCATCTATCTCAATTTTGAATGGTTGATGTAAATCAAGTATAGCTAGAACTAGTGCAGTGCTCAACTTTTCCTTCAAAATGTCAAAAGCCTTATGTTGCAAACCACTCCACTAAAAAGTTACCTTTGTACTAGTTAATGCATGCAATGGTGATGCAATGTAAGAGAAGTTTGCAATGAACTTCCTCTAGTATTGAACTACACCTAAGAAGCTCTTGACTTCTATAACTATACTTGGCTTAGGCCATTTTACAATGCATTCAAATTTCACAAGGTCTACTTTCTATTGACCATCCCCTACAACATAGCCTAAGTACACTAATGATGTCTCAACAAATTTTCATTTAGACATCTTTAAATTAAGTTTTTCTTTTCTCAATACATTGAAGACTCTTTTTACATGAGTTACATGATCATCCCAAGACTTACTGAATACAAGGATATCATCTAAATAGACTATGACAAAATCATCAATAAAGGGACAAAAGACATCATTCATGACTCTCATAAATGTAGCTGGTGCATTACAAAGCACAAAAGCCATGACCAACCACTCAAATAGCCCTTGTTTTGTCTTGAAAGTAGTTTTCTAGATATCATTATTTGCAATTTGAATTTAATGATATCCACTATGCAATTCTAGCTTAGTGAAATAAATTGCAGGTTTCAACTAATCAAGTAAATCATCTATTCTAGAAAGAGGATACCTATTCTTTATCTTTATCTTGTTCAAAGCCTTGTAGTCAATGCACATTCTCCAAGTCCCATCTTTCTTTGGAACCATCACAATAGAAGAAACACAGGGAGAAGTACTAGGAAAAATAACTCCTTTCTCAACCAACTCCTTAACCTACTTTTAGATTTCTTCATTTTGCAAAACTGATAAATGATACATGCCAATATTAGGAAGTGGCACATCCTACTATAACTAAATTTCATGTTGAATCTCTCTCTTACGAGGCAATCCTTTTGATTCCTGAAACAAGTCATCATAAGAGGAAACAATCTTGACCTTTTTAGACTTATGTTTAGGATCACATCCCTTGAATGCCTCAAATATTTTATCTTCTTTGGCTGTTATAATCAATAATGGAAAGTTCTTACTGGGAATTAACTAACCTTTCCATCTAACCAACATTAACTAGTGCAAGATTTTTTTATATCTTATGTGCACATACAATGTATTCAACCTTATCTTTAAAAGGGTGATACTTGTTCTCCCCCAATAAAAGATAGCTTTTCTCGATCATATAGGTATAGACTCCCAAGCACAAGACCACAAATATCTAAAGGGAATACATCAACTTCTACCTCATATGCAAAGTTTTTAGTGATAGAAAATCTCAATTTACATTTCTTAGTTACTTGTAATTATGCATCGTTGTAGACCCATCCAAGTGGATATGGTTTTGGATGAGGTTTTGTAGTCAAGTTAAGTATTTTAACAACCTCTTCAGATATCAAATTAACTTGAGAACTTGTATCAAACAAAGTATCAACCTTAATATGCTTGATAACAACCTTAATATGAAATAATTCATTCCTTCATTTATCATTCTTAGGAGAAAATTCTTTACTTGTACTTGCACTTATATTTGAGAAACTTGTAGTTGGATAAAGAGATATACCTTTTCCTTTACCTTGGATTCTAGTAGCAACAATCTTTGTCTCATTACCAAAGTTAGATCCAAGATCCTATTGAATTACAATAGTAGTCTTTAGTTTTCCTTTGTTTCCACCATATCGCTTTGGCCTTTTTTCTAGGTGTAGCTTCCAACACTTAGAATCATCATGCCCTTATTTGTTGTAATGTGAGCATGTGGGTTTTTCACCCTCTTTCTTCACTGTAGATGTCTTTTCCCCCTTTCCTTTGTCTTTGGATTTACCTTCAAACTTAGATGTCTTCTTATCAACCTTATCAATGGAAGTACCCTTACCCCTTGACTCTAAATGTGTAGCCTATACACATACTTCATCCAAATTACATGGATTCAAAATCAAAATAGAATGTCTAAGGTAAGAATGAAGACCACCTATGTACTTGAGTAAAGCATCCTGGGTATACAATATAACATTTAATGAAATAACCTTTTTACAAAAATCATGGGTGTACTCCTAGACACTTTGACCTTTTGCTTGCCTACAATGTTTCCAATTCATCATTAACTATTGCATATGACCTAGGGGGTAGAATTACTTCTTTAAAGTAGTAACAAATTCAGACCAAGATAATTTTAACTTACCATGCTATGAAGTTTCACCCCAAGCCCTACTCTCCCACTAGGTTAGAGCTACACAACCTAACCAAAGAGTGGCTAACTGAATTCTATCGACATCATCTACAAGATTTTGAAATTTCTAGTAGACTTCTACTTGTTGAATCTAGTCATCTAATTTCTCATCATTTAACTCTGCACAATACTTTGGCAAGTCAAACTTTACATCCAACTTGATTTGAGGCTTATGTCCACCCTTAAAAATATTAGAAGACTCATAATAGGTAGAAGAAGGAGAAGAAGGGGAAGAAGGAGAAGAGACAAAAGAAGGAGAACAAGGGGGTGTTTTTGGAGGATCACGGTCACCTCCTTTCTTTTTCCCTTTGTCCTTTTGAGCTAAATGTCTTTGCATCTTTTCTTCTCTTTCTTGTACTAAAACTTCTCCTCTTGACTACAAATTCTCAAGAGACTTCTAGATACTGTTATCTTGAAAAACTTGTCCACTACCTTTGTCTTCCATTTGTGATGATGGTTTAGTCCTTCATTTTCTAATCTTAGGATTGTATTCCTTGAGCTTTGCTTTTCCTTTCTCAATCCTGGATCTTGTTAGCATTCAAATCTACAATACTAGTCACATAAGAGCTTTGATACCAAATTTGATCTGATTAGGATATAGGACTATTACAGAGGAATTCTTTACATAATTACATAAAGTTAATTCAAGCATTATTTAGTGAGATAACATGAATTGAATGCTTAAATGAACAAAGCATAATAAAGTAATGATTGAAAGACAGAGAGAAGAGAGATATAATATAAAACACAATTGATAATGAAGTTTTTCAATGGGTCAGACTACATCTTTAGGTCCTACTCCAATAGAAGGACTTAACCGATAAGCTCCAAAATCAATTACAAGTGTTTACAAGATTTTCCCTTCAAGCACAATGGCAACATTATTCTCAAATGTGTAGGAATAATTAACAAGCCTTCAAGTTGATAATCTCCTTCTCATAACTTGGATGAATTTCCAAAGCTGACTATCCCCTTCTATACATGAATTTAGCCAAAAATGGGTTATAACCACTTATTGAAAAAATTATCCTTTTAGCTAATTTGATCTTCATAATAATCCCTTTTATATTTTACAAGTTTGGCCTTATTTCATTTTAGTGGTTAGTTTTGACCCATATCCCTATTTACCTAAGAATAGGTGGGAATTAACATAGTTTAAATAAAATAAAATATGAATTTATCTCAAGTGCTATGAATAGCACAATGGTTATAAGTTATTTTGGGAGGATAGTGATCATGGGTTCCATTCCTATTAGCCTCCACTCTCTATTTGGCTATTTTCTTATTTCAAAAACAAACTACCTCTATAAAATAGTGAATATCATGTGTTGTGTAGTAACAAAGGTGGATGGTTAGAACAAAGAGGTTATGAGTTTGAATCTCTCAATTTTTTTGCCTTATTTCCAATGTGCCACATCAGCATGATGATGTCATTTCAAATTGTCATAACTTCCATACAAAGACTCCATTTTTGATGAAACAAACATCGTTGGGAAGCTTTTGATATGCTTTTTAATTTGAGATCCATTGTTAACTAATTTTGAGATGATTAACTTTTTAACTTTTTACAACCTTTGTTGTTGGTTTGACCAAACTTTGACTAGCCATAAATTTGGCATCCACACTTCAATTTTTCCTATTCAAGTTGCATTGGAGTCAAAATTGTGAACACCTTGTAATGTGGTCAGTCTTGGAGCATTGGGGACATTTTAATTATTTCACTGATTTTTATCCCCTAGATCAGTTTATATACCCAAGCTCTAGTCATATTAATAATGTGTTAGGCCCTATATATGATGTCATCATTTTCTTCCTAGTCTACCCTTACGTTTATGATTGGGTGCTCAAAAATATTATCCCTATTATAAATATGATCAGAACCATATGGGGTGTTCTTGTCCCAAACCTTAAGTAGTATTTGTAGATTGAAAGCCTTCTCTGCTAATGCTAGATCCATTCTATAATAATTCTTGATGTTGACTTCATAATCATCAACAAAGTTTAACCAATGGTTTCAAATAGAAAGAAAATGGAAACTTCTTCTCAACCCTTATTTCCAAAAGGAATGATCCAAATTGATTAAGAACAAGAAAGTCTTCAATGTAGAAATGGATCAAGTGATGGCAAAAAGGGTGAAAAGAGGTTCAATTGGTATTCTTTCTATTTTGATGGGAGTATGTGCTTAAATCCTGAAATAGACAAAAGACAAATACTATCCTTGAATCTAGAAAGTGTTGTTTTTTGATGTCTATGTACAGTTTTGGGGAATTCTGCAACCTATTCTAAATTAGAAATGTTGAGATGGAAAAAACCCTTAAATCTTTTATCTTTTTGAAGGGAGTTCAACCTTGACCCTATTGGAAGGGCACAATCTTAACCTAGGTTATAGTTGTACCCCGAAAAGTTGACCTCAACCTACACTACTTTGAAAATATATTTGTTCATGGATCTTGTAAGTTAGATGAAAAGGGTACCCAAATCTACTCTCCAATTCACTATAACACACCTCTATCTACAAGAAAAAGGTTTTCTTTTTGGATGGGTGGGGTTTCCTTAGTCAAACCCTAGTTTGGAATTAACCTTGAAATATAATTGAAATTGTAATATGCATAAATAAAGTATATGGAACTATTCACCTTGCTTATGTGGAAATACCTATGGAGGATTCAAATCCTTGAATCCACAAGAATTGATGCTCCAAATGAATGTAGAAATGTATATAGAATGTCTCAAATAAATGTAATTAGATCTTCAACATCAATCTTGAATGTATATCTAGATAGAAGAAGGATTGGGTGAATATGGATAGATAGATCTTCAACAAGAGGGTTCCATAGAGATTGTATCCTTCAATGGCTAACAATGGACCTCCTTGATGAATTATATGTTTTAACACTTGAATACTTGAATGCTTAAATGCTTGGTGGATAGTAGATCTTCAATTCATGTAGGTGGATGCTTGTTCAATATCCCTTGTGTGTGTAAACTTCATAATAGGTGGATATGTATGGATGAAAAAGTAGATGTCAAAATGAGGGAAGAAGGCTTCCTTATATAGAGATCTAGTGCACAAAATCCTAGAGAAGCTTGACATAGGAACATTAAATTATTTTTAACCTTAACCCCTACGAATGGACCTAGACTAAATGTAATTTAAGAGTCTATCATTCTAAAACCTGAAATAGATGACACAAAAGAAGGAAAAGAAACTTTTTGAAGCTTGAGATCGCAAATCTCTAAGAAATTGACAATGGGACCTAGGGTCAGGGATGAGGTCAACCCTACCCTAGGTTAGGATCAAGTTCATCCATGACCTAGGTCTAATTTTCAATTTTGTAGAGGTTTGGGAGCTTAGGCTTCAAAAAGTTTCTTTTCCTGCTTTTGGGTCAGCTATTTTGGGTTTCACAATGGTCGACTCTTATATTACATTTAGTCTATGTTCATTCCTATGTGTTAAGGTTAAATGGGATTTAATGCTACTATTTTGGGATTCTCTAGGAGTTTTTTCCCTAGATCTTTATATAAGGAAGCCTTCTTCCCTCATTTTGACATCTACTTTTTCATCCACACATATCCACCTATTATGAAGTTTACATAGACAAGAGATATCAAACAACATCCACCTACATGATGTGAAGATCTACTATCCACCAAGCATTTAAGCATTCAAGCATTCAAGTGTTCAAGCATCCAATTCATCAAGGAAGTCCATTGTTAGCCATTGAAGGATTCAATCTCTATGGAGCCCTCTTGTTGAAGATCTATCTATTCCTTTTTCTATGTAGATATACATTCAAGATTGATGTAGAAGATCTAATGACATTGATTTGAAACATCCTACATACATTTCTACATTCATTTGGAGCATCCATGCTTGTGGATTCAAGGATTCAAATCCTTCACAAGGATTACCAAATAAGTAAGGTGAATAGTTTCATATACTTTACTTGTGAATATTACAATTTCAATTATATTTCAAGGTCAATTCCAAACTGGGGTTTGACTAAGGAAAACCCACCCATCCAAAAAATAAACCATTTCCCTTCTAGATAGAGGTGTGTTATAGTGAATAAGAGAGCAGATTTGGATACCCTTTTAATCAAACTTGCAAGATTTGTGAACATAAATTTTGTTAGAGCAGTGTAGGTTAGGGTCAAATTTTCAGGGTATAATTATAACCTAGGTTAATATTGCACCCTCCCAACAGGGTCAATGTTGAACTCCCTTCAAAAAGATAAAATATTTATGGTTTTTTTCCATCTCAACATTTCTAGTCCAGAATAGGTTGCAGAATTCCAAAAAGCTATACACAGACATTAGAAAACAACACCTTCTAGATTCAAGGTTAGTATTTGTCTTTTATCTATTTCAAGATTTAAGCACATACTCCCCTCAAAATAGAAAGAAGACCAATTGAACCTCTTTTAACCCTTTTCTCCATCACTCGATCCATTTCTATATTGAACACTTTCTTGGTAAAGTAGATCGTAACAAAAAAATATGTTTATTAAAATCAAAGGGATGAAGAGATCCTCAAGCCCCTAGAGACTCAAGTCTTTGTCAACTCCAAGATCACAATAAGATAGACATCTCTAGAAGAAAAAGAGAAAAGGAAAAAGAGTGTGATCATCTCACTAATGAGAACCTATGCCCCATTGTGAACCACACAAGGACACTGCGCAATAGGAAAGATAGAATTTAACCCCCTAGTGAATGTGGCTACTCACTAGTCAACCCATCAAGGACTCACCCTCAAGAATATTATATTATATAAGAGTAAAATCAAAAGATATCCAATCTTAAGGAAACGTTTGACCTTAAGGGATCAACAATATTTGAAACTAGAGGGATCAAGAGATTCTAAAATATAAATCCATCCTTTAAGGATTGACTCTAATCTAGAAAGGGAGAAAAGTTATCTTCAAAAATACTATATGTGTATTGAAATGTGTGTGTGTGTGTGTGTGTGTGTGTGTGTGTGTGTGTGTGTGTTTGTGTGCATGTGCACACAATAAGTGAGCAGAGTGTATGCCCCCATGTTAAAGTCATTGCTAACACTTTAATAGGAGTAATGTCTTTGACAACAACATAAACAACTCCATTGATTACATTTCCAGTATGAGATGCCCCCAAATGAAGATAAATCAAGGGAAATATCACATAAACATATAGAGAACACAGAAGGGATCTTCCTATTGTGGGGTCAGCATGATTGTAAGAGATATTATATATATATATATATATATATATATATATATATATATATATATATATATATATATATATATATATATATATATATGTATATGTATATGTATATGTATATGTATATGTATATGTATATGTATATGTATATGTATATGTATATGTATATGTATATGTATATGTATATGTATATGTATATATATATGTATATCTATATGAATATGTATATGTATGTATATGTATGTATGTATGTATGTACATTATTGCAAATGAATTGACATCATTCCCCATATAAAGTAGAACTACAATCACAAAGGAGGAAAGGTCATATTAAAAATACAAAGAAGTATCTTTTTGGACCGTGACTTAGAGACCAAAATGAATTAGTGCTACCAAGTTGTAGAGCCAAGAAGATTACACAAAGAAACATGTACAAACAATAGAACAAGTACAACATAACATGAAAAAGCATATGGAAGAATAGAGATACATATAGAGGAATAATACAATAGGTTTGATTCTTTTATCACCTTGCACAAACAAAGAAACAAAGATCATATAAAAGAATCTAACAACATTTAAACATATCATGAGAGAAACATAGTACAACAAATAAACACACAACAAAGAGTACCATGAAAGACAAGCCAATCAAGCATGTCACCTACTCTCCACATCTCATTGTATATCATTTAGGGAAGGTGGGTAACTCATCAGAGGGACTATATCCAACATAGTAGGAATGATAGCTAGTTCCAAACAAGGATCCTCTTGAGAATCATAATGTTTAATAATAGGTGTAAGTATCAATTGTGTGGAAAACATATTAGCTAAATTAACATAAATGTCAATAGTTTTATATTTATCATTAACAACATTAGTATAATCAAGTGTATCTTCGTCATCTAGATTAATCAAAATAGGATCTAAGATACAAATAGAATAATTAGAATAAGGTAACTTAACATCATTATTAGTAACAACTTCTTATAACACATCATGTATAGCTATACCCAAAGAAGGTAAAGATTTTTGAATAACAATATTATAAGCTTTAGCATGAGCACAATTATTTTTACGATGTTCTATATATTGACATATCAGTCAAGTTTGTTATTAGTGACACACACTTATTTAGATTGTATATAGCTACCAAGTTTATTGTACAACTATCATTGTTTGCCAAGCATTTCAGTTGTTGCCGAGTTCTACAGTTACTATTGAGTCCTTTGGACAAATGCCAGTGGTTACTGAGCAATCATAGTTATAGTGAAGATCAACAATGTAAACCATGCATCTTAGTATATGTCAAGTTTACCAGTACAAGCCAAGCTATGCAATGTTCACTGAGTTCGCAGTGTATGTGATGTGAGTCCAATGTTAACCAAGCCACTTAGTGTTTACCAAGAGACTTAGTTTATACCGAGATCAAAATGATAGTGCTTACCAAGTCATACAATGTAAACCAAGAGACTCAGTTTATATGACGAGTTTCACAATATCTACCAAGTCACCAGTGCAAACTGAGTTCAAGACTACTTGGAAATAATCAGTATGGACCAAGCTTCTACTTCTACTAAGCACATGATGATGTTGAGCATTGACAATGGATGCTGAGTATTAGAACTTCATAGAGTTAGTCTTCAGAACCTGAGTGTCTTCATTTGGGTCGACTTTGTAATATTTGTGTTAACTTGTATTGTGGCCGACTTTGTAATTTATATAATTGGATTGGAATATATGTAATGAATTTTATCATATCCAAATAAAAGAAAAAGGAATGTTAATGTGAATGAAATGTAAGTGAATATAATTAGAGAAAAGTAGAAAGAGTGAATTACAAAGGCTACAATAGTGTAAGGAGTAGCAAAGTCATATCTATCACACCAAGGTGATTTGTACCTAAAGGAATCTCATTCAAAAAACCAAGTTACAGATCAGAGATCATCTACTATTTCATCCTAATAGGTGGATCAGTCGAATTCTTTAACAAGGTATACCTAACAGTCTTTTGTAAATCTCTTTATTGAGTGCATACTTCATAGTATGTTTGTAAATCTTTTCACAAGGTGGACCTAGTAGTCCTTATTACTCCTAATAGAGAAGATTATCAGAAGTGATCAATGTAAGCTTTAATAGACTAACTTTATACTACAGTACTAAAGTTTGTGGGTATCATCCCCACACTAGTTTTACTTTGTATTTGGAAGGTTTCTGTGTCACCAAATCTTTGTATCATATTGTTATGAATGCTTTCATGTTTTTAGTTTCTTATGCATGCAATTAGATCTAATTATATGTGATGGATTGAATGCTAATTTGATTATTGGATTAAGAGTTGATATTGTTGAAGTTTTAGAAGTTACTAATTCACCCCTCCCCTCTTAGTAACTTATCATAGTCTTGAATATTTCCGACAATTGGTATCAAAGCTCTATGATTCTTAGGATAAAGTTTAATAGCTTGAGAAAAGATCAAGGCCATGGAGATATTAAAACTTGACAAAGCTATTGACAATGAGAAGCTAGATTTGGAAATGGCCATTGCCCAACTCAAGAAAGCAAGGGAGCAACTCTCTCAATCCCTGAAAGGAAGAAAAGAACTTGCAATTCAAATGAATGATCATCTCTACATTGAAGAAAGAATTGATGACTTTCATTCAAGCAATTCAGATGAAGCCAATGAAGCAATCAAAGAACTCTTAGAAAAGAATGGTTCCCTACAACAAGAAGCAATAAAACTAAGAAGAGAGAAAGAAATTCAGTCAAAAAGACTATGTGAAATCATGGAGTAGAAAAAAAAGATAAAAGAAGAGATAGAAGGAAGGAACAATGAAATCTAGAACCAATCCCTTCAGCAAGCAGACCTTATTAATTAGCTCTCTAATGAAAATGAGGAAATAATGAGCCTAAGATTTGAAAATTAAAGAATGAGAAATGATCTAAATTCTGAAAGCCAAATCAATGAAAGACTATAGAATGATCTAAACTCTGAAAGGAAAATAAATGATAAAATGATAAAAATCCAAAGTAGACATGAATACATTGAATGAGAAAAATCTCTATAGACAAAAGTGAAAAGCAGGAATTAAATATATAGAAGAAGGAGAATCATCCAAACAAGGAGCTCAAAAGAACCAAAGACCTACTTGCAATCACTGTGGTAAGATAGGTCATACATCAAACAAATGTTGGAGCAATGGAAAAAAAAAATTCAATAGAAAGTGCTACAATTGCAATCAACATGGTCACAAGGCTAATGAATGCAAAGAGAAACCAAAATTTGAAGGCAAATGTCACAAATGCAAGAAACATGGAGACAAGTCATCAGAATGCAAAACTAAGATGTTAAATCTAGCAAATAAAATTGTGAAAGCAATATTTGGTTGGGACTACAACACTTGGTGCAAATTTCATTACAATGGGGAATTTGGACACATTGGTATAAATTGTGTAAAGCATCATTTGAGAAAAAGAGACACTACTAAAAGATGTTTTATTTGTATCGAACTTGGTCATCTTGTCAACAGCTGCATGAATATAGGTAGAATTGAAGAGGAGGAGAAGGAAAAGGTTGATAACATCCAAAAATAGATGAGATAGCAATGGGTTCCAAAGTCTACCAAGGATACAATTCCCAGTAATAATGATCAAGTCACTCAAGAATTGGGTGACTACCATTTCTACTTAAGTTCTCAGAGGAGAAATTGGAACTATGCTATCAAAGAAGACATCCAAAATAGTTCCAAATTGAAAGAAAAAAATGATCCAAATTTGTATTAGGATACAAAGGGATCACCAAGTATAAGTCCTACCAAGTTATCTTCTCTACTGAGTGAGCTTGGGTCATAGAATCTACTGAGCAGGTTTGAGAGTAATGAAGATGCATATGGTTACTGAGTCACAAAGACTTTGCCAAGTGTTTGATACAAAGTAATGGATGATAGTCTATCCAATATGATGTCAATTGACCTACCTTTTGTATTGAGCATTTATGGCAAAATTTTAACAAATGGAATAAAATCAAAGTCATTTCTTACCATGAAATTTTGAGTTCTATTACAAAAGTGTGATGTTTAAAGTTTTCAAGAGATTTGAAAAAATTTGCAACGAAAGTTTTTGAATTCTCTCAAACCCTACCAAGTGAAGCTAGCATCTAGCAGTAGCAAGGTTAAGCAAGAATTTGACATGTTGGTTCATGGAGTGGAATGGAAGGCACTAGATTTAAAGCTCACTCCTATGATCACTAAAACCCTAGATCTGAGTGGAGCACAATATCAAATCCCTCCAAAGGTAATGTTGGTGCTGAAAATTGCGTTCTCATTTTGAGTGACCATTTAAAATTTTGAGTCAAATCAAGCCCTATGAATGCCCATAATTGCATGTGTACCCGACTATACCTATGAGGCCCCTGAGGTGTTTAATGTTTCTAACACCCTCCATCTAGCATGTCCACCAGTTCCATGAAGTTAAAACATCATTCTGAGCTATTTGGCTAAGTCTCGTTTTGAGCAAATTCCAAATTTGCATTTTGCCCTAAGTATGAAACAATGACAGGAGGTTGTGTTTGCCTTTGAATATCTCGCACCCAAAAATGTTTTACGACTCACCACTTTAGGAGTACCTAGTGTCCATACCTAAGAGCCTATGTTTTAGATTTTGAGTCATTTTGAGTCTGTTTCACTAGGTTTTGAACCCCTTAAAGTTGGTCATTTACTGTTTTGTGCATTTGTGTAGTTGTTCACAATTCTGGGAAACCCTGTTTGATGTGTTGTAACTTTTGACCAGTTGACCAAAATGTTGAAATTCCTATTGCATTGCACTGTAGATGTCAGAGACTTGTCATGCTTCAAGTTTCAACTCTTGATGAATCCGTTTGATCATTTTTCAAATGCGATTCCAAATGGAATTTCTAAAGTTTTACTGGTGTCATTATTTGCAGATTGATTGGAACCCCTATTCGTGACATCATATCTCCTGATCCATGATAGGTGAGATCAAATGGTTTGTTTCCCTATGTTCTATATTGAAAATACTCCAAGTGTGTTAGTTTGTAAGTCATGATGAATCCATTTGCACACTTTTCCAAGTCCATTTCGTTTGCCAAAATCACTTTTCAATCATTGTTCTAGTTGATGAAATCCAAGTAGCCCACTTTGACCGCTCGCCATTCATGTCCTATTATTTTTCATAAGCCCAAATTGTAGATTCATAATGTCTTCATGATAGAGAACCAGTTCCCTGAGTTTTGTTTTCCCAAGTATCTGTTTGCCCAATTTTCAGAGCTCAAACCAAATGTACTTTTCAATTTTCTAACATGTTTATCTGTAGGTGATTCTGAGAAGGAAACTTTGACATTGAATATCTTTTGACTGGGAATTCTTCATGAGATGAGATTTAGCAAGATAGAATTTTGCAGAGCAGAGAATTAGTATCCCGGATTTCAAAGCCCAGTTATATGTTTAGATCAGTTTTTAAGGTCAATCAATAGACCTTCTAGCACCAAATATGATAGTATGAAGATTAGTGATAAAATGGTTTGTTAGTTGATTAATTAGTGGTCAAACTTGATTCTAATCAGTCTAAGAAGGTTGGTAGATCAGTTTGAAGGTTCAGTTCTTCGAAAATGAAATTTTTTTTAGCCAGACCCACTTTGGGGTCCGACTGATTCTATCAGATAGAGTAAGCCTAAGAATTGAAAATAATGAAGCTAGAGCTGTATATGGGATGATGAAAATATTTCTTGCAGTAAAAGTGGCATGCCCCAGGTGTCAGTCAGGCATACAAGCTTTGTGTGCATTGCTTCTAGCACTTGAGAAAGCTAAAACACTTCTTCAACACTGTGCAGATTGTCACACTCTATACATGGCCATTATAGGGGTTCATTTTGATAAAGTTTGAAAGGGCCAATAGTGCTTTGGATTAGAGTTTGAGGCATGTTGAATCCATAATGCCACAGACACTAGGGCAACATATTGATGAAATTGTCAATGAATGCAAGGGAGTCACATTTTCTCTTGAACCATTAGACAAGGAGGTTGGTGATGAGATCATTGCATTGATATAGTAGGTCAAGGATTCTAGTTGTGAAAATGGTACATCAGAATTGGATGCTTTCCATCAGGTGGCTTTGAAGCTAGACATCATCTCCTCTAAAGTATTCTTGATAGAAAGAAGATCTCTTAAGAGATTGCATGATAAAGCTCGCCATGATGAAGGCAAGCAAAAAGGGAAAGAGAAGCATCCAAAGCTTCTTCAACTGGTACTACTTTTCCTTCACCATAGCAGTCATGATAGCACTCACAATCATTATGTATATTCAGGATAGTGTGAGTTGGAGTTGAGGACTAGGCATTCCATCTACTCTGATTTTCTTTTCAGTGACTTGCTTTTTTCTTTGGTAAGAGGATTCATAAGTACTCTCAACATGTCAAAACTCATAAAAAGGGTGCCCACATCACACGAGAAGATCACGCAAAGAGAGTAGAGGTCTGAAGAGTCTAACAAAGGAAACTCACATGTTCAAAGAGCCTCACACATTGGGTCAGTCCACATGAAAAGGGTGACTCACACCTCTTATAAAAGAGCTGATCAACAAACATCCATATCAGCAGGCATGAGAAAACGTAATAAATCCACCAAGTTTCAAAGAACCAACACATAAAAAAAGAAGAGCCTGCGGTAATTAAAAGACAAGGGAAGTCCACCAAGGAGATGGGAAGCAACATGTTTAAATAAATAGTCAAGCCATGTAAAAGATGCCCTATAGTCAGTTGGCATCAAAATAAAAAGATCCCCACGTTTTGACAAGGAGCTGGAACAACAACCTGCAGAGGAACTTTTACAAAGCAAAGGTGAACACGCCATTTCAAAATAAAAGAAACCCTCCATAGTTCACATAAAGCATAGAGCATGATTACTCACGCATTAAAGGGAGTCTATCATGCTAACAAAGCAATAAAAGCCACCCAACATGAAGATCCAGCACTGAACAAGGAAGATGTCATAAGAGCAGAGAAAACCTTTTGTTTGATTATCCCACATTCTATGTGAGAATGTTTTAAAAGGTATTTAAATAGAAATGTACTCGAATGCATAGTTTCTTCAAAGACATGCACTTTTGAAGCGCTAGCTATTTGAGGTGGGCCCACCCGGGTGACGTCGGTGAGACAAAGGTAAAATTTTGAACTAGATAATGCACATGCTGATGTGGCAGGAAGGTGTTGAGATTGTGACACATGGCAGAGATCTAGGAAGGATGCAAAACTGCAATATGAAGAAGCACACTAGATAAAAAATGTGGGGAAGCGCATTTTTGACATGTGGTAGTGTGGGTCCCAAATGTAGTGACATGGAGGGAACGTGTAGGTTAAGGCAGGCTCACAGGATCATGCCACGTGGCACGATCGTGCGATTGGCGCTTCCCCACAAAATGGAGTTCCAAGGATGTTAAATAATGTGGGGAAGCAAATTTTTGACATGTGGCACTAGGTCCCAAGAGTGATGAGGTGGGTAGTGAGGCATCAGCTGGCAAATCATAGGCCGCCACGTGGTGACAAGTTCGTATAAACTCATTGACTTGGATTGAAGAAGAGGGCTAATTTAAAAAGTTTGAAAAACTAAATTTTTTAATGTTTTCTCTCAAAAATGCACGTCAATTTTTTAAAAATCAAATGGGGTTTTAATTCTAATGTTAAGACATTAGATTATTTTTTTTTTTTTTGGATTTTTAAAATTCAAAAATGAGTTGCAGACTTGAGCATTTCTAGCAGAGGAGTCTTTTTCAAACCAACTTTTGAGGGGTTTCTAGAAAGAAAAATAGGCAATGTTATATAGCGCCATAGTTAGGAAAATACAAGCTATCCATTTTTGGAGTCAGATTTTGCATAGGTAGCAATGTGTTCGAGCTATACCAAGTTTTCTCCTAGGTTCCCAGATTGTAACCGTATTCAGGTATGAAAGTTCAAAATTGAATTCTAGCCAAGAAATTACTTGAATGTGGTTAAAAGAAAGTTGAAATGCAGTTTGGGCCGAATTCTGATAGTGCTCATTCAGTGAAAATTGAGATTTCCCTAGCATTTCAATGGGTAAATCAGATATTTTGGTGACTCAACAAGGTTTCATCATTTCAATAAGAGATATTTTGCAAGTCAGTAACAGAAATGATGAAACAAGATTGGATAAAAATGGGAGATGGAAGGAAGAAGTTATTCAGTTATAGAGGATTGCATTTCAAATGGAAACTTGTCACTTGAAGATCAGATCCAAGATTCTTTCCTTTGCTATATCTTTCTCTTTTTCATTCTTTCTAGGGGTTCCAATTTTTATTACTGAGAAACCAGTTGGTTCCAGTCTTTTGGAGAAAAATCTTCACATTACTATGATACCAAGGTCTTGGATCCAGTTCTGGTTGCATTCCCATGACTATGACACCATTTTCTTTAGCATATTTCTCTCATGTTAACAGCAAGTGTAAAGATAATATAGATAGTTCTGAGATGCTAGGTTGTTTCATGTTTTGATTTCATGCACTTGAATGTATATTTTCAAAGAAAATGAATACTTATGAGCAATAGTTTCACTAGCTTCATTCTGTTTCTTGTCTCCTATGTCAGCAATCAGTAAGTCTTATGTGGTTTTGGAACAAAGATCTGAGACCTATTTGCATCCCTTTCAGGTTGTATGTTTGATGTATTTTTCTGTTGGACCAAAGGGCCAAGTAAATGCTTGATATGTTTAACAAGGTTGCTAGTTACTTGAGAAGGATATTTTGTAAGAATGATATTTGAATGAACATTGATGTCTGAATCACAAGGTGATTAGATAGATCTAATGTCTGGGTATACAGAATATGTCCTGATGTCACGGATGTATGTTTTCAATTCATGGAATTTCCCACTGGATTAGGCACTGATCAGAGATAGGATCATTAGGTTTTTTTGCATGTTTGAGGATTTGTTGAACATCAACATCAATAATCAAACGCTTTTCCCCTTTCATGTTGAAGAGCTATAATATAATGCCCTCACTCAGCTTATGAGGTTTGTAGATCTACATTTAGCTACTATAGATTGATGTTGTTTCATGAGTTATCAGGAGATTTAAGGTTTTTATTTGCTTTCAATAGATTTAGTGTATGCTTTGATAATTGGTACCATATAAAGAATCTATAAGTCTACCCACCTAGGTTTTGTAGAGCCTGAAGAAGAAGAAGGGTCATGCCTTATAGTTGGCTTGGTGTCTGAATGGGCATGTTGAAAATGGGAGTTAGCTGCCCCTAGATGTGTTTTGTTCTCATTAGGGTAATTGAAAATGGGTAACGTTTTCAAACACCAACAAAATGGTGACTCTGTTGGGGATTGTATTGAATCAGATTTAAGACAAACCTTGAGAATTTAAAAGAAGAGATTCAATACAGTAGAAAAAGTGCATAAAGGATTTACAGTAGTAGGTTATCTGATGTATTTTCTAGGTCTCTTACTCAAATATCATGCACCCTAGTAAGTTTTATCCCTAGACAATAGTATGCTGTAAAATTGGATTAAAATTGTGTGCTATGACTATTATAGGTCTATCTTCAATTAGTTCAGTTTGCAAGTGATGTTGAGAAAGTCCAGAGTCAAGAATTCATTTATAAAGTGTAAATTATTTTCAAGATGTTAGTGATCTGCATGTTTCCTACATTGAAGGTCTGGTTCAGATTTGTTAAGTGACAAATTATGTTTTATTTTCTCACATGAGTGAGTGGCGACTCTCAAATCTCTGTACCAGTTTGTTACTAGTTGATTTCATTGCAAAATCTTGAAGGACTTTCAGTTGTATGGGCAGATCTGAAATTGTTGATAGTTTCTTGAAAAGGAATTCTAAATTCTTGATAAGTTTTAAAGTGCTATTTGAAATCTACTGTTATAAAGAAATTGAAATGTAAAAAGTAGATCATAGTAGTGATCTCTTTATCCTCTTGAAAGGAGGTGGCGACTCTACAAAGTTTGACCAGTGGTGCAAAGGATTTTTAGTCTTGCACCTATGCCAAATTAGTAGATCGAAGTTTAGCATCAGTACTTGAAGTATTTTGATTTTCATATTTCTTTTCATGGAAATCAAGTGTTTACAAAAGTTGCCTCTATTAAGTGGTTTTTAGCACTAGAAAGAAGAGGTACAATTTTCATTCTATAATAGAGTCAGATCTCAGATCTGAGATTAGTTTACCAAATTCTAAGAGTTTGGAAATTGTGAATAATAACATTGCTATATTGAATAGACTGGTCTACAAAAGGATTATAAATCTTATAAGGATTGAGGTAGGAAATACTCAAGGTTTAACTGCTGAACAATGTTTTTTAAGGCTTTTCATTGTAGACCTGATGAATCTTCCCTGCCAAATGTTTTCCTTGATGTTCTAGTGCCTGATTCAGTCAATTGGCTAGCACCTATAAGGTTACAAATAATTTTACAAATTGAAAAATTCATTGAGGAGATGGAGAGTGATGATTATAGATTTCAAGTTATCTCTCTTAATGATAACAAGTGTGTTGAAAGCCAAGGTAGGAACAAATACAATGAGTCCGTAGAGAAAGATAATCTGTCTTTTGAATGTGAAGAGGTGGATTCAAATGTTAATGAATTAGGTAATAGCAATCAGCATGAGAAAAGATGGACATAAAAGAGAAGATAAATTATGTTACAGTACATATGAAGTTGAAGAAAGTTGTAACAATAGTAGATCCAGTGATTGCCATGATAAGAAAGAATTTTGTAATAATTCTGATTTTCCAGATTGTTACACTAATGATCTTCCTATTGCAAGTTCTTCATGTTACCTAGATGACAATCATAGCCAAGAGAAGATTTGTGAGGCAGTCTTCTTGAGCTCTGATGAAATCTCAAAATTGTTGGCTCGTGAGTTTGAAAAGCATGTAAGTATCTCTAAGGATCTTCATATGTTCTCTCATAATACTTTCTCATTCAGTCAAATCAATTCCCCAAAGTTTGATGTGGAAAAAGAGGTAGAATCTGAACAATCTTTGTTAGACTTTGGAGGTGTAGATGACAGTACCTCAAATGTCTTTGCACATGACGATTTGTTAAATGCTGATTATGTTAATGAAGGGAAGGTTAATGCTATTTCAGATTCTTTTTATGTTGATCTTGCTAAACATAGTTTTAATGTTTCATATGATGAGGAGGAAAATAGTGAAGGTTGTCAATCAGATTATAGATTTTCTTCATGTGCTGATAAGTCTCGTAAAGATAAGTTCAAGGTGTATTCTAACTTTCAGTTTGATGAAGACAATGATAGTGATCAACATAGTTTGGATCAGTACTTTCAGAATGAGTTTTCAATTTTGGTGACTAATCAGTTGTTTGAATGTGAAGAGGTTTCAGCAAAGGATAAATCTGATTCGATGAGTAACATGGTTGCAAGTAGGCAATGATCAGATTTCACATACTCTTCATTTACAGAGGCACAAGGTGAGTTACAATCTGCTCCATGTAACTCTTTGAATGAAGTTGAATTTGAGCACTTTGTGTTTCTATTTGAAAGAATCCATGATTCAATCAGTAGTGACCAATTTCAGTTTGATATCAGTTGTTATGGTCATGCTGATCCATTTTTTCATAGTGGGCAAGATGAAGAAAGTATGTATGATTTTCATACGCACTATGAAGATTATAGTTGTTTCATTTTGCCAAGTAAGTTGTTTCAATATGCTGATCTGAGTGGTGAAACAAGGGAGAATGAGAATCATAATTTACCTCATGAAGACATGAATGAAAATCAAGTATATGACAGAGGTAAAGGTTTTTGCTAAGTTCGGGGGCACTGTTTGTACATAGTAGTGTAGTTTTCCCTTGCTTTCAATAAGCTATTCGAGAGAAGTCTTTGTTGTCAATTGTGTGGTCTGCTTCTCCTAGAGATCTGAAATCTTGCCATGCCCACAAGGGACATGCATCCCCAGATAGAGCCACTATTGGTGTTCAAAATTGCGTTCTCATTTTCAGCGACCATTTAAAATTTTGAGTCAAATCAAGCCTTATGAATGCCCATAATTGCATGTGTACCCAACTATACCTATGAAGCCCCTGTGGTGTTTAATGTTTCTAACACCCTCCATCTAGCATGTCCACCGGTTCCATGAAGTTAAAACATCATTCCAAGCTATTTGGCAAAGTCTCGTTTTGAGCAAATTCCAAATCTACATTCTACCCTAAGTATCAAACAGAGAAAGGAGGCTGTGTTTGCCTTTGAATATCTCACACCCAAAAAAATTTTACGACTCACCACTTCGGGAGTACCTAGTTCCATACCTAAGAGCCTACGTTTCAGATTTTGAGTCATTTCGAGTCTGTTTGACTAGGTTTTAAACCCCTTAAAGTTGGTCATTTACTGTTTTGTCCATTTGTGTAGTTGTTCACAATTCTGGGAAACCCTATTTGACGTGTTGTAACTTTTGACCAATTGACCAAAATGTTGAAATTCCTATTGCATTGTACTGTAGACATCAAAGACTTGTCATGCTTCAAGTTTCAGCTCTTGAGGAATCCATTTGATCATTTTTCAAACGCGATTCCAAATGGAATTTCTAAAGTTTTACTGGTGTCATTATTTACAGATTAATTGGAACCCCTATTCATGACATCATATCTTCTGATCCATGATAGGTGAGATTTAATGGTTTGATTCCCTATGTTCTATACTAAAAATACTCCAAGTGTGTCAGTTTGTAAGTCATGACGAATCCATTTGCACACTTTTCCAAGTCCATTCCGTTTGCCAAAATCACTTTTTAATAATTGTTCCAATTGACAAAATCCAAGTAGCCCACTTTGACCGCTTGCCATTCATGTTTTGTTATTCATCATAAGCCAAAATCATAGATTCATAATGTCTTCATGATAGAGAACCAGTGCCCCAAGTTTCATTTTCCCAAGTGTCCATTTGCCCAGTTTTCAGAGCTCAAACCAAATGTATTTTTCAATTTTCTAACATGTTAATCTGCAGGTGATTCTAAGAAGGAAAATTTGACATTGAATATCTTTTGAATGGGAATTCATCATGAGACGAGATTTGGCAAGATAGAAGTGTGCAGAATAGAGAATCGGTATGCTGGATTTCAAAGCCCAGTTATCTGTTTAGATCAGTTTTTAAGGGTAGTCAATAGACCTTCTGGCACCAAATATGATAGTATGCACATCAGTGGTAAATGGTTTGTTAGTTGATTAATCAGTGGTAAAACTTGATTCTAATTAGTCTGAGAAGGTCAATAGATTAGTTTGAAGGTTCAATTGTCTGAAAATGAAAAAAAAATTAGCTGGACCCACTTTGGGGTCCAACTAATTCTATCAGACAGAGTAAGCCTAAGAATTGAAAATAATGAAGCTAGAGTTGTATATGGGATGATGAAAATATTTCCTGTAGTAGGAGGGGCATTCCCTAGGTGTCAATCAGCCATATAGTCCTTGTGTGCATTGCATCTAGCACTTGAGAAAGCTAAAACACTTCTTCAGCACTATGCAGATTGTAGCACTCTATACTTGGCCATTACAGGGGTTCATTTTGATAAAGTTTGAAAGGGCCAATAGTGCTTTGGATTAGAGTTTGAGGCATGTTGAATCCATAGTGCTATAGACACTAGGGCAGCAGATTGATGAAATTGTCAATGAACTCGAGGGAGTCACATTTTCTCTTGGAGGGAACCACCCTTCCAACCTCAATCGTGATGATGGTTGGGCCCTTAGCCTAGCGTGGCACCCTCTGTTATCTTCCATCAACAGACCCCATCGTTCCCCCCGTTGACTCCCCCTTCTCTCTCTTTTCTCTTCCTTCTCTCGTCTCTGTAGCGCTTGCATCTTTCTTGCCCCCCCCCTACCCCCTCGTCCTCTCCTTTCCCTCCGCCCTCCAATCTCCTTCTCTCTCTCCCCTCCCCCTTTCCTTCCTTGGCCTTGTTCTTCCCCACCCCCTCCTTTCCCTCAGGCGGTTCTGTTGATTTATAGGCTAGGTTTTGTCTTTATTAGTTTTTAGCCTTCTTGTTCGTTGTGTTCTTTTATTTTATATTTTGTAAATCTTTTTTGTGTCGGTTCTCATTTTTCTCTTTCTTGCTTCGTTGGTCTTTCTTGTCTTTCTTTCTCCTTTTGTTCCTCCTTTATTTTTTTCGGGTTTCTTCCATTTCTATCCTTTTATTTTTTAGTTATTTATTTATCCTTCTTTATTATTCTTCCTCTTTAATCCTTATTTTGATTCCTTTTTTAATTTTTTAATTTTTTAATTTTTAATTTTTCTTCTTCTTTTTTCCCCTTTTCCCCATCGCTTCCTTTGCAGGCTTTGACTTTTATTTTTTAAGGTACATATATATTTATATTTGGTTTCTCTTTTTTGGTCTTTTTCCTACTCTTTGTGTCTCTCCTTCCCTTTAATTAATTAATTTATTGTCATTTTTAATTTTAATTTTTAATTTTTAATTTTAATTTTAATTTTTTAATTTTAATTTTTTCAATCCTTGTCCCTCTCTTTTTGTTTTTGTCTTTCTCCATTCTGTCCTTCCTTCTCCCTATCCTTCCTTTTGCTTCTTTACTTGGTCTTTCCTTTCTATTTATACATTTATATAGCCTAATTTGTATTCTTCTTATCATTTTATTTGGTTTTTCCTTCAGTGCCTTTTTGCTAGTTTCCCTTTCTTCTCTTATTAGTTTTTAATTAGTGTTATTTTAATTCTTTAGTTTTAGTTTTCAACTTATTATTCAAGTTTTTTCTCTCTCTTCAGTGGGTAGTTTTTCTTGATTTACGTGTCACTCCCACCCACCTCTCCCTCTCCTCTTATTGCTTTACTTGGTCTGCAACATATCATTTTGTTTCTTAGCTCTCTTTATCATCCTGATGATGGATCATAGAGTATGATCCGAAACGTTGATGTTAAAAAAAAAACATACACAATCACACCCAGAAGCGAATACAGAATTTTATGGATTGTGGAAATCTGTTACAATTAATTGAAACCCTTCATGGGAGGGAAATATTCATGAAATGCAAGCAGTTTGAGAGTTTAAGAATAAAGCTTTACAAGCTTGTTGCAGACCTAGCCTTTCAAAAAAGATGTAGAGACTCCCGGCTGATTCCCTCGTTCGTGTCTGTTGTGCATCACCTGCGTAACTGCCACACTGACCGCATTTTCATCCGTGCAGGCTTGGCCCTCCTCAAATCTATCATTTCTTCCTCTAGGAGGAAGATCAATGCTCTCAACTCACGGCTTTTTCCTCTTCATTTGGAGCTCGCATCTACACTCCGCTCAGACTTATGGATTAGTTTTGACACAACATCTTTCGCTCGCGCCCAAGGACGTCAGCTGGATTCCATCAACAGGCAAAAGAGAAACTTCTTCGATCTTCTCCACAAGCGTAGATCCCCTCCCTCTTCCCCTGACGCGTGGGTCCGCTGTTCTTCTCACTCCTCGCCTATAGCTTCCTCCCCTCACAGCGCAGGCAGGAACCTTCTTCGTGCCTCTCTGCAGCGACGCAATCTGGGCTCGTCATCTCTTCTCGGATCTCCTATCACTGCCCCCCTCATGTTGGTTGACCGCTCATCCTGCCCTTCCTCGTGTGCAGCTGCCTCCCCTCGTAACGCAGGCAGCTCCATCATTGCCTCCCCGCTGCTCAGCCACAAGCCTGACTCCTCACCTCTGCCCGAGTCGCACGTAACTAGTTCTCATTCTTCCATGCAACAGAGCTCCCTCCTTTCGCGACCTGGGCCTGGGTCATCCTCTCCTCCAGTGGATTCTCCCTCCCCGCTCCCTCCTTTTGCTTCTTCAGCCGCCCTTCTCGTGGGTTATAGCTCGTGTTCCACTGTCCTCCACTCGCTCGCCAGGATTCCCTCCGTTGCTGAGGCGAGCTCTCACACGCTTCCAGTCGACTCCAACGGCTCTCCTGCAGCCACTCCTCAGATCAGTCTTGTCACCAACGACTCTTTGTCAGGATTGCCAAGTACGTCCACTCCTTTCTCTCTTGTTTCTCCTTTGGCTTCACATCGCATTTATGACTGTGATCTTGCTCCCAGCCAGTTCAACCTTTCTCGAGCCCCTCCCCCATCCTGTATTACTCCCAACAACGTGAGGAGTCCATCGTGGTCCTCTCTTCCAAGCCTCTCAACCTCTTGTTTGCCCACCCTATCCTCTCATCGTAAGCCACCCCAGCCTTGCCCCAACATTCTCCAACCGGCTCCCTCATCCTCACATTCCATCATTAATGACTGGGATTCAAAGCTGGTGGTTAACCTCTCGCATGCAATTATTGATCCCCTGTGCTTCAATTTCCTCAAGCGTGGCCTTAATTTTTCACCCTCTCCTCGCTTCATTCCTTGTGTGGACTTCCTAGCCGAAATTGAAAACTCCATTCGTGCTCTCCCATCTGAAGTTCGCGAGGAGGTTAGACAAGATTGCGCTGTGGCTCTTAAACGAGCCAAGCCTCCGAAGCGCAACATCCCTAATCCTGAATTTCTTGCTTTCAAGAACCTTTTGCGCAAAAATGACCTGATTATTTCTAGAGCTGATAAAGGCAACGCCAGGGTCATTTTGAACAAAGGAGACTACATCTCCAAGATGCGGACTCTCCTCTCTGATTCGGCGAGCTACAAAATCTTAGCCCGCAACCCGTGTTCCCAAATCCTCAAAAAAGTCAAAGCTGCGGTCAATGGTTCTTCTTTTGATGATTCCACCAAGAGACTTCTCATTCCTTCCAAAGAAGTCACTCCCCGCATATACGGAGTCCCAAAGATCCACAAAGCCAACGTCCCTCTCAGGCCCATTGTTGATACGATTGGCTCGCCCACTTACCCTCTCGCTTCGTTCCTTGCGAAGCAGATCTCCCCTTTAGTGGGTAAGTGTGACTCTTTTATCAAAGACTCCAACCATTTTGTTGACTTCATCAAAGATGCCAAACTAGAAAATGATGACATTTTGGTCAGTTTTGATGTGGTCTCCCTTTTCACCAAGGTCCCCATTTCGGACTCCATCGAAGTTGTCAAACGCAAGGTCAATGAAGAGGTGGCCACATTAGTGGAGTTATGTTTAAGATCCACCTTTTTCACCTTCCAAGATATTATTTATGAACAAGTCGATGGTGTAGCTATGGGCTCCCCGCTTTCTCCTATCATTGCCAATCTTTACATGGAGTACTTCGAAGATTTGGCTTTACACTCCTTCCCCTTCAAGCCTAAGTGGTGGAAATGCTATGTTGACGACACCAACATTTGTTGGCTTCATGGTCTCCAAAAATTAGAAGAATTTCACGCACATCTTAACATGGTGTCACCCTGTATCTCCTTCACCATGGAGCTGGAGAGGAATGGGCGCCTGCCATTTCTCGATGTTTTACTCTCAAGGAAATCGGACGGCTCGCTAAGTCGTCAAGTGTTTCGTAAAGCCACCCACACTGATTTGTATCTCCAGTCTTCTTCCCATAACCACCCTCGCCAAAAAGTTGGAGTGCTCAAAACCCTGGCTCTCAGGGCCCTTCGCATTTGTGACAAGGACAACATTGACGATGAGCTTTCCTACCTTCGCAAAGTCTTTAGGCTCAATGGATACACCAACCAAAATATTTCCAAAGCTTTCAAGCTAGCCAAGTTGTTTCACTCCACCCCAAGAACCCCCCCTTCCCAGCACAACATTACCCCCTTCTTCATCCTTCCTTTCATTGAGGGCATCTCGCATAAAATTTCAAAAATCCTTCTCAGAAAAGGAGTTCATTGTGCCTTCAAACCCCTTTCAACTATCAGGAATCATGTGCCCCCTCTCAAAGACTCTCGAAATGCTCTCGCTGATTCGGGTGTCTATAAAGCTTCTTGTTCTTGTGGGACTCCGTACATTGGAGAAACGGGTAGATCATTCTCCACAACAATTAGGGAGCATAGTTCTGACATCAAGCACGATAGAGTGTACAAATCGGCCCTAGCCGAGCATTCTTCCTCCACCAAACATCACATTTGTTTGGAGAACACTCAGATCCTCGCTAAAGAGGATAGCTATTTTAAGAGGAAGATGTATGAAGCGATTGAAATTTTCAACCACCCTTCCAACCTCAATCGTGATGATGGTTGGGCCCTTAGCCTAGCGTGGCACCCTCTGTTATCTTCCATCAACAGACCCCATCGTTCCCCCCGTTGACTCCCCCTTCTCTCTCTTTTCTCTTCCTTCTCTCGTCTCTGTAGCGCTTGCGTCTTTCTTGCCACCCCCCTACCCCCTCATCCTCTCCTTTCCCTCCGCCCTCCAATATCCTTCTCTCTCTCCCCTCCCCCTTTCCTTCCTTGGCCTTGTTCTTCCCCACCCCCTCCTTTCCCTCAGGCGCTTCTGTTGATTTATAGGCTAGGTTTTGTCTTTATTAGTTTTTAGCCTTCTTGTTCGTTGTGTTCTTTTATTTTATATTTTGTAAATCTTTTTTTTATCAGTTCTCATTTTTCTCTTTTTTGCTTCGTTGGTCTTTCTTGTCTTTCTTTCTCCTTTTGTTCCTCCTTTATTTTTTTCGGGTTTCTTCCATTTCTATCCTTTTATTTTTTAGTTATTTATTTATCCTTCTTTATTATTCTTCCTCTTTAATCCTTATTTTGATTCCTTTTTTAATTTTTTAATTTTTTAATTTTTAATTTTTCTTCTTCTTTTTTCCCCTTTTCCCCATCGCTTCCTTTGCAGGCTTTGACTTTTATTTTTTAAGGTACATATATATTTATATTTGGTTTCTCTTTTTTGGTCTTTTTCCTACTCTTTGTGTCTCTCCTTCCCTTTAATTAATTAATTTATTGTCATTTTTAATTTTTATTTTTAATTTTTAATTTTAATTTTATTTTTTTCAATCCTTGTCCCTCTCTTTTTGTTTTTGTCTTTCCCCATTCTGTCCTTCCTTCTCCCTATCCTTCCTTTTGCTTCTTTACTTGGTCTTTCCTTTCTGTTTATACATTTATATAGCCTAATTTGTATTCTTCTTATCATTTTATTTGGTTTTTCCTTCAGTGCCTTTTTGCTAGTTTCCCTTTCTTCTCTTATTAGTTTTTAATTAGTGTTATTTTAATTCTTTAGTTTTAGTTTTTAACTTATTATTCAAGTTTTTTCTCTCTCTTCAGTGGGTAGTTTTTCTTGATTTATGTGTCACTCCCACCCACCTCTCCCTCTCCTCTTATTGCTTTGCTTGGTCTGCAACATACAATTTTGATTCTTAGCTCTCTTTATCATCCTGATGATGGATCATAGAGTATGATCCGAAACGTTGATGTTAAAAAAAACATACACAATCACACCCAGAAGCGAATACAGAATTTTATGGATTGTGGAAATCTGTTACAATTAATTGAAACCCTTCATGGGAGGGAAATATTCATGAAATGCAAGCAGTTTGAGAGTTTAAGAATAAAGCTTTACAAGCTTGTTGCAGACCTAGCCTTTCAAAAAAGATGCAGAGACTCTCGGCTGATTCCCTCGTTCGTGTCTGTTGTGCATCACCTGCGTAACTGCCACACTGATCGCATTTTCATCCGTGCAGGCTTGGCCCTCCTCAGATCTATCATTTCTTCCTCTAGGAGGAAGATCAATGCTCTCAACTCGCAGCTTTTTCCTCTTCATTTGGAGCTCGCATCTACACTCCGCTCAGACTTATGGATCAGTTTTGACACAACATCTTTCGCTCGCGCCCAAGGATGTCAGCTGGATTCCATCAACAGGCAAAAGAGAAAGTTCTTCGGTCTTCTCCACAAGCATAGATCCCCTCCCTCTTCCCCTGACATGTGGGTCCGCTATTCTTCTCACTCCTCGCCTATAGCTTCCTCCCCTCACAGTGTAGGCAGGAACCTTCTTCGTGCCTCTCTGCAGCGACGCAATCTGGGCTCGTCATCTCTTCTCGGATCTCCTATCACTGCCCCCCTCATGTTGGTTGACCGCTCATCCTGCCCTTCCTCATGTGCAGCTGCCTCCCCTCGTAACGCAGGCAGCTCCATCATTGCCTCCCCGCTGCTTAGCCACAAGCCTGACTCCTCACCTCTGCCCGAGTCGCACGTAACTAGTTCTCATTCTTCCATGCAACAGAGCTCCCTCCTTTCGCGACCTGGGCCTGGGTCATCCTCTCCTCCAGTGGGTTCTCCCTCCCCGCTCCCTCCTTTTGCTTCTTCAGCAGCCCTTCTTGTGGGTTCTAGCTCGTGTTCCATTGTCCTCCACTCGCTCGCTAGGATTCCCTCCGTTGCTGAGGTGGGCTCTCACACGCTTCTAGTCGACTCCAATGGCTCTCCTGCAGCCGCTCCTCAGATCAGTCTTGTCACCAACGGCTCTTTCTTGGGATTGCCAGGTACGTCCACTCCTTTCTCTCTTGTTTCTCCTTTGGCTTCACATCGCATTTATGACTGTGATCTTGCTCCCAGCCAGTTCAACCTTTCTCGAGCCCCTCCCCCATCCTGTATTACTCCCAACAACGTGAGGAGTCCATCGTGGTCCTCTCTTCCAAGCCTCTCAACCTCTTGTTTGCCCACCCTATCCTCTCATCATAAGCCACCCCAGCCTTGCCCCAACATTCTCCAACCAGCTCCCTCGTCCTCACATTCCATCATTAATGACTGGGATTCAAAGCTGGTGGTTAACCTCTTGCATGCCATTATTGATCCCCTGTGCTTCAATTTCCTCAAGCGTGGCCTTAATTTTTCACCCTCTCCTCGCTTCATTCCTTGTGTGGACTTACTAGCCGAAATTGAAAACTCCATTCGTGCTCTCCCATCTGAAGTTCGTGAGGAGGTTAGACAAGATTGCGCTGTGGCTCTTAGACGAGCCAAGCCTCCGAAGCGCAACATCCCTAATCCTAAATTTCTTGCTTTCAAGAACCTTTTGCGCAACAATGACCTAATTATTTCTAGAGCTGATAAAGGCAACACCACGGTCATTTTGAACAAGGGAGACTACATCTCCAAGATGCGGACTCTCCTCTCTGATTCGGCGAGCTACAAAATCTTAGCCCGCAACCCATGTTCCCAAATCCTCAAAAAAGTCAAAGATGCAGACAATGGTTCTTCTTTTGATGATTCCACCAAGAGACTTCTCATTCCTTCCAAAGAAGTCACTCCCCGCATATACGGAGTCCCAAAGATCCACAAAGCCAACGTCCCTCTCAGGCCCATTGTTGATACGATTGGCTCGCCCACTTACCCTCTCGCTTCGTTCCTTGCGAAGCAGATCTCCCCTTTAGTGGGTAAGTGTGACTCTTTTATCAAAGACTCCAGCCATTTTGTTGACTTCATCAAAGATGTCAAACTAGAAAATGATGACATTTTGGTCAGTTTTGATGTGGTCTCCCTTTTCACCAAGGTCCCCATTTCGGACTCCATCGAAGTTGTCAAATGCAAGGTCAATGAAGAGGTGGCCACATTAGTGGAGTTATGTTTAAGATCCACCTTTTTCACCTTCCAAGATATTATTTATGAACAAGTCGATGGTGTAGCTATGGGCTCCCCGCTTTCTCCTATCATTGCCAATCTTTACATGGAGTACTTCGAAGATTTGGCTTTACACTCCTTCCCCTTCAAGCCTAAGTGGTGGAAACGCTATGTTGACAACACCAACATTTGTTGGCCTCATGGTCTCCAAAAATTAGAAGAATTTCACGCACATCTTAACATGGTGTCACCCTATATCTCCTTCACCATGGAGCTAGAGAGGAATGGGCGTCTGCCATTTCTCGATGTTTTACTCTCAAGGAAATCGGACGGCTCGTTAACTCGTCAAGTGTTTTGTAAAGCCACCCACACTGATTTGTATCTCCATTCTTCTTCCCATCACCACCCTCACCAAAAAGTTGGAGTGCTCAAAACCCTGGCTCTTAGGGCCCTTCGCATTTGTGACAAGGACAACATTGACGATGAGCTTTCATACCTTCGCAAAGTCTTCAGGCTCAATGGATACACCAACCAAAATATTTCCAAAGCTTTCAAGCTAGCCAAGTTGTTTCACTCCACCCCAAGAACCCCCCCTTCCCAGCACAACATTACCCCCTTCATCATCCTTCCTTTCATTGAGGGCATCTCGCATAAAATTTCAAAAATCCTTCTCAAAAAAGGAGTTCATTGTGCCTTCAAACCCCTTTCAACTATCAGGAATCACGTGCCCCCTCTCAAAGACTCTCAAAATGCTCTCGCTGATTCAAGTGTGTATAAAGTTTCTTGTTCTTGTGGGACTCCGTACATTGGAGAAACAGGTAGATCGTTCTCCACAAGAATTAGGGAGCATAGTGCTGACATCAAGCACGATAGAGTGTACAAATCAGCCCTAGCCGAGCATTCTTCCTCCACCAAACATCACATTTGTTTGGAGAACACTCAGATCCTCGCTAAAGAGGATAGCTATTTTAAGAGGAAGATGAAGGAAGCGATTGAAATTTTCAACCACCCTTCCAACCTCAATCGTGATGATGGTTGGGCCCTTAGCCTAGCGTGGCACCCTCTGTTATCTTCCATCAACAGACCCCATCGTTCCCCCCGTTGACTCCCCCTTATCTCTCTTTTCTCTTCCTTCTCTCATCTCTGTAGCACTTGCGTCTTTCTTGCCACCCCCCTACCCCCTTGTCCTCTCCTTTCCCTCCGGCCTCCAATCTCCTTCTCTCTCTCCCCACCCCCTTTCCTTCCTTGGCCTTGTTCTTCCCCACCCCCTCCTTTCCCTCAGGCGGTTCTGTTGATTTATAGGCTAGGTTTTGTCTTTATTAGTTTTTAGCCTTCTTGTTCGTTGTGTTCTTTTATTTTATATTTTGTAAATCTTTTTTGTGTCAGTTCTCATTTTTCTCTTTCGTGCTTCGTTGGTCTTTCTTGTCTTTCTTTCTCCTTTTGTTCCTCCTTTATTTTTTTCGGGTTTCTTCCATTTCTATCCTTTTATTTTTTAGTTATTTATTTATCCTTCTTTATTATTCTTCCTCTTTAATCCTTATTTTGATTCCTTTTTTAATTTTTTAATTTTTTAATTTTTAATTTTTCGTCTTCCTTTTTCCCCTTTTCCCCATCGCTTCCTTTGCAGGCTTTGACTTTTATTTTTTAAGGTACATATATATTTATATTTGGTTTCTCTTTTTTGGTCTTTTTCCTACTCTTTGTGTCTCTCCTTCCCTTTAATTAATTAATTTATTGTCATTTTTAATTTTTAATTTTAATTTTAATTTTTTAATTTTAATTTTTTCAATCCTTGTCCCTCTCTTTTTGCTTTTGTCTTTCTCCATTCTGTCCTTCCTTCTCCCTATCCTTCCTTTTGCTTCTTTACTTGGTCTTTCCTTTCTGTTTATACATTTATATAGCCTAATTTGTATTCTTCTTATCGTTTTATTTGGTTTTTCCTTCAGTGCCTTTTTGCTAGTTTCCCTTTCTTCTCTTATTAGTTTTTAATTAGTGTTATTTTAATTCTTTAGTTTTAGTTTTCAACTTATTATTCAAGTTTTTTCTCTCTCTTCAGTGGGTAGTTTTTCTTGATTTATGTGTCACTCCCACCCACCTCTCCCTCTCCTCTTATTGCTTTGCTTGGTCTGCAACATATCATTTTGTTTCTTAGCTCTCTTTATCATCCTGATGACGGATCATAGAGTATGATCCGAAACATTGATGTTAAAAAAAAACATACACAATCACACCCAGAAGCGAATACAGAACATATGATGTTGTCAAATACAAATTTGAAACAAAATTGAAGATAACCTCTATAATAAAAAAGAAAAAAAAATTAGTGAGGAAGATAAAAATGAGCTTTGGTTTAGATATTGAAGAAGAAGCAAGTGCAGAAGAAGAAGAAGGAGAGAGTGAAGAAGAAGAAGAACAAGGGCAAGGCCCAATGGAGTTGAACCAAGGTTCAGAAGAAGACAAGGAGGAAGGTACAAAAGAGGTAGAAGCCAAGTCAAAGAATAGAAAGGCTAAAATTCAGTCTCTAGCTCAGCCCAAACCTAAGAAGGTGCCAAGCCTACACAAACCAAGCCAACACAAGCAACAAGAGCTAGCACAAGGGCATCCACATGAAAGGCCAAGGAGCAAGTAAAAGAGACGAAAAAGGCCACTAAACTGAATGATGAAATGCCAAAGAAAAGAAGAAGGTATGTGGCATAGCTAGACACTGATGATGAGGAGAGAACAAAATCAGAGGATATTAGCCAATTTAGAGTGGTAAGCTATCCTCCCAAATCTACCATAGATAAGATTTGTGAGAATATTAAGAATGCAAATTTGAATGATTTGAAAAATATTGATTTCAACAAGCTAAGTAGAGAAGAGAAAGATAAAATAGAGGAATTAGTACATGCCATGATGGCTAAACTTAAGAATACACCTTTAGAGCTAGACAATACCATGCCTAGAGAGCTATATGAGATAATTGAAAATAAATGGCATTATTGTCTAAAAATGGAAAAGGAGATTAGAGAATCTATCTTAGCACAAGTGATGTCTGACCTAACAAGAGGACAAATGAAAAAGGCTAACAAGAAACATAGTGGCAAATTTACACCCAAATACAGAGCCTTCAACATCATACAAAACAAGATTAAGGATGTAGTAAATAAATCCACACAGTTGTGGAAAATAATTTATAAAATAACTGATGAAAAGGAAGAGGAAGAAAATAAGGTAGAGGTCAGTGCTAAAGAAAAGAAAAGAAAAGATAAGAAATAAGAGGAAGAGAAGGAGAAGGAAGCAATAGCAAGAGTAGATGAAGAAAAGAAGAAAGAGGAAGAAGATAAGAAGATGAGTAGGATAAAGAAAAAGGTGAGGAAGAAGAATCACATGAAGGAGGAGACATGGCAATAGTTGAAAAATAGTAAGAAGAGGAATAGAGTGTTCAAGACACACAAATGCCACCTCCTAGCCCTCCACATGTAACCATCACACTTGCAGATATAATAACTATCAAGGATGTTCCTAACAATTCAACCCAAAACATAAATCCTCTAATTGTAGAGGATCTCTCCAACATCCTTCACCAATCCACTTTATAGGAATAGTTATTCACAAACCCTATATTGGTGAGTGTAGATGAGCTATAGAAGGTAGTAGTAGAACCAAAAAGAGACAAGGTGAAACCACATGAACCACCTTTGACCTATATAGCTACTAGCACTAAAATTCTAATGCTTCTACCACCTCCAACAACTGCAATAGAAATAGGTGACACCATTTAGAAGCCAATTGTAGAAGAAGGGAAGTCTGATGAGAAGGAGGAAACATCAAAGGAAGAGGAGTAGGCCGCTATTTAGACATTGGTAAAACTACCAAAAATAAGCACTCTCACAAAGACCCCTTAGAAATTGAGCATTGAAGCCATACCTTTGAAAATCTCCACACCAGGCTCAAGTTCAACCAAGTTGTCCAAGGTACTTCACTATGGAGTCCCTGAGTTGGATGAAGAGATAATCATTCCTTCTTATGACTCCAAGACTATCACAATGGTGCAAATTAATGAAATGCAAGATGCACTAGATGGAAGGAAGTGGTAGGAAATACTCAAAAAAGAGTATAAACATAGGCAAGCACTACATGAGATTAAGGACATCTTTATGGATGCCTTCAACTTGTAGTCATGAAATGAGTCAAAGCCCATAATGGAACAATTATCTAATATAGTTGACTAGGTGACTAGTGAAGACCAAGATACAAGTGTTAAACTTATGGAATGGTCTAAAAGGAAGTTTCAAGGGAAGGTAAATGAGAAAATATCTAGTGGTATAGCACTTGAACTAGTAGAATTGGACAAAAAAATTGAAAAAGTTGAAACTATACTTGAGAACATTTTCTCGCTATGCAAAAAATTGTGTGATTTTTCCAACTTCACACAAGAGACATGCCAGAGAATAATGAGCTTGGAGAGAAATCTGAAAATGTTAGCATGCAATTACCAAGAGATCCAACTCAAAGTGAGAAGCATTTTTCCAATTGCCTCACACTCAAAGAGAGTTAGCTGTACTTACAAGTGAAGAGGCCAAATTCAATCCTCCATAACCCCACATTTGGAGGTCCTCCACAAAGAGAAAGTCTACATTGAAACTATCTTAAGGAAAGATCCTAATCTTTCTAGATTAGATGGACTTGTACATATTGCTGCAAAGACTACCATTCAACACAAGTCACTAGATATTGCTTTGGAAAATTGGGACACAAGCTTGTAAATGATAATGGAGATAAACAACACATTTTTGGTTAAATATGGTATTACTCCTTAGAACCCTTTGACATAAGTATAAAAAATGGGAAGATGTAAATAATAAAGGAGATAGGGGGAGAGATAATAATAAGGAAGTTATGACTAAGAGGGAGATAAGTCATAATGTGTAGATAGTATGGGGGAGATATGAACAAAATCAGCTGGTACAGATAGAGTAGACAAAACTACTCAATAGATAAAGAATATCAGGCACATCTAGCACATAATTTTTGGATACAAGAATGAAATAGCACAATAAGCTCAAGGGAGTTATAAGGTATTTCTGAATAGATTTTGAAATTTTGTACATATGCATAACAGATTGGATAGGGTACTCATAAGGACACATTAGAAATGTTTAGTTAAGTGTTTTTGACACTCATGTAAAAGGGCAAGATTGTTGGTCTTAGAATGGTTTTGACATTTGAGTGTCAACACACTTAACCACTTCATACATTGAAGCTGAGTACACTATGTATGCTGAGCCACAATGTGTGTTGAGTGACTTTAGGTGCCAAGTCATAGTTGATGCTGAGAAAGATAGAATGTAATAGGTGCCAAGCAAAGCAAGATAACATATGTGTCAAGCACCAGTTGTCCAGTATGTGCCAAGTAACACATAATTAGCATATGAGTTTGTGCCCTCATAAACTCAGATGTAAGCTATTTTTGGAGCTGACATAAGAATGATTTCAAAGATGAATAAGGATAAGAATGAATCTTGTATATTTTCTATGTCATCAGCATGCAACCAATCAAAAATATGGATAAGACATGCAACCAATGAGAAAAATGCAAGGAATGAGTGGGAATTAAACATTCAATATGGATCATAGATTCATAACTAATCCTAAGTCTAAAAAGTCTTTATAAGGAGGCTTAGACTCCATGATTTTTTGTTCATGAAGGGAAGTTAAGGTGGTTTCTAAGTAGATAGCAAATTGCAAAATAGAGCGAATAGGAGGGGCATCACAGACTTAGTGAATTGAGCAACAATTTACACATCCAATTGATTAGAACAAAGCAAGGGATACAAATAGATATTAGATCAAGTAAGGATCACATTAGAGTGAGAAAATCAAGTGCTTGAAATGAGAAATAGAAGATTGTAAGCAATGAGGTCAAAGGTTTCTAATACTCTGTAGCAATTGTATTAGATAGTGAAAATCTTATGTTGATAGGTTAGCTTAATAGCTATTTTTTAGATCCTTTGAATAGGTGACTAAATCCTTTAATAGGGTGACACTTCATGTAAAGTGTTTGTAAATACTTTAACCAAGTCATTATTGACATAGTGTAAAGCCTTTAACAGGGAAGACCATTCACACGATAAACCATCAAAAGTGGTCAAACAATTATTGCTGTAGTAATTTTTGTGGTCTCATCCGCACCCTAGATTTACCTTCTTATTCTTGGAGGGTTTCCAGGTTACCAAATCTATTGCTATGTGTGTTGATGCATGTGTTTATTCTATGTTCATTTAATATGTTTAATGCATGCAGTTTTCTTTTAGTTATTTATTTTAAAAGGATTGTAAAAAAGGTACAAGTGTGGTACTTTTGATTCAAGCCCCTCTCAAAATTACTCTTCCCATTTTGAATATTTCAACAAATATTTCATCAAATTTTACCATAAATGTCTGGTATGATTATTTTCTGAAATGACAGACTCTCATCCACTTTGCTTGCATTGAATGCTTGATAGAGTCTTTAATGACTCGACAACCACACAACAAATATAGTATCTCCTGACCTTGCTCAATTGGATTTTAGAACATGACCTCACTCAATAAGGTCTTTAACCCAACCATGATTGGTAAAGGCTAGTATTATTTACTTAGTGATTCCTTTGCATCTTAAATGCTGATTTTTATCTTACCATTCTGCTAATTGGAACTGATGTGAGATATCTTCAGAATCCTAGTTCCAGTTCTCCTTTTAGAGATCAAGTGAAAATGTTGGAGTCACCCATTTCTTGAGTGACATTGTCATCATTTCTCACATTTGCATTCTTAGAAGATTTTGGAACCCATTTCTATCTCATCTACTTTCTGATGTTATTAGCCTTTGCCTTTTTTTTAACTTCAACTCTTCTAGTATTCATATAGTTCTTGGCAAGATAACCAAGTTCTGTACAAATGAAACATCTTCTGGTAGTGTCTCTTATCCTAATGTGATGTTTTACACAATTCATTCCAATGTGTCCAAATTCTTCATAGTAATGACATCTGTAACAAGTGTTATAGTCCCAACCAAGTATATATTTCACATTCAGTTCTGTTGGGTTCAATATCTTAGTTTTGCATTATGAGGATTTGTGCCCATGCTTCTTACATTTATGACATTTTCCTTCAAACCTAGGTTTCTCTATGCATTCATTTACCATATGGTCATGCTAATTGCAATTGTAGAACTTTCTTTCCTATTGCTCCAATATCGGTTTGATGTATGACCTATCTTATCATAATGACTGCAAGTAGGCCTTTAATTCCTTTGAGCTCCTTGCTTGGATGATTCACTTTCTTCTATATATATAATTCCTACTTTTCCTTTTTGTTTGTGATAAATTTGTTCATTCAATTGATTTATGTTTGCTTGAGATTTTATCATCCTCTCATTTTTTTTCCTTTTAGTGTTTAGATAATTCTGTAATCTTTCATTCTCTAGCCTTGGATTCATGATTTCTTCATTTGCATTAGTGAGCTAATCAATGAAGTTTCTCTATTGAAGGGATAGGTGTCGAATTTCATTGTTCTTTCCTTCCATATCTGCTTTTATCTTTTTCTTCTCTTCCATGGCTTTACACAATCTTAGTGATTAAATTTCTTGCTCTCTTCTCACTTTTCTTACTTCTTTTTAAAGAGTACTATTCATTTCAAATAGTTCTTTGATTGCTTCACTAGCTTTATCTAAATTACTTGAATGGATGTCTTCAATTCTTTCTACAATGTAGAGTTGGTTATTCATCTGGATTACAAGATCTTTTCTTCTTTTCAGGGATTGAAAGAGTTTCTTTTTTCCCTTTTTGAGTTGTCCAATAGCTAATTTCAAATCTAGCTTCTCATTTTCAATAGCCTTGTTAAGTCTGAATACCTCTATAGCCTATGACTCAAAGACCATCACCATGGACCAAATCACAAAAATGCAAGATGCATTAAATAGGAGAAAAAGGCAGGAAATACTTAGAAAATAATATAAACACAAGCAAGCATTAAATGAGATTAAGGAAATTTGTATGGATGCCTTAAGCTTGTAGTCACCAGATGAGGCAAAGCCCATAATAGAACAACTGTCTGATATAGTTGACCAAGTGACTAGTGAAGACCAAGATACCAATGTTAAACTTATTGAATGGTCTAAGAGGAAATTTTAGGAGAAGGTGAATGAGAAAATATCAAGTGGTATAGCACTTGAATAGGTAGGATTGGCCAAGAAAATTGACAAGGTCAAAACTATACTTGAGAATATTTTCTCATTGTATAAAAAGCTATGTGATTTTTCCAACTCCACACAAGAGAAAAATCAAAGGATATTGAACTTGGGGAGAAATTTGAAGATTTATAGCATGCAATTGCCAAGGGATCTAGCTCAAAATGAGAAGCATTTTTCCAAATCGCTTCACACTCAAAGAGAATTAGCTGCACTAGCAAGTGAAGAGGCCAATATAAAGGCCAAATTAATGCAGATTCAATCCTCCATAACCCCACATTTGGAGGTCCTCCACAAAGAGAAAGTCTATGCTAAAACTATCTTAAAGAAAGATCCTAATCTTCCTATGTTAGATGGACTTGTACATCTTGCTACATAGACTACCATCCAACACAAGTCACTAGACATTACTTTGGAGAATTGGGATGCAACTCTGAAAATGATAATGGAGGTAAAAGACACATTTTTTGCTAAATATGGTATTACTCCTTAGCACCCTTTGACATAAGTTTCAAAAAGGGGGAGAAATAATAAAGGAGATAGGAGGAGAAATAACAATAAGGAAGATATGACAAAGGGATAGAATACTAAGCTTTGATTACATTCTTTTCATTCTTTTGAAAGAATTGCAGATAGCCAAAAGGGAGATAAGTCATAATGTGTAAATAGTATGGGGGAGAAATAATGTTTTGAAGGAGACATGAATAAAACCAACAAGTAAAAAAAAAGTAGACAAAATAGCTCAGCACATAGGTATAGGGTAAAGATAAAGAGAATCAGGCACATCTAGCATAGAATTTTGGGTTACAAGAATGAAATGGCACAATCAGCTCAAGGGAGTTATAAGGTATTTTTTGAACAAATTTTGAAATTTTGTACATATGTAGAATAGATTAGATAGGGTACTCATAAGTATATATGAATAACATTTAGTTAAGTGTTTTTGACACTCATGTCAAAGGGGGAGATTGTTGGTCTTAGAATGGTTTTGACATTTGAGTGTCAACACACTTAACCACTTTCTACACTGAAGCGAAGTACACTATGTATGCCAAGCCATATTATGTGTTTATTCATGGACTTGTACATCTTGCTACATAGACTACCATACAACACAAGTCACTAGACAATGCTTTGGAGAATTTGGATGCAGCTCTAAAAATGATAATGGAGGTAAACAACACATTTTTGGCTAAATATGGTATTACTCCTTAGCACCCTTTGACATAAGTGTCAAAAAGGGGAAGAAATAATAAAGGAGATAGGAGGAGAAATAACAATAAGGAAGATATGACAAAGGGAGAGAATACTAATTTTTGATTACATTCTTTTCATTCTTTTTAAAGAATTGTAGATAGCCAAAAGGGAGATAAGTCATAATGTGTAAATAGTATGGGGGAGAAATAATGTTTTGAGGGAGATATGAATAAAACCAAAAAGTATAGATAGAGTAGACAAAATAGCTCAGCACATCGGTACAGAGTAAAGACAAAGAGTATCAGGCACATCTAGCACAAAATTTTGGGTTACAAGAATGAAATGGCACAATCAGCTCAAGAGAGTTATAATGTATTTTTTGAGCAAATTTTGAAATTTTGTACATATGTAGAATAGATTGGATAGGGTACTCATACGTACAGATGAATAATGTTTAGTTAAGTGTTTTTGACACTCATGTCATAGGGCAATATTTTTGGTCTTAGAATGGTTTTGACATTTGAGTTTCAACACACTTAACCACTTTCTACATTGAAGCCAAGTACACTATGTATCTCGAGCCACAGTATGTTCCTAGTTAGAAGTCCAACAGATGCTGAGTAACTTTAGGTGCCGAGCATCATACAAATGTCAAGTGATATATAGGTGGCAAGTCATAGTTGATGTTGAGCAAGACAGAATGCAATAGGTGCCAAGCAAAGAAGGATAGTATATGTGTTGAGCACCAACAATCCAATATTTGTCAAGTAACATAGAATCAACATATGAGTTTGTGCCCTCACAAACTCAGATGTAAACCATTTTTTGAGTTGACATAGAAGGATTTTGAAGAATAATAAGGATAAGAATGAATCTTGTATATTTCCTATGCAATCAGCATGCAACCAATCAAAAAAATGGAGAAGGCATGCAACCAATGAGAAAAATGCAAGGAATGAGTGGGAATTCAAGATTCAATATGGATCATAGATCCACACCTAAGCCTAAGTCTACGAGGTCTTTATAAGAAGGATTAGACCCCATGATTTTAGGTTGCTGAATAGAAGTTAAGGAAGTTGCTACATATATATCAAAGTTTTAGAATAGAGGAAACAACAGGGTCATCACAAGCTTAATGAATTGAGCAACAATTACACATCCAACTAGTCAAAATAGTACAAGGGATACAAATAGATACTAGATCAATCAAGGATCACATCAGAATGAGTAAATCAAATGCCTAAAATCAGCAATTGAAGATTGTAAGCAATCAGGTCAAAGGTTTCTAATGCTCTCTAGCAATTGTATTTGATAGTGAAAATCCTATGGTAGGTTAACTTAATAGCTATTTTGTAGATCATTTGAAGAGGTGACTAAATCTTTTAATAGGGTGGCACTTCATGTAAAGTTTTTATAAATCCTTTAATTAGGTCACTATTGACATAGTGTAAAGCCTTTTAAAGGGTAGGCCTTTCATAGGGTAGACTATTAAAAGTGGTCAAACAATTATTGTTGCAATGATTTTTGTGGGTATCATCCCCACCCCAATTTTACCTTCTTATTCCTAGAGGGTTTTTGGGTTACCAAGTCTTGTGTTATGTGTATTGATGAATGTGTTTACTTTATGTTTATTTATGATTATTTACATGCAGTTAGTTTACTTTTAGTTATTTATTTTTAAGGATTGGAAAAGGTTAAAAGTGTGGTACTTTTGATTCACAACCACCCCCCCCCCCCCCCGCCTCTCAAAAGTACTCTTCCCATTTGAATATTCCAATGGTATGCACCTAGTAAAGAGATTTACATAAGACTATTAAGTCTACCTTGTGAATGAATTTGACTAATCCACCTATTATAATGAAACAGTAGCTGATCTCTAATCTACAACATGGTTTGCTGAATGAGATTCCTTTGAGTATAGTAATCACCTTGTTATTGTAGATAAATATTTATTGCTCCTTATACTGATGTAGCCTTTATAATTTTCTCTTCTAATCTTCTCTACAAATTACATTACTTCATGCCATAGATTGGATGTGATACAATATGTTACATATATACTGATCCAATTTACAAATTACAAAGTCAATCGCAATTCAAGTTTACATGAAAACCAAAAATTCAGCCCAACTATAGGAACTCAAGTTTTGAAGACTACCTTAGTGAGGTGCTAATACTCAACATCCACTATCAATGATTGACATCATCATGAACTTGGTAGACATAGAAGGTCAAATCATACTGATCACTTCTAAGTAGTCTTGAACTCAGTCTACATTGGCGACTTGGTGAATACTATAGATCTTAGCATATAAACTGAATCACTTGATTCTCATTACATAGCTCAGTCAATGCTATCACTACAATCTTGGTATAAACTGAGTCACTTGGTTAACATTGAGTGGCCCAGTTAACACTAGACTCACATCACATCAACTATGAACTCAGTAAGCACTGCATAACTCGGTTTGCATTGATAAACTTAGCAAACTAAGATGCTTGATTTATATTACTAATCAACACCTTGGTAGTAATTACTTAGCACAAATTGAATACTATCCCTTGGACTTGGTAGCAACTGTAGAATTTGGTAGATACTAAAATGCTTCATTAACACTATTAACAATACAATGTGCTTGAAAGATACTTAAAATCTGAATAATTGTATGCCACTAATAACAAACATGACTATAGTGTCAATAGATGAGTCATCAAGATCCTTTGTTGCTTAACATTTATGAATGTTTTCATATATTTTTTGATTTTAGTGCAAATTTTCCCCATAAATGAGTAGATTAGGAAATTTAGTGCATTTAAGATATATTGTGGCACATTAATTTTTTTTAGCTCATTTTTGCCTTAGAATAGCACATCTATGTTGTTAAATAGCACATAACAGTAAATTGTAGTGTATACGTAGGTTTTAATGGCACCTCTAGGTCATTTAGTGCATAGGAGGTGCTTTGTAGAGAATATAAGTAATACGATAATGCATTTGAAATTTAGGGTTTAATAGCTGAAAATATTGATGAATGTTAGGGTTAACATATGTGTTGTAGTGCATTTTCTATTTTCCCTAGTGCTTTTTCATGTAGTAGCACTTTCACATGTTTGGATAGTGCATACAATGTATTTAGTAGTGTATGCACTCAGTGTAATAACACATATGAAAATTATAGATCATATGTATGGTGGAGATGTGCATTTGATTTATCGAGTTGTGCAATTAATTTGTAGAGCACTTTTAACTATTGTAATATTACTTACAATGGTTTAAATAGTGCAAACCATTTGTGTAGCACTAATGGAGCACAGAAGACAAGATTATAGTTCTATCTGGTAGAGGAATGACTAGATAGATGAGTTTGATTATGCATAAGATTATTCAAAGAACATGATTGGATCATGATGTGAAATGGATGAGTCTGTGAGAAATTGAGATATTTGTTTATAGAATGAAGAAAATAATAGTGAATTTATTGTTACAAAGTGATGTGTAAAATCAATTAGTTGATGTCAGATAGGTAGAAAGTAGTGCTCCCCTCAGGATATAGAGTAGGGAAAGCTAACATGTCCATCTTAGAATATAGAGTAGTAAAAATAACTAGTCCAAGATAGAACCATTAGCAAAATAGGTAGATCTTGATATTTGATTAATGTAGGATGATCACTTGTGAGAAAAACTAACATCATTATTTTATTGTTTGATGAAACAAGTACATGGGGTCAAGCTCATGGTTCAAGGATTGTACCCATGGCCTTTGGAGCTGATAGGTAGATTATCTATAGTGGAGTGGCATGTAGTTGATAGATGTGGTTTCACCTATCTATTATAGATGCCTCAGTGTTGAGTGAATAAAGGTTTATTGATAGTTGTGGCCAAGAAGTGGTAGTTAGACCACAACACCTTTCATATGCCACTAGGTGAGATAAAGATCACCCAAGAGGATGTATACATGATTCTCAAGATCCCTACTATGTGTGATTTTGTTTATTATGATCAGGTTGCCAATGGGACAACCTTCAGAGATGTATTTGGGGACAACAACATTGGTGATGATAGTGTGTCCTAGTTTTAAATGTTATAGTATGAGCCATTGCTTGCTATATTGGCTAGGTTGATAGAGGGAATTTTTCTACCAGATAGGTGAGGATTTGGATGTCCTATAGGATGAGGTGATATTATCCATGACATGATCCATAGACCACAAATATTCTCATGGGCAAGCTTTATATTAACCCACCTCCATCATGATTTGCATTAGGTGGTGTATTCAAAGGTGACTTCATTATCAACAGGGGTGGTATTATTGTAAATATAGACATGGGAGCATCTTCCCATTACATTTTTAATATGTATTCAATAGTCATCATAGGATATTTGATATATATACATATATAGGTGTGATCATTCAACCCCATCTAGGAAAGAAAAAGTGTTGACGACAAATGTTGGATGAACTCGATGAGGTCATATAGAGATCATACATGTCTATAGAGCTATGGGCTATAGTTGATGATGAGATGGTGTACTTATTTTGTAAACATTTTTTTCTTGGTCAGATTCACTTAGTGATAGAGATATTTTTCTTTAGGAGGGTAGCGAGATAGTTGTTAGAAATAGGGATTACTGAGAGGCGGGGTGAATCAATAATCTACAAACTTTAGTCAGCAACTGGATATTATTACTTACTTTAAACCATGCATAAAAAAGAAATAAAGTAATGTTTAATAGTAATAGTAACAATACTCAAAGATAACTCTTGACACCATATTTTGTTAACTAGGGAAATCCTAGCCAAGGCAAAACCCTAGTGGCGATTGTTGGTGCTCAAAATTAAGCCCTATAAACACTTTTTGATGCTTATGAACCCAGTTGTCCATTTGATTCTTATAAGGTGTTTAATATTTCTAACACCTTTCATTAGTGCATCTACCTATTCCATGAAGTTAAATTGACATTCCAAGCCATTTTGTAAAGTCTTGTTTTAAGCAAGTGTCAATTCTACATTTTCACTTTAAGTGTCAGACAGTGATAGCAGGCTATGTTTGACATTGAATATCTCATGCCTAGAAAATTTTCATAACTTACCACTTTTTGAGTATCTAGTGTCCATACTTGAGAGCCTATGTTTTAGATTTCGAGTTGTTTCGAGTCTATTTGACTAGGTTTTGAATCCCTCAAAGTTGGTCAATTACTATTTTCATGCTTATGCAATTAGTTCAAAATTCTGGGAAGCCTTGTTTGATTGTAAAATGTCAGAGACTTGTTATGTTTCAATTTTTAAGTCTTGAAAAATCCATTTGATTAGTTTTCAAATGTGATTCCAAACACAAATTTTGCCTTTTTACTGGTGTCAGAATTTGTAGATTGTTTGGTACCCCTATTTGTGATGTTTTAACTTAAGACCTGTGATTGGTAAGATCAAATGGATTGTACCCCTATGTTTTCCTCTGAAAATACTCTGAGTGTGTCAATTTTCAATTCATGAAAAATCCATTTGTGCACTTTCCCAAATCAATTTCATTTGCAAAAATTACTTTTTTGACATTGTTTCCAGTTAGTAATTCTGAGTAGCCTACTTTGACTACTCGCCAAATGCATCCCATGATTTTTCATGAGCCCAAATCCCAGATTCATATTTTCCTCATGATAGAGAACCAATGTCCCACTTTGCATCTTCCCAAGTGTTAGTTTACCTAGTTTTTGAAGCCAATTTCGAACCCAGTTTATGCTTTTCTGATGCATTTTCTTGTAGGTAGTTCTGAGAGGTCAAATATGACAATGAATATATTTTGACCCCAAACTCTTCATGAGATGAGGTTTGACAGGGTGCAAGAGTGCAAAACAAAGATTTTGTGTGCCAATTTTTAGAGCCTGGTCAAAAGTTTGGATTAGTTTTTAAGGCCAGTCAATGGACCTCCTGGTGAAAAATTGACAAGTTGCAAATTAATGAAAAATGAGTTTTTAAGAATCAATTAGTGCTCGAATTGGATTCTAGTTAATCTAAGAAGGTTAGTGGATCAGTTTGAGGTGTTCAGTTGATCAAAAACAAATTTTTTTTAATCAAACCCATTTTGGGGTCCGACTAATTGCTCAGAACTAATGGATGTCACAGGATCTTGGAAATGCCTACATATGGAATGAAATGACCCAATAATTGAGATACCCAAAATATGGAATGATGAAATAATAATACAGGTGAATCAATCAAATGGAGATAAAACCTTATCATGAAGGCAGTGTTAACACATAGAAAGAACAGTCTCTGACATTCTCAATGTTAACACTGCTCTCAATGATGAGGATTTATCACTAATCTTTGCCTTCCCAAATCCACTCAAACACAAATAAATTTAGCTTCATATAAATCACTTGTCTATTTTTCTACAGACTAACCATATCCTTTTATATAATGAAAAAACAAAGGTGGAGCAGATTAATTGTGTAGAAAGTGAATACCAAAGAAACTTGGTTCGAGTGCTTTGTATTAAAAAATTTGGCTTGAAATCTGAGTTACATAGGAACAAAATTTTTGTCCAAGAAAAGAAGAGTGTTTTTCACATATGAAAATTTAATGACAGTTTTGGAGTGTGAGTTGAGATAAATGAACTTTAGCATGTACCGTTTAGTTACGTAAGGTTTGCAGTTGTTTGTCCAATAGTCCAAAGAAAAGATATTCATGTCAAAAAATAGAGCTCACACAGAGAAGGGGAAACTAAACATCGAACAGGCCAAGCAATAGTGCAGACATCTAAACCAAAGGATGTTCACACAACCAAATTAAAAAAAATGCAGTCAAGGTACAAAAGGTAGAACATAAGAAAAAAGAAGGAAAATGTCAACAAAGAAGCTCGTATCAACCATAAAATCTACTAACCTAGGAGGAGGTGCTAATGATCGATGTTTCAAGACACACAAAGGGCATAGTTTGATAAAAAAGGACCCTGTGTAAGAAGCATAAACCCATGTATCAGTAGAAAGGAGTTCCTCATGCTACCAATAGACCACATGCAATTTAAAAAGAGGACCCAGACCACATGAGGCACGGATCAGCATATTGAGAGAAAGAACAAAGCCCATGGTAGAGGAAGTAGTAGGGGAGGCTTAGCGTTGAGCAAGTCAAGCAAAAAATTAGAATATCCACCTTGGAAGCTGCTCACGCTAGCAAAGCACTCCATGAAATTGAAGATCACGTAGCAAGCCAAAAAGGAATGCCTGAGCATAATGCAAAAGAAGACCCAAGAAAAGACTGTGGATCTCAAATAAATGGTTAACCATCGCATGTTGGAAGAGGTAGTCAACTGGGACAGAGCCCACGAAGGAGATACATGCAGTATGAAGACAAGGTAGAGTGCACACAAAAACCCACATTGAAAATAGAGATGCCCATGCATAAACAAAGAAGTCTTCCACATTTTATCCCACATTCATCATGGGTAGGCATTTTAGAGTCCTTAAATACAAAACAACTGGACATGTGATATGTCTAAAAGACAAGAAATTTTTGGAAAGGCTATGGCTTGTGCAAGGGTCCCACTAGTGTTCAGGCTGCAGGTGATGTTAGAAAATTTTTAAACAAACTAACCAGCATGGTGAGGTGGCAGGAAATAGACCAAGGAAGGAGATTGTGACACGTGTCCCGATTGAATGGGTGTTTCTATCTCGCCAATAGGAAGTGCTCACTAGTTAACTATGGTGACATAATGAGGGTGGAGATGGTGCTGACACATGTCTTGGGCTTAGAGAAATGAATCAAATCATGCCAAGTGGTAGTGAGCAGGAGGTGATGTGGTGAGATCCAGATAGTTGAAGGAGATCATGCCACGTGTCACATCTGGCGGTCCTCGCTATCTCTCTAAGGAGAAGTTTCTCATGCGATAACATGGCGACATAGCGAGGTTCTTTGAGGTGAAGACACATGGAAGTGAGTCTCGATGGTGATGATGAGGTAGGTAGTGACAGGGCGATGATGGAGCAACAAGGCATCCAATCAGAAGATGACATGTGGTGAGGTCAGTCAAACCAGGTTTGACCCAAAAAAGGCAGGATAAATTTAGAGGTCTCAAATAAAAACTTATTTCATTCTTCTTGGACTTTCATGTGCAGAGCAGAAATTTTAAATAAAATTTGATCTTTAATATAGTTCAAACTTTATTAAAATTAAAATTTTAAAAAAATATGTGAGAGCCATGGAGTCGGACTCAGAACTTCAAAAGGCCATATTTAGAGCACTTTAAATCCAAAATAGATGTTCCAATATACCACCGAAACTGGGAGAATCTAAATTTTCCATTTTTGAAGTCAATTTTTGCACAGGTGCTTCCTGGTTTGAGTTATAGCTAGAAACATGAAATTTGGGGCTTTCTCAGTGGAATGGGTAAAAACTAAAAATCTAGTTAGAGGATTAGTAAAACTTGGTAAGAATGAAGTTGGAATTCACATTGGTCACATTAACTCAAAAAAACTTGAATTTTTCCAAGCATTTCAGTGAGTTTTCAGATATTTTGATGACTCAACAAGTTTTCATCATTCAGAAAAGGATATTTGCAAATCAGTTATAGAAATGGTGAAACCAAATCAGATATTCAGTTAAGGAGAGAGGATAGAAAGAGGTCTTTTATCTTCTTGGGAAGGATTTTTGAAGGGACACCTGTTAGTTGGAGATTCAATCTGAGAATTCTTTCCTCTATATGAATCCCTTTCTTTCTCATTGTATAGGTTCCAGTCTTTGGAGAAAAAACAGTCACTACTGAGATACCAGGTTTTGGATCTAGTTTTGATGTGTTCCCATACTGTGATACCACATACTTTTTCAGCCATTTCTCTTGTGTGAACAACAGTAGGAAAGATAATACAACAAGTTCTGATGTGTTAGGTGTTTTACCTATTTTGATTTCATGCATATGAATGTATGTTTTCAAGGAAATTTATACAAAGAACAATAGATTCATTATTTTCATTCTAATTTTCATCTCCCTTTATCAAGGATCTTCAATGTTTTATGATCTTTGAACAAAGAGCTTAGGTTTTAGTTTCAGTCCTTAAGGTTGTATGTTATTTCATTATTGCTTATGACTTAAGAAGTTATGTAAATGCTTCACTGAATTAACAGGGTTGCAAGTTTACTGATGGAGATATCATGTAAGAATGAGGTTCCGATTAAGCATAGATGTCTATTTACAAGGATATAAATAAGTATCAGATATCCATATGTATGCACTTGATTCATAGATTTTCCCAATGGATTAGGCACTGATCAATTATAGGATCATTAAAGTCTTATTTTTGCATATCTGAGGGTTTGTTGAATTCAACATTATTAATCAAATGTGTTTTACCCTTTCATGTTGAAGGACCTAAATGTTTAACCCTCACTCAGCTTCTAAGATTCATAGATCTGCATTTAGCTACTATAGATTGATTTTATTTCATGAGATATTAGGAGATATAAGTGGTTTCATTTGCTTAATAGATTCAGGGATATGTTTTTGCACTGGTATGGTATCAATTGAATCTCAGGTCCACCCACCTAGGTTTAGCAGAGCTTGAAGTAGAGAAAGGGTCATGCCTTATAGTTGGCCCATTGTCAGAAATGGCATGTTGAAACTGGGAGTTAGTTGCCCCTAGATATATCACTTTCTCAGTGGGATAATTGAAAACCCTCTAGCATTTTCAAACACCAAAAAAATGGCGACTCTATTGGGGATTGTATTGAATTAGATTTAAGACAAACTTTGAGAATTTGAAAAGAAGAGATTCAATAGAGAAGGAGAAGTGCATTAAAAAGTTTCAGCAGTAAGTTCTCTAATGTTCTTTCAATTTTTCTTACTCCAAATCATGCACCCTAGTGAAGTTTTATCCATTTGCAGTCACAACTTTGAGGTTGAATGTAGATTGTGTTGTTCTTAAGTTTCATTTTCAATCACTTCAACCAAATCTTGTTTTCAAAATGTTGTTGTAATTTCAAAGTCAAAATGGTTTAACAATGGTTTCTCTCTTTTAAGTGTTTGACAGTTTGCAAAGTTCTACAAAGTAAAAATCTGGTTCATATCTGTCATGTTATAAATCTTGTGTTTACAATTTTTCTCACAATTGTGAGCGGCAACTCTCTAAAGGATCTTTGTATTAGTGCAGATTGGTTATATGTATAAATATTTTCAAAGATTTTTTAGCTTGGTAATGCATATTTGAAAGTTAAGTTTTAGACAAGAACAGAGTATATAAGTTTTTGATCGATAAGTTTAGAAGTGTTGTATGATCTGTTGTCATAAGAGTTTTGAATGAAAAAATGAATCACATCAGTGATTCCATTTAGTTTTCTTCAAGGAGATGGCAACTCTACAAAGGATTTGATTAGTGGTGTGAGGAATTGAGACCAACACCTTTGCCAATCAGCAGATCATTGTTTTTATACAGCAACACCAAAGGTATTTTACACTTTCATGAGATTTTGTTTCCATGAAAGTAAGCTTTACATATGTGCTCTCCATCAAGTGAGTTTCAGCACTAAGAAGAGGAGAATATTTTTAAAGGTTTCATACACTTCATTGGGTTGAGTTTTAGCTATTGTTGTTTTAAAGTTGTGAAGTGTATTTGAAGTATTCATTTGGTAGAAAGTTGTGTAAGCCTGCTGCAAGTTACATATTAGAATTAGTGGGAATGAGGTTCATATTTTTTAAGGATGTCAAGATTCATTTCACCTAAGATGCAGCCAGTTAGTGAAGTTCCTAGATCCATTTCTACCAAGTGGTATATGACATTAACTTTTAATGGTATTCATGGTTTCCCAAATGTCATTCCCAATGATGTTAGAAAAGGTTTGCCTAAGTTTAATGGGAACCATATTGTTTCAGCTAGTCATCATGTTGAATTGTTTAGTGATTTGATGGGTGACTATGAGATTGCTCATGAAGATGTCCACATGAAGTTATTTGTTCAAATCTTAGAAGGATATGCTAGAGACTAGTTTTCATTTTTACCAGCACTTTCTATTTCATCCTAGAGTGAGTTACATTCTGCCTTCATGGAGTAATTTGGAGAATGATTAAGCATATCTGATTCCTATGATAAGTTCTTGAAGATTCACATTGAGAGTGATGAACTTGTCCCTCAATTTAACATTACATTTGCAAGAGTTTTGAATTAAAACCTTGAGAGTTATAGACCTGATGATCAAATGTGTTTAGCTATATATTTTGATGCATTTGACAAGAAAATGAATTATCTACTAACGCATAAAGAACCACAGACATTATATTAGGATTTTATGACCGCTAGAGATATTGAGAAAAATTTGAAGTATGGATTAATTAGAGGTCATTTTTCCTTGAATGATTGCTGATATAATGTGTTTGAAAAAAAAGATGAGTGTGGTGTTGATGCTTCAGTTTCAAATAAGAATATCAACACCCCTGCTGTAATATATAATTAGGTTGAAGATTCAAATTAGAATGTGTGTATAAGGAAGGTTAGTTTAGTTGCAAATGAAGACAAACATATTTTTGATGTTATAGCAGTAGGATGTATCTCAGACTTTGATAGGGTTCAGCAATGTGTTGATATTGTAGATCAAGAATTATTTACATTAGCAAGTTCTTATAATGTTGATTGTATACATGATTCTGTTGCTAATGAAGTTGTTACACGTAGATCCCAGTTTTGTGCAGGTGAGGAAGCTGAGAGTTGTTTCCATGATCATGAGTTTGATGTTGCTGATCTGACATGCCATGGAAAGGAAATACAAAATGAAGAATATGAATCACACTTATGTCAGTCGCAGTCAAAAGAACTAAGCTCAAATGTTGATAATGTTTCAACAGTAGGGGGTAAGATGCATTTTCTTAATCAGCAAGATAGGCAAGAAATGAATTATCTTATTGAGAGATTACATCATGTTGAAAGCGTTATTAAATCTAATTTTGAAAGATAGTCATATCAATGTGAATATGATGAAGTTGAAAGTCATCTTTCAAGCAATAATGAAGTTGTTGATCCATTGTATTATGAAGAGGCGTCATGTGAAGACAATGATGAGAATGGTTATTCAAGTCAAGAAGAGGACAATGCTAGTATATTTTTTTCTTCATGTGAATCAGATGCAAATTGGGAAGAAGAAAGAAATGATGGAAGTTGTAACTCTTATGCTAGTAGAGGTATGAGTTCTATTTCTAAATCCAAAAGTGAATTTCTAGTTCAGGGTTATACAAATCAGTTTGAGGTTGAAAGTTATGAAGAAGAGTTGTCTACACCATATGAGGATAAAATGATTATTTATAACGAAGAATTGATTAGTTGTGTCAATGAATGTCTTGAGGATACATGCAGTGATAATCAACAAATTGATGTTTCTAAGCCTAATGCTTCTGTACCTATTGGTGACTTAAATGATAATTAGTTTGGAAGACATCTGAATCACCGTGATGGAGACTATGAAAACAATATTGATTCATATTTTGTATGCTTTGTTGATGGAGTTAATGGCTTGTCTTCTGGTGATGATTCTGATTTTTCTTCACATGCTGAAAGTTTTCATGAAGATGAAATGGGTGGTGAATTTAAAGTGTACAATAATGCTTTGTATGATGAAGATTGTGATGATGATGAACCCATTTTTTGTCAAGATGTTCAAAAGGGATCATTACATGGAATTGTCAAGTCACTGTTTAAAGAGCACATGGAAGTTTTAGATTTAGTTGAGAATGAATTTAAGTAGGATACCTTGCCTTACTACTATAAGAGGTCTGATTGTTCTTCTTCCAAGTATGACAGTGAAAATGATGATTATGTTGCATCTAATGAGATAGATGACAAGGCTTTTGACAAAGTTGTTTTTGAAAATCAGTATGCACCTTCCAATGAGTTTTATGATGAATTCTCTGATGTGAAGACTAATCTATTTGTTGATTGTAAGAACCATGTAAAGATTATGGATTAGTTTCAGATTCTATTACGGATGGCATATGTGAGTACTAGTCAGATTGTTCATTTGATTTCTATCCGGTTATGCAAAAGGATACACAATTTGAAGGTATGAGTGGTCCTTTACCCCATGTTGAATATGATGCATTCATATTCGAAGTTGATAGCATGCATGAATCATGAAATGAAGAGATTTTTTTAGTTTAAGTCTGATAGTTATAAGCATTCTAATCAGAACTTTCATGATGAGAAAATTGTGGTTGAAAGAGTATCAATTTTTTTTATGCATTATGAAAGTCAAGGTTCAAATTCAGTTATGTTGAATAAGTTGCTTCAAAATATTGATATGATTGGAAAGACTGAAATGAGTACTAATTTTGGTTTGCCTCATGAAAATTTAGACGAGAATTAGGTATATGAAAAAGGTAAACAATTTTGCTGAAGTCTGGTGGCCCGAGGTCATCATGTGGATATGCTAGTGCTAGTTGTTGTTTGCTTTCAATAAAGCTATTCTAGAGAAGTTTTTGAAGTCAAGTGTGTGGTCTCCTTCTTCCAAAGATCTAAATCCTTATCATACCCACAAGGGACATGCATCCCCAGATAGAGCCACTATTGGTGCTCAAAATTGTAGCCCTGATTTTGAGCACCATTGAGAAATTTAAGCCCTATAAATGCTTTTTGATGCTTATGAACCCGATTGTACATTTGATGCTTATAAGGTGTTTAGTGTTTCTAAAACCTTTCATTTAGTGCATCTACCTATTCTACAAAGTTAAATTTACATTCTGAGCCATTTCGTAAAGCCTTGTTTTGAGCAAGTGTCAATTATGCATTTTCACTTAAGTGTCAGATAGTGATAGCAAGCTGTGTTTGCTATTGAATATCTCGCACGAAAAAATGTTTCATAATCCGCCACTTTGGGAGTATCTAGTGTCCATACCTAAGAGCCTATGTTTCAAATTTTTAGTTATTTTGAGTCCGTTTGACTAGGTTTTGAATCCCTCAAAGTTGGTCAGTTACTATTTTTGTGCTTATGCAATTAGTTCAAAATTCTGGGAAGCCCTATTTTATGTGTGATATCTTTGACCCAGTTGACCAAAATGCTGAAATTCCTTTTATGTTGTATTTTAAACATCAGAGACTTGTTATGTTTCAATTTTTAAGTCTTGACAATTCTGTTTGATCAGTTTTCAAATGTGATTCCAAATACAAATTCTATCTTTTTACTGGTGTCAGCATTTGCAGATTGTTTGGTACCCCTGTTTGTGATGTCATAACTTGTGATCTACGATTGGTAAGATCAAATGGATTGTACCCCTATTTTTTCCCTCTAGAAATACTCCAAATGTGTCTATTTTCAAGTCTTGATGAATCCATTTGTGCACTTTCCCAGATCAATTCGATTTGCAAAAATTACTTTTCTGACATTGTTTCCAGTCAGTAATGTTGAGTAGCCTACTTTGACTACTCGCCAAATGCATCCCATGATTTGATATGAGCCCAAATCCTAGATTCATATTTTCCTCATGATAGAGAACCAATGTCCCAGTTTACATCTTCCCAAGTGTCAGTTTACCCAATTTTTTAACCTGATTTCAAACCCAGCTTATGGTTTTCTGACATGTTTGCTTGTAGGTAGTTCTAAGAGGTCAACTTTGATAGTGAATATCTTTTGACCCCAAATTCGTCAAGAGACGAAGTTTGATAGGGTGCAAGAGTGCAAAACAAAGATTCAATGTGCCAATTTTTAGAGCCTAGTCAAAGGTTTGGATTAGTTTTTAAGGCCGGTCAATGGACCTCCTAGTGCAAAATTGACAAGTTGCAAATTAATGAAAAATGAGCTTTTAAGGATCAGTTAGTGCTTGAATTGGATTCTAGTTAATTTGAGAAGGTCAGTGGATCAGTCTAAGGTGTTCAGTTGATCAAAAACAAAAACAATTTAGCTGGACCCATTTTAGGGTCTGACTGTTTGCTTCAGACTGATGGATGTCATAGGATCTTGGAAATGCCTGCATATGGAATGAAATGACCCAATAATTGAGATACCCAAAATATGGAATGATGAAATAATAATAGAGGTGAATCAATCAAATGGAGATAAAACCTTATCATGAAGGCAGCGTTAACACATAGAAAGAACAGTCTTTGACATTCTCATTGTTAACACTGCTCTCAATGATGAGGATTTATCACTAATCTTTGCCTTCCCAAATCCACTCAAACACAAATAAATTTAGCTTCATATAAATCGCTTGTCTATTTTTCTATAGACTAATCATATCCTTTTATATAATGAAAAACAAAGGTGGAGTAGATTAATTGTGTAGAAAGTGAATAACAAAGAAACTTGGTTTGAGTGTTTTGTATTAAAAAATCTGGCTTGAAATCTGAGTTACATAGGAACAAAAATTTCGTCCAAGAAAAGAAGAGTGTTTTTTGCATATGATGATTTAATGATAGTTTTGTAGTCTTAGTTGAGATGAATGAACTTTAGCATGTATCGTTTGGTTATGTAAGGTTTGTAGTTATTTTCCCAGCAATCCAAAGCAAAGATATTCATGTCAAAAAATAGAGCTCATGCAAAGAAATGGAAACTAAACATTGAACAGGTCAAGCAATAGAGCAGACATCTAAACCAAAGGATGTTCACACAACCAAATTAAAAAAATGCAGTCAAGGTACAAAAGGTAGAACATAAGAAACAAGAACGAAAATTTCAAAAAAGAAGCCTATAGCAACCATAAAATCCACTAACTTGGGAGGAGGCACTAATGGTTGATGTTTCAAGACACACAAAGGGCAGAGTTTGATAAAAAAAGACCCTATGTAAGAATTATAAACCCATGTATTAGTAGAAAGGAGTTCCTCATGCTAGCAACAGACCACATGCAAATTAAAAAGAGGACCCAAACCACGTGAGGTGCGGATCAACGTATTGAGAGAAAAAACAAATCCCACGGTAGAGGAAGTAGTAGGGGAGGCTTAGCATTGAGAAAGCCAAGCAAAAAAGTAGAATATCCACCTTGGAAGCTACCCACACTAGCAGAGCACTCCATGAAATTGAAGACCATGTAGCAAGCCAAAAAGGAATGCATGAGCATAATGCAAAAGAAGACCCAAGCAAAGACTGTGGATCTCAAATAACTGGTTAACCATCACATGTTAGAAGAGGCAGTTAGCTGGGATAGAGCCCATGAAGGAGATACATCTAGTATGAAGACAAGGTAGAGCACCAACAAAAACCCACGCTAAAAATAGAGATGCCCATGCATAAATAGAGAAGTCTACCACCTTTTATCCCACATTCATCATGGGTGGGTGTTTTAGAGTCTTTAAATACAAAAAAACTCGACATGTGATATGTCTAAAAGACAAGAGCCTTTTGGAAAGGCTATGGCTTGTGCAAGGGTCCCACTGGCATCCAGGCTAGAGGTGACATCAGAAAAATTTTAAACAAACTAACTGGCGTGATGAGGTGGCAAGAAATAGGTCGAGGAAGGAGATTGTGACACATGTCTCGATCGAACGGGTGTCGCTATCTCGCCAACAGGAAGTGTTCACTAGTTAACTATGGTGACATAGTGAGGGTGGAGATGGTGTTGACATGTGTCTTGGGCTCAGAGCAATGAATCAGATCATGCCAAGTGGCAGTGAGCAAGAGGTGATGTGGTGAGATCCAGACAGATGAAGGAGATCATGCCATGTGTCACATCTAGCAGTCCTCGCTATCTCACCAAGGAGAAGTTGCTCACATGATAACATGGCAACATAGTGAGGGTCATTGAGGTGATGACATGTGGTAGTAGGTCCCAATGGCAATGATGAGATAGGTAGTGACAAGGCGATGATGGAGCAACAAGGCATCAAATTAGAAGATGATATGTGGCGAGGTTGGTCAAACTAGGTTTGACTTAGATGGAAAAGGCAGGATAAGTTCAAAGGTCTCAAATAAAAACTTATTTTATTCTTCTTGGACTTTCATGTGCAGAGCAAAAATTTTAAATAAAATTTGATCTTTAATATAGTTCAAACTTTATAAAAGTTTAAATTTTTGTAAAATGTGTGACAGCCATGGAGTTAGACTCAGAACTTCAAAAGGCCATATCTAGAGCATTTTTAATCCAAAATAGACATTCCAATATACCATCAAAATTGGGAGAATCCAAATTTTCCATTTCTGAAGTCAATTTTTGCACAGGTGCTTCCTGGTTTGAGTTATAGTCAGAAACATGAAATTTGGGGCTTTCTTAGTAGAATGGGTAAAAACTAAAAATCCTGTTAGAGGATTAGTAAAACTTGGTAAGAATGTAGTTGGAGTTCACTTTTCTCACATTCACTAAATAAAACTCAAATTTTGCCAAGCATTTCAATGGGTTTTGAGATATTTTGATGACTCGACAAGTTTTCATCATTTAGAAAAGGATATTTGCAAATTAGTTATATAAATGCTAAAACCAAATTAGATATTCAGTTAAGGAGATAGGATAGAAAGAGGTTTTTCATCTTCTTGGGAAGGATTTTTTAACGGATACCTGTTAGGTGGAGATTCAATCTGAGAATTCTTTCCTCTATATCAATCCCTTTCTTTCTCATTGTATAGGTTCCAGTCTTTGGAGAAAAACTAGTCAGTACTGAGATACCAGGTTTTGGATCTAGTTTTGATGTGTTACCATACTATGATAGCACATACTTTTTCAGCAATTTCTCTTGTGTGAACAGCAATAGGAAAGATAATATAGCAAGTTCTAATGTGTTAGGTGTTTTTCATGTTTTGATTTCAAGCATATGAATGTATTGTTTCAAGGAGATTAATACAAAGAACAACAGATTCATTAGTTTCATTCTGATTCTCATCTCCCTTTATCAATGATCTTCAATTTTTTATGATCTTTGAACAAAGAGCTTAGGTTGTAGTTTTAGTCCCTTAAGGCTATATGTTATTTCATTGTTGCTTATGACTCAAGAAGTTATGTAAATGCTTCATGGAATTAATAGGGTTGCAAGTTTACTGATGGGGATATCATGTAAGAATGAGGTTTAGATTGAGCACAGATGTCTATTTACAAGGTAAATAGATAGATTGTATATCTGAATATATAAATAAGTATCAGATATCCATATGTATGCACTTGATTCATAGATTTGCCCAATGGATTAGGCACTGATCAGTTACAGGATCATTAAAGTCTTATTTTTGCGTATCTGAGGGTTTTTTGAATTCAACATTATTAATTAAACTTGTTTTACCCTTTCATGTTGAAGGACCTAAATGTTTAACCCTCACTCATCTTTTGAGATTCATAGATCTGCATTTAGCTATTGTAGATTGATGTTATTTCATGAGATATTAGGAGATATAAGTGTTTTCATTTGCTTAATAGATTCGAGGATATGTTTTTGCACTAGTATGGTATTAATTGAATATTAGGTCCACCCACCTAAGTTTAGTAGAGCCTGAAGTAGAAGAAGGATCATGCCTTATAGTTGGCCCGTTGTCAGAAATGGCATGTTGAAAATGGGAGTTAGCTGCCCCTAGATATGTCACTTTCTCAGTGGAATAATTGAAAACCCTCCAACATTTTCAAACACCAAAAAAATGGCGACTTTGTTGGGGACTATATTGAATCAGATTTAAGACAAACCTTGAGAATTTGAAAAGAATAGATTCAATAGAGTATGAGAAGTGCATTAAAAAGTTTCAACAGTAAGTTTTCTGATGTTCTTTCCAATTTTCTTACTCCAAATCATGCACCCTAGTGAAGTTTTATCCATTTGTAGTAGCAGCTTTAAGGTTGAATGTAGATTGTGTTGTTCTTAAGTTTCATTTTTAATCACTTCAACCAGATCTTGTTTTCAAAGTGTTATTGTAATTTTAGAGTCAAAATGGTTTAACAATGGTTTCTCTCTTCTAAGTTTTTGACAGTTTGCAAAGTTCTACAAAGTAAAAATCTCATTTAAATCTGTCATGTTATAAATCTTGTGTTTACAATCTTTCTCACAATTGTGAGTGCCGACTCTCTAAAGGATATTAGTATTAGTGCAGATTGGTTATATGTATAAATATTTTCAAAGATTTTTTAGCTTGGTAATGTAGATCTAAAAGTTATGTTTTAGAGAAGAAGAGAGTATATAAGTTTTTGATCGATAAGTTTAGAAGTGTTGTATGATTTTTTATCATAAGATTTTTGAATAAAAAAATGAATCACATTAGTGATTCCATTTAGTTCTCTTCAAGGAGATGGCGACTCTACAAAGAATTTGATTAGTGGTGTGATGAATTGAAACTAGCACCTTTGGCAATCAATAGATCATTGTTTTCATACAACAACACCAAAGGTATTTTACACTTTTATGTGATTTTGTTTCCATGAAAGTAAGCTTTACATATGTGTTCTCCATCAAGTAAGTTTCAGCACAAAGAAGAGAAGAATATTTTTGAAGGTTTCATAGTCTTCATTGGGTTGAGTTTTAGCTATTGTTTTTTTAAAGTTGTGAAGTGTATTTGAAGCATTCATTTGGTAGAATGTTTTGTAAGCCTGCTGCAAGTTATAGATCAGAATTAGTGGGAATGAGGTTCAAGTTTTTAAAGGATGTCAAGATTCATTTCACCTAAGATGTAGCTAGTTAGTGAAGTTCCTAGATCCATTTCTACCAAATGGTCTATGCCATTAAGTTTTAATGGTATTCATGATTTCCCAAATGTCATTCCAAATGATGTTAGAAAAGGTTTGCCTAAGTTTAATGGGAACCATATTGTTTCAGCTAGTCATCATGTTGAATTGTTTAGTGATTTTATGGGTGACTATAAGATTGCTCATGAAGATGTCCACATGAAGTTATTTTTTCAAACCTTGGAAGGAGATGCTAGAGACTAGTTTTCATTTTTACCAGCACTTTCTATTTCATCCTAGAGTAAGTTGCATTCTTCCTTCATGGAGCAATTTGGAGAATGAGTAAGCATATCTGATTCCTATGATAAGTTATTGAAGATTCACATTGAGAGTGATGAATTTGTCCCTCAATTTAACATTAGATTTGCAAGAGTTTTGAATGAAATCCCTGAGAGTTATAGACCTAATGATCAAATGTGTTTAGCTATATATTTTGATGCATTTGACAAGAAAATGAATTATCTACTAAGGGATAAATAACCACAGACATTATATTAGGCTTTTATGACCGCTAGAGATATTGAGAACAATTTGAAGTACAAATTAACTAGAGGTCATTTTTCCTTGAATGACTGCCAATATAATGTGTTTGAAAAAAAAGATGAGTGTGGTGTTGATGCTTCAGTTTCAAACAAGAATGTCAACACCCCTTCTATAATATATAGTTAGGTTGAAGATTCAAATCAGAATGTGTGTATAAGGAAGGTTAGTCTAGTTGCAAATGAAGACACACATATTTTTTTATTTTACAATAGTAGCATGTATCTCAGACTTTGATAGGGTTCAGCAATTTTTTTGATATTGTAGATCAAGAATTAGTTACATTAGCAAGTTCTTATAATGTTGATTGTATACATGATTCTATTGCTAATGAAGTTGTTGCGCCTAGATCTTAGTTTTGTGCAAGTGAGGAAGCTGAGAGTTTTTTCCATGATCATGAGTTTTATGTTGCTGATCCGACATGCCATGGAAAGCTAATACAAAATGAAGAATATCTTATCTTAGTCATAGTCAGAAGAACTAAGCTCACATGTTGATAATGTTTCAGCAGTAGAGGGTAAGATGCATTTTCTTAATCAGCAAGATAGGCAAGAAATGAATTATCTTATTGAGAGATTATATCCTGTTGAAAGCATTATTAAATCTAAATTTGAAAGACAGTCATATCAATGTGAATATGATGAAGCTGAAAGTCATCTTTCAAGTGATAATGAAGTTGCTGATCCATTTTATTATGAAGAGGCATCATGTGAAGACAATGATGAGAATGGTTATTCAAGTCAAGAAGAGGTTAGTGCTAGTATATTTTTGTCTTCATGTGAATCAGATGCAAATTGGGAAGAAGAAAGCAATGACAAAAGTTGTAACTCTTATGCTAGTAGAGGTATGAGTTGCATTTCTAAATCTGAAAGTGAATTTCTAGTTCAGAGTTATACAAATTAGTTTGAGGTTGAAAGTTATGAAGAATAGTTGTCTACAAAATATGAGGATAAAAGGATTATTTATAACGAAGAATTGATTAGTTGTGTCGACGAATGTCTTGAGGATACATGCACTGATAATCAACAAATAGATGATTCTAAGGGTAATGCTTCTACACCTATTGGTGAGTTAAATGATAATTTGTTTGCAAGACATCTGAATCATCGTGATGGAGACTATACAAATAATATTGATTCATATTTTGCATTCTTTGTTGATGGAGTTAATGGTTTGTCTTTGCGTGATGATTCTTATTTTTCTTCACATGCTAAAAGTTTTCATGAAGATGAAATGGGTGGTGAATTTAAAGTGTATACTAATTATTTGTATGATGAAGATTGTGATGATGATCAACCCATTTTTTGTCAAGATGTTCAAAAGGGATCATTACATGGAATTGTCAACCCACTGTTTGAAGAGCACATGGAAGTTTCAGATTTAGTTGAGAATGATTTTAATGAGGATACCTTGCCTTACTACTATATGAGGTCAGATTGTTCTTCTTTTGAGTATGACAGTGAAAATGATGATTATGTTGCATCTGATGAGATATTTGACAAGGCGTTTGATGAAGTTGTTTTTGAAAATCAATACGCACCTTGCAATGAGTTTTATGATGAATTCTCTGATGTGAAGACTAATCTATTTTTTGATTATGAAGAACCATCTAAAGGTTATGGATTAGTTTCAAATTTTGATATGGATAACATATGTGAGTACCAGTCAGATTGTTCATTTGATTTCTATCCAGTTATGTAAAAGGATACACAATTTGAAGGTATGAGTGGTCCTTTTCCCCATGTTGAATATGATGCATTCATATTCAAAGTTGATAGCATGCATGAATCATTAAATGAAGAGATTTTTTAGTTTAAGTCTAATAGTTATAAGCATGCTAATCAAAACTTTCATGATGAGAAAATTGTGGTTGAAAGAGAATCAATTTTTTATATTCATTATGAAAGTCAAGGTTCAGATTCAGTTCTATTGAATAAGTTGCTTTGAAATATTGATCTGATTGGCAAGATTGAAATGAGTAGTAATTTCAATTTACCTCATGAAAATTTAGATGAGAATTAGGTATATGATAGAGGTAAACAATTTTGTTGAAGTCTGGTGGCCTAGGGTCATCATGTGTATATGCTAGTGCTAGTTTTTGTTTGCCTGCAATAAAGCTATTCGAGAGAAGTTTTTGAAGTCAAGTGCGTGGTCTACTTCTTCCTGAGATCTGAATCCTTGCCATGCCCACAAGGGACATGCATCCCCAGAGAGAGCCATTTTTCAATTTTCAACTGGCCATAGCACTTGAAATATTAATTAATTCTCTCAATTCCTCCATAGCTTATTAAACATCATGCGAAGCCTTAATCTTTTTAGCACCGAGAAGTTTTGAAATTTTATTTATGCTCACATGGGCTTTTGAAATTTTAATTTCCTTTATGCTCATATAGGCACATAAACTCAGAGCCCTTAAATTTTTTTTTTTTGACCATACAAGGAGCTTTCCCATAGCATTGAGAAGCCTTCATTTTATCCTTACGCTCATATGCTTGAAGCTTTCCCATAGCATCGAGAAGCCTTAATACTTCAAGCTCTACTCATATGCTTCAAGCCTTGGAATGTTCCATGTGTCAAAATATGCGTACATTACATGTCAACCATGGGCGGGCTCCACGACATGAGCCTATGGCCTTTTAAAAAGGCCATGTCTTCTAGACATTCAAGTGTATGTGTGGAATTGCATTTAAAAAGTAAAAGTTACCCCTACACGGGCTATGTGGGACTAAAGAGCTACAAAATTTATGACTGCCAAGTAAACCACTGCCTCATGGCCATGCCCTCACTCAAATTCCATACACTTCCTTTAGCCTCTAATTGACTGCAAGATAAATTTCTATTTTACCATCATCATTTTCTTCAACCCCCTCCTTCTCATTCTCTCTCTTGATGTATTTCTCATGATCAAATAGTCCAACATTGAAATCAAAGGCATTGTTCCTCTAAGAAAATCCAAGGCCAATAAAGGCATGTTTTCCCATGCCATCCTCAATATTTAATACAAAATAATGAGAGGAATCAATCACACTCTCTATAGAGCTATCCCTCTAGCTTGGATAAACATAGTAGGTAGAAAAGAGCTCACTAGAATTGGGATCCTCGAGCCTTGCCACATTTATAACCACCACTTGTGCTTCTAGGAGGGATTTTGTACATTGAAACCCCTCTCACCACTAGAAGCATGTGTTCTAGAGCCTGTTCTTCCTCACATAATGGATGAAAGTGGACACTTTTTTCCTTTAGTTTGGTTCTAAATGACTTCTAATGTTGTTTTTTCTTGCTGATTGTGGAGCTCATTAATTCCAAATCCTCTTATGAATAGTGCTACCTATGTGGCTTCCTCCACTTTCATGTACAGGCATCTTCCTCTTTTTGATTGGTGGCTTCTCTATTTTTCTTTGGCTGCCATGTTCTCTTGCTTCAAACGTCTTTCTCCAGTCATACGTGGAACTCCCTATGGCACCATTCCAACAACATTTCTTACCATGAATGGATTGCACCATCTCCCCAAATCAGGGGAATAAAATGACCTTTCAATAGGAAAAAACTTGCTAGTTGACAATTCCTTTAATATGACATCGAGGAACTATATAACTTCCTCTGTTTAGGTCATTACCTCTTACTCCTTCACATGGTCTGACATGCTTCCCAACATCACAACACTCTACACATTAAAAGAATGACTTCCTTGCTGAGTTTATCACCATGGATTCCCCTAATAGGGTAAACATCTCCCTTGATTGCATGCAATTCCTCTTCATACATGGGCAATCTCCTTATTTCACATGGGCATTCCTTTCCAAATGAGATGCCTTCCCTATCTCTAGAAAAAAATACACAATTGTGAAGTAGAAAATTCCAAGAAAGGTTGAGCACAATCCAATTAAAACCAATTGTCTCCAAGGAAAGCATGCCTCCAAATTTATATACTCTTTTTTGAAGAAACCATAAATATCTTTCCAAGTCTTGATGCTCCATTTAAGTGCACAAAAAATGAAAGTAGCAAAAGGAGGAATCCAATTATCATTGCTTTGATACATAGCTTTGTCCATTTGGCCTATGCAAGCTAAGCAGTTGCTTCCAAGTATTCAAAGTAAGCATCAATCTATTTTTGATACCCAGACAATTTCATTTTACAATTCTTATTATCAAACCCATCTTTTGATGATAACTGTTCCTCTTGTAAATTAAAATAATGTTGCTTGTGATCGATTATAAATATTCTCCAATTCTGTCAGATCTTCAAGGGAAAAGCCAATAATAGAAGATGCAGAATATGAATCAATGTACCACTTGACCTACAAACTATTAATACACATCACATCTATATAGTGTTGCATTCATCTTTGTAGCTTCAAGTAGGTGGCAGAGTTATCATCAACATCATCATATGGTTCAGACCATGTTCTTGTAGCTAAACTATAAAGCTCTAGGTTCACATGTCCAACACTTCCAAAAGGAAAAGGTACACCAATTAATTCTACCATTGTGGCTGCAAATTCCTCTTAGTAAAAATACTTTTAACCCCTACCTTTCTATTTAGTTAGATGCAATTAGTTGGGCCCATGAAAGCGGGTCCGACTAAAAATGTATTTGCTTGCAAACAATCAATCTGTCAAGTTGGCCTACTAATCATCATTGATTCAAAATTCAAAACTAACAATTTGCATCATTCAAAACTCATTTTCACCTCTTTATGCAAACTCTCAATTTCATGCTAGAAGGCCCTTTGACTGGCTTTAAAAATTGACCAAAATACCTGAACTGGATCTAAGATTTAACATAATGATTCTCTATTTTGCATACTTACAACCTGTTGAATCTTGTCTCATGAAAAATTCTCTATTAAAAGATATTGACTATCAAAGTTTCCCTCTCAGAATCACCTACAAGTAAGCATGTTAGAAAACACTAAATTGCGTTCAAATTTTGCTTTAAAAACTAGGTAAACTGACACTTGGGGGCATGAAAAATGGCATGTTGGTTCACTGTCATGAGGAGAGTATAAATCTATGATTTTAGCTCATGAAAAATAACAATATTCATTTGGAAAGCAGTCAAATTGGGCTACTCAAATTTGTAGATTGGAAACAATGGTAGAAAGTAGTTTTTTGCAAACAGAATGGACTTGAGAAAGTGTGTAGATGGATTCTTCATGATTTGAAAATTGGCACACTTAAAGTATTTTTAGAGTAAAACATAGTGGTACAATCCATTTGATCTCACCTATCACAAATTTAGAGTTATAACATCATGAACAAGGGTACTGACAAATGTATTCCTTTTGACACTAGTAAAAAGTTAGAAATTGCATTTGGAATCACGTTTGAAAACTTATCAAATGGATTTTTCATAAGCTCAAACTTGAAACATAGAAAGTCTTTGACCCATAGAATATGATGCAAAAGGAAATTTCTTATTCAAGTCAATTGGTCAAAAGTTATGATAGGTCAAGCAGGGCCTTTCAGAATTTTGCACAATTTGCAAATGCATTAAAACAATAAACTACCAACTTTGAGGAATTAGAAACCTAGTCAAAAAGGTCCAAAATGACTCAAAATCTGAAACATAGACTCTTTGGTATGGAAAATAAATACTTCCAAAGAGGTGAGTCATGAAACATTTCTAGGTGCAAGATATTCACATGTAAATAAGGCCTCCTATTTTTGTTTGACACTTCGACAAAAATGCAGATTTGACAATTGGTTAAAACAAGACTTCACGAAATGACTCAGAATGGAAATTTATCATCATGGAACACATATACATAGTAAATGAATGTTGTTAGAGACATTAAACACCTCTTAGGCCTCAAATGGAAAGCCAGGTGCAAACTCATCAAAAAGCGTTTATAGGGCTTAAACTCTTCAATTGTACTCAAAATTAGGGCTACAATTTTGAGTGCCAACACATCATGTGTTGCCATTAATGACAATAATTATGTATAAATATTAGCCAATTGTCAACAGTCTCCCCCTTTGGCATTGATGGCAACAAAATAGGGAAAATTGGCTAAGTGATAGAAACTTAACTATCAAAATAAACTTTACATCTATTACAACTTTACTTATATGCTCCCCCATACAATATACTTCATCCTACACATGTCTCTCCCAACAATCTCATGTATACAATTTTCACATGAATCTCTCCTCCTTTGACATCAATGACAAAGGTCAAAATGTCAAAATTTTGTCCAAAAACTATCCAAAACTACCAAAATTATTGTCCTTCCTTATGCTAAAATAATCTTCACGCAATCATGAAAAGTAGCCTTTAGATTGTCCATACCTTTGTTCCATGTCTCTTTGGTAGAATCTGCTATTGTGAGAATTGCACATAAAGCATATGATGCAATCTCAATTGTATTGATATTTAAATACAAAAAGTTTGTATATGTGTCCTTGGCCTTGATGCATTCTTCTAGTTGTTCCTCAACAATAGATAACTTTAGAGCAATGGATTCTCTAAAATTAGATGTTCTCTTCAATATCTTCTCTTTCTAAAGTTCTAGTTTCCTGATGTGACTATGAACACTAGCAACTTGACTCTCAAAATCATCAACTTTGCTAGATGGATGTTGGATCTAGCCGAATAAAGCCTCTAGCTCACACAGTTAGTCTTTATTTAACTATCCAAATCTTTAGTCACTTTTTATGATACTGTACACTTAACATACAAAGCTTTCCATTCTTGCCAACATTTATGGAGTTCTGTTATGCATGTATCAAGATTGACTAAGTCATTCTTGATATTCTAGAAAATGGTGCTAAATAGGTTAGTATCATGGGAAATTTGAGCCTTCACGTCTGCAACATTTAGCAAATTAGTAAACTCTTCATGGAAAGACTTTAGCACTATGTGTACTCCCTATTTGGGATCTAACTTAGTATGTTGTACTGTCAAAGTACTATGCAATTTGTTAGTCACTTGTATTAATAATCTTTGCAAAAATTTTACCATTTTATTGTTCTATATGAGTTTGGATAGGAATGAAATCAGATTATTCTAATCATCATCATCAGTAGCTAAACTTGCAAGAGAGAGTAGAGTAGATGAACTAGATGGTTTAGTCTCATCCTACCTCTATTTTTTTGCTACTTCTTGTGCTCTTTTCTCTTTTTCTTCTTTCTTGTCATTTTCCTCTCTTTCTCTCTTATCTTCTGATCTTTTCCTCTCTTCTTCCTCAATTTTATTTTTCTTCTCTTCTTCAATCTTTCTCTTATCTTAATCTTCCTTTGTTTTCTTGTCTTCTACAGGAAATTGTTGATTGGCTTCTTCTGTTTTCTTCTCTTCAACTTCTATTAGCCTCTTCTCTTCCTCAATTTGTTTCAAATTTTCTTCAACATCCTCAGTGTCTAGTATATTTGGCTTGGATCTACCAAATGGATTGATATCATCAATGTTAAGAGTAACATTGGTTTGATCAATCTTCATAGTGTCACCACTTACTGATACTTCCAAGGTTTTAGGGGTTGATGCTATTTCTGACAACATTTTACTAATAGTTGTTGTTGTCTCCTTTCTCAATTTACCATTCTTACCAGTCATTAATAAGAATAGCCTCAACTTATTCCTCAAGTATGTTGTGAGGTTATTCAACAATCTCTTAACTTCATCTTCATCATCGGTCTTGTAAATGGAGAGTTCAAAGATGTAGATGTCAAATTCACAAGGTGAATGGATAGATCAAAAAGTTCTGATGTATGGGATATGTTAATGACTTTCAAGGATGCATGTTAGGGTTTTGTGGGACCTCTGAATAGATAAGGTACTAATCAGCTATAAGACCAAAATTTTATGTTGTTCATATCATGGTTTTGCTATAAATAAACATGATTAATCAAATATCTTTTCCCTTTAATGTTGAAGGAAATGAAAATTGTTGCCCTCGCTTGGCTTATTAAGTTATTATGTCATGTTATTAGCTATTTCATATCTAGCATCTTTGCATAAGTGTTAGAAGTTTAAGGTTTTTATCTTTTTTTTAAAGATTCAAGTGTACATTTTAACACTAGTAACATATAAATAAATTTGAGGTACACCCACCTAGGTTTTGTAGAGCTTGAAGCAGAAGAAGGATCTAGCCTTATAGTTGGCCCAATGATTGAAAGGATATGTTGTAGATGGGAAGTAGCTACCCCTAGATGTATCTTGTTCTCATTGGGATAATTTGAAATTGATGTTTCAAAACACCAACAAAATGGTGACTCTACTAGAGAGTCTATGAAGAAATTCATTATTAAAAGTACTAGATTTTCTAGTATAAATAACATTTTTTGAATGTGTATAATAGACAAACCTTGAGAATTTGAAAAGGATTTAGTATGGCGTGGAAAATTTTCTACATCACAAAGGTTGTGAAGTGTTTTCCATTTCTTTGCTGAAGATTCATGTCTCCCAGTAATGGTTTATCCATTTGTAGCAGTAGCATTGAGGTTGAGTGCAAGTTGTATTGTTACTAAGTTTTATCTTCCATCAATTTAGTTAGATTTGGTTTTCAAGGTGTTTTTGTAAAGTCAGAGTTAGAATTGATCAAAAGTGTTTTCTCTTTTCTAAGTGTTTGATGATTTGCAAGTTTTATAAGTTGAAAGTTCAGTTCAGATTTGACAAGTTATAAATCATGTTTTAAATATCTCTCATAATTGTAAGTAGGGACTCTCTAAAAGATATTTGTACCTGTGCAAATTGGTTCTATGTAAATGTTTTCAAGAGCTTTGAAATTAGTTATGCAGATCTAAAAGTTTTATGAGAAGATCTTGACAAGAAAAGAGAAGATATCATTTCTTGATTAAGAATATAAGTGTTTTTTCTAGTCTACTATTGTAAGAATTTGAATGTCAAGAAGTGAATCACAATAATGATCTTTCTTTGTCCTCTTTAAGAAGGTGGAAACTCTACATGTTTTGATGAATGGTGTAAAGGAAGTTCATGTTTGGAGCTATGCCAAATCAATAGATCAAAGTTCAACATCAAAACTTGAAGGTATTTTGATTTTCATGTTTTCTTTCCATGGAAGTCAAATGTTAGAAATCAGTGCCTCTATTCAGTGATTTTCAGCACTAGGATACAGAAGTAGAAGTTTTATTTTAAAATGGAATCGGATCTTAGATATGAAGTTAGTTTACCATGTCATGAAAGTGTGCTTGAAGATATTATAGAGCTAAGAAGAGAACTCCACAATTAGATTGTCAACTTTATAAGAAATATGGTAGGAATTTTTCAAGGTCTAAGAGATGATTAGATTTATGAAAATTTTAAATCAACAGTTATGGAGTTGCATGTATCTTTAAGACCTAAGGAATCCTCATGGCATATTGCTTTCTTGGATACATTTATGCCTGATTCACATTTTCTATCTAAATCAATCTCAAGTTTCTTATGATTATGAAGAGATGGATTCTAGATCTACTGAATTAAATGATTTTATTCAGCAAGATGAAGATGGTTATGTGACTAAAAATGAATTTTGTGATAGTATGCAAAAGAGTGTGGAAATTTCTAACAATAGTAGGAATAATTCTTCTTTTGATGAAAATGAATATGATATATCTAGTTAAGAGGTATTGCACAAAGAAGAGGTAACATGTTGTAGTAATGATCCCTTTTTTTCATTTCACTATACTAATGGTACTATTGCTCTAAGTTTTTAAGAACAATCAAATTATGATCAAAGCCATGGAGACAAAACTTGTGATGAAGTCTTGTTGAGCATCAAAGAAATTTCAGAACTACTAGCTCACGATCTCGGAAGGTATGCAAATGTTTTTCCAGTTGTTCATGATGTCCCTTGTTGTGTTTCTTCTCAAGGTGAAGTCATTTCACCAAGGTTTAATGCTGAATTTGATATAAAATTAGAATATCTGTTGTCAAGTTTTGGAGGTGTATGTGATAATAGCTCAAGTATCAATACACATGATGACTTTTCTTATGAGGAAAATACTATTAGGGAAAATTTTCATATTATTTGAGATTTCTATCATGGTAATAATGCTGAAGTTGTTCTTGATTAGTCATGTGACAAAGAGGAAAAGGCCAAGAATGATAAATCTAATTTTGAGTTTTCATTGTACACTGATAACAAGTTTGATAAGTTTAAAGTTCATTGTAATGAGTTGTTTGATGAAGATTCTAATCAGCATATTTTATGCCAACACTTTCATGATAGTTTTTCAAACTTCGTAACTAATCAGTTGTTGGAGTGTGAAGGGATTTCAATGTGTAATCAGTATAATGAGATGAATATCATGACTACAAATGAGATAAAGAGATCAGATTTGAAATGTTCTTTACACTCGGTTACACAAGGTGAGTTGCAAACTTTTTGTACATGCAAACATTTGATTAAAGAAAAGTATGAAGCCTTCATGTTTTTGGTTGATAGCATGCATCTGCCATATGTTCATGATAACTTTTAGTTTAAGGATAGTTTATATGAGCATGCTGATTCATTTCAATAGTGAGCATGATGTAGAAGTAGATATTGATTTATATATACACTATGATAGTGAAGGAATATGTTTTGTATTGTCAAGTGAGCTAATGGAAAATGTTGATTATGTTGGTGAAACTGATGAGAAATATTTTTTTAGCTTGCCTCCTAAAAGTGGAGATTGGCCCAGGGTCATTGTTTCTATAGTTTAGGAGTAGATAATTTTTCTTTTAGTGAGTTATTTGAGAGAAGTTTTTTCTATCAAGTGTGTGGTATACTTCTTCTAGTGATTATGAATCCTTGTCATGCCTACATAGGACATGCATCCATCTTTCAGATTTCAAGTTATTTTGATGTGTTTTCACTAGGTTCTGAATCCCTCAAAGTTGATTGTTTATTGTTGTGTTGATGTAAACTGTTCAGAATTCTAGGAGGCCCTTTTTGACTAGTTGTAATTTTGACCTAGTAGATCAAAATGAGAAAATTCCTTTTGTATTGAATTTTAGAGGTTGGAGACTCCTTATGTTCTAGATTTAAGATTATGACAAATCTATTTGATCAGTTTTCATATGTAATTCCAAATGCAATTTCTAAAGTTTTACTAGTGTTAAGAAGTGTAGATTGATTAGTACTCCTATTCAAGATGTCATAACATTAAATCTCTAATTTCCTAAGCCAAATGGATTGTATCATTTTTTTTTAGTCTAAAAATTCTTAAGTGTGCCAGTTTGCAAGTTTTGACAAATCCATCTACACACTTTTCCAAGTCCATTCTATTTCCAAAAATCACTTCCCAATTCTAGAAATCTAGATAGTTCACTTTGAATAGTCACCAAATTTGCCCAATTATTCATCAGAGCCCTATTAAAAATATTCTACACATGCTTCACCCTCAATACATAAAAGTTGAAATTAATTTCTCACCTTTTGTCCATGATTGAGAATGACAGAGGGAGAAGAGCTCTTGACTTATCCATCTATGACGAAGGGAAGAGATTGTTGTCTGACACAGAAGAAAAAGAAGGCATAAAAGGGGGTTCTATTACAAAAAGGCATCCCACAACATTAGAGAATTCAATGCAAAATGGAGCAAGTGTCATATTTCTACTGAGCAGGGTACAAGGATGAAGAAAGCCCCCATATCAATTTGGAAGGAGGTGTACAAAAATGATCTCCATGGAATGAAGGAGGTAGGTTGTAGTTTGAAAGTGATTTTCAATAGATTGTGGCTTAGTGACCTATGATTTTTGAAAATAAGCACAATTTTATGGAAAAGGGTGTCTCCTAGCTAGAAAATGGACATTTTTTCACTAGACAGAGTGGAATGTTGAAGTGGGTAGAAAGGATGAGATGCTTTGATGTCATGCACTAGGAGAGAACAGGCCTTTGCTAGAGAGGACATTCATATTCAAATATAGAGGAATGTGTGAGCTAGTGTGTAGTTCAAAGAGGTCAATCAATCAAATTGTTGTTAGAGGAGCTGCCCCATTCTTGACCCATCCATCCATGGAGTGTATACTTGAGTCCATTTTGAAATCATTGATTTCTCTTCTCCCCACCAATTGGCTTATAAACTTGCATCATGAAGATATTTGCATGAAAATCTAGAAAGTGTTTTGTCCCACATTCATTGGGAATCAACATTTTGAAGTCTTTATATGCCCCAACACATACTTGCTAAGTGTCTAATAAGACACATAATTTTTGAAGCCCCAGCCTCATGTGAGGGGCCCCACCCATGGTCAAAATGCTAGCTAGTGAAATAGAAATTTTTTTGACCATAGCTGCAGTTGAAAGATGAATAGGAGTGATGATGTTAGTAGTGGACACATGGAAATTAGATGTGGCATTGTAGCTATAATCACATGGTTAGGCCTAACCATACTGATAGAGCGATGCAGTTAGTTAACCACCTACACATACTCACTTTCATTTAGTGCTAAGTTTGAAAGGAGCCTCCAATAGTACAAAAATGTAAATTTTGTGGCTATGCCTAAGTTAAATGTGGTTAGCCACAAAGAGCTTTGAGGGTGCAATTAGCCATGTTTTTCTTAGTCATTAGACTTAAGGTGCAACCTTAGATTAAGTAGGTGACACTATGAAAAGATACCACATGGTGAGGGCGATGACAAAGCAAGGTGTAAGGTGGTAGGAGCTGACTAATGGGAAATCACCATGTGGTGCCTAGGTGGTCAACAAGGGGTTGACCCCTATTGCAAAAGGAGGCAAAAATCTTAAAAATGGAAAAAATAAATATTTTATTTTATGGCTACAAAATTTTTAGTATAAGGCTTGGAATGAAAAATTTAATGCATTTAAAGTTTTCTATAGTTCTAACTATAGAATTTTTTAAAATTTTCAATTTTAATAACTGAACTTGCAATGGAGTTTGGTTTTTAAACAAGCACCAGGGGAGTATTTTTTGTTGAAAATAGGCAATGCAATATATCATCAGAATAGGGAGAAGAAAAAATTTCTAAATATGGAATTAGAATGTGCACTGGTATTTAGAGGTATAATCTGAGTAGTTTTTTGTTTTCTAGGGAATTCTTATCAGAATGAGCAAAATTCATCATTGAGCATCAAAATCAGTTGGAACGTAGTAATTGAAGTTTGTTGCTGTTAGATTTAGAGTAAAAATGATTCCAAAAGCTTTATCTTTCCTCTAGAGGTCATTTGATGGGCTTTTTGCCCCTTGCTTTGATCTCAGATCTGGCATTAAAATTGGTTAAACTTTTCAATCATTATGAAGATATTTTTAAGGTTTTCAAAACTAGCAAAGAAAAGATTCAATTTTCAATTATAGATAGAGTGTAGAGAGATGTTTTGCATGGAAGTTTTCAAAGTGGACAAATGGCACCGTCTAATTTGATCTGGGACTTCTTCCTTTCTATTTGGTCTCTTCTTTCATCTTTCTCAAGGGTTGGTAGTTTTCACTATGAGACTAAGTTGATTGGTTCATTCTAGTTTGTCTATGAGACCACATTGTTGGATCTAGAGCTATGATTTAACCACATCCATGCAACATTTCTCATTGTAGTGAACAATAAGTAATATAATATAGATAGTTCATATCTGTTAGGTAGTTTTATGTTTCAATTTCATTTATCCTTTATGTATTTATTTTAAGTAAATGAATAAAAGTGCAATAGCAAGTTAATCTTCTATCTGAATTTTGTCTTTTATTCATGCTATTTATTATCTTTTGTGATATACGTACAAGGTGCATATTGTCCAATTGCAATTTATTTCAAATTCTATGTGTTGATATTATTTTCTTGTGATTCAAGGAGTCATGTAAATGCTTATTTTATCATCATAGGGTTCCGGATATCATGATAGGGTAGCTTGAGTATGTGATTCAAAAAGATGTAGATGTCAAATGACAAGGTGAATGGATAGATCAAAAAATTCTAATGTATGAGATATGTCAATGACTTTTAGGGATGTGTGTTTAGGGTTTGTGGGATTTCCCAAAAGATAAGGCACTAATTAGCTACATGATATAAATGTTATATTGTTCATATCATGTTGTTTTCTAACAATTAACATCATTATTCAAATATGTTTTCCCTTTAATGTTGGAGGAACTAAAAAATATTTCCCTTGCTTGGATTATCAAGTTCTTATGTCATGTTATTAGCTATTCCATGTCTAGGATCTTTGCATAAGTGTTAGAAGATTAAGGGTTTTATCTACTTTGTTAGATTCAAGTGTATGTTTTAACACTAGTGCAATATAAATGAATATGAGGTACACCCAATTGGTTTTCTCGAATCTTGAAGTAGAAGAAGGGTCTAGCCTTATAGTTGGCCTACTGTTTGAAATGACATGTTATAGATGAGAAGTAGTTTCCCCTAGATGTATCTTATTCTCATTGGGATAATTTGAAACCATGATGTTTCAAAACACCAACAAAAAGAAAACACAGAAGAAACATGAATACCTAGTAAGAGGGAGTTAATGTAAAAGGAGATATAAGAAGCTCTTGAGTTGATTGATTTTCTATTGATCATTAAAAAAATTTCTAATCTATTCAAAAGGTGAAAATTTGTTGATAGAGGGAGAGATTTCAATACAAATAATTTTATTTTTTTGGTATTTTGTTGGTTATACTAATTAAGTTTGATTAGTTTTGCTTTCCATCAACACCAAAGAGGGAGATCGTTGAAAATAGATTGATATAAGTATGATAATGTGTTTAAATCACTATTTTGTCACTGATGTCAAATCTTTGATCATTACAAAATTTTCTAATTTAGTCAAAAGATGAAAAGTTGCTGATAGAGGGAGAGATTTCAATACAAATATTTCTTTTTTTGGTATTTTGTTGGTTATACTAATTAAGTTTGATTAGTTTGGTTTTCCATCAATGCCAAAGAGGGATATTGTTGAAAATAGATTGATATAAGTATGATAATGTGTTTCAATCACTATTTTGTCATTGATGTCAAACCTACTTCTTGTTGGTAAGATAATTTCTTAAATGATTTGATTACTATCATTTGTTTGATGAATAGGATTTGATTAAATGAGGTAATAATAGAACCTAGAGGAAAGGTTGAGTTATGATATGGAAAATGAGTACAAGAATTAGTTAAGATAGTGATATTATAATGCATTGATAATATACTTAAGGTTGCAAAGAATGGATACACTCATTAAGTTTAGAAGAACAAGTTAAACAAAGTATGTCTACCAAGCTTAACAATTTGCGTAGTAAGTACTAAGCAAAGTTAGTGTAAGTCAATCATAAAATAGTTGGAGCCAAGAAAAGTCAATTTTAGTGTAAGTCGAGTGATATAGTGTAATCTGAGTAAATTTTAATTGATGCTGAGCATAAGTAAACATTAGTTCATGCCAAGTGTTTTCATAATGGATGTTGAGAAATGTAGTATGTTTCAAGTATTAGAAGTTAGTTCATGTCAAGTGTCAACATTATGAGAAAGATCATGAATTCAATGAATTTATTCTAATAAGTTTGATTTCTTTGATTGTATGAACCATGTAGAAGATAAGCTTTATGAGTTGGTGGAATATAATTCAAGATGAACTATTTTGAGATGAATTCAAATATGATTGAAGGAGAATTTTCTAGAAGGGAATGAAATGAAATGATGGTTAGATTCATTGAATCCTACCCAATCCAACCTAACCCTAAAATAGATGATGGAGAATGAACAAAAAAAGATTTTAATTCTCTATTTATAGACAAGACCAGTCAGAAGCAAAGGTTGTCATGTGTGAGAACCTAAGGAAGACAAGCAGTCTAGGGTATTGCTTCATTCAATGACATAAGAAAAGAGACTACATTGGAAAGAAAAGAAAGAAGGTTTAAGGGTATGGATGCTTGAAGGGTGAACAAGCTATCAGAGCTGAAGTGTGTGAAAGCCAAGCAAAATGTAGGACTGAAACAAAGATTTGTAATCTCCAAGTGTATTGTAAGTTGTTATTAGATCAAGTTTTACTATTACTTTCTAATCATTGTACCAGTCTAGGGTAAATCCTTTGGGTTAAGGTTGACCTAAGAGTGATTTTTATATCCTTTAACTAGGTGGCTTTCCAAGTGAATGATGTAAAGTCCTCTAACAAGGCTCACTCATATTTTATAAGTTGTTATTAGATCAAGTCTTACTATTACTTTCTAATCATTGTACCAATCTAGGGTAAATCCTTTCGATTAAGGTTGACCTAATAGTCATTTGTAAATCCTTTAACTAGGTCACATTTAACAGTGTGTATTGTAACCTTTAATAGGGTTTACCTTTCATAGGGCGTCACTTTAGAAGAGTGAGATGAGTAGCATGTTATTAGTGGCCTATCCCAAATTGGGTTTCCACATTTAATCATTGTTTCAAATATGTTGTTGAATCTGTTATGTCTCATACTTACATTTCTACAAGGTTGATTTGATAGTAACCTACAAGTTTAAGTGATTGCGTAATCTAATAGATGCATGCATGATGAAAATGATTTATGGATATGGGTTCACTAAGTTGTGAAAATTTTTAATTATACATGTAGACCTTGAATAACTATTTCACCCCCCCTCTCACTTATTTTAAATAGTTCCTATAGAGAAAAATATGGGTGCAAAGAGTTTTTAGTTCTACACCAATTTGGCATTCCCTTTGCTTATTTCATTGTTTGTGAAGGAAGTTTAAGTGATGTCATGACTCAATCTCAATCAGCCACATGTCTTCCTTAATGAAATGTGGTAAAGGATAATTATGAATTCAAACATTCCCATAGGCCATGAGTAGTTTCTTTACCCTTGAGCATAGTAGCAGTATATAACTGAAGTTAAGGTATTTGTTTCTCACATGTAGATATGGGAAAAGGTGAGAAATTAAAGTTTTAGCTTTCCTCTCATCCCTTTTATGCAAACATAGGGATGTAAATGAACATTGATTGATCATCGAGTGCACAAGGGAGTAAGGAGGATATATGTCAACCTATAGTGAACACACTTAGCCATGGCAAAAGATGATTACTAAAACATTAGAGATCAAGATGGGTATAGTATTGTATGTTATGCAATGGCTACACCTCTTGAAGATTGAAAAGTTACCAAGATAGTTTTAGAAGCAACATCTACATAGCTAACTTTTGTCAAATTTTCAGCCAAACAACTCTTTCACACATGGTTACTACAAGAGGCAAACTAAATATGTTGGAAAATCTTCTTTTGGAGATTTGAGAGCAAGAGTATAAGGAAGATTATTCTGAGGCAATAGATGTATTGGGTCTTGATCAACATTGTATAATGTAGAATGTGGAGGCCATGTGGAAATTGTCAAAAATATTCTTGATGATGATCCCTTAAAGGATTGTGACTATGATGGGAAAACTACACTCCATTTTGGGGCCAAAGAAAATGGTGAAGACCTAGTAAAGATAGAAAAGTTACTATTGAACAATTGGAAACAAGATGAGAGAATGTTTCCTTGGTGTAGTCGAATCCCATGCAATCCATCACCATGATTGGAATGATGAAGAAAATAGTGGAGCAGGAAGGCTTTCTAAGGGATTTAATCCCACATACACTTAGTAGTAGGAATGTTGGTTCTTTATATACCTCAACATACAATAATAGTTTTTCTTAAAGGTGTAAGCTTTTTAAGACACAAGGCTTATGCATGTGGGGTCTTTTCTAGCTAGAGGGGAAAATGTTGACTTTTGAACCCAAACATAGATCAAGTAAGGAGGTTCCATGTGACAAAAAGATAGAGGTGGGCCTAGTAGCGCGAGGTCATGGGACAAAGAAAATGGTTAGAGAATGAAATAGATAAATCATGAAATGGTGGTCAACCTAGCTTCACATGGTGAATCCATATGTTGGCTAAAACAATTGTGATGTTTTGCCTAGGGTAAAAGTATAAAGATGTGTCACCTTTTAGGCTAACTTATCAAAATGAGTGAATTTGAGTATTTCTATCTGAAAATCTATTTTTTTTAAACATATGATCTAGATATATTCATTCTAGCTAAGTTATAAATGGTCTCACACTTTTCCAATTGTAAATAGCTATTAAATGCATGTTTTATACTAGTTTTGTATCCATTTACTAAAGACATAAAATTATTTCAGAAAAGTCACATTTCAATAAATCTTACTATTTTTTATGATTTTTTTTTAATAATATGTAAACACCATTTTATAGAGCTTGGATTCTAGAATATTCTTATATAGATTTTATAGTGTTTTAATTAGATATAGTATTTTGTAATTAAAAAGTTCTATAGCCACATATTTTAACACTTGAAAAGATATCAGTTTTGAGAAAGACAAAAATATTAGATTATATTAGAAAAATTGAAAAATTATATGTCATTCTAGAGGAGAGAGTCCTCTTCTAGAATGTATAATTTTTCTCTTGGTTAGGATAGATTTGTTTTGAAAAAGGTGGTGGGAGATGAAAACTATTGATTTCAAGTAGTCAAGATTTCAATCCTTATAAAAGAGAAAATATATGTCTAAAGCCAATTTTTATTTTTGATTTTTCTAGATCTATATGTTATCTATAACATAATTTGAGATCAAAGGGAAATAAGTTTATTTCCATATAGTTTTGTGGTGGGAACTATAACCCTAATTTTCAACATTTGTCAGCACATAAAATATTATCTATAAAAATTAGGAAAATATATCAATTCTTATTCCAAATAATTATTAAAAGTTTTAATTCTAAACTTCATCCATTTCTATAGATTTCATTAGTGTACTTCATTTCCAAATTCAAAATAATAATACCAATTTTATGTCACTGAAGGTGAATAATTATACTTTTGTGAGACTTTTCCTTTACAAAAGGGCGACACAGGTTTATGCTTTTACCCCTTACCACTAGTAGTGAGACACAAGAACTATAGGATAACTAAACCATTAGCCCAAACCACTATGAAGTCCCAAAAATGGTCATGCACCACTTTGCAAGGTTATGGTGAATCCTAACAAAAAGGGGTACAAAGTTGCATGGTTGTGCCATGTGGCATAGTGGGTGTAGGTGGAAGATTAGTAGATGTGACATGTGGCATAGTGGGTGTAGGTGGAAGATTAGTAGATGTGACATGTGGCACTCACATCAGTCAAATGAAGGTTTGGCCAGTGAGAATTAGGATTATTGAAGGTAAATAAAATGTTTAAAACTTTTAAAATATTAAAAATCCTTTGAAAAGTTGAACACACATTCTCATATATGACAATTTTTAATAAAGTTGGATATAATGTAAAGTTGAGACCTTATAAAATTGTTAAATTTTTCAACATTTTATGCTCCGATTCATGGCTATGGGCCAAAATTTTCAAACACACACAAGGGGCCTCATTTTTTACTAAAATGTGAATTGTTATATATAAATGAAAAGGGGAGAAGATGAACTCTCCAATTTTGTAGTTAGAATTTTTGGAGATCCAACTAGGAAAAAGTTATAGGTAGATTTGTGAAAATAGGGGCATTCTTAGTAGAATAGATGTTTGTCATCATGGAGTTTTAGATTTAGTTAAGTTGCAAACAAAGGAGTTTATTGGCTCCAGATTTGGGGGAAGTATCCCTAGAGGTGTTATTTTTCCATTGCACGCATTTGGTGGGTGTTTTTCCATGTGCTTTAGTAGTAGATATGACATCTTTTTTTGTTAGTTTTTTCTTCATCATGTGGGCAATTTCAAGCATATTTCAAATAGAATGAGGAGATTTGATTTTCAATTAAAGGAAGAGAGAAGAGTGAAGTTTTACAATAGTAGATGGAAGTTCTTCAAGTGGATAAATCAAAGCATCATAGCAGATCCAAGATTTATTCCATTCTATTTATTCTCTTTTCTTCTCATTCTCTAGGGTTGTTGGTGGTCTCTAGTTCTAGTCTATTGAGCATAACTCTAACTATGATACTACCATGCCCAACATTTCTCTCTTGTATGAACAACAATAATAAAATTATAGAGATAGTTCTAATTTATTCAATATTTTCATAAGTAATTTCATGCATCCTTTATGAAATTTTTTCAAGGAAATGAATAAAATGAAGCAATGAGTTTATCTTTAGTTTGATTCTTATGTCCTGTTTATGTTGTTTGTAATAATCTATGATTTGGGAGGGTGAAAGCACAAAGCTATGTCACCTTTTAGGCTAACTAATCATAACGACTAAATTTGAGTATTTCTATATAAAAATCACTTTTTTCAAATATATGATCTTGTTAAATTTATTCTAGCTAAGTTATATATAGTCTCACACTTTTCTAGTTGAAAATGTCTATTAAATACATGTTTTAAGTAGTTAGTATCAAATTACCAAAGAAATTAAATTATTTTAGAAAATTGACGTTTCAATAAATCTTACTATTTTTTATGATTTTTTTTAATAACATATAAACACCATTTTATAGAGGTCATAGTCAATAATATTCTGATAGAAAGTTAATAGTGTTTTAATTAGATATAATATATTGTAATTAAAATATTCTACATGTACGCATTTTAACAATCGAGAAGATGTTGATTTTGAGAAAGAAAAAAATAGTAAATCATATCATAAAAATTTAAAAATTATATGACATTCTAGAGGAGAGAGTCCTCTTCAAGAATCTATATTTTTTCTTTTGGTTGGAATAGATATATTTTCAAAAATGTGGCGGGAATGAAAACTATTGATTTGAATAAATTGAAATTTGAATCGTTATAAAAGAGAAAATATAGGTCTAAAGTCAATTTTTGTTTTTGATAGTTCTAGATACATATATTATCTATAGCATAGTCTAAGATGAAAAGGAAATAAGTTTATTTCCTTGTAGTTTTGTGGTGGGAACTAGATCCCTAAATTTTAGCATTTTTTAGCAACTAAAAAGTTATCATTAAAAAATAAGAAAATCTATCATTTCTTTTTGCAAATAATTATTAAAAATTATAAACTCGAACTTCATCCATTCCTACAAATTTCATTAGTTTACTTCATTTTCAAATTCTAAACAATAGTACAAGATTTATGTCATTGAAGTTGAATAGTTATACTTTTGTTAGCCTTTTTCTTTGTAAAAGGGTGACACAGGTTTGTGCTTTTACCCAGGAACAAAGAACACAAACCTATTTGTAACCTATTTTAGGTTGTATGCTTTTGTATATTTTTCTTATGATTCAAGAAGTCATTTAAATGCTTGATTTATTATCATAGGGTTGTAGCTTTCATGAAAGATTGTTTGAGTATGAGATTGGGTCTTGATGTAGATGTTTGATGCACAAAGTGATAGGACAGATCTTGAGTCTTGATATATGAGATGTATCACTAATATCCAAGGATGTATGTTAATGGTTTGTGGAATTATCCAATAGATAAGGCACTAATCAGATACATGATCTATATGATTTTTTGCTCTTATCTTGGTTATGCTGAAATTGATATATTAAGCAAAGTCTTTTCCCTTTTAAGTTGAAGAGATGAAAGGATTTTCCCTCACTTAGCTTATCAAGATCATACATCATGTTATTGGTTATTTCATGTCTATGTTATTTGTATAAAGGCTAGAAGATTTACGGGTTTTCATCTACTAAATATAGATTTAGATTCATGGGTTTAGTAGTTGGTCACATAGTAGAATCTATAGGTTCACCTACCTAGGTCTTGTAGATCTCGAAGAAGGAGTGTAGCCTTATAGTTGACCCCAATGTCTAAATAGGTATGTTGAACATTGGAATTAGCTACCCCTAGATTTATTTTTTCCTATCATTAGTTTATTGAAAAAATTTTAATTTAGGAGGCAACAACTTCCTCAGTCTCCTTAACTTCATAATTGCCTACCATAAGAAGAATTGGTCTTAATTTTTTTGAGCAAGAGCTCAATACCCTTCAAAATTATGTCCATATCTTTAATAGAATTAAATTCACACTATTCTTTTATCATTCTTTCTCTTAAGCTTGTGTCATCTTCTATCACTCTTTTCTTTATGTTTAATAACGCATTATATAGGTCTTCTGGGATCTTGTTCTAAATGTTGTCGAACCTTTTATTCCTCAAGATCATGTTTCTTACTATAGCGATAGAATTTATTCAACTGTACAAAATTATTATCATTTATATTTTTGTATGTTTAAGTTTTCTACCCTTGATTTCCATGCCTTCTTTCCTACTAGACTTCTTCCCTCTTGTGCTACTTGCTCAAATAGTTTTTCCTTAGTTTCATCCTCTGATTCATTTGAATTACTAAATTGTAAGGTCTTCCTCCTTTTTCTTGGTCCACTTAAAGTTTTCTTGACCCTTTTCTTTGTAAATAGTAAAGATTCTTTCTTTACCTTTAGCAATATTTTAGACTTCATTTTCACAATAGGTGAGTCATCCTCTTATTTCCTACTAGGTTGATCATGAAGAACTCTGATTGGTTGTAATTGTGCACCTTTTGCATAGGGTGTAGGTGTCTACACAGTAGGTTTTACAATTTTTACACCCTCAGAAGCTGTTATAATAACAATTGGTGTTGCTACTATCATCTTAGTCTGTCTATTGTTCTTCATTTCCAATGCAATACCTTTTATTTCATCAAACTCCTCTCAAGTCATACTAGATTCCTTGAGGATGGAATCTATCTTCTTCTCCACTTTCTTCTTAATATCTTTGCTATGAAGTTTATAATGAACTTCCCTTACCTTCTCATCATAGTTACACCATCTATGGCACTCAGTTTCCTTTTTTGAATTGAGTATGATCTATGCATACCCTTCAATGAGTTTTTAACTCATCTCATATCACATAGGCTCAATGAATTTTACCCTGGGTTCTACTACTTCCATGCATGTATTATTAGTTTCTACCATGAAGCATAAATCATCTTTGTACTTCTCCACCATGGAGGGAGGTATTTTGTACCTCTATTTCATCTTAGTCTAAAAACTCTTCATCATCCTATCTATGTCACAACCTCTAACATTTTCCAACTTTTCCTTGTAACACTATGTGACCAACCTTATTGTGCACTCATTTATTTCCCAAATTTTCATTCTTACGAACTTCTTATTTGCATATCCTAGTTTTCTTCAGTTTTGAAATACTATCTAATAATTGAGTTCTAACTATCTCACATAGATTCACTTTTCTTCTCTCAACTACTATTGCATAGGCTATATGCGAGAATTCCACTGGTACTAAGTCAAACCTTGAAACATGATTAGGCTTGTACCCTAAAATATTACTTAAAACTTTAACTTCTTTATCCTGAATCTTATCCACCATCATATTTCTTCCATCAAACCTAATGTACAAGTTTCTCTCAACTGTCTTTCTCATGTTTCTATCAATCACTAGGTTGCATCCTTCATTGATAAAACTCATGACCTTGTGAATTAAGCCATAATACATTGCTATTGGTACACAACCTATCCAAAATATCTCATCATGAACTCTAGTTAGAATGGTTTTGGTCCAATCATGATTGTCAAAATCTATGTAAAATATATACTTTACTAGGTTTAACTCATTCAAATGTGTGTACCAAAATTTCAAGGTTAGGTCATTGTTACACATAACTACTATGCCCTTGTGTATATCCTCATCTCAAATACTTTCAATTTTACAATGGATATAACTCCTAAAATCCTCTACATGAACCGCGTTCTATGAGATTTGCAAAAATGTGCCTAATGGATCATCTACTAAAGAAACTAGATGTCTAGACTTCCTTGGGTTATTCATCTTTCTTAGGTCTCTCAACTTGCTCTATTTTCTTAGGCTCATCATGTTTCATAGAAAGATCAACTAGTTCAATCTCTTTAGATACTTTAGTGGTAATTCTTGATTCAACCTTACTCAGATTAGATTCTTTAGAAGATTTAACAACTGGATCTGGTTCTTTTCTAATTTCAACTTTCTTGGCTAACTTTTCTCCAATAAGGAAACCAAGATTTTTCTTATCATAAGAAGGTCTTTGGTGAAATATCTATTCATTAATTTTCTCACTATTGGAATAAAGATTCTCTAACTATTGCTTAGTTTGTGTCAATTCTTCTTTCACAATAGTATTGTACTTTTCTAATTCTGTATGTTCAATCTTAATAGAATCTAATTTAGATCTTACTTGACTCAATTGGGATCTAAGGTCTCTATTCTCATATTTTAGATCAAGTTAACTCTTACTACCATCTTTCTTAAGACAACTTAAGTTCCACAATTTTCAACTCATGTTTCAAGATCCCATTTTCTTTCTTGAGATTTCCTACTTCATCATTGTCACTTGCCTACACATTTGACTCCTTACCAAATTTAAGATCATTAATCTTGTCTTTTAGTTTTCCAATGTAAACTTTTTCATCTTCATACCTATCTTTAGATTATCTCTTTCATCTATAAGAAGGTCAATCTATTCAAGAGCTCCTTCAAGATTTCTCTTTAACTATTGCATATCCATATGGATCTTAATCAAATTATTAATATTCTTAAGAGTAACTAGGTTCTAATACCAATTGTTTAAAATGGATAATATTGAGAGTGGGGGTGAATCTGTATTCTACAAAGTTTTTCCTAGAACTAAATATTGTTAATTACTTTATAACTTGGATATGAAAGTAAACCAACAATGTTGAACAATAGATATAACCATACACAAAGAGAACTTATAACACCATTATTTTTTAACTGGGAAATGCTAGCCAAGGGAAAATCCTAGTGGGGATGATGCCCACTAGATTATCCACTAAACAAAAAAATCTTGTTAAGGATATTGACCATATTAGGAGTCTATGAAGTACATATAGTGTCTCAAGTACTTTTTAGATGACTAGGCCTTGTTAGAAGCCTCAACCATGTTAGGAGTTTCTTTAACCCTATTAGGAGTTGGTAGATCAAATACAATGTATGCACAAAGAGCCCACTTCTATAAAATTAAATAGTCAATAAAGTTCTTCACAAGTATAGGTATAGATACATTACATTTTCATAGCTGAAACTCACACTTTATTTGATCATACATCAGATCCCACATCACATAAAGCCCACATATCTTTCAATCTATTTTCATAATAGTTCACATGTCACACATCTTTCATATCAAATTCACATTATTTGCACAAGATAAGATCTCTACTTATATCTCACAAATTAATAATTCTCTACTCAGTTGGCCTTCATGTCTTTACACACTTGACATAATATAAAATAAATTATGGATTGATATTCACAAAGTTGGATCATAATGACTTAGTAATAATTATTTTACCAAAATAATTACTTAAGTCATACAACTCAAATTTTTGATATGCTCTATTCTCTTTTGTCCAATACCTAAACTAGTATTTTAACTATAACTTGCATTGTATTGTCTGTACATATTTGTACACTGAATTATGTCATCGTGACATTGTCATAAAGTTATCCTCAAGTGTGCATGATCTAATTCAAAGTGTGTCATTCGTACACATCACATTTGTCTTTGTACTACTATAAATTTTTTAACACTTAGACAATTTTCTATTTGTAAATGTATAATTGAAATGTTGAATACATGTTGCCATCAATGAAAATTCTCTAGACATTTAAATAACTAGATTGACAATACTTCCCCTACTTATGAGGAGAGAACTTGAAGGGAAAAAAAAATATAAATGTTGGACTTGTAATAAATATGATCATTATTCTTCTAAATGTCAGAAGAGAGTAAGAAAGACTACAAATATCCACAAATTAAGAAATCCTAAGGAAAGTCTATTTTTTGATGAGGATAAACTAAATGCTAAAGTGGAAAAAATATTGATTGAAAGTGATGATGAAGGAGGATTAGTTTCTATTAAGGAAAAGATCTCTCAAAAAGAAGAAGTTAGAGAAGAAAAAACATGAGTATCACAAGTTGAAAATAAAACCTGGTTGGATTTTCTATAGTGGTTTTTCCCATCACATGAGTAGAGATATGAATAAGTTTGTTCAATTCAATAGCTATGATGGTAGAATTGTTAGAGTTGGAAACAATGTAGTTTATCGTATAAAAGGAAAAGGTTTTATTACATTTGATGGAAAAACTAATAGTAATGATGTTTATTTTTTTGATGGTTTGAAAAATAATCTTTTGACTATTGGACAACTAGTGGATAAGGGATATTAGTTGCAATTTATAGAGAAGACATGCAATATCAAAGCAAAGATGGTAGAATAATTAGAACTAATACAAGGATAAGCAACAATGTATTTCAATTCAATCCTAATGAGATGACATTTTTAGTTGCTGAGGTGGATGATAATTTTTTATGGCATAAGAGGTTTTTTCATATTGACTTTGATAACATTGTGGAGGTTAGTACTACATTTGGAGTTAGAGATTTACCTAAAGTTGTGGAGCTTGCTAACATGGTATGTAAGGAATGTGTGATATAAAAATAGAAGAAATGTTTATTTCCAAAAAAGATATTTACTACATCTATGACATTGGAGATTGTGCACACAAATTTAAGTGGTCCTACTAAGGCAAAAATATTCTACTGTGAAAGATATTTTATGACTTTTGTTGATGATTTCACTAGAATGATTTAAGTGGCATTTTTTAGAGATAAATCTAAACCTTTTGAGAAGTTAATGATATTTAAAGAATAGAGTTGAAAATGAATTTGGTTTGAAGATTAAATTTTTTAGATCTAATATAGTTGGATATTTTACTTCAAATGAAGTTAACAATTTTTATAAAGAAAATGGCATAAAAAGATAGTTTTTGGCCTTTAAGATACCTTAATATAATGGGATAGCATAAAGGAGAAACAAAATAGTGTTAGGGAAAGCAAGAGAAATGATGCCTGAGAAAAATGAATCTAAGATCTTTTCCAGAGAAGAAGTAAATACAACATCATGGAATATGAACAAAGTACAAATTAGAAAAAACACATTAAGATACATTATGAAAATTGATTTGGAAATACACTTTTTGTCAAGAATTTTAGAATCTTTGGAGGTAAATGTTACATTACGAGTGATGATGATATTGGAAAGTTTGATTCAAGGAATGATGAAGGTATGTTTCTTTATGTTTAAAGGAGATTATTGAAGTAAAAAAGATTGATGAAACTTATCATGGAATAATCATTATTTTGTCACTAATTTTGAAACCTACTACTTGTTGGTGAGGCAATTGCTTACCTTGGTCTAAATGCTATCATTTGTTTAATTGACGAAGGTAATTTGAAAAGAAAGAATAACAAGAATTTTTGGCTAACAATTTGTCTCCCTTATCTTTTTTGTTTATACCTTGACTCTTAAACTACCTAATGGCTTACAGAGGACAATGAAGGTAACAATAGAATGGGTCAGTCTAGTAATCTATCAAAGACCCCTGAATTGAAAGGTACAACTCCCTTTTGAATGATGGATTTTTAATGAATTTATTTTTTTAGATTCTAGGGGTATGCTCTTAACTAGAGAGAATAAGAGGAAAATACCATATTTATCAAAACTTTAAACAAACTAGGCAAGTGAAAATGGGGACTAACTCACAACATACAATCTATTATGATTTGAATGTAGGATATGGAAACATGCATGAATAATTAAGATAGAAATAGAGGAGGAAGGATGGAAGAATGAGTAATTCCTAGATTACAAAATTAGTTGATATGTTGACAATACTTGGATTGTCTATCTCTAAGCTACTCTATTAGTCAATTTCTAACTATCTCATGGAATGAATTATATCACATACATGAACTATGATGAACAATAGAAAGAACAAAATGATGCTTATGATAAAGAAAGACACACATAAAATTTATTGAATGAAGGAAATAAAACCAAGTTCATTTTCATTTATTCAATTTTCAATAATAGCACATTCGTTACACATACTATACTAAATTTAAATGAACAAAAAAATTAAGAATGGACTTACAGTCAAACACAGTAGTCCCAACCATAGGGGTTTACCCAAAAGTAATATTTTGATCAATTAAATTCTTAAAAAGTTACATATATAGGCCTTCTAAAAATGGCCATTTACAATAGATGATTGCATCATAAACTATCTCTAAATAGAACAAGCTAAAATAGGACAAGCTTGAATCATTATGCATTATAGAGATTGAAAAAGTGCCATGAATGGCTCCAAAAAGAAAGAAGAGAGAGAATGATAAATGTCTGGAAGAACATTAGAACATCATGCCTTCTTTGAAGTAATTGATTTGGCTATGTAACCTTTCACAGCATCAGTTATCTTGTCTAGTTCCTCAACCTTTGGAATGATGATATTATCAGCTCAAATCATCCAGTAGTCATGCATCTCAGTCAATTCATCAATTTTGGTGACTCTTGACTAGAACTTCTCTAATTCTCTCCTTATGATTGAGTCTTGGATCAACAACATCATCAAAAAATGCCAAGAAATTTAACTTCATCCGCTCAACATCCACAAGCTTACCATTAGCAGACACAAAGGAATTTGTATTTAGTATCTTCAAATATTCAAATACTTTCTCAATAACCATCTGCACCGGGTCATGCACATCTTTGAGCTCATTCATGGACCTTGCAAAACTTTCCACAATAAATTCTAAGGATTGTTTCTGATGAAATAATGGCTCATTTCCTATTTTAATAATCCCATGAGAGATGGTAACATTGGTCTTCCTATCAACCACTTCCTAAAATAGTTCCAATTGCTCTATTACTTTATTTTTTGTATTTTGCATGGTGGTCTGATGGCTAGAAGCCATCTCCCTAAACTTGTGAGCATCCAATAGAAGATTTCTAAAGTTTTTGATCAATGGGGGACCTTGTTCCCTCATTTGATCTATCCATGCTCAACTAATCTACATAAATTGCCTCTCTTGTTGAAGCTTTAGGAGTAGATTCTTATTCTCCTCTGCATTTAGGTCAAATTGGTTGGTTGATGTGCTCCCTAATATAGATTTCATATATTTTTTCAACTCTTTGGTTGAGTCCTTGAGGACCTCCTTTTTTTCTCTAAGCTCTTCTAACCTATCTTTAATCTTCTCATTGGTGGACTTCCATATATTCACCATGTAATCATGAAAATAGATCCCAAGGTCCACCATTTTTATTTGGAATTCATTTAAGGAAAGCTCATGGAAATTTCCCTCAATGGCTCTATAATTTCCACTAACATGTGGCCAATGGATGGATCAGTGGCCAATGTAGCAATGGATTTTTGCTTCTTTGTTTTCTTGGAGGGTAGCTAAGAAGAGGTAGCCTATGGGATCAAGTCCTTCGATGGAGCTATATCTTCATATCTTCTCTTCTTCTTATCAATGGTCTCTTTAAGGAATGAAATAGTAGATATTACATTAATAGGTGATTGTAGGTAGTAGGATCAAACAAATTCCTTGATATTAGGGGGATTTTCTTTCTTTAGGAAACAACAGGGAGGGTAGTGACCTTAGTAACTAAGAGGTCCAAGGTGTCTCCTTGATGAGATGTGTCTCATTCTTAGCCATCCATGGGGTTGGTGTCACCATAAAAATTGAATATTTTGATGGGGAGGTAGGCTTGGTCATTAATTTTTCATGTTCTTTCTCCTTTTCTCTGTCCTTATCCCCTTCCTTCTCTCCAACATTCCTAGTGTCTTAAAAAGAACCACCTCCATAGGTAGGAGTGATTGGCCTATTATTCTCTACCATGACCAATAGACTTTAATGGGCTTATAGATTTTGAAGTAGCAGTTGTGGTGATGGCTATTGCAATTGACTAGGTGACTCTAGAGGATACTCTACCAACTGAACTAGTGATCCCAGTCCTCTTCTTCCTCACTCGAGTCAACTCTACCCAATTATCTATTATTATGATTACTCCATGCATGAGGACCTCCATCATGTCTATGAAAGGACCTATAGGAGGGATAGAAAAAATTAGGGTGTCTTTGATCTTCTCATAGGATGTGGGGTGCATGTAGGCTCCATCATCTGCAAGGTCAAAAACATCAACAAAGTTGTTATATAACTTGATCTCATCAATTGTTAGTCATGACCAAAATTTCTCCCAAGTTTGGTATTAGTTGAGATACCCATCCCAATAGTCCTTAATATCTAGAACATGCCTGTAGGAATATCCCAACTTCAAGTGATTCCTTACAAAGTTGACTAGACCATGTTGAGGTTTTAGTACCTCATAGTCCACCAATTTGATTTTTTTCTTGAAAATCTTCACCATATTCTAAGCATCTAATATTGAAGCATAGGAATAAGGTCCAACCAGGGGAATGGAATCCTTGATTTTTTTTTTTTAGAACACAAGGTGTTCACTCCAAGAACTTGTTGACATAATTCTATAGAACCACCTTTTCTTTTAGATACCTTGGAAGTCTATTGGGAAAACCATCGTAAGCACCTATCTGTAAGTAAGAGAAACTCATAAATTGGATTAATGAGCATCCAAACTAACTGATGGATGAAATTTCCTTTAGTGAAAATATCCATTCAGGGCATCCTTGTAATTCCTAGAATAGCCTCATTGTGAAGACATCATTTACTACCACATAGTCCTTGAAACTTTGTTGCAGCTATAGATGTGGCTAGAACTCATTTATCGTCATGCATTCATCATAGTTCTAAGTGCTAGAAGGTTGGCATACAAGTGGTTAGTGTATCACCTAGTTTAGTAGTGTAATATGAATACTAGCTATTAAGGAAAGCATTAACAATACTAAAATGAGTAAACACTTAAGATAGAACTAATTTGTTATCACCACAAATGGAGGCAAACTAAGAATGGTAAGCTCCAAATGGTATAACACAATGATGCAATAGATTTGTCCCTGATTTAAGGTATGTATGCTCACAATTATAGCTCAAGCTTCAAATGGATGGGTGGGATGAGTGAGATAAGGTTTCAACAATGGAGTCATGGAGTGATTGTGCCATTATAATGGTATTTTGATAGTTTATGAGCTCTCAAAATAGCATTATAACTTTGCATGGAAGGTGGATGATTTTAGTTAAGGAGGGTTCAATTTATAGGCCAAGGGTTGGAGAAATGGAGGGCCAAGATGCAAGGATGGGGAAATGGTTAAGGAGGGCTCAGATTGAATGAGAGGAGAGCACATGGATTGTGCTTCCTTATAGCCAATCAGGGAGTGACACATGTCACAGGGTCATTGGTTAGAGCAAGAGGGGTTGAGGGGTCAACAAAGGAGGCTCAAAACTCATAAAGACCCTCATATTGGCTTGAAAGAGCAATAAATGGGCTTGTAAGAGTCATTTATGGCTTTGTGGGAGCATTTATGGCTTGGTGGTTGGGATATTTTGAGGGGAGACTTTGGTTTGGATTAGGAAAGTTTTAAGCTCATTTAGGATTGTGCAAATGATTAGGGAATGGGTTAGGCTTGGGTTAGGATTAGATTAGGGATGTTAGAGATGTGAAAGTGGATGGTATTGATGAGGGTGGGTGAGTTAGTGGCTAAGCTTAGTTAGTATGGGTGGATGGGTTGGATTAGGCTAAATGGAGGATTAAGGATAGGTTAGGGGCTATTAGATTTTGAGGGCTTTATTTATTAAAATGATTTTAATAAATTTGGGATTTATTAAATTAGGTAGGAGAATAAGATTAATTGATAAATAGTGGGTTATTTGATTTATCAATTAGGACTATAGATGATTAATCAAATTAATTAGCTAGGGGATGGAAAATGATTAATTAAATAAGAATTTAATTAATGATGCCTTTAGAGATAGCTAAATAGGATTATCGAAGTGGTGTAATCAAATTTAGGTGTCTAGATTTTGCCCCTCTTTGACATAGTGTTGAGACAACACTATTTCAAAGAATTTTGAATATAAACGACATAAGGAAGATGTTTTAGCAACAAAGTTGCCCCAGTCTCAGATAAGAAGAGGAGAGACTAGACTATGAGATGCTCTCTCAAGAAGGCGATGGAGAGAGAAGACGAGGCTCGATGGCTTCTTGAAAAGCATAAGAATTTGCGATGAGTAGAGACAAAGATTGGCAAAGAGAAGGGGCTGAATTAGCTAAAACTCTCACTACAGGAGAATGATAAAGGGAGGTCAGATTCACAAAAGGAAGCAAGATTAAGATGTTCTAGGATTGGGGGGGAGGATGAAGGAGTGGAGTGCCATAAAAGGAAATGAGGAGGAGGGGAGGGATGATGGGAAGATAAAGCTGATGCAACAGGATTTCAAAGAGTCAGATTGATGGAAGATGGGTTTTGAAGATCCCTAGGACTAGGATTGTGGATCTTGAAAGATGAGGCATGGTGGATTGATTTGATGGGTGGATCCCTAGGACGAAGATTGTGGATCCCTAAAGCTAAGAGTGATGATTGATTTTGAGAGATAAATGATGCACAAGTAGGGGTAGGAGAGATGGATGTTGGATATGGATAGGTGATAATGGAGATGAAGGGAATCCATTGAAGCATTGTGAGTGGAGGGATACTGCAAAGAGAAGTACCACCACATAGTTGAGCACTTTATTTGATATATGAATGTTGGTTAATTTCCAAGGTTACCAAAAATAGCAAGGCCTATTCACCAACTTTTCAGAGGACTGACAAACAGACTCAAAACAAACACACAAGGATTTCCCTAGCATCACACATGAATCCCAGAGAAAGTAGCATGGAACTAACACTGGGTAACCCACAAGAGGAAAAGAAAAGAAAAAAAGACCTGATCAAGACCTTGCACTCGAATTTCCCTATTCATAGCACACCATGATATAAAAGATTGTGGCAGCCATGAGGAGGGATGGATATTTGCTTTTATTTTTTAAATTTTTTTTTTGACTTTTTTGACTTTTTTGATGCATTTTTACTCATAGATGTTGGTAGGATGGATGGAAAAGGATTGGATTGAACAAGTGGAATGGTGGGTGGGAGTTTGGCAAATAATGGATGTGAATACATAAGGCTTGTGGGTAAATGGATGAGGAATTTGGAAAGATCATCATTGGCACATACCTTGAGAGGTGATAAAGTAGTGGGAAAAATGGTATTGAGTGAGGTTGAGGAGAAAATGGAGGAAGAGAAAGATAAGGACTAAAAGTAGAGTTGGAAGATGGAGGATGGGAAATTTAGGATAAGAAGCATATGGACTAAGAGTGGATTGGGGGGATGAAGGATGCATATATGCAAATTTGGATAAAGGATGGATGGATGGATGGATGCATATGGACCAACATCTAGAGATACATTTTTATTTCTTTCTTTAGTATGATGTTCATTATTTGGATCACAAGATGTGAGTCCATTACTAGCTTCATATATTATAGTTAATTCTTTTTTGATGGATCTATCATCATGGATTATGGGAGAAGTATGATCATGGAGTAGAGGGGATGGAAGGATATGATCTTGATTTGGATGGAGTGATGGGAATGGATCCTGAGATGGAGTAGGTGAGATGGGAGGATTTAGATATGGAGGGGATGGTAAAAGTGGATTATGTAGGGGAATAAGTGGGATGGCAGGATCTTCTATTATGTCAGGGGATATTTCAACATGCTTTTGGACAAGATCTTGACAGGAATGGGTGGGAGTGGATGGTATGATAGGAGAAGTATGGATGGTTTCTTTAAGTGAGGTAGATGGATGGGTAGGAGTTTCTTCAATGGGGATGAGCTGATGGGGGAGGGACTTGTTAGGTTAATTATATGGGATTTGGATAATGCTAGGAGGAGGAGATGTGGATGGGATTTGGAGGGATTCGATGGATGGGAGGTAGGAGATGGAAGGGATTTGATAAGTGGGGTGGATGTGATAGGGATGGTAGCGATAAGATGATGTAAGAGGAGTGATGGGGATGGGAGAGGAAGTTGCTTTGAGCTTCCTTAGAAAATTCCTTGGAGATGCATGTGTTGGACTAGGAGGAGTAAGGGGATTGGGGTGATATGTTGTATGACTAGGATTGGTTGGAGGATTTGGAAAGGGGTTTGGAGGGAATGGGGATGGTGAATTTGGACTAGGGATGTAGCTACTAGAATTGTTTTGGAATGGTGGAGGTTGGGAGATGAAGGTAGAGGAAGATGGAGATATGATTGATGTATAAGAGGAATATGTGGGCACAATATAGGAAGGTGGTGAGGATGAGGATAGTAATGGATTTCCCTTGTCAAAGGCATGGTAAGGAGTACTAGTGGGTATGTTTGGAGGAGGGATGGAGTAGTTTGGAGGAATGTTTGGATTTTGGGGGATGGTTGGAGGAATATCTCTAAGGTTTTCAATATACCCATCATAGTCAACAAGATCATCATCATCACTGGAATAGGATGAGGTGGGAGAAAAGGTGAGATGACAAAACTCATCATAATAAGATTGTGACATCATGTTGTGATGATGAGCTAGGTAGGGATGAAATTTTACTAGTCCAAGCTTGGATGAATCTCGAATGAGGTAGGACTATGCTAAGTATGCCTTATATTTGGGTTTAAGGATTGACCAATGGTTGGGTTGTTGTGAATGGACTTGCTAAAAACCATTTCAAAGGATAGACAAGTGATCTTTGTAGAAAAAGGTTTTGATTTTTTTTGAAACATGGGGAGGATTTTGAACACTCAAGCACATTAAACACACCAATAGCCCTATAAGGTTTGCTAGGATATACAAGATTAGCTAGGGGTGTCCTCAATATACGCAAGGTACGTGAGGCCCAAATCCATAGATGAAACCAAAAAGATGTCACATAGCCAAGAGGAGCAGTAACCCACTTCTCCTCTTTCACTTCTCAAGGGTATAAAGTTCCTTGAGGCTTAGCCCAAGTGACAAAATCTTGATCCCAAGAGAGGTGTCTTTGGATTCACCTCCCAATCTTTATACTCCGCCAAAATGCTAGAGTTGAGGTCATCCCAAGGGGTGATGAATCCCCAAGCAGGCCTCCTAAAAAGTGAAAAAAAAGACCACACAAGTGATCTTGGGTTTAAAATACATTCATTATTTTCCAATTGATGATTTATATTTTGTAAGCTATGATTGAAGACACTTGTGATTATGGCATACAATGTTCATTCTAACTTGACAGCGTCGTCAACATAATGGAAATCAAGAGATCGTCAACATAAGTAAATCATGTGCAAGAAATCTTTTAGAAAGGAGGGAATAAGAACATTTTTACTTTAGACCATTCAAGATTGAATGAAGTTCATTTTAAGCACCAAAGTTAAAGTGTGTTGATTTGCAATGTTCTTTAATACCCAAAATCAAATGTTCATCGCATTCATTCTTTTTAACCTTTAGCATCCAATATTGTGTTGATAATGCATTCCAATGAAAATGTTATATTTTAATCCATGGCATTCAAGATTTGATTTGAGCAATATGCATTCAAAGACAAGTGTTTAAACATTCAAGTTCATTTTAGCAACATACATTAAACCATGTAAGGAGAACTTGCAAGAAACATGGTTAGTGGTTTCATAGATGCTCCAATCTACAAAGCTACAAAATCCAATTTGATTAGTCACCAAAAATCTCAAAAATCAAAGCTTAACTATGGGAAAAACAAAATCAACTTTTTTTGTTCTTTTTCATAGGCGTAAAAATGCTTAGAAAAACTTCTACTCTATGGAACCATCAAAAGTTAAAATTTGATTTATACTCCTTTTTTTTTTCTTTTCTTTTTTAAAATTTAAAATATGATTATGATTTGATTATGAGCTCAAATATATGATGATAAAACCTTTAGAAAACACGTTAGCATGAAACCTACAATGAAAAACTATCAAAATTTTGAGCAAAAGCACTTATCACAGCGATCCCACAGGCGCGGGAATGTAGGTAAAAAGTCGTGAGAATGCAACACAGGATTGTTAAAAAAAGACAAGAAATGAGGCCACAGGTTAAAAGGTTGCAGTGCAATCTTGTGAAACAGATATTCCGCAGGTTCTTGGGAGAGTGTTCCCATAGAGATATAGGTTAGCAGGTTTGAAGGAAAAGGAGAAAATTGGTTTTCTGTGATTGACTACTTTGGACTAGCATTCTCACAGGTTTTAGCAGCGATCCTGTTGTTGCATATTCACATTCTCATGAAAAAATGTTTGGCGGGGATGCAAATTTTTTTTTTGGACACGTGGTAGAAATTGGTTGGGGATGAACAGCACACTTGCAGTCGCAGGTTCGCATTCCCGCCGACAAATAGTCGCATTCTCGCGGTGGTGGGATCGTGTTTCTGGGGTTGCAAGATCAAAAGATAAGCTAGTTTTGAAGTCTTCAAAAATGAAAAATGATGAGATGGTAGGGAGCGTGATTTGCAAAAGGTGAGTTATGTACCTATAGCAAGATCAAAAAACTTATCAAAAAAACACACAAGCAAACAAGTTTAATTTGGTTAGTTAACACAAAAAACCCAAAAATTGATTAGATTGACCCAAATGTGAGGTCCCACTAGGCGTGCCAAAATGTATCACCTATTTTAGTAGTGTAACATGAATACTAGTTATTAAGAAAAGCATTAACAATACTAAAATGAGTAAACACTTAAGATAGGACTGATTTGTTATCACCACAAATGGAGGCAAACCAAGAATGGTAAGCTCCAAATGGTATAACACAATGATGCAATAGATTTGTCCCTAATTTAAGGTATGTATGCTCACAAGTATAGCTCCAGCTTCAAATGGATGGGTGGGGTGAGTGAGATAAGGTTTTAACAATAGAGTCATGGAGTGATTTTTCCATTATAATGGTATTTTGGTAGTTTATGAGCTCTCAAAATAGCATTATAACTTTGCATGAAAGGTGGATGATTTTAGTGAAGGAGGGCTCAATTTATAGGCCAAGGGTTGGAGAAATGAAGGGCCAAGATGCAAGGATGGGGAAATGGTTAAGGAGGGCTCAGATTGAATGAGAGGAGAGCACAGGGATTGTGCTTCTCTATAGCCAATCAGGGAGTGACACATGTCACAGGATCATTGGTTAGAGAAAAAGGGGTTGAGGGGTCAACAAAGGAGGCTCAAATCTCATAAAGACCCTCATAATGGCTTGTAAGAGCAATAAATGAGCTTGTAAGAGTCATTTATGGCTTTGTGGGAGCATTTATGGCTTGGTGGTTGGGATATTTTGAGGGGAGACTTTGGTTTGGATTAGGAAAGTCTTAAGCTCATTTAGGATTGTGCAAATGATTAGGGGATGGGTTAGGCTTGGGTTAGGATTAGATTAGGGATGTTAGAGATGTGCAAGTGGATGGTATTGATGAGGGTGGGTGAGTTAGTGGCTAAGCTTAGTTAGTATGGGTGGATGGGGTGGATTAGGCTAAATGGAGGATTAAGGATAGGTTAAGGGCTATTATATTTTGAGGGCTTTATTTATTAAAGTGATTTTGATAAATTTGAGATTTATTAAATTAGGTAGGAGAATCAGATTAATTGATAAATAGTGGGTTATTTGATTTATCAATTAGGACTATAGATGATTAATAAAATTAATTAGCTAGGGGATGGAAAAAGATTAATTAAATAAGAATTTAATTAATGATGCCTTTAGAGATAGCTAAATAGGATTACCGAAGTGGTGTAATAAGATTTAGGTGTCTATAGTTAGTGCCCAAGGCATAAATTGGATAGGAGGACATGTAAGATTATTGAAATCCCCCAGTTGAATTCATCCATGAGGAAAGATCATCATAGATAATATGTGCCCAATCAATCTATATATCCTCAACATAGATAGCTTGCACTAGGAAGAAATGGTACTCAATGACCTCTAAGATCTCCTCTTTTCTTTTAGTCCAAGTATTAGGGCAAGAATATCTACTATCTCTCTCTTAAACTTTGTGTCAAACAGGGTCTTGGGCATTTTTCTCTTCTTTGAGTGAGAAGTCTAAAACCATGTTCTCTACATGTCTTCTCATCTGAGGGTCTTCTTCTCATTGAACATAGATGTGGAAGAGCCAAATTCAATATCACAATACTCTTCTTTTATGAGAATGCTAAATGTGAATTGTATTAGTGCCTTGTTGATCAAGATGAGGATATATTGGTTAGGAAAGGAAATATTCTTTGTTTCTAGTTCATATCTCTCGATACATTCCCTCACAAGCTCTAGTGCATGTACTTCCATTGGAAATGTAACTACCTCAACTAGTCCACTCTCTTTAAGCTTTTGAGTGATTTGGTGAATAGGTTGAGAATTGATTCTCCTATGGAGATCACACAAATCATAAAATTTAAATGATGTATCTGTTAACTCGTACTCACTCTCTAGATCAACTAACTTATCATAACTATTAGCTGTAGTTTCCATTTTCTATTATTACATAAGATACAGTTCTCAATAAATAGCCATTTTATAATACTTGGGAAAATAAATTTCAACCAATTCTAATTAAATAGGCATAGGAATATGAATGTTAGTTCCACACAAATAAAATTAGGTTTGATGAAAAATTATAAAAACAAGATTTGCATTCAATTCCATGATCAATGACTATTTAAACTTTCCATTCACTTTCACATAAAAACTTGTATTTTTAGAAGCTTTATTACTTTACTTAGAGTAAAGTAATATAAATTAAAATCACTTAACAAAATAAGTGCTTAAGTTTCGTGGGGAGCGCCTTATTTCACTTTAGAATCTAAATTGCAAAAATACTTGATAATATTAACATATGTAGAAGAGAGAGAGAAACATGGCTTTTCAACAAACCTACTTTCCTTCCATTTGGAATCACAATGTAGGGAGTGATCCTTTGATAGCTTGCACACTTTATTTTTTCACTTTATGCCTTAAGCATTTAGCACTTACTTTTCATTTATTTAGGGTCACATCTTCATCATTAACCTTTCCAAAAGTATCTCCAAAGAATATTCACACTTTAAAGTCACTTGTGTTTCCATTTTTAAATCCTTCAGAGAAGTAGATTTTTTTGTTACCTGGGTATGGAGAACCCCTCTCAACAAAATTTCTTAAAATGAAGTAAGGCTAACAACACTTTACCCTTTATTTCAATCTAATGTCTTCAAAGCTAGATTTTGAATATGCCTCACCGTTAAGAACTCATAGTACTTCTTTGGACATCATTGTTTTACTACAATATGTAAAGACTTGTATTTCACATAAATCATTATACCTTTGGAACCAACACAAAACAACTTCACTTCCATTAGTGCACAATGAAAAACACATAGACCCACTTTTCCTTGTGAAAATAGATTTTAGCTTTGCAACACCAATGACCTTCTTTTTGGCTTTGATCCATTGATTTTTGGATCTTTATATCATGAAATAATTTAATACATAACTTCTTAATCATTTTCATGGGTTCATCCTTTAGATACGCACTTGACTAAGTTCACTGAAGAGGAAAGCTAGCTTGATTTCTTGGAATCCATAAGAAAAAAGATGTTGGGGAAAGATAGAAGATGGTCAAACATGGATGACTTACTTCTCATCAAGAATATGTCAAAACATGTCCCAACCATACCCAAATCACCTAGACCCTGTGCGCATTAGAAAATACAAAATCCACATAGAAGAATTAGGTAAAGGTAATGCAAGGGAGACCTGGAACACAAAGAAAGTGATGTATCATGTTGGTCATGTTTTTGTCCTATGCCTTCATGAATGTATCCTACCATGAGTTACTAATTTTATTTGCAAATTAGGGTTTGGTCTTATCAAATTTGGTTAACCCTAAGGAAGAACCCTATTCTAAATAATTTTTTCCCCTAAACATGCCCTTTAGATCACAAATTTTACACCTCTTAATTAAGTGGGAGAAAATAATTTGAAAAGGTTATAATTTGTGGGAACCTTTTAAGTCTTTTTTTTTTGACTCCATAATTCCCCAAAAAATCCTACACTGCCATATATTTTTAAGATCTATGGTGGTCTCTATATTGCAATGAAAAATTTTGGTCACTTTATCTAATGTGACATAGCAAACAAATATGGTGTTACAACTAGGACCTAGCTAGTATTTAATATGACTATAATATATTTTATTCAAGCAATTGGATCCTTTCAAATCAACAGTGGTTGCTATGTCGTGACCAAAAAATGGGAGGGTTTCACTAGTAGGGACATGGTGATCTCCTGCCAAAGTAAAACATGACGGGTCCAAAAGTGGATATGGTGTTAGGATCTCACCTATCATAAGTGAGCTCTACAAGTGGTGTGGTTGTTAGATGTATCAATCATAGTAAAGAAGGAACTAAAATAAGAATGTGTTATTTTCATCTTCACAATGACGATTTTCTACAGAATCATAGTGGTCACTATTTTGTGACTGGGAAATTTATTATTTTGGCTAGTAACGACATGGCACCTTCCTGTAAAGTGAAAATATGGTGCGATCAACACACAAGATGGGTGCCATGAAATTTTTTATTAGCAATGAGCCACGTAATCATTGTGGAATGTTAGGAGCATTGAATATAGTACCAACAAAGTGAACATGCACATTTCGTTAGTTTGTTGTGACTGATCAAGGAAGTACTATACATACTTCATAAATTATTTGTGGTGACTAATATGGCTGACATGTTGTAACCCTTAAGTGGCATAAAAATACTTGTATAAAATGGCTTAGAGTTAGGGATTGTTTCATAGTGGTGATGCAAAAATTGGTTCTTGCGGTAGTATTGAGTTGTAAGGGATTACAAATTGTAATTAGATTGTAATCACTACATCATATTAATATTGAACTTGCTATTTGGTGGATGAAGCCTAGGGATTGGGTGAACCACGTTAAATCTTGGTGCCTTTTGTTCTTTTTTGTGTGATCTATTGTTTCTTGTTATTGGTTATATTTGTATGTAATTGTTGTTTTTGTCTATGGTTTAATCCTAACACAATTAATATGATTGAATTCCTTCAAAGAATATGATGGTTGCTATGTCATGAATGGAAAAGCCTTGGTTTATGTTAGTAATGACCTAGCGCCTTCCTGTGAAAACAAAACACAGTGGAACCTAAGTTTAAAAAGCATGGCCAAAAGTTTTTATGTCTTGCTAGCATGTCAAAGTGTTGTTGTGTCATATGCTATGTGGATTCACACTCAAAGGAAAGATACATGATTAATTGGAGCTGTCAGATTAAAGATACATTGATGGTGGGCACCAAGTCACTATAAGAAGTTGCTTAATGTTTAGTGGTAGAAACATCACAGCTAAAGGGAAAAAAAGAGGACCCACCATAATTGAATTAAAGCACTTGTGAAATACACATCATTGGATTGGGAAAACATCAATGATGGTTGCTTTATTACATGCAAAACTTGCTCAATGTTTATGCATAATGACATAGCAAGAGTGTGACACGTGTCTGTGAGTGCCAGTAGGTCCAAATCAAGTTGGTAGTAGTGGAGGGAAAGGCTTACATGGAATGATTTTATTGGGTTGACTACCAACCTGGCAAGTGGAAACTGAGTCATCCATGATTTTTTTCTTCGATCTTTAGATTTTTTGGAATCAATGGTGTGCTTTAAAAATAGAAGGTGATGCCACCCTATTTTTTCCTTATGATTCAGTTATGAAGATTGACGGCTTCTCAAGCAAACTAGAAATAGAGTATATTGTAAAGATTTTGCCATTTCTTCCCTACACAAACAAATTTCAGACTTTCAAGGAGCCCATAGCCATTGAAGAATTGTTCCTTATGTGATTAAAGTGTAAGAATTTGGTATAACTCTAATACCATGTAAGAATTTTTCTTAGGGAAAAACTCAGCCAAGACCAAGGAACTCAAGCACAAGCACAATAGTAGACCAAAAGAGTATGATCAGAATGATGATATGATATCCATTCAGTATGTAAAAGTACACTAGGAGTGCTTGTTTATAAAGGCCTCTAGAATGCTTCTAGAATGCATAAGAATCAACAACATGATAAGTCATACAACCAGGCACATATCCACCAGATATGGGTTATCCTCCATTAAGGATAGGAGTAAGTGAGATGATGAGAAGATATGCCTACAATGGTGTAGTGCACAAAATAATGTTGTGGACACCATGTGCTAAATTAGAGTATGAATAACTATGTTGTCTACATGACAACTCTGTTAATTATGCAAACTATAGTGTTGTAGACACCATGTGTTGAATTAGAGTTTCTTACTCTAGTGTTGTCAACATGAAAACTCATAAAAGTATGCAAACTCCTAAGTGTCTCACCTAAGAAATAATAAAATAATGCATTAACCTAAGTAAACTTAAGTAAAGTGTAATAAGAAAATACTTATTTACACCAAAACCCCCCCTTAAGCCCAACTTAGGGGACTGCACTTAAGCTTACAAAAGCTAGAATGAAATGCATGACGAGTCCCAACTACTTGGCCATGTTAGGTACCCATGTACATAATGAAATGCAACCTCTCATAAAGAAAAGAAAGAGGCAAAACATCATGGGAAAAAAGCTCCCACAAAAAGAGAGGTGAAAAGATAAGATGCATGGATGGATGGAGTAATCAAGACCCCCCCATTATGACATACATCAAGTATAGACAATGAAGAAATATGAGAAGGAAAAAACCCCATAAGAGGAAAAAGGTCCACCCATAAAAGAGAAGAAGAAGAGAGACAAGGTAGTCTCCCCCCCTAAATTTAGAGTGTCGATCAATGATAGCTACTCTGATGTAGAAGATGATCTAGGACTGTTGAATAGTGTTCCTCCCCTTTGGAAGAAACAATATCATAGGTACATAGTAGATGCTTCACCCATGTGAGGAAAGCATCCCAATTATCAATGATGCCTCTGAAGCTTACTCAACTATCCTTGTGTCGATGTTGACTATCGCCCCTTCTAATGTTTTTGAAAAGAATAATGTTGGATCTAGCAAGGATGGATATAGAACCTATCCCAAAGAATCTATTGTCTCCTCAAATGATAAAGTGACCTCTTGCAACGGCTATACATAAGTATCAACAATCACATCAACCTGTGAAGATTGATCATGTAGAGAATGGACATGAGGGTTAGAGTGAGCCCTCACAATAACTAAAGAAGGATCTTCTCCATCAAAGAGAAGATGTATATCATCAATGATGTCTCCCCAATCTACTATGTATGACTCCATAAACAAACCTAAAATATCTACTATGTAGTCATCCTCTGATTTTGGAGCTAGAAGACTAGGTGTACCCTACTATGGTGGACCTATCACTATGGCTATATATGCATGTGGAATGTGCTGATGATGTGACCTCTCACTATAACTATTGATAGAATTCCATGTATCTAAATATATTGAAGTACTATCATTGGTGTGACTATCAGTTTCCACAATGTATGAAGTGTAGAGAGGATTAGGGGATAAGCTAGGTGAACTTTCCTCAAAGTGAACATTCCTCTCTACAAAAATCTCATGTGTCTCAGGATCCATAAGTCTATATGCCTTAACACCATATTCATATCCAATGAGAGTACATGGCCTAGGTGGTGGTGCCTTGTGTCCCCTAGAATATATGCTTGCCCATGCTAGACAACCGAAGACTCTGAAGTGTTTCACAACTAGTTTTTTGTTGCACCATGCCTCAAAAGGTTTCTTTTCATCTAAGGCATTATGAGGAGACCTGTTAAGTATGTGATTGGCACTACTGATTACTTTGACTTCAAGTGATGGATCTAGAGATTTTTCTTGTATTATGAAACTTTCCATAGACTTAAGAGTTTGTAATCTCAATGTTACAACATCTGCCTTATGCAGACTAGATGTTGGTAGATTCTAAAGATCAATACCCTCAAGTTTGCAAAAGTCTTTAAGTCTTGTGTTCACATATCTACTTTCATTTTCCATCCTTAGAACTTTGATGGCTTTCCTTGATTGTTGTTCAACATGAGTCTTGAAGGCTAGAAACTTATCCATTCTTGTGATGAAGAAAGTAGATCCATGTGTAGTGTGAAAAGACATCAATGAAAGTATGTAGTGACCCTTGCTAACTAATGTCACTACAAAAGGAGTTGCTAGTAACATGTGAACTAACTAAAGAACAACTAGTGCTCTTGAAGACTTCCCTTTATGTGACTTCTCCTCTGGATGGATATCCACTAAACATGTAGAACATTCACCCTTAGAAAAGTTGATTGTAGGTAGAAATTTGACCATGCTTTTTGAGAAAAGTTTCTACTGATAGCAAAAGGTAAGATGACCATATTGCTCATGCCATAATTTGATTTGTGGATGAGATTGAGTCAACAAGGCTTGTGAAGGAGACTTGGGCACAAAGTGGGAGAAATAATACAACCTTGTGTCATGATTAACTTTCCCCACTACAACCACTAAATCATCTTTGAGAGTGCACATCATTACTTAATCTAGAAGGAACACAACTTTATTTCCATCTCCAAGATGAGTGATTTTATAAATTGAGAGGAGATTAAATCTTAGGTTAGGAACATAGAGAACTTCTTTGAATTCCCCATTTTGCATCTCCACATTTCCTTTCCCTTCAACTTCCATTTTCGTATCATCTCCTACAAAGATTTGTGGTACCTTTGACTATTTCAATGAAGAAAAGTCTCCTTTTGAAGAACCCATATGATATGAAGTACCTGAGTCAATAATCCATTATGTTGAAGAACTTAAGTTTACCATGCGTGCTCGCCGTTTACCTTTTGAATCTAAAGATGATGATATTTTCTTCTTATAAGCATTAGGTAGTGGAACATTATGTTTCTTTATGATGTTTGTTGACTCATCAATCTTTTTATGATAATAGTCATGTTCATCATGACCCAACTTATTGTAATAGGCACACTTTTTCTCGTCCTTATTAGTGTCCCCCTCTTTTTTAAATTTGAGGAAGACTTTCCTTGTTGATTTGATTATGATGTTGTCTTTTTTGCATCCTTTGATTTGCTATTCTTCCACTTCTTATTCTTTCCCTTTCCTTTATTTGAAGATTCAGCAGCTAAATTTTTAGAACCCTCATTACTGGCCACCAATGTCTTATACTTTGGTGAATTGAGAATCCCCATTGATTTCAACTTCTTTTCTTCTTCATCAAAAAGTATAGCATAGTGATCAAAAGAGACTTTCTAATAGAGAAACCCCATTGTAGTCTTTGAGGTGTTATAAGAAGAAATAAATGTAGAGTACTCTAGGGAAACTTATTCTGAATGAGATAGATCAACCTATCATCTTTAATAGGACTCCCACAATCATCAAGCTTCATTCTTAATCCATTCACCTTTATGATAAAATCCTATATGGAATCAAATATCTTTGGATCTAAGGAGACAATCTCATCTTCAATTCTGTAAACATCTTCCTTAGACAATTTACCATATAGGTTTTGGAGGGTATCCCAAGCTTCCTTGGATGTATGAGACTTCTGGATTTGATATATGATCTTGTCTTCAACCCCCAAACAAATATCACCTAGGGCTTTCCTATCCATTGTTTCCCAAGCTAAAATTTCAAATGTAGATTCTTGATCACCTGTTGGTTTAGGAAGGGTACCATCTACATACTGAGAAACTTCTTTATGCATTAAATGACCCCACATTTTAATGGACCATGTAGCATAGTTATGTAGAGTTAATTTTGGAAACTTAAAATATCCCATGATGCATAAAATGAAAGAAAATAGCAAAAAAAGTGGGACACAACACCAAGAACACCCCCACTTTCACTCAATCAAGAAACTCCCCCAAAAAAGATGCTTTTGGCACTTTATATGTAGTGTGTTTACAATGGCCACTTACCAATTTTGGCCTTAGTGGACTTCTAATTTTGCCTTTTTACAACCTCCTTATGGAGTTCAAAATTGAAACATTACAATGTATCTCAAATATACAACAATTTTGAAGATATAGCAAAGCATTACAATGCAAAAAAAAGCCTAACAAAAAAACCCTATAATCTAATTACAAATCTAGAAAGTAAACAAAAAATAATGTACTTTAAAAAAAAAATAGAACCTATTTTCGAGTACAGATGAGCCCATATAAAGCATTTGATTTTGTAAAATACAAGATTGGATAGGTATAGTCACCAAAAGATGTAATTTTTGACAAATCTGTGAATCAAAACTAGAAAAGAACTACCCCACTAAAAAGTATAGGAAAATTTACCCAAAAGAAAAAAATTGCACCTAATTTAGAGTTCGGATGACTAAGATATGGCCTCCCAAAGTTGGACTACAAAATCAAAAATAATCTGGAGAGGGGTTGGATCAGAGAAATATAAGGTTAAATTTGATGGTCAAATGGTCATTGCAACAGTTAAATTTTGCCTCCCGATGATAGTCAAATGACTATCAAATTTAATATAGTGGATTTATGATGTCAAAGTACTCAACCCCTCTAGTGACATCATGTTGACATGATGATGATGTCATCACCATATGGATGGGTACAAACAATATGAAAATGGTGACATGGATAGATAATGTGTTACATATGGCTATTCCATGTGGTATGTGATTTGGTAGATGATTGTACTACTAACATGTACTAGGGCCTATGTGTTAGGATTTGAACATATGGCAGGCAGAACTACTAACTGTGTGGAGGGCACATAGTTGACCACATGTTAGGTTGATTTGGTGACTACATGGTAGGATTTTCATCTATGGTGGCATGATTCCATGTGGGTAGACTTGCCAGTGCTAACTAGAGCCTTCTATCATAGTACGACTATTCAGTGCAGCTGCTAAGAGGAGTGACAGGAAGTTGAAAATGATAGTTTTTGCACTAAAATCTTTTTGATGGTAGCCAAGAGGATAATTATGCTATCTAATTTTATTTCAATAATCCCACATTGGTAGGGAGATGGTTTGTAGAACTAAATAAAAATAAGAGCCTGTGGTATGTGAAACAAAGACGTTGAATGCTTGTGGACACTAATCGGGTTATAGTCAGAATGTGTGCTAAGTGGTTAGACTTTGATGTGATTGAAACTTGCCAGAATTAAAATGGAATATGTTGCTAATAAAATAGAATATTCCTTACAAATTGTAGGGCTAGGGTGTTACTGCCCAGTGCCTATACAAAAAATAAAATGAAAATTCTCTCCAAGGCCACCTAGCTAGAAAAAATTTGAAAAATACCAGAAAATAATTGTAGAGAACAAATTAATTATAGATCTGAAAATAAATCAGCAAAGCAAATCTAGTTATGGAGTGCAGATATGACTAGGGATATAGAAAAGGCTAGTTTTGTTAAGTTTGATCGATATTTTACCTCTAAATTAAGAAGCCTCTTATAAAGGGAAAATCCTAGAATCCCTAGAACATTAACGAATTTCATTAGACCAATGGATAATCTGTCTAATTTAAAAGTATCACATAATTTGGCTGATATAATACCATACCCTATTTTAATAGTTTTTAGGGTTTATGGTTTCTAAGGGACTCCCCATCTACTACTCTATCAGGTGCCTTTGAAGTAGGGATAGTTGAGATATTGTGGCAGCTAGGAGGATTGGAGGAAACATATCTGGTTAGAAGAAATAGACACTCAATTTTCCCCCACTTGTATTGTAGCCCATCATTTCATAATCATGAAAGCTGGATGGTTATTTTTGTATAAATTTTTGGATCAGTACAAGATGACTATGTCTCATTCCCATTTTGGTGATTCTAAGGGATTTTTAAATATCTTCAAATTAAGGCCTAAAGTTGGTCACAAAAAGCATGAACCTTATTTCCATGAGGATATAATAAGAAATGAGTTCTCTTTGCAAGAGTAGGAGATTAAGAAAGAAAAATGGATTTTTTTTCTCGAGTTCTAGATTTTATTCATTGTTTTGATAAAGATTACAAGCCACTAGATGATGCAAAAATAGAGGCATACAAAATAAATAAACTCATGATTAAATTTCTTGAAATCATGGAGACCATGAATGAAAAGAAATTTTATTAATTGTTTTCCTAAAAAACCTAGAGATGTCATGAGGAGATTGGCATTTACCCCTATAGTAGGAACAAGGCAATTGGTTGTCTAGAAGAGACTTGGCTATAATGTGATTTAGAATAAAAGGGTCACTATGGATAAAGTGAAACAAATAGTAGGGTCAACTAGTGCTATCATAGAAGAAAGACCTAATGAGCCCTTGCTCAAGAGGTAAAAGATAATAAGGGAATAGACAGCTCCCATTGAGGAATATTCACCCACACAATCCCCATTATAGATAGGAGATGAATAGCTCACCAAGGGGTAGATAGAGCAGTTAGGGTCCCAAGGGGAATATTCATTACATAGGCTAAATTACAAGAAGAAAAATATAGGAACCTCCAATGCCAAGCTTAGAGTTAATAGTGGTATATTGCAACTGAAAGGAGTTGGATCATGTAATTGAATAGGCTATTCATGAGTTCATATTTGATGACAATTTTGTTAAAACTAGTGCATTCTACTAATTTTCCTAGAGAGTAAACATTGAAAAATTTGAAAAAAGATGTAATAAGCTAAAAGTAGAGGATACAAGAATGGAGGATGGAAATGTACAAAATTAGATAAAGGAAGAAATGATGAGAGAATTCCAAAGCATGACCTCTGAAGAGGGGAGACAAATGGTATAAGCATTCGGTGTTTTATTGCTATCTAATTGGGATATGGCATATGCTTTATTTTTTAATTCTATTGAAAATAAGATGAGTTTAGAGGATTGAGGGAAGAAAGAAATAAATAGTGCCAAATCTAGTGAAGACTAGGCTACATTAGTTATTTGGTCATTAAGGAAAGGATCTAGGGCTGGCTCTTCATATCCTGATGATATTGGATTAATAGGAAACCTAATTATGAAGAGAGTAGAAGAAACTAAAAATGTAGAAGTTACACATATGGGTGTTGGAAGAGCCCATTTTACTTTAGCCACTACTAAAAGAGACTAAAAATAAAAGTTAGATTAGTAGGATAGATATGAGAAACATTTAGCTACATACAATAAAGAAGTTCAAAGAAGAACTGAACTTGAGAACAAAGTGATGTGACAATCCACTAGGCCACAAATCACTTATCCTTGCCCATCAATGGAATGTTCTAGTTCTACACCCTTCATTGAGATCCTTGATACTCCACAATGGCTGGAATTTTATATTTCTGAGGATTTGGAAAAATAAAAGGACAGGCTAAGGGCCTTGCAAGATGAATTGACTTATCGGTATAGAGAGAAACTTAGAAAAGCAATCTTATATCTAGTAGATAAGATATATTGGCCAACATTTTATCAATAATTAGTGAGTATATTGCATATGTGGAGAGAAATTAAATATGTTGAGGAGATTTTATAACCTATAATAAGTAAATGATACAGAAGAGATAAGAATATCACCCATTTATGCATTTCAATTATTGATTTATACTGTGAATAGATAGAAAAAAACTTTTAACATAACTAGTAATCTATCTAATTTTGAAAATAAGGAGGCAGTGCAAAAAAATAAAAATAAAAATTTGTTTCTCAAAATATTTAAGTGAGAAATTTGATCTCTTTCCCCAAGCACTAAAAGAGATTGACATAATAAAAGAGAAAAAGGAGTCGGGAAAAGAATTAAATGATTTATTGTGCAAAAGAATAAATGAAGTTAGTAATGAAGAAGGATATGTGCTATGGGCAAGGAAAAATGAAGAATTTGTCAAAATGTAACTATTTTACAATTCCCTCAGAAAGGAATTTTTCAAAATAAATGAATTAGGGGATTGGGTGGTTAAAAAGAAACAAGAAATCTTGAACTTTGATTGGCTTGATGATACAGTCTTCAACAAATGGACAGATGATTTTGTCCATTCAAAATAAATGGAAATAGAAAGAGGGGATGTGGACCTTGATGAAGACCAAACATATGACACATTTGTGTATCCACAATAAGAAAAAGAAGAACAACTAGCCCAAATGGAAAGCATGGTGGTCCTAAACACTAGTTCGATAACTGAGGATTTAGAAATAATTGTTGTTTTATCAGTTCATGATAATGAAAGTGTAGAGCCTTGAGTTGAACAGGCCTTGTAGAGATTAGAGCTAGATACATCATTGGAAAACTTGATGGCTACATACTCCAAGGATTTATAATAGTGAAAGAACCAATCATGGAAGTTGTAGCATTTGAAAGTGTAACAGAGTATAGGCCCACCACAAAGAATATTATGATTTAAAAAAAAATTGTTGCACAAAATTTTGTCTCTTATGATAGTAACAATTGTAAAAAATCTTTTGTCTAAAGGACAACTATAAGTTCTCTATGCCTAAAGCTTGTTGCATCTCACACTATATAAGTGAGATTCTAGGGCTAGAGAAAGGGTCTAGATTGTTGTCTAAATTTAGCTTTTATTAAGATTATTTAGTCCAATTTCTAGGTGTAAACTTTAGAATGTTTTTCTCTACAAGTATCTGAGAATACATTAATCTGGTAGGATTTTCATATTTTATCTTGAGTCATTATGATTTTTCATTTCAATTGTTTATAATTTTCAAAGGAAATTAATACAAAGATGAACTAACCCCATATCTATTCTTGCTAACACTTGTCTCCATTTTTTTTTACCTAGTTATTTTGAAGTTGTATGAGCAAAGCTTGTCTAATCGAATGCAATTAAGTCAAGTTGTATGTTAATTCACTATTTCTTTTAATTCAATGAATTAAGTAAATTATTTAGTGAGGTTGATAGGGTTTCCATGGTAATAGGAAGGATTTTTGTAAGAATGGTTTTTAGTGAGAATTGTTGATACTATTGATTGTAATGCAATCAATCAAGATCTAGAAATTGAATGAACTCTGAATCCCAATGGATGAGGCACCTATCTATTAATTTAGACTATAGATGGAGAGATCGTGAACAAGCATTAAGCTTAAATTTGAAATCAATTTTACTTTACTGTTTGAAAAATGTCAATGCTGGTCAGCACTTGTTTACATGTAATCCCTGTGTTTTAGTTAGCTGCTATTGCCCATAATTATTTGTAAATCTAAGAAGAACTGTGACCAAATCTACTATTAGGGATGTGTATTGTTGTGAAATGTCATGGAATGAATAAAATATGTATATAATATTATTTTGAAAATCTTTCATCCCTCAGGTGCACCCATCTTGCTTTTGTAGAACCTAAAGAGTAGAAAATATTTTATGATTTTGTTGAAGTTGGGTTTATATTTGAAGAGCAAGTAACTATTTATGGGAGGTATCTAATCCTTAGGTTATTGTATTCTTTATTATCTTGATATTGAGTATATTGTTTCTTAATAGTTGAAAAATAGCAACATATCCAGGAAAGATGAAAAGTAAGTAACCTATAGGATACTTAGACACTACAAAATCATTTAAATACCAATGAATTTAAGTTTTACAAGAGTAGGACTAAAACTTGGCAACAAGAACCTATAGAAAGTTTGAGTTATATAGTATATAAAAACAGCACTAAGACCAAGAAAGACATTGATGAGATAGTTTATTGTTTATCTACTTAAGGCCATAGTGAGGGGATACTTGAGAAAAGACATGAAGTAGGCTAAGTGAAAAAAAATGTGTCTGCCAAGCCTAACTAAGAAAATAGTGTAAGATGAGGAAAATTAGTGAAGGCGAAGTGGAAAATTAGTTGTTGTAGAGTGAAGAAAGTTAGTATGTGTCAAGAAAGGGAAATCTAGTTGATTCCAAGTGAAGAAATTTAGTATGTGTCAAGCAACAGTAAAGACTTAGTGGATATTGAGCAACCCAATATTGGACAGGCATCAGATAATAGTGTTTGAAGAACAAACTAAGTGTTATTGTCAAGTGTTAGTAAAAAGTGTCAAATCAAAGATTTAATGAATCTGAGCTAACAAAGTTGATTTCTTGAATTGTGTGAAGCAGGTGGAAGATTATTATGATGTGTTTGTGGCACTGAATTCAAGATAAAATGTTCTGAGGAAAATTTAAAGAGGATTTTAGAGGAAGTTTCTAGAAAGGGATAAAATGGGAAAGTTGGTAGATTCATTGAATCTTACCTAACCCTTGAATGGCTGATTGTGGTTAAGAAGAAAAAGAACTAAATTCTCTATTTCTAGAGATAGAAGGATAGAAGCAACAATTTTCATGTGCAATAACCTAATGAAGAAAAGAAGTCTAGGGTGTTTCTTCATATGGTGGCTAAATAGATTACTCTATAGTTGGAATTAAAAGAAACAAGGCTTAAGATGACGAAGTCTTGAAGGGTGAATAGGCTATCAAAGATAACAAGGATGAATGCCAAGAAGAATGGAGGAGTGAATGTGAGATTTTTAATCCACAAGTGAGTTGTTACTATTATCAAATCAAGTCTAGTTGTTACTCTCTAACAACTATATCAATTTGGATAAATCTTTTAGACTAAGGTTGACCTAATAGTTATTGGTAAATCCTTCAATAGGGTGACATTCTAATGGAATTTTCTAAAGTCCTCTAACAAGTTTCACTCCTAATAGGGTGATTTAAATCCTTTAACTAGGTCACATTTAATAGTGTGCATTGTAACCTTTAATAAGGTTAGCTCCTCACAGAGCTCACTTTAGAAGAGATAAAATTGGTAGCATGTTACAGGTGTTTTTTACCAAATTTATTTTCTACATAAAATCCTTGTGTCAAAATGTGTGTTTGATTTTGTGGTATTGCATGTTTACATATATGTAAACCTATTTTGACATAGGACAACAGTATGCATATGTTTAAGATATTAAATGATCAATGCATGCATAAGAATAAGTTACACTAGAGAAAATTTTTATTTGTACATTTGGACTTTGGATAATTGATTTACACCCCTCTCAATTATTCTAAAGTATTCCAAAAATTAGTATGAAAGCTCCAAGTGCTTTAGAGAGAAGTTTGAAGCTATTTAAAGCTAAAGATCAAGGAGGTGCCCATGTTAAACAAGGAAAACTTTCCTACATGGAAAAGTTTGATGAAGCTATATCTAGGAGGTCTTGAGATTATCCACAACCAATTATCACCACTAAGCATGTTGATCTAGTTAGATCTCCAACTACTAAACAATTGAAATAGAAGAAGGAACACAATTAGGCAATGTTGGAGATTGCATCTTCCCTAAGCTAGTTAGAGTTTGATTACATCAAAGTATGTGAATCTGCTAAGAAGATGTGGGATTCCCTATAGAAGATCTATGGAGGAGAAGAATGTGTTGAGAGCCAAAACTAGAAGCCTAAGTGGAAAATTTGATGAAATAAGAATGCAAAATGGTGAGACTATATAGTCTAGTATTGTGTAAGGATCAAATATATTATTAATGAAATTCAAGGATCTATTGGAAATATTGAAGATGTGACTATGATTAGTAAAGTATTAAGAACTCTACTACCTATCTATGATATTATAGTCTCTATTATACAAGATCTAAGGTGTACACCTAGTAGTAATCTGACCCTTGAAGGACTGGTTGGTAGACTTACTACTTTTGAACTTTCAAATTTTGATAATTTCAAGTTTGAGAATGTTGAATCCACTTTCAAAGCTAAGCTAACATTAAAAGAACCTAAAGATAATAAAAAGAAAAAGGTCAAACCTACTACTAGTGATAGTGATACAAATGATGAAGAACTAGAAGAATTGGAAGCATTGCTGGCTAGGAAATTTCATAGAGGAAAAAATAATAATAAAGTTAAGGTATCCATCATATGATTTAACTATCATGGGGTTGGTCATATTGCAATAAGATGTCCTAATAAGTCAAATAGAAAGAATGAACACAAATTCAAAGGTGGAAAAAATGATATAACAATGGCTATAAGGACAGAGGAAAGAAGGCTTGTTACATTGTTGAAGAAGAATCCAATGATGAATCTGAAGATCATGATGATGTTGCCTATGCTTCTAGGAAGGATCATTCTGATGAAGATGAGGCAACTGCATTGATATATTATGTGAACAAAAGTGATCCGTGGATAATTGATAGTGACTTTTTACATCACATGACTAGAGACAAAAGTAAGTTCATTACCCTTGAGTATTACAATTGAAAAAGTGTTAGATTTGGTAATGATGCACCCTATCTAATTAAAGGAAAATGATCAATAAGGTTGACATATAAGATCATGTGTGACAATGCTTACTATGTGGAAGGACTTAACCATAATCTATTGAGTGTATCACAATTGAATGGTTTAGGTTGTAAATTTGAATTTGATAAAAAAAAAGGATATAATCAATGACACTGATGGAAAACTAATTGGAAGTGAAGATTAGACTAGAAGTAATCTATTTTATCTTGATATGAGTGATATTACTTGCCTTGTTGTATAATTTGATGATGTGTGGGTATGGCACAAGAGGTTATGTCATGTAAATTTTCACAATTTGGTCAGTATTAGTAAGATAAAAAGAGTCAAAGGTTTGCCAAAACTGAAGAAACTTGATAATGTAATTTGTAAACTATGTCAATTAGGAAAGATGAAAAAGTCTAGTTTTAAAAGTAAGATTCATACTTCAATTTATTTTTTATGAAATTAGTTCATATTTATTTATGTGGAGCAATTGATGTGCACAACAACAAAGGTGATAAGTACATAATATTATTTGTTGATGATTATGCTACAATGATGAAAATAATTGTTGGTGTACTTTAGAATAATTGGGGTGGTGGGGTTTGTGAATCAATTATCAAGGTCTAGATGAATAAATGAAAATTTTCATATCTTAGTGAACCAATAAAAAATTTATACTTATGCATCCATCCATAAGATAATGCAATCACTTAAAACTTGTAGGATACTGTCAAATCAACTTGTAGAAATGTAATGCATGAAACATAATAGATTCGTCAGCACACTTAACACAATGAATTACAAGGAAACCCAACTTGGGAAAAACCACCAGTAACATGCTACTCTTTTCACTCTTTTGAAGTGATGCCTTGTGCAAGAACAACCTTGTTAAAGGTTGTAATACACACTATTAAATGTGACCCTATTAAGGGATTTTAATCACCCTATTATGAGTGAGACTTGTTAGAGGACATTAGACCATTCACTTGGAATGTCACCTAGTTAAAGGATTTACAAATGACTATCAGGTCAACCCTAATCCAAACAATTTACCCTAGGCTAATATAATTATTAGAGAGTAACACTAAGGCTTTGATCTAATATAACTTACAACTTCTCTTGTAGATTACAGATCTCTATTCAGTTCTCAATTTTTCTTTTCTTTCATACTTTGCAGCTTTAATAGCTTGTTGATTCTTCAAGGATTTATCCCCTTAAGTCTTCTTCCTTAACACACCATTACAAACTCTTCTCTTAGGTCACTAGATGAAGAAAAACCCTTCACTCCTTCTCTTCCTTATGTTCTCACACATGACAACCTTGCTTCATGACTAACCATCCCTATAAATAGGAAAGTAAGATATTTTCCTACTTATTTTCCATCATGCAATTTAGGGTTTAGATGGATTAGGTAGGATACAATGTATCTACCCCATATCTCATATCTCTTCTAGAAACTTCTCCTAGAAACCATTTGAATTTACCCAAAAAAATGGTTTACCTTGAATTTTGTGCCACCAGCTCATCAACCTTATCTTCCACCTAGTTCACACAATCTAAGAAAACAAAATTGTTGTCTTAGATTCATCAAATATATGATCTTTTAAATAATTCAGTAGCTTGGCATTATCAACCTTCTAATGCTCAACACATACTCCATTGCTCAGAATCCTTTGTGAAATTACTCAACATGAATTAAAGTTTACTAGTGATCGGCATCAACTAAACTTTACTCAACATCCATTGTTCTACTTGGCATACACTAGAATAAACTTTTACTTGGCTCCTACTAATTTTTTGCTTAGCTTGTATTGACTTTTCTCAGCACCTACTGTCCACTCAATCAAGCTTGGTAGACAAACTTTGTGTAACGTGTTCTTCTAATCTTTCTTAGTGTAACTAGCCTTTATAATCTTAAGTAGATTATCAATACATCATGTCATCACTATCTCAACTAATCCTTATACTTCATTAAATAATCATAACTCAACCTTTCCTCTAGGTGCTATTATTACATATTTTGATTGAATCCTCTTTATCAATCAAATAAGTGATAGTACTTGAATCTTATAAGTAGTTATCTTACCAACAAATAGCAGGTTTGACATTAGTAACAAAAAAATGATTAAAAAACATAGTCTTCTTCAACATTCTCCCTCTTTCAATAATCTCTCTCAACAATGATATTTTCAACAATCTCCCTCTTTTGCATTAATGGTAAACCAAACTAGTCAACCAAATCAAAAAAATAGTGAACACATTTGATCCACCAAACTAATTAGGTTAAAATAGTAAGACAATGCCAAAAAGAAAACTTGTATTAAAAATCTCTCCCTCTATCAGTAGCTTCCATCTTCTAATTAGTTTACAAAATTATTTCTTATAACTCCCTCTGACTATATCACCTTCTAACTAGGCATATTATGATTTCTCCCTCTTTTGTGTATTCTTCTCTGTCTCCCTCATCATACTTGTGTTCTCTTCTAATATTGTTGATCAATAACACTTCTTCATCTCTTGGACAACAATCTCTTGATATTTCTCTCTTGATTAGGAATATCTCCCTTAGCATTTATACTAGTTTGATTAGTAGAATATCTCCCTCTTTGAAAACAATGCTAAAGACATATACCAAAAGCTTGTCATCTTATCATGCAGATATACGCTTTGTCACCTTCTTTAAATTTCTCCCTCTATTACCTTGCTTGTGACTAATTTGGAGTTTCAGCTCTTTGATTACTTTAGGCAGCTCCTAAAGTAAGATTCTCTGCAACAATGTGTAACATATGAACATTATCTTGTTTGATGTAGGGCACTCCTCTTATTATTTAGATATCCTTTGATAGGGGTATCAACCCTAATTTATCTCTTAGATACTCATGAGAATCCTTAGATAATGGTTTTTTGAATATGTCAACAATTTGTTCTTTTGTGTTGACATATTCCACCTTCACCTCTTTATCTTGAACTAACTCTCTCAACTTATGATACTTGATTGCAATGTGGTTTGTATTTGTATGCATCACTAAATTCATTGATATATTGATAGCACTGGTATTATCAAAATAAAGTATCACTGGTTATGTGATTTCTTCCTTTATACCTTTGAGTAGCTATTTGATCCACAAAATGTTTATACAATTTATCATAGAAACAACATATTTAGCTTCAATAGTAGATTGTGAAGTATAGCTTTGTTTCTTTCTAGTCCACGTAACTAGTCTCTTGCCTAAGAAAAATACTCCTCCACTGGTGCTCTTTCTATCATCAAGGTTTCCAACCCAATCAACATCAGTGTGTAGGCTCTCAATTCAAATTTTTCATTTTTCTTGTAGTATAGACTAAACTCTTCTATTCCTTTAAGATATCTCATTATTCTCTTTATAGCCATTAAGTGATTCTCCCTGGGATTAGTAGAGAATCTTGCAAGTATCCCTATAGATAATGTAATATTAGTTATATTTTGTACTACATATTGTATTTTTCCAATCATAGACATGTACAATGTTTGATTCCCCTCAACTAAATCATCATTCTTTGACAACTTGTGTCTTATCACCATAGGTGTACTTACTAGTTTGGAATCCTCTAATCTAAAAGTTTTCAATATTTCCTTGACATACTTTGACTGAGTGATCTATATACCATATTTCATCTAATATACTTGCAAACCCAAAAAAAAATTAATTTCTCCAAACATAGACATCTCAAATTCTTGCTTTAAATAATTTGCAAAATCCTTACATAAAGTATTTTGACCTCCAAATATGATATCATCAACAAATATTTTAGATAAAAGAATACCTTTTCCTTTCTCTGTCTTCATGTATAGATTGTTGTTATCATTAGTCCTTTCAAATCCAATCTTTACAAGATAATTATGAAGTCTCTCATACCATGCTCTTATCGTTAGCATCAAAAAAACCTTCTAGTTGTTCTATGTAAACTTCTTCCTCTAATATACCTTTCAAAAATGCAGATTTAACAACCATTTGATAAACTTTGAAACCTTTGTATGTAGCATAAGCAAGTCGAGTTCTTACTCCTTCCAATCTAGTAACAAGGGAAAATGTCTCTCCATAGTCAATTCCTTCTTCTTATGCATATCCCTTGCAAACTAATCTTTCTTTGTTCCTTGTGACCTCACCATTTTAAGCTAGCTTGGTTCTAAATAAGCACTTGGTGCCAATCCCATTTTTATCTTTTGGTCTAGGAACTAGACTCCATATTTTACTCTTCTCTATTTGTTCAATCTCTTCTTCAAGGGATTTATACTAGTTAAAATATTCTAATGCATCTCTTAATGCTTTGGGTTCCTTCATGCTCAAAAAACATGTCTCACTTCTTAGTTTGTTTCTTGTCATTGGTTTAGCATCTTCATCTCCAATGATTTGAGTAGTAGGATGATGTCTTTTGACATATTTAGACAATCTTGGTTCAGCTCTTGTTTCTTTATTTTGTCTTTCAACTTCATAATCATTGTGTGTATCTCTATCAAGTATCTTAGCATCTCTTTCATGTTCACTAATCTCAAAATTAGAATTTGCATCCACTTCATTCTATAACTTAGCATCTAAATGTAGATCAGTACTTGAATACAACTTGACATTCATAGGGTATGACTCAGTAGTCATTGAAACCTAATATTGATTTGTAACTTGATTTGCAACATCTTCTTTAGCAGACATTCCTTCATAAAAGTATAAAAATGGTTTGTATTCTTGTAGCTTTTCATAGGTTCAGCCTCATAAACTTCTATATATTCATCAAAGTTTGCATTTTCACTTTCCACAATTTTGTTAGTATTAGTATTTAAATACTTATAAACTTTAGTTCTTGTGGAGTAACCTAGGAATATACCCTCTTCACTTTTTACATCAAGCTTTCCATTCCTAATATCTTGAGGAATTTAACATTTACTTCTAAATACCTTAAAGTATCTTACATTGGGTGATTATCCATACCATAGTTCAAAAGGTGTTGAATGAATATCTTTCTTGATTTTCACATGGTTCAAGGTATAAAGAGTTATGCTTACAGCTTCTCTCTAGTATTTCAAAACAACATTCTTCTCCATCATGAGTGTTTTAGAATATTCCATTATAGATCTATTTCTCCTTTTAGCTATTCCATTTTGTGGAGGTGTTCTAGGGGTAGATGTCTATCTTTTGATTCTGTTGTAACTATAGAACATCTAAAATTCATTTGATGTGAATTGTCCTCCTCTATAAGATCTCAAACACTTTAGACTTTTTCATGTTTCCTTTTCAACTCTTACCAAGTACCACTTAAAAATTTAGAAAACATCAGATTTCTATTTCAAAAAGATAATCATCATCATCCTAGAATAGTCATCAACAAATAGCATTATTTATTTATCTCCTTTATAGCTTTGCAAATCAATTGGTCTACACAAGTTAGTATGAACAATCTCTAGTATTCCTTTAGAGGTATAAGTTTTACTCTTAAAACTTGACTATGCTAGTTTTCCTAACTGACATTATTTGCACAATACATTATCAAGCTTCTTCAACTTAGAAAAACCTCTAACTTTCTTCATGTTACTGATACTAACCAAGTTATCAAAGTTAACATGACATAACCTCTTGTGCCATAGTGATACATCATCAAATTTTACAACAAGACAAGTAGCATCCTCTATGTCATGATATTATAGATTACTTCTAGTTTGATCACCCTTTTCAATCAATTTCCCATTTGTTTCATATCTTAGCAATCTTTTTTTCAAACTCAACCTTACATCCCAAATTATTTAGTTGTGACACATTCAAAAAATTATAGTTACATTCTTCAACATAGTAAGAATTTTCACACAAAATCTTGTCTATGAGTTTGATAGAATATTTTCCTTTTATCGAACATGGTGCTTCATTACTAAATATTACACCATTTCCATCATAACAATTTAGGGTAATGAACTTACTTTTGTCTCTAGTCATGTGATGTGAGCATCCACTGTCAATGATCCATCTGTCATTCTTGTTCACACAAGTCACAAATGTAGTTGCCTCATCTTCATCATATTCATCCTTCATTGCAACATACACCACCTCATCATCATGTTCATCAAAATCATCCTTTGTTTCCTCTTTAGCAATGTGGTAAGTATTCTTTCCTTTTCCTTTGTATTCCTTGTTTTCTTTATCTCTTCTACTCTTGTATTTGTCACCACCTTTGTAGTTCTTCTTCTCTAGGCATCTAATAGCAATATAACCAACCTCATTGCAATTGAAACAAATGATAGGTAACTTACCTTTGAGCTTTCCTTTACTTTTATGGAATCTTCTTTCTAGTAGTGCTTCAAGCCATTCAACATCTTCCTCATCTATATTAGTGTCACTAGACAGATACTTCTTCTTTTTCTTCTTCTTCTCATTAGGTTCCTTCAGTGACACCTTAGCTTTGAAAGAAGACTCAATATTTTCAAGTTTTTAATTATCAATATTGGATAGCCCAAGAGCAATGAGCCTATGTACCAGACATTCAAGTGATAGCTTATTCCTTAGAATACATCTCAATTCTTGAATTGAGGAAAATCTAATAGCATATATAGGTAGCATTATTCTCAAAACATTTCTCAAAATAGTTTCATCATCTATATTACCAATAGCTCCTCTTATTGCATTGACAACTTCTTTTATCCTTTCAACATATTGAGAAATATTCTCACCTTCTTCCATTCTCATATCATCAAACTTATCTCTGACACATTCAACTTTGGCTCTTAGAACATTTGCATCTCCTCCATAGATAGTGGTTAGGGCATCCCACATTTTATTTGTACTGTCTAGTCCTTTGATATCATCAAATTTGGCATAACTGAGGGCATTGGCAATCTCCAACATTTCCCAATTCTATTCTTTCTTCTTCCTCATATCTTTAGTAGTAGGGGCACTAGAACAATCAACACGCTCCATAGAAATGGTAGATTGTGCATGATCTCTATGTCCTCTAAGGTGTAGCTTCCTCAAACTTTTCCATCTAGGAAATTTATCTGTATTGAGCTTGGCTACTTCTCTTTTAGACATCTTGATCTTTACACTTCTAGTACCTTTAAACTAGTTCTCTTAAGTAGATGACTCTGATACCAATTGTTGGAATACTTTAGAATAACTAAGAAGGGGGTGAGTTAGTTATCCAAGGTCTAGATGAATAAATAAAAAATTTCATAGCTTAATGAACCCATAAAACATTTATTCTTATGCATGCATGCATATGAAAATGCAATCACTTAAAACTTATAGGTTACTATCAAATTAACTTGTAGAAATGCAAAGCATGAAACATAATAGATTCATCAACACACTTGACAAAATGATTTATGTGGAAACCCAATTTGGGAAAAACCACCAGTAACATGCTGCTCTTTTCACTCTTCTGAGTGATGCCTTGTAAAAGGTGAACCTTATTAAAAGTTACAATACATACTGCTAAATGTGACCCTATTAAAGGATTTCAATCACCCTATTAGGAGTGAGCCTTTTTTGAGGACTTTCGACCATTCACTTGAAATTTAACCCAGTTAAATGATTTACAAATGACTATTAGGTCAACATTAATCCAAAGGATTTACCCTACACTAATACAATTTTTAGAGAGTAATAGTAAGGCTTTGATATGATACAACTTACAATTTCTCTTGCAGATTATAGATCTCTATTCATTCCTCAATTCTACTTGGCCTTCATACTATGTAGCTCTAATAGCTTGTTCACCCTTCAAGAATTTATCTCCTTAAGCCTTCTTTCTTAACATGTCATTGTAGACTCTTCCCTGAGGTCACTAGATGAAGAAAAAACCTTCATGCCTTCTCTACCTTAGGTTCTCACACATGACAACCTTGCTTCATGACCATCCATCTCTATAAATAGAAAATTAAGATATTTTCCTACTTATTTTCCATCCTCCAATTTAAGGTTCAGATAGATTAGGTAGGATATGATGTATCTACCCCATATCTCATATCTCTTCTAGAAAATTCTCTTAGAATGCATTTGAATTCACCCAAAAAAAAATGGTTTATCTTGAATTTTATGCCACTAGCTCATCAACCTTATCTTTGACCTAGTTCACACAATCCAAAATAAATGTGGTAGCTCAGATTCATCAAATCCATGATCTTTTAAATAATGCAATAGCTTGAAATTATCAACCTTCTAATGCTCAACACATATTGTGTTGCTTGGTGTCCACTGTTAAATCACTCAGCATGAACTAAAGTTTACTAGTGCTCAACATCAACTAAACTTTACTTGACATGCACTATTCTACTCAGAATACACTAGAATGAACTTTTACTCAGCTCCAACTAATTTTCTACTTAGCTTGTATTGACTTTTCTTGGTACCTGCTATCCACTCAATCAAGCTTAGCAAACAAACCTTGTGTAACTTATTCTTCTAATCTTTCTTAGCATAACCAACCTTTGTGACCTTAACTAGATTATCAATACATCATGTCATCACTACCTCAATTGATCCTTATACATTATTACATAATCATAACTCATCCTTTCCTCTAGGTGCTATTGTTACATCTTTTGATCAAATCCTCTTCATCAATCAAATAAGTGATAGTACTTAAATCTTATAACCAGTTGTCTTACTAGCAAATAGTGAGTTTGACATCAGTGACAAAATAATCATTGAAACACATAGTCTTCTTCAAAAATATCCCTCTTTCAAAAATCTCTCTCAATAATGATCTTTTCAATCTAATTTCAATAGTAATGTTCTTAAAAGAAAAATTTGATGCTTTTCAAATGTTTACATACTATCTGGAAAGAGTTGAAAAGGGAAATGGTTAAAGCTTGAAATGTCTAATATTTAACAAAGGTGGAGAGTTTATGTTAATGATTTTTAAAACTTTTGTAATGACATAGGAATTAAGAGACAAACTTCTACACCTATGACCCCCCCACAAAATGGAATTGCTGAAAGGAGGAATAGTGGTGCAGGAGTACCTAGGGTAAGGTAAAACCCTAAGATTATTTTTGGTTTGTAGATGGTCTAACCAACCATGTGGATAGTAAGGACTAATTATAAAGTCCCAACATGTGATTAGGAGGTTTGAGCTGATAGGTTTTGATTTAGGAGTCTAATTTGGTCAATTGGGTACTAAAAATAGAAAATTGCAAAAATTGCTCTAGGAGGAAGAATGAGGAGAAATGTCATGAAAATGGGAAAAGAGGTGTTTAAATATATCCCTTAGATTTTCTAAGGTCATCCTAGGAGGTTTGATAGAATTCTTTTGAATTTTGAAGAGTCTAAGAGAAAAATTGCAAAAGTTGTCAAAAAGTTGCATTGACAATTTAGCAAGTTTGCAAAATTGCTTGACAACTTTTTAGGCAGTTTTTGCAAAACCACAAAAGTTGGATCATTATGGTTTGAATTGTAGTCTAGAATGAAGTATACAATTTATTTAAGACTTTTCCAACTTAGTTCCAGGAATTAGATAGTTGAGTGTACGAATAACACCAGTAAGAAGACCATTTTTTAGCATTTGAAGCGTGGTTTAAAGTTTTTCTTAGAATTTTTGATTGAATAAGGAACTATTTTTGATGATGTAGGATCTTTCATTCATGTCTTGAATCTATGTGTATTTTTTTTTTCAAATAATAATTTAATAAGGTTTAGAAAATTGTTTGTTTTTTAGTAACCATACTAGTCAGTTTTGTGTAACAAGTATGGAATGGGCTATAGCTTGAGTGTCCTTGGTCTAATTACCATGGATCTTGGAGACCAAGGAATAGCCTCTTTATATAGTTTAAATATGGAATATGGAGGTTTTGGAGGGCCAAATTCTATTTTTACAAGTGAGCCCCAGGCAAGTAAACAAGCTTGGCAAGGTGCAAGGAGATGCTTGTAAAGAGTTTTTGCTAAGAGTAGATGATTGGCATGGATCAATCTTGAATTGGTAAAGTAGGATCAATGTGTGAAGGAAGCTAAAATCAAAGGAGGGGGCTGGGTATAGATTTTTATTCTTGTAAAGAAGAAAACACCAATATTTCTTTCAAAACCCTTAAAAGTAGATTTTTCTAGATTCGTATGGTAAAAACACTGCTAGAGCCTTACAACTAAAAAATATTTAAGGGTTCATCATAGGAAAAAAAAGTATAGTCTACACCAAGGGGACTTGTTAAGGGTTTTTATGATTAATAGCTCTTTCCTTGTTTTTAAAAGGGCTAATAGGGACTCTTAGGGCTACATGGCCTAACTAGTCATCAATTTGATTTAGGTGAGTGAGACTTGAAAGAATGGTGAAAAATTCTGGTGGATGAGTCTCTTGGTGTACTTGAGGGAGTTTTGGCAATCTAGGCCAAAGAATGCAATTTGGTTGAATTGGGAAAATGGCATTGAAGTTTGAATTGGTGGGTGAGTCTCTTGGAGAAAGGGGATTGTAGAGGGTGTTACAAGCTAGAATTATCGTTCCACTAAAATATTGACTTTTCAATGCTTGATATAACCACTAGACTTATAGAACATAGGAGGAAGTTAGGCCATGACATGAATCTTGAAGGGTAACATTAGCAGTTAGTCCAATAAACACCCCCTCCCCCTCCCAATTAGTTTTTTACAAACTTTAGTCACCAACTAAATATTATTTATCACTTTGAATCATGCATAAGAAAGTAATAAAGTAATGTTGAATAGTAATAGTAACCATGCACAAAGATAACTCATAACATGATATTTTGTTAACTATGGAAACTTTGGCCTAGGGAAAACCCTAGTGGGGATGATACCCACTACATAATATACTGATATATATGTTCCTTGTGAGAGGATGAACCTTGTGAGGAGAAAATGAAAAAATTTAGTATATAGAGTCCCTATTAGGAGAGTTTGAATTCTTGTTAAGAGATTCCAACCTTGTTAGGAGTTGTAGTATAGTAGATGCAATATGAGCCCACTACCAAAACATGCACTTCCAATTAAAAGAAGAGATCACTTTCCAGAAAAGTAATTAGTCCTCTAGAATATAGGTGTTGTAACTTCTTTCTTGACTAATCTTCAACCTTCAGCTTGATCTCGGATCACAAAAATAGATTATCAAAACTTCACATATATTACTTTATAGAAAGTTTGCATATCACAATAGCACATAAGACTTCTACAATTTTCTTATGCATATTCTACCCCTATGACATCAACAAAAAAAAGGCTGAAATGTCAAAAAAATATCAAAAACTATAATCATCTACCTTAAATGGATAATATCTTCATACAATCATCAAAACTTTCCTTAAGACTATTTATGCCTTTAGTCCATGTATCCTTGGCTAATTTAGTAGAGGTGAGAATCACACATAAGGCATATGATGCAATCTCAATTGCATTAAGATTGGAGTATAAAAAGTTTGAATAGGTGTCCTTGGCTTTGACACACTCCTTCAATTGTCTTTCAACAATAGATATCCTTAGAGTAATAGACTCTCTAAAATTTGATAGTCTCTTCAAAATTTGTTCCTTTTGAAGTTCTAGTTTCTTGATATCACTATGAATACTAGCCACTTGTCCTACAAAGTCATCAATTTTGCTAGAAGGTTGTTGTATCTAGTTGGATAGAGCCTCTAGCTCACTAAGCTTACCTTTAATCTTACTATCAAGATCCTTGGTCAACTTATGAGATAGGGTACACTTGAAGTACAATACCTTTCCATCTTGTTGACAATTGTAAAGTTCCTTCATACAAGTATCAAGACTTATAAAATAATTCTTGATGTTCTAACAGATGGTGCTAAATAAATTAGCATCACGTGAAAGTTGTGCCTTTAACTCTACCACATTCAACAAATTTGTAAATTCCTCATCAAAAGATTTCAATACTACTTGTGCCCTCTATTCAGGATCTATGTCTGTATGTTGGATTGCCAAAATACTATATGATCTTTTAGCAACCTCCATTTAAGGTTCTTTGTAGGCTCTTCACTTTCCTATTTTTCTCAATAAGTTTTATTAGAGATGAGATCAAGTCTATTTGATCATCATGATCACTTTTTAGGCTAGCAAGTGAAAGTAGAGTAGATGAACTAGAAGGTTCAAATTCATCTTCCATTTTCTTCTTCTTAGCTACATCTTTGACTCTTCTTTCTTCTTTCTCTTTCTCTTCTTTTTATCTTCCTCTAATTTTCTCTTCTTTTCTTCCTCAACTCTTCTTTTCATTTCATCTTCAAGCAATATTTGCTTGGCTTCTTCTATTTTTTTCTTTTCTTCTTCTAATAGCCTCTTCTCTTCAATTTTTTTCATTTGATGTTGAATATCCTTGGTATGAGATTCAAGCTATTTAGAAATCTCAAAAGGGTCAATATCATCAATGTTAATAGTAACATTGGTTTGATCAATTTACATCTTGTCATCACTTACTGACACTTTTGAGGTTCTAGCTACTGGTGAAGGTGTTGCCTTAGATTCTGTCATCATCTGACTAATGGATATAGCTATTGCACTCCTTATTTTGTTCTTCTCAACCACCGTAAAAAGAAATGGTGTCACCTTTTTTCTCAATTAAGGTGCCAGATTGTTCAACAATCTCTTGATTTCTTATTCATCATTAATCTTTCATATTGTCCTTATCAAAGACTTCTAAAGTTGTATGTCTTCTTCTTTAGTTGGTTCCTTGTTCTCAATAAGTCTTTCATAGAGTTTATGATTTACCATGCCTTCAATATCCTTATGTTTCAGATTGTTATCTATTATATATCTCATAATAGAGATATCAATCTGATCTTTCTAAATATTATTATATGTCATAAAATTTGTTCATCTGAAAAAAGTTCCCTTCATTAGCAATGGTTGAATTAATCTTCTCTATCTTTGGCTTCCAAGGTTGTCAAGCTTTTCCTAATAACTATTTAGAAGTAGTTTCTTTCTCTACCTATTTAGCTTCTTGTTCTTGTCCTTGTTCTTCCCTAGATTCCACAATTGTCAATAGTGTCTTTTATTTCTTACCTAGTCTAGTGTCTTGTTGCTTGACCCTTTTTGTCCTTGTAGTCACAAATTACACTAATATTTCTAATTTCCTCTTCAGCTCACTTGGTTATACATCTAACACTGCTACATAAGAAACACTCTTTTCTAAAGATATCTTTGCAATAGATACTGATAAAGGTTGCACATATGTTATTCCTTGTTTCATAGTCTACCTAACTACATGTGACTAACTTTCTATCATGCCAACCTCTAATAAGGTTTTCTTCAATATTGTCTCTATCTTCTTGTTAGATGCCTTCTCTAACAATGCCTAATGAGCTGATTGGGTAATGTATTCATAAGTCCCAAATCTATAATTAGCTTGGTCCTTATAAAATTCAACAATAAATCATGATATCCAATTACTACATCATCACTTATCTCATATCTTAAGGGATCAAGAATTGTTTATCGAGGTTGTACTACTTGAATATAAGTAAAATTTGTATCAACTATAACACATATATCTTGTTTAAAAGTTTCTACAATTGCAGGTGCAATTCTAAATCTTTATCTCATCTCATTCTGAAATGTTTTCATTATCAAATTCTCACTATCCAAGATTTTATCTATTTGATGTCTTTTACATACATTTGTGATCTTCTCCATTGGACATATCTCAATTCTCATAATCTCTCTAACTAAAAAATATGGAAATCTCTTAAGTACATGAAAGAATATATGATTTATCAGTGAGTAAAATCTAAACACACTATTCTTGGTCCTCTTGATTTTCTCCAAGATTTCAAGAAGTTTCATTCTTAGAATTTCACTAAGGTTAACGTGTTCCTTCTCAACACATATCTTATAGGCTCTATAGATGAATCCACCTAACAATTTATTAATCTTAGAACTTGCACATATAGAGTAGGTAATGATTCTGATTAGGAATCTTACATCATCTTGCTTAATCTTGCTAATCATCATGGCTTTCCCATTATAAATTGTTTTTGTGTAGCTCTCAACCTTCTTTGTAACAAGTTTCTCACCTATAGGTACACTGCCTTGTTTGCTAAGACTAGTTACCTCATGAATAGGGTTGACTGAAATATCAACTACATTATCTTCCATCCATAGTTTTCCATCATGAATTCTACTTAGTATGATCTATGTCTACTTATCAGTGTCCAATTCTTGGTAGAAATAATATTTGAAAAGATCTAGTTCTTCCAAATGTTCAAATCTAGGCTTCACATCCATATCATGATTAATGATTAATTCCATATCCTTGTTCATATACTTGCTCCCAATAGATTCAAACTTGTTGTTAAGATAAGTTCCTACATCTTCCAAATATACTACACTATTCAAAGTAATGGATAATGTTGAATTAGGGTTTCCTTCTATGGGTTTTATGGAAGAAACCTTCAATTTTAGTCTCTCTTCATTCTCAACATTATAAACTACTGACATATCCATGATTCTATCCAATATAAAATTATCGAATAAATTCTATTAAGTCTATACTCCATTTTATTCATTCAACTTGAACTTGCATTAATTGCATACTGTAAAATAAAAAAAAGCTATCAATTACATTTTGAAACCAAATATCTACTCAAGATCTTCTATCTGATGTTTAGATGATACCCAAGGTTTACCATAGCTTCCTTCTATCATAAAAATGCTCCACAAAACATTGCTTCACAAAACTTTGTAAAAACATATTTTTCATCTTCTGCTATAGAATTAACTTTCTCTATAATAATAGTAACTTTTAATTCCTTAGTAACTAGTAGTGATAAGATTCATATTTCAAGTGAGCTTAGATACAGTCTAAACCTATGTCAATACACCTTTTCCCAACTTTTCTACCCAAAATTTGATCTCTAAATGAAGTTTCAAATTATGGTGCTATGAACAAGCTTAATTCAACTTAGTTGAATCAAACTCAATTACTAACTTCAATCTTCCTATCTCACCATCTTCTAACTTTTTCTTTGAGATTTTTAATCCTCTTACAAATGCCTCATGGAGTTCTTCTCAAACTTCACTAGCTAAATTTCTTTGTTCCTCATTGTCTTTCTTAGTTTTAGAGTTCCTCTCATGGTTCTTTCTATCATTTTTGATGTTTCTTCCATTGTTCCTTCTATCTCTAAAGTTTATGTCCATTCTACAATACTTTTTTGTATGTTTGAAGTTGTTGCATAACTAACATATCAAAGTTCTACTTTTAGGATTCTATTGATCAACTAGTGCATGATAATTCTAAGCTATGTATCCAAAGTTGTTACACTTATAACGCATGATTTTTCTTCTATCTTCATTACGTCTTCCTTTTGTTGATCTCCTTTCATTAGATCTTCTTCTATTTGTAGGGATAGTATTTCTAGACATTCTACCATTCCTTCTATCATTATCATATTTAGGTTTCCTAAAATCAAATGCTTTATGACCCATACCATGATAGTTATGAGAATAAAAACCCTTAACATGATTAAATGACTTATTTGTACAATTTCTTTTCATATGACCTATTTCATTACATGAAAAACACTTACCTCTAAATTCATACTTTGTTTCTTTAGGAGATTCCATTTTCTTTGATTCATCCAATATCTCAACTTCCTTGTCTTGTCCAACTTCTTTAGGTTTATCAAAAGATTGACTAGATTTAATCTTATCATTAGACTTCTCTTTTTCTCTTGGATCTAATCTATTTTTAGGTTTCTTTCTAGACATGTTAAATAGATAACCAAGATCAATTTTATCATAGGTAGGTCTTTGTATTGGCATTGAATCATCAAGTTCTTCTATTCTAGAATAGAGTTTCTCAAGTTGCTACTTACATTGAGTTATTTCACCTTTCACAATAGTGTTGTACTTATGATGTTCTTCACAATCTTTCAATGTTTCAAACTCAGATGTCTTCTTTTCTAGAATTTCTCTAAGATCTATATTCTCAGTCTTCAAATTAGTTTCAACTTTTCTAGGATGATTCCTCAAAGTCAAATTTAGATTAGTATCCTCAATTCTTGCTTCAGGATCTTGTACTTGTCCTTCAATTTTGAATAATCATCATCACTAGTTTCAGATTTAGTAGATTCAGGCTTGGATTTGGGATGTTTAATATTTTTCTTCAATTTTCTAATATATACTTTGGAGTCTTCATATCTATCCTTTATCTTATCTCTATCTTTAGTAAGGAAATCAATTTATTTAAGTGTCTCTTCAAGGTTCTTCATCAACTATTACATATCTATAGGGATCTTTCTCAAGTTGCTAAGCCTTTTTTGAGTAATTGTGATTTGATACCAATTCTTACAAGATAGAGTTTCCATTTCACCAAAATTTCAACATATCAATGCTCGATACAACCACTAGACTTATAGAACATAGGAGGCAATTAAGCCACACCACAAATCCCAAAGGGGAACATTGGGAGTTAGCCCAACAAAGGGATCCTCTAAGATAAGATTAGGAGAGAAAACCCTATAGTGGGGTAGGAGTAGCCTTGAAAGATCTAGAAAGGATCTTAGTTAAAGAAGCTCTAAACCTAAGTGGTATTAGAGCCATAATATTAGGCTTTCAGTGGCATGTTATATTCTTTTGAGTAAAGTGGATTTTCGAAGATGGTGACCAATGTAGAGTTGGAAAAGGAAGTGGATGAGAAAAATAAGCTTTTAGAAGAGAAGACCAAGGTTCTAGATAAGACCCTAGAGGAGATTGAAAAGAAGTTGAAAGAGATAGAGGATGTGGCCCTAGCTAAGGAATATGAATACTTTGGCAAGGGAAAAGAGAAGGTGAGTTTGAAGGATGAGATACCTGAACTAGATTCTCCACTTGGTGAGTAGTAACCATTCCTAAAAGCCCTCAAAGAGTTTGGAGGGATGAGTCTAGAGAATGTTTCCTTATTCCATGAAAATATGGATGCAAAGGTATTCTTTGAATTGATTGAGAGTATTGAGAACTACTTTGAATGTGAAGGAACAATAAAGGTCCAAAAGGGGAGGTTTGCAAAGTCTAGGTTTAAAGGTCAAGCTTTGATAGGGTGGAAGTTTGTGAAGGAAGAAAGAGAAAGTGAGGGAAAGAAGCCTATAGAAAATTAGAAGGCAATGATGGAAAAGATCAAAGAAACATATTTACCAGAGCATTATGAGATTCAGATCCATAAGTAGAAGTAAAATCTTAGGTATAAAGATCTTGATATGGCTACCTATACTAAGGAGTTCCAAAAGTTGGCACTAATATCAAGGGTGTAAGAGGAAGAGAGTAGAAAGGTGGCTAGGTACCTAAATGGCTTTGAAAAGTTGATATAATATGAAATGAGTTTTTTTGGCCTCACCAATCTTTAGAGTTGTTTTCAAATGGCTAGGAAGGTGGAAGAAAAAATAAGGAAGAAAGGTGACTCCAATTCTAAGAATAGGGGTAGTGGTAGAGACATTAGGGGTGGCTCAAGGGGTAGCTCTAGTGGCAGGAGTACTAAGCAGAGAAACTATGGAGACTCTAGGTGGAGCGAGAAGACTAATGAAACCAATTAGAGGGGAGGCTCTAGCAAAGGTAGATGATCCAACAATGGCAGCAGAGGAAGATATGGAAACAATAGTAGATGTTCACACTTTAGTAACATGAATTAATACAACTGTGTTGAGATAGGACACCTTTCTTATACATGTCCAAAAAAGGTATCATCTTCTTATGGTGAAAACAAGATTACGTATGTCCAAGAAGAGGATAATCAAAAGGAAGGAGAAGTGGACCTTCATGTGGAGAAAGGTGAAAATCTTATGTTGATGAGGGCATTGGTTAAAGATCCAGTAAAGGATGAGCCAAAGTAGAGGAGAGAAATTTTTAGAACCACATGCAAAATATTGGGCAAAATATGCAAGGTGTGTTACAAGCTAGAGTTGTAGTTGCACCAAAAGATTGACCTATCAATGCCCGATATAACCACTAGACTTATAGAACAAAGGAGGTAGTCAAGACATTTCATGAATCAAAAAGGAGAATTTTGGTAGTTAGTCCAAAAATCCCCCCCTTAGTGTTGCTCGAGGAGATTCAAACCCATAACCAATCTCTGATACAACTTGTTACAAGCTAGAGTTGTCATTGCACCAAAAGAGAAACATGTCAATGCCTGATACAACCACTAGACTTATAGAACACATGAGATAGTTAATCCATGTCTTGAATCTTCAAGGGAAACATTGGTGGTTAGTCAAATAAGGTGATCATAGGCTAAGGGTCTATTCATAATGTCTTGTTAGAGGAGGCAGTACAAAAACTTGGTTTGACCAAGATTCCACATGTGTGTTATACGGTGACTTGGTTGAATAAGGGGCAAAATATCCTAGTGAATGAATAAGTTTGGGTAGACACCACCATTGGAAAACATTAGGATAAAATCTTGTGTGATGTGCTTCCCATGGATGCTTGTCATCTTCTGTTGGGAAGACCTTAGCAGTATGACAAGGAGGTAGTACTCCATGGGAAGGAGAACTAGTATTCCTCCAAGAAGGATGGAGTCACTTATATGATTCATTCTATAGTGGAATAAGATTAGGAGGATAATTCTACCACTAAAGAATTTCTCATGAGTGGGAAGGAATTCTTAAGGATTTAAAGGAGGGTGAAGGAGTAGGTTATGCCATTATGCTAAAACCTAAGAAGGAAAAGACATCTTCAACTACACCTATACCTACAAAAGTGCAAGAGCTATAAGACCAATTTAAAGACATCATTTATTATGGAGAACTACAAAACCTACCACCTAAGAGGGCAATAAGTCATCAGATTGACACCATACCAAGAGCATCACTTCCAAACAAAGTTGCATATAAGATGACTCTATAGCAGAACAAGTAGATTGCAAGGCAAGTTCAAGAGTTTCTTGATTAGGGGATAATTAGGAAGAGCATCTATCCATGTGTCATACCAATGGTATTAATACCCAAAAAGGGAGCTAAGTGGAGAATTTTTACTGATTCTAGGGCAATTAATAGAATCACAATTAGGTACAAATTTCCTATTCTTGTGATAAAAGACCTAATGGATTGTCTAGGTGGGGCTATGTATTTCTCAAAAATTGATCTTAAAAGTGGATACTATTATATTAGGATGGAAGAGGGGGATGAATGGAAGTCTAAATTTAAGACTACTAAGGGTCTCTATGAGTGGTTGGTAATTCCATTTGGTCTTACCAATGCACCAAGTACCTTCATGAGGGTCGTGAATGAAGTTTTGAAGGATTATATAGGGGTATTTTTTGTAGTATACCTAGATGACATTAACCTCTTTACTAAGACCAAGGAGGAACATTCAAACTCTTAGATTTGGTATTGAGGAAGGTCCAAGAGGAGAAGTAGATAGTCAACATGGAAAAGAGTGAGTTCATGAAAGAAGAATCAGTGCATTTGGAGTTTGTAGTATCCCAAGGGAGTCTTAAAATGGATGAGGACAAGGTAGAGGCTATTTTTAGTTGGCCTACACCTAGATCTACTACTAAGGTTAGAAATTTTATTGGATTGGCACAATTTTATAGGAATTTTGCAAAAAAAATTAGTGAGATATGTACTCCTATAATGGATACAATCAAAGGGGGAATGAAGACTAAATTTATGTTGACCAAGTCTATAGATCAGAGTTTTGAGAAGTTGAAGAGGGAGGTAGAAACCCAACCTATCTTGTTTCTACCCAGTTTTGAGAGACCATTTGTGGTGGAGTGTGATTCTAGCAATGTAGCCATTGGGGCAATTCTAAGTCAAGAGGGTAGACCAACAACATTTTTTAGTGATATTATTAATGAATCCAAGACAAGCTATTCAACATATGACCTAGAGCTTTACGCACTTCTCAAAGCCCTAAAGAAGTGGAGGCAATACTTTTTACCTAAGGATTTTGTTGTCTTCATAGATAACCAAGATTTGAGTTTCATTAACTCATAGCAGAAGTTACATCTAAGACACATCAATTGGATGGAGTTCTTATAGTCCTATATTTTTACTATCATGTATAAGAATGGGACAAGCAATAAGTTGGTAGTTTCTTTGAGCAGGAGGTTGCTAACAATGCAAGAAGTCAAGTTGCAAAGTATTAGCTCAGAAGGTTTCAAAAATCTATATGAGGATGACACTGATTTATCAGAGGCTTATAAGTTATGTGCTAATTTTGCTAATCATTTCCATGGTGATTTTACTAAATATAATGTACACAATGGACTATTGTTCAAGGGTCAATAGCTATGCATCCCAAGGGTATCCATGAGGGAGAATCTCATAAAAGTGAAGCACAATGGGAGCATGAGTGGGCACTTTCATCTGAACAAGACCTTGGACCTTGTGGAAAGGTTCTATTACTGGCCTAAAATATAGAGAGATGTTAAAAGGTATGTGGAGCAATGTAGGATATATCAAAAGTCCAAGGGGGCTTCATAAAATGTAGGGCTCTACCATCCTCCCCTAATTCCTAATAGGCCTTGGGAGTGCATCAAAATGGATTTTATAGTGGGCTTACCATGGAATAGGAATAGGGATGGATAGTGTCTTTTTGGTAGAAGATAGGTTTGACAAGATGAGCCACTTTATACCATGCTAAACTACACATGATGCAAGTAATGTTTCTAACATTTTCTTCAAGGAGGTGGTAGGCACAAGACTTGCCAAGGAGTATAGTAGTTGATAGGGATATTAAGTTTATGGGCAACTTTTGGAAGACCTTATGGAAGAGGCTTGGAACAAATCTAGAATATAGCTCTACCTACCATCCTCAAACTAATAGTCAGACAAGTGTGATAAACAAGGTATTGGGAAACCTATTAAGGTACCTCACCAAGGAATATGGACAAAGTTGGGAGAAAGTTATTCCCCAAGCTAAATTTGCATACAATGATAGCAAGAACATGAAAATAGGGTAAGTCCTTTCCAAGTGGTTTATGTTACTCACCCAAGAGGTATAATGGATTTGAGGGACCTACCTTCACATGACAAGATCAGTGGACAAGTTGATGACTTTGTGCAATCAATGAAGGAGGTACATAATCAAGTGAAACAAACTTTGATAGAAGCCAATTAGAGATTAAAAGAGAAGAAGGATGAAGGGAGGAGAGAGTTGTAGTTTCAAGTGGGAGACTTGGTGATGGTGTATCTCAGTAAGGCTAGGTTACAAAAGTAAATCCCTAACAAGTTGTAGATGAGGAGGATTGGGCCATGCAAGATCCTTGAGAAGTATGGATCCAATGGTTATAAGATAGATCTACCAAAGAAGATGTCTCTTTCTCAAATTTTCAATGTGAAATAACTAGTACCAAATAGAGGTCCTAAGATGGATGACATAGAGTACTAGGAAGATTTGAAAAAGGATGTAGCATACATGAGGGTACCTAAAAAGAAGCAAGCCTAGGTTGAAAAGATATTGGACTCCAGGGTGAAGAAGAGCACTAGAAACAAGGTCTACAAGAAGCATTTGGTGAAATGGATGGATCTACCTAAGGCTGCAGAAAATTGGATTTCTAAGGGTGACTTCAAGAATCTAGGCATCAACATTGAGTTCTTATCTCCAACAATACCTTGACTGGTTCAAGTAGGGGGAGAATTGTGCAAGAGCATGTAGGGTAAGGTAAAAGCCTAAGTCTAGTTTTTGTTTGTAGATGTTATAAAAAAAATTTGGGATAATAAAGACTAATTATAAATTACCAAGGTGTGATTAGGAGGTTTGAGTTGATAGGTTTTGATTTAGGAGTCTAATTTGGTCAATTAGGTATTGATAAGAGAAAATTGCAACAATTGCTATAGGAGGCAAAATGAGAAAAAATTCCATGAAAAGGAGAAAAGATATGTGTAAATATGTCCCTTAGATGTTATAAGGTCATTTTAGGAGGCTTGATTGAATTCTTTTCAAGTTTGAAGCTTCTACAATAAAAACTGCAAAAGTTGTCAAAGAGTTGCATTGACAACTTTAAAATTTTGCAAAATTGTTGGACAACTTTTCAAGAAATTTTTGTAAAACCAAAAAATTGGATAGTTATGTTTCAAATTGTAGTCTAGAATGAAGTATGAATTCTATTTAATATTTTTCAAACTTAGTTCTAGGGGTTGGATAGTTGGGTGTATGAACAACATGAGTAACAGGAATTTTTTTGAGTATTTGAAGCATAGTTTGAAGTTTTGCTTGGAATTTTGGATTGAATAAGGAACTACTTTTGATTTAATAGGATCTTGTGTTCATTCATTGAATCTATGTGTAGTTACTTTTTTTTTCAAATAAGAATTTAACAAGGTTTTGATAATTGTTTGTTTTTAGTGACCCTACTAGTTAGTTTTGTATAACAAGTATGGATTAGGCTATATCTTAAGTGTCCTTGGTCTAATCACCATGGATCTTGGAGGCCAAGAAATAGCCTCTATACATAGTCTTAATATGCATTGTGGAGGTTGTGGAAGGCCAAATGCTATTTTTACAAGCAAGCCCTAGGCAAGAAAACAAGCTTGGAAAGGTGCAAAGAGATTCCTGTAAAGAATTTTTGTGAAGAATAGACGATTTGCATGGGTCAATCTTGAATTAATGAGGTAGGAGAAATGTGTGAAGGAAGATAATTGTTACCTATTTTTTCCTTCCACCAAAATTTTAATTTGAATGCAGGCCCACCCAACAGTTTCTTCCCATCTTTAGTATTATTTTAATGCCCTAGAAATATCAAAAAATAAAATGATTAAAGCCTTATGGTATTTCTTATTTCCCTAATTTTGTTTCTGTTGGCCTATAATTTTCCCCATCGTCAAATTTTTTGTAATCTAGGATGAGCACTTTCTCCCATTTTCAAAATGCACTACCTTTAAGTGATGTGGGGAAGCCCCCTTTCAACATGTGGTAGGTGGGTCCATGTTCTTCTTGCGGGCCACAAAGGGGAGAGCTACTGTCTCAATTGGCAATTTGGTTGGCGCCTGCTTTCTCGCATTCTATGTTGTGTCAGACTTCCTAACAATGTGGGAAAGTGCCTTGATACCACATGTCATCATGGGGTCAGGTAGTGTGAGGTGACTACTGAGTGGTTCATGAGGTGACTACTGAGTGGTTCATGGGCCTAAAGCTTTAATGGAAAGTGTGGTATAAATACAAATCTTTCTTGTTCGTCGATCTTCTATAGATCGATGATCAACGCTTACCTACAATATGAAAGTGCATTAGTTTTAAGGAATTTGGGCAAGCCCCTTTGTGACACATGACATAGTGTGATGTCATGGGCCTGCCTTCCCAGAAGGAAATTAAAATAGCTCATCTTCAGTGGCAATTATCAGGTGAGGTGGAATGTAGAGGAAATGTTTCATTGGTCCATCCAACTAACTAAGTGTGTAGTCATACAAAATATATGATCACTGTAGATTTAAAGAGGATCAAGGTTTGGCACTTCCCTACATTAACAAGATGCAAGGAAGTTAAACATTGCAGGATAGTTCCTAAAGGACATGTGTCCTTATAGGCCTAGGGAGATAACACTGCAGTTAGCATTGGTAGTTAAGGCTAGTAGTTGGGAGACATCATGGCCAAGGTTTTGAAAAGATGGCCCAGTTAGTTAGTTAGATGTGGTCAACTAGATGGAGACTTTGCGGGGTGGTAGAAAATTGAAAGACTATTGGCCCACGTGGCTCATCCTGGTGGAAGAGTTTGGTTAACTTGTTGACTTTTTTGATTCATGAGCCAAAAACAAGGGGAATTAGGTTTTCTTGCACAATCTAATCTTCATGATCAATTCCAACCACTTCTGAGTGAATGCTACACTTGATAAATGAAGGGGAACACTCCACTGCCTCTGATCCTATCCATCTACTTGGTTAGAATGGTTTAATGGCACCATTTTCTATCTTCTCAAGACCCTGCTTCAAAAAAATCAAATTTCATTCTATTCAAGTCTGTGCCAAGGTTGGATTCACCCTAGATTTGCATGATTATTCTTTGTATGACTTAATGGTAGTAGTTGTGGAGTAACTTTAGTTAGAGGACATCTCAATTATACCTAAACTATAATGTTAATTTTTGTAGATTCTATCCTAGTCGACTCTTCTCTACTTCTATGATATTGCTTTGCAACTTTAGTGTAAATTCCCTTTGCCTCTAACTATATGACATTCTACCTTATCTCCTCCAGCCATTGATGTGAATTACAAGAACTATGTGCCTCTCATTGGTGTATTATGGATATCTACATTCTTGCATGACTTTATCTCTTTTGGCCTATGAATGGTATATAAGTGAATCCTTTCTTTCCTTGTGTCATTCATTTGAGTTTCCTAATCTGCATGTGATTGTTAGATTAAAGCAAGTCTGAATCTATATATCTTTTTGTGTCATGATGATTCAATAGTGCATGTATGGGTAGAGATCAGTTTGAACACTCTATTTTGGTGCATAACCCCCTTAGGTTAGAGTAGGTAGATTTGCTTCTATGCATTCCTTATCTCTTTTCTTCTCCAAGAGTAGTTAGGTGCACCCTGATAGTAAAGGAAGTTTCCCTTCTTCGGAGACTCAACCTCATAGTTCAAGTCCCATAGCTTGGAGGTTGTTTCCATATTTTACAAGGTTGTCCTTAGGTAAAAACTTTGGACATCGGTGTAAACTTTTGTGACAATATTTTTTCGCATGCCCGATGCGACAATATTTAGAAAATTTCAAGTCTATTAGTGTCAAAAGGAAGATTTCAAGATTAATACCAAGGAGATAGTACTTTCTTTGATATTCAAGCCTTCAAGAGGCTTATTCTTTAAGTACTTGGAAACTCTGAGCTTCAAATACATCTGGTTCCAGACCAAAGTTGTAGTAATTCATGCCCAAAGCTGAAACAAGGGCATCTTCTAGAGGTAAATTTCAATACCAAGAGCTTTCATTTTCAAATTCTAGAATAAGGAAGACCAGAGTATCTTTATCACTAGTTAGGAGTGCAATAGTAACAAATACATCTCCAATATCCATCTCTACTCCTCCTACTAGTAGATCTTAGCCTAGATTGCCATCATCACATATCAATAGATCACTTGTCTATATGGCACAACCTAGAGCTCATTCTTTTGCCACCTTTAATGGTGGAAGTCCTCTTTTATTGGCCCAAAGACATGACATACCAATATTTGCACTCAAAAGCATACCAATATTTATTGGTGAAACGTCTATCTCTCCCTCAAAACACATTCAAGAAGTTTCAAATGTCTATAATATCCATGGTATTATAGAAGATGATGTTGTAGTTAGGCTTCTCACCTCATCCTTGAAAGGAAAAGCACTACAATGGTATAGAGGTTTGGCTCATGGTTCTATAATAGATTGGGATGGATTAGGAGTAGGACTATACAAACACTTTGAGGACAAAAGTGACCATTTGTCACTTTTAGAACAGTTGACTACTATAAAAAGAGCCCCCCATGAATGTATGACTAATTTCAACTATAGATTTCAAAAGACATGGGATAGAATACCTATTTTAGTAAAACCTACCCCTAGTAATGCCTTCTTACATTACCTCAGAGCTTTTAACAGTGACATTGCCACTACAATCCAAACTATGGGAAGAGATACCTTGCCTAATGCTTATGACATAGCAATAAAGTTGGAAAACATCCTAATACAAGGAGCTAAGCTAGCTCCAAGGCCTCCCATGCCTTTCTTTCTTGATGTTCCAAATCATCAACTAGCAATGGCTCCTCTTCCCACAACTTCCACATTACAATCCCTTACTCTAGTCCCTCAACCTTCCATATCTTCAAATGGAATAGATGAGATCAAGGAGATGATGCAATCTATGATGCTGAACATAGATAAAAGATTGTAGGGCTAAGAGAAGAAGCTGGAGGATAGCTTCTCTATGATGCAGAAAGTGAGAAATAAGGTGGTGACTTTAGAGAGATAGAAAGCTCATGGTAGAAAGGCTCATCAATTGTAATATCAAACTCTGAATAGTGGTAGGCCTCCAAATCATAATCATGGGAACAATTCTTTTGATCAGAATAGATAGAATAACCATGCTTCAACCTCAAATGTAAACCAAAGTAGGGCCATAGTTCCTCAAAACAATATGGCCCAAGATAAAGGATTTTTGTCCCTCCTATATCTACTCCTATGCTTGTTGCATGTGTTAGAAGGCTGAATCTTATTTGGCTTTGACCATCCAAGAGCATGCAACAAGACAATCATACAAGGAGGACCAATTTAAAGAGGCCTCGTATATGCAACGACAAGGTGATTGCTCCTTTATGAATCATCAGGTGGACGAACATTGTAATGCAAACCAAGATTCCATTTCCCACAACACTAGGAGCAAAAGAAGAGCTATTGAAGATGCTACCCCTCCTCTCAATCATGCCTCAACTTCAAATGTAATACCTCATGAGAAAGCAGTAAATGATCAATCAAATATTGTTCAATAGTAAAGGAAAAATAATAGTAGAAAGAATGTAGGTGATCCTCAGGTTATTCCATCTCAACCTCCTACAAATTCAGCTTCCAAGGGTTCTACCAAGGTAACTACTATGAAATTCAATGTGGTAGAACAAATGAAGAAGAAAAATGTGAATATTTCCATGTGGGATGTTGTTGCTACTATATCCATGCAAAAGAGGTTGCTGCAACAAGAATTGGAAAGTATTGAACCAAAGGATCAACCACCCAGCATGGAAAGTGCCACAAGCCTAGTACAACCATCAAGGGAGGAAGAAAAAATTAAAAAAGTTAGACCCCCTCCATTTTATGTTTCTCTAATTATAGGGGGTAAACTAGTCCACAATTGCATGATTGATTCAGGGGCTAGTAGTTCAATGATGCCTAGGTGTATTGCTGATGCTTTGGAAATGAAATATGAGCCCATTGTTAAGGATGTATTACAGTTGGATGGAAGTACTCTCAAGACTATAGGGATCCTTAGGAATGTGGAAATGACCCTACATGCATGCCCTAGTTGTACTATAACTCAAGATATATCCGTTGTTGAAGTCAAGCCACATTTTTCCATCTATCTGTCAAGAGACTTCACTGCCCAAATAGGAGGTTACATATCTTTTTATTGGTCATATTTTCTTTTAAGACAAGATATGGGGCCAAATCTTCAATTAGAGTAGAACCTCTAGCCCTCCATCATACTAAACCCTACACCCCTAATCTCATCAACATGAATTGCACTATCCTAGAAATGGATGAGAATGACATAGTGAATGAGCCTACTACTTCCCTAGTAGAGATACCTAGTTTTCTCTTAGATGAATGGGATAATGCATATCAATTTGATCCTATGTCAGAAACCCTTGAGACATGCCTTAGTACACATTGTATATTCGAGAAGGATGCTCTAGTTCCCAATCTTGTTGAGACTAAAGAAGATGTGAGTGAGATATGGAGTATGTACTTTGATGGATCAAGGAATAAGAATGGATCAAGGGCTGGTGTGATGTTGATTTCTCCTACATGAGTAAGGTACTACTTCTCCTTTAGGCTCTAGTTTAGTTGCACTAATAATGTGGCTGAATATGAATCCTTGATTCAAGGTCTCCTACTTGCTTAGAAAAGAGGAATTCAAGCCTTAAGTGTATATGGAGATAATGAGTTGGTGGTTAATCAAGTGAGAAATCAGAATATCACCAAGAATGGTTTGCTCAAGTCTTATAAACATAGGGTATGGGATTTTCTTGAGGGTTTCAATGCATATAATATTCAAAGCATCCCTAGAAAATAAAATAGATATGTTGATAAACTCATAGAAATAGGTGCATCTCATGATGTGCCAGGGAATCTTGAGGAGAAAAAGAAGCAACAAATCAAAATGTTAGTAAGGCCTATCATCCTTGACAACAACATCCATTGGCAAGTGTTTGAATCTGATGGACAAATTGTAAGCTTCTTACATAATGAAGTAGAATTTTTAGATAGAAACTAGTCGAGACTACAGGATCAGTATGATGGTCAAATCATTAATCTTAGTTCCAACAAATTTCCTAAGGGTCTCATTACCTTAGAGAGTGTTTTCAATCTTGATGACCAAGCAAGAGGCAGAGTCATGAACCTAGCTAATGAGGAAAATGACCACACCCCAGTCACGGTTGCTAATGGAAAATCCTTAAACATGGGGAAGTATGTTTTGAGATTGAGCAAGAAAGTTTTATTCATCTATGTCAAGAATTTAATGATGTATTTTCCTGGACATATGATGATTTAAAAGGTTTTGACCCAAGGTTGTTTCAGAATACCATAGATTTAATTGATAATGTCAAACTAGTAAGACAAAAACAAAGGCCAGTGAATCCCAAAATTGAACCCTTAATGAGGAAAGAGCTATCCAAATTGATTGAGGCTAATATAATTTTCCCCATCAAGCACTCGTCATGGGTGGCAAACCTTTTCCTTGCTAGGAAGAAGAATGGAGAAATTATATTGTGTGTGGACTTTAGGGACCTTAACCAAGCTTCCCTTAAAGATCACCATCCTCTCCCTTCAATGGAGTAGATTTTGTCCAAGATCAATAGTTCAAAGAGGTTTTCATTTGTTGATGGATTTTCTAGCTACAATCAAGTGCTGGTCAAAGAGTCTGATAGGTACAAGACTACATTTACCACCAAATGGGTTACCTATGCTTATTGTAAGATGCCATTTGGGCTAACCAATACAGGTGCTACATTTCAGAAGGCAATGGAGATGGCCTTAAAAAACATGATTGAAAAGTTTGTATTAGTTTACCTTGATGATATCATAGTGTATTCAAAGAATGTAGAAGATCATTTTGATCATTTGAGACAGGTGTTCTCAAGGTGTAGAGACTTTGGGATATCCCTTAACCCAAGCAAGTATGTCTTTGCTACCAATCAAGGAAAATTATTAGGACACATTATATCTGAGGATGGTTTAACCATTGATCCAAAAAGAAAAAAAGCAATACCTGGTCTCCCTCTTCCTAAACATAAGAAAGGGTTGCAAAGTTTCCTTGGTAGGATAAATTTTGTGAGAAGATTTATCCCTAATCTTGCTACCATGGTAAAGCTCCTTACAACTATGCTCAAGAAAAGTATGGTCTTTGCATGGACCAAGGAATGGAGGGAAAGTTTTGAAGAGATTAAGGTAGCCATAGCCTCAGCCCCTACTCTCATTAATCAAAGTTTTGAAAAGGATTTCATCCTTTATACCCTAGGTGGTGAGTCAAACATTTCTGCTATCTTGACTCAAGAAAATGATAAAGGTGAAGAGTAGCCCATAGCCTTCTTTAGTGAATGGCTTAAAGAGTATGAAGACAAATACAACTATGTAGAAAAGCAAGCCCTTATAGTCATCAGAGCTTTAAAGAAATTTAGACACCTCTTGTCTCATAATAAAATTCATCTATTAGTACCCCATGCAAGTGTGAAGGATTTTCTTTTGAACAAATATATTAGTGAGAAGAGAGCTAGTTGGATTACTAAAGTAACGGAATATGATGTTGACATCTAGATCACCAAGCTAGTAAGAGGGAAGGGGTTGTGTAAACATATGATATCATATCAAGAACTAGATGAGGAAGTCGCTATGATACTAACAGATCAACAAGAGACAAGAAATGATGACCCAAGGAATTGGATGGATGATATGAAGAATTTCTTATTGGGTAATGGATATCCTCAAGGATTAGATAGAACCAAAAGGAGAGAATATAGATTATAGTCAATTACTTATGTCATAGTTGGTGGTATCCTTTTCAGGAAATATTTTAATGGAGCCCTATTAAGATGTATTGACATGGACCAAGCTGAAAGAATGATCAAAGAGCTTCACGATGGTCCTGATGGTGGTCACTTCTCAGAAAGGACAACTACAATGAAGATCATGAGGGCTAGTTATTACTAGCCATCCCTATTCTATGATTGTCATAGGCATGTGAGGAAGTGTGAAAAATGTGCCTTCTTTTTTGGTAAGCAAAAGCTTGTACCTCTTCATCTTCATCCCATTCAGGTGGACCAGCCTTTTGCTCAATGGGGATTGGATTTCATAGGCCCTATCAATCCTTCTTCTAGTTCTAGTCACAAATGGATTTTATTTGCTACAGATTACTTCACCAGATGGATAGAGGCAGTTGCATTGAATGATGCCACAGAATATTTGATTATTGAGTTCCTTGATGGAATTGTGACTAGGTTTGGTGCCCTTTCAACCATTATTTAAGATAATGTAAAATCTTTTGTAGGAGCTCAGATTTGTGCATGGATAGTTGACCATAACATTTACTTGAGCACATCCTCAAACTACTATCCTCAAGGTAATGGTTTAGCTGAGTCATCCAACAAAAACTTGATTAGGATTATGAAAAGAACTATAGAGGATAACTAGAGGTGTTGGCATCAAAAGTTGAGGATTGCACTATGGGCTGACAGAATAAGACTAAGAGGTCAATAGGAAATTAACCATTTATGTTGGCATATGGCAGAGAAGCAAGGCTAGTTGAAGAAGATGCCATGATTGTAAGAGTGTCAGAGCTGATGGAGCTGGAAGAGAAAAGAAGTCAGGCCATGTAGACCCTAGAAACACATCAACAATAGGTGAAAGGGAGCTTTGATAAGAAGGCTAGGGTTAGAACCTTTAGAGAAGGTGATTTGGTTTTGAAATGGGATGCGGACAGGGAAAAACTAGGTAGGCACTCAAAATTTGATGCACTATGGAGTGGCCCCAATGTGATTGTTAGTTGCAAGCATGCCAATGCTTTTCAATTAAGTAGGCCTGGTGGTGAAATTTTTCCTATCCCAGTCAATGGGATCCATCTCAAACCATGTTTCTGGTAGGGATTGAGGTTTCATGTACATAGGTAGCTTAGTTTTCTTCCTATTATTTTCCTACTTTCTAAGAAGTGCACGAGCACATGTGTTTTGCTAAGGTCGTAGAGTTGCAGAAGATAGAGCTTTCCATGTTTTTTTTCTCATAGAGGTAGGGTTAGGGTTTCACCATGCACTGATCCACAATTTTTATGACTCTGTAACCCAATTGATGCATAAGGCCACTGGTTGTATGCATAGCTAGCTTGCGTCCCCTCTGAGTTGCCAAAAATGTTACCTATTTTTGCCTCCCACCAAAATTTGAATTTGAATACAGGCCCACCCAATGGTCTCTTCCCATCTTTAGTATTATTTTAATGCCCTAGAAAAATTTAAAAAATAAAATGATTAAAGCCTTATGGTATTTCTTATTTCCCTAAGTTTGTTTCTACTGGCCCGTAACTTTCCCCGCCATCAGATCTTTTGTGATCTACGATGGGTGCTTTCCCAGATTTTCAAAATGCACTACCTTTAAGTGATGTGGGAAAGCCCCTTTTCAATGCATGGTAGGTGGGTCCATGTTATTCTTGTGGGTCATAAAGGGGAGAGCTACTGGCTAAGTTGGCAATTTGATTGGCACCCACTTTCCAACATTCTGTGTTGTGTCAGACTTCCTAACAATGCGAGCAAGCACCTTGCTACCATGTGTCATCATGGGGCCAGGTCATGTGAGGTGGCTGCCGAGTGGTTTGTGGGCCCAAAGCTTTAAAGGAAAGCATGGTATGAATACAAATCTTTTGCGATCGTCAATCTTCTATAGATCGACGATCAGTGCTTACCCATAATATGAAAGTGCATGAGTTTTAAGGAATGTGGGAAAGCCTTATTATGACATGTGGCACAGTGTGACATAATGGGCCCACCCTTCTTAGAAGGAAATTAAAATAGCTCATCTTCTATGCTAGTTATCAAGTGAGGTGGAATTTAGAGGAAGTATTTCATTGGTTTGTCCAGCTAACTAGCTATGTTGTCATGAAAAAATTATGATCACCATAGATTTAAAGAGGATCAAGGGCTGGCGCTTCCTCGCATTAACAAGATGCAAGGAAGTTAAACATTGAAGGAAAGTGCTTGAAGGACACGTGTCCTTGCAGGCCCAGGGAGATAATCCTATAGTTAGTGTTGGCAGTTAATGCTAGAAGTTGGGAGACATCATAGCCAAGATTTTGAAAAGATGGCCTGGTTAGTCAGTTAGATGTGGTCAACCACATGGAGACTTTGCAGGGTGGCAAAAAATTGAAAGAATATTAGCCCATGTGGCTCATCCTAATGGTAGAGTTCGATTATCTTGCTGACTTTTCTAATTCATGAGCTAGAAACAAGGGGAATCAGGTTTTCTTGCACAATCCAATCTTCATGATTGATTCCAACCACTCCCAAGTGATTTTTGTACTTGGTAAATGAAGGGGAACACTCGATCACCTCTGATCATGTCCATCTACTTGGTTAGAATGGTTTAATGGCACCATTTTCTATCTTCTCAAGGCCCTACTTTGACAAAATATCAGATTTCATTATATTTAAGTCTGTGCCAATTTTGGATTCACCCTAGGTTTGCATGATTATTCTTTGTAGGACTTAATGATGGTGGTTGTGGAGTAACTTCAGTTAGAGGACACCTCAGTTATGCCTGAACTATAAACGTAATTTTTATAGATTCTATCCTAGTTGAATCTTCTCTACTTCTTTGATATTGCTCTACAACTTTAGTGTAAATTCCCTTTGCCTCTAACTGTATGACATTCTGCCTTGTCTCCTCAAGCCATTGATGTAAAGTGAAAGAACTATTTTCCTCTCATTGGTGTATTGTGGATATTTCCATTCTTGCATGGCTGTATCTCTTTTGGTCTATGAATGGTATATAAGTGAATCCTTTCTTTCCTTGTGTCATTCATGGTTCAATAGTGCATGTATGGGCAGAGATTGGTTTGAACACTCTATTTTGATGCATCACCCACTTAGGTTAGATTAGGTAGATTTTCTTCTATGCATTCCTTCTCCTTTTTACTCTCCAAGAGTAGTTAGGTGCACCCTGATAGTAAAGGAAGCTGGCCTTCTTCGGAGACTCAACCTCACAGTTCAAGTCCCACAACTTGGAGGTAGTTTTCATGTTTCACAAGGTTTTCCTTAGGTAAAAAATTTTTACATGGGTGAAAAATTTTGTGACAACAATAATCTCAAATGACGAGGTTGTGTATAGAGCTGGATGCTTGTAAAGAAGAAAACACAATCATTTCTTTCAAAACCCTTAAAAGTAGGGTTTTATGAATCCATACAGTATAGACACTATTAGAACCCTATACCTACAAAATCTTTAAGGGTTGGTTACAATGAATAAAATTATAGCATACACCAAGGGGCCTTGTTAAGGGCTTTTGTGAGTAATAGCTATTTCCTTGTTACTAAGAGAGCTAATAGGGGCTCTTAGGGCTATAAGGCCTAACTAGTCATCAAGGTGATTTGGGTGAGTGAGACTTGAGAGAATGGTGTAGAATGGTGGGGAATGAGTCAATAATATTAGAAGGAAGGTTCAATCTTTTTTTGAAGGTACTTGGTTTACCTGAGGGAGTTTTGGCAATCTAGGCCAAAGAATGCACTTTGGGTGAATTGGGAAAATGACATTGAAGTTTGAATTGGTGAGTGAGTTTCTTGGAGAAAGGAGATTGTAGAGGGATCCTCTAAGCTAGGGTTAGGAGAGAAGACCCTATAGTGGGCTAGGAGTATCCTAGGAAGAGATATAAAGGATCTTAATTGAAGAATCTCTCCATCAAATAGATTTTTAATGGATTGTGTTAGAACATTCATGATGGAGAAGAATGTTTCATTGAAATACTAGAAAGAAGTTGTCAGTATATTTGTGTATACCTTGAACTGAGTACAAGTCAAGAAAGGTACAAATTCCACACCTTTTGAATTATGGTATGGATACTCACCCAATGTCAAATATTTAAAGGTATTTGGAAGCAAGTGCTACATTCCTAAGTACAAAAAAAATGGTAAGCTTGATGCTAAAACTAAAGAAGGTATATTCCTCAGATATTATATAAGAAGTAAAGCTTATAAGTGTTTAAATACTAATACTAAAAAATTTGTGGAGAGTGTAAATGTTTGATGAATATACAAAACTATATGAAGATGACCCAAAGAAGGAACCTAAAAATTATAAAACTTTTATGTATTACTATGAAGACATGTGTGTTGATGTTAATGATTCCACAAATTAAGTTGATAATCAACAATAATCAATGACTATTGAGTCATATACTATGAATTTTGAGTTGCATTCAAGAGCCAAGTTGCATTCAGAAGTCAAGTTGCAATCAGAAGTTGAGGTACATTCAAATAATGAGATTAGTTTACATGAAATGAATGTCAAGTTACATGATAGACAAGTGTACAAAAAAATTGAAATTGAAAGACCTAATGTATAAAGAAGAGTATAACCAACATTGTCAAAGTATGTTAGAAGACAACACCTTACTACATAAATTATTGGAGATGGAGAAGATAAAAAAATGAGAAGGAATAGGTTAAGAAATGACACATTTTTTTATAAGTATGATTACTCTAATGTTGGAATTATCAATGGGAAAGTAAAATCTAGAGCGGGAGGGGGCTGAATCGACACTTCAAAATCTTAACCATAAAAAAATTCACCACATGCATCTCATAATTTTCATGTAAAATAAAATAGCTATCTACACATATTCATGCATAGTAAATTTGCTACCCAAAAACCCTCCAATGAGAAGGTAAAACTAGAGTGGGGATGATTCCCATAAATCTTTACAAGTGTAATTGTAAAGTTTATCTAATGAAGGCTACAATAAGTTTGATCATCAACTATGTTCTACCCTATAAAAGGTCTACCTTGTTAAAGGCTTACAAAGACTATTAAATATTAGGTCCTATTAAAGGATTTCAACACCCTACTAAAAGTGTGCTTTGTTAGAGGACTTCAACTTACAATAAAGTAAGGACCCTGTTAAAGGATTTAGAAAAGCCTATTAGGACTACTCAGTTAAGATATTTTTACTAATTCACCTATTAGAATTTTTTAGCCTTGATCTTTTAGTTAGCACCTCTCTACTAGATATCAGATCTCCTCTTTTTTGATGTGTACTTGATCCTCCTGATCATATGTATCTCATTTTTTCTTTAACCACTCTTCTATGTTCTCTCTAACTAATTCTACAATTCATATCTCTCTCACAACCTCCTTAGTCACCATGAATGTTCTCTCTCTACTTAACATTCACCCTTCTCTTCTCATTCACACATACAAACTCTTTAGGGTTTTCCCTCATTAAGAAAACTTAGGTGAGCTAGGGTTAGGTAGGAATCAATGATTGTGATTCACCCATTTTTCCACTTAGAACATCTCTTAATCTAATTGGTTTCATGCACTATATAGGGATTCATAATACACCTTTCTATATATCTTCTAGAATCATAAAATAATCTTGAAATGAGCCCAAAAATGGTTTACATAAGATTTTGTTCCATTGCAAACAACTATGCCCAAAATTGTTTGCTTGGCACTCAAAATCTTTGATGCTTGACATCCATTACATCTTCAATGTCATAGCTTGTCTCATGAATAACTTGGCACCCACTATTTTACTCAACATATGAATCACTCAACGAATGTGTCTTTCTCTAAACTTGAGTGACTCAACACAAACCATCTACTCAAAACATACTAGTGCTTGGCACTAAGTGCATATATTGCTTGACATGCATTGCTCGCTCCATACATACAAAGTTTTGTTAAGTAATGACTTAAGTGTTTTGTCACTACCTTGTCAAAACCAAAATGAGATGAACAATCTCCCCCTTTGACATGAGTGAAAAAATAGTTTTTCATGCATATCCAACCTCACCTATGTGCATAACTGAAATAATTTGCATCTCATACAAAATTTCAAAATTTCAAAATTTTACACAATTGATGACTTAATTTTCATACCTCTCTAAAATTTTATGAATCCCCCTAATTTGAGCATTCCTTGTTGTTACTAAATTTTTTATAACTCCTATTGAGTAAATGGGTTGTACTACTATTGTCCCCTATTTCTATCTCAAAACTATATACCCCATTTATTCACTATCCTCCTCATAGCTACTATACTATCCCCCTTTTTGACACATGTCATTTGGGTGGTACACTTATAGTGTTTTTGTCCATAAATATTTCATGGACCTCCATGATGATCTTTAATGTTGCATCCAATTGTTACATGCTACCTCTAGAGATTGATACTAGATGTCTAGCTTAGTAGCAAGGCTAACTAAGCCATCATGAGTAGAAATATGAGAATCTTTCTTCATCAAGTTTTTAGAAAAGGCTAGTTCCTTGTGTAGCACTTCCATGTGTGGGGCCAACATGGCTTGGATGTTGATCAAGGTAACAAAAATGCTAGCATTTTATTCTTGTAGTGCTACTAGCTGACCCTAAGTAGAGAGTAATCTTTGAAAATGAGTCAAGCTTTGACATCAAGATAGTTTCGACATTGTACTTGTGGATTGTAGATCTCCTTGTAGCCAGACAATAGCCTTCTATAATTCTTGTGTAAATAAATTCACATCACAAACCTTTGTGTATAGAGAAAAGTATTCTCTAATACCCTTTTCACATCCTCCATTTTGGTTGCTAGTCAAACCTATTGTGTAGCAATGGTACTAGATATTGGTTCAAGTAATTTTTTTTGAAACTTCTTTTCTAACCACTTTAAAAATTTTGTATTTGAGTACAAGTCATCTTCATTTATCTTGTCAACAATATTTACCAATTTCTCAAGAATATATTTGTCTTCATTAAGGGTTGGGAGATTGAAAGCATTAAACATATATCTTTGATGTCATGAAGCACTTGCTTTTGTTTGTGCTCTCTCCTTAGCAACTCTTGATGCTTCTTCCTATGTAGAGATTCCTATAGAATTCTCATCTTCTCAATGGTGATAGTTCTTAGATCAAACTTTGGTAGTTTAGTCACCTCATAAAGACTTACATCTCCATAAGATATGTCTTCTAATCTTCTAGATGTCTCTACACTTGGCCTAGATATTGAATGGTGTGGTTTGAGTCCTCGGCCTATGAAGAACTCAAATACTAGTAGGATTCATAGAAACTAGTAAGGTAACTAGAGTCTAAATAGAAATGTGTTATTCTAATGTAGTAATCACCTTCAATTCTTTAGGCTTGTCTATCTGACTATCCTATGTCTTCTCTTTACCATTTGTTTATGGTGTAGGTGCAAGACTAATTTCCTAACCTAATCTAATTTTTGCTCCATCTTCCTCAACTATTATTAAGGCTTTCTTGTGAGAAATAAATGGTAATAGAGGTAACACAACTATTTTTGTAACAACACCTTGTTTTTTAGTGCTTGCACTATGTTCTTTTGTAACTTTTACTTCTGGGGGCACATTAGATGTATCTATTTACTTCTACCCTACTACTAACATATCTTCCTTTTCAATTTCATCATTTATCACCAATACATGATTTGTGCATAACTGTGCTTCCTTTGTGGAATTTTTCAATATTTTCTTTAAATCATCCTCAGTCAAAGGATTCATATTCTAACTAGAATTGGTAGGAACATGTCATGTCCCCTTTTCAAATATTTAAAAATAATAATATTTGCTAACGCAAGCAGGCCCAAAAAAGGTGAAGTTTCAGCAAAAGGGGCTAATATTTGGAAACCAATGGACTAATAAATAAAAATTATTATTAAAATATTTTTTATTAACCCCTCTTGGACGTGAGTTAGGGTTATGCCCTCTTTTAAGGGATTTGGAGGCATTTTGGGCTCATTCCAGAACTTGATTTTCGCTTATTGCTTTGTTGTTTTTCAGAGGCTGCCAAACCTGTGGAGAAGGAGACCCAAGGATGGGAGTTTGCAAGTTTCTAGGAAGGCTAAGGATGGGAGTTTGAAGCCATTCCATGTGCAAGCTCATGCAGAGTTTTTCCTTGTGCTGAACAGTGCAAATTTTTGAGTTTTCCTTGTGCTGCTGTATTTTAGACTTTAAGATGTTAAAATAGAGCTGAATATATGTATTGGGACATGGTTAAACTTCTGAGATAGATTATTAGTGTTTTTGTGGTGTTTTCGAGCATTTTTGTGTTAATTTTGGGAGCCCGATGAGCATAGTTTTTGTCCTACGTTTGTAAACTATTGTGTAAATGCTATACAGATCTGGAAATGTCATTTTTTAGGCTGTTATGCTGCTGATATTTTTATAAAAATTTCCATTTTTAGATTTATTAATAATATGTGAAGTTGTGAAGTTTTTGGCACTATTTCGGACATACCCGATTTGGGGTTTATTGAGAAATTGGTGGATCTTTGTATTATTGGTTGTTTGATTTTGAAAATCTGATTAGAGGCTTGAAATATCATATAATATCAAAAAAAGGGACATTTTAGTGGTATCAGAGCTATGATCTTTCCATCCTGAGGGTTTGTAGAAGTTTGCATGCAACCAAGTGAAAGAGAAAAGAGATATTTGCAGCGAGAAAAGAATAAAAAAAATTTGATCAAACCTCTAGTTAAAAGTGAAAGTAAAAAATCCAAGGAAGGAAAAGCATGGCTGATCGAGATGAGATGGCAAAAATTTTTTTTCAAGACATCCAAAATACTTAGAAGCAAACAGTGGATAGTTTGGTAGAAACTAGAGAGGCTTTGCGGATATTGACAGAAAAACTGCAAGGAGTTGCATCTATTAATGAGAAAGGGAGCACTTCAAAGGAGCCAAGAAATATGAAACCCACACCCTCTAAATCAACAAAAACTATTTTCCTACCTATAGATGAGCCACCAGTACCAAATCTAGTCCTTAATCCTATGGAAGAGGTTACAGGTAACTTGATTGCATTAAGAGCTACTTAAAATGGCTTAGATGATGACTTTCACAGTTCGGTTCCTTTTAGAGAATATGTGGATATGATGAACACTTTGATGCCCAAGAAAGAGAATAGGAGGGAGCATGACATAAGTGGAAGAGAGCTCAAAAATAAAATAAGCAAGTTTACAACACCTACTTTTGATGGAACAAATAAAATTTCAGCTAGAGCATGGCTACAAAAATTACAGACTTTCTTCACACTTAACCCCATGAAGGAGAGTGATGCTATTCAATTTGCAAGTCTACACTTGGAAGATGTAGCCTATGATTGGTAGTATCATGGAATGACTACTTAAGGTCATGATTAGTTAACTACATTTGATGATTTTAGTCAAAGAGTGATAGATAGATTTGACCACAAGGATGATGAAGAGTACTTTAAAGAATTGTCAAAGTTGAAGCAAACCAAATCAGTTAATGAGTATATAGAAGAGTTTCAAAAAGTGGCTGTTATGGTACCTAATATGAGTGAAAAGAGGGTTTTTTAATCTTTTTCTTGATGATTTAGAAGATTCTGTTAAGGGTTTGGTTAAGGCTTTCTCACCCTCAACCTTACAGGAAGCTATCAAAAGAAGCTTGCAACTTCAAACTTGCATGCCTATGAAACCAGTCACTAATCAAAAACCCCCAAATCTTTGGCAACATAAGGGGAATTTTTAGAAAAAGATTTTCTTAACACTACCACTAAAATATGTGATAAATGTGGCAAAAAAGAAGGTAGATGAAGAGACTAGGAGTGAATTACGAAGGAAAAAGCTTTGTTTTACTTGTAGAGAACCATGGGTTCCAAGACATAGATGTTTGGGGAAAGGTCAAGTGCACTATATTGAAGTTGCTTCAGAATCTAATTCAAACAAGCATGAGGAATTTCATGACACTAAGGAGGAGGTAGAAGAAGAGAAAGAAAAATAAATCAGCAAGGATGGCACTTTAGCAGCATTATCAGGAGTCCCAAGATACCATCCCTTTCGAATTAGAGGGGTACTAGCAGGGCAAAGGTTGACAGTTTTTCTTGATAGTGGGGCAACTCACAATTTTATTGATGAGGGATTTGTCATGAAAAGAGGGCTTAAAGTAGAAGATTTTGAAGGATTCAATGTTACTTTAGCTAGTGGATTCACTATGCCTTGCACACGAGTGGTGAAACAACTCAATATGAGCTTAGGATATTATGAGTTATGTGACGACTTCTATGTTGTTGGCATTGGGGAGATAGATCTTGTATTCGGTGTTCAATGGTTACACTCTATTGGAGGCTATTACATGAACCATCAAACTATGGAGTTTAAATTTCATTCCAATGGGAAAGAAGTCTTATTGAGAGGCTTATCAAATGGAGCACCTAAGGTAGTCTCTGCAAAGAGGATGGAGAGGACTTTTCAAAGAGGACAAGTAGCATGGGCAGCAGGACTCATAATCCATCCAACAAGCTCTCCAAAGAATCAAGGTAATTTCCATTTTGAAATTCAAAATATTCTTGATAAGCATAGTATAGTTTTCAATGACTTGCCTCTAGGATTACCACCAGGTAGAGGTTTTGAGAATGCTATAGAGTTAGAATAGGGTGCCAAACTAGTTATAACAACCCCATACTGCCATCCAAGAGGTTATAAGGAAGAAATTGAAAAAACTATTAAGGAACTCCTGGACATGGGATTCATAAGGCCTAGCTCCAGTCCATTTGCATCATCTATGGTACTTGTCAAGAAAAAGGATGGTACAATGAGAATGTGTATAGACTACAAGGCTCTAAACAAGAAGACCATAAAAAATAGGTATCCCATACCATGCATAGATGAACTCATTGATGAGTTACATGGTGCTGTATACTTCTCAAAAATTGACTTAAGATCAGGGTACCATCAAATTCGAATGAGGGGTGAAGATGTGGAAAAGACTATTTTTAGATGTCACTATGGGCACTTTGAATTTCTTGTTATGCCATTTGGCCTCACTAATGCACCTACAACATTCCAATTTTGTATGAATAAGGTATTCAGCCAGCATCTTCAAAATTTTGTTTTGGTATTTTTTGATGATATCTTGATTTACAGTAAAACATGGGAAGAGCATCTAAAGCACATAGACACTATTTTGGGAATCTTGGAGCAGCAATCTTTCTGTGCTAAGCTATCTAAATGTGAGTTTGGTTTGATAGAGATCCTATATTTGGGACATATTATAAGTTCTAAAGGAGTACAAGTTGATCAACAAAAAATTTAGGCAATTTTGGATTGGCCTCCACCCACTAATCTTACACAGTTGAGAGGTTTCTTTGGTTTGTGTAGCTACTATAGGAGATTTTTGAAGGTATTTTCTCAGCTTGCTGCCCCCTTGACTGATTTGACAAAGAAAGGAGCTTTTTTTTGGATAGAAGAGGCACAAAAAAAATTTGATAAGCTTAAGAACGTAATGAGTTCATGCCCTATGCTTGCAATTCCAAATTTCTCTTTACCTTTTGTTGTTGAATGTGATGATTTTGGAGAAGGTATAGGGGCTGTCCTAACTCAAAGGGGACATCCAATAGCATTTGAGAGTAGAAAACTAAATCAATCAGAGAAAGGTTACTCCATCTATGATAAGGAAATGTTGGCAACCATGCATGCACTTCATAAGTTTAGACAATATTTGGTATGTGGGAGATTCATTGTAAAGGAGGACCAAAATAGCCTCAAGTTCTTCTTGAACCAAATGGATTTGAATGATCGTCAACAAAAATGGGTAAGAAAATTGCAAGCTTATAATTTTGATATTGAATACATGAAAGGAAAGAATAATGTGGTTGTTGATGCTCTCTCAAGAAAGCCCACTCTGTGTTCCTTAACATCTATCTCTGCTGATTGGAAAGTCTCCATAATTTTAGAGTATGCTAAAGATTCCCTTGCCACAAAGATTTTGGATAAGTTAGTGGATGATAACAGGTACAAGGTTTTTGATGAATTGATTTATTATAAGAATAGGATCTTCTTAGTGCTAGGATAAAAAACTAAGGAGAGGATATTGAGGGCCTTTCATGACACACCTTTGGCGGGTCACCAGGGACACTTCAAGACATATAGGAAAATTTGAGAGTGGTTTTCATGGAAGGGTATGAAGGAGGATGTCCTCAAACACATTAAGGAATGTATGGTATGCCAACAAAGCAAGAGTGAGCAAAATTTTCCTGCAGGGTTATTGCAGCCACTTCCTATTCCTAAACAAAAATGGGAAAGTATTTCCATGGACTTCATCACTGAGTTGCCCAAGGTTCAAGGTAAGGATTGCATATATGTGGTGGTAGATAGACTAACTAAGTATGCACATTTCTTTCCTATCACATTTGATTTCAAGGCATCACAAGTGGCCGAATTGTTCTTCAAGGAGATTTTTAGATTACTTGGCTTACCTAGAAACATTGCCAGTGATTAGGACAGTAGATTCCTTAGATCTTTTTGGAAGGAGCTCTTTCATTTTGTAGGAACTAAACTCACTCCTAGTACTAGCTATCACCCTCAAATAGATGGACAAACAGAGATAGTTAATAAATGGATAGAGGGATATTTGAGGAACTATGTTTCAAATCAACAACATGCTTGGGTGAAATGGTCGCACCTAGGGGAGTATTGTTACAATACATCTCATCACATGTCTATTGGTATGCCTCATTTTCATGCTATTTATGGTTATGATGCCCTTTCCTTTGTTTATTTAGTACTTTTAGATAGTAGAGTACCTACAGCAAGTGATTTCATCAAGAAAAGCCAAGACATAATAAGGTCCCTCAAGGATAATCTACAACATGCACAGAACCAACAAAATTTGTATGCTGATAGGAAAAGGACTGAAAGATCTTTTGAGGTGGGAGATTTGGTATTTTTTAGGTTACAACCATATAAGCAAAGCACCTTGAAGAGGAGTGGGGCAGAGAAACTCAAGCCAAGGTTCTATGGGCCTTATAAGATCACCAAGAAGGTAGGAGAGGTAGCTTATGAATTGGAGCTCCCACAAAATAGAAAAATACATAATGTTTTCCATGTATCTTACCTGAAGAAGGTTCTAGGCTAGTAGATCATAGTATCTATAAAATTACCACCTCTTGATGATGAAGGGAAATTAGTTTTGATACCATAAGAGATTTTGGATACAAGAGAGAAAAGATTGAGAAACAGGAGCATCATAGAGCATTTGGTCAAATGGAAAGGATTACCCCTGGAGGATGCAACTTGGGAAGGAGCACATATTCTTGAACATTCCAATATTCATTGCTTGAGGACAAGAAATATTTGGGAGGGGAGGACTTTTCATGTCCCCTTTTCAAATATTTAAAAATAATAATCTTTGCTACTGCAAGCAGGCCCAAAAAAGGTGAAGTTTTGGCAAAACGGGCTAATCTTTGGAAACCAATGGACTAATAAATAAAAATTATTATGAAAATATGTATTATTAACCCCTCTTGGATGTAAGTTAGGGTTATGCCCTCTTTTAAGGGATTTGGAGGCATTTTGGGCTCATTCCAGAACTTGATTTTCGCTTATTGCTTTGTTGTTCTTCAGAGGCTGCCAAACCTATGGAGAAGGAGACCCAAGGACATGATTTTTTAGGTTTCTAGGAAGGCTAAGGATAGGATTTTGAAGTCATTCCATGTGCAAGCTCATGAAGAGTTTTCCCTTGTGTTGAACAGTGCAAATTTGTGAGTTTTCGGGTGTGTTTTTCGAAAGAGTTTGGTGTTTTCGATTGAGTATTTCATATCAGTTTGTTTTGTTTCTTTATTTTATACTTTAAGATGTTAAAATAGAGCTGAATATATGTATTGGGACATGGTTAAACTTCTGAGATAGATTATTAGTGTTTTTGTGGTGTTTTCGAGCATTTTTGTGTTAATTTCGGGAGCCCGATGAGCATAGTTTTTGTCCTACGTTAGTAAAATATTGTGTAAATGCTATACAGATCTAGAAATTTCATTTTTTAGGCTGTTATGCTGCTGAAATTTCTATAAAAATGTCCATTTTCAGATTTATTAATAATATGTGAAGTTGTGAAGTTTTTGGCACTATTTCAGACATACCCGATTTGGGGTTTATTGAGAAATTGGTGGATCTTTGTATTATTGGTTGTTTGATTTTGAAAATCTGATTAGAGGCTTGAAATATAATATAAAATCAGAAAAAGGGACATTTTAGAACATCCTTGATTTGTATTGCATCTTTCTTACTCACTTGGTCTACATTTAGAGGGCTGGCACTCAACATTTGTACTTTAGGTACACTTTAATCATCTTTTTTCTCCTCCTCATCTATGGCCTCTTCTTCTACTATTTCCTTAGTTCCCTCTAGATAACCATCCTTGACTGACCCATGTTTTGTAGTCTCTATTGCTTGTTATGTTGTCTCTTTCTCACCTTGCTTGGTGTCTTGCAATGCTTTCTCACCTTTCTCTATTATAGAAGGAATGGGTAACTTGTAAATAAATCTCCATATTACTTTACTCTTAGTTACCATGTCCTCTATATTATTCTTCAATATAATGAATGCTCTGTATTTTGGAGTAAGTTTACCTTTATGCAAAAACATAGCCTCATCTATCATTTTCTTTGGCAATGCAAGCATGACTTAGGCTAAAGTGGTTTCCCCAATATATCTTTCTATTTGTGGGTTGTATTTCCATTTATGCTCAACTTGGTCATAAAGAATATTAGGTAATAATTAAGCTGGAAATATCTATAGGAGTTTATTTTAATGTAGCCATCATCACATATATAGCTTCCTCTATAGTATTTTGTTCAACATTTCCTCTCTAATCAAAATCTATGTGTGCAAAACTAGATAGGTTTGTATCTAATTTTATATTGTCACACAAGTTATCTAAATCAAAGGAGTGACTATGGCTTACAACTTGGAATAGACTCATGTCATCAGATTTTGTCATCTCCTCATCTGACATGCCTCAAGCTACATATTTTCTCCTCTCATATGTCTTCTTTACTAGTTCACTTGGCTTTGCTAAAGAAATAGTCCTTTTACCTTTAGGTTTCTTACCAATCTTAACTTTCTTAGTAGCTTTCCTTGTGCTAGCCCTAGTAATAGGAGCTGATGGCTTCTATTGTGATAGTTTCACAACCTTCTTCTTTGTTTTCTTCACTATAGGCTTGGGTGCTTCCTCAACTTCTTCTCCCTTAGCACCTTCTTCATGAGATCCCTCATCTTCTCCTTGTCCTTGAGTAACTGCCAAAGGGTCTTGGACTTGTTCTTCCTCTTCATCTTTTTCATCTCTCCCTTCACCAAATATCTCCTTTAGCTTCTTCACAAGTTTATTCTCCTTTCTTGCCACTAAATTTTTCTTCAGGTCAATTGTAATTCTAGACTTGGCTTCCTCATAGTTCTCAAATGAGGTAGCAACTTTATTTATTTTCTCTTCTAGTAAAGTTTTAATATTTTTGGTTGCCTCATCAATATTTATCTCATATGGCAAGGGCTTAAGCCATCTAACCCTAGGTAGGACTACCTATACATATGTATAATTAGTATCAACTAGAAAGAAAACATCATCATAATGTTTCTTAACTAGTGACACTGGAAACCTCAATCTCTACTTCATAGACTTCTTAAAGTCTTCAAATTAACTTGTCATTACTAACTCAAAGTTATCTCCAAGTTGTTCTACGAATTCTCTAATATGAATTTTAATAAACATGTTGGTCTTCAAAGAAAATTTACCGAATGAAGGAAATGTGTTCTACACATAAAATAATATAGAAACTAATAAAGAGCCAAATTTGTAAGATGCACTCTTAGTTTTCCTTATAGCTTGCAAGTTTTTAGATAGTTACTAAAGTTACAACTCGGCAAGCTCATAGGTCTGGTACCTCTTTACTATTTTATATCCCAAATCTACAACTATGTAGGACACACTATTCAATCTAGTAGATTGAAAGAACTTGTGAGCTATCACTCTCACAAAAAAATAAATTAGGGGGTATAAGGTAGAATCTATAGGCATTCCCCTATTATTCCATACTGCACCTATTTTCTTCTTAGTTGCCTCTTTTGAAACACTTCACATGCTCTTGGGTTGGTCAAGGGTAGGTTACCTTGACACTCAACTAATGATCAGTTTTGTGATCTTAGTGAGTCCATTTTCAAGCCAAATGAAATTTTCATGTATTCTACTAGCACAATCTTGATCCATTCAATCTCGAATACATTTGGAAAATCTAGGGCATAGGTCAATTCTTTCCTTTCTACAATTTTATTCTCTTCCCTTAAAACTTCATTACCAAAATGTTGACTATATAATTCCCTAATATCCATGTCCCTATACTTCCAAATTTTCATGTATAATAACACCTAACATCTTGTATCATTAAGACTTTTGGTGGTATCATTGATAGTGCACCAAATGTGTCTCCTTTATATGTAATTTCAAGTATTGCCTAGAAAGGTGGTTTTCTAACCTCATTACAAATTAGTTTCGCATTCAACACTTCCTTTCCTACTTTCCTAACACTTACACAAGAGCTTGCTGCCATATTTGATACCTAGGGTTTATGAAAACTCAATCAACAAAACTTAGCACGAGTAAAAGCCCTTTCTAATCTAATGAATATGTCAAGTTGTAGTTGAATTTAGTTCATAAAAGCATCTCCTATTGAAATTTTTCTTCATGCTCTTTGTACTCTCTTCAATCTTAAATGAATGCAAATGAAGCAAGAAATGAATATATAACCCTTAAAATTCTAGACTATATGATTAATTCTTAGACAAATGTAAGCTAGGTCAATATAGGGTTTCCAACTCAGTCAGCTCAAATATGACTTCTACTTTGCTTAGTTCACATAGCATGCTCAACCAATACTACCATACCTTCATAGCTTGGCATCAATGAAAATTCCATTCATGCTTGGATGTAACTATGAAATCTTTCATGCTTGAAAACAACATGAAAACTAATAAAACTAAAGATTTCTTCTAGATTTTAACTATTCCATTGCATCATAATTCATGCATATATAATCTTTTCAAAACTTAGATTCTTGAAACTAATGTAAAATATATCATTGAGATATCAGTCCCACTCATACCTTTTGATTTCCTAGTAGGGGGCGATGTGATCACCTAATTCATTAGATGAAGTTATCTCTTCTAAACTTGATGTGTTGTAATCATCCTTTTTCTTCTATGTCTTGTTCATCTACACTTTGACTTTCTCAACATCAACCTTCTCTTTTCCTTTATTGAATTCAATTCTTGGTGCATTTGACCTTGCTAGATAGTTTTTCTAATATAACTAGTATTCAAACAATTAAAGCATGTAGTTTGATTTAACCATCTACTATAGTTATCTCTAAAATGGGTTCTAATGCAATTCTTAGGAACATATCCATACTCTTGACAATAGTGAGAATTGTACCTTGTATTGTAATCCCAATTGTAGGATTTTCCATTGTGTTGTACATTTTTATGCTTGTTTTTTGTCCACTTGGCATTAAATTTGTATTCATATGCTTTATGTCAATACTTTTGATAATTATAGCAATATCCTTCAAATATTTGTGTGCTTAAGGTCTTGGTCCTACATTCATGTTCCTAATGTCCTTTCTTGTTGCACTTATGGTAGTAACCCTTGAATTTCTTCTTAGGGTTTTGATTTGGATTGTTGCTCCTAAAAACATTTTCTATATGACTTAATTTTCCATAATTATGACAAGTGGGTTTGTAGTTCTTACCTTTGGTGTTTCTTTTTTCAACACTTTTTGATGATTCTCCTTCCTCGGTATTGGTGTATCCTAATCTAGTAGTATTATTGTTAGATCTAGTTGATCTCATTAATTTCTCAAAGTATGTGATGGATTAACTAGGTTTTTTGAAACATTCAAGAAATTCCTTTTCTCTTCTTAATTCATTTCTTAGTTGTTCATTATGTAACTTGAAGATTATGATCTCAATGTCCTTTCCATTTAATTCATGACTAGCATTCATCACTTGATTCATTATTTCTAGTTGCATATTAGAAATCATTTGTTCCTCTAATTTCTTCTCTTCTATTTTATTGGTTAGTGTTCTTTTGTCATCTTCAATTGTGACTTTGTCTTCCTTAACTTTCTTTTTCTACTCAGTCAACTCACATAGTAATACCAATTGGAATTCTTGTTCTATCTTAAGATTTTTGATCTCTTCAGTTAGGGCACAATTATTTTCTATTAGATCTAAAATTGCTACATCAAACTCACTTGAGTTTCCATCTGCAAACAATTCAATAGTGTCTTCCTATTGGTAATGTGTTTCATTTTCCTCAATGGCTATCTCTTTCCTTCACTTTAATGAGCACTTAAAATCATCTCTTGCTTCATTAAGTTGGTGTAGGGCAAGCTATATTTCAATATTTTGATTCTCAATAGTCTTTCCCAACTTGTAGACTTCCATGTTCAAGATCTTTCCTCAAAGCTATAAAGCTTTCCTTTTCTAAGAACAAGGCTTTGATACCAATTATTTGAATTAAAAATGGGAAAGTAAACTCTAGTGGGGGGTGGGGGTGAATTAGCACTTCAAAAATTTAACCATAAAAAAATTCAACACACATCCATCTCATAATTTTCATATAAACTGAAATAGCTAGCTACACATGTTCATCCATAGCTGTATCTCATTTGTCCTTTAACTACTCTACTTTTCTCTCTCTAATTGATTCTAAAATTCATATCTCTCTCACAACCTCCTTAGTTACCATGAATGCTCTCTCTACAGTTAGCATATACCCTTCTCTTCTCATCCACACATACAAACTTAGATGAACAAAGGTTAGGCATGAATCAACTATTGTGATTCACCCATTTTTCCACTTAGAACATCACTTTATCAGATTGGTTACGTGCATTTCATAGGGATTGGTAATATACCTTTGCATATATCTTCTAGAATCACAAAACAATCCATAAGCCATCCAAAAAATGTATTACATAGGAATTTGTGCCATTACAAAAAGCTATGCCCAAATTTGTTTACTCAACACTCAAAATCTCCAATGTTTTCCATCCATTACATCTTTAATGTTGGAACTCATCTCTTGAATGAGTTAGGACCCACTCTTTTACTCAACATATGAATCAAATGGCATATATGTCTTGCTCAACACTTGAGTGACTTGGCACATACCATCTTCTTGGAACATACTGGTGCTCGATACTAATTGCATATAGTGCTCGACATACACTACTTATTCAACACATAAAAAGTTCTATTAAGTAATGAATCAAGTGGTTTATTAATGCCTTTTCAAGACCAAAATGAGATCAACACCTAATATAATGAAGGATGTATTAGAGAATGGAAACTAGAGTAAATAAATGAAAGAACAGATTGATCAGATTGAGAAGAACAAAATATGGACTCTAGTACCTGTTGGTGTTTTTCAACTATTGAACAACAAAAGCTCAATACCAAGATAATAATACTCACAAATCTAGGGAATAGCTACTTCCCATTAACAATTATGTATGCATATTATTTGGATCCAACTTCAACAAAACCAAAACTAGTTTTCTACTCTTTAGGCTCTACAGACCAAGGTGGGTATACCTAGGGGATGATTCAAATGAATGTTTCTATATGAGAATCGTTTTAGTTTCATTCTAATTCGCATCTTCTATCTCTAACATATACATACATTATCCATTCCTTGACATTTTTAGATGATACACATCCCTTTTTAGTAGATCTGGTCAAAATTCTCCTTAGGTTTACAAATATTTTTGAAAATAGTAGCTATCTAAGACTCAAAAATTAGATGTAAATGAGTATTGACCCTCTTTGAAACTCTTCAAATGGTAAAATAAAATTTATTTTTATTTTAGAATTGGTGCTTGTTCATGTTCCGTCTATCTACAAATTGGATTAACTAGATTAGTGCTTTATCCATTGGGATTCAAACTCTACTTCAATTTATGGATCTAATTGATTACATCACAATCCTTATAGACATCGTTCCTATTACCTTAGAAACCCTATCAAATTCACTAGAGCATTTACTTAATTCATTGAATCAATAGCAATAATGAATTGACATAAAATCTAAATGAATTGCATTCAATTGGACAAGCTTTACTCACAAAACATTAGAATGACTAGGTAATAGCAATGAAGACAGAATTCAGCAAGAATAGATATGGGGACAATTCAAAATTATATTAATCTTCTTTGAAAGTTTTATAAAATTGTAATAAGAGTCAGAATGACTCTAAATAAGAACATTAGACCCCTATAACATCCATATATTCCCAAGTATTTGCAGAAGAAATACATTATAAGTTTTAAACTAGTAAACTGGACCGAGCCATATTCAATATAGACCAAAATTGACAATGAAATTGGACCATTATCCAACCTTGGAATCTCACTTAAATAGAGTGAGATGCAAGAAGCTTTAGGCATAGAGAACTGACAATTGTCCTTTTACAAAAGATATTTACATTTTGCAAATAATCACAAAAGGACAAAAACTTTGTGTAACAAAAATTTTTTTACATCAAAATATTCTTTTTAGTCAAGCTACTTTTCTATTATACATCAAAATTTGTGAAATCCATAGTTTCCATGTTATTTTGATTCTTTGGAGTATGTGGCTATTAGGCTTGAGAGTGATGTGTCTTGTTCTATTATAACCTACAAGCTCACCTCAACTCGGGGGTTCTCATTGTCTTCATCATGGACTATTAAAGTACCAATTACCTCTGAATCTTCCTCTCCCCATTCATTTATTGCCATCTATTCTATAGACATAAATTTATCTTTCCACTCATTGAAAGTAGTGTCATTAGGCAAATCAAATTTTAGGATTTCTCTGTGCACTTTTATTACAAAATTTCCAGCTACTTCTATTTCAATGAGGTCCTTCCTACTAACAATATAAAATAATTGTACTTTGACCAGCTCTTCATTGGTCATTGCCCACAGCAGATGCCCCTTTTCATTTACAACATTTTCCATTCTTTGGCATAGTATTTCATCTAATTCATTTTTCCATTCTTCCTTTTATTTTATCAACCTTTTTAAGAGCACTAGGAAAGAGATCAAACTTTTCAGCTATGTACTTGGAGAGGAAAATTTTTATTCTCTTCTTGATAGAAATCTATTTATTATCAAAATCCTCTAGCCTATTAAGTAGATCAAAAATCTTTTCTATTTGATGGCATGGTAATTAGATGACAAATATGCACATAATAGTAATGTCATTATTTCTTTCACTCCACTTATCTATAATGAGTCTCAATTTATCTTCATCTCCTTTTATTTCATCCCATATAGCTACAATTCTTGCCAACTAATCATAAAATTTTGGCCACTCAATTCTATCTACCAAGTACATAATAGCTTGCCTTAGTTTTTCTTCATATTGATTATTCAATTCTATATGCACCTCCCATATTTTTTCTCTTTCCTCTTCAAATTCCTTTGCAGTACAAAACTTAGGCCTCTATGGGGTGTCTAGTATTTAAACAATAGGAGTTGACTTAAATGGCTCAACTGATGTTTGTGGATACATAACTCTTGGTTTGCTAGATTCTCCCATCTTTCTCTTCCCAGGTTGCTTATCCATTTGACATATTTGATTTTCTAGTAATTGTATCTATTTCCCCCTTTCCTCATATGCCTTCAATACTTCTTCAAATTTGGCATTGAGTTCTAAGAACCTATCTTGTCTTTTCTAGACATTTTATCCCCAAACTCTATTATTTCTTTAGCCATTCTACTAATTTATTGACTAATCACTTTATCAACCCTTTATATTGTGAGAGTACAAGTATGTTTTACACTAGAAATTTCTTGTATTCTAGTCTTGTCTCTTTTTTCAATTGACCAAATTGCTAGAGCTTGATGATTATTACTAAATATAATTCCCCTATGTGCTTGTGATATTTCTTCCTCTATCTTACACAACACATTTTTCTCCTTTCTAGTTGAATAAAAAAGCATAGCATTAGCTATGTCCCACTCAAGAAAAATTAGAACTCCTGACTTACTAACTAATTTCCTCCTAGCTTTAGGTGTTAATTGGGAAATATTACTAAAAAATTTAGACTTTACCTCTTCCTCAATATCAGAATCTGGTTTGTTGGGTTGTTCTGCCTTTAGTTTCTTACATAGTTTTTGAAAATTTACTCCTCTTTCCATGTCTGTAGAAGTAACAATTACATCCCCTTCCCCACTCAATTTTCTTAGTTTCTCTCTTAAAGATGCTTCATCTTCCATTTTTATTGAGGTTTGGCTTGGGGGATACTCTTCTACACAACAAGAGGATCCTTGTTCTAGTTTCTATCTTTTTGGAGCACTAGTTGTAGGTGGCCTCTCTGACCTTGGCCTTCTATGAGGGGGAATGTATTGTATATTCTAAACTACAATGTATCCTACCCTCTTTTGGAATGTGTACTACCCTATAGAAACTGTCATCCTACTATTTATTCTTCTCTCCACCTTTGTTGCTCTATCAAGATAGGCTTTAACATATGTAGCCTTCTTCTCATTAATAGTTTGCATCATTGTATAAAATTATTCATTAATACATGCATTTTGGCACCCAATATTTTTTTTCTTTTAAAGGATTATAATCATGGTCAAAAGCATTAATGAATTCTAGAACTTTACTAAATACTATCAATTTTTCTTTCCTAACTCCCTATTCCTATAGGGAGAAGATATTCCTAATAATATCTTCAGGGAAATATACTTAATGTGTAATACTTTTGGCTTTTGTTCTCTCTATCAATAGATCATAGAATCCCTCTAGATAAATATACCTTGCATGGGATTCTGTCATATTGTATTTATTCAAAAATAAATCGAAGTGTCTCCATCCCTTCCTTACAAAAACAAAATCATGTGCCAAAGTGACAACCAAAAAGAAAGTACCTTTATTTTTACTAATCATGTCTCTTTCTTCAATAGTTCTAATCTACCAAAGAAATTCTACTCTTCCTATCTTCAAAGGCACATGTTAAGATAGAACATGAGGTTTTCCAAAAAAAACTACACACTGTAATCATTGTAGAAACATTATATGGGATTATATCCCCTCAGTTTTGACTAACCAAGAGTCCTTTTGTGTGGTCTTTGGGTCTAATAAACTCTAATTATGGCTATGGGATTCTAGGGGTATCCCCTTTCAAAAGAAATATGAGCCTAGATGCAAAATATCTGTCAAATCTTAGATGACTGGCATTCTTGGCCTCCCAAGTCATATCAACACTCCATAATTCAATTGGTTAAATTTCACCATTCTTTGTTAATTCTAGCTCCATTTCTTTAAAGAAAAAGGTAACTCTCTTAAAAAGACATATGTGCATGAGTAGGTAGTGCCAAAAAAATGGTTTGTTTACCTTTCCTTGTGATATTCCCACCAAACCATTCTAAATTTCTTTTGCAAGGAAAGTGGTAAAATCCAAAATACTACTCATTCCAAATTGTAATGTTTGGGCCATATTAAGAACAATAGAGCCCTATATGTATTCTACTTCATCTATCCCAAATATTTGGTAGAGGGTGAAGTACAAAGCTTGAGCCCTACGATTGAAGTATTTCCTCATTAGTGGCTTTGGGGTATTGTGGGTGACCAAGGGTAGTGTACCAATGCTGGCAAAATGTTGTTGCAAAGGCCCTATTCTTAGATACACTCTCTATGTATCATACCTTTCTTGAACCTCCCTAATCAATTTAGGAGAAACCCTAAAGAGATTGTCACCGGCATAATTCTTTAGAAACCTAGTAATATGATCATACTTTTTAGCTAAGTCAACTAGTAGATCACTATCAAAGAAAACTCTAGGGACTACTAATTTTCCAATATCAAATTCCTAGACATTGTTCATAGGGGTATTTAGGTTTCTCTTAGAAATCCACTTTTTTAATAATTTTAATCCTCCCACAGAAATCTATGCATCTCTCAAGTAATTGGCTTTGTCAAAGAATCCCTCAGCTACAACCAACCTAGGGTTCTTTGGAACAAAATCCTTGCCTACTATTATTTCATGTATAGATGGGGGAAAGTGTTCAAGAAAATCATCATGGATAGATCTCTTGAGATAGTCAGTATGACTAGAGAATACCCTTTATGGAGGCATCTTTTGAAAAATTTAATTTCACACAATACTAATTTCTTGATTTTTAAAAGGTTGTAGATCATTTAGCTACTAAATTGTCCCTCCTTTTCTATAAAATTTCACTGCAATTCATTGAAATCCTAGTAAAATTAGGTGCCCTAGCTCTGAAAAACCCTTGTGCTTTGATAACCTTTTGCGATTGTATGATTCAATAATGGAGAATTCATGAATTATACCAATGTATTAAAATAACACAAATGAGCTCTAAGTTATATTAACTACTTTAGCCATTACCTTCATGTTGTGATCAAGTTTGAATTTTAAGTGTCAATCTCACAACATTAGATGACTCTATTTCAAAAAAAAAAACTACTTTATGACTTTAAAAATCCAACCACATGTCAAACAAGTTCTTCCCCACATTACTTAAAGTTCTTGCATCTTGATAATGTGGGCAAGCATCGACTGTCAATCTCCCTTTAGATCTAGGGTTATGAAAATTCAAAAATCTTTGCCATAAAATCTTTAAAGGTTAATTCCAATTGGCATCATAACTCAACACCTTTTTCCAGCCTAGAACAAGTTGGTGCATCTTTGTTATAGTTGGCCCTACCTTGCCATGTGTTAGATTGGTGGTTCCCCACATTACTTAAAGATCTTGCAACTTCAAAATGTGGGCAAGCACTAATCATTGATCTTTCTTTAGATCTATGATCACACAAGTTTGTATTTCCATAGCATCCAGTTAGCTTCTTAGACCAATAGAAAATCTCCTCTCAAAATGATACATTATGACAAGTGCCACAAAAAAAACTTCCTTATTACATTCTAAAAAGATGGGTCCATAACATCTTCATTTTCTACATGTCATGAAGGTGCTTCCCCACTATTTCCACTTGTTAATCATCTTCACAATATGGGTAAGTGCCAACCATTGATCTTTGAAAGATTAATGGGAAAACAATCTGAACCCTTTGATAGCATGAAACATTAGTAATAACATTAGCATGGAAAGATTTTGTTAAGGTGCTTCCCCACTTTATGTAAAACTTGAGCAATTTCATCAAGTGAGAAAGTGTTGTCCATTAATTGACCCAAGATAAATAGTAGAGAAAAAAGATATCATGGGGGACCACATCAAAAAAAATAGCCAATGAAATTATAACACCTATAGTACAAAAATGGAATAACTGTTAGCATCAAGGATCCATTTCATAAAATGTAGCACTGGAATCACCGTGGACACATGTCCACAAGGTGCTTCCCTGCATTGGTTAAAGTTCTTACATCTTGGTAATGTGTGTAAGTGCCAACCATGGATCTTCCTTTAGGCCTATGGTGGGTAAGAAACATAGTTAAGATCTACTTGTGGTACTTCACTTGTCATCACCTTGGATAGGAGTCAACACAACACTTGCCTACATCACTTAAGCTTTGATCAACTTTATATTGTGGTAACGCATTGATCATTGATATAGCAAAGATCAATGGTATAGTAGAACTATGAAAAGAATGGCCCACTTGGAAATGAATGACCAATGATAACACAGGTGAGTGGAAGATGTTAGAACACTGTGGCTTGAATAGGGTCATGCATTAGCAAAGGCTACATGTACCAATAGTGCTTCCCTGCTTTATTCAAAAAATGTGTAACTCCATAATGTGGGTAAGTGCTATTTTTTGATCTCCCTTTAGATCAAAAGATGACAAAAATCACCCAATTAAGCTCAAAATATTTCACACTAATGCATAAGAAACATGACCATGGTTAGGGAAGACTTAGAAAATAAGAGTTTTAAATACAAAAAATAAAAAATTAGGGTAAAATTTATTCCCATGCTATTTTGAAAATGCTAACCTTGTTTAAAACTAGGGAAAAAAATGAGGGTCTTAACTTATCATTTAAAAAATTCAACTAGGGTTTTGATTAAGGATCATCAAATCAACAAAAAAACCCTAGTTTTTTAATGGGGCAATCATAAGGCACATACAAAAGACTATGCCAATAGTGGCTCTATCTAGGGACATTGAATATACTAGATTCAAAATGAGGGCTCAAAATTTCTAGGAGAAGTAGACAACACACCAGAGTATCCTTAAAACTTGATAACTCTGAGAGCGCAACAACAACAGGGACAAAACTATGTATAGGAAACTATACAAAGATCAAAGAATATACAAATGTACAAAAAACCTAAAACTAATGTTCATGGATAAGACAAGTATTTCAGCAAAAATACCTCTTCAAGAACTGCCCATGAACTGGTAGCTCAAGAATATTTCCTGATAAATCCTTCAGCAAATAAGAATCTTTTCCCCATGAAGCTTCAATTAGATAAGGACCCAACCATATAGTGTCAAATTTTCCATGTTTACCTTTTTCTTCAATTCTTACATTCCACATGAGGACCAAATCTTTAGATTCAAACTTCTTACTCATTGTTCTTTTGTCATATAATTTCTTGACTTATAGTTGCAACTTTTGGTTCCTAAGAGATGTTTCTCTCCTAGTTTCTACTAGTCCTACAAGCTCATCCAACCTTTCTTGCATATCATCAGTAATATCTTCATCATACAAATGGATATAATTATAAAGTCCTACTAGGTTATTTTGAGGCATCCTTGCTTGAATTCCATACACAATATCAAAGGGTGCTACACCAATGGCTTTCTTCACAATCACCCTATTAGCCCATATTGATAATTTTAGTTTAGAATCCCAACCTTTTTTATTATCATCTAATGTCCTTTTTATTATCTCTAGTAAGCTCTTATTTGTGAATTTAGCCAATCCATTTCCTTATAGTTGGTAAGGTGAAGATGCTAATCTTGTTATCTATCACAATTTTATGTGGACAACCAGATCTTGAAATGATGTTATTGAGAAGAAAATTGTTTACAACCTTACAAGTTGCATTTCTTGTTGGAATCACCTCTACTCACTTTGTGAAATAATTAGTGGCAACCAAAATCCAAGAATAACCAGTGCTAGACTTAGGAAAATTTTCACCTATAAAATCCATTCCCCATTGCTGAAATGGTGCTTGAAATTCAACTAGCTTTAATGGAGTATTCCCTAAAATTTTTAATTTACTTGCAAACCTTTGATAGGCATCAAGCTTTCTAACCATTACCTAATCATCTTTAAAAAGGGATGCCCACCAAAATCTAGCTCTGATTACCTTGTGTGTAGTGGTCTTGGCCATATAATGTCCTCAAAAAACTCTAGTATGCATCTCATTCAATATTTCTCCTGATCTTTCCTGATCAACACATTTTAGTAGCACTCCCTCAAAGTTCCTCCACCATAGATCATTTTGGACAATAATATAGCTGATGGCTTAGAGCTTGATACTTTTTTTTTCATTTTCATTCAAATGGGGAGGGCCTTCCATATGTTGTAGATAATGAATGACATTGGTGTACCATTCACAATGATCCATATCACATAAGTCTAAGTTCAAGTCATCTATCATTGTATTAATCTGATTAGCATCTAAGGTAGTTTAAGCCATAAGCTTATCTAATCCTTGATCTCTTACCAATTTTGTAATTTAAATTTCAATGTTGAACTCTTGGATCCTGTTGATCCACCTGCATCTCCTACCTAAGACCTCTTGCTAAGAAAATATGTCCTTGATAGCTACACTAGGTACAAATACAATGACAGTGGCTCCTACCAAATAACACCTAAAAGCCTTAACAACCTTGTTGAAAGCATAACCTTGCTTCTCATTTATCTCATACTTTAGTTCAATAGGTTGCAATGATTTACTAAAGAAAGCAATTGGTTGTTCATACCCTTCCTCATTCCTCTATAACAAAACTACAGCTATAGCATTGAACGATGCAAAAGAAAATATGTGCATAGGTTTTTTGTAGTTAAAAGTCCTAAAGATTGGAGCATTTTTTATGGTAGTCTTAATGTCCTGAAATTCTTGTGAAGGTTTACCATCCCAATTAATAATAGCTCATTTCTTAAGCATTTTTGAAATAGGCCTACTAATCTTAGTAAAATTTGTAACAAATTTCCTTAGGAATTTTTCTTGCCGAAAGAAATATTGTGTGCCTTTTACAATTTTTGGCCGAAGTACCTTATCAATAGTTGCCACTCTTTCAGGATCTATTTTCACTCCATCCTTTGATACTATATGTCCCAATATTTTTCTTTCAGTTACCTGAAATGTACACTTCTTAGGGTTTAATGACACTCCATATTCCAAGGCTTTGATAAAAATCTTCTCCAAATGTCCATAATGGTCTTCAGCCCTTTTGGAATAAGTTGTAATGTCATCTTGGCATATAACCATAAACTTATTGATGTACTCATTGAAGGCTACATCCATAGCCCTTTGCAAAGTGGAACTAGCATTAATCAATCCAAATGGCATTCTCACATATACATAAGTTCCCCATGGGGTTGTAAATGTTGTCTTAAACTACTCTTCTTCTTTCACTATTACCTGGTTATACCTTGAGAACCCATCCATCATGGACATAAGTTCAAAACTAGTTACCTTCTGCAACATAGCCTCCATGTTTGGCAACCTATAATTATCTTTTAAAGAAGCAATTTTAGATTTCTAAAATCCACACACATTCTGATGTCTCCATTCTTTTTCCTGATAGGTACTAGATTTGAGACCCAAGTGGAACGTCTAATAGGTTTAATTATCCTTCCATCCCTTAGTTTCATCAATTCCTCTTGCATTTTGGGGTCTAGAGTGGGATTGCCTAGTCTCTGCTTCTATCTGAAAGGTTTTATATTGTCCTTTAATGGTATAACATGTTGAAATAGATCTTCTCTATACGCCTTTAGGTCAATATCATATGACCATGCAAAAAAATGTTTATACTTTTACAGTAGGTCAATCAAAGGCCTTTTGATTTTAGCTGATAAATTCTAACCAATATAAACTTTATTGGGGGCATCATTAATTCCAAGGTTTATTTCTTCTAGCTCTTGAGGTTTATAATCTATAGCCCCAAGTCTTACCCTATCTTGGTTGTCAAACTTGTTCTCCAAAATAACTAGACCCTTAGGTATTTTATTAGTCTTTAATTGTATGACCTCTTGAGCAAAAATTGTTTCCTTACAATCTATAGTTTCAACCAAATCACTAGAATCCAATTCTTCACCATGGTATTTATCTTCATTCAACAAGAAATTTACAATGTCTTTGTTATGTTTAGATACTTTCTAACATTCAATATTATCAAGTATTGAGGGTCTATTCTGGACCTCAATCTATGAAATTCCTACAAATGATACATCTTGTGGTTTGATTGCTACATTTTCTAATAGGTCAGCCATCTTATTCTGATTTTTGTCTCTCCATGAAATACCAAATGCATCAAAGAATTCTATTTGATCCCAAATACTATTTCAATTGTTTATTTTTAGAGGCATATGTTTCCCTTATCTGTAAGATAACCAATTCATAATCTCCTATAGCATGCAACATTTGAATTCCATGGTGGGTAGCAACTTTCAATCCTAATAGAAAAGCTTTATATATAGCTATATTATTGGCACATGAAAAATTTAGGGTGGAGTATCTAAAGGTATTCCTTTTACGGGAAAAAAAAACAATCCCTACCCCCGAACTTTCCTTAGAGCCAACCCCATCAAAATACATGGTCCATAATACTGGTGAGTCTATACAACACTCAATTTCATGCTCAATCACAACATGCAACTTCTCAACTTCTTGAATAATTAACTTAGCCCTAAATGCATTCACATTTGTGTCTAAGAAACAAGTAGAATCTTTGTTAATTTCTTCCCCCATAATATGACTAACCCTTGGCTCTTTGTCTACTTTAATAGCCTTATCTCCTATGTGAAAAGTTTCATAGGTTAAGTCACATTGTAGGCTACCTCCCATAGCAACACTCCATTTTCTAGAGAGCAACATTTTATAATGTGGAGGAATATCAACTACAAGGATTGACATAGTAAATTCTACATCAGGGTATGTAGTCAGCTTAAATGGTAAGGCATTGATAATACCTATAATTGGGACTTCTTTAGCATCCATACCTCTACATCTGCCTTGCTTAATGTCTAATTTCAACCCTAGGGATTCCATTACTTTGAAGGGCATAATGGTGTTAGAGGCTCCTGAATCTATCATGCAATTTTTAGTTTTTTTCCTTTTATGATCAAACTAAGAAAGAAGTGTTCAATATCTTCTATATATGCTATTGATGAATCATCCAAGAACATTTGGGGATTTTGAGATATAATACTAGTATCCTCTACTACCAATGGGGTCTGCTGAATGACATTTTGTTCTACAATATTGTCATTATTTCGTATCCCTCACAACCGTGACAAGGCTTTGCTTTTATGCTCTTCAATTCTAAATAGTTCAGACAAAGGTACTTTGACCATTATTTGGAACAACATAGATATCATATCAATAGGTTTGGATATAGTGGGTTTCACAAGAAATTCTAGAGTTGAAACCTTTTGAACAACAGGCACTATTATTTTTTTGATATTATTAGATCCTAATTTTTCTTCTTGTACAATTTCTTTTGTTGTCTCATTTGTTTGGAATTGAACCTTCTTCTTCGGTTCCCACTTCTTGGTTTTCATGTCGTTAACTTTAACTATCTCTACATTAGCCTTCTTGTCTTCATCTTTCATATTTTGTGTAATATCCTTTATGAATATACTAGAAGGCTTCCCAACATCATTATTAATTGTTCAGTTTCTCAAATTATAATTGCTATGCACTTGGGAAATCATCTCTATAGTGATCCTATCAATCTCCTCTTTAGAGGGCATTCTTAAGCTTACATGGCCAACTTCATAATATGTTACACATACCTAATCTTCATCACAACCTTCATCATCTGAGAACACTTGTTGATGATGTATTTTATATGTAACTCTCTTATTTGCAAGATCATTTTTTAGTTTCTTCCAAATCAGAATCCATACAATCATCACACATGCTAACCATATTATAGCTTATATCATCTTGGATTTTTTCTTCTTATGCCTCCTCATTTTGTGTTTTTTGACCTAAAGAAAATGATTAAGCAACTGCACAATAATCTAAAGAGTGAGGTGACTAACATATGATGTACCATGGCACATCATCATTCATATTAACAAAGCTTTTTTGCAAGCGATCTAGTGTACCCTTATCTTTTACATTTTGGACCTTGTTAGGAATTGGTTTACCATCCTTCCATTGAGTGGTATAAGGATAGTTCTACATTCTAGTTTGTCTCTTGAAATTATTTTTGTTCACTAAGGATTTCTCAACAACATTAGGCCTTTTTATATTGAAAGTAGTTGGGTTCATCTTTTTCAACAAGTCCAATAGCTAACCTAGTGTGAGTTCTTTAGGTTTCTTACTTGCAGTAGTTTTATCAACTTCCTTCTAATTATTATTCTTAGGGTTGAAAAAATTTGGGTCATCTTTCCTACCAAGCTTTCTAGATGCTTTCCTATTATTTTCAATATTTACTACAACCTTATAAGCATCTCCCAAAGTTTTAGGATCTTTATTCCTCAACTGGTAAGCCATCTTGCTATCAAAAGCATTAAAATAGGTACAAACATCCTCACTCAATCTCATAACTTGGAAAAATTTGTACATCCCCTTTTGGAATCTCACATTGAAATCAAATGTACATTCATTAGGCCTCTTCTAGATGTTATTGAAATCATTTAGCATAAACCCAACATTAGTATTATCTCCATACAATTCTTTAAACAATTTCTCCAAATCACTCCATCAACTAATGCTATCATTAGGTAATCTTCTAAACTAATCCCTTGCATCTTCAGTTAGTGAATGAATAAATAACTTCATCACCACATCCTCATGTTCAACTTCAAATTCATTTAGCATATCTATGAAAATTCTCAAGTGCTCTTCACCAGTAACAACATTATTTCTAGAGAACTTAACAACTTAATCTCTTAAACCAAAAGATATAGGGTGTGGAGAACCAGGAATACCTACAAATGACATTTTTCTATATTTTTCAATGTAGATGGGGTTCATCTAAAAACTGGCAATTTTTGAGGTGCTTCCTATATTGGCTTGGTTGAGAACAATAGTTTGAGATTGTTAGGGTTGGATGATAGGGACTTGAGTACTAATGGTGGAAAGTGAGGTAAGGGTAGATTGAGATATTCCCTAATTTGAAATTACTAGTCCACAAGTAGGTAGAGAACTTGTAGCTAGGGTAGACAAGTTTGGCCATGAAACCAATGTAAAACTTTATGAACTAGATTTTTCTCCTAGTTTTTGCAACTTGGGCTTCATTCTCAGCCTTTTCAAGTTCCTTTGCAAGATCTGCTTTCTCTTTCCTAGCCTTTTCTAGATCTAAATCTATTTTTGACATAGGAAAATTTATAGATTTACTTGCTGCTACTTGAGGCTCATTTATCTGGATTCCTATAGCTTTTCCTTTTCCTTTATCTATCTATTTGATAGTAGGTTCTACCTGGTTATTTTGGATAGGCTTGTATGGTTGAACTTGCAAAATAATAGGTTCTTGTCTTTGGCTTAGAAGCTTTTCTTGTTCCCAAACTTTGGTTCTCAAAGTATCTAAATCTCCAAAGACATTAGCATGAAGGATTGAAGTTCTTTCTTCTAACTTCTTATTTTGTTCTTTTAATGCAGCCATCCTTCTAAGTAGATTATCTCTTTCAATAATGGCATCTAGGGGGCTTTTTCTCTTTCCTTTTTTAGATGAGCATGTTTAGCTTCTTCCTCAGTAACCCATTTCTTGAGAACTCCTATCTATAATCATACTTCTTTAGGATCTATAGAAGTGGCTTCTAAATCAATAGGATCATCTAGATCTATAAGATTAGTTTCCATGTATGGGACAACTCTAGGATTAAAAGGATCTTCAAATGCACTCTTAAATCCTTGCTTATGATTCATCTTGATTATTAGATTTGGCCTAGGGGATGCATTCCTTACTAGTGACATTTTCTTCTCCTAATAGGTTCTTTCATCTGGTAATTGGGTACTAAATATTCCTCCTAAGAGTCTTGTGGTTTTTGATTTAGAGTTGAGTGAAGAAGACTCTCTCCCTACCACTGGTTGGTATTGAGAATTAACTGATACATTACCTCTTGGTTTCTAGGTGGGGTTTGGGTCTACCTTTTTCTTATTTAAGTTCTTCCTACCACCTTGAGGTAAGTCAATATACATTGGTACATCAGGATTAGCTCTTGTGTAAGCTCTTGTGTTTTTCCTTTTGTTAGCCATATTTACTATTTATCACATAAGCACTAGCTTCAAAACCTTCACTGAGTCACCACACTATTCTTAGGGAAAAGTAACAATAAACTAACTCCTAGCTTTAGAGAAAGGAAACAAGATAATATAAACCATCAGACACACAAAGGAACCAATCACAAAACCATCAAGCTACAACTCTGGCTTGATAGATAAGACACTTGAAAGGTTTTGTATACATTGGTGTACACATGTGGCATTTGGGTTTCCTTTTCCTTTTAAATTCTCAAGGTTTGTCACTAAAACAAGTCCACCATAACCACAAACAATTCTAAACATGATCTAACAACCATGTACACAACATGACCAAAGAAACTATAGTACTTCTTACACATGTGTTGAACAACTCCCTAGCAGAGTTGCCATTTTGTTAGAGTTTTTCAACTACCGAACAATAAAAGCTCAATACCAAGATAATAATACTCACAAATCTAGGGACTTCCCATTAACAATTATGTATGCATATTATTTAGATCCAACTTCAAAAAAACCAAAACTAGTTTTCTAATCTCTAGGCTCTATAGACCAAGGTGGATATACATAGGGGATGATTCAAATGAATGTTTTTATATGAGAATCCTTTTAGTTTCATTCTGATTCTCATCTTCTATCTCTGACATATACATAGATTATCCATTCCTTGACATTTTCAAATGATAAACATCCCTTATAAGCACATCTAGTCATAATTCTCCTTAGGTTTACAAATATTTTTGAAAATAGTAGCTATCTAAGACTCAAAAATTAGATGTAAATGATTACTAATCCTTTTTGAAACTCTCCAAATGGTAAAATAAAATTGATTTTGATTTTAGAATTGGTTCTTGTTCATGTTCTCTCTATCTACATATTAGATTAATTGGATCAGTGCTTTATCCATTGGGATTTAGAGTCTACTTTAATTTATGGATCTAATTGACTACATTACAACCAATACTACAATTCTTATTGGAATTCATCCTTATAGACATCCTTCCTATTACCTTAGCAACCTATCAAATTCACTAGAGAATTTACTTAATTCATTGAATCAATCTAAATGAATTGTATTCAATTGGACAAGCTTTACTCACACAACATCAGAATGACTAGGTAATAATAATGGAGACAAAATTTGGCAAGAAAATATATGGGGATAGTTCAACTTTGTATTAATCTTCTTTGAAATTTTTATAGAATTGTAATAAGACTCAAAATGACTCTATCTAAAAAAATCAGACCCCTATAACATCAATATATTCCCAAGTATGTGTAAAAGAAATACATCATAAGTTTTGCACTAGTAAACTAGACAGAGCCATATTCAATATAGACCAAAGTTGACAATGAAATCAGACCATTCTCTAGCCTTGGAGTCTCATTTAAATAGAGTGAGATGCAACAAGCTTTAGCATAGAGAATTGACAGCCATCCTTTTTTAAAATGATATTTACATTTTGCAAATAGTCACAAAAGGACTAAAACTTTGTGTAACAAAATTTTTTTTACATCAAAATATTCTTTTCATTCGGGTTACTTTTCTATTATACATCAAAATTTATGAAATCCATGACTAGTTCCCATGTTATTCTAATTCTTTGGAGTACGTGGCTATTAGGCTTGAGAGCCATGTGTCCTATTCTATTACCTTCAAGCTCACCTCAACTCGAGGGTTCTTATTGTCTTCCTCATGGACCATTAAAGTAATAGTTACCTTTGCATCTTCCTCTATCCCATCATTTTCTACCATCTATTCTATACACATAAATTTCTCTCTCTGTTTGTTGAAAGTAGTGTCATCGGGCCAATCAAAGTTTAGGATTTCCCTCTATGATTTTATAACAAAATTTCTAGCTACTTCTATTTCAACAAGGTCCTTCTTGATAACATTGCAAAATAATTTCAATTTGACTAGCTCTTAATTGGTCATTACCCATAGTAGATGCCCCTTTTCATTTACAACATTTTCCATTCTTTGGCACAATATTTCATCTAATACCTTTTTCCATTCTTCCTTTTCTTTTCTTTTATCAACCTTTTTAAGAGTACTAGGAAAAAGATCAAACTTTTCAGCTATGTACTTGGAGAGGCAAATTGTTATTCTCTTCTAAATAGAAATCTATTTACTATCAAAATCCTCCAACCTATTAAGTAGATCAAAAATATTTTCTATTTGATGGCTTGGTAACTGGATGATAGATATGCACATAATAGTAATGTCATTATTTCTTTCACTCGACTTCTATATAATGGGTCTCGATTTATCTTCATCTCCTTTTGTTTCATCCCATATAGGTACAATTCTTGCCAAGTAACCATAAAATGTTGCCCACTCAATTCTATCTACCAAGTACATAACAACTTGCCTAAGTTTTTCTTCATATTGATTATTCAATTCTATATGCATCTCCCATAATTTATCTCATTCCTCTTCAAATTCCTCTGGTATTTCAACAATAAAAGTTGACTTAAATGGGTCAACTGGTGGCCGAGGATACACAATTCTTGGTTTTTTGGATTCTCCCATCTTTCTCTTCCCAAGTTGCTTATCCATTTGAGATATCTAATTTTTATAGTATTTGTATCTATTTTCCCCTTTCCTCATATGACTTCAATACTTCTTCAAATTTTTCATTGAGGTCTAAGAACCTATCTTGTTCTTTTCTAGACACTGTATCCCCAAACTCTAGTATTTCTTTAGCCATTCTACTGATTTGTTTACTACTCACTTCATCATCCCTATATACTGTGAGTGTACCACTATGTTCTACACTAAAAATTTCTTGTATTCTAGTCTTGTCTCTTTTTACCATAGACCAAATTACCAGAGATTGATGATCATTATTAAATTTAATTCCCCTATGTGCTTGTAATATTTCTTCCTCTGTCTTATACTGCACATTTTTATCTTTTCTAATTGAATAAAAAATCATAGCATTAGCTATGTCCCACTAAGGAAAAATTAGAACTCCTGACTCCCTAACTAATTTCCTACTAGCCTTAGGTGTTAACTGGGCAAAATCACTCAAAAATTTAGACTTTTCTTCTTCCTCAATATCAGAATCTGGTTTGTGGAGTTGTTCTACCTTTACTTTCTTACATAGTTTTTCAAAATTTCCTATATTCCTTCTCCATAAAAACTAAGAAAAAGCCCTAGATTTAACAAAATTCTCATCATCAATGAATTTCTATGAGGCTTGAGCAATAATTTGGTCTATTTCCTTACCTTGATAGTTAGCAACTATGAGCTCCAGGGAGAGCATAGGAGGCTCTTGAGGTACTCCTCTTTCCATGTCTATAGAAATAACAATTACATCCCCTTCCCCACCCATTTGTCTTAGTTGATCTCTTAAAGATGATTCATCTTCTATTCTGATTGGGGTTTGGCTTGGGGAATACTCTTCTACATGAGAAGAGGATCCTTGTTCTAGTTTCTGCCTTTTGGGAGCACTAGTTGCAGGTGGGCTCTTTTGCTTTAGCCTTATGTGAGGGGGAACCTATTGTATATTTTGAACTACAATGTATCCTACCCTCTTTTTCAATGTGTATTTCCCTAGAGAAACTATCATACTACTATTTATTATTCTCTCCACCTCTATTGCTCTATTAGGAAATGCTTTAACATATGTAGCCTTCTTCTCATTCATAGTTTGCATCATTTTAGTAAAATTATTCATTAATATGTGCATTTTGGTCCCCAATATATATTTTTATTTTAAAGGATTATAATCATGGTCAGAAGCATTAATGAATTCTAAAAATTTACTAAATACTATCAATTTTTCTTTCCTAACCCCCTATTCATATAGGGAGAAGATATTCCTAATAATATCTTTAGGGAAATATACCTATTGTGTAATACTTTTGGCTTTTGTTCTCTACCTTAATAGATCATAGAATCCCTCTGGATCAATATACCTTGCATGAGATTCTACCATATTGTATTTATTCAAAAATAAATCAAGGTGTCTCCATCCCTTCCTTACAAAAACAAAATCATGTGCTAGAGTGACAATTGGGAAGAAAGTACCTTTAGTTTTACCAATCATGTCTCTTTCTTCAATAGTTCCAATCTACCAAAGAAATTCTACTATTCATATCTTCAAAGGCACATTAAAATTATACACTCTAATCACTATAGAAACATTATATGGGATTATATCCCCCAAGTTGTGACTAACCAAGAGTCCTTTTGCATGGTCTTTGGGTCCAATCAACTGTAACAGTGGTTGTGGGATTCTAGGGTTATCCCCTCTCAAAAGAAATCCAAGCCTAGATGTAAAATATCTATCAAATCTTACATAATTGGCATTCATGGCCTCCCAAGTCATATTAACACTCCATAACTAGATTCATGACTTTTCACCATCCTTTGTTAACTCTGGCTCCACTCCTTTAGAGAAAAAGGTAACTTGCTTAAAAAGACATATGTGCATGAGTAGGTAGTACTAGAAAAAAGTTTTGTTTACCTTTCCTTGTGATATTCCTACCAAACCATTATGAATTTCTTCTGTAAGGAAAGTGATAAAATTCACAATACTGCTCATTCCAAATTGTAATGTTTGAGCCATAATAAGAACAATAGAGCCCTAGATGTATTCTCCTTCATCTATCGCAAAGATTTGGTAGAGGGTGAAGTACAAATCTTGAGCCCTAGAATTGAAGTATTTCCTCATCAGTGGCTCTAGGGTATTGGGTGCGACCAAGGGTAGTGTACCAATTCTGGAAAATGCTGTTGCAGAGGCCTTATTCTTAGATACACTCTCTATGCATCATACCTTGCTTGAAGGTCATCCATGTCAATAAGCTCATGTATAGCATAGTTGGGGTTGAGGTTAAAAACCTCCCTAATGAATTCAACAGAAACCTAAAGAGGTTGTCACTAGCATAATTTTTCACAAACCTAGTAATATGATCATAATTTTTAGCTAAGTTAGCTAGTAGATCACTATCAAACAAAATCTTGAGGACTACTAATTTTCCAATATCAAATTCCTAGACATTGCTCATAGGGGTATCTAGGTTTCTATCAACAAACCACTTTTTGAATAATTCTAATCCTCCCCCAAAAATCTAGGCATCCCTCAAGTAATTAGCTTTGTCATAGAATCCCTTAGCTATGACCAACCTAAGGTTCTTTGGAATAAACTCCCTGTTTGCTATTATTTAACATAAATATGGGGGCAATTGATCAATAAAATCATCATGGATAGATCTCTTGAGATAATCAATATGATTAGAGAATTCTTTTCGTGGAGGCATCTTTTGAAAATTTTAATTTTACAAAACACTAATTTCTTGAGTTTCAAACGATTGTAGATCACTTACCTAACAAATTGTCCCAATTTTTCTATAAAATTTTACTTCAATTTACTGAAAACCTAGTACAATTATGTGCCCTAGCTCTGAAAACCCTTATGCACTGATAACCTTTTATGATTCTATGAGTCATTAATGGAAAATTCATGAATTATACCAATGTATTAAAATGACATGAATGAGCTCTTAGTTATATTAAATGCTTTAGCTATTACCTTCATGTTGTGCTCAAGTTTGATGTAATGTCCCCATTTTGGAGGTAATTTGATTTAATTAATTTAATTTATTAAGTTGTCTAAAGTAATGAATATTTTATGAGGATAACTAATTAATTATTTTAATTAAATAAATAAGTTGTATTAAGTTAATTATTTATAAAGTTATCAAATAAATAAATATTAAAATGTAACTTTATATTTAATTAATTTAATAAAGTGACTTGAATTATAAATATTTTTTAAAGTCACTTAATAAATAAAATAATGTTCTAGAAGTTTCTAGAGAAAGTGGAGAAAAAAGAATAAATAGGCATCCTGGGCTTCATTCTTGGTAGGAAGATTTGATGTTGTTGTTGTTGTTTCATCTTATGGAGCCTATGGTTTTTGTAGATTACTTCTTTGTCATAGGAAATGAAAACTTCCTATTGATAGAAATTTTGAGGATGTGAAATATCACTTGAATTATTGCAACTGGGAGGAAGATACTTTAGTCTTCTATTTGTGCTACATTGACAAAAATATTTGAGTACAATAGTTGATGTACTATTGCACTTACAACAACGAATGTATTGTTGCTTTTGATGGAGAAGTTACTTTAGCAGCTAATGTATTGTTGAGTTTGATTATGTTATTGAGCAAGGGCCAAATTTGTGGAGATTCAATTTGGAGGGTAATTGTTGATTGTGATTTATCATTTTATCATCTTTAGAAGTGATATTTTGTAAAGTTTCAATTGAATTTTTAGACCTTCATAATCTTTTGTTATGGAGGTTGATCAACCTATGTGAGTCTCATGATTTTGCTCATACCTTTCGATTGAGGAGGCCAATCATTCTGGGTATTATTGCATTCAATTCCTATCATTAAGGCAATCTTTTTAGGGGAAAATTGGAAGGTTTTTGGTGCTGCAATTAATTCTCTAAACTTTTTCTAGGAAAGAATAGGGGCAGCAGCTTGAGTATTTCAATTTGAGCTTGGAAGGTGCCTATCACATTGGATTTTTATTGTTTCTTCATCAACAATATTGGGCATCATCATTACCAGGTTCTTCTTGCATTCACTAAGTAATTTGCATTGTCATCATAGGCATTTTAATTGTTGCTATTAGTGAATACTTAAAAAATCAAATTTGGCACTATTGTCAAGCAATTGTAAGCCAAGTGTCTTGACCAATTCATAGCATCATTGTAGTAGACATTTTATTGAAAAGAAAGAGATATAAGTTGTTGGTTAACTACTATTGTAATTGAATATGTTATTGCCATTCATGATCAACTTATTAGTTTGCATGCTAATTTTTTTGTCAAAATGTCAATTGGCTATAGGTTCTATTTTTTGGCATTAACAATGTTATAATTTTGCATACCAAATGTTTGTTAAAATAGAACTTGGTTGTAAGTGCATAAATGTCATCTTAGGTTGCATCCAAAGTGTTTCTCATAATTACTAGTTGTTATAGCTGCATATTGCAAGTAGTTTCAGTCACATATATGCATTGAATATTGTCAAAAAAAGTTGTACATTAATGTTAGGTCATTGTTTAGTCAATTTAGAGTCATTTGTAAACATTCTCATTGATGCTAATTGAAGGAAAGAGTCATTAAAGAAAACTAAAATATTATATCAGTCATATGACCCTTCTATGTGAAGTGTTTGACGAAATTCTTTGAGCCTTCAATTAGCATTTTAAGGTCAGATTTGAGTAGGGTCATTATAGTGGTATTAGAGCTCTGATCTTGCCATCCTATGGGAAATGATTTCATTATTTGTATAAGATTATTATTAGAGTGATTAGTATTTCTATTTCCTAGCCATGGACAGATATCAAAGGTCAAGTTCAGGAAGTCGACACAGTAGTAGAGGGAAGAGAATAGAGTTAGAAGTTCTAGAGGAAAGTGCCAAGAAATTAAGATTGCATCAGCAATGACTTGTAGAGAAATTGTTGGATCTAGCTATAGTTGATAGGGCAGTGAGATTTTACTTCTTTTTTTAGTAGGCTAACATCAGGTTCGTCGGGGAGAAGACTTGAATTTTCTTTGTCCACTGATCATGATGCTGATACACCATTATCTAGTTCAGCACCTACTATTACCATCCATAGTGCTAATGATAGTTTTGTTGCACCAGATTTAGTGGATGTTTTTGTGCCACTGGAGGATAGTAATGTCAAGCATCACTGGGTTGAGGCTCCTAGAATAGTTACTATGGATTCTAAAAAGGTAGTTGATGTTGTAGTCATCTCTAATCATTCAGATTTTTATTTAGAGGGAATTTCATTGGGGATGTGTATGTTAGTTTTTGGTAAACAGATTGTTCTTCTTTTAATTCTTCTCTAAATTTTCCCAATTTGTTATAAAGAACAATTGTATGCAACAGTTGGAAAACTATTTCTAAGAATATCAAGTTTCCCTCTAAATTAAGGTATAGCTCCCTGTATGGAAAATCTTCAGTGAATTATGTTTCAAATCTAATCCCTACTACAAATAAGTTCTTAACCGGAGAATAGTAGAGGAAAACTGAGTTCCACCCAGGCAAGTGAAATCTCAGGTAGGATTTAGATGCAAAATGCTATGCTGTGATCTTCACACTCTTATGAACTTCTCAACAAAGAAATTATGAAAGATGCAAGTATGAAATGCAATGCAAGCTTAACCATGCAGATGAAACAACAAACAAAGACTTGTTGTGTTTGAACTATCACAATCTTATGACTCCTGATGCACAATAGAATACCACAATGATTAAGAAGAAACAGGATGGAATGCATACAAATGAAAAACTTAACGGAAATATTTCCCACAACTAGTTTCAACTCTCTGATTGATTTACCAATTCCATTAAAGTGAAATAACAAAATGAAATTTTGTTCACTTAATTACTTCAACTTAACATTTAAGGAAATATAACATACAGAAGAAGAAAGCGGACAGTAAAGAAATGGCACAAAGCTCAGTTGTCTCTGCAACAAGATTCACACCAAAAAAATTGTTGACCCTTCATTAATCATTTAGCCTTATACATATATAGATGAGAGGTGACCATTACAATAGGAATATCAATCGGTTCATCTTCTCAGAAGACAAATGACAAGATGTCAATTTGTCATTTACAAAATTTACAGAATAAAACAAAAGAAAATGAAAAAGAGACATTATTTTGACTTCTTCCCCTTTTCCATTTTCGCTCTATATGCCCTGGCAGCAACTATAATAGGAATTAGCTCATCATTGCTAGACACGTGTACATTTGTGAATCTTAAGAGCCATTTTGAATGCTCTTGAGCTAATTCCTTTACAGAATTCATCTGACTTTTTAATTCTTCAGCTGCCACATGTATGCATCTTCTTAATGTCTATAAATATGTTATTCTATTTTTACTATTAGGAGAGATGCTTCATAGGTTACTCAAATATACAGAAAAGTTGTTTTTCATCACTTCTATTCCAATCAAAGCCTTTCCTTGACCACTAGTCTGCAGTTTAAAATGCAGTCCTTTCATCAACTCAAAAGCTTTGTCCTGAGTCTTCTTTACTTTATCTTCCATTTCCTTAAGCCAATTTTTTGCTTCTTGAATCATCTCCTATTTGAATTGCATGCCTTGAAGCCATTCAAATAGGGGTTCATTACCTTTCTTCAGAATCTTTGCTTCAACTGCTTCTTTTGCCTTCATTTGAATAATCATCTTCAGAAGGGAAACACACTCTTCACATCTTCCTCTCTCTGTGGCTAGAGTATGTTGATTAGATGTGAAGTTATCTTTCTCAGTCTATAGTTGAATGATAACATTTCCAATTTGATCAATCAACATAACTCCATCCAAATTGAGCTTGTCAATCCATTCCTTCCCAATTTGACCAAAATGTTGGTCCTTTTGTAGCTGGGAGATGAAGGCTTGTACTTCCTTTGTTGTGGGATTTTTAGCAGTAGGTACACCAGTAATAGTTGCCAATGGGACAACTAACTACCTAATGAACCTCTTAAGCTCTTTTATCTCAGACTTCATTCTAATCTTTGACAACTTGAGATCCTCCAATTGATTTTCTATGATCTCATTACCCGATCTCCATAGGCCCACCTTTGTATCGTGCTTGGCTTCTCCAAGATCAATAGAATGTAGAGTAAAATCTCCAGGAGTCAGGTCTTCAATTTTCCCTGCCTTACTGGGTTTGGCAATCTCCATGGTCAGATCTCCTATTTCTAGATCTTATCCCAGAATTGACAAAGTTTTATGCTTCTTGGCCTTCACCATGGCAGAACTAGAACGAACTGCCTGAGACACAATGTCCTTTGTAGGAACAAGTTCATCCTTTCTTTTCCTTTTTCTTTCTAGTGAGTCTTCAAGCCAGGAATATGTTCCAATTACCTTAGAAGCTGCTCCTAATGATTCGATGCTAAACATCTTCTTCTTCACTGGAGTCTTCACCATTGTTTCTGCGGAGAAAGGATTCTTTGAATCTCTAGAAAGAAGTCTAGATAATCTTGGAGCTTTTTCCTCCTCTTGTGTTCCTCCTTTAGCCTTGTCCAATTCAGTGGATTCACTACTACTAGAGTCTCCATCTCCAATCTCTACTACCTGAATTGGAGAACCATGTGGCTACAAAATGGGAGCCTTCTTAGATAGAATAGGACTATGATGAGGAGATGGAAGTGGTGTAGTATGAGGAGAAGGGATAGGTGTATTCTGTGGAGATGGAGATGGGGAAACATGAGGGATGAAGATTGGAGGAGTACCACTATCTTTTTCCTTATCAGTCTCTTTTTCTTCAATAGTAGATTGGGTTCCAATAACTAGTAGAGAGCCACCTTGACATGTCAAAGATATGGGAATGTTCTTCTTAGGTAGTTGATCTCCTCCTCTTGTAGGCATAGTTGGTCCTTGAGTGGCTGATATTGATACATTGGGTGTGGCACTATGAGAAGAAGTGGGAGTGGCAGCAGATGGAGATTGTTGAGAAGCTTTTCCCTTATTTCAGCGCTTCTTGGCTGTCCACTCTACCAATTTTCCTATTCTTTTGATGATCCTAGCCACCATAACATCGAGATCTTCATCTATATTAGTGTAGGGCTCTAAAATGACTAGGGTATTTCTCAACCTTGTTAAATATGTATTGCTATACATATTCTGGCCATCATCCTCTAGCCCTTCTACATCCAAATTGATACCATAAGTCTTTACTTGATCCACCGTGAATCTAGCAAAAGCACAATCTCTACTCTCCAGCTCATCTTTACAATTTGCCTAGTAGTCCTCTATGGTGGTGATATGTTTGATCGTGCCTCCAATCTGAAGAACATCTTGAGCATACCCATTTGGGTCAAACATGGGTCTCAAAACTTCATACTCTTGTGATTTGAACCTTCATTCAAACGCTTTCACCATGTTCTTAGCATCTGACCTGGATTCGCAACTGTAAGCTCCAACCTTTATAGGGAATTCATATCCCTTCTTTCGTAGTCCAGCACTCAATGCATTCACCTAGAGAGCCTGTCTCATGATCTCCATCAACACGATCATGTCATCCAAGTATCTGGGAATCTTCAAGGGAAACCCATCGAATGCTGCAAGACACAAATAGGAGAAGGATAAGAATTGTATAAAGAAGCAACCAAACTAACTAATTATCGCCATTGCTTCTAGGCAGAATCTCCACTCCGGAAACCCTTAGAGTTCCCTACAAATTCTCATAGTGAATGCATCATTAACTCTGATAAAATTTGCATAGCTATTTTGTAGCTGCAAGCACGAATAAAATTCATAACTTTTAACATTTTCTGGCACATCCTCAATTCTAGGAAGGCCTCACCATAACTATAAGGAAGCTAACATATATATTAGGAAGGAAGACATATAAAATGAATTATAAAACTTGGCTACACTAAGAGCCCTAGATAATTGCTCACTGACCTCAAATGCCAAGTCAATATACTGCGAATTCGAGCAAATAATTTGCACCAACAAAAAATATTGCTCTACAAAATTAAAGGCATCTACCTCACCTTTGAGTCGATGCAAAAGAAACATAATATCCACAATCTCTAGCTTGAGATCAATGCCAAATAGGGTTTTAGGGACCTTACTCTTGGCTCCCCTTGGTTTCTGGAACCAAGACTTCATGATTTCTTTCCTCCATACCACCTTTTTCAGAGAGAACTTTGATATAGCTCCTCCAACTGTTAATGTAGAGAACTCCTCTTGTTCTAGGATTTGCAGACAGTTCACCACTGCTTGCCTATCAACTGAAATCAATACACTCTGATCAGGCAACAAAATCTGCTTAGTGTCTAGATTGTAATGATTGATACATTCTACAATCAACTCCTGAGCTTGAACTACCATAGGAAATCCAGCTGCCTCCACCAATCCACTCCCATGGAGCTTCTTAGTAATAGGATGAATTGGTTCAGTCCTTATCCTTCTCTGAAAATCTAGAATATCATAAAAGCAAAGTGAAGTATCTATGATGTTCTTCCATGTTGATCGGACTCCACCCAAACCATCAAATCTAGAGAAATGAGCCATTTAATCAAACAGATGTAGACTATGAAACTTGAGAATGTAAATGATTGTGAGAAATAGCTTTGGAAGTACTGTATTAGCAATGTTCAATTCAACAACATAACAATTTAAAGCAAGAAAATGGTAATTTGAAAATTGGTTATACTGTTCTTTATATAGAAATCTCAATTTACCCGTTAGGTTTTCAGGATCTGCGCCACACAAGTGAAATAAATGATCAATCCATTAGACTGATGGTTATAACAAGTTCCTCCATGTCTTTTCACTTTTCTATTGGCTTAACGGTAACTTCCTTTATTACTAACTTACTTTCCCATTTTAACCCTGTTTTGGAAAAACCAAAATGGAGTACTCCCTAGGGCGAAATCTACTTAGCTAAATTCCACTTGAAACAATCTTATAATTCTTTACTTTGTGATCATGCTCGTAGTTATGATTTTCAGTCAGATGCAAAAAATAGATTTCAAGAGTAGAAAACTCGCTGAGGAGAAATCAATTTCCATTTCTCCGCTTTACCTTTACTTTAAGTTTTTGAAAAAACAAGACAGAGTACTCTGTTGGTGAAAATCCTCTTTGCTCGATTCTGCATTTAGATTCCTTTTCAGATGTGACTATTCACTTCCCTTATATCCTTTAGGCTTCTTGTCATTAATTTTTTACATAACAAACCCTGCAAGATTAATTTCTGGACAATGCGGAAAATCGCCTCTGAAGGTAGAAACTCCGCAAAGGAGAAGGCAATTTCCAATTTTTTGTGAAGCCTCCGTTTAGTCTTTTTTGTTTTAACTATTTTTCTATAAGCCTTTCGAAAATAGAAAAAGTACTTCGCCAACAAAAGTGGGGCCCACTAACTTCCTTTACTTTCTTTAGTTATGCCTATTCAAAAAATTGACTTCTTGGTGCGAAAGCTTGTAAAAGGAGAAGCTATTTTTCAGTTTTCCGCAAACATTCCTTTTACTCATCTCAATAGGTTTTAAATTATTCTCATCATTGAAACATTTGAAATTTAGATGATCTTATGCAAAACATAAGTCTTCTTTCTAAATTCATCCTGTAGACCTCATTTACATTTTTGGCAGAGTTTCACCTTCCGACTACGAAAGTTCACAGGAGGAGAAGTCAGTTTTGAGTTTTCCACCAATGCCTTTTCTGATCACTTTGCCAATTTCTGAATGATTCTTGTGCTAGAATATGATGATAATCTACTGACTTGTCCATAACTTCACTCACCTTTCTATTTTGAAATCACCAAATCATATTTAAAACTCATTGCAAAATTTTACCTTCAAGGTGTGAAAGTCCGCAAAAGGAGAAGGTAAAACTAAAATTTCTGCCCCTTCATCCTTCTTCATATTCAGTCTGAATGATCTGCAAGTAAATTCATCTAAGGTAGTATCCTTTGAGAATCTCCATCGAGTAAGGATCTAGACTACCCAAATGAACTATGACCATGAGGAAAACGCACCCAGCTATACAATGTGTGAGAAGGGGGAAGGATGGAAACTCGATGGAGAAAATCATCACCTAAAGATGGAAGACTTATTGACTTGACAGGACCAAATATGATAGAACTTCTACTTTGCAAAATTACTATGGGATTAAAAGTGGGACAACATTAGCTTCAGTAGCATAGCTCCAGTTCAAGAGGTAGTGGCTTCCTTAGATAGGCTTGAGGCTTCTATGGAAGTCTCCTAGTGGTGTACTTGGTGATTAGAGTAATATAGCTCGGGAACACTTGATTTTAGTTTGGGCTCCAACATTGTTGGTGTATAGGTTGACGATGAGTCATGTGTACAATGATCTATATTTGCAGTTGAGATTCGTACAAGTGATGTGAGATTTATTAGTATGGACACATCTAAGGACACTTTTGAGGATGCTATGAGTTGCATTGGTGATGATGCCCCATGTATGATATTGAGTGATGATTGTGAGGAGAGTTTGAGGTCTGACAATTTTGATATTTATGATAGCAATCACAGTATGGGTTCGGTATAGGAGACAATGTTATATTCATGTACTGAGGATGTGAGCATGGGGATTTCTAGTTTCAACACTTAGGATGAGAGTGTTATAGATTTTTTGTCCAATGACACTCCATGTTATAGTATAGCTTATCCATAGGTTGACGTCAAGCTATGTACATGGTCAGAGTCAGTAGAGGAGATGCAGTTTGAGGATATATACACTAGCATTCTAGATTCATTTGTTGTTGTGAGTGAGGATGATGAGTGCTATAGTGTATTTGGATTTTTATTTCTAACTTTGGGCATAGATTTAGCATTGATAGTTGGTGGAGATGGGTTCCTTGATTGAGTGTTACCGGAACCCATAGATGAGGATGAGGTAGAGTCTTAGTGGCAAGAGTTTGTTTCAGCGAGGGCTACCTTTTCAGTTGAGAAAGTTACTTTTTTAGTGACCCCTGATGATATTTCTTAGTATCTCAACTCTTAATTAGTTACAAAGGATGAGGGAGTTGGAGATTGTGATGATGAGATAGTTTCAGTAGCAGCTTCTTCAAAGTTAGATGAGGATGACTATAATGCTTGTGTTCAAAGTATGGAGGTATACTTAGATGTAAGTACACTAAGCATTGGTAATCTTGAGGGGAGTTCATTTGATTTAGCTTTCTCTCATAATGTGGATAGCATATTCAAGATGGTTCATAGGAGGCCTATACTGTAGAGTCACCATATGACTAGGCAATTGAGAGTTGGCAAGAGAGATATCACTACTACTTTTGAAGATTTTGATACCACTCATCAATTGTTGGCCATTACTAGTTGGGGTGCTTCTATGATAGATGAGTCCAGTGGTGGTTACCTTTCTTTGGCAAAGTTTCATGCCTTACATGAAGCTGTCTAGGTCTTGAGACATGATTACTTACAGTTGGTAGCTAACTATGATCACCTAGTTGAGTGGGGGAGTATAGCCTATGAGGCACTCTTGTATCATGAGGAGGAGGTGAGTGAGCTTACCTAGGAGCTCATAGTCACTACTAAGGCTTTGGAGGACATATAGTGAGATCTATAGGAGTCACAATTTTAGTTAGAGGAGGTGACTATGGAGTTGGAGTATTTGCAGTCTACACGAGCCCTAGACCCAATTCATTTGTATATTGAGGTGGTTGGTGGTGAGTATGCTCCTATAGTTGTTACTAAGGAACATGTTGTTGGGGTTGACACACATGTTTAGGATTTGGGAGTACCTAGTCCTAATGAGTTTGGGATACTAGTGGAGTCAAGTCTTCAGAATTATTCTTCTCACATAGATGATAGTGTGGTACAATTGGTTGTGCCACCTTTACAGAGGGATTAGTTGTGGTGTGCGAGGGAGTATGTTGATGCTTCCTCATATAATTTTTACTACACTAAACCATTTATGGAGTATTTTTTGTATAGTGCAAGTGTTCATCTAGACTCACATAAAGTGTCAAAATGTTTTCTCATTTGAGGTACTAGTGCTATTCACAAATTGGTTGGGGAGATTATAGTGATCCTTTCTACTATGCTACCTCATAGGGATTTTGAGGTGGGGTTTGTTGAGTGGATTGCACAAGGTCCTATCCAACCTATAGCCACTTGGAGTCAGAGATTAGAGCCATCTGTTGATTCCCAATTCAATGATGGTGAGCCAATAGTGGAGTATGGGCATTCCTACCAGTATTATAGAGTGAGGAATGCTCATAGCTTCATTTTTTATTTGCTCATGATGTACAATTCAAGAGTGCATGTACTGAATAGTTGGGATGATAGTTTAGCTTGTACAAAGTTTGAAGACAAGGTTGATCAGTCTCTTAGCTTGTTTCCACTTGAGGCTTATACTTCTGCAACACTTGATGATGATATTGAGTTGGTACGATAGTTTCAATTTGGGAAAATGTTGTAGAGATTGTTCAGTGATGACAGGGACATTATGCAGTTCTTCTTATGGGATCTAGGTGGTGAATTGCTTGACGACAAGCAATTTCAAGAGGGGGGGACTGTAATGTCCCTATTTTGGAGGTAATTTGATTTAATTGATTTAATTTATTAAGGTATCCAAAATAATGAATATTTTATGAGGATGACTAATTAATTATTTTAATTAAACAAATAAGTGGTAATAAGTTAATTATTTATAAAGTTATCAAATAAATAAATATTAAAAGGTAACTTTATATTTAATTAATTTAATAAAGTGACTTGAATTATAAAATATTTTATAAAGTCACTTAATAAATAAAATAATGTTCTAGAAGTTTGTAGAGAAAGTGGAGAAAAAAGAATAAATAGGCATCCTAGGCTTCATTCTCGATAGGCAGATTTGATGTTGTTGTTGTTGTTGTTTCATCTTGTGGAGCCTAGGGTTTCTACAGATTACTTCTTTGTCATAGGAAACAAAAACTTCCTATTGATAGAAATTTTGAGGGTGTGAAATATCACTTGAATTATTGTAGCAGGGAGGAAGATACTTTAGTCTTCTATTTGTGCTACATTGAGAAAAATATTTGAGTACAATAGTTGATGTATTATTGTACTTGCAGTAGCTAATGTATTGTTGCATTTGATGGAGAAGTTACTTCAGCAACTAATATATTGTTGAGTTTGATTATGTTATTGAGCAAGGGCAAAATTTGTGGAGATTCAATTTGGAGGATAATTGTTGATTGTGATTTATCATTTTATCATCTTTAGAAGTGATATTTTGTAAAGTTTCAATTAAATTTTTAGACCTTCATAATCTACTGTCATGGAGGTTGAATCAGCCTATGTGAGTCTCATGTTTTTTCTCATAACTTTATATTGAGGAGACCAATCATTATGGTATTATTGCATTGAATTCCTATTGTCGAGACAATCATTTTAGGGGAAAATTGGAAGGCATTTGGTGCTGCAATTAATTATCTAAACTTTTGACAAGCAAGAATAGGGGCAGCAGCTTGAGTATTTTGATTTGAGCTTGGAAGGTGCCTATCACATTGGATTTTTATTGTTTCTTCATCAATAGCATTGGGCATCATCACTACCAGGTTCTTCCTACATTCACTAGGTAGTTTGCATTGTCATCATAGGCTTTTTAATTATTACTATTAGTGAATACTTAGAAAATCAAATTTGGCACTATTGTCAAGCAATTGTAAGCCAAGAGTCTTGACCAATTGATAGCATAATTTTAGTAGACAATTTTATTGCAAAGAAGGAGATATAAGTTGTTAGTCAACTACTATTGTAATTGAATATGTTATTGCTATTCATGATCAACTTATTAGTTTGCATGCCAATTGTTTGTCAAAATGTCAATTGGCTATAGGTTCTCTTTTTTGGCATAAATAATGTTATAATTTTGCATACCAAATGTTTGTTAAAATACCACTTGGCTATAAGTGCATAAATGTCATCTTCGGTTTCATCCAAAGTGTTTTTCATAATTACTAGTTGCTATAGATGCATATTGTATGTAGTTTTAGTCGCATATATGCATTGAATATTGTCAAAATAAGTTGCACATTCATGTTAGGTCATTGTTTAGTCAATTTAGAGTCATTTGTAAACATTCTCATTGTTGCTAATAGAAGAAAAGAGTCATTAAAGAAAACTGAAATGTTATATTAGTCATATGATCCTTGTATGTGAAGTGTTTGACAAATTTTTTTGAGCCTTCAGTCAGCATTTTAAGATTAGATTTGAACAGGGTCATTACATTTGAATTTTATCTGTCGATCTCACAACATCAGATGACTCTATTAGATAAAAAATTTGATTTACAAATTTAAAAATCCATCCATGTGTCATATAGGAACTTTCCCACATTACTTAAAGTTCTTGCATCATGATAATGCAGGCAAGCACCGACTATCAATCTCCATTTAGATCTATAGTTATGAAAATTCAAAACTCTTTGCCATAAAATCTTTAAAAGTGAAGTCCAACTAGCATCATAACTTGACACCTTTTTCCAGCCTGGCACAAGTTGGCATGTCTCCATCATAGTTGGCCCTACCTTTCTACACATTAGATTGGCACTTCCCCACATTACTTAAAGATCTTGCAACTTCAAAATATGGGCAAGCACTAATTGTCTATCTTTCTTTAGATATACAAACACAAAATTTTGTATTTCCATAGCATCCAGTTAGCTTCTCAAACCAATAGAAAATCTCCTCTCAAAATGATACATTTTGACAAGTTCCATGCCAACAACTTCCTTATTACCTTCTGGAAAAGTGGGTCCATAACATCATCATTTGCTACGTGTCATGAAGGTGCTTCCCCGCTATACCTAACTGTCAATCATCTTCACAATGTAGGTAAGTGCCATCTGTTGATCTTTGAAAGATCAGTGGTAGAATAATTTGAACCCTTTGACAACATGAACCATAAATAATGACATCAACATGGATAGATTTTGTTAAGGTACTTCCCTACTTTATCTAAAACTTGAGCAATTTCATCAAGAAAGAAAGCATTGTCTATTGATTGACCCAAGATCAATAGTGGAGCAAAAATATATCATTGGGGACCACATCAAAAAACTTATCCTGTGAAAGTATAACACCTGTCATACAAAAATGGAAAAACTATTAGCATCAAGGATCCATTTCATAAAATGCAGCACTGACGTCACCATGGACACGTACCCACAAGGCACTTCTCCCTATTTCTTAAGGTTCTTACATCTTGATAATGCAAGTAAGCACCAACCATGGATTTTCCTTTAGATCTATAGTGGGTAAGAAACATAGTTGATATCTTCTTGTGGTACTTCACCTATCATCAACTTGGATAGGTGTCAACACAGTGCTTGCTTGCATCACTTAAAATTTGATCAACTTTATATTTTAGTAAAGTGCTAATTATTAATCTAGCACAAATCAACGGTACAATAGAACTATGAAAAGAATGGCCCACTTGGAAAAGAATGACCAATGAGAACACAGGTGAGTGGAAGATGTTAGAACTCTGTGGTGTCAACATGGTCATGTGTTAGCAAAGGTTATGTATCTCAATAGTGCTTCCCCACTGTATTTAAAAAATGTGTAACTCCATAATGTGGGTAAGCACTATTCATCAATCTCCCTTTAGATCAATGGCTAACAAAAATCACCTCCTTAAGCTTAAAATATTTCACACTAATGCACAACAAACATGACCATGGTCAAAGAAGCCTTAGAAAAAAAGACATTTAAATTTGAAAAATGAAAACAAAGCCATCTTTTATGAAAAAGAAAAACTTTGGGTAAAATGTATTCCCATGCTATTTTGAAAATGCTAACCTTTTTGAAAACTAGGGCACAAAATAAGGGTCTTAACTTATCATTTAATAAATTGAACTAGGGTTTTGTTTAAGGATCACTAGATCAACAAAAGGACCCTATTTTTTTATGTGGTAGTCGTAAGGCACATACTAAAGACCAAGCCAATAGTATCCAAACCAGAGAAGAAGAATGTGATTCAAATGAAGTGGATGTATAGAAATAAATTGGATGACAATGGATAAGTCACAAGGAATAAGGCAAGATTAGTTTTCAACAGAGATGCACAAGAAGAGGAATTGACTATGGAGAGACATTTTCCCTAGTTGCAAGATTGGAAGGAGTAAGACATTTTCTTGTTTATTTTCATACAAAGGATTTAATGTTTATAAAATGGATGTTAAGTCAACATTTCTAAATTGTATACTAGAGTATAATTTTTACATAGAACAACCTAAAGGATTTTTTGATCCAAACAATAAGAACATGGTGTGTAGATTACAAAAAGATATATATGATTTGAAGAAAGCTCCTAGACTATGGTATGAAAGGCTTCACAACTATCTTATGAAGTTTTATTTTGAGAAGACTTGTGACAATGTCAATTTTTACTTGAAGAAATGAAAGATATAAAGGAATTTTACTGGCTAAAATTATTAATTTTAGGTTGGTTTTTATAAGGCAGTGACAAAACACTTAGTCATAATCTAGAAGAATTATAGTGCAAGGTGAGTACATATTGTATGCCAAGTGATCAAATTTAGTCAAGCAATTATTGCAAGCTAAGTGATCAAAGCATGCTGAGAAAAATTTACTAGCCAATACATATCGAGCAATATGGAAAGTTAGTGCTAAGTCACTCAAGTGCCAAGAAATCTATACATTTCAAGTGATTCAAGTGTCGAGTAAAAAAAGAGTGCCAAGCTATTCAGAAGTCAAGTTACAACATCAGGAAGATAGTGAAGGCCAAGCATTAGAGTCTTTGAATGTTGACGAAACAATTTTTGGTATAGTTTCTTGTAATGGCACAAACTTCTATGTAAATCATTTTTGGGTTGACATAATCATTGATTATGATTATGAAAGATAAGTATGGACGTATATTGCAAATCCCTATTTAGTACATACAACCAATTAGAAAAAGTGAAGCTTAAGGGAGAAATATGGATCAACTATAGTTGTTGATTCTAACATAATCAATCTCCACCAATTCTTATTTAACAAGGAAAACCCTAAAGAGTTTTTATGTGTATGAGGAGACAAATGCTAATAGTTTTGAGAGTATTCATGGTTGTTGAGATGGCTATTATAGAGGTGTGCATTGCAAAATCAGTTTGAGAAGAACAAAGTATAGAAGTGAAAGGACAAAGAAGATAAATTTAATCAAGAGGATCAAGGTTTAATTAATAAAGAGAAGATCTGACACTAAGAAAAAATGTGTTAACCAAAGGATCATGGTGTTGAATCATTCTAACAAGTGATATAGAGAAAATTTCTTAACCGAGTAGTCCTAATAGGCTATTTCAAATCTCTTAATCTAGTGCTTTTTTTATTATAAGTTTAAATCCTCCAACAAGGTGAGACCTAATAGCCTTTGTAACCCTTTAACACGAAAGACCTTTTATAGGGAATATCATAGATTATGATTAAACACATTGTATCCATAATAGGCCACACTTTACAAATATAGTAGTGAATATTTGTGGGTGTCATCCCTGCCTCAATTTTACTTTCTCATTGGAGGGTTTGTGGGTAACCAGTTTATTGTGTCATGTCTTATTTACTTTATACTATGGATGTGATGCATGTTATGTTATTTTAGTTTACATGTAAAGTTATGAGATGGATGTTGGTGACATGTTTTAGAGACAAATTTTTTAAGTGTGCATTCAAACCACACCCCACCCCCCACCCCTGTTCCAACAATTGGTATCAAAGCTTTGTTCTCTAAAAAGTAAAATTTTACAACTTTGGAGGTAAGATCTTGAAGATGGAATTCTAAAAGTTGGGAAAGACTATTGAGAACTAGAAGATTGAAATACAACTTTCCCTACATCAGCTTGAGGAGGCAAGAGATGAATTGCATCATTCATTGAAGAGAAGAAAGGAACTAGCTATTTGGAAAAATGACACTCAATACCAAGAAGAAGACACTATTGGATTATTTGAGGATGAAAACTCAATTCAATTTGATGTAGTAGTTGTAGATCTAATGGGAAAGAAGAATGCCCTAACTAAAGAGATCTGAAATCTCAAAATAGAACAAGAAGTCCAATCAGTATTTCTATGTGAGGTGATTGAACAAAAAGAGAGAGTTGAGGAAGATAGAGTCATGGTTGAAGAGGACAAAAGAATACTAACAAATAGACTTAAAGAGAAGACATAAGATGTGCAAAAGCTTGCTAACATGTAATTAAATACATGAATCAATTGATGCTTACAAACCATGAATTGAATGGAAATGACATTGAGATCATAGGCCTAAAGTCATAGAATGATCTATTGAAAAATGAATTAAGAGAAGAGAAGGAATTCATTGAAAGATTCAACAAACCAAGTGAAGCCATTAAACACTTTAAGAAATTGACAAAATCTCCAAAACCTAATAATGATACTACTAGATTAGGATACACTAATATTGAGGAAGGTGAATCATCTAAAAGTGGTGAGTAAAGGAATAACAAAGGTAACAACTAAAAACTAACTTGTCATAATTGTGTAAAATTGGGTCATATAGAAAATGTTTGCAGGAGAAAAACTATCAACCAAAACCCTAAGAAGAAATATAAAGGATATTGCTACAACTGCAACAAATAAGGACATTAGGAAAGTGAATGCAAGACCAAGACCAAGAGCACTCAAATATTTGAATGATACTACTAAAATTGTTAGAAGTATGGAAACAAAGCATATGAATGTAGATCTAAGGCCAAGTGAATATCAAACAAGAAGAAAAAGGTACACAAAAATGGGAACTCCTATAATTGGGATTACACCACAAGGTAAAGTTGTCACTATTGTCAAGAATATTGACATGTTCCTAAGAATTGCATTAGAACACATTTAGGAGGTAACTACAATAGATAGTTGAGCAAGACTACATGCTTTAGGTGTCTCAAAACTAGTCATGTTAGTAGAAACTATCCAACTAGGTCACAAACGCTGAGTAATGAAACCAATAAAGGCAAAGAAAAGATCAATATTGAGAAGGTAAAGGTGTAGATGAAAAAGACATGGAAAAAGAAGGAAGAATGTAGTACATCAAGCTCAAATAGGGTCACTTCATCCAATGGATTAGGTGATCACATCAACCCCAACTAGGCAACAAAAGGTAATGGTGGGGCTGATATTTGAAAAGTTGTATTATACATTGGTTTCAAGAATCTAAGATCTTAAAAGAACATATATACATGAATTAAGATGCAATGTAATGATTAGAACCTGAAGAAAATCTATAGTTTTATCGATTTCTATGTTGGTGCTGAACATAGAAGATTTCATTGTTGTTTCTAACCAAGGAAAGGAATTGAAGTTATAGTTGAGTTAAGGAAACAAGGTAGTAAGTGTCAATCTCACTATGTTAGCCAAACATGTTAAAAGTCCTATGATAGCTAAGCTTATAGCTATGTAAGCACTGAGCATTTAATTTTGAATATGAAGGGTTATATAGTCAATTTTTGACTCATTTTCACTTACCATAGTTCATAGAGTGAACACAGAGCACAAAGGTGGATTGAAAAATAAGATTCAAGTGTTTGTGAACTAGATTCAAAAGCTACTTCACATTTTTCATTAGATTTGAAAGGTATCTAGCTATTGCCAAGTTACACTATTTTATTTCTCACAAACCCTAGATAATCAAAATGGAAGCTAACTCTTCTGCAATTGTTAGAAAAGAGGGGAAAGAAATTTTCAATGTCCAATTGATAAGTAATGATGTTAGGAAACCCCCATTTTGAGCTATTCTTGAAATTGTATACAAAAGAGATCCATCTAGTGTACTATCTATGATATGACCAAAGGTTCTCATGATCCAAGATTTTAGATATTTATATACTAGAAAGCTTGGAGAGGTAGGAGATATGGAGATAAGAGATGTCTATAGTAAACTATGTAATAATAAAGTTTTGAGGGAAGAGAATAAAATTTTTAAACATAAAGGGTTTACACATACCCTCAAATTTTCTCAAATGTTCAACGCTAAATTGATTTGGATTGTTCTGAGCTAGATACATGAAAATGAGATGTAGTTGGAAAGTGAACCAATTAGGATAAAAAAGAGGACTATAAATAGAGTGTCAAGGTACCCTACCCTGGATAGACCTATGAGTATGAGAAGTGATGAAAAAGAAACCATTAAAAAAAATACACATATTGTGTGGAATAATGGAGGGATGTCTATTGGTACTATTGTAGTGGCAAACTACAAAGTTTTTTCTATTGGAACTAATAGGATTAAAGATGTTATAGAAAGTTATGAAGAAATTTAAATGTCATGTTTTAAAGTGTGCTTAAATTTTGATGTTTGTAATAAAGTCCTATGATGTGGTGCCATAAATAAAATTACAATCATATAATCTCTCCAATTATAACTACTTAGGACAAAGTTAATTTTAGTTTTAAGTTGAGTTAGATTTCTTTAAGAGTTTGTGTGTACATTTAAACAATTATGTCAACTAAAGAATTGATGTCTATAGGAAGTTTAAAACAGCTTGAAAAGGAAAGATAACAAAATTTAATATCTAACTAATCTTTCATAATTCCAAAATGGGTTTAAATTTCTTCTTTTTAGGGTGGAGTTTTTAGATTCCCAATTGAGAAAGATGGGAAAGTATTTTGAAAAGGTAGATTTTGTAATAGAAGAGAGAGATCAGATACCAAGAGATATAGAATTGTTTTTTTAGTTTTACCGATTTTTTTGAGTTGATGGTTCTTTTTGGAATTGATATTTTGAACTCAAAGAATCTATGGATGGTTTTGTTTTAATAGAACAATAGTATATTGATCAATTTTGAGTTTAAAGTAAATTCTTTGGTTGGAAGCAATCTCAAGAAATACAATTTTTGATTTATTTATATGTGCATATCTACTATTTTGAGGGTCATAGAAATTGATGGAAGTCTTTGAATTCTCCATTGTTTTCATTTCCTTGTTTATTTTTTGTTTCAATGATCTCTACTTGTATCCATGCAAAATAAATCTATTGAATTGGGTGAACATCTTTATGTATTCACCAAGATGCTGAAATCACATAAACAATATTAGATGATGGTAGGGTTCAATTCAAACCATAAATTTTAAAATTAGAAGAATGACAAATCGAGTCAAGTTCAACAAATTTTTGAGTATCAAATTCTAAAATTCGCACATGAAGATAAGGTAGTGTAGATTTTAAAATGAGTAAATACTATTTGGTAGTCAATTTGTAGTCAAATTGATTTTCTTAGGTTATTTTCCCAAAGATGTATTTCAAATATATTGCAGAAGAGTTGGGTCAGATTATGATAAGTTGGTGTAGAAAACAAATGTGGTGATAGGAGGTCAAGAAAGTTTCGTCACATGTCAGTTTATTAGTGGGTATTGACAAAGTTAGTTGATTAACAATATGAAGGAGATTGTAATCATTCCTAAAGGTGTATACACCTCATGATGTAAGTTAGTTGAGTGGTTTATGTCCTCCTAATTTTTCCAAGGTGAGGTTCTACTTCATTTTTTGGTATTAGAGCTTAGTGAAAGGTTTGTGAAAAAGTGATCATGTGTGTTTGTGTGGTTAGAACAGGTTGAGACAAGAACCTAAGAAGAATTCCAAGAGACTAGGCAAAAAGAAAAGATCCTAGTTGAGGCACAATGGAGCAAGGGGGTGTAGCTTTAATAGTGGGGTTGTACCTTTTTAGAAGGTACCAATAGAGAAATGATTCATTGTTGAAGATAGAGGAAATGAATAAAAGAGAATGAGAAATGAGAAAACAAAGAGAAGAGGCAAGCAAGATACAAGAGGAGATAAAAAGTTTGAGAAGGAAACTTGAAGAGAATGAAGCTAAGTTGAAAGAAAATAAAGTACAGCAAGAAGAAGTGCAACAAGTAACTATTAATGAACATATGGGATTTGAGTGGGAACAATTTGTGGTTGGAATAGTAATGTATCCTTTGAAAATAGAGAAGAGTACAATGCTGAAAGGTACTCCTATGAACAAGATTTTGGAGGAAAATGAAGAAGCCTTAAAATTGCATGATGAAGTGGAATGCGAAGAGGATGAAGATAAAGAATGTGTAACAACAAATTCTAAAGAATAGTCTACTTTATGGGAAGAGTTTTCATCCATCATGGGAAAATGATAAAGACATTGTGGTAGTATGGAGACTCAACATGAAGAAGTTTCCAAAGAAGATGAGGCCAAATATGTTTATAAGAAGGTAACAAATTCTAATTATGCTTATGACAAGGCTGAAGAAATTCAAATTGAGAAATACGATTTCATTCCTAGAGAGGAGACTATAGAAAAGTTGGTTATGGGTTATGAAAGGGATCATGTATTTGTGTATTCTCTATGTATGGAGATATGGCATATTTGTGATGACAAGAAAGATGAATTTCATTGGCAAGTGTAATTGGTGGAGTTACAAATGTATGCGATAGTAAAGATCTTACATGTGATAAAGTTGTTATTGGAAATTAATGATCAGCAATAAACAGTTTTCATGTCACAAAACAAAAACAAACCAAAGATTAAGATGAAGAAGGAAAGACAAATACAAGGGAATCAAGGCCAAGAAAATACAAGATTGTAACTGGAAGATGAATATAAGCCTAAATTAAATATGAAGAAATGTTTTTCTTTTCTAATATTTATTTTTGCAAGTGTTTGCAAGAAGACTCAAAAGAGATAATATACTTAGTATCTAGTAAAATGGAAGAAAAAGGATACAACAAAAGATATTTGGATGGATGAGGAACAAAGCGACAAGCATGGTTCATTACTACAACACCTCATCTCAAGAGGACTTCAGATTCATTCTTCAAGGGAGTATGCTGTAGTGGCAGACCAAATAGTTTTTGCTACAGGAAGTTATGTAGAAAATTAAATGTCATGTTCTAAAGTATGCTTAATATTTGATGTTTTTAATAAAGTCCTATGATGTAGTGTCATAAATAGAATAGCAATTATATAAGCTCTCTAATTATAGCCACTTAGTACAAAGTTAATTTTAGTTTTAAGATGAGTCAATTTTCTTTAAGAGTTTGTGTACTTTTAAATACTTAAGTCAGCTAAAGATGGACATTTCAGATCCCCAATCAAAAAAGATGGGAAAGTATTTTAAAAAGGAAAATTTTGTAATAGAAGAGAGAAATTGGATACCAAGAGATATATAATTTTATTTTTTTTGAGTTTTACCAATTTTTTTATGAGTTGATGGTTGTTTTTGGATATATGATTTCTTGTGTTTCTTTTTCGAATTGATATTTTGAACTCAAAGAATATATGGATGGTTTTTTCTTTGAACAATAATTTATTGATTGCTTTTGAGTTTAAAATAAATTTGTTAGTTGGAAGCAATATTAAGAAATACAATTTTTGATTTATTTTTATGTGAATATCTACTATTTTGAGGGTCATAGAAATTGATGGAATTCTTTTAACTCTCCATGATCTATTTTCTAGGATCTTGGAAAAATATGTATCATATTGTTTCATTTCATTTTTTATTTTTTTTTATGATCTCTACTTGTATCTGCATGGAAGAAATCTATTGAATCGAGTGAATATCTTTATGTATTCACTGACATGTTGAAGTTGCATAAATAATATTTGATGATGGTAGGGTTTGGTTAAAACCATAAATTGGCAGATTGGAAGAATGATAAAGGTGATCTAGTTCAACAAATTTTTGAGTATCAAATTATAAGATCCATGCCTGAAGAAAATGTGGTGTAGATTTTAAAATGAGTAAATACTATTTGGTAGTCAATTTGTAGTTGGATCAATGTTATGTTTCTTTCCCCAAAGATGTATTTCAAATACATTCTAGAAGAGTATTGAGAAAGTCATTTGGTTAACAATATGAAAGAGTTTATAATCATTCTTGAAGGTGTATGTGCCCCTTGATGTAACTTAGTTGGATGATTCATTTCCTCCTAAGTTTTCCAAGGTTAGGCTCTACATCAAATACTATTTTAGATCCCCTAGTTACCTTTGCAATGAGAGTGATGGCTCACAAGTTCTTTCAGTCCACTTGACTAAATAGTGTTTCATGTATGGCAATAGATTTGGGTTATAAGATAGTAAAGAGAGACCATTCCTATGACCTTGTTGAGTTACAACTACATCAGCTATTAGAAAACTTGGAGGCCATCAGCAAAGCTAAGAGTGCATCATGCAAATTTGGTTCTTTAGTTATTCACATATTCTTTGATATGAAAAATGTTCAAATTACAATAGGAAAGGTAAACTTTTGATTGGGGGGGGGGGGGGGGGGGGGGTTGAATTAATAGTTTAAACTTTGACCCATAAATCTTTCACCACACATCCATTTGATGCATTTAATGAGTAAATTGAAATAACATGTAAAGCATGTACATATAAAGTATGTAATCAAGTAAACATTCACACACATATGACACCAGATATGATTACCCATAAAACCTCCAAGTGAGAAGGTAAAATTGGGGTGGGGATGACACCCACAAATTTTCACTAGTGCAGTAATAAAGTGTATCCAATTAAGGTTACAATGTGTTGATCATGAGACATGATCTACCCTATCAAAGGTCTACACTATTAAAGGCTTAAAAAGACTGTTAGGTCTCACCCTATTAGAGGATTTCAACACTCTATTAGTAGTGTGCCTTGCTTAAGGACTTTAACTTATAACTAAGTAAGAACCTTGTTAAAGGATTTCAATATAGCCCATTAGGTCTACTCTTTTAAGAGATTTTGACTAAAATCACCTGTTAGAATGTCTTAGCTTTGATCTTGTGGTTAGAAATTTCTTGCTTAATGATAGATCACCTCTAAACAATTGTCTTCTTGATCCTTCTTGATCAAATATCTCTTTGTTGTATACTCTTTTCTATCCTCTATTCTGCTCTAACTAATTGTGCAATGTTGTCTCACTTCATAACTCCTTTGTCACCATGATTTCTCTATTTGCACATGTAAAATTCTCTCTTCACTCCTTCAACATCTTACACTCTTACTAGAGAGTTTATGGTTTTTTCTCCTTGAGAATACTTTGGTGACTTAGGGTTAGATATGAATATGATTAAGATTCATCCATTTTGTTGCTTAATCCTTCCCATTTTTTGATTGGATGCATGTAATTGCATAGGGAATCTAGCTTGAGATTCATCCTTATCTCCAAAATGTCACAATTTATCATTAGATTAGCTCAAAAATGGTGTACATAGTTGTTTGTGCCATTACAAACAAATATGTCAAAACTGTCTCACTCGACATCTAAAGTCTCTAATGCTTGGCATGCACTAATCTATATACTATGACTTGACATTTCTATCACTTGGCATCCACTATTTACTTGGCTCCTAAATCATTTGGCATACACTGTCTACTTGGCACTTGATTGACTCAGCACTCACTGTGAGCTCAACACGTACTTGTTTGGCATAAACTAAGTAAATAACTTAAGTGCGTTGACACTCACTTATCAAAACCAATCTAAGATCAAAAATCTCCCCCATTAACATGAGTGTCAAAAACACTTGAGTATGCAATAATATCCTTAATCTCATGAGCATAACATATCTCTAACTTGGCTTATATACAAAACTTCAAAATGTCAAAATTGTGTAACAACTTTTATACCTCAAAATCTGATAACTCCCCTTGAGTTGATGTGTCTATTCTATATCCAAAATTAGGTACTCCTTCTGAGTAAATCTAACACCCTTTCACTTCATGATGTTTTTTTCTTTCTTTCCCTTATCTTATTCTATCTTTTCTTGGTCTCCCCCATTTTTCTTTACCTCTTCTTGTTTCTCTTATCTTTATGTCTCCCCCTTTTCTTACTCTCCCCATTTCTCATTCTCCCTATATGTCTTCCAAAATTTCTATTCTCCCCCAAGATATTTCTCCATTCTCACCCCCCTCCTCCTCCTCCTCCTCCTCCTCCTCTCTCTCTCTCTCTCTCTCTCTCTCTCTCTCTCTCTCTCTCTCTCTCTCTCTCTCTCTCTCTCTCTCTCTCTCCCCTCCTTTTGAACACTTATGTCAATGGGTCATACAGTTATAGTGTATTTTTCCAAAAAGGATTTATGTACATCTAGAATTACCTTCAGAGTTGCATCCAGATTCTCACATGCTACATCTAATGACTTGATTTGGATGGCACACTTGGTAGTAAGGTGAATTAGACCATCTAGTGTAGAAATATTTGTGTCGTTCTTCATTAGGGTTTCAACATATCCTAGTTCCTTGTGCAAAATTTTCATATGAGGGGTTAGATTGGCCTAGATACTAGTCATTTTGCCCTTATTTTGGCCTCATTTATTGTTAATACAACTAATTGACTCTAGATTTGAAGCAATGTCTTGAAATGTTTTCACTCTAAGCTAGATTCATCATTAGTTTTGCACTTGATGAAGTAATTTGGCTTTCCAGCCTCAAGATGTGACTTTTGGGCTCTTGGGTGAAGATTGTTAGATTACACTATTTAGTGTACAATGAGAAGATATTCTCAAGTACCTTCTTCACATCCTTGAACTTGGTTTCCAATGCAACTTGTGTCAGTGCTTTGACACCTAATATTTTCTCATTGACTTTGCTTTGAAATTTCTTTCTTGACCATTCAAGTAATTTTACATTTGTGTCTAAGTCAGCATCTCTCACCTTCTCCACTATAGTTTTCAACTGTTCTATGAGTGGCTTGGTCTCATCTGGAGTTGATAAACCAAATGCATCTAAAAGGATGTCTTTTATATCTTGCAGTATCTACTTCTGGCTATGTTCCCTTCTAAGCATTTATTGATGCTTCTTCCTTGCTAGGGCTTGTTGAAGTATGCCCATTTGTTCTATGGTCATTGTATCATAATCATACTTGGAAAAAATGATTTCTTCATCAAGGATAATATCTCCATATTGAATCACCTCTTTTTCCTTTGATGAACTCAAGCTTGGCATTGAGATCTGCAATGGAGTTGTATCTATGCTTGGCTTCTAAAGAGTATGACTTGAAGGTGTGCTAGATATTGGTAATATTACCAAGGGTTGGATAGCTATTTGTTCCTTCAATTGAGGTATCAACTCACTCTCTTCAAGCTTGACCTATTTTTCCACAAGGACTTGACTTCCACCTTGATCTTGTGTTGTAGGTATAGATAAGATTATCTATCCTATTTCTTGTTGCTCTTCTATAGTGCCTTGAGCTTCCACTATGTCCTTCTTAATAGTATCAACCTTGTCTAATGTAGTTTTAGGTTCTTTGACCAAAGTTTGTATAATAATGACTTGAGGGATGATGGAAGGTGGTTCTTGTGGATTCACCTTTTCCCTTTAAGTTTTAGTCACTACCTTCTGTAGCTCATCCACAATAACCAATATAGGATTATTACAATGTTTTGCTTGTAATGTGGATTGATCTAATATCTTCTTGAGATCTTCCTCAGAAATTGGATTGATGTTAGGAGTTGTGACATCAAAAAATCCTTAACAATAACTATTTTGGTGTTCATACTTGTTACATGTTGAGGGATGACACTCGACAATTGTGTGTCTTGCAGACTTTGTTCCTCTTGCTACTCAGCTCAGCTATTTTCTTGTCATCTATGTTCATTTATGCTCCTCCCTCAACTATATTTTCTTGATCATCTTCTTCATTATCCTTAACCACTATGGGTTCTTTCTTACCTTCCTTCACTATAGTTAACCCATATGTAAGCTTCCATATCTTAGTGGTCTTCTTGACTACGTCCTCAATGTTGTTTTGTAAAATGTTAAAGGCTTTGTATTAAGGTACTAATCTAACTACATATTTCTTTATAGCCTTAGCAATTTGTGCCTTAGTTAGTTTAGGTATCACTTATGCCAATGAAGTTTCTCTAGTTTGTCTCTCCAAATCTAGACAACAATTCCCTTCTTGCTCAACTTGATTACATAAAATCTTTAGCATTTTGTTACAAATCTCTAGTGGGGTAGTTTTTAATTCTTCCATCATGGCATATATGGCCTCCTGCACTTGATTCTTCTCCACTTTACCAAGATTGTCAAAATCTACATGACTAAATCTTGATAAGTCTCTACTATTCTTAGCATTTTCACATAAATTTTCTAAGTCTAAAAGAGGATTATGAATCACCATCTTAAATTGGTTATTTTCATCTTACTCTATTTTTTCTTCATCAGACTTGGCTTGTGCCACATACTTCCTTCTTGGCCTTTTCTGCATTGGACCTCCTTTCTCTACTAGTCTAGTCTTTTCTTAATCCTTTTGAGTTGTTGCACATGTACTACCTCTTGTAGCAGGTGTAGTAGGCTTGGCTTGGCTTCATTTTGTAGTTTTCTTAGCCCTTGCCATAGGTTGTTCCTTGGCCTTTGGTGTAGGGCACCTAGGCAAAAGCATGCAAGGAGAGTCATGTAGACTCATGAACGAAAAATGGTCTTGATATATCTAGAGTTGAATGTAATTGAATATATAATCCATTTTGTAGTTGACATATTTGGATGTAATAAGCCTAAATCTATAAAGGCTTGTCATAGTGGATAAGGGTATTAAATGGTCAAAATGTACCTAAAGGGCTAAATTGTAACAAAACTTATAATAGTCATTTAACTTACTATTACTATTGGGTAGAGAATATTTGGACTTGAAAGGATTTATAGAGGAGATATAGGTAGGATTAGATAGTATGGAGGGATGGTGGATACTGGAAAAAGTATTGTAGTGAAGTTTTAATCAATAAAACTAAGTCTATTGTTTGCAATTTATTCTCTATTCACCGTACAAGTATGAGATAGTGAGTTGTAGTAATTGTTTGTAATGTGATCTTAATGTAGAAATGATGTAGAACATGGAATTAGTTGTATCCCACACTCCCTTTCATTCTTCTTATTCTTTCATTGAGTTTTTGTTGAAGAATATTAGATTGGTGTATCAAAACTAGTGACTGATTAGACAGAGTCAACCTTTTATTGTTTTGAAGTTCTTAGAATGTTGAATCTCTCCCACCCTTTGTAATTATTGTGATTGGTAGGAGAGGATTTAGATGTAATAGATTCTTGGTTCATACTTATCTTATGAAGGGGATTTGAGAAGAAGTTGTTGAAGAACTACAAATGTTTGTAGTGAAGTTTGCTGACAGAGAACATGCTTTGATTTGGAACTAGTCACCATGGAGTGACTTCCCTTAATGTTGGGGATATTTGGTGATGGATTGTTGTTGTATGGATTCATAATGATGAATTTTATTAGTTGGAGTGGTCTAGAAAGGATTGAGTGTGAAAAAGGGGTCTATGATAGTCATAGAGAGAGAGAGAGAGAGAGAGAGAGAGAGAGAGATTTGGTCATAGAAAATTGGGTACTATTGCAAGGGTCATATCTCCCAAACCCATTGTTGAATTTCTCTCAAATTTTTATATGTTTCTTGGGACAAAATTATGCCAAATATCAATGGTTTGGTTGCAAAAATATTGTTCGATTCAAAATTTATACATATCTATTTGTGGGTCTATCTAGGAGACAACAAGGATGTATGAGAATTTGTTTCCAAGGTCGTGTTTACTGGATGAAAGGAGTATGGTATTCTTGGATAGGGTCTAGAAAGATTGAATAGAGTATTAGGGAGAAGTTAAGGTTGTATCAAAACATTAAGAGTGATAGTGGAACCAATGTCTAGTTTTGATATAAGGTCAAGTTCAAGGAAGTTGATCCATTTGAAAAGGCTACTAGCTTTAAAGGTTAAATGTGAGTCTTGGGTAGAAGATTGGTTGTGCTGATAAAATGGGTTGTTGGGACATGGTAAGTAGGCCATGAGAAGACATTTAATTAATTTTAAATGAAGGTTGAACTATTGTATAAAGATATGATGTTTGGAAGGCACTAGGTGTACTTGGGTAGCCTAGAAAGGAAGCCTTGAGGGGAATTTTGTAAAGAAGAAGTTGTTACATTCTGAAGTAGATTGTTTTCTAATATGATCAAGGAGGTTAACATCCACCACCTCTACATCAGGTGGTATTAGAGTGTAGAAGATTCTTTAGGAGAAGAGGAGAAGGAAAACTAAAGTTTTTGAAGAATTAGAATCCCTTGTTGAACCTTGAAGTTGAATTATCCTTCAAGAGTATTCCAAGGTGGTGATTCAAATTTGGATGGATCTTAGTTTGTAGAAGAAGTTAGATTGATTTGTAAAATAAGTTGAAGCCATCATGAATACAAATTTTGAGACTCATGGATACTCAAAATTCAAAATGCAATGCAGATGTATGGATAAGGTTTGCAAAATGGTCATTTCCAAAGGTTTATTTTTCAATTTTGTTTTAGTTGAGATGGTTGAGAAGTTAAACCTACAAAAACTAGTGCATAGAAGACCTTACATGGTACAAGGATTGCATGATAGACACCAAGTTGAGGTTAGAAGGCAAGTATATGTTACTTTTAGAATTGGAACCTATAAGGATTTTATTTTATGTGATGTTATTCAATTGGTAGGATGCCATTTGATCCTTGGGAGGGCATGGCAAGAAGAGAAGCATACATTATATGATGAGGCATTGAATAGTTACACCTTCAAGCATGGTGGAAGTCAAGTTATACTAAGATCTTTGAAAGAAGAGGAAAAATCATGGAGGATGCCAACAATTTTTTTGTTTGAAAGAGTGGGGTTCCTAGGACAAAGGGAACTAGAAGAAGACAAGGTGGATAGCAAGATAACAATTGATTTCGTACATCAGGCCTATAATAAGGCACAAGTAGTTGTGGATTTGATAAAGATCTTGGAGGAGAGAGTAGTGGATGAGAAATGTTCATATGAAGAGCCAAGAAAGAAAGTAGAGAAGCCTATGAAGGTTATCCAAGAGCAACTAGGGTATGAAGATGATAGGATAGTGAAGATGGTGATAGGTGAGCCACAAACAAAAGAGGCTCAAAAAGGTGACAAGATAGGGATAGAGGTGAAGATTTTAGAAGATGTTGAGGTAATGAGTGAATGTATGGGTGGATATATCCAAGTTGGGATAGTCATGTGTCCCTTATATGCTGCTATGAAAAATAGAGAAGACAAGGCTATTAAACAAGCCATAGATGACATGTTTGAGTGCCAAGAAGGATGGCATAGGGAAGATGAATTGAAGGAGGTCTCAAGGAAGATAGGGACCTTAGAGTTTGAAGATTTCAAACTCTTGAAGACTGATTTGGAGGAAGTAGCCACAAGTTGGCATAAGAAGATGCAGAAGAGATTGGTATGGCCTATCAAGAGGCTTGTTGAAGAGAGGAAACTACTAAATAGAGGACCCACTGAGAGGGTACAAGGAGTTGATGGTGAGGAGGCTAGTTTGAAGACAAGTGTTCATGGGAAAGAGATAGATTTTTGGAGTGAGTTAGAAGCCATAGTTGAGGAATGTCAAGAGAAAGGTGGAATGATGAGTGAATTACTAGAATAGGGGCATGAAGGAGCACATGGTCATAGAGAGACCTTGAAATCTGATTTGTCTACTAGGATAGAGAACTCACAAGAAGTGTGGGAGCAGATAAGTGAAGTGTTGATAGCAATAGAGGAAGGAGTGTAGAACCAAGCATTTGGTTTGCTTAAAGATTTGATTGGTTTTGTTTCTAACACTATTATGATAGGTTTCCAGGAATTCTATATTGTTCTCCATGCAAGTACTAAAGTTGCAAACATCTATGAGATGGAGAATGCAAGAGTGTCTGCTTCAAACATGATACTTGTTTGCGGGTATAGGGGATAAATTGACATAGATGATCCTCAACAAGAGGTGGAAAAAGACTAGGGGAAGAGGAAGAAAACTACCCAATCCAAAGAGACTTGGATTGATTTGATCCTTGGGAGTACGGTGCAGGGCACCTTGGAAAAATCATGCAAGGAGAGTCATGTAGACTCATGAAGGAAAATTGGTCTTGATATATCTAGAGTTGAATGTAATTGAATCTATGATCCATTTTGTAGTTGACATATTTGGATGTAATAAGCCTAAATATATAAAGGCTTGTCATAGTGGTTAAGGGTATTCAATGGTCAAGATGTACCTAAAGGGATAAATTGTAACCAACTTATAATAGTCATTTAATTGACTATTACCGTTGGGTAGAGAATTTCTAGCCTTGAAAGGATTTATAGAGGGGATGTAGGAAAGATTAGATAGTATGGAGAGATGGTGGATACTAGGAAAAGTATTGTAGTGAAGTTTTAATCAATAAAACTAAGTCTATTCTTTACAATTTATTCTCTATTCATGATAGAAGTATGAGACAATGAGTTATAGTAATTTTTTGTAATATGATCTTAAAGTGGTAATGATGTAGAATGTGGAATTAGTTGTATCCTACACTTCCTTTCATTCTTATTATTCTTTCATTGAGTTTTTGTTGAAGAATATTAGATTGGTGTATCAAAACCAGTGAATAATTAGACACAGTCAACCTTTTATTATTTTGAAGTTCTTAGAATGTTGAATCCCTCCCACCCTTTTTAATTCCTATGATTGGTGGGAGAGGATTAAGATGTAATATGTTCTTTGTTCATACTTATCTTATGCAGGGGATTTGAGAAGAAGTAGTTGAAGAACTACAAATGGTTGTAGTGAAGTTTGTTGATAGAGAAATGCTCTAATTTGGAACCAGTCACCTTGGAGTAACTTCCCTTATTGTTGGGGATATTTGGTGATGCATTGTTTTTGTGTGGATGCATAATGATGCATTTTATAAGTTGGAGTGGTCTAGAGAAGGATTGAGTGTTAAAAAGGGGTCTATGATAGTGGCAAAGAGAGAGAGAGAGAGAGAGAGAGAGAGAGAGAGAGAGAGAGAGAGAGAGAGAGAGAGAGAGAGAGAGAGAGAGATTTTGTCATAGAAAATTGGGTGTTGTTGCGGGGGTCATATCTCCCAAATCCACCATTGGATTTCTCTCAAATTTTTATATGTTTTTTAGAACCAAATTATGCCAAATATCAAAATTTAGATTGAGAAAATCTTGTTTGATTCAAAAGTTCTACATATCTATTTGCAGGTCTATCCAGGAGATAGCAAGAAGGTATGAGAATTTGTTTCCAAGGTTGTGTTTAATGGATCAAAGGAGTATGGTATTCTTGGATAGGGTCTAGAGAGGTTAAACAGAGTATTAGGGAGAAGTTATGGTTGTCTAAAAACATTAAGAGTGATAGGGGAACCAATGTCTAGTTGTCATCAAGTTCAAGGAAGTTGATCCATTTGATAAGGCTACTAGCTTTAAAGGTTAAATGTGAGTCTTGGGTAGAAGATTGGTTGTTCTAATCAAATGGTAAGTAGGCCATGAGAAGAAATTTTAGGAATTTGAAATTAAGGTTTAATTCTTGTGTAAAGATATGATGTTTGGAAGGCACTAGGTTTACTTGGGTAGCCTAGAAGGGAAGCCTTGAGGGGGATTTTGTAAAGAAGAAGTTGTTACATTTTGAAGTAGATTGTTGTCTGATATGATCAATGAGGTTACCATCCACCACCTCTACATCAGCCTTCCTCTTCTTTATATTAGAGGGTTTAGGTGCTTCCTTAGCTTCTTCTTCATCAACACCTTTAGCTTCTTTAGTCTCCTCCTCTTCTGGTTGATCTTCACCCATACGTTGAGCTAATGCAAGAGGTTCTTTTGTCAAAATGTTTTCTTCCTCTTCTTCCTCCTACTCGACACCCTCTCCAAACTTAGCTTTCAACTTCTTCAATTTCTTATCCTTTTTCTTCAAAGTGTAGGAAATCTTGAGTTCCATAATGATTTTGGATTTAACGACTTCATAATTTCCAAATGCCTTATAATTTTTATCTACATCTTCTACAAGTAATGCAATAATGGCTACAAAGGCTTCATCCACATTAATTTCTTAACCTAAGGGTTTCAATCATCTCATGCTTGGTGTAGTAGCTTGTAAAAAAGTGTAATTAGAATCCACTAGGAAACAAATGTCATTGTAATGTTTCTCTACTGGTGATACTGGTATTCTCAACCTCTTCTTCATTGAATTTTTGAAGTCCTGAAAAATAGCTAGTCATCAAAAATTCAAAATTCTTTCCTAGCTACTCGATATATTCACCAATATGTACTGCTACTAATCTATTTGTCTTCAATGAAACTATTCCAACTATTGGAAAGGTGTTTTGTACATTAAAAAATATGTATATTACAATTGAACCAAATTTGCATTCTGCACTCTTTGTCTTTCTAATGGCTTCAAGGTTCTCAACCAGTTGCTCCAATTGTAGCTTTTCTATATCATATGTATGTTCTTTCTTAACAATCTTATATCCCCATCCATAGCTATATAGGACACCATGTTTAATCTTCTAGATTGGTCAAACTTGTGTGATATAACCCTAATAGAAAATTTAATAAATGGATCAGTAATTTTATCTATTGTCATGCCCCCCTTGTTCCATACAACTCCAATATTGTTTACAATCATCTCCTTTGAATCACTTTATAGTGCCTCAGGCTGATCTAGGGTTGGGTAACCAGTAACCTTATGGATTATCCTCTTAGTTATTTTAATAGGTCCATTATCTAGCCATAATGAACTATCATGAATTTGTCTAAGCATTATCTTTATCCATTCTATCTTGAATACTTAAAAAAAATCTAGGGCTCATGTCAACCCTTTCTTCTCTACAATTTTAAATTCTTCTTTGAACACACCATTATCACAGAGGCAACCACATGCTTCCCTAATCTCCATATCCTCAATGCTTCCAATTTTTCAATTATAACATTTCCTTACATCTTGTACCATTAAAATGTTCGAAGGTATCATAGACAATGCTTGAGAAGGGTCTTGCTTGTATGCAATAACAAGAATGGCCTTAAATATGGATTACTTGACCACATTTCTCACTAACTATACATTTAAAACTTCCTTTCCATCTATGTTCTTCAAATTAGATGGCATAGTGTGAAACTAGGGTTTATAGAATTTAAACTACATAGATTAGCTCTTGATAAATACCTTTTGAAATCGGATGAACTGGTGTAGAATCATCGCTTGAATCTTTTTGCAATTCCTTTGGATGAGTTTTTTAATTATCTTCTGCTCTCCAGACTCTTTCTTGAATTTGAAATGATGAAAAATGAGCTAAAATTAATCAAATACCCTTTGAAAACCTTGCAATAAATGTTGAGTTCTTACATAGTTGTAAGCTTGGCATCAACCGATTTCAGGCTCTCTCAGCATCCATTAACATTACAATCACTTGGCAACCACTATGAGCTTGACATCAACTAGCCATACTTTTAACTCAGCATCTTCTAGCATTCCACTTGACACACATAGGAAATATTTCATGCTCGGTACTAACATAAAAAAATTAATGATTTATCTTGGATTCCTACCAACATCTAGCATCTTTGTTCATGTTAATGTAATCCTTTTAATACTAAATTCCTTTGGAACTGATGTATAATATGAACTTTTAATATCAGTCCCACATGCCTCTTGATTGCCTATTTTGATGAGGTGTGATCACTTGACTCATCAGGTGAAGTGATCCCTTCTCCATTAGATGTGCTACAACCATATTTCTTTTTCCATGTCTTATTCATCTAATCCCCTATGTGTTCAACATTTTCCTTGCCTTCGTCTTTATCAAATTCACAACTTGGTGCCTTTGACATTGTTGGTCAATATCTAATAATGTGACCAGTCTTTAAATAGTTAAAACATGTGGTTTGACTCAACTACCTCTTGTAGTCACCTCTCAAGTGTGTCCTAATAAAATTCTTAGGAACTTGTTCATATTCTTGACAATAATGATAGCTAAACCTTGTATTATAATCCTAATTATAAGAGTTTCCATTGTTCCTAACCTTTTTTTCCTTTTTGATGACCACATTGGTTTCTATGTCCATACTTCTAATAGTTTTAGCAATATCCTTCAAATTTTTGTGTGTGCATGGTCTTGGATATGCATTCATGTACCTTATGACCTTGTTTTTTGCACTTATCAAAGTGAACCATGCTCTTAGTCTTGAAATTTTGATTTGTAGTTCTTCTCCTACACACATTAGCGGTATGTCCTTTATTACCACAATTATGACAAGTTGGTTTAGAGTTCTCACCTTTTTTGTTCCTTTCTTCAACACTTTTGGATGACTCTCCTTCTACAATTTTTATGTATCAAATTCTAGATGTATCATTATTGGATATAGGGGATCTCAATAATTGCTCAAAGTATTTGATGGTTTCATGAGCCTTATTGAAACTTTCACCAAATTCTTTTTCCCTCTTTAGGTCATTTTGTAGTTGTTCATTCTGTGAATTCAATGTATTTATCTCAATGTCCTTGACATTAAATTCATAGTTGGCATTCATCATCTGACCTAAAGTATCCAATTGCATGTTGGAAATCTTGGTTAGTATTGTTGACTTCTCTTCTAGTCTATTGGCTAGATTTTTTTTGTCTTTTTCAATCATAGCTTTGTCTTCCATGACTTTCTTCTTCTATTTAGTCACTTCACATAGTAGTATGCCTTCTGATTCTCACTCTAACTTGAGATTTTTAATTTCCTTAGCTTGGGCACTATTCTTTTCCATTAGATATACAAATGCTACATCAAATTCATTAGAGTCTCCATCTACAAATAGCTAGGTAGTTTCTATCTCTCTATATTGTGTGTCATTCTCTGCAATAGCAATTTCCTTCCTTCTCTTTAAGGATTTATTTAATTCTTCTCTTTCTTTATTTAGTTGATTTAGAATGAGATGTATTTCAATCTTTTGATTCTCAATAATCTTTCTCGACTTGTAAACTTCCACTTAAAGATCTTTCATCGAAGATGTAGAGCTTCTCTTTCAAAAAACTAGGCTTGATACCAATTGTTGAAATTAAAATAGGAAAGGTAAACTTCTAGGGGGATGGGGGGGGGGGGGGGGGGGGGGGGGGGTTAATCAGTATTTTAAACTTGGACCCATAAAGCTTTTACCATGCATCCATCTCATGCATTCAATAAGTAAACTAAAATAACATGTAAAGCATTTAATCAAGTTAACATTCACATACATATGACACCAAATATGATTACCCATAAACCCTCCAAGTGAGAAGGTAAAAATGGGGTGGGGATGAAACCCACAAACCTTCACTACTCAAGTAATATAGTGTATACAATGAAGGTTACAATGTGTTGATAATGAGACATGATATATCTTGTGACAAGTCTACCTTCTTAAAGGCTTACAAAGACTATTAGGTATCACCCTGTTAGAGGATTTCAACACCTTGTAAGAAGTGTATCTTGATAAAGGACTTCAACTTACAACTAAGTAAGCACCTTGTTAAATGATTTCAATACAACCTATTATGACTACTCTATTAAGAGATTTTGACTGGAATCACCTATTAGAATGTTTTAGCTTTGATCCTTCAACTAGCACTTGCTTGCTTGATGATAGATCAACTCTAAATGATTTCCTTCTTGATACTTCTTGATCAGATGTCTCTTTGTTGTATACTCTTTTCTATCCTCTATTCTACTCTAATTGATTCTATAATGTTGTCTTAGTTCATAATTGCTTAGTCACCATAAATGGTCTGTTTTGTTGGAATTATAGATGGAGTGACTGAGAGGGAGGGTGAATTAGTTACCACAAAAAAAAATCCACAAATCCATTAGATGTCAAAAATTTACTTTCTACTGTCACTTGGCTAACATTCACAAAAATTTTTGTACTCAGTAGATTATCTTGTTACTTATCTTTAAGCATTCACAATTATTAACATGCACACAAAATAAAATAACATGAACACAAGAGACACCGGATTTAATGTGGAAACTCAATATGGGAAAAAACACCAAGTAACTACCTACCAATTTTTACTCTTCTAAGCCCTATTAGGAGCCAACCTGATTAAAGGTTACAAAAACACACTATTAGGTGTGACTCTATTAGAGGATTTAATCACCCTATTAAGAGTGGCCTTGCTAGAGGTCTTTAGAAAAATTCAACTAAACTATCACCTTGTTAGAGAAGTTATAAAATGGTTGCTAAACCAACTCTATTAAAAGATTTTGAAATCACTGCTACAAATGTTAGAAAGTAATAATGAATTGACCTAAATATGATGCAACTAAATTTTTCTGATTATAGATCTCTATTCTGTACCATTAGATCCTCTTTGATCTGATATAGCTTTGCTGCTTCCTCAATGATCTCTAATCATCCTTCAAAATTTACTCTCACAATAATCAATCCTCCTTCACATTCATATCACATCAAATCCATCACATGCTTAGAATTTGCAAATTGACCTCTTATATATACCATTTAGATTATCAAGTCAGCTCATTCACAAGTTACATTTACCAATAAACCATACATTAGTTAGCTACAAATATTACATTAAACAAATAAACTTTATTTCACAAAACAATGAAATCCTTCATTGGCCAACCCAACTTGATAAACACTACTCTAGAAACAATTTCCTAAGTTAACCATCTCAACTCAGTTAACACTACAAAATCTACAAAATCCTTTTGCTACCAAGTGAACTCAGTAAGAACTATTCTTTTCCATATTTTCCTTTGATTACCAAGTAAGCTTAGTAGAGACTGAATTGCCTTGCTTAACCTTGAAAGCTTGGTAACAACTATTTGCACAAGGTAAAGCTTGAGAATGCTTGGTAGACACTATAAACCTTCTTTCCTAACCTTTTGAGCTAGATAGGCTCTACCTTCTACCTTGCTAACCAACTAAGCTTGGTAGACTCTAACTAATAACTGATATGACATTTGTGTAACATCAAAGACAACACATAATTGAACAATTGTATCCAACACTATTTGTGTATGAAAACTTCTCTCTTCACTCCTTCAACACCTTACACAATTGCTAGAGAGTTTAGGGTTTTTCCTCCTTAGACTTTGGTGACTTAGGGTTAGGTATGAATTTATGGCTGAGATTCATCCATTTTTTCACTTAATCCTTCTCATTTTCTTATTGGCTACATGTAATTTCATAGGGAATCAAACTTAAGATTCATCCTTATCTCCAAAATATCATAACTCATCCTTAAGTCAGCTCAAAAATAGTTTGCATAGTTGTTTGTGCCATTACAAAAAAATATGTCAAAGTTGTCTCACTCGACATCTGAAGTCTTTGATACTTGGCATGTACTAATATTTATACTATGACTCAGCATTTGTATCACTCAACATCCACTATTTACTCAGCTCATGAATCATTTGGCATAGACTATATACTCAAAACTTGAGTAAGTTGGCACATGAGTGACTCGACACTCACTATGAGCTTGGCATGGTCTAATATATATGTTGTGCTTGGCATGTACTACTTTTTAAGAATGAACTAAGTAAATAAATTAAGTGTTTTGACACTCACTTGTCAAAACCAATTTGACATCAACAAAAAAAACATTCCCCACCTTTGGAAAAGTTTCTTGGAATACTAACAGGACAATTGCATAGCAGATTTTAGAATTTATTCAGCAACTTGAAGATAACTTTGAGTTAGTGGTCAACAAACATATGTGCAAGCAACAAAATCTAGGGTCAGATGGATGAAACCCTTGCCATATGAGATCAATGTGGATTAAGCCTCTACACTAATAACAACTTTATTAGAAGAACACATTGACAATATTGCAACCTCATTTGGAAACTATGAGGGAGCCAAATCTAGGATAAAAATTGATTTAAAGATAGTTATAATTATTAGGAAGAATAACAAACTAGTTAAAAAGGTGAAAGAGATATTTTGTGAAGTTGGAGGAGGAGGAGAAGATGATGATGATGATGAAGAAGAAGAAGGGGAAGAATGAGGTCAAGCCATGTTATAATTAACACAAGGCATGGGTGAATATGTAGAAGGTGCCAAGGGAGAAGAAGTTGAGGAAGCACCTAAAGAAAATGCCAAGAAGGGGAAAGCCAAGGAGTAGATAGTGGAGAAAGCTAAGAAGCCTATGAAGAAGCTATAGTAGAAGCCAATTGTACCTATAACTAGGTCAAGCATAAGGGAAGCCACTATTTAGGCTACAAAAATGACAAAGCCTAAAGGAAAATGAACAACTAACACAACAAAGCTGAGTTACCCTACTATGAAGACCTACAAAAGACTACAACAGAAGTGCACACCTCAGATAGATTTAGATGATGAGAAGATAGAGTTAGATGACTTGATTCAATACAAGGTGGTAAGCGATAATCCCTCTTTTGATATTGATAATTTTTTTGAAAACATTACTACAAATGAATATTTATTTGGTTTCACACATGTAGATTTTGATAAGTTAGGAAAAGTTGATAAAAATAAAGTTGTGGAGGCCATTTATGACATGATGGTTACATGCAAGACAACTCCTCTAGAAATTTCAAACTCTTTACCTAAAAGTCTTTATAATAAAGCTAAGCATAAATGGCAATACAACTTACAAACACAAAGATAAATTAGGGAAACAACACTAGCCAAAGTTATGCCTAAATTAGATAAAAAGATGATTTAAAAAGCTAAGGAAAAGAATAAAAGTAAATTTTCCCACAAATATAGAGCTTTCCATATTTAAAAAAAAAATATAGAAGATGTGGTAACCAAAAGTACATTAATTTGCAAATATGTATATGGGTTATTCACTCAAGCAATTAGTAAGAAAGGTGAGCAAGAAAGGTAAGAACCTAAGAAGAATGAGGAAGCGAAAGACAAGTATGAAAACCCAATCAAGGAAGCTGATCTGGAAGGTAGTAAAGGAAAAGAAGAGGAGGCTAGAGATGAAGATGAGTAGTAGGATGTACATGATGTACAAGTGTTGAGTGTCAGTCCTCCACATATAGACAAAGAGAGTCAACGAGACTCATTTGTTATTATCAAGGATGCTTTTGATAATTCAACACAGAATGCGAATCCTTTGTTTAGGGATGACTTGAAGAAAATCATATAGGACTCTACCAATTCAAAAATGCTATAAAAAAATCCTATATTGGTGAGAGATGATTAATTTCAAAAGGCACAAATTGTATCTATAGGGGAGAAACCAAAAGACACATCAAGTGTGCCCCCACAATCTAGAGAGTTGAAAGAAAAGGACTCATAGGATCTTTCAAAAGATCAAAGTGTAAACTAGGATCAACAAGAGGCTACACAAGTGACACCATCTACAATGCCCATAATTGTATTTTAGATGAACGAGGTAGAAGCACAACCTTTAGGAACATTAGAATATAGGTTTATCATAAATAGTAACTATTTAGAAGGATGGAACTAAAGTACACACAGGTCAAGAAGCAAATCCTATAGCTAATCCACAATCTTAGCATGTAGGATAGGAGGAAGATGACAAGATTGAAGAGTTGGAATTGACTACTAAGCCTGAGGAACATATTGCCATTCAAACACTAGTCACATTGTCAATTTCTACATCTCCTCTTAGCACTCAAACTCTTTAGAGGCTGAGTACTTAGGATACACCACTGCAAATATCAAGACTGAGTTCTAGCACACCCAAGAGTGTTGAAGTTCCATCATTTGAGGATGTAATTTTAGATGAAGTGATTGAGCTCCCAAATTTTGATTTAAACATAGTAATTATTGAAGAAATGAGTATTCTATAGGAAGCTCTACAAAGGAAAAAGAGGAAAGAAAGATTGAGGAGAAAATATAAGAAAAAGAAAGTCTAATATTGAGGAGGTAATACAAGAAAAATAAAGTCTTACATAACATAAAAAGACATATTTTTTTATGCCTTCAACCTCCTAGAACCAAATGAAAATAAGCCTATCATAGAGAAAATTTTCACTATTGTGGACAAGATAAAATATGAAGACCTAGATTCTAATGTGAAATTATTAGAATGGTCAAAAAGAAAGTTTCATACCAAGGTACTAGAAAAGATATCTAGTGCTATTGCACTTAGAGAGGTTGATCTAGCAACCATGATGGAAAGTGTGAAGATAGTGTTACATAACATCTTCTCTTTATACACTAAGTTATGCAATGTTGAATTATTCACACACAAGACCCAAAGGGCTATTAACTAGCGACAAGGATATCTATAGCTCATAAATAATAATTTAAAACTATCTCCTAGTTAAAGTTAGATACACTTTCAGAGGTTACTAACGACTCAAAGTAGGCTTGCTGAGTTGCAAGAAATAGATGCTAATATCAAATATACTCTAATCAATATCTAGTCAATGCTAACTCCTTACATGGAAGTGTTGCATAAGGACATAACCTATGTAGAAACTTTGATGAAGAAAGATTCTCATGTTTCAACACATGAAGGCTTATTTGAGCTTGGTACCCAGCTAGACATACAATTTCACTTTCTAGAGGTAGCCTACAACAACTAGGATGCAACATTAACAATAATCATGGAGCTTCACAACTCATTTCTAGAAAAACACACAGTTAGTGTACAACCCAAATGACATAGTGTCAAAAAAGGGGGATTATGAAATTTTGAAGAAAAATGTTTGTCAAGGTAGATATCTACTTAGTCAGAATATTAGAGCAGAAATAGAAACAAAGCATTTACTTAGGGGGAGTAATAAAGTATTGGAGAAACAACAATTTTGCAAATTTTTAATTTTTTTGAAGTTTTGTACATGAGCCAAGTAATGAAGATTATATTTTCTAACTCATAAATAGAGTATGGATTTATATGCCATGAAAAAGCTTTTTTTTTACTCAAGTGAAAGGGGGAGATTGTTAATCTCAAATTGGTTTTGACAAGGAAGTGACAAAAAACTTAGTCATAATCTAGCAGAATTACACTACAAGCTAAGTACATAGTGTACGCTGAGTGATCAGAGTGAGCCAAGATATCAGTGTGAGCTAAGTGACCAAAGCATGCTGAGAAATATGGATAGTTAGTGTCAAATATCTCAAGTCTATACATGTCAAGTGATTCAGGTCTTGAGTAAATAGATTGTGTTGACCTATTTAGAAGTTAAGTTACAACATTAGGATCATAGTAAAGGCCGAGCATCAAAGTCTTTGGATGCCAAATGAATAGTTTTTGGAATAGTTTCTCTAACGGCACAAACTTCTATGTAAACCATTTTTGGGCTAGCATAATCATATTTTATGATTATGAAAGATAATTATGGAGGTATATTATGAATCCCTATGCAGTACATGCAACCAATCAAAAAATGGGAAGCTTAAGATAGAAATATGCACCAACTATAGCTATTGATTCCAACCTAATCCATCGCCACTAATGCTTATTTAACAAGGAAAACCCTAAAGAGTTTGTATGTGTGTGAGGAGATGAATGATAAGAGTTGTCAGAGCACTCATGGTGGTTAAGATGGCTATGACAGAGTTATGCTTTCATGACCAGGTTTAGAAGAATAAAGTATAGAATTGAAAGGATAGAGGAGACATATCTAATTAGGAGGATCAAGGTTTAATTAGTAAAGAGAAGATATAACATCAAGCAGAAAGGTATTAACTAAAGGATCATGGTGTTGAATAATTCTAATAGGTGATATAGAGAAAATGTCTTAACTAAGTAGTCCTAAAAAGCTATTGTAAATATCTTAATTGTGTTCTTGCTTTATTGTATGTTTAAATCCTTTAACAAGTTGAGACTTAATAGTCCTTGTAAGGCTTTAATAGGGTAGACCTTTCACAGGGTAGATCATATATTATGATCGAATACATTCTAGCTATAATAGGCCACACTTTACAACTGTAGTAGTGAAGATTTGTGGGTGTCATCCCCACTCAAGTTTTACCTTCTCATTGGAGGGTTTTTGGGTAACCAATTTATTATGTCATGTGTTATTTACTTTATGCTATAGATGTGATGCATGTTATGTTATTTTAGTTTACATGTTAATTTAAGAGATGGATGTTGATGATATGTTTTAGAGAAAAAAGCTTTAAGCATTGATTCACCTCCTTGCTCTAAGAACTTACTTTTTTATTTTTATTTCCAACAAAATATTTTTTGATGATATCTATAGGCACCCAAAAATTGGCAAAGACTTAAAACAACACAAATCTTGATCTAACAATACAAATTGAGAGGAAGATAAAATACTTTAAATTAAAGATTGCATGGGGTCATTAATCAATTAAATCATCTATCAAATTAATAAGACCTAAACTAACTTCAAAAAGAGGAGAAAAATAATTCAAAATCATAAAATGTAATTCAAAAGAAAGAAGGAAAAAAACACACTTTTGAAAATAAATGGAACTTTTATTAAATCAATAAATCCATTTATCCTCACAAAAATGAAAATACTCATTTCACATTTAAAAGAATTGGAAAAATCCTCATTTATCCTCAAAATCAAGTCTTTTGGATTCTTCCACTTATCTCTTATGAGATATTTTCAATTTAACATCTATTCACCAGTCAAAGGTAAAACCTAGATTCTTACCCCAACCTCTTCTAAAATCCTATAAATAGAAGGAGAATTCAACAGAAAAGAGACCCAAGTTTTAGGTATTTGCATTGTAGGCATATTAGAGTTGTCATATTCAGCATATTAGCATTTTTATTCTAGCAAGCTTATGTCATTTTGATAGAATTTTAGCTTTTTTTTCATGTTATTTAGTATCATTTTAACACATGTTTAACTCATTATAAATCCATTTTGATAGTATTCTAAGAATTGTTACACACATATAATCTATATTTTCATATTAGATCTTGCATAAATACTAGTAGATCTTCATTTTAAGCATACTCTCATTCTAGAACTATTACTGAGATGCTGGTCTATGAGCATTCTTAGCAATTGTAATTAGGGAAACATGGGATGTTCATAGAGTTTACATTTTGACAATGGTTTCTTGGGTTTAGTAGAGTTTGTTGTCATTTTATCTACACTCCGCATTAGAGTTTCATGAATATGTGAATATATCATGTACAAAATGTTGACCAGCATGGGGCTTCGTATTAAAGCCTCTTTGTTCTTCAAGTTTTCTTGCTAATCTATTATTTTTCTTTTAGATCTCTTTTTTTCTCTAGTTTTTGGTGCAGATATGACCTTCTCTAAGTTTTATAATGTGTGAGATGCTTTGTAATGAGATCAAAAAACTTTCAAAGATGTTTCCAAGCTCATGAATATCTGATCTACCACTCCCTTCATGCAATGATGATTTTGCATACTATTTTAATACTTCCACCCAATATTTTAACGCATTTGAAGAATTCTACTAAGAATTCTCTCATTCTTATAGTGCATTTGATCATTCTTATAGCACATTCCATGATTTTTACAACACATTTGCTTATTGTCATAATACATTTTCTCATTTTTATAGTGCATTTGAAGATTCTTATAGCACATATACCACTTTCTATGATGCATATGTTGTTTTCTATCATACATCTAATATGAGCTATTAACCTTCACATCTAATGTTTAGATCTAATTTTTGATTTTTTGTAGACGTCATCTAACTCTGAGGCTACTAGAAATGCATGATAGCAATGAAGACCCTCAAAAATGCACATAGCCTTTCCTAGCTTTGAAATAGGTAAGTATGTATAAACCCTTGTAATTAGATTGTGGGATTTTTTTAAAATCCATAACCTATTCTAAGTAGTGTGTTTGACCTCACTAATCTAACGAGAAGTAGGCCTATGCTCTCAACTCAAGAGAGTTGATTAGAATGCCAAACCTTTTGTGAGGGTTAGTAATAGTCAAATGGGGAAAGAACAAACACATAGTTTAAGTAGGAGCCCCTTTTTCACTTGTTTTTTTGTGTTTGGAAGGTTAGAAAAATAGGGATATTCTCTCACTCTCTTAGATTCATCAAATTGACTTGTTTATGATTTCTATTTTCCTACTTTCTACTAGGTAGGATTACTCAACCATAGAAAGGCTACCTCTTGAGTTGCCTTAGCAAGGCCAGTGAGAGGGAATGCCTCCCAATATTACATTCCTATTTGAATGAAAGCCACCTATATTTGGAACATAGCCTTCCTCTAGTAGTCTCGGAAGGGATTGTGCCAAACCTCCTTAGTGTTGGTGGGAAACTCTCTATTACAAGAGAGGCAAATCCAAACATTGATGGTTTAAAACTAAAATCCACTAGTCACTAGCTCAAGACAACCTTGTTAGGAAGCCCTTTTCTTCTATTTTTTAGGTGCATGTGATTTTATATTTTATTGTGGCTTCTACTATTGTGATTGGATGTGTTTTAAAAATTTAATAACAAACTCTAGTTCGAATTATAGTCCTTCCAAAAGATGTAACTATAAACTAATAATGAGAAGCCAAGTTCAAAACTAAAACATCATTGAAAGACACTAAAACAATGCATCTACCACTCCAAACAACGTATCTAGATAATTATGCAACATGTTTGAACTCTATTATAGTGCATATAACTACATAACAATGCATCTAAAGCTTTAAATAGTACATTTTCCTTGCATAACAATGCATATGACAAATAAAATAATGGATTTGAACATTTAAATAGCACACATGATCAATGAAATAGTGCATTTAATCAATCCTATGAAACATTTGAGAAAGAACCTAAAACAGATGCAATCTATGTACATGACATTTGCAAATGAATGATGGATTTTGATACCCTTTTTCCCATTGATATTTTCTAAATTGAGAGATCCTTAAATTGACCAAAACCATTTTTGAAACAAGAAAAGCTACAAACATTATTATTAATCCAATAGTCCTAATTACTTCATTTTTTATGTCAAGCCAAAAATATCTGAAGACACACATTCATTTCCTACCTGACTTCATGAGAGTGAACTTATCCTATCAATATTTCGAAACACCTTGTCCAACCTAGCTTGTTACTCCAAACAAATCATGGTCAACAAAAACCCTCATACAATGAAAATTCATAATAGTTAGAGGAATCCTATTCACTTCTCATGCCACTACATAAAACCAGTGTAACCATGAAGCCAAAATGATCATCTCTACAAGTGAGGGATAGAATAGCTATCAAAACCATCAAACACACAAAACCTCTAGATCTCATTAAACCCGTTACCCCAATAGATTGTTCACCAAATGTAGTTACTCACGAGTCACCCCTATTTAATCAAACTTCATTACCCTTTTCCAAAATGGGTTCATCTAACATATGGGATGAAAAGAAAATTGAAACTAAAATTGAAGACTTTCAACAAAATCTTGAACTTTTCAATATCATGGACAAGATACTTGAGAAACACAAAGAACACTACATACTACCATTAGCACAACAAGGTGCAAAATTTTCATCTAACTTTGATATGGCCAATCTAAAATGAGATGAAGAAGAGACACCCTTAGATATTGTCACACAAAAAATTACAAGACTTACAATTGGAAATGGAAAGGATGAAGTAAGAAATAAAACAACCTACAAAATTTAGCCTCGAAAAGATATGCTCTCTTCCATTTGATAGAAGCATTACCTTCATACCTTTCCCTCAAAATATGTAGATACCAAAATATGATAAATATTTTGGTATGTCAGATCCACAAAATCACCTTAGACAATTCTATACCCTAAGTATGGAGTTTTTCCATGACACTACTTACCTAATGCATTTGTTTCCTAGGAGCCTTAGGGGCAAGCCATGGAGTGGTTCTCCAAGCTACCCTCCAAAATTAAAAACTTTGACCAATTGGCTTCCATTTTTATCACCCAATATTCCTATAACATCAAAAGGGAACTTACAATGATCAATTTTTGTAACACGAAATAGCTTCCTAGTGAATCATTCAAGGTCTTCCTACAATAGTGGAGACACACATTTTCCAAGTATCATAGAGACATACCGGACAAAGAGAAGACAAACATCTTCATCAATAGTCCCTCAAAACCCATGAATTACTGGCTCCAACTCCAAGGGCCTAAAAATTTTAAGAACCTTAGAAAATTTTGCTAAGGTAGAAGAAACCTTGATAAACAATGAAATTAGTAAATGATTTAAAGATGGTAAGGGTTTCTCCAAGAATTCTATGTAGAATCACAATTCCTCTAATTGGTCCACTGACAAACAAAAATTATGGCAGAGAAACAACAACAATAATACCACTAATGATGAGGTTGTTGAAACCAACCATGTGAAACCTCAAACTCAACCCCCCTCTAAATCAACCATCTCCTATCATCAACAACACCAATCCAAAAACACTTTGAGAAGATAATGCCCATTTGTTTTATCGACGTAACATGACAACTCCCTCAACATCTAATCAACAAGTTGCTTATAATCAAGCTACTCCATGAAGATATTAGTCTTCCAATACACCCAAAGAGTATACACCTATCAGGGTGTCTTATGAGAGTGATTTAAAACCCCTCTTGGCCAATGAACTCATTGTACTACCCAAGGTCAAACCCTATGAACCCTAAGTCAAACAAAAGTGGGGAATGACAAAAACATTTGTGCCTATCACTGAAACAGGGGCACTTAACAAACAATTGCTTTTCCCTTAAAGGGGCCATACAAAAATTAATTAATGATGGAAATATCAAAGTAAATAACCTTAACAATAATGAAGACCATATGACCTTCAAGAATCCTTTCATGAGTCATGAAAATGGTGAATCCTCTAGAGCTAATTAGAAGGAACCTCCTCATGATAAGGTTAATTATGCACATCACTATAATAACATAATAAACATGATCTCTAAATTTGATGACACACTAAATGTCATTATATTTAAGGATAAAAATAAGAAACAATCATAAAATTGTGTTACCTAAGACCATGCCTCTAAAGTCATTTTACTAGGACCGATGACAAATTTTGATAATGCAACTATGAGTTCCCTCTTTCCTAAATACAACTTGTTAAACTAGTTACTTAAGACTCCCACTCATATCTCCATTTTTAAGTTGTTACAAATCTCACTAAAGCATAAAGAAATTCTTACCAAAGTCTTAGTGCCAAATGACCTACATGTGAGTAGGTTTCAAAATATGGTTAGCACTCTTGTGGCTCCCCATTGTGTCTCCTTTTTAGCCCAAGATGACATGTCTGTCATCCAACCACAAAATTCTCATTTTCATATTGAAGTCTCTATCCATAGAAACAAAGTTAAGAGGTCATTGGTTGATTTTAGGGCAAGTCTCAACATTTGCACACTAAATTTGGTAAAAGCCTTAGGATATACAAAGGATGTTGCTGATCTAAGGAATAAAATCACTATTAAAGCTAATGATGAAAAGGAGAGATCCTCCAAAGGCATGGTTATTCTGCCAAGTTGGGTAGGACCAGTTGTAAAAGAAACCATTTGTCAAGTCTTAGACTTACAATTAACATATAACATCCTATTAAGAAGGCCATAGATTCACAATATTTAGGTTGTTCCCTCCACTTACCATCAATGTCTTAAATTTCCATACATAGGTCAACAAGACCATACTTGGGGACCAAAACTTTACACAATATTGTAACTCCCTTGTTCCTCATAACAAGGAAGAAGCTGACACCCTGACAAATAACATCAGCTGGTCCATGTCAATCGACACTTCATGTTCTACTAGTCGAAATAACAACCACTCATCTACATCAACTAAGGGTAAATAGACAGTTGATTGTTCAAGTTGTTTCCTTCCTTCACCATCATCATCAAAGGACCCTAAAGAGACACATTATGAAGAAATGGATAGGTTGATAGAGGAGTTTGATAGCAAGTGTAAACTATAATGCAAAGGGGTAGGTGAGTATTTAGTCTCTATTGGCTCCTAATTTAATAGTTTTGACACTAATAAATTTGGTACCAAATTGCAACGACAGTTTCGTTGTAATTTTTTTGTCACAACCTTGTTGTTGTCGCAATTGCGACGGTAGATTATCGCAATTGCGATGACGACAAGGTTGTGATAGAAAAATTGCAACAGCACTGCCATTGCAATTTGGTACCAAATGTATTAGTGTGAAAATGACCAAGAAACCAGACCAATGCATCTAAGGCTAGCTGATTCCTATGATGAATGCACCTAACAGCAGTCCTGGGCCAACTTTAAGGCATAAATCCTTCTTCACTTCAGGCTCTGCAAGACTTAGGTGGGTTAACCTTGAGGTTCTAATGTATGGTACCAGTGCATTTAAAACATAAATTTGAACCTATTAATGTAGATGAAAACCCCTTATATCTCCTAATAACTCATGCAATAACATAGATCTATAGTAGCTAAATGCAAATCTATGAAATTCATAAGTTGAGTGAGGGTTAGTTCTTTTCAACCCACTACAAGACATGAAAAACTGAAATTATTTGAATAAAAGATTTTTTGCAAGTGACATTCATATTAGCTTGCATCTGATTTAGTGATCAGTGCCTTATCTATTGAAATATGGAGTCATTACCAACAGGATGACCTAACTTGTTTGCATTACAATCATTTATCAACTGAAATCCCTAAATCCCATTCTTATGCAATATCCCCTTCATACACCCAGAAACCCTATTAGAACATTGAAGCATTTACCTAACTCCTTGAGTCAGAAGCAACAATAGATCTGATATACAACCAATCCAAGCTGCCTTAGATCAAATGAACCTTATCTATTTAATCACAAAGTTAATGACATATGAAGAATTAGGAGATAGAACAAGGAAACTCAGATAATTCTTGTAAATCCCTTTTTATATTCATCCATGGAAAGACTGAATACATGAATTGGTAATACTAAATGAAACTCTAAATAATTGACATAATCCAGCATCAATCTCCATTTATCTCAAAAAACAACACATGAGAATGAACTAAAAATCATCACAAGAGGTGGATGTGTGGCCTTCACTACTAGAGCACAAATCAATAGACAGGAAGCAAAAACCTCTTCAATCCCTGGTTTCAACAATAAAACACTAGAACCTTGCTGGTATTACCCAAAACAAACTGCCAACCACTACAATGAAAGAAAGATAGAAAGATATATGAGAAGATGAATTCCTAGATCTAATATATGCCTAACATGTGTCCACTTCGAATTCAATCTTCTATAATTGAACAACTTCTTTCTCCCTTCTCCCACTCTGATCTAATTTGGTTTCATCATTTTTCTATAACTAATCTTGAAATATCTCTACTCAATGATGAAAAACCTTTATGTATCCAAAATATCTAATCCGCCTTATGAAATGTTGGTAAAAATTGAGTTGTTATTGAGTATGGGTGACCAAATTTGACCCAAACTGCATTTTCACTATTTTTTACTGATACTGCTACTGCATTTTCAGTTTTAGTTCATTTTACTAAGAAGGCCCCAAATTTCACATTTTTGGCTATAACTTGAACCCATGAATTCCTGTGCAGAAACAAACTCCATAATTGGAAAGTTCATCTTCTCATGATTTCGGTGAAATATAATATTGCTATGTTAGCCCCATAGAAACCCCCTAAATCTTAGTTCAAAAAGTACCCCTTGGTATAACTATTTAGGTTTGTAACTTTAGATTTAAAAATTAAAAATTTTAAATGACCTAAGTTCAAACTTTAAGAAGAAGGCCCATTTAAATTAAAAATCTCTGACGTGCAAGTTTTGATTAACTATTTTAAAATGAGATTTCATAATTATTTATTTTTATCCACCCCCTTCAAATTTGAGGTCAACCTAGTTTGACCTAGCTTTTCTACCATGTGGCAGCCTCTGATTAGCCTACCAACTCACCACATCATCACCTAGATAACACTTGCTTCATCACTACCAAGTCATCATCCAAGTGGGGCCCACTGACATGTGTCAGCAACCTGCAATCCTGCATTTGTTATCTAGATGCATCTTCATCAAGCGGGTGTGCGCTGACTATTGGATCATGACATGTGTCACGATCCTGTGCTTCAATGTTGATCTACTCATCTGCACCACCTCATCACTAGCCAAGACCTGCACCATGTGTCACATGCCTGCTATTCCACATTTTTTAACCAGTGCACAACTTCCCCAAGAGGGAATGCGCCCACCACATGTTCTAGCCATGTGTAAACAATTAGGTGCATCTTTCCACATAAGCACACTTGAATCTTTGCATAAAAATATGTTAATGTCACCTCCAACTTTCATCATTGGGGTCAAGTCCAACATGCAAGTGTTGCCTTCTAAAAGTGTTCTTTCTTTAAGACACAATACATGCGGTGTGATTTTCTATTTAAACAACTAAAGACACCTCTACATAACACATGTCGGATAAATGGTTTTCAAACAACCTTTCTTCCTATGCTTTTGTCTTGCCTCTATTACACCTTTGTGCTTTGCAAACTCAAACCATCTCTGCTATGTGGGTACTTGAAGTTATACACATCTTACATCAAACACAATACTTATTGTGCCAATACTTATTCTACCACAGGTTCAAATCATAATGTTGTCTCTCAGTTAATATGCCACTTTCATAGAGGAAAAAACTATATTTCCAAGAATTCCTGGGTTCATCTCTTAATTTGGAAGGTATAGCTCCCCTTTTCAAGCTATCCTTGCTCTATTCCTTTTTGCTCCTCTGCATTTTCTCATATGTCATTTCTTCTTTTCTAATGTTGAGTCTATTTTTACATGGGATCTGTCTTTGTCCTTTTTGATGGCTCATATGCATAGATTTCCCTTTGATTGATGTAGGCCTCCTCCTTTCATGTAATTGTGGACTCTACCCCTACCTCTCATAGCTTTTCCTACAGGTGGCTTCATCTTTTGTTTGATGTAGGGTTTCTTTTCTAAGCCATGGTCTCTCTTCCTTGTTGGATTTGACTACCTTAGGCCTCTCTTTATGTCTTCAATTTGTGGGTTCTTTCTAGTGCTAGGTGTGAATGACTTTTGTAAGTGTGGAAGGCTTCCATATCATTGGTGGATTCTCCCCTTTAACACCTACGATTTGCTCTTGATTGGTAACTTTCTTCTATGCCGGCTATCCTTCATCGAGCTCCCCTTACGAAGTAGACTCCCTACCCATACTTGGCCAGTCAATATAGGCTTTGCAGGATCTTCAATGTTGTACTATCTAATATCACCATGTAGCCAAATCACAAAATAGAGAAATCAATCATCCAAGGAAATAAGAAGATCAGTTATCAATCCAGGCATCTCTAGTATCTAGTTTTTAGCTTTCAATGGTGCCACTGATATCACAACCTCATAGTCCCAGAAATCATTTGATTTCATGAAAAATAAAACCATATTGCTTCTTAAAACACATCCTATGAAACTTTTATCTCTAGATGGATCGTGAAGAAATCTCACTTCCAATGGTATGAGACCTTCATACATATACAATTGTAGAAATTTGTTTTTCTATCACATGTGATGCAATGGCTTGAAGCTATTTCACAAGTTTGAATATCAATTTGTCTAATGTGAACAACAAATATGACTGAGCACCAATTATTGCTCGGCAATCACTCTCAAACTTAGCATTATCAGCTAAACCATTAAGTAAGTTGTGTAGTGTACTCATAAATTTGTTATATTGATCTTGATGATTTGTATCCTTAACACTTTTCCATTTATGTTTAGCAGATAGAGAAATTTTCTTTGCTGAAAGGACTCGCTCAAACAATGTCTGATGTAGCCCTAAGAGCACATAATATGAATCATTGTCTTAGAAAATCTTAGAATCTTTTTTTGCTCTATTATTTAAACTAGATGGTACATGTTTTGCAAGAGGTTTGGCCATTAAAAAAGAGCGGTCTAATTTTGTCATGGATGTTCCTTCACCTTCAAAATCATGGGCATCAGTAGTTACCTCAGCCTCCCCTTCACTTTCAGCCTTACAATCATTTTCTTTGCATTCTTCATCCTCTTCCTCTTCAAAAACTTTTAATCAATAGATGCACCTATAGCCTGACTGTTGACTATGTATAGAAAAACTTTACTTTGACTCCTGATGTCTTATCAATCTAATGGAATTAGTTGGGCCCCAAAGTGGGTTTGGCTAAAACAAAATTTTGTTTCCAGACCACTAAATTGCAAAACTGACTCTTTCACCCTTTGACACTAATTTGAAACAAATTCGACCACTGAAAGTGAATTTGAAGCTCATTTTCCATCTTTCTGCCAACTGTCAATTTTGCATCAGGAGGCCCTTTGACTAGCTTTAAAAACTGCCCAAAACACATGATTGGGCTCTAGAATTTGAGACACTGATCCTTTACTCTGCACTCTTGCACCCTATCGAATCTCATCTCATGAAAAATTCTTAGTCTAAATATATTGACCATCAAAGTTGACCTCTTAGAATTGCCTGCAAGAAAACATGTTAGAAAACACTAAACTGGGTTCAAAATCAGCTTCAAAAATTGGGCAAACTGACACTTGGAAGGATGAAAATTGGGACATTGGTTCACTATCATGGGGACATTATAAATCTATGATTTGGGCTCATGAAAAATAACAAGATAGAAATGGCAAGCAGTCAAAGTAGGCTACTCAGAATTTGCAATTGGAAACACTGATAGAAAACATTTTTTGCAAATGGAATTGACCTGGAAAAGTGTGCAAACAGATTCGTCATGACTTGCAAACTAGCACACTTAAATTATTTTTAGAGGAAAATACAGTGGTATACTCCATTTGATCTATCCAATCACTAGTTTCAAGATATAACATCATGAACAGGGCTCCTGACAAATATGGAAATGCTGACACTAGTAAAAGATAGAAATTCCATTTGGAATTGCATTTAAAAACCAACCAAACAGATTCGTCATAAGCTAAAACTTGAAACATAACAAGTCTCTGACATCTAAAATGTAGTGCAAAAGGAATTTTAGCATTTGGGTCAACCGGGTCAAAGTTATAGCATGTCAAACAGGGTTTCCCAGAATTATGAACAACTTACACAAATGCACAAAATAGTAAATGACCAACTTTGAGGGATTCAAAACCTAGTCAAATGAACTCAAAATGACGCAAAATCTGAAACATAGGTTATTGGGTATGGACACTAGTCACTCCCAAAGTTGTGGGTGATGACACACTTTTGGGTGTGAGATATTCAGATGCAAACAAGGCCTCCTATCACTATTTGACACTTAGGGTAAAATGCAGATTTGAAACTAGCTCAGAATCTCAACTCTTCTTCATGGAATGCTTAGACAGGCTGAATGGAATGTTCTAGAAGCATTGAACACCTCTTGGGCCTCAAAGGTATAGTTAGGTACAAAAGCATTAAAAGTGCTTATGGGGGCTCAAAGTGATTCAAAATTTGAAATAGATTCTCAAAATGAGAACGCAATTTTGAGCACCAACAATTTCTTTATTTGATCCCCCACTTTCTCCAAGATTTCATGCCAAGCCATCATTCACGACTAGACCTTATCATGCACATTTTGTTAAGGCAAGTGAAGTATCCCCAAGCACAATAGAAGAAATTAGTAAACAAAATATTGACATCTCCCCTCATCTACATGCAAAAGGTTTTGATTTAATGAAAAAGATGGGATATATGAGAGATGGTCCCTTAGGGAAAGAGAAAGTCATTGTTGAACCTCTTCTAGCATATTTTTGGTCCAACAAATCCAAAATAGGGGTAGGGTACAACAAACAAAGCTAGAAACAGATCACTCTGAAGTCTCATTCCAAGTACAGTGATTCCACCTTTTCCACTCTAGCATTGGTACCAAAAGAAAGGGATGGTAATAACAAGAAGACAACTAATATAATAAATGTATATCTATCCCTCCCTAGTTCACACCACACAAGAGAACCACTCATGGACACCTCCAATAATGAAGATAATGACAATTCCACTAAGTGGGAGTTTGAATCATTATCTGAAGAGTCCATCTATGAATGTAATGTTGTTCATATTCCTGTATCCAATGATTTCACTACCAAAGGATTAGCCTCTCATCTAGGTAACAACTTAGGGACTACTATAGAATAGACATGTCACATTGCATCATACAAGGATGATGAACATATTGAAGGATTTTAGTTTCAATATGATGAACATATTGAAGGGTTTTAGTTTCAAATGCTATTTCCTAACTTCTTTCTAGCAGGAAAGTTGAAGACAACTACTATGAGCTACTCATGAGATCTACTTTTCCTGACACCTTAGAGGAAGCACATGTTATAGACCTAACCAATAAATTGTATGAGCCATCTAATAAGATTAGGTATTTAAACCCCATAAAACTCTTTTCATATTATGAATCACTCTCCCTAGTCAACCACAAACTCATTAGCTAGGATACAACTGAGCCTCATCATATTCCCCATTTTGACACTGACCACAATGTATTCATCTACCTTAACATGATTAAACTATCTCTTCCATGGAGAACCAAATAAATGCACACATATGGGTTTGATATCAATCATCTCATTCATACTAGAATAGGCCAAGTAGTTTATAGCCTTGAGGATCACTACCAAGTTATAGCTAATCTTGAGAAAAATATGGAAATAAATAAAATTAATGCATCTAATGGTGAAAACCCAACTGTGGCACCCATGGATGAGATGATTGATACCTTACCTAAGCACTCTAAGGAAAGATCATCCATCTTAATCAAACCAACCAAAAATGTCAACATCAATATAGAGCAGGAACCAAGGATCATCTATTTGGTGTAGTCTTTAATCATAGAGGAAAGAACCACATTCATTTGCTTCTTCTAAGAGAGGAAAATAAACTTTAGATGGTTTTACAAAGACATGCTAGGATTAGACCCAACTTTAATCCTCCATCACCTCAACATTTCTCTAGAGGTCAAGCCAATCAAACAAAAATTTAGGAAAATACATCCCCACATAGCACTACTAGTCAAAGTAGAATTAGAGAAATTGATATGTACCAACTTCATTCGGCCCCTAGTGATGCATCATGGATATTAAAAATTGTTCCTATAAAAAAGAAAGATGGTAGCATAAAAAAATGTATTGATTTTTTGGATGTAAATAAAACATGTCCTTAAGATGGTTTCCCCCTTTCCAACATTGACATGATTGTAGATCTGATAGTGGGCCATTCCATGTTTTCACTTATGGATGGATTTGTAGGGTATAATTAGATTAGGATAGTTCTAGAGGACCAAGAGAAAACAACCTTTGCTTGTGCATGGGACACATTTTGTTGGAATGTGATGCCCTTTGGGCTAAAGAATGTAGGGGCCACTTGTCAGTGGGCCATGACCACTATCTATCATAACATGATGCACATCTTTATGGAAGACTATGTAGATGATATCCTTGCCAAATCCCATACTCGAGAAGAACATATCCCCATCTTGGACAAGATATTTTTCCAACTAGAAGAATTTAAAGTTAGGCTAAATCCAAAGAAATGTGCTTTTGGCATTAAAATCTAGCAAGCTTCTAGGATACATTGTCTTAGCCAAAGGGATAGAAGTTGATCCTAAAAAGGTACAGGCCATAGTTACCATGCAACCACTAAATAAATTGAGTCAGCTATGTTCTCTCCAAGGAAGGCTTCAATTAGTTTGTCATTTAAATTCCCAATTTACAAAGAAGTGTGTTCCTTTCACCCATTTATAACACAAAGACATAATTTTCAAATGGGATGATCAATGTTAAAAAGCTTTTGATTTACTCAAAACCTACTTAATTAATCCACCCATGTTGGTGCCTCTAGTGTCACACAAATCATTGCTATTGTATATTTCCATAACTAAAATATCAATTTGGGCCCTCTTAGCACAAGAAAATGTCTAAGGAAAGGAAAAGGCCATTTATTACATCAATCACACCCTAGCCAACAATAAGCTTCATTACTCTTTTATTGAAAAGGTATGTTTAGCCGTAGTTTTTGCCTTCCAAAAGCTATGCCATTATCTTTTGATACATAAGATCAAGCTCATCTCCAAGATATATCCCCTCAAATATCATCTCAACAAAATAACATTAATAGGCAGATTAGCCAAGTGGGTGATGAAACTGAACAAATTTGATATTGAGTATGTCGATAGAAAATTAATAAAAGGACAGGCCATTTCCAACTACTAATCCTATGTTAGCTGATTTTTGAAGTATGAACATTCTTCAAATAGAGCTAATAACTTGAAAGTTCTATTTCGATGGTTCTTGCACACACCATGGTTCAGGTGCCTGTATTTTATTCATCACACCACTAGGTGTTACTATCACCAAATCCTATAAACTATGTTTCCCCTGCACAAACAACATGGAAAAATATGAAGCCTTGAAGTTTAAAAAGATTCTCGTTGATTATCAATCAATTCACTAACAAATATCAGACCAAGGATGAAAAGTTATTGCTTGACAAATATATGGTTGACACACTTAAGGCATGCTTCAATTACTAGAGTAGCATGAGCGGTATGATTTCTTAGTAGAAGAGGTGGTTCAATCCACATTTTCTCAACCTGATTCCATTATCATTTTTCATATAGACACTACTAATTCCCTTTGGTATAACCCCATCATCACTTACCTTATGATAGCACCATCCCCTCTAACCTTTCATGCATCCAAAGACATAATTTCATTAGACAAACCTTGTGCTAGACTTCATTTAGATGTCTTGAGAAGGACACGTTGAGATTCTCTCTACAAGAAGTCCATCCAAGGATTTGTGGGTCACACTCTAGTGGGTTTACATTAGAAAAGAAAATTCTTAGGATGGGTTATTTTTGGCCAGCCATGGAAAAGGATTATATCAACTATGTTAAGACTTGCAAAATTTGTCAAATCCATGGTAACCTTATGCATGCACCAGCTAATAGCTCAACCCTTTGGCCACACTATAGCCCTTTTATCACTGGGGTTTTGATTTAATTGGAGCCATCCACCTACCTTCCTTAAATGGACATAAATGGATTATCATTGCCACACAATACTTCACAAAGTGGGCTGAAGCAGCACCACTTGTCGACTTTATGGGAAAACAAATCTCTTCCTTCATCCTAAACCATATCATCTCTCTATTTGGAATACCTAATTCCATTCTCATTGAAAATGCCTTGTACATTAAGAATCAAATAATTGATGAATTATGTGAGAAATTTCACATTATACACCACTCCTCATCAATTTATTACCCCTCTCAAGAGAACTATTAATGATATTGGTAGAGATTGGCATTTACAACTAAATCCCACCCTCTAGGCCTATAGGAAAAGTGTTAGGACACCTATAGGCACAATAGTCTTCTCTTTGGTTTATGGTTGTGAAGCCATTCTTCCCTTAGAGGTTGAGATCCCATCCTTGAGAGTTACTCTTCATGACTTCCTATCAAATGAGTATTATAGAGTGGCTTGTCTAGAGTAGCTGGAATTATTAAAAGAACATCAATGTCCAACACATGACCACCTCAAAGTGTATCAAAATAGGTTATCAAGACATTACAACAAAATGTTTAAACTATGTGTCTTTCAAATTGGTGAACTAGTGCTCTGAGAAAACTCTAAGAACCAAGCTACTAGGGAAAAGAAAGGAAAATGGGAGGCCAATTGTATTGGTCCTTATATTATCGCAAAATCCTTTGGGATGGTTACTTATAGACTTTTAGATTGTGATGATACAAACCTAGCAGAGCCCATCAACAACATTCATCTCAAAAGGTTATATGTTTGAAGCTTTGAGAAATACATCATCACCAAAAACACCAAAAATTTCAAAAAAATACACCAAAAAATACAAACAAAAAAAAAAAATCTGGTGAGAAATGCCACCTTTGGTTTCAAAAAGAGCAAGAGACAATGCCTTTGGACTTCCCTAAACAACACACATCCTTCAATGCCAAAAGACTCTCAAGATAGAACTCAAGCAACTTCCTTAGAGACAAATTTTTCTTGCTTGTGGCTTACCTAGCATAATTGATTTTTTTTCACACATACCAAATTGAGAAACACTTGTGGGTTTAGTTCAATGGTTTCTTGGCATTAGACATAGTTCATAGCATCAAAGATAGTTAGTATAACAACACCAAAGGGAAGCACAATAGATCAGGAGAAACATGGAGTCAGATTATGTATTAAGATACCATAGACATGAATTGCAGGAGAAGCAGTGCACCTCTCAACTATACGCCATGTTCAATAATTCCCAATATCCATTTTAACTTTTTATTTGATCCTTTTGCTATTTCAAAGATCCTTTTGCCTTGATCGTCTCCAATATAACTCCCTTAGTCACTCTTAGCCCTTTCAACCCACTTTAGTCTTCATGACTCTTTAGCTACCTCCAAATGATCCTGGCTATCTCCACAGTCTAACAAATCTCACTCACATCCTTGCTTTACCCCCACTAGTTGAAAATTTATCAAAAAGTAGGAAAAAAAATTCAAAAATTATCAAAAAATTCAAAAATTGTCAAAAATTATAAAAAATATTAAATTGTCAAAAATTATCAAACAAATTCAAAAATTGTCAAAAATTATCAAAAAATTTCAAAAATTGTCAAAAATTATCAAAAAATTCAAAAATTGTCAAAAATTATCCAAAAAAATTCAAAAATTGTAAAAAGTTATAAAAATAAATTCAAAAATTGTAAAGAATTATAAAAAAAATTCAAAAATTGTCAAAAAGTATCAAAAAAATTCAAAAATGGTAAAAAATTATCAAAAAAATTCAAAAATTGTCAAAAATTATAAAAAACTTTCAAAAATTGTGAAAAATTACCAAAAACATTCCAATGGTGGTAATAATTGCCAAAAATAGTTGAAAACTCCAAAAAATTAATAACACCCCAAAATTCCAGTCAAACATGCTTCATTTTGACTCAAATAAGCTATTTAACTATGCATAAATTATTGATGAATTTTTCAAATCAATGGTGAAGTCCACTATATTGAAAAATATTTCAATATTTTGTAGCATGTTTTATTACTCCATTACCCTAGATAAAATAATAAATAGTGCGTCAATGACATTATGAAGCAATTTAGTTATGTCCTAAAACATCTTGCTAGGCTTTGAAAAATCTTACACAACATGAATAGTAAAAGGGGATATAGTAGAATCCCTATTCTTTCCTACAGCCAAGAACAACAATTCCTGATGGATTATTAGTCCTATCTATGTTGCAATGTTATACAATTGATCTAGATCCCTTCAACAAATATATCAATGCTATCTTGAAAGGCCCAGATATCTGTCAGATTCTTTCATCATCCCCTAACAGGGGGCATAGAATAAGTAAGCGTAAGTTTGAGAAATTGCAAGGGTCTCCTTGCCTTTTTAGGCCCCTCAAACAACTATTTGAGGCCCCTTAAGCACTCTTTTAGGCTCTCAAAGTATTTCTTTAGGCCCAAATGCCTTTTTTAGGCCCCCAAAATGTCTTTTTCAGTAGAAATACCTTTTTCAGGCCCCCAAAGTGCCTCTTTAGGCCCAAATGCCTTTTTCAAGGCCCTATTTTGGCCTTTTCAAGCCCCCAAAATGCCTTTTTAGGCCCAAACGCCTTTTTGAAGGCCCTATTTTGGCCTTTTCAAGCCCCCAAAGTGAGTTCTTAGGCCCTCAAGTGGCTTTTCAAGCCCTAGATGCCTTTTCTAGAGCCCAAACGTCCTCCCTGGACACCCAAGCACCTTTTTCCAAGGCCCTTATTAGCCTCTTTTGGCCATCAAAGCCTCCTGTAGGTCCCAACACCTTTTCACAAGCCTTGTGAGAATCCGTCTCAACCCACAGCTAGTGAAAATCCTAACTTTAACCTTGTACTTGTCTATAAAAGCTATCAATATATATAGACTTGCGCCTCACAATTTGTGGTTCAACACTTCCTTCTTTTCACACCTTAAATGACATGACTCTCCAATAGTTGCACAGATGTGTACTCATGTTTCATTGGGAGCCCACACAAATATTTAGTTTCCCACATATAAGTGAAGCTTTGTCCTCCTCTACAAATCATATTGTCCCCACTTTTACAAAGATTGACACTTTTTCAAATCTTTTCCAAACACACAAAAACTTTTGAATATTCACAAAAATTCCAAAAACATCTACAAATTACTCCAAATGCTAAAAACATCCAAATACATTCCAAAAATTTTGAAAAAAAAACATGACAATGTTCATTCAACACATTAACATTACCACTAGTTGTCCTTTTTCTTGCCACAAAACCAAATACAAATGTTCTTCTATTATGATGGTAATGACAACATTACGTTAAAATATCCTTTGGTAGATTATTTATTCTAGCCTCCTTGGGGAAGGTGGTAAGATAGGGTGTCCAATCAATGGTGTTTCTTCAGACCCAGCTCCCAAAGAAGAAGCCCCTAGTGTCAATCCTCTATGTACCCACACTACATCCATAAGAATCAAAAACTTGTCAACATGTAACTACACATTTAGTAGTTGTATAAATTCCCTATGTATGAACTACGTCTCCCACTTGTTCTCAAAACACATTCTCCACTAGCTTGTTTATTCTCGGTGCAATGATTGCTCATTAGGCCACATATCACTCTTGTTGTATTTGATCAATCACCATTCACCAATGCTCCACATCCATTTTTTCCTTGCCCAACCACTATTGTAACTGTCTCACCTTGGACTCACTCAATGCTAACCACTCTTGCAGTTTTAATGATAGGGAGTTTGACTTCACAATTTCCTCGCTAAATGACTCTGACTGTAACTGCAGTAACACTAGATCATTTTGCATGCTCCATAAATTTTGTATCTACAAACTACATCTCCCATTATTTCTCATTTCGAAAAACCTAATGATAAAGTCCCATGTAATAGGCAGCTTCCTAGTGTACCTTTGCCATCTATTGCATACCCACAAATACATTCTCCACTAGCTTTTTTATTCCTAGTACAGTGATTGCTTACTGGGCCACATTTTGCTCTTGTTGTATTTGATTAGTCATCATTCACCAATGCTCCATGTCCACTTTTTCCTCACCAAACCATTGCTGCAACTATCTCACCTTTGACTCACTCAATGCTAACTGCTCTTGTAGTTTTAATGATAGGGAATTTGACTTCACAATTGCCTCCCTAAATGACTCCAACTATGACTGTAGTAAAACTAACTCATTTTGCATGCTCTCCAAACCTACTTGCACCATCTTTAGAGATTTCTATAACCTCTAATCTCGTGACTAATCTTCCCTCATCCCCATGTTATTTCCCTCCACTCACAATTTCTCCACTTGTAGTTCTACTTCTAATGATTGATCTCACACACACTACGTATTCACCACTACTTGGAGTCATCTTGCTTGTATTTGCACTCCATCTTCTTGCACCTTCTCCATTAATCCCAGTAAAAATGTGACTTCCTATTCTGCATTTTCTACTCGAACTCTCTTTGTGTTCAACATTCTCCATAATTCCTCCATGTCACTTGATGATTGATCTCCACCCCTTGCCTCTAACTATGGCTCCTCTACATTCACATTGCTCACTTCTCCTTCTATTGACCCTTGTCCTAGAATCCCAAGACTAATGAACAAATGTGCTCCACTCATCACTGCACCCACACTAACATTTTCCACCACCCTCAAAGCTTCTCCTATAGACTTTTCAAGAGATTTGATCTCCCTGACCTCCTCTAATGCTCCTAACATATTCTTCATTATCTTGGGAAGACTATTCTCCATCTACATCATTGGTTCATCATCCAATACCACCTGCAATGCCCTATATTGTAGTCCCTGACAACATCATTAATGCTAACAAGGGTGTTTCTTCCTCCTTGACCATCATAGCTCTAGTTTTTGTTGATCCTCATCATGTATGACTTGATTCACCTTTCTCCCAAGCCAATGCTTGAAGTTTAGACTAATACACTAGTTCCCCAGAGTTTTGTTGATTGCACTTTGCCCTTTGCCCTTGCCTAATCCACCTTCCCTAGCTAGCATCACCCTCCTACTATGACTGATCTAGTGAGACCAACATGCTTTCACTAACACACTTCCTCATAATTCTCAATCAACTCAATGACCACATTACACTCTTAACCTTACGTTGTTCCATATCCATACTATCCAACTATTTATGGCCATCACTCACCTAGACTCATTCTTTACTAACCTTACCATGCATATGCTTTCTGCTTCCCACCGCACCCGTACCAAGTACACTTCAACCATTCTTGTGCCATAATTACCACCAAAATATTTATGTCAACATTCTCTACTAACACACACTCCATGCATTATGTTATAGATTTCTCACTAACACATCTCATAATTTTTTGCTTGACCAATACAATAACTTTATCTACAGATTGAACTAATGTACACAACTGTCACCACTACAAGTCCATAATTACTAGTTTTTCTACTATTATGCACTTCTAGTACCTTGATGATGTACTTGACTAGAGGTACTAGGATGAATTCATGATACTTTATTTGCTTTTTATTTTTCACTATTCAACTCTAGTGATCCTCTAATTTCATGCATTGTTGGTGTCCACTTGTAAGAACATCCTCTCATTTGGAAAGCCATGTGTACTTTGACCAATTTTGTATGATATCTTTGGTGAGGATTTTATTTGACATATGATTTTTTGCATGCCTAATTTTATTTATTGTGGCTATAACATTTGTTTTTCAATAAGTTATCATACTTTTCATGTACATTGACTGTGATTTTTGGTACTTCTTGGGATGAGATATTATTCATATCACCATAGCTGAGCTAGTGGTGCTTCTACTTGGTCATCTTTTATTAAATGCTCTATGATGAAAATTAATTTGAATCTCTTTAAAATAAAAATGACAGTATTTGCATTCATTTAGTTTTCATTTTTATCTTGGGTCTCTTGCAAACACATGGTTGGCACATAAATTAGGATAACATGCACACAAGTCTCATCAATAGTGATCAACAAAAAGCCTCAACAATTTGAGTAAGGCTATCCAACAATAGGTCACAAAATAACATACTTGTGCAATAGTTAACACTCTACTATTGTAGGCTCGGTCTCATCACAACACTACCATCTTGCATCACATTTCATTCTCGCCTATCATTTATCCCACCTATTTGCATTATGTAGCTTTCAAATCTCACACAATTATGGTCACTATTTCATTACACCATTCATTGCATTTTGTGTATTCACTCCTTATTCTATTCTTACTAGGGTCTCAAGTTTTATTTCATGGCTTTTGAATCTCAAAAGTTGAGTCCCATCCCAAGTCTTTTCATCTCTATCACATTCATTTCCTTCGATTTTTCACTTTCCTTCACCTTATCTTCTCATCTCCTTTATATGTTCCATTTCACTTCATTTCTTTCCATTGTTTATTCCATTACATTTGATCACATTTCTATTCATTTGCAAATTTCATATTTCATTCCATTTCTTCCTATTTTATCATATTTAATTCCATTTCATTTTATCGCATTTACATTTCATTTCATTCTCATGTCATTTCTTTCCATTGTTCATTCCATTACATTTTATCACATTTCCGTTCATTTACAAATTTCATATTTCATTCCCATTTAATTTCATTTCATTTCTTCCCATTTTATCACATTTCTATTTCATTTCATTTCATTCTCATGTCATTTCTTTCCATTGTTCATTCTATTCATTTACGCATTTCATTTCATTTTTTACATTTCATTCCATTATATTCCATTTTTTCATAGTTCATTCCCTCCCATTTCATTTCATTTCATTTTATTTCCTTCCATTAGATTTCATTTGTCACAATTCGTTACATCATATTTCATTACACCCAATCTCATTTGATTACATACCACCTTTCATTACATTTAATCACATTACAACTCATTTCATCATAGCTCATTACATCAAATTTCATTTCATATTATTACATCACATTGCATTACACCAAATTTCATTCCATTACATTTCATAATATTACATCACATTTCATTATATCAAATTTCATTTCACCACATTCTTGTTTCCTTTCATTATATTTCATTTACATATATTTCATTACATCCATATAATTCATTAGATTCACATATTCATTACATTTTCATTCATTGTATTTTATTTCATTCATGCATCTCATTATTTAACATTTCCTCCGCACATTTTGTTAACACATTTCACTTGTACATGTCATTTACTCCATTCATTACTCACATATCATGCTATCCATATGCTACATTACTCATTCACACATATATCAATATCTACTACTATCATATCCATCAAATTATACCACCACATGCATATGTGAGTCCATGATATAACAAGTGCACATGTCTGAACAATCATAAAACTCAAATATCTCATAAAGAAAAAGATTAAACAATATATCAAAGGATTGAATCAACATGAATATAAGACAAACTGCATCAACATAATCATCCAAATGATCACATGACATGAACATAAAAAAATCACAAAGTATATCCACATGAACATCAAAAGGTCACCAAATACAATAGCATGAATACCAAATGGTCCTCATCAATAACAAAAAATATGATAAGTACTGCAATGACAAATGATATACAATCATCTGTGTGTCTCATCACCTACATCATTTATATGTGGCTGATCTAAAGGTCCTTGTTCACTGGGGGCACTCCTATATTCTCCTAGAGCTTGCTCAGTCACATCTTTCATCACTGTGATATGTATAGCTATGGCCATCTAGCTAGTTGATGCCCCATCTATCCTCAGTGGTGGTGGTGGCCTCAGTGTCATCACCACTATAAATGTGTGTAACATACTCATCCACTCCTCCATGGCATTCATCCAAGCCTCTAAATTAGTGTATCCTCCTAGTCTCTCTAGTAGTGGCTATTCATTTAATGGCACCTACATCTACCCCTGTGGCTATAAATCCTATGGATCTCTAATACTGAATAAACCAAACATCATCAAGTAACCATGCCCTCACATGCTCTTTCCTATCTTTCCCAACACCACTATCTTCCTAACCAAATCTTGCACCACTACCCATCCCTCCTGTCACCCTCGCAACTCTGCAGCCCCAAATCCCTCCAAACCTCCTTGGACCCATATCTCTAGGCCTTTTCATTAGACCTCAAACAACACCCCTCTATGGTAGTACCATTGCTACTTGGCCTCACCCTCTGTATCTCCCCCATGTTATAACCACACCTCTCACTCTCCCTTTTTCCCACCACCTCCTTCTACCTCTCCCTAAACCACCCTCATCATATCCATCCTCCCCTCCACTAGATGGCTCATCGATGCCTAGAATAGGCTTTGCTAGATCTGTGTATCTAAGAAATGGACGCTCATGGAACCATTATGTAAATTCCCATGGTTGCGAAATATCTATCATCTATAGAAAGGCCTCTAAGTAAGCCTCATACTCCAAGGTCAGCCCCCACACTACCCTCTTTGACTAAACCCAAGCATAATGTGCTGACCCCTATAGCATGCCCTATCGCTAACCAAACTATCTCACAACCCATCTGAAATATAATCTCTCTATCACCATAGGAACCCTGCCAAGGAAATATCTTGGGCCAAAGAATATATCATCTCATCATCATCCTTGACCCATGGCTCAGTAAACCTATATGGTCTCCATATGACCTCATCAAAATCATCCAAAAATTTTCCAACACTTTGTCTTGCCTAGATGGGGTTGCGTGATCACACCAAAGTAAGTATATATGTAAGGTATATCTTTAGGATGTTTTCATAAACATATCAGATGAGTAATGGGTAGATGCTCCCATGTCCATAGCTATAATAATATCACCCCTACGGATAGTGATGAGGCTCTAGAATATACAACCTAATGCAAGTCATGATATAAGTGGGCCAATTCACAATTGCCCCATACAAATATTCATGGCTGATCTATAATGTCCTATACCAAATGGCCCCATCCAACTAGACATCCTCACCCTTATCTATCTAGCAACAAAACCTGTCATCAATCTAGCCAACACTATTGGCAATGGCTTATACTGAAACAATTGGAACTAGGATACACTATCATCACCAATGCTATTATCTCCAAATAAATATTTGAATGCAATGCCATCTATAGTCTGATCATAGTACACCAAATCACCAACTATCAGGATCTGCAATAATTGATATACATCTTTTGGCATCACAATCATCTCACCCATAGGCAAATGAAAGGTGTTATGGTCTAAGTACCATCACTTGGCCACAATAGTCAATAAACCTCTATTCACTCAAAACTAGGGCACTTGTAATAAATAGGTGAACCCACATTTGTCAATCACCTACCACTCCTTGACCAATAATTTTCCTACTACACCTAGGAGCCATGGATACAATCCTCACACCATGAGATTTTGTGCACATACTTGTTTTCATCAAAAAAACAACATCAATTTTCATCCTAAGTGATCATCCTACATCAATCTACTCTCAATCTGTAGCTAATCTACTACTAGTTCTATCTTGGACCTATTACATTGTCCTTCTCTATCCTAAGCTAGACATATTTGTTTCCCTACTCTATATCCTGAGCTGGGGCATCATTCGTTATCTCACTTTTGTTAGATTGATCCTACGACATCACTTTCTGGCTACCTAATTGCTATTGTTTGCTTGTTTGTGACAAATAACTACCCAACAGACCTAGAATCTAGTCTTTTGTGTCATGTCACACTAAAGCAGGGCTTCATAGTTTTTTTTTTCCCTTGAAGTCCTCATTAGCATCATTTTAACAAGTACATGCGCTTCAAAATCAATTTGCGCTATTTCATGGGATGAACACGCTACAAAACATAGTGGATGCGCTAAAAATGCCACATGCACTATAAAAATCCCTCAAAAGTACTATTCTATATCTCTAATGTATTATGGGATGGCTTAGCACTATCTCTATTCCCCTATGTGCTATTTAACAGTGCCTAAGTGCTATTTGAAACAAAAGCATTCAAAAATAATGGATATGCACTACAAAATTGATCAAATGTGTCTAAACATCTAGATGTGATATCTAAGGCTACATATATACTATTTTCCTAAGAAATGTGCTATTTTGCCCCTACACTAGGGTTTCATATGCATTGAATAGTTAATTCTATGTGCTAAAACATCATTCAAAAGTGTTATAATATTTCAAATGTGCTAAAAGAAACTATAAATGCACTAAAAAGCTAAACTACCACATTTACCACAAAAATTTGAGAAAAATTCCAAAAAAATTGGGTACACGTGGAAAAATCTTAATAGTGGAGGATCTCGATGATTGACTAGGGCATCATAGTCTACTAGCCACTCATACCTATGACTCTTCTCAAATCTATGCTCTCGTAAAGGAACCACCATCCACACAAGCTCAGAGCTCCAAGTTGCTAACTATCAAAGGGGAGTGTGAAAATGGCAAGGGTAGAAGATCTTTTGACCTATTTAACCCTCCTTAGGCGAATATATATCACCTTTTTGCTCCATTTACCCAACATTAGAACATTTTTTCTCACTTTTGCAAATTGGGTATTGTTTTAAACCAACTTGCTCATCTTAATCTCTCAATTATTCAAATTTTAGAAATAAAATTGGAATTTTCATATATTTTCCCACATTCATTTCTTTTCCAATTTCATTTTTGAGGGGGCAATATATCCTTATCAAATTGGGGCATCAAAATTTTCTAAAATATAAAAAATGTTCTACCCTAGCCAAAATTGTTTGGTGATGCGACGCGCTCCCCTGCCCATAGGTGGTTAATTATGTGGTGTTCCATGTTCACTAACAGTCATGGCTTTTGGTGCAATGGGAAATGGGCCCTACAATTGGTATTAGAGCCTGGTTTTGGCCTAGTCATGGGTTCAAATCTCCCCGGTGCCTTCTCGACCCGCGTAAGCACTTGGTATGCGCATCGAGGGGGAGATTGTTGGGTGATGCAACGCGCTCCCCTGCCCACGGGTGGTTAATTATGTGGTGTTCCATGTTCACTAATAGTCATGGCTTTTGGTTCAATGGAAAATGGGCTCTACAAAAATTTCAAACATCAAATCAACTAGAACTAGGGTATCCAAGAAAAAACATCACAACATCAAGCAACAAAATCAACAACGATCAGACAACAAGCCATCAATGACAACCAAACATCATATCAACGTATGAAATGTCATAATATCATTGGAAAAACATTCAATAATCAAAATTTGGCTTCAAATTAGAAAATCAAGATAGTCTTTGAACTAATATGCTTCACGGGGCATTTGTATAAACCCAAAAATTAGCAAAGACTTAAAATGCTACAAATCTCAATCTAATAATAGAAATTGAGAGGAAGATAACAAACTTTCAAATTAAGGATTACATCAGGTCATTAATTAATTACATCATCTATCAAATTAATAAGACCTAAAGCAACTTCAAAAAGAGGAGAAAAACAATTCAAAATCATAAAATGAAATTCAAAAGGAAGAAGGAAAAAGACAAAGTTTTGAAAATAAATGGAACTTTTATTAAATCAATAAATCCATTTATCCACACAAAAATGAAAATCCTCCTTTTACATTTAAAGAATTGGAAAAATCCTCTTTGATCCTCAAAATCAAGTCTTTTGGACTCTTCCTCTTATCTCTTATGAGATATTTAAAATTTCATATCCATTCACCAGTCAAAGGTAAAACCCAGATTCTTACCCCAACCCCTTCTAAAATCCTATAAATAGAAGGAGAATTCAAGAGCAAAGGGACCCAAGTTTTAGGCATCTTCATTATAGGCATATTCAGAGCTGTCCTATTGAGCATATTAGCATTATTATTCTAGAAAGCTTATGTCCTTTTGATAGCATTTTAGCTTTGTTTTCATGTTATTTAGTATCATTTTAACACATGTTTAGCTCATTGTATGTCCATTTTGATAGTATTCTAAGAGTTGTTACTTACATATAATCTACATTTTCATCTTAAATCTTGTATACATATTAGTAGATATGCATTTAAAGCATATTATCATTCTAGAACTATCACTAAGATGCTAGTTTGAAAGCATTCTTAGCAGTTTTAGTTAGGGAAATATGGGGCATTCATAGAGCTTACATTTTCACAATGTTTTCTTGGGTTTAGTCTAGTTCGTTGTCATTTTATCTATACTCTACATTAAATTTTCATGAATGTGCTAATATACCATGTACAATATCATATTTGGAGGACAAAATTCATTGTGTAAGACATTTACAAATGAAATGAAGAAAGTGTTTGAGAAGTCTATGTTTGGAGAGATAAAGTTCTTTTTTTGGGTTTCAAGTATATCAGATGAAATATGGTATTTACATCACTCATTCCAAGTATTTAAAATCTTGAAAACTTTTTGTATGGAGGATTAAAAAGCTATTAGTACTTGAATGGTAATAAGACAAAAACTATCAAAAACTAATGATTTTTCTGAAGTAAATCAAACATTGTATAGGTCTATGATTGGTCAATTGAAATTCATAATAGACCTAACATTGCATTAGTTATTGTGATTATTGCAAATTTTTCTACAAATCCTAAGGAGAATCATTTAATTTTTGTTAAAAGGAGAATGAGATACTTAAAAGAAACAAAAGACTATGGTCTATACTATAAGAAAAATGACATGTTTGAATTGAGAGCCCATAGAGATGTTGATTGGGTTGGAAACATTGATGATAGAAAGAGTACAAGTGGTTGAGCATATTTCTTAGGAAAAAGATTGGTCACCTAGAACAACAAGAAACAAAATTGTATATCACTATCTACTACTAAAGCTAAATATATGGCTGCTGCAATGAATTGCACAAATGTTGTATGGATCAAATAGTCACTCAAATGAATGAAAAAAGAAATTACTGAACTTTTGGTACTCTATTATGATAGTACAAGTTCTATAACATACCAAAGAACCTTGTGATGCATACAAAGGAAAAGCTCATTGCAATAAAGTATCATTACTTGAGAGAATTGTTTCAAGACAAAGACATGAGAATGGAATATGTGAATACAAAAGAATAGATAGCTGATATATTTGCAAAGTCTTTACCGAAGGATGCACATGAATATCTTAGAGGTAAATTAGGGGTGATACCCCTATCAAAAGCTACTTAAGAAGAAAGATTAATGCCCTACATCAACTAAGTTGAATGACATATGTTAAAAATTGATGTAGTAGATCTTACTTCAGGACCAGCCTCAAGTAAGGAAGGAGCTGAAAATAGAAGATTTATAGTCACATGTAAGGTGATAGAGGGGGAACCTAAATTGATTATATCTACATGTATAGATGACAAGTCTTTGGCATTGTTGTCAAAGAGGGAGATATAAGAGAAAGTAGGATATAAGGAAAAGAGAGATATAAGATAAAGAGGGAGAATATACAAAGAGTTGTACCTAAAGCATATATTGAAAATAATAGAGATATCAAAGAGATCAGATTAGAGAAGGAAGGAGAAAGAATTTCAATGAGGGAATAGATCAGATAAGGGAGAAATATGAGATCACAATATATAGAAGAAGGCACACATATTGATAGAGGGAGATATTTCAATAAAAGGTTGTTGGAAGATTGGGATATTTTTGGAAGATTGGTTGGAAGCATGAATGTTGATGATATTCCTATGGCGAAGTACTGATATGATGATATGTTACATTTGTGACTAAGTTTTTCATTGATGTCAACAAAGCATGTTTGATTTCTACATAGTAGTCTTCTATGGTATCTAACAGAAGAACAATAGAAAGATTAAGTCAGTATGGATAACTAGTTTAGCATGATAACCACCCAAGGTTATGGGAGATACTTTTGAGTATCTATTATATGCAGTTAATGTCAGAAGTAGGAAGGACAATCCTAGAAGAGGTTATGTAAGTTTTGGTGATGTCTATTCTAAGATAGAGGTTACAAAGGCATGTTCTGGTAAATTTGTTATATCTCTTAGGAGAGTTGATATCTTGAGGATCAAGGTTGAGGACATGAAGAAGACATGTTGGTGATGATGTGGCTAAGCTCCCTCATCATAATATTGTGTGTACATAAAGTTATTCAAGTTGAAAGGTGGAAGATTAGGGTTATCACTAAGTGTAATGTGTTTTTAATGTGGTCCTATAATAATTAATGAAGAAGGACTAATAACTAACTCAAGGAATTATTTTATGGACTCGATATAAAGGAAGGACATTTTCCTTTATCATGGACTATGATGATATGACTATATGATTGATGATAAGCAACAAAGAGTGTAGAATGTGAAGTTGAGCAGAGTAGTGTGGAAGTGAAGAAAACTTCTTTATTGAGGTTTTTCTGAGTGGTTTGAGGTTTGGTATTTGGATCTAAGGCTCATGACTTGGTCTATAAGGTCTAATAGTGATTGCTCTAGTTGTTAGGATAGAGGAAAGATCAAAGGATAGAAGAAGATAATAATAAATTACTTGTTTGAATAGAGAGCTCTTCTTGTAGTTGAAATTGCATGTTTGGGAACTAGGCTCCTTTGCATACATTATATGACAACTCCTAATAGAGTTGGAATCTCCTAATAGGGACTCATTGTACTAATGTTTTAATAAACACCTAATAGGGTCCATCCTCTAACAAGGAATATTTATATTAGTACATCATCTTGGTGTCATTCCCACTAGGGTTTTCCCTCTAATCAAGGGTTTCCCTAGTCAACATATCTAGTGAAATTATCAATGTGGATCTCTGTGTGTTTTTTTTTTTTTTACATTGGTTGAATGGTTAAGTTTTTTTAAAGAAGATAAATTTTTTAATTGTTTGATAATTGATTCAACCCCCCCCACCCCCACCCCACCCCACCCCACCCCACCCCACCCCCCCATATATCTTGGTGGGCTATTGTTTCTAACAATTGGTATTAGAACCTTAGGTCCTTGAAGATAAAGTTTAATAGCTTTCAGAGATCCATAACAAACATGTTTAGAGAAGATAGTCCTACATCTGACAGACAAAATTTTGACACTTGAGCTATGGAAATTCTTGGTGAGTTATCAAATTTGTGTAAAGAGTAGAGTATTGAGCTTACAAATCCAAAAAAAATTTGTTATATACAAGGGAATAGTAGCACAAGAAAAGATAGATCCAAAATAGAAGATGACATAAAGATAAAGGAGGTATTGATCTACTTACAAAGAGAGAACTTGAAGGTATGAAATTTTTTATTTTTTGGACATGTATAGAGTTTGGTCATTTTTCAAGTAAATGTCCTAAGAGATTGAGAAAAGCTAGGAAGAATCTACTTTTTGATAAAGTTGAAGAATTTAGAGAAATTTTGGAAAGATCCTTGAAAGAATGTGTTAATAAGTCTAGATTGGTTAATGAATAGCATGTATCAGAAGAAATAAATTTGGTGACTATTATGGAAAGTGAAAATGTGAGAATTGATGAGAAATTTAGAATACAAGAGAGAATATTTTATTACAATTTAGATGATGATGTTGTTATTAAACCAAGTAATGATGAGATATTTCGTGAGACTAATAATGACTTGCAAAATGAAGGAGAGAAAAGGCAAGAACAAAGCTCAGAACCTTCAGTAGAGCCAAGAGTTGAGATAGCAACTCCCACTTTAGGAAAGAACATGATAAAGAATCACCCATCTAAATAGATCATTAGAAACAAAGAAAAAGGTGTGATGACAAGAAGTTGAGTTAATGAAGAACTATGCTTGATATCTCAAGTTGAGCCTAAGAATGTAGATGAAGCATGTAAAGATGACTATTGGAAGAAAGTTATAAAAGAGTAACTGGATTAGATAGAAAAGAATGAGACATGGGAATTAGTCTCTAGACTTGCAAACAAGAATTTGATAAGAACTAAATGGGTATTCAAGAAGAGAATGAATGAGCAAGGAGAAATTGTAAGAAACAAAGAAAAAATTGGTATGTGAAGGTTACTCATAGTAAGAAGGAATAGACTATGAGGAGACTTATGCTCTAGTGGCTAGAATAGAATTAGTAATATTATTCTTAGCCTATGCAGCATAGAAGAAATTTAAAGTATATTATATGGATGTCAAGTTAGCATTTCTGAATGGAGAACTTGAAGAAGAGGTATACATTGAGTAGCTTCAAGGATGTCCTTTGATAGATGACAAGGACATAGTATGTAGACTAAGGAAAAAATTGTATGGATTGAATCAAGCACCCAGAACCTAGTAGGTGAGGTTGGACAAGCATTTGACAAAGCTTGGATATATAAAAGGTATGGTAGACAATAATCTATATTGGAAATAAACTAACAATGGTTTGATGATTTTGGTAATATTTTTTGATGACATCATATTTGGAGGAAATGATGAAGAAAGTGACAAGTTTGTAGAAGAAATGAAGAAAGAATTTTAGATGAGTATGATAAGAGAGATGAAATATTTCCTAGGATTGTAGATTGTATAGAATAAAGAAGGAATCTTATATTTCTCAGACTAAGTAATTGAAAGATTTACTAAAAAGGTTTGGCTTGGAAACATGTGAACCTATTAAACGGATGCTATTGAGCAAAAGAAGTATAGATCTATGATTGAAGGATAGCAATATTTGACTCACACAAAATGTATATAGAAAATGTAGTTGGAATTGTTGCAAGATTCTAGGCTAATCCTAGAGAAGCACATTATCCAACAGTGGAAAGGATATTTAGATATTTGAAGGGAACATCTAAGTCTAGATTATGGCATGATAGATTTAATGATTTTACTCTAACTACTTATATTGATGTAGATTAGGTAGGCAGTATGGATGATAGAAAGAGCACCATTGGAGGAGCTTTCTTTTCTGGAGGAAGATTGGTCTCTTTGTTAAGAAAGAAGCAGGATTGTACATCTCAACATATAGTAGAAGTATAGTATGTTGCAGTAGCAAATAACTGCAATCAAGTAATTTGGATGAGGAAAATGTTGAAAGGTATAAGGATAGAAACCAATGAACCTATTTTTATAAATTGTGGCAATGCAAGCACAAAAAATATATCTAAGAATCCATTATTGCATTCGAGGACTAAGCACATTTCTATTGAGTATCATATGTTGAGAAAAAAAGTTGTAGAAAAGGAAATCAGATTGGAGTATGGGAGCACTAAAGATAATTTTACAAATATATTTACTAAGCCTCTTCCCAAAGAGACTTTTGAGTATTTGTGAGGTATGCTTGGGGTTATGTGCCTTCCTACATTAGAATAGAAGATGCAAGAGTGCATTAGTCCAAGGTAATTGACCACCATTGTTGGCTGGACTGAATGCTAATGCTTCCTATATGAGGGAGTATTTGTGATGAAAAAATCCATCTAGGACTCTTATTGATGTTTTTTTGAATAGTGTCTTTTGACACTCAAGCTAGTAAGTATCAGTTGTTGTAGAATTTGATGCAAAGATGTTGGTTGCTAAAACCTTTGACATTGATGTCAATGGGGGAGATGTATTGCATGAAAAACATTATACTAAGGGAGAAGTTTGGCATAATCCTAGTATGTAGAATATTATTTGGTACAGAGCACATTGAGGTATATCAATGGGGGAGTATGATTGATGAAGAGGATTTGAAGATGGATAGTCTTTCGTTGGTATTATTGGAACTAGATGTTTTTCATCTATGTTTCCATCAATGCCAAAGGGGGAGATTGTTTGAAGATTGGTTGGAAGCATGAATAATAATGATATTCCTATGGGGGAGTACTAATATGATGATGTGTTACATTTGTGATTGAGTTTTTCATTGATATTAACATAGCATGTTTGATGTCTACATAGCAGTATTCTATGGTATATGATAGAAGAATAGTGTAAATATTAAGTTGGTACAGATGGCTAGTTGAGCATGATAACCACATGAGGTTATGGGAGGTACCTCTAAGTATTTGGTATATGAAGTTAATGTCACAAGTAGAAAGCACAAGCCTAGAAGAAGTTATGTAAGATTTGGTGATGTCTATTTTGACATAGAGTTTATAGAGGAATGCTCTAGTAAACATGTTATATCTCTTAGTAGAGTTGATATCTTGAAGATCAAAGTTGAGGACATGAAGAAGACATTTTTTTGATTACATGGCTAAGCTTGCTAATCATAATATTGTATGTATAGAAGGTTATTCAAGTTGAAAGGTGGAAGATTAAGCATATCACTAAGTGTAATGTGTTCTTAATGTGGTCCCATAATAATTAATTAAGTAGGACTAACAACTGACTCAAGGAATTGTTTTATGGACTTAGTATAAAGGAAGATAATTTTTGTTTATCATAGAATGTGATGCTATGAATTTATGATTGATGATAAGCAATAGAGATTCATGAATGTGTAGTTGAGTAGAGCAGTGCAAAACTAAAGGAAACTTCATTACCAATATTTTGCTGAGTGATCTAGGGTTTGGTATTTGGATTTGAGGTTTGTGACCTAGTCTACAAGGTCTAACAATGATTGTTTTGGTTGATAGGATAGAGGAAAGATCAAAGGAAAGAAGAAGATAATAGTAAATTACTTGTTTGAGCAGTGAACTCTTCTTGTAGTTGAAATTGCATGTTTGGGCAGTGGGCTCTTCTTGCATACATTTTACCACTACTCCTAACAAGGATTCAAAGTCTCCTAATAGGGACTCATTGTACTAAATGTTTTAATAGACTCCTAACAAGGTCCATCCACTAACAAGGAATATTTATATTAGTACATCATCTCATGGGCTTCATTCCCATCAAGGCTTTCCCTCTGATCAAGGGTTTCCCTAGTCAACATATCTAGTGTAATTATCTATGTGCATCTCTGTATGGTTTTTTTTTCTTTGGTTGAATGATTAAGTTTGTTTAAAGAAGATAAATGTTTTAATTGTTGGCTAACTAATTCACCACACCCCCCCCCCCACCATAATTTATCTTTGTGGACTATTGTTTCTAACAAAAGTATTAAGTTTCTTTTTGGTATTGTTGTTGGTTATGGTTTTCTGTCAATTCCAAAGGAGGAGATTATTGAAAAGAGATTGTTGAAGTGAAGAATATTGGTGAAACCTATCATGAAACAACCACTATTTTGTCACTAATGTCAAACCTACTACCTGTTGGTGAGACAAGCACTTACTTTGGTCTGAATGCTATCATTTGTTTGATTGATGAATAGATTTGGAAAATAAAGGATAACAAGAGAACCTAAAGAAAGGTTGAGTTATATGGTGTATAAGAGGAGCACTAAGACCAAGAAATATAGTGTATTGTTTATCTACTTAAGGCTATAATGAAAGGATACTTGAGCAAAGACTAGAGGAAGGCTAAGTAAAGAAATGTGTCTACCAAGCCTAACTAAGAAAATAGTGCAAGCAGAGAAAAGTTAGTGCAGGTCAAGTAGAAAATTAGTTGCTGTCAAGTGAATAAAATTAGTATGTGCTAAGAGAGAGAGCTATAGTTAGTGTTGAATAAAGAAAGTTACTATTTTTTGAGCACTAGAAAAGATTTAGTGGATGCCAAGCAACCTAGTGTTGGCTAAGCATCACATAATAGTCTTTGTCGATCAAATAGAGTGTTATTTCCAAGTTCTAGTAAAATGTGGCAAATCAAATATTTAACAAATTTGAGCTAACAAAGTTGATTTCTTGAATTATGTGAAGATTGTGGAAGATTACTATGATGAGATGGTGGTACAGAATATAGAAGGCTAGAAGTAGGCATTTCAATCACCCTATTAGGAGTGAACCTTGTTAGAGGACTTTAGAACATTCCATTATAATGTCACCTTGTTAAATGATTTACTAATGACTATTAGGTCAACCTTAGTCCAATAGATTTATCTAGACTGATACAATTGTTAGAGAGCAACAACATGACTTGATCTGATAACAATAACAAATCACTCTTAGATTACAATTCACATATTTAGTCCTCCATTCTTCTTGGCATTCATACTCTTCATCTATGAAAACTTATTGACTATTGAAGCCTTCATTGCCTTAAGATTTCTTTCTTTTTATGTCAATTGTAGACTCTACTACTCGACCACCACATGAAGCAACACCCTAGACTTCTTGTCTTCCTTAGGTTTTTGCACATGACAACTATTGTGTCTAGCCTACTATATCAATACACTATATCCATTTAAAATTGTAGGCATCTTGCCTTATGGTGTGAATGTTCCAATACCTGGTCATGCTATAATTTCTATTTAAGAATGTTGATACTAAATATGATTTAGTAGCTTCCTTGTTTGTAAACAAGGGGAGTCTTGCAACTCCTACTAAACTCCCCTGGTAGACTTTCATCTTCACTTGTGCCAAGACATGGTCTTAGCTCCTACTACTTTTCTACTTACCTTTAATGTATGTGGAGCTACATGCATCCTCTATAGTCTTCCCTTACCATGAGTTGGGATGTTTCAATTCTTGCAAGTGACTTCTCTGTGCCAAGTTTTACCACCAATAGCGTTCCAACATTGTGTTGAGTCATTAACTTCATAGCACCATGAGCTATTCCTCTTCTCAACACTAGCTCTAAATCTATTTTTGTCTCCCTTGCATTAAAATGGAGACAAGTCTACCACAAATACACACAAACTCCTCTATTAAGTCTTGTCACCAAACCTCCTATCATGGCCTTCTTCAAAGTTCATCTTTAGTTTAATGATTTTCTCATCCATCTAATGAGTGACTAGGAAATATAATCAAATAAACAAGATTTTTGATGTTCCTAGTAGTATCTTTGACCTTGTTACTATGCATAATTGGGGAACCATTGGCTTTTATATCAACTATAGAGCACATATCAAGATTTGAAGATTGGAGATTACCAGTGCTTGACCAAATATTACCACATTTTTTTGAAAATGATGTCACTATTTGTTTCATAAATGAAAAGTTATTCATGCTAAGTGTTCATCTTTAAAAACTAATTTTATGCATTCAGGCTACCAATTGAACTAAAACCTATCAAGGAATGCATTTTTATGGATTAAAATAACTAGATTTGATTGCTCCACAACTTGAGGGGCTTTATTAGTTAAAAAAATCATTAAGGCCATAGGCCTTAATTTTCATAGTCTTTATCATTGTATAATCACAACTAGGATTCTAATGTACCCTAGAAGAATAGTGTTGGAAATGAGAATGGAGTAACTGAGAGGGGGAGGGGGTGAATCAGTTACCACAAAAACATTTCACAGTCCCTTAGATGTTTAAAATCTTGATCTTGGTTACAAATTACTGAAACTTGATAATGTAGCAAATACTAATAATTATTAAGAACTAGTAACCAAAACAATTCAGCAATCATGAACACTAAAGACACCAGATTTAACGTGGAAACCCAATATGGGAAAAACCACCAATGTAACTAGTTACTGTTTTTCACTCTTCTGAAGTGAGCCCTGTTAGGAGCCAACCCTGTTAAAGGTTACAAAACACACTGTTAGGTGTGACTCAGTTAGAGGATTTAATCACCATGTTAGGAGTGGCCTTGCTAGAGGTCTTTAGAAAAATTCAACTGAATTGTCACCTTGTTAGAGGATTTACAATAGGGCTGTTAAACCCACTCTGTCAAGAGATTTTGAGTTCACTGTTACAATGGTTAGAAAGCAACAATGAAGTGACTTGATATAATGTGCAACTTATCTTTGCTGATTGTAGATCTCTATTATGCTTGACTAGATCCTTACTAATCACATACAACTTTGTAGCTCCTTCAACGCATCTGATCCTCCATCACACTTTTTCAACATTTTCTTATATGTTCAATATTCACACTCTTAAGCATCCAAATTCTTACTTATATCGAATTCACAACTTGATCTTTCATATATACCTTACAAATTATCTTAGTCAGCTTTAATCACTAATCAAAAAAATACAATAGTTGGCTAAGGATTACAAACCAATAAATCCCTTTACTGGCCAACACTGCTTGGTTAATACTATTCAGAAAATAATTTATGTGTTAACCAACTGAGCTCGGTTAATACAGCAAACTCCGTGACATCCCTTCAATCGCTGGGAGAACTTGGTAAGTATAGATGACCGAGTAAGCTCGGTAGAAACTATTTTTGCCAAATTTCCTTTGGACACTGAGTGAACTCGGTAAGCACTGACTTTCCTTTGCTTACCTTCCTATCTTGGTAAACACTAACTTTTCTTTGGTTACCTTCCTAGCTCGGTAAACACTAACTTTTCTTTGGTTACCTTCTCAGCTCGGTAAACACTAAATTTTCTTTGGTTACCTTCTCAGCTCGGTAAACACTAACTTTTCTTTGCTTATCTTCCCATCTTGGTAAACACTTTGTCACAATTTCCTTCAATCACCAAGTGGGATCGGTAAGTACTGAACTTCCTTCGTTAACCAGGTTAACTCGATAGAAGCTATCTTTACAGTGTAATATATAGCAATGCTCGGTAGACTCTGTAAACGACTATGCTTACCTTCTGAGCTCGGTAGACTCTGTCTGATGACTGATATGACATTTGTGTAACATCAAAGACAACACTCAATTAACCAATTGTATCCAACAATCTCCCTCTTTGGCATTGATGGCAACACAACATGTCATAGCAGAATGAAATTTGAAAACAAGTCCTTCTCTTAGTGCAGCACTATATGTCAACGTAATACTTCTCCCTCTTTTAGTAATCTCCCTCTGTGAAGGAATTGTATAACAGAAAGATATGATAGTTTTATTCTCCCTTTACAAATGCTTACAAATTTCAGATTAGGTATTACAGTTTTACTCTCCCTCTTTAACAACACATGCCAAAGACAATATAACACAGTAAAAGCCCTTTTCGTATGCCAAAAGTACTTCTCAACTGGATTACAGTGTACCTCATGTACAGATTCATATGCAATGACTTCAATACTTTGCTACATCAACTTGATTGATTTTCAACTTGTCATAGGTTGATGCATCACTTCAAACTTTATTTTAGTGAACTTCAGATAGGGGAGTGATCCCTAACTTACCTCTGAGATACAAGAATGTATCCTTAGGTAATGGCTTTGTGAATATGTCAGCAATTTGTTCCTTTGTATGCACATATTCTAGTCTGATCTCCTTGTCCTGCACCAATTCTCTGACAAAATGATATTTTATTGCTATGTGCTTGGTCTTGGAATGCATTACTGGATTCTTGGATATGTTGATTGCACTAGTATTGTCACAGAACATAGCAACTGGTTCTTTGATTTCCATCTTCATTCCTTGCAATAGTTGCTTAAACCAAACAATATTAGAACAATTTACTACTATAGCAACATACTCTGCCTCTGCTGTAGATTGGGATGTACAATTTTTCTTTTTGCTTGTCCAAGAAACCAATCTCTTTCCAAGAAAGAATGCTCCTCCACTTGTGTTTTTTCTGTCATCAAGATTCCCTGCCCAATCAACATCAATAAAAACTTTCAAATCCAAATTACCTCCAAATTTGTACCATAGCCCATAATATTCAATTCCTTTCAAATATCTCATTATTCTCTTGATTGCCATCAGGTGAGTTTCTCTTGGTTTTGCTAAAAATCTTGCAACAATACCAACTGCGAGAGCAATATCTGGCCTGGTATGAACTACATACTGCAATTTTCCAATCATAGATCTATACAATGTTTGATCTACCTCTTTGGATTCATCATCTTTTGTAAGTTTCAATCTAGTACACATGGGAGTACCAACAGGTTTACAGTCCTCCATACCAAATTTTTTCAATATCTCCTTGATGTATTTTGACTGAGTGATGAATATGCCATTTTTATTTTGTTGGATTTGAAGACCAACAAAGAATTTTATCTCACCAAACATAGACATTTCAAACTCCTTGTTCATTTTTTTTGAAAATTCTTTGCAAAGATCATCATGCCCTGTGAAAACAGTATCATCTACAAATATTTCTGCCAAGACAATCTTATTATCTGGACCTTCCTTTATATACAAGCTACTATTATCATTAGCTCTTTGAAAACCAATCTGAATAAGATAATTATGCAATCTTTCATACCATGCTCTAGGAGCTTGTTTTAGACCATACAGTGCCTTGTGTAATTTGCAGACCATGTTCCTTTTATCTCGATCAACAAAACCTTTAGGTTGTTCAATGTAAACTTCTTCATCCAGTATTCCATTGAGGAATGCTGACTTGACATCCATCTGATAATCTTTGAATCCTTTGTGAGCAGCATATGCAAGTAAGGTTCTGACTCCTTCCAATCTTGCAACAGGAGAAAAAGTTTTTCCATAATCTATACCTTCTTCTTGTGAGTATCCTTTGCATACCAATCTAGCTTTGTTTCTGGATACCTTACCATCTTCAGTCAACTTGTTTCTAAATACCCACTTGGTTCCAATTATATTCTTGTCTTTGGGCCTAGGTACAAGAGTCCATGTCTTGTTTTTCTCTATCTGTTCTATTTCCTCATTCATTGCCTCAATCCAACTATCATTTGCCAGTGCATCCTTAATACTTCTAGGTTCAAAATCAGCAAGTAAACAAGTATTTTTCAACTTACTTCTTGTCAAGGTTCCTTCAGATTTGTCACCAATGATCTGATCTGGTGCATGATGTCTTTTGATATATTTTGCTAATACAGGTTCCTTGCCTCTTGAATGAATTTCATTATTATCCTTCTGTTCTTCAGATTCTTTTTGTTCTGGCTCGGTAGATATTGGCTCGGTTGATTCAGACTCGGTAGACACTTGTTTGGTAGTGTCTAAAAGTTGTTGAGGCTCAGTTTAAACTATTTGCAACTCGGTTACTGAAGACTCAGGAGTTGAGGATTCTTGAGTGAACGGTATACTTGGTATAGTATCTGGTTCAATGTAAACAAATCTCTTATAATCTTCAGGTACCTTTTTGCTTTCTTCTTCTGATTTGTCTGCAAATTCATCAATTTTCACATGTGCACTTTCTATGACCTTTTGAGTGGATAGATTTAAACATCTATATGCTTTGCTTTTGCAAGAATATCCCAAAAATATTCCTTCATCACCTTTTATATCAAATTTTCCTTTTCTAGATTCTTTCAAAATATAACATTTGCTTCCAAATACTTTCAGATAACTTACATTGGGTTTGTGGCCATACCATAATTCATAGGGAGTCTTGAATGAGTCCTTTTTCAGCTGTACTCAATTTAATGTATGAACTGCAGTGCTGATGGCTTCCTTCCAATATTTGATAGCAATGTTCTTTTCTATCATCAGGATTCTTGCACAATCCATAATGGATCTGTTTCTTCTTTCAACTATTCCATTTTGTTCTGGAGTTCCTAGTGATGAAACCTGTCTTTTAATACCTCTTTCAATGCCGAAGTTATTGAATTCATGTGAAATGAATTCACCACCTCTGTCTGACCTTAAACATTTTAGTCTTTTCCCTGTTTCTTTTTCTACTCTTGCCAAATACCATTTAAATTTTTCAAATGCTTCTGATTTATTTCTTAGATACATGAAAGTCATCATTCTTGAGTAATCATCAACAAAGAGAATGAAAAATTTCTCTCCAGTATAGCTTTCTATTCCAATAGGTCCACATAAATCAGTATGCACAATTTCTAATATATCTTCAGATTGATAGTTTTTACTTTTAAAACTAGTCCTTCCCATTTTACCAATCTGATAGTTCTTGCATAGACCAACCTCAGGTTTCTTAATGTTAGGAATGCCTCTTACTTTCTTGAATTTTCTTATTTTTATCAAATTATCAAAATTGACATGACACAACCTTTTATGCCATAACCAACTCTCTTCAATTTGAGCAATAAAACATGAGCATTCACCAAGTTCTAGATAGAATAAGTTACCTTTAGTTTGGGTGCCAGATCCTATCAGTTTTCCTTGCTCATTCAACAATCTTGCCTCTCCATGCATGAATTCTACCTTGAATCCAGTATTGAGTAACTGTGCCACACTTAGCAAATTATGTTTGAGACCTTCAACCCAATAGGCATTGTTACAAACAAGTTCTTTGGTTAGACAGATTCTTCCTCTTCCTTTTATGAAATGAGGTTCATTATTACCAAACCTTACACTGCCACCATCATAATCTTCAAACTTATCAAACTTAGTTTTATCACCAGTCATATGATGTGAGCAACCACTGTCTATAATCCATGTATCATTCTTACTTATATGAGAGATAAGAGCAATTTTATCTTCCTCATCATTGTCAGAATCATCTTTAACAGCAATATAAATAATTTCATCCTCACTATTATCAGAATCTTCAAAATTTTCAGCCATGAAACATGATTTCTTAGCTTTGTTTTTGAATGATTTGAAATCTTTCTTGCTATTCCATTTATGATCCTTCTTTTCATCATTGTTCTACTTGTTCGAGCATCTAGCTGCAATATGACCGATTTCTTCACATGAAAAACATATTAGAGGAACTTTACCTTTATATTTTCCTCTGCCTCTGGAGTATTTTCTTGCTAGAAGAGCTTCAATTACTTCAAGATCACTGTCTGAGCTTAGATCTGATTCATCTTCACTTTCTGGCTGAAGTTTCTTTTTGTTTTTCTCCTTGAGTGAAAGTTTGGCCTCAAATGCTGATTCCATGTTCTTGGAAGCTGGAACATAGTTGTCAAAGTTATCTATTTCAAATGCAGTTAATCTCCCAACTATGGCCTCAAGATTTATTTGATGATTTTCTTCACATCTTTCCTGAATTGCAGACACTCTGATTGCATAAATGGGAAGCAAGGTTCTGAGAACTTTGCTTACAACTGTTTCTCCTTTGATGTCACCACCAGCTGCCCTGATTGCACTTACACGTGCTTTAACTCTTTCAACATACTTTGCAATGTTTTCATCCTCTCTCATCTTCATTTGATCAAATTGTCCTCTTAGACTTTTTGCTTTTTCTCTTCTCACATTGTCATCCCCTCCATAGATTTCTTTTAGCTTGTTCCACATGTCAAAGGCGGTTTTGCAGTCCTTAATGTCATCAAATTCTTCATAGCTGAGAGCAGATGCTATGTCTATCATCATGTTGTTGTGAGTTTTCTTTTCAGCAATATCATTGACTGACAGTGTGCCAGAAGGTTCTTCATATTCTTCTTCAAGGTATTTTAGTCCAGTATCACCAACAATAGCCAGATGAAGTTTCATCAATCCTTGCCATGCTGAGAAGTTATCTCTATTAAGTTTTGGAATTTCTCTTTTGTAAGACATCCTGATCTTTTGCTTAGATCCTTAAAATCTTCTCCTGCAAGTACCAAAGGCTCTGATACCAATTGTTGGAAATGAGAATGTAGTAACTGAGAGGGGGAGGGGGTGAATCAGTTAACACAAAAATATTTCACAGTCCCTTAGATGTCTAAAATCTTGATCTTGGTTATAGATTACTGAAACTTGATAATGTAGCAAATACTAATAATTATTAAGAACTAGTAACCAAAACAATTCAGCAATCATGAACACTAAAGACACCAGATTTAACGTGGAAACCCAATATGGGAAAAACCACCAATGTAACTAGTTACTGTTTTTCACTCTTCTGAAGTGAGCCTTGTTAGGAGCCAACCCTATTAAAGGTTACAAAACACACTGTTAGGTGTGACCCGGTTAGAGGATTTAATCACCCTGTTAGGAGTGGCCTTGCTAGAGGTCTTTAGAACAATTCAACTGAATTGTCACCTTGTTAGAGGATTTACAATAGGTATGTTAAACCCACTCTGTCAAGAGATTTTGAGTTCACTATTACAATGGTTAGAAAGCAACAATGAAGTGACCTGATATAATGTGCAACTTATCTTTGCTGATTGCAGATCTCTGTTATGCTTGACTGGATCCTTACCGATCACATACAACTTTGCAGCTCCTTCAATGCATCTGATCCTCCATCATACTTTTTCAACATTTGCTTATATGTTCAATATTCGCACTCTTAAGCATCCAAATTCTTGCTTATATCAAATTCACAACTTGATCTTTAATATATACCTTACAAATTATCTTAGTCGGCTTTAATCACTGATGAAACAAATACAATAGTCGGCTAAGAATTACAAACCAACAAAGCCCTTTACTTGTCGACACTGCTTGGTTAATACTATTCATAAAATAATTCCTGTGTTAACCGAAAGAGCTCGGTTAATACAACAAACTCCGTGACATCCCTTCAATCGCTGGGAGAACTTGGTAAGTATAGATGACCGAGTGAGCTCGGTAGAAACTATTTTTGCCAAATTCCCTTTGGACACCGAGTGAACTCGGTAAGCACTGACTTTCCTTTGCTTACCTTCCTATTTGGTAAACACTAACTTTTCTTTGGTTACCTTCCCAGCTCGATAAATACTAACTTTTCTTTGGTTACCTTCTCAGCTCGGTAAACACTAACTTTTCTTTGGTTACCTTCTTAGCTCAGTAAACACTAACTTTTCTTTGCTTATCTTCCCAGCTTGGTAAAAACTTTGTCACAGTTTCCTTCAATCACTGAGTGGGCTCGGTAAGTACTGAACTTCCTTTGTTAACCAGGTTAGCTTGGTAGAAGCTATCTTTACAGTGTAATATATAGCAATGCTCGGTAGACTTTGTAAACGACTATGCTTACCTTCTGAGCTCGGTAGACTTTGTCTGATGACTGATATGACATTTGTGTAACATCAAAGACAACACTCAATTAACCAATTGTATCCAACAAATAGTACCTTAGTATTTATCATTGCTCAGTATTTTTTCATCCTATTCCTTACTTACTAATCATGTGTAACTTCAAACCACCTATCTTCAAGATGCCTCATGTATTCTCCCAATGCTTTAGTCTTTACCCATTTGACAAAATTAGTTAGCCCTAGAGTGGGCCTGAATAAAAAAAAATGTTTCCAAGAAACTAAACTCTTTCTATAGCCATAGAACATTTGATACTAACTTGAATTAATTTTGAGCACTAATTGATCATTAAAACTCATTTCACATATTATCTACAAACTATGATTTCCTACTAACAGGGCCTGTTGGCTAGCTTTAAACACTAATCCAAATAGGTAACTATGCTCTGAAATCAAACCTACTAATTCTTTGTTCCACATACTCTTACCCTGTCAAATCTTGTCTCATGATGAATTCTTGGTCAAAAGATATCAACTATCAAAGTTGTCTTCCTAGAATTACCTACAAGAAAACATGTCAGAAAACCATAATTCGTGTTCAAATTTGGCTCTAAAAATAGGGAAAATTGACACTTGGGGCATAGAAACTGGGGAATTGCTTCACTATCACGAGGAGAAAATAAATATACAATTAGGGCTCATGATGAATAACTGGGTGCATTTGGAAAATGGTAAAATTGGGCTACTCAAATTTGCAGACTCAAAACATTGGCAGAAAAGTGAATTTTTCAAATGGAATGGACCTAGGAAAGTGTGCAGATGGATTCATCAAGACTTGCAAATTGACATAATTAAAGTATTTTTAGAGTAGAATGAAATGGTGCAGTCCATCAAATCTCACCTATCATGGACTTAGAGATATGATATCATGAACAGGGAGATTGACCAACCTACACTTTACGACACCAGTAAAATATCACAAATTGCATTTGGAATCATATTTGTAAACTTATCAAACAGATTTGTCACAAGCTCAAAATTGACACATAGCAAGTTTCTAACCTCCAAACTTCAATACAGAAGGAATTTTATCATTTTACTCAATTGGGTCAAAGTTATAACAAGTCAAAATGGGCCTCTTAGAATTGAGAATAATTTGCATCTGCATGACAGCAATAGATGACCAGCTTTGAGGGATTCAAAACCTAGTCAAAACATGTCAAAACAGCTTGAAATCTAAAATGTAGGTTCTCTAGTATGGAAACTAAGCACTCCCAAAGAAGCAAGTCATGAAACATTATTGGGTAGAAGATATTCAATTGCAAACACAACCTCCCATTGCTATTTGATGCTTAGGCAAAAGTGTAAATTTGGACATTGCTCAAAATGAGACTTCACAAAATGGCCTTGAATGGAAATTTATCTTCATGCAATGTATAGTCATACTAAATTCAAGGTGTTAGAAACATTAAACACCTCTTAGGCCTCAAAAAGATAGCTGGGTACACATGCATCAAAAAGTGCTTAAAGGGCTTGATTTTTTGAATGGTACTCAAAATCAAGGCTTCAATTTTGAGTCCTAGTAGATCAAATGATTTCACTTTAAGTCCATACACTAATGAAGATTTGGAATTAAGTAAATATTATACAAAAAATACTAGTGATGGAGAATTTTTCTTAGGAGGAAAACTAGTTTCGTGGCTGAGAAAAAAACAAGATCGTCTTTCATAGAATATGATAGAAGAAGAGTATGTAGCAGAAGAAAATTGTTGTATTCAAATTATATGGATGAATAAAATGTTGAAATACATTGGAATTGAGTTTATCTAGCCTATTGTTATACATTGTGATAACACAAGCATATTGAGTATGTTAAAGAATCCATTATTACATTCAAAGACAAAGCACATATCTATCAAGTATCACTTTTGAGAGAAAAAGTTATAGAGAAAGAGATCATATTAGAGTATGTCAGTACAAAGGAGAATATAGAAGACATAATTAAAAAAACTTTTCAAAAGGACTCATTTAAGTACTTAAAAGGTATGCTTGGGCTTATTCCCAAGGGTACTTTTGAGTAATTAATGATAAGATTGCATCAATCCAATTGTAATAGAGCACAATGTCTTTTATCTAGACTAGATATTTAATGTTTCCTCTATTGGGAGTATCTATGTTTGAGATAACTCATTAAGGAAATTTGGTAATAGATATTGAATAATTTCTTTGGACACTTGAGATGATTGGAGATCTTATGAAGAAAATTGACATAATGATACCTTTGTCATTGATAACAATGGAGGAGAGTAATGCATAAAAATAATAATTGTATATTGATTAATATTAATAGGGGAGAATAATTCATGAAAAAATATTTGATATGTATGTTTGGAGAGAGTAGTACATGATATATTAATTATTGATGTCAATGGGGAGGAGATGTTCCTAAAAGAGAGATTTGATTGATGAAGAGAATTTAAGGACTTGATTGATAGAGAGAATTTGAAAATATGATATTGTATGGGAGAGATTAACATCTTCCTTGTGACTGATGATTACAAAACATGTGACATTCATGGGAAAAATAAATGGGGGAGTAGTTGCAACAAAGACTTGGTATTTATGAAACTTAGATTTTTTTTCATCTATGTTTCTATCAATGCCAAAGGGAGATATTTTTAAGCATGAAAGATGATGGTATTCCTATGGGGGAGTATCATATCATTTTTGGGGATATGATTTAGAGGTTGTGTGTTGCATTCATGATAGAGTTTTTGATTGATGTCAACATGCTTGTTATTCTATAAAAACTAGCAAAGAAGAAGAGAGAGTTTTGCTTCACAAGGTTTGAGAAATCTAGATGACCATATGCTTGGTTGGAATTATATTATAGAGAGTTCATAGATGCTACATTTGAGAGAACTTACATTAATATAAAAACTGGACAAAGTTATGATGGACTCAGTAAAGCAAACATTTAGACAAAGTTTCTGGGAAGCAATTACTATTGTTTGGAATGTATCTCCCAACAAAGATAAAATTTGGTCAAAAAGACTTGGATAGAGGTAGAAGACATGTTGAAAATTTGTTGGTTAATCATGCACATCTAGATGAGAAGAAAGTAAAGAGTTACAAAGACTATGAGCTAACTATATCACCTAGATTAGTAGAGTGACATGAACACTAATGTATAAAAAGCATCCTCAATACTAAAAACAAGTAAGCACTTATGATAGGACCAATTTTTTATCACCAAAAATGGAGGCAAACCAAGAATAGTAAGCTCCAAATGGTATAACACAATGATGCAATGGATTTTTCCTTGATTTTAGGAATGTATGCTGACAAGTTATGCTTCAAACGTCAAATGGATGGATGGGGTGAGTGAATCAAGGTTTCAACAATGGAGTCATGAAGTGATTTTTCCATCATAATGGTATTTTGGTAGTTTATGAGCTCTCAAAATAGCATTATAACTTTGCATGGAAGGTGGATGATTTTAGTGAAGGGAGAGGGTTCAATTTATAGGCCAAGGGCTTGAGGGATGGAGGGCTAAGATGCAAGGAGAGATGCAAGCTTAAGGAGGGCTAGGATGCACCTAAAGGGGAGCACCTGGATTGTGCTTGTTTAGCACCAATAGGGAGGTGATACTTGTCACAAGGAGGATGAGTGTGAGAGGATAGGATAAGGGTTGGTCAAAGGCTTGATGAGGGTGGTTGGGTATGTAAGAGTCATGAGTGAGGATGTAAGAGCCATTTATGGCTTTGTAAGAGCATTGAAGGCTTATGGTTGGGATATTTTGGAGGGAGTTGAGATTGTTGACTTTGCTTGGTTTAGGAATGTCTTAAGCTCACTTAGGGAATGTGACAAGGTTAGGGGGGGGGGATTAAGCTTGGGTTAGGATTAGATTAAGGATGTTAGAGATGTGCAAGTGGATGGAATTCATGAGGGTTGGTAAGTTAGTGGCTAAGCTAGGTTAGTATGGGTGGATGGGGTCAATTAAGCTAAATGGAGGATTTAAGATAGGCTTTAGGGGTTATTAAATTTGAGGGTTTTATTTATTAAAGTGATTTTAATAAATTTTGGATTTGGAATTAGATAGGAGGATAGGATTAATTGATAAATAATGGGTTATTTGATTTATCCATTAGGACTATAGATGATTAATTAAATTAATCAGCTAGGAGATGGCAAAGGATTAAATAAATAGGAATTTAATTAATGATGCCTTTAGAGATAGCTAAATAAGATTACCAAAGTAGTGTAATCAAATTTAGGTGTCTACACTAACAATTTGTCTGTAATTGTGAAATGATGTAATGTTATAATGTAATGTGAAAATGTAATATCTTAAGTTGGTTCCATATTTTTATTGTAAATTGGGAAACCCTCAAGGACAATTCAATAATTTTTTTAAGGAATTGTTATAAAGGAAATAAGTTTTCCTTGGTTTTAATCATCAATGAGATCTATTTTATGATATGTGAACTTGAGAATGAGATCCAGTGTAGACATTGTATTGTGTGAACTAATATGTGAACACCTTTTGGACCAGAGAAGTGGTTGATGCAGTTGAGGCATGGTAAGCTGATAAGGAACTTTATCTAGCAAAGAATTTTTTTTTGTATGTTGTTGATATGCCATTATATTATTTAGTGGGTATAGTACTAAAGCTATTTAGATTGTGGGTCTATCTATCTTCCTAATCAACTTCTAACAAGGTTGGCACTACTCTAACCAAGTTGGAATCTCATAATAGGGATTTAAAGTCTTCTAATAGGGACAAAAACATATTGAATGTATTTCATTGACTCCTAATAGGGTCCACCCTCTCACTAAGAACATTTATATTAGTGCATCATCTTGTGGGTACCATCCTCTTCGTGGTTTTCTATTTGATCAAGGGTTTCCCTAGTTATCAAACATGGTGTTATTGTTAATGGTTATCTTTCTATGGTTGTTGCATCTACTATTTACATGTTTTAGAATCAATAAAAATATTGAGATTTGTTTTAAGTACATAACTAATTCAGGCACATTCCCCCATCTCAATTTCTATTGTTGGACTTTACTTTCTAATAAAAGGGACAAGGAGAAATAGAAATAGAAAGAGGGGAACTTTAGAGAGAAATCTATTCCCAACAATGATCTTGACATTCTTCCTCTATCATAATTAGTTAGTTAACTCCTTGTGACTCCATCCCTAATTTAGAAAGGTTACACTACATCTCTACCAACCAAGGCCTAGAACTCGAGTGGTATTCCTTCAACATCTTGAAATAGGCCCCTAGTTCTAAAAATCAAGTCCATAACTCAATATATAGTCATTATGGTATAAAAAATAGATTATGAGTGATTGGATGAAGCAAAGGGAGGGCCAAGGTGATCAGATCTTTCCTTGAGCTTTATGCTATGAAAATGTGAGCTTTAAAAAGGATCTATTAGGTGCTACCTTAATTTTTCCTAGGATAAAGGATAAGAAATGAGAGGGTTAATGCAAATGAATGATGAAAAACACATTAAATGGGTGCTAAACCATCATTAGATTGAGGTTATTCCAATTTAACATGGTAAATTTACTTTTTAGGATGATATAGGAAGAATCCTTATTACTATATAAATAACAATTTATAAATATTTTGGTTATGGACCAAAGAGTGTTGTACTCCTCAAAAAGAGCTTGCAAGAAAAGACACAAAATATAGGGCAAGATGCAAGAGCATTCAAACCACTAAATATCACTCCTTCAAGAAAAGATAAAGATGTATAGAAGATGTCACAAGAACAATTATCTTCTAGTAGGCATATGAATATGTAAAATAAAAGATGTAGGATATATTGATTAAGCACTAAAATAAAAATATCAAACTCACATACACCTCTTCTCTTTTGACACATTCACATCATATTAAATTTGAATTCAATCAATATAAAATTTAATTCAATCTACCCCTAAACTCAACCATCCACACATCTATATATCAATTTGATCATCCAAAGATACAACTACAATGTCATGGTAGAGATGCATTATTTACACAAGGTTGTCCCTACTAAAGACACTTTTACTTGCAACGTGCTCTGTGTTGACCTCTAAGCCTTGTTTCCTATTAGTGTACAACATTTAGTCATTTTCTAGGAAGAGTTTTTCATTTGTTAGTATGACCAAGCCACCTAATGAAGGCTGAGTATTTGTTGACTTGTTTATATTTTCATTATAAGTTGAGCAAGTTTAAGGTTATCAAGCACCCTAGTATAGACTAAGACAAATAATATGCCAAGTGAAGCCAAGAAAAGGATAGATAGTATATGCCAAGTGAGGTAGCTACTATCAAGCCTACAGAAATTGAAAGAAAACATATATATCAGTTATGATTGAGTGTTCTAATATACAATTACCGATTAAACTAGTTTTGACATATGAGTTTGTGATGGCACAAACACTTATGCAAATAGCTTTGGCTGACTTCTATGTGATATTTGTGAATTGAAGAGAAAACTAAGGACATAATTACATATTGTTTTAGAGAACATCAATCCATAGGAAGGTAGAGTAATGAATCAAAACATTAAAATAACTAAGCGGAAAAAGGGAGAACTTTGGAATTTTGATCATGATCTAGAACCTTCTCCAATTGTCTATTTAAGAAGTGACCAAGCGGGCTAAAACATAAGGATGATTTTGTATGCATGAGAAGGTTAAGGATAGAGTGGGGAAGGATAAGTTTGATGAGTAGAAGTAGAGATTAGGCAAAGAAACCTAGTAGTGAAAGGAAAAATAGACTATATCAGATAAGGAGATCAATTCAGACAATGAAAGAGAAGATCTGTACTCTAACATATAGTGTTAACTGAAGGATTAGCTATTGAGACATTCTAACAAGTGAATTAGGGTAAATCTCTTAACAAAGTAGTTTTAACATACCTATTTAAATCTTTTGACAAAGTGCTTCCTTGGTTGTAAGTTAAAATCCTTAAATGAAGGTAGACTAAATAAGTCTTGTAAGCTCCTAATAGGGTAGACCCCACATATGGTAGATCATTAGAAGTGATCCAACATTGTAGCCTTAACAAGCACCCTTTTCTGCTATAGTAGTGAGGATTTCTAAGTGGCATCCCCACTCAAGTTTTATGTTCACCTTGAAGGATTTCTAGGTAACCAAGTCTTTGTGTTATGTGTTTACATTTATGTTTATGGATGTGATGTTGAAGAAGGAGACTATTGTGAATAGATTAATACAAGTATGATTAGTATATTTCAATCATTTTTTTGTCACTGATGTCAAACCTACTATTTTCTAGTAAGACAACTACTTACAAGATTTAAGTACTATCACTTTTTTTTTTATGAAGAGGATTTGATCAAATGATGTAACAATAGCACCTAAAGGAAAGGTTGAGTTATGCCATGTAAAGGAGTACAAGAATTAGCTAAGATAGTGATAACATGATATATTGATAAACTCCTTAAGGTTACAAAGGCTGATTACTCTAAGAAAGTTTAGAAGAACAAGTTAAAAAAAAATTTTCTTCCAAGCATGACTAAGTGGATAGTAGGTGTTGAGAAAACCTAGTGCAAGTTGAGAAGAAATTTAGTTGGAGCTAAGTATGAGTCTATTATAGTGTATGCTAAGAAAAAAAATGGATGCTGAGTAAAGTTTAGTTGATGTCAAGCACCATTAAACTTTAGTTCATATTGAGTGATTCTATAGAGGATGTCAAGCAACACAGTATGTGTCAAGCATCAGAAGCAAGTTAGTACCAAGTGGCTGCATTATTTGAAAGATAATGAATTTTATGGATCTAAGCCCACAAATTTTTTTTCTTGGATTATGTGAACCATGTGGAAGATAAGACCAATGAGCTAGTGGCACAAAATTCAAGGTAAATTATTTAAAGGTGAATTCAAAGAGGATTGAAGGAGAAGTTTCTAGAAGAGAGATGAAATATGAGGTAGATTCATTAAATCCTACATAATTTATCCTAACCCTAAATTGGTTAATGAAGAATGAATGGAAAAAACATATTAATTTCCTATTTATAGGGATGAATAGTTAGAAGTAAGGGTTGTCATGTGTGAGAACCTAAGGAAGACGAGGAATCAACTACATTGCTTCATCAAGTGACCTAAGTGAAGACTCTTCATTGGCATGTTAAGCAAGAAGGCTTAAGGGTATTTATGCTTGAAGGGTGAATAAGTTATTAGAGCTGAAATGTGTGAAGGAAAAGTAGAAAGGAGGACTAAAATAGAGATCTATAATCTATGAATGGAGTTGTAAGTTGTTATTAGATCAAGCCTTACTATTACTCTCGAATAATTTTATCAGTCTAGAGGTAAATCCTCTAGATTAAGGTTGACCTACCATTCATTTGTAAATCTTTTAACTAGGTGACATTCCAAGTGAATGGTCTAAAGTCCTCTAACAAGGTTCTCTCCTAATAGGGAGATTGAAATCTTTTAATTAGGTCACATTTAATAGTGTGTATTGTAACCTTTAATAGGGTTGGCCTTTCATAGGGTATCACTTCAGAAGAGTGAAAGAGAGTAGCATGTTATTGGTTGTTTTTCCCAAATTGGGTTTCCATGTAAATCATTGTGTCAAATGTGTTGCTAAATCTATTTTGCTTTATGTTTATATTTTTGCAAATTGATATGATGGTAAGCTACAAGTTTAAAGTGACTACATAATCTTATGGATGCATGCATGCAAATAAATGTTTTATGGGTTCACTAAGCTATGAAAAGTTTTATTTATACATCTGGACCTTGGATAACTAATTCACCCCTCCTCTCAGTTATTCTAAAGTATTCCAACAATTGTTATCAGAGCCATCTACTTAAGAGGACTAGTTTGTGTGTGCATAAAAGTATCACACTTCTATAAACTATTATTCTTGAGAGAATCCATGGAAGGAGTCTCAAGAGCTAACTTATAGCTCTATATCTATGATGTGCAAAGGATATGAGATGATGGCTCTCAAATGAACCAAACTATACAACCCTTCCAAGGTGGACCATAGAATGAGAGATTCAAAGAGTAAAGGCAAGAGTGCCAATATCCAAGAATCTAAAATAAAGTACAATGCAAATTCAAGCTATTCTTAATGAAATGCAAGATAAAAAAGAGAACTAACCTAAAGCATAAATGAAACTAAGCTAAAATGTATGCCATAATGTAATCAGAATGAAAGCTAGCCTAAAATTCAAAAATGTAAGAATGCTCCAAGTCTCCAAAATCACCAAGAAAACCTGCAACATAACAATAGCATGAGAGACTAAGATTTTTTGAATGAGGAGAGAGCCCTCCCTTTAAAAGAAAAATGGATGGTAGAAATTAAGAGGAAAAAGATGAATAATCAAGGGAGGAGAATACATCTTGAGTGATCCATGTGCATAAGCATCTCAACCAATCACAATTAATGGTTGGGTTTGAAATGTGTGGAGGATAATTAAAGTTACTTTTAAAATGGAAGATTCCTCTCACATAGAAAATTGTGCATTCATGTGTAGACAAAAATGTCTTTTCTTTTATTTCTAAAATAGGAATAATGCTTTATGTGTGCACACTTAAGATAAGAGATGAGTGGGAAATTTTATTTAATTAAAAGAGGGACATGTTCTTTTAATTAAATATGAACTTGCGATAAAGTGGTCATAACATAGGTTATAATCAAATAAATAGATTTTTGAGGATTTGATCAAAGATAACCAATGGATAAATTAAGCAAAAATGCTAGAAAGGGGCCACATAGTCTAGGTGACAATTTTTGGGTGATTAAAGTTTGAAGGTACTAGACGCACAAAGATCAAGATGTCAAAAAGATAAGTACCCAAGCTTAATAGAGATAACTTTCTTATCTGAAAAAGTTTGATCAAGCTGCACCTTGGAGGACTTGGAGATCATGCATAATCTACCATTATTAGTAAGCATGTTGATCTCGCTAGAGTCCCAATAGCTGAGGATATGAAAAGGAAGAAAGAACATAACCAGGGAATGTTGAAGATTGTCTCTACCCTAAGCTATGCTAAATTTGATGATATCAAAAGTCTTGACAGTGCAAAGAAAATGTAGGATGCCTAAACCACCATCTATAGAGGACACACTAATGTTCTAAGAGCCAAAGCTGAAACTCTTAGAGGTAAGGTTGATGATATTAGAATGGAAGAAGGTGAAAATGTTTCTCAATATGTCACAAGGATAAAATAAGTTGTTAATGCAATAAGAGGAGTTACTAACACAATAGATGATGATATTACACTAAGAAAATTTCAAGAACACTACTACCCATATATGCTATTAGAGTTTTTGTAATTCATGAACTAAGATGTATAATAGGGAATAATCTATCACTTGAAGGTTTGGTAGGTAGGTTCACTAATTTTGAGCTATCTAACTTTGATAATTATAAACCTAAAAATATTGAAACTACTTTCAAAGTTAAGATGTCATTGAAGGAACCTAATGAGAAGAAGAAGAAGAAATAGATAAAGCATGTGTCTAGTGACAGTGATACAGATGAGGAGGATGTAGAAAAACTTGAAGCACTACTAGAAAGAAAATTCCACAAAGGTAAAGGAAAATTCAAATGTAAATTACCTATCATTTGTTTCAATTGTAATGAGGTTGGTCATATTGTTGGAAATAATCAAGACTAGCTAGCTTACTAAGAGGGGAGGGGTGCATCAATAACCTCAAAAATTCTAAATAAATTCAACACTTTAACAATATAAATCATTCACCATTCATTCATCTAATCTATTGTATGCATGGAAAAGATAAACATTCATAACACATGAACATAGTATTTTGGTGACCCTGAAACCTTCCAAATAGAAAGTAAAATTGGGGTGCGGATGATACCCACAAAACCTCTCTATTGCAGTATAAAGTTGGCCTATTAGGGCTTACATTGACCACTTCTAATAATTTTCCCTATGAAGAGCAATTTGGACTGCTAGATCCACCTTGTTAGAGGTTTTACAAACATACAATGAAGTATGCACTTTGTTAGGAGATTTATACAAAGACTGTTAAGTCTACCTTATTAAAGGATTTAGAAAACTGATTCACCTATTAGGATGAAATAGTAGATCTGACTTACAATTTGATTTCTAATTAGATCTTTGAAGTATAAATCACCTTTTGTGATTGATATGTCTTTGTTGTTCCTTGTGAACCTTGCTGAATACTTTGCTCTGTTGTTGATTTGCATTCACTCTTCAAAACATTACATTATCAATTCTTTTACCAGTCTCATAATATATTGAAAATGGTACAATACATTACATATATACCATTCCAATATTTACACTTGCAAGGTTGGCTAAAACACAAGCAAACAAAATATTACTGAGTTAGCCAAACAATAGAAAACTCGGGTTCTTCAAAAAAACTTGGTGACCTTCTGATACATGGCATCCACCATATTACTTGGCATCATCATGCACTCAGTAGAAGTAGAAGCTTGGTCCATACTAATCACACAACATAGCTTGGAACTTGGTAACCATTGGAGACTTGGTAGATATAGTGTCACTCGGTAAATATTGAATCCTTTGTTTACCTTTCAATCACTCAGTAGACATTGACTTCACATCATACAAACTGATAACTTGGTAGAAATTGTGAAGCTCAGTGACCACTACTGATTTGGTGAACATTGTAAGTTTAGTAAACATTGTTGAACTGCACATTCACTTGCTAGCTTCAAGAATGCTCGGTGTGAACTGCTTAACTACTGAACTTACAAGGTAACCAATGAATGCTTAGTATAAACTATGGACTTAGTGATGAGTTTGATAACCTTTTAGAATCAAAAAAATATTGTCACTAATGACAAATACAACATAATTCCAACACATATTACAGCAAGATGTCCAAAGAAGAAGAGCTACATAGGTGGTGATAAGTACAAAAGTAGAAGAGACAAAGACAAGGACTACTAAGACAAAGGAAAAAAGTCTTGTTATGTTGATGAAGAGGAAAAAAAAGATGAATATAATGAACATGATGATTAAGTGGTGTATGTTTCAATGACGGATGAATATGATGAAGATGAGGCAACTGCACTTGTGACTTGTGTGAACAAGAATGATCGATGGATCATTGATAGTGAGTATTTACATCACATGTGACTAGAAACAAAAGCCTTGAATTGTTATGTTGGAAATAGTGTAAGATTTGGTAATGATGCACCCTATTTTATAAAGGGAAAGGGTTCTATCAAACTCACACAAAAACATTTATGTGACAATGCTTACTATGTTAAAGGACTTAACTATAATCTGTTGAGTGTGTCACAACTAAATAATTTAGGATGTAAGGTTGAGTTTGAAAACAAGATTTTTGAGATATATGACACTAAAGGAAAATTGATTGGAAAGGGTGATCAGACTAGGAGCAATCTATTCTACCTTGACATAGCGATTGCTACTTGTCTAGTTGTAAAATTTGATGATGTATGGCTATGGCACAAAAAGTTATGTCATATAAATTTTGATAACTTGGTTAGTATTAGTAGCATGAGAAAAGTTAGAGGTTTTCCTTAGTTGAAGAAGCCTAATAACATAATGTGCAAACAATGTCAGTTAGGCAAAATGATAGAGTCAAGTTTCAAGAGTAAAACTCATACCTCTAAAGAAATACTAGAGATTGTTCATACTAACTTGTGTAGACCAATTGAAGTGAAAAGCTACAAAGAAGATAAGTACTTTATGCTATTTTTTGATGATTATTCCAGAATGATGATGGTTGTGTTTCTAAAATAGAAATCATATGCTTTCCAAATATTTAAGTGGTACTTAGAAAGAGTTGAAAAGGAAATAAGTAAAAGTATGAAATGTTCGAGATCGGGCAGAGGTGAAGAATTTACATCAAATGAGTTTGAGATGTTCTATAATGATAGAGGAATTAAAAGAACAAAATTTTACACCTAGAACACCTCCACAAAATGTAATTGTTGAAAGGAGGAACAAATCTATAATAGATTGTGCTAAAACACTCATGATGGAGAAAAATGTTGCTTTGAAATATAGGAGAGAACCTATATGTACATTTGTCTATACTTTTAACCATGTACAAGTCAAGAAAAGTATTCATTCAACACCTTTTGAACTATAGTATGGATACTCACCCATGTAAAATATTTTAAAGTATTTGGAAGAAAATTTTATATTCTCAAAGACTTTAGAAATGGTAAACTAGATGTAGAAGTGAAGAAGGTATATTCCTAGGATATTCCATAAGAAGTAAAGCTTATAAGTGTTTAAATACTAAAAATAAAAAAGTTGTGGAAAGTGTAAATGTAAATTTTGATGAATATATAGAAGTATATGAGGCTGAACCTATTGGCTCCTAATTTAACAAATTTTAAAATAATCAAGAAACTAGACCAATACATCTACAGCTAGCAAATTCCTATGATGGATGTACTTGACTGCAATCTTGGGCCAACTATAAGGCATAACTCCTTCAATTTAGGCTCTGCAAAACCTAGGCAGGTTAACCTTGAGGTTCTAATAGATGGTACCAGTGCAAGTAAACATTAAATCTGAACCTCTTAATAACAAATAAAACCCTTATATCTTCTAATACTTATGAAATAACATAGGGATGAAATAGCTACAAATCATAACTTATGAACCCATAAGCTAAGTGAGGGTTAATTCCTTTTAGCCCACTAGAAAACATGAAAATTTGAACATATTTGATTAAAAATATTTGTGCAAATGACTTTCATCTCAGCTTGCATTTTATTTAGTGATCAGTGCCTTATCCATTGTAACATAGAGTAACTACTAGAAAGATGACCTAACCTGATTGCCTTACAATTAAGTTTATAAACTAAAATCTCCAAACTCCATTCTTACTAGCATCCCCTCCATAGACCCAAAAACCCTATCAAATTATTGAAGCATTTACTTAACTCCTTGAATTAAAATCAACAATAGATCTAACACACAACTCATTGAAGTTGTCTTAAATTAAATGAACCTTATTCATTTAATCAAAAAGTTAACATGTGAAAAATTAGGAGATAGAATAAGAGAACATGGATAATTCATTGTAAATCCCTTTTTTATTTATCCTTAGAAAGATTGAATTCATTAACTAGCAACACTAAATGAAACTCGAGATATATTACTTGATCTATCATCAATTTTCTTTATCTTAGAGAAACAATACATGAAATGAAACTAGAAACCTACATAAGAATGGATGTGTGGCCTTCACAACTAGAGCTCTACTTAATAGACAGGAAGTAAAACCAACAACAACTTGGTCTCATAGTAAAAATTGGAACCATACCAATTTTACAGAGAAAACTACCAACAACTACAATGGATGAGAAAGAGAAAGATATAGAGGAATAATGGAATCTCGGATCTAATCAAAAGATGACATGTGTCTAGTGGAATCTCCATCCTTTGCTATTGTACAAAATCTCTCATTTTCTACCCATGAAATATGATTTGGTTTTCATCATTGTTTTGTAAAAAACACAAAATATCTCTTCTTCAATGATGAGAAACCTTATGTTCCCAAAATATCTAAAATCCATCTAGAATGCTGATAAAAACTCTATTTAACTAGCTTAGATATGAAAAAACTCACCCATAACTACATTCATGTTGCCTTTTATGTTCATTTAGTTTGTCATTTCACTAGAAACCAAATCTAAACTACCTCAACTGAATCAAACTAACAATTGGGTACCTAAGACAAATCACTACATAACATGAACTAGTGACCTCCTATATGAAAACAAACACTAGAAACAAAATGTTCATCTTCTCTTGGTTCTAACAATATAAAATACTCCTATATTCATTTATTGAGAACTTCCAAGGTCTTATTTTGAAAATTAGGCTCTAGTCAAGGCTCTTCAAACAACACTTGGGCATATATTTAAAAAATTCTAAAGTTTAAACTTTAGAATACATTAAATTTTATTTAAAATTCTAATTGCACGTGATTTTTGGGAGAAAATTTTAAAAATAATTTTTATGCTATTTGATTCTTTCCCCCTTTGTTCTCCATCTAGGTCAAACTTGTTGATTGGCCTTGCCATGTGTCATGCCCTGATTGGCTAGATTTTTGCATAGTCAGCCAACACATCCCCCTGGGCATCATGTGTTTGCCATATCACTAGTTTCCATGTCACATGATGAATCAGTATTGTGCCACATAATTGTGACATAGTGACCATGTGACACATGTCATCTTTTGCCACCTCAACATCTATTCATCAATCCACCTTAGCTCACAATGTCATTAGTTCATATCAGTACTAGCTAGCCAGTTGCTATGTCACATGGTTATTGGTCAAGAATCTCTTCCTCAGTGACATAGTGATTGTCATTAGATCTACCATGTGGCACAATCTAGTGCATCATTGAAATCTGACTGTCATATCACTACTTGATTCATTAGTCTGTCACCATGTTCTGCCACTTGTCATCACATAGTTAGCCTAAAAATTCATGTTAACAATCTTTAGGGTATTTGTATTTTGGTTCAAAATTTACTCTTAGTTTCCCAACTAGTTGGGGTCCACCATGGGCTTCATCACTCTCCAAAAGGTCCACATCTTTGAGACAACAAACATATTGTGTTTTGGTATGTTAAGACATCCAAAAGAATATCCACATTATGCATGTGGGATTAAGACTAATGTAGAAACTCTATAGTTTAAAATGACACTTTTCTCCTCCATAAAATTAACAAAACCATTCAATAAAAAAATGATGCAAACATTTAATGCAATGCTCTTCATCCTTGTCATTTTTCAGCATTAACCAAGGGCAAGAAATCCACTACCTTCTGTGCATGGATTGGGCACAATACAATGGTGATATACTGCAAGAGTGAAAAATTGGAAAAAATATTCTTTCAAAATGTTGGGTGGATACCCTATGGGTTTGGAGAATTGTAACAACCATATCATTCACTTTCTGAGAGGTGGAATCCGACCACTCCTAGGAAGGGATTTTTAAGAAACAAATTTTCATAGGCATCTTTCTTTAATATAGACAAAGAAATTAGTCAAAACTATAGAAAAGCAATCTAGAAGAATATGGTGAATCGGTGATGACCGGAGAGGTGGAATCTGACCATGCCTAGGAGGAGATCTATGTCCATGTGACCAATAGGGAGCATGCTAGACTAGTTGGACTTCCTCCTTGACTCCTTGGACTATGGAGTCTCCCATATAAAAGACTTTTAAAACTTTTCCCTTCTCCAATTCCTTGCATGAATCTCTTCCATGTTTCATTCACACCCTACAGTTCCTGTACGGTTCAAGTGGGGAAGCATCTTTCATTTGTTCCAAATGTGTCCTCTTCTACTTGGACTAGAACTTGTGATGTGTCATGGGGAATTTAGTGAGAGGAGAAGAAGATCTATTAATGTTCACATGAGAAGACTTGATTCTACTAAAGAAACCCTTGAAAACTATATTTGTTTCCTAGAGTCTGACTAACTCTTCAATAAACTCTAGTGACTAGGAGATCCATTGCAATAAAAATCATTTACAAGCACCTCATATTTGGTACCCATCATGTTTGGTTTATCCGAATGTGGCAATGTTGTCGAGGGCTCCTCTATGTTGGAATTACAAGTGGTAAAGGAGTAAACTTCTAAGGCAACGTCTATACAGCCACAAAAATGCACTTCCATACGAAGGAGAGGACTTAGTCAATTTTTTAAAAAGTTAGAAAAAGCAATGTAAATGAAGTGCATTTTTGTGGCTGTATAGCCACGGGCAACTTCTAAGGGGGGGGGGGGGGGGGGGAGATGAATCACGAGTTTAAACTTAGACCAATAAAACTTTCATCATTCATACATTACATGCATTAATGTACTAAAATAACATATAAAGCATATGCATCAATCATGTAAACATGTAATCAAATAGACACACTTAACACTATATATGATTACCCAAAAACCCTCCAAATGAGAAGGTAAAACTAGGGTGGGGATGACATGCACAAATCTTTACTATTGCAACAATAAAGTGTATCCAATTAAGGTTACAATGGTTTCACCATTAATCATGATCTACCCTATGAAAGGCCTACCCTGTTAAAGACTTACAAAGACTGTTAAGTCCCAATTTGTTAGAGGATTTAAACACCCAGTTTGAAGTGTTCCTTGTTAGAGGAATTCAACTCACAACTAAGTAAGAACCCTATTAAAGGATTTAGTACATCCTATTAGGACTACTCTATTAAGAGATTTAACTGAAATAACCCGTCAAAATGTCATACCATAGATCTTGTGGTGAGCACTTGCTTTCTTGATAATAGATCAACTCTATCCAATCTCTAATTGATCCTTCATGATTTGATGTATCAATGCTATATCCTCCATCCTCTATTCTTCACTTAACTAATTTTGCAATTCACTCTTACTACTAAGTCATCTCTACAAACTATCTTTTTTGCTCCTCCAATTTGATCATTTAGCCCTTTGCAATGCTCTCAACATCATTAAAAATTTAGGTTTTCATCCTTCTTAAGAAGACTTAGGTGACTTAGGGTTAGGTATGAATCTACAACTAAGATTCATCCATTTTTCCACTTAAACCTTCCCATTTTCTGATTTGCTACATGTAATTGCATAGGGAATCTGCATATAGATTCATCCTTATCTCAAAAAGATCAAAATCTACCCTTAGGTCAACTAAAAAGTAGTTTAGATAGTTGTTTCACCATTACAAAGTCTATGTCACTCGACATATGAAGTCTATAACGCTCGACATACACTATTCTTACTTAGCACTTGAATTGCTTGGCATCTGCTATTTACTTGAGACTTAAATCACTTGGCATGGTCTATCTCCTTAGCACTTGAGTGACTTGGCACATGGTTGACTCAACACTCATTGCAACTTGACATGATCTAATATTAACATGTTGTACTTGACATGCATTACTAGCTTGGCATGAACTAAGTAAATGTCTTAAGTGTGTTGACACTCACTTTTCAAAACCAATTTGAGATCAACAATCTCCCCCTTTGACAAGAGTGTCAAAAACACTTGAGTATACATAATCAATCTAATCATTTTGAGTATAACATACTCATGGCTCAGATTATATTAAAAACATCAAAATTTCAAAATTTTGCAATAACCTATATACCTCAAAATATATAACTCCAGCTAAGTTAATGTGTATATTCTATATCCAAACTCTATTCTCCATTATGAGTAGGTTTTTCTCTGTTGACTGATACTCTTTGACTTCAATGCACTTATACTCTTTCATTCTCTATTATGCTCTATTTCTATCTCTACATTGTATTTCTCAATCTATTCTCCTTTCTTTATTCTTCCTCATAGGATATTCCCATCCTTTTTTTTATCTCCCCCTTTTTATCTTTCTCTTGCTATCTCCCCCATAGGGTATTCTCCCCCTTTTTGAAACTTATGTTAAATGGGTTATACATGTATAGTATATTTGTAAAAAGAATGATTTATGGACCTCTATTATAATTTTAAGAGCTACATCCTAGTTGTCACATGAAACATCTAGTGACTTGAGTTGGATGGAAAGCTCGACAACAAGGTGTACTATGCCATCTAGAGTAGAAAGATTAGGGTGTTTCTTTAGCAATGTTTCTTGAAAGCCTAGCTCCTTGTCTAGTATCTCCATATGAGGGGTGAGACACACTTGGATACATGTCAATTTGGATCTTATGCTATCATCTTCTACTATTAATATAGATAACTCACTTTGGGACTAAAGCAATGTATTAAAATGCTTCTCACTCTAAGCTGGGTTTAGAGGTAACCTTGTACCCAATACATTTAGATTTCTCTCCAAGCTCTGAATATGATGTTTGGTCTCTTGGGTGAAGTGTGTAGGGTCACACAATTTTTTGTACAATCAGAATATATTATCAAGTACTTTCTTCACATTCTCAACCTTTATTACTAATGCAACTTGAGTGCTATCTTTCCAGATATCTTCTCATTGACCTTGCTCTAGAATTTCATTTCAGACCATTTAAAAAGTTTGGCACTAGTATCAACGTCTTCATTGTTGACATTTTCCACTATGTTTGATAGTTTCTCTAGTAGTGGCTTGGTCTATTCAGGAGTAGGAAGACTGAATGCATCTTGATAGATGTCTTTTATGTCGTGAAGAGCTTGGTTTTTCCTATATTCTCTCCTAAGCATTTCTTGATGCTTTTTCTTCTCTAAAGCTTTTTATAAAATGCTTATTTGATCTAATGTCATTTTTTCAAAATAAAATTTAGGAATAATGATCTCTTCATCAAGAGTGATATCACCATAGTGAATTGCCTTTTCATCTTTTGAAGAACTTGAGCCTGGGACTAAGATTCGCAATGGTATAGCTTCTATGATTGGCTTTTGAAGAACTTATGTAGGAGATGCGCTAGATATTGGTAGATTTACCAATGCTTGGATGGCTTGTTGATCCTTTACTTTTGATGTTTTCTCACCTTCTTCAAATTGGCCCTTGTCTAATACAATAACTTGAACAACACTTGGTCCTTGTGCTTCAAGTATAGAAGAATTTTTCTATCTAATATTGTCTTTTTTGTCTTCCTACTTCTTCTCAAGAGTAACAACTTTCACAAGTGTATCAACCTTAGGAAGTGTATTTAATTTATTTTGAATCAAAGGTTGCACTTGAGTAAGTGATGGGATTGTAGAAGGTGGTTCTTATGGATTCACCTTGTCCCTTGTGATATCAATTACTAATTTTTGGAGCTTATCTACACTAACCAAAATTGGATTATCATATAAATTTTCTTGTAGTGTAGATTGGCCTAGTATTTTCTTCAAGTCATTTGTAGTTAGTGGATTGATGTTCTGAGCTAATGCATCAGGAACATCCTTAACAATAATAGTTTCTATTGACTTGGCTATGTTATGTAGGGAACTGACACTTGGCATGTGTGTCCTGCACACTCTATTCATCTTGTTGCTATTTAGCTATAGTCATCTCATAATTTTGATTTTGTGTTTCTTCACCAACTGTATTATCTTTATTTGCATCTTCCTTATCATCTTCTTTTTTTTCATCATCTTATTTTTCATCTATATCTTTATCATCATCTTTACCATCAAAAGGATTAGCTTCTCCTTCTTTGATAGTGATCAACCCATAGATTAGTTTCCATATTTGGGTAGACTTTTTTGACCACATATTCAATGTGGTTTTGAAGTACATTGAAGGCTCTATACTTAGGGGTATACATAACTCCATATTTCTTAGTAGCCTTAGAAATTTGCACTTTTTTCAGTTCTGGTATTACTTGGGCCAAAGTAGTTTCCCTTATTTGTTTTTCAAAATTTAATCAAATATTCCATTTTTGCTCAACTAAATCATACAATTTTTTAGGTATTGAGTTAGAAAATTCCAATGGCATAGTCTTAAATTTAGACATCATTGCATATTGGGTTTCTTCAACTAACTTTTATTCTTCTTTTTCAAGTTTCTCCAAATCAATATACTTAAATCTAGACAAATCTACATTATTTATGAAATTTTCACATAAATTTTCAATATTAGAAAGTTGCTTGTGACTTACAACCTTGAATTGACTCAAATCATCTTATTTAGTCTTTTCTTCATCTGAGTTAGACTATACAACATATTTTCTTCCTTGTTTCTTCTACACTTGGCCTCCTTGATCTATAGCCTTAGTATTTTCCTTGGCCTTCTATGTGTTTTCATCTGTGCTGGCTTTGGTGGTAGGAGCAGTAGGCTTCGCTGGGACAGATTTGACAACTTTCTTTACCTTAGCCATAAGCTATGCCTTAGCCTTTCTCTTCTTTGGCTTGACTTGTAAGGGTATTTTGTCAGCTTCTTCTTCCTCGACAACTTCTATTTCTTCTTCTTCCTTGTCCTCTCCCATGCCTTGGGTTAATGCAAGAGGTCCTTGAGTTTTTTCTTGCTATTCTTCTTCATCCTCTTCATCTTCTTCCTCTTCTTCCTTACCTACACCTTCACCAAATTTTGCCTTTAGCTTCTTTACTAGTTTATCTTTCTTCTTAAGTGTGGAGGTATTTTACAACTCCATTTCAATCTTTGATTTCATCACATCATAATTTCCAAATATTTTTGCAATCTTGCCAACTTCCTCTACTAGAAGTGTTGTGATTGTTATTGATGCTTCATCATTATTGATCTCATATGCAAGTGGTCTTAACCATCGGACCCTTGGTGTGGCAACCTATATAAAGGTGTAATCAACATTAACTAGAAAGAATGTAGCATTGTAGTGTTGCACAACTAATGAAATAGGTATCCTCATTCTTTGTTTCAATGACTTATTAAAGTCCTCAAAATAGCTAGTCATCAATATTTCAATTTTTTCCCATTTGTACAATAAATTCATTTATCTACATTGCAGTTGATCTATTGGTCTTCCATCTAATTGTACCAAATGAGGGGAATGCATTTTGTACATAGAATAATATGCACATAAGTATTGAGCCAAACTTGCATTGTGCACTTTTGGTTTTCCTAATAGCTCCTAGGTTGTCCATCAATTTTTGTAACTATGGCTTAGCCAAATCATAAGTATGATCTTCCAACACCTACTACAATACAAGGTGTTGGTGTTTGAAAATGTTACCTATTTCCAATTACCCTGATGAGAACAAGATGCATCTAGGGGCAGCTAACTCCCATTATCAACACATCCATTCAGACACCAGGCCAACTATAAGGCTATACTCCTTCTGCACTTCAAGCTCTGCAAAACCTAGGTGAGTGGACCTATAGATTCTTTATATGGTACCAGTTGTCAAAGCATACACTGAATCTAATGCAAAGCAGATAGAAACCCTTATTTCTCCTAATAACTTATGAAATAACATATATCTGCAGTAGCTAGATGCAAAACAATGAAATTCATAAGCTGAGTGAGGGCATTCTGTTTAGAGCTCTTCAACATGAAAGGGAAATTCATTTGATTAAAGATGTTGATTCAACAAAACTTCAAAAATGCAACAGTATAACCAGTGATCCTATAACTGATCAGTGCCTACTCCATTGGGCAATTCCATGAATTCAAAACATACATCTGTGACATCAGGGCATATCTCATATACCCAGACATCAGATCTATCCAACCACCTTGTGATTCAGACATCAGTGTTCATTTAGGTCTCATTCTCACAAAATTTCCTTTTCAAACAACCAGTAACCTTGTTTAAACATATTGAGCATTTACTTGGCCCTTTGGTCCAACAGCAAAATACATCAAACATACAACCTGAAAGGGATGCAAATGGGTCTCAAATCTTTGTTCCAAAACCACATAAGACTTACAGATTGCTGAGACAGGAGACAAGAACCAAAACAAAACTAGTGAAATTGTTGCTCATATGTATTCCTTTCCTTGAAACTATACATTCAGATGCATAAAATTAAAACATGAAACAACCTAATATCTTAGAACTATCTATATTATCTCTACAATGATGTTCACATGAGAGTTCTGCTGAAGAAAATGGTGTCAGATTCATGGAAACATGTCAAAATACTGGAACCAATGGTCTCACAGTGCAAAAATTGGAATCCCCAATGGTATCACAACAATGAACTTTTTCTTCCCAAAAACTGGAACCCCTAAAAAGTGAAGAAAGAAAGAAAGATATAGCAAGAAATGAATTCCCGGATCTGATATGCAATTGCCAGGTGTCCACTTGAAATCCAATCCTCTATAACTGAAAAACCTCTTTCTTCCCTCTCTCTATCAACTAGCAGATCAAATCTTCATCATTATACCTCTCAAAGGCATCAAAATATCTGAAAAAGTAATGATGAAAAGATGCAACTGATTCTTGATGCATTCACGGTAAGAAGTGAAAAACTAGTTACAATGTGATTTCAAGAAGCCAAGGAACAACCTCAAATTGATTTTCTTCACCTTAAGATTGCAACTAACCCCTAAAACCATCCTCTAACCAATCTTAATTATCACTGAAGAACTTAGCCTGTTCTGTCGCCAATGCCTTTGATTTCACAAATTGTCCTATAACTTGAACCAAGAAGCACCTGTGCAAAAATAAACTCCAGATTTGGAAAGTTCAGGTTCTCCCAGTTCCAACGGTATATTGGAGTGCCTAATTCGGTTAAAAATTTCCCCAGATATGGTCGTTTGAAAATTAGGCCTCTGTTTATGTCTCTATGACAATATTTCACAAATATATGAACTTTCAAAAGTTAAAACTATATCAAAAGTTCAAACTTTATTTAAAAAAAAAAAACTCCATGTCAGTTTCTTGGCAAAATAATTTTTAAATGAAAATTTTAAAATCATTTTATTTTTTCTAGCCTCTTTAATTTCGGGTCAACTCTAGGTTTGACCAATGCCACGTGTCACTTTCTGATTGGCTGTTGACTCTTGCCGAATTCCTGAGTTTTTCGGCGACCTCGCTATGTCGCTAGCCGGATTTTTCAAGATTTTTCGGCAAGCGACATAGCGATCTGCCAGATTTTTGACTTTTTCGGCCGCCTATAAGCTGCTGACGTCATCATTTGGGCATGCATTTTCTTTCAAAATTTACTTCACTCCTTCTAGCTGACTGGGACCCACGTGCACCTACCTTGCCTTTTCAAAATGCTTTGTCTTGTTGACACTATATGTTTGGGTGCAAAAGCATATAAAGACTAAAAATACTTCCCACTTGCTCAATGTGGGATAATGTTCTTCAATGGTTCTTGCTCTTTGTGGTTGCTGTGATTGCTAAATGCATGAGTTTTCTTATTCCAAACATGAAACTCCATCTTGCTGGTCGTTTTTGCTATGAATCTACAGACTTTTCATTGTAATGGTCATTTCTTATGCACATGGTCATTTAAAATGCTGCTACTCCCTTCAAAAACGTGGCTGCACCTTTAGAGAAGCCATGGGCTTGAAAAATGGGGGTTCTTTGCTTCCTTTTTTATGCACATATGGTCTTTTATTGATTGCTTGCTGCAAAAACGTGAATCACATGCTACCTTGAGCTTTGTTTCACCAACAAATTTGTTCATTTCTCTAAAAAAACGTGGATGCTTCTTCCTCTGTGGATGTTTGCTGCTGTCCTCTTTGTTTTCTCCAGACATGGAGCACATCTTCTATGTTGAAAACTACCTCTGAGCTGCAACTTTCAAATTGAGACTACAATGTGGGAGAGAGCAACCTTTATGCAATCTTTTCCTTAATTCAATGTGCAAACTCACAACAAAAAGCTTCATTGTGCTCGTGGATTTTAATTGATGTGGAAATTTCTTGATTAATACTATCTTTTGAAATTGCCGGCAAATCAACATCATATTGTGATCCTCTAAACCTCTTTAATGGAACACTTTCCAAATTCTCTCTTTCTTGAATCTTCACATGCTCCTTGTATTTTGCTTTTAAGAAACCATTTCCACCATTTACTTTGTCATAAGATTGAATCATATGCATAATGATCATCAATTCATTATTTTAAACTCACTTTTAATCAATTATACAAATTGTGAATTAATGTCTGGAGGCCTGCCGGTTGTAATTAAAACTTGATCCAATCAAGTTACCAAGCCACGAAAATCGGCATGAGTGTTCAATCCTGCATACTCTATCACACTGCAAATTTTCAACCCATGATGGATTCCCAGTCAAGAGATTTTAATTGCTGAACATCCATACTTCAATTACTCTGCAGGCAAACAATGTTAAAAAACATAAACTGGGCTCGGGTTCGGCATTATAAACTGGGTTATTGATCACTTGGGGTTTTGAAAACTAGGATATAAGTTCTTTGCCATGAAGAGAATATAATTCCATGTTTTGGGCTCATGAAGAATCACAGGGCACATTTGGCGAATTTTCGAAAACAAGCACTTGGAAATTTTAACTGGCAAATGTGTCCAAAAGTGATTTTTGGCAAATGTACAGACATAAGAAAGTATGCAAATGGATTCATCATGACTTAAGAACTGGCATACTTCAAGGATTTCTAAGACACAACACAATGGTACAATCCATTTAGGCTAGCCAATCACACGATCAAAGTTATAACATGCCGAACAGGGGTACGGATCAATCTGGATACCATAGCCATAACAAAACAATGCAAACTGGGTTTTTGATCATGTTAGCAAATTGATCAAATGGATTCGACATGATCTCAAAATTGGAACATATGAAGTGTCTTACCCCTAGAACACAATGCAAAAAGGATTTTTTCATTTGGGTCAACTGGATCAAAGATATGATTGGTCGAACAGGGCTTCCCAAAATTGTGATCAACTAGTTAAATGCACAAAACAGTAAATGACCAACTTTGCGGGGTGCAAAACCTAGTCAAACGGATTCAAAAAGACTTGAAAATTGAAACATAGGTTCTTTTTTATACACACTAAACATCCCCAAAGTGACTAGTCATGACACAGTCCTGGGTAAAAGATATTCAGATGCAAACTAGGCCTCTGATCGCTATTTGACACTTGGTAGAATTGCAAATTTTGACACTAGCTCAAAATGGGACTTCACAGAATGATTCGGGATGGCAAAATAACATTGTGGATCATATGCATATGTCAAATGAAAGGTGTTAAGCCACTCAAACACCATCTAGGCCTCAAGCTACCAACTGACCACATGCATAAAAGGCACTTTAGGACATGATTTTCAAAAATTTTCAAAATGTGACTAAAAATGAAGCATGCAATTTTGAGTCCCAACACAAGGTACACTATTCAATCTATTAGATTGATAGAACTTTTGTGAAATTACTCTAATATAAAAATCTAGTAGTGGATCAGTGATAGTGTCAATTTTCATCCCTCTCTTGTTCCATTTTGTTCTTTTCTATTACTTCCTTGGAGTCACTTCTTAGAGTCTTGGGCCAATCTAGGGTTGGGTAGCTAGAAACCCTATGAGTTATCATATTTGATATCTTGATCAGTCCTCCTTCTAGCCATAGAGATCCATCATGTATCTGGCTTAAGACAATTTTAATTCATTCAGTCTTGAAAACCATAAGAAAATCTAGGGCACGGGTCAAACCCTTTCGCTCAATAATTTTATATTCTTCTTTTAGAACACCATTATCACATAATTTTTCATAGGCTTCTCTGATTTCTAGGTCTCTAATGCTAGCAATCTTACAATTGTAACATTTCCTAACATCTTGAACCATAATAACATTCGGTGAGATCATTGAAAGTGCACTAGAGGGATCTTGTTTGTATGCTATGTCAAGGATGGCCTTGAACATGGGTTGTTTGAATTTGTTACTGACCAACTAGATGTTTAAAACCTCTTTCCCTTCTACACTCTTTGAGCTAGATGCCATACTTATCAAACTAGGGGCTGTGCAAATTAAAACTATGTAGCTCAAGTTATGATAAATACCTTGTAAAATATGTATGCTAGTGTGAGATCATCACTGAAATCTTTGCAAATTCTTTGAACAAGTTTTTGAGTCACTATCTACTCTATTTTCTCTTGATTGAATTCAAAATAACAAAAAATGAGTGAAAAATGACCATATACCTTTTAAAACCCTTGCATTTAATGGTTAGTGCTTGTACTATTGTGAACTTGGCATTAACTTGATTTTAGATTCATTCTACATCCACTAACATTACCATCACTCAACAACTACTACAAACTTGGCATCAACTAGCATTCCACTTGACATCCATTGAAAACATTTCATGTTTGGCAACAACATGAAGACTTTTAAAGATTTAGCTACGATTTACAACAACATCTTGCATCTTTATTCATGCTAATGTATTCTTTTCAGTACTATCTTCTTTCAAAACTAATGCATGATTTAATAATTTAAAAAATCAGTCCCACATACCTCTTGATTGTTCAATTTAATGAGGTGTGATCACTTGACCCATTGGGTGAAGTCATCCCTTATGCATTTAATGTATTACTAGAATCTTTCTTTTTCCATGTCTTTTTTATCTCTTCTCTAATGTGTTCAGCATTTACCTTGCCTTTGCCTTTATCAAATTCACAACTTGGTGCCTTTGACCTAGTTGGACAATGCTTATTGGTATGACCAATCTTCAAATAGCTAAAACATGTGGTTTGACTCAACCACCTTTCATAGTTACCATTGAAGTGTTTCCTAATACAATTCTCAGGAACATGTCCATATTCTTGACAATAGTGACAACTATATGATGTATTATAATCCCAATTATAAGAGTTTCCATAGTTTCTTATCTTTTATGGCTTGTTTGATTCCCACATGGATTTGGATCTACATTTAAAGGCTCTATGTCCATACTTTAGATAGTTGTAGAAATATCCTTCTAATCTTTGTGTGTTCATGGTCCTAGTTCTGCATTCATGTGCCTGATGACCTTGTTTGTTGCACTTATAACAATGAATTGTTTTCTTAGGCTTGACATTCTAATTTGTATTGTTACTCCTACACATATTAGTAGTATGTCCTTTGTTTCCAATACTATGACAAGTAGGTTTGGAGTTCTTACCTCTATTGTTCCTTTCTTTAGTGGCTTTGGATGATTCTCCTTTTTCAGTGCTTGTGTAGCCCAATCCCGATGTATCTTTGCTAGATCTAGGGGATCTTAGTAATTGCTCAAAGCATTTGATGGCTTCATTTGGCTTGTTGAAACTTTCAACAAATTCATTTTCTCAAGTTTCAAGTCATTCTATAATTGTTCATATTGCAACTTCAATGTGGTTATCTCAATGTCTTTGACACTTAGTTCATAGTTCGCATTCGTCATTTGACTTAGAGTATCCAATTGCATGTTGGAGATCTTGGTTAGCTCTATTTACTTTTCCTCCAATGTGTTTGTTGGAATTATTTTATCTTCTTCAATCATGGCTTTTTCTTCCATGTCTTTCTTCTTTTGTTCAATCACCTCACATACTAGTGTGGGTTGTGATTCTTGCTCCAACTTGAGATTTTTGTTTTCCTTAGCTTGGATTCTATTCTCCTCCATTAGATACACAATTGATACACCAAATTCACTAGAGTTACCATCTACAAATAGCCTAGTGGTGTCTATCTCTCTATATAGTGTGTCATTCTTTGCAATAGAAATTTCCTTCCTTCTCTTCAAGGAACTCTTTAAAGCTTCTCCAAATTCATTCAATTGATGTAGTGTAGGATGTATTTCAATCTCCTAGTTCTCAATAGTCTTTCCTAGTTTGTAGATGTCCATTTCAAGATCTTATCTCTAAGCTACAAATCTTCTCCTTTAGAGAAAAAATCTCTAATACCAATTGTTGGAATTACAAGTGGGAATAAACTTCTAAGAGGGTTGGGGGGTGAATCAGGAATTTAAACTTAAACTGATAAAACTTTCAGCATTCATACATTACATGCATTAATATACTAAAATAATATATAAAGCATATGCATCAATCATGTAAACATGTAATCAAACACACACACTTAACACTAGATATGATTACCTAGAAACCTTCCAAATGAGAAGGTAAAACTGGGGTGGGGATGACACTGACAAATTTTTACTACTGTAGTAATAAAGTGTATCTAATTAAGGTTACAATGGTTTGACCATGAATCCTGATCTGCCCTATGAAAGGCTTGTCATGTTAAAGACTTACAAAGACTACTAAGTCTAACCTTGTTAGAGGATTTCAACACCCTATTAGAAGTGTGTCGTGTTAGAGGACTTCAACCCACAAATAAGTAAGCACCATATTAAAGGATTTCATATAGCCTGTTAGGACTACTTGTAATACTTCAAAATTGGCTCATTGTCATCTCAACCAATTCTGGTCTATTTCTGATCAATCTTAAAGTCCTATTCTAATAGGAAATTCTCATTCTGCTATTTGCTACTTGACTTAATTGTCAGATGCAGAAAACCCTAATCTGCATTCATCATATTTCTTATTTAATTCTTATAGTACGTACTCATATTAGTCGCATTAAACTTACTTGATTTAATTATAATTTAATTATTAAGTATTTATACTTTAATCAAATTAAATTATATCCTAAGGCTAATGCACTATGGAATTAAATTTATTTAATTTAATAGATACACCTATCTTGATTAATTAAATGTAATTATTTAATTAAATGGAGTACTTACTTCTAATTAATTAAACAAAGTTATTTAATTAAATGGGAAGCCATTCCTAATTAATTAAATGAAGTTATTTAATTAAATAAGAAAAGTGTCTAATTAATTAAAGATTATTTAATTAAATAGAAAAAGTAATATCTCATTTTATTAAATTAAATATCTCAATAAAATCTCTCTTCAGTTCAAAAAGGGAAATTTCCAGTTCACTATTGATCAAAAATGAGTTAAATCAGTTAACTACTTTTTCTACTCAAATTAAATCAATTAACTCCTTATTTTACTCAAATTAAATCTATTAACTCCCTTTAATTTGGGAATCTCCCTTTATGACTGAACCTCATCTTCAATCCTGACCGCTGATCCGAATTGATCTCAACTGTTGATGGATTTTAGGAAAGTCTATTTAAGAGACCCTCATCTCTTCATTTTGGAGGATGAATTTGGAGAATCTGCATCGAATCGCTGCTGGAATTAATACTCACATTTTCTCATATTTTTACATACATCTTGCATTCTTAATTTAGATTCATCTAGCTTAATAATGCATACATTTTTAGTTTAATGTCTTTTATTTCTTAGATTAATTGTGTGTACTTCATCTAGATTACTTGCACATTCATATAGCTTAAATTGCATTCAAATCCTTCATTCTTACAGGGTCTGGTTGCTTAAACACCTCAAATCTAAGGATATCTAACAAGTAACTCCCTTTAGATAGAAGGCAACAGGTCGCTTTGTAGGCTAATTTTTGGATGAATAGTCCAATGTTCATTCCGGAATGAATCCACATACAAAGATCATGTTGAAGTGTGTGTGTGTTAGCAGAGGCCACATATTCACTCATACATTTTTGGCGCCCACTGTGGGGCACGAAAATCAAATTTTCTGGCCTCTTTCTATATTTTTTAAATCATTTTTTTGTTCTCTCTTTGTACTGTTCCGTACACATTCGAGAATCTTCGCGTGAGACTGTTCATTTTTGTGCAAAGATCCAAAATATTCACGCAAAGATTCTCTCTGGGTCATGTGAGAAAGTTCCTGAGCGCGCAAAATTTTGCACAACACTTGTTTCTTCGTGCAAGCCAAAAATAGTTTCACGCAGGCTCCAAACAATTTCGTGTGGCTCTATCAGAAATTTTGCACGGCACTTGTTTCTTCACGTGGGCTGAAAATAATTTTGCATAGGCTCCAAATAGTTTTGCACGACATAGAAATAACTTCGCGTGGCTCTGTCAAAAATTTCGTGTGAAACTCTGCTATTTTTGCATTGATTTTCATGTTTTCTAGTTTTTTCGCTAACTGCTCACTATTTCTGGTTTTTTCATGTTTTCTATTTTTTTGGAACAACAATACAAAAGACAGTTTTTTTCCAATTTTCCAGATAAATAATGTTTTTAAAAATTAAAAAAATGTATAAAACGAATTTTGACTTTTGATATTTTCATAGGTTTTAGCATTTTCTAAGCTTTTTTATGGGTATAAAAATGAACAAAAAAAGTTAAATTTTATTTTCCCATAGTTAAGCTTCAGTTTTCACTAACATGTTTTCTCTTAAGCATCTTTATTTCCATTTTCTTGATTTTTTTGCAGCATAATAGCAGTTTGCAGGACAACTGGAAAAGCGTGATAAAGTTGCTAAAAATAGGTAAAACATCTACTAAGCGCGTTGCGAGGATTACTAGGTAATTCTCTTTAACTGATAACACTTGATTTGGAGCTAAAACGAACATCTCTTGTGTCAAGCTTGTGTGTATTTCCTTCCTTGTTCTCATTTTACAACACATGCATAATTTGATACTACGTTGTGATCTCTATTAGTTTCATCTAGCAGGCTTAGTTATTAGTGATAGATCTAATTAGTTATCTTGGGTTATTGGACTCACTAATCCGTCAGCCCCTCGTTCCACCCCGTGGTTGCAAGATCAGCACCACGTTAAATGCGAGGGGTCTACAGGACAGAAGCATTAAAGGCTCCACTAGGAAACCCTTTTGTGCTTTCTAGAACTCACTAGTTTCTGAGTTGTGGACTCGCATTAGCTTGTGTGAGGGGTTAAATGTTCCACATCTTTGGACTCACCTCACATCAGTTAAAGCGTTAAGTGTACCACCTTGTGCTCTTTGATTACTTTTGGATAGATTTACTTTCAGGAATTGACATCTATACACACATAGTAATTAAGCCCCCATGAACACTATTCGTGGATCTTGAGGGAGTGGGTTCCTAGTGAAACTCCTCTCTAAGAAAGATTCCTTGTAGGTGGGGAGGATTCTTTGAGCATCTCGTAGATAGATGAATCTTCAATTTGTTGATTGAGGCATCCTTTCTTCGAAGAGGTTGATAGATCACTGGGAGATGATATCATAGATCCTTAAGAGATAATCTTGGTTTAGCGTGTCAGATTAATCTGTCTACTTTGATTGGGCTAAAGGTGAAAAGGTGTCAAAACCTTGAATCTGGAAGCTAAGTCCCCTTGTGGTATACTATTGTGAGTCATTCACCTTTAGAGAGGGTTAACTGTTGGGTGATGCGACGCGCTCCCCTGCCCACAGGTGGTTAATTATGTGGTGTTCCATGTTCACTAATAGTCATGGCTTTTGGTGCAATGGAAAATGGGCCCTACAATTGGTATCAGAGCCTGGTTTTGGCCTGGTCATGGGTTCAAATCTCCCCGGTGCCATCCCGACCCGCATAAGCACCTAGTATGCACGTCGAGGGGGAGATTGTTGGGTTATGCGACGCGCTCCCCTGCCCACAGGTGGTTAATTATGTGGTGTTCCATGTTCACTAATAGTCATGGCTTTTGGTGCAACGGCAAATGGGCCCTACATTAACCGTAGCAAACAATACCTCTACAGGGAAAAACTACGTTGACGGAACCTCAAGCGGTAATAGCCATTTTTTCCATGGTAGTGACAACCGCTATATAAATGTCCTTGTGGAAGAAATATCCATGGATGTGGTTCATTGTGGGTTGTCAGATCTCCCTAACAGCTCTTGAAGATTAAGTTCTCAGACTGTGTCAAAACCTCGGTGCGTCAGGATTGGAGGTCACCCCTGTGAGTCATAAAAGTTGCAGAGTCAAATCATTACTAAAAACCTTAGAGAGGCCAACTTTTATTTTCTAGGGATGTATGTATGATTACAAAACTCTTTGAAAACATACACAATTAGCTCTCTTAAGAATCAGTGTGTACTAAGTCACTTGATTGTTCATGTGCAAGGTTGCTTTTGCCCTTGCTCATTGTTTTCAGACATGCTTGATATCACTTGCTTGCTATTCTACGTGCCTATTTATCTGCTTGCTTACTAAAACAATCAAATTTGTTGTCTGTTAAATTGAACTTGTCTTGAAAATCTGCCCAATCTGTCTAAAAAGTCCAAAAATCTTGCCAAAATCAGTCACTGTTCTAAAACTGATCTACTTTCTCAAGTGAAAACTTTTTTAGTCTTGCACAAAATCATTTGGGTCTTGTGCGAAATCATTTGACACTCACATGAAGCCGTTTTGTCCTTGCACAAAATTAAAAAAAAATTGTGAATCTTTGAGTGATCCTGTGAACATTTTCACATGAAATTAAACCACTATTACTGACCTTCATGCGAGATAGAAACATCTTCGGGCGGCTTATAAAAATTCTTTGCGCGAACCGTAAAGGTTTCTCACGCGAGATCTTGTGTCAGCATTTCTACTTTTGGTCTGATCTAGCTATCTGTGATCTGCACGCTACCCTTTTTTGCATCCTTTTATCACTCTCTATCTACAAACAGTCCCAAACAGTGGCATCCTACTTAGCTAATGACTTGTGATCCATACTTTAACTAGTCTTGTCTCTCAGTTATCTTGCTCTTGTCCTTTAGTGCCTTTTGTACTCCATTTCATGATATTCATAATCTTTGGTTGTTCTAGCCTTCAAATCAGACTATTCATACCTTAGTATACTGCACTCTTATCTTTATTTTTTGAGACTATGTTCTAGTGTGGTCCTTGTCTAAGCTTTTTCTTTTTGTCATTGCCTATGACTGTGGCAACTTGACTTATGCTCTAAAACTTGGCTATCACTACTTGAAACATAGTACATCAAAATGGCTAACAACAACTGCGCTAAATCCAATATTCTTAGTGAGGAAGAAAAGCTACTTATTGCAAACATGAAGCAAAAAATTCAATCAATGAGCACTCAACTTCAAAGACTAAAGGAGGAAGATGACACATCATCGAACAAATTCTCCTTGCGAGATTATTTACCTTCCTATAATGTTGAGTCCAAGCCATCTCAAAACATTCTGCAAATACCCAAGAAATCTAGAAATATTTTTGAAGAAAAACCTTGGGAACCTAAACCAAAGCATGATTTCACACCTTTGGGAAAATCTTATGAATTAACCTTGGAAGAAATTCTTGAAGAGAAACTCATTGTATTACCTAAGGTCACTTTGGTGGGAGTTTCCTTTATGAGTAACTATTCTGCCTATCATAGACATAATATACATAAAACTTCCCATTGTAAGGAGCTAAAAAATGAGATCCAAGATCTCTTTGACAATGGTATAATTCAAAAATCTAAGCTCTCAACTACTAAATATTCTACTCTCAAGAAGGATCAACCTCATGAAACCATGTCTAGTAACGGTTCAAACACAACTTCTACTTCCTCCAACATACATCCACCTTCTAAATTATCCCATCTTTCCAACCCATATTCACCAAAAGAACTCACTACTCCCCTAGTTGACTATGTGTACCCTCAAGGACTACCTTTAAAGGAAACTCAAGCTAATCTTGACTTATCTGCAAACCTCTCCCATTCTACACAAAGCAAAGATCCAAAACCTCCATGTTTTGCTCCTCCTATTATCCCCAATCCAACTATTCATCCATTGTCCCTTCAAGAGCCTATTATGGAGACTCTAGAAATATATTTGAATACAAATTCAGATACTCCCTTATCCTTGGATTTGGTTTCATGTCAAGAGGACCACTTAAATGATGAATAAACAAGTGTTGATCAAGACCAATATTCCTTCATCCCCTTTCAAGTCTTCCAAGATCTTGTGCCTCCATCTCAAGAGCTACATATTCCTCCAGCTCCCATGTCATGCACCTCTACTAAGCAAGATAAAGATATTCCTTCCACCATCCCTAAGGAGATTACAAAAGACCAAGAGGAGGACACTTTTCCTATGTTATCAAAAATTCCTTTTGAAGAGAAAAGTGTTCCCTCGCTCTCTTATTCTACCTTGCTACATTCACTTCCAAACTATTCTAAAGCTTTAAATATTCTTGTCAAAGGTATTGCTCCTATAATAGTTACTCATAAATCTATTGATGGGTTTGGTCATATTGCTCACTCTAAAGATGTCGATATCCATACTCATGGTCCATTCACATCTTCTAAATCTATCCTTTGTCCATACCCATCTAAGCTAAAACCTTCAACTCCTCCATCCATATTGGAACCTTATGTTCCTCTATCTCCTATTGCCACTACTAGCTCATTACACATTCCTCCTACCCTACCCCAAGATCAAAAAAGATACACATACTTGAACTCTTCACATTCACCTTTCCATCTAAACCAGTCACATTGGCCTCATTCATCCACAAGTCCCAAGTCCTTTGGAAGAAATTTGGATGATCAACTCAAATGCAAGTGCATGAATCCATCCACAAAAGTTCACTATGTCTCCTCTAATTGACATGTGAATGTTAAGAAGGAAAATACACAAAAGAGACCACAAAGGTCCACTATTCAAAGAGCTCAACCAAAGAAAGTATGGGTTCTTAAATCTATTGTTGAAAAAATGCGTTCCAAAGCATCTAATGAAAAATTAAAAGCTATATGGATTCCCAAGTCTCTTTTGAAGGACTTGAATATTGAAAACAAATCAAAGTTGACATTCAAGCTTCCAAAGGCTTCCACTCCATCTCCTTTCCAACATCTTCCTAAAAAGGTTTCAAAACCTTCTACTTCACCCCTCTCCAAAATGGCTTTTCTACCTCATATATCTAAGCCTCAACCTATTTCATCCATATTTCCTCCATCATTCCACTACCCTTCAAGGTGTGTGTCAATGTTGATCTTGCCTAATCTCTCATCCACCCTCATGAGATCCTCTAAATCTTATGCATGCTTGTCATCCTTGCTTGTTTTAGTCTTCCAAAACCAACAACCTTATCCTCCATCTACCTCTCATTTTTCCATCATTTCCCTTCCATTACCTTATCAACATCTTTGAGTGTACCTTGCTATGGCCTTGGCTTATCATAACTTATCTTTCTTATAGGAGCACTATTCAAATTGAAGAAGGCTTGAATTCTTTCCAAAAGCTCTAAAAATCCAAAAAAAATGAAAAAAAATGAAAAAATGAAAAATGAAAAAAAGTGCCTTGGTGAAAACCTGGAAATAGGCACCTTGGTAGCAAAAGTAAAGATAAATAAATCTATCCTATGGTGAAAACTAATTCTTGTGGCACCTTGGATAAGTACCATGATGAAAACCTGGTAAACAGGCGTCATGCATAATTCTTCCATCCATGACATCCTATCATGATCTTGCTTATCCTTCAGATGTCCTCATTTCCAAATGCATTCACTCATAACCTCCATAACAAACTTTGCTATCCTATTCAGTTAACCCTTTGGTCTTGATCAACAAAAGAAAGAAGAAAACTTAGTTCTTGGCAATCTCTTGACATGGTCACTTTCTTGGATTACTTACACAATACCCTTCATTACACCATGAGCTTATATCCTTTTCCCTAGCTTGGGTAATCTTGTGAAGGCTTTCCTTGAGGGTAACATTCACCACTTCATAGTCCTTGCCTATCCATCTCTGCTTATCCACTCGCTTGCTACTACCTCTTATCCTACACCTTGCTAGACACTGAAACAAAATCAAGATAATCCTTCTTGAGAGCTAGTAATCTCCAAAAAAATTTAAAATTTTGCAAAAATCCTAAAAATTAGATAAGTCCTAAAAAAAATTGTAACCCTAGTGAAAACCTAGCAATAGGCGCCTTGGTAACACCAAAAAAGGTGAAAAATCTCAAAAATACAAAAAAAATTGAAAATTCCAAAAAATGCAAAAAAAATAAAAAATACAAAAATACAAAAATAAAAATAAAAATTGAAAAATATAGAAAAGTGCCATTGGTGAAAATCTGGAAACAGGCATCATGGTAGCAAAAAAAGAGAATCTTGCCAAGAAGGTGAAAACCTGGTAAATAGGCACCTCCTGTTCCTAATGCTCCATCTTGCAGCGCATCTTCTGGCTATTCTCTACAGTCACTTTCATGCTTTCATTTTCCTACTTTTCCTGCTTTCAGCTCATGTATCCATGGATTCAGTCTTGTCATAGCTTGGGGACATTCCCCTCTACTATCACTCATCTCAAGATTCTCCTCATAGAATCTCCTTTGTGACAATCACCAGTGGTCCTCACTGTGTTTTCCTACTGTTGCTAAGTGTCACTCTCTTTTTGAGATTCTCCTCATAGAATCTCCTTTGCAACAATCACCAGTGGTCCTCACTCCATCTACCTACTATCACAAGTGTCACTTTTTCGAGATTCTCCTCATAGAATCTCTTTCACAACAGTCTTCAGTTATTTCAGCTGTGTATGTCTACTTTTGCTAGTTCATGACTCCAGACTCCTTTATGGAAGATCTCTTTTGCATCAGTCACCAGTCATCCTGGCTATGCCTATCTACTATCATTCAGTCCTTCTTAGGCTCTTCATCATGAAGATTCCTCTTTGACCTCAGTCACTAGTCATTCTGACTGTGTCTACCTACTGTTGTCACCCTACTGATGAGATTTCTTTCAAACTTGTTCGAGACATTGACACTTGACATCAATCCTGAAAACATTGAACTCAAAAATGATATAGTTGTTTGGATATCCTGACCTTTTCTTTTGTTTGCTTTGTTTTTGCTTTATCATATCTCCTCAAGCAACTCGATGATGTCATCTTCAACTAGAGAAGTAATTACTGGGGGCATGATCTTTTTCTTGGCTTTTTGTTTGTAGTTTAGTTCCAATAAGTTGATCTATTCCTATAAGAGGGGTGTCCACTATAAGAGCATCCATCTCGTATTGAATGGTCGTGTGTACCTCGACTCCTTTTATACAGATATGTCAATGACATTGGTTCTTCTCCTTGTTTGTTGGAGTGAACTCTTCATGCTATAGTACATATTGATACTCGTCCTATTAAGTGAACATACAGGTCATTGCGAGTATATCTAGCACACTTTTGTCTCAAGTTACGAACACAAGGGTCGTTGTGGATAGAATGAATACTGAATACTTAGCATAAGAGGAATCTCCTGTGTGTTTGGTGTGCCTATCATGCAAGCAAAATTTAGGTCATCCTAGTGTTTATGCTTTGATGCTTATGTTAACTTGCTATATTAAAAGGGACAAATGTTCTGGTCATTCTGGCTTCTTGTGCCTCGAATGCTTACATTTAATCCTGACAAACCAATAATGTATGTTATATTCATATTTCCATGATTGCAATGTCAGTGGACATTGTATAACATACGAGCTTTATTTTATATCCAGTGATGATTAAGTATCGAGGCTTGGTAACTAGATCTAGATTTGCATTTAACATAATCTTGCATTACATACTTCACTTGCATAAGCATGTGATTCAATTGCAAATCTACTTTCACCTTCTCTAATGAGGGATTTTTGATCTCTTCAAAGTATCACGTTCTTTCACAAACTGCACAAATGATTGATTAATCACCCTCTTGGCTACTTTGGTTTCTCTAAACCCATTTTTCGGGATCGAATTCAAAATCTGACACACTTAAGTGGCCCAAAATGCATTTTAAATTTTTTTTCTGCAATCCAAATCTTTCTAATACTTTGCAATTCTTGGAATATTTTCAACTCAAACTTGGTCTTTTGGATCTCGAAATCACTTCGGATCAACCTCCAAATTTCTTCAAATCATTCTGATCTCTTCATATTTCTTCTAATCATTCAAATCTCTTCTTTATTTCTTCAGATCATTCTGATCTCTTCATATTTCTTCAAGATTGTTCCGATCTCTTCATATTTCTTCAGATCATTCTAATCTCTTCATATTTCTTTTGATCATTCTGATCTCTTCTTTATTTCTTTAGATCATTCTGATCTCTTCATATTTCTTCAAGATTTTTCTGATCTCTTTATATTTCTTCAGATCATTCTAATCTCTTCATATTTCTTTTGATCGTTTTGATCTCTTCTTTATTGTTTAGATTGTTTTGATCTCTTCTAAATTCTGTTGAATCTTAGATTTCTTTTATATCTATTGCTATATTGCTTTACATCTATTTCAGGTGTGTCATCTTTTGATTTCGCTCCCGAGGGGGTAGGATGATTACATCATTGAATACCTATTTCTTGGGGCATCTGGTTCCCATCTTATGTCCTTATCACTTGGGGCATCTCATCACTCGAGGCATTTGTTCCCTTCTATCTAGCATCTTTGCCATCTATTTTATCTTTTCATCAATTGATCAACCTTATAACAACTCTTCTTAGAGTTCGATAGACGGGTGTTGGGACAGTCTAAACCCTGACTCCTGAGGATCAAGCCTCATTCTAGGGATGATTCTATGACTCATGATTGGACCTTGTTATCTTTTTTTTTTCAATCTCTTGGGTATCTAATTGTTCTATCTAGATCCTTGAAGGTTAAGCTCCGTTCTGGAGATAGTCTTCTAAATGCTATTATTCTTGGGTATCTAGGTGTTCTATCTGGATCCTTGAAGGTTAAGCTCTGTTTTGAAGATAATCTTCTAAATTCTATCAATTTCAGGTATCTAGGTGTTCTATTTGGATCCTTGAAGGTTAAGCTCCATTTTGGAGATAATCTTCTAAATGCTATCAATCTTAGGTATCTAGGTGTTCTATCTAGATCCTTGAAGGTTAAGCTCCATTCTAGAGATAGACTTCTAAATGCTATTATTCTTAGGTATCTAGGTGTTCTATCTAGATCCTTGAAGGTTAAGCTCCATTCTAGAAATAGTCTTCTAAATGCTATTATTCTTAGGTATATAGGTGTTCTATCTGGATCCTTGAAGGTTAAGCTCCGTTTTGGAGATAATCTTCTAAATGCTATCAATTTCAGGTATCTAGATGTTCTATCTGGATCCTTAAACATTATGCTTCATTCTGAAGATAGTCTTTTAAATGTTATCAATCCTAGGTATCTAAGTGCTCTACTTGGATTCCTTGGGATTAAGCTCTGTTCTAGAGATAATCCTTAAAAGCTTATCAATTGGTCTCTGTGTCATCAACTTCGGAACCAATCTCATCTTTGCATCATACTTTCTAATTTTATTTGAATTGAATGTACTGCTCGCACATTCATTCAAAGAGGGGCAAAATGTAATACCCCAAAATTGGCTCATTTCCATCTCAACCAATTCTGGTCTATTTTTTATCAATCTTAAAGTCCTATTCTAATAGGAAATTCTCATTCTGCTATTCGCTACTTGACTTAATTGTTAGATGCAGAAAACCCTAATCTGCATTCATCATATTTCTTATTTAATTCCTATAGTATGTACTCATATTAGTCGCATTAAACTTACTTGATTTAATTATAATTTAATTATTAAGTATTTATACTTTAATTAAATTAAATTATATCCTAAGGCTAATGTACTATGGAATTAAATTTATTTAATTTAATAAATATGCCTATCTTGATTAATTAAATGTAATTATTTAATTAAATGGGAAAGGTATTTCTAATTAATTAAACAAAATTATTTAATTAAATGGAGTACTTAATTCTAATTAATTAAACAAAGTTATTTAATTAAATGGGAAGCCATTCCTAATTAATTAAATGAAGTTATTTAATTAAATAAGAAAAGTGTCTCTAATTAATTAAAGATTATTTAATTAAATAGAAAAGGTAATATCTCATTTTATTAAATTAAATATCTCAACAAAATCTCTCTTCAATTCAAAAAGGGAAATTTCCAGTTCACTATTGATAAAAAATGAGTTAAATCAGTTAACTCCTTTTTCTACTCAAATTAAATTAGTTAACTCCTTATTTTACTCAAATTAAATCTATTAACTCCTTTTAATTTGGGAATCTCCCTTTATGACTGAACCTCATCTTCAATCCTGACCGTTGATCCGAATTGATCTCAACCGTTGATGGATTTTAGGAAAGTCTATTTAAGAGACCCTCATCTCTTCATTTTGGAGGATGAATTTGGAGAATCTGCATCGAATCGCTACTGGAATTCATACTCACATTTGCTAATATTTTTACATACATCTTGCATTCTTAATTTAGATTCATCTAGCTTAATAATGCATACATTTTTAGTTTAATGTCTTTTATTTCTTAGATTAATTTCTTGTACTTCATCTAGATTACTTGCACATTCATATAGCTTAAATTGCATTCAAATCCTTTTGTTCTTACAGGGTTTGGTTGCTTAAACACCTTGAATTTGAGGATATCTGACAAGCAATTCCCTTTAGATAGAAGGCAACAGGTCGCTATGCAGGCTGATTTTCAGATGAACAATTCAGTGTTCATTCCAGGATGAATCCGCATACAAAGACCATGTTGAAGTGTGTGTGTTAGCAGAGGCCACATATTCACGCATACACTACTCTATTAAGAGATTTAACTGAAATCACCTGTCAAAATGTCTCGGCATAGATCCTATAGTTGGCACTTTCTTGCCTGACAATAGATCACCTCTATCCAATCTCTGATTGATCCTTCATGATCTGATGTATCAATGTTGTATCCTCTATCCTATGTTCTTTACTTAACTGATTCTTTAATTTACTCTTACTACTAAGTCACTTTGAATGCTCTACAAAGTGTCTTGTTTTCTCATCCAATTTCATCATTCACCTCTTTACAATGCTCTCAACATCGTTAAAAATTTAGGGCTTCATCCTCCTTAAGAAGACTTAGGTGTCTTAGGGTTAGGTATGAATCTATGACTGAGAGTCATACATTTTTTCACTTAAACCTTCCTATTTTCTAATTTGTTGCATGTAATTGCATAGGGAATCCACATATAGATTCATCCTTATCTCTAAAAGATTGAAATCTACCCTTAGGTTGGCTAAAAAATGGTTTACCTAGTTGTTTGTGCCATTACAAACAAATATGTACAATCTGTATCACTTGACATATGACTTCTCTGACACTCGGCATACACTATTCTTACTTGGCACTTGAACTGCTTGACATCTATTGTTTACTCAGCACTAGAGTGACTCGGCACACATTGCAACTTAGCATAGTCTAATATTTACATGTTGTACTCAACATGCATTACTAATTTGGCATGAATTAAGTGAATGTCTTAAGTGTGTTGACTCACTTGTCAAAACCAATCTAAGATCAACAATCTCCCCCTTTGACATGAGTGTCAAAAACAATTGAGTATACAAAATCAATATAATATTTTCAAGTATGACATATCCATGACTCAGCTTATATACAAAACTTCAAAATTTCAAAATTTTGCAGTAACCTATATATCTCAAAATTTAAAACTCCCCCTAAGTTAATATGTCTATTCTATATCCAAAAAAATTTCTCCATTCTGAGTAGCTTTGTCTTTGCTAGTTGATACTCTTTGAATTCAATGCATTTATACTCTTTCATGCTCTGTTCTACTATTTCTATCTCAGCATTGTATTTATAAATCTGTTCTCTTTTCTTTATTCTTCCTCATAGGATATTTTTATCATTTTTTCTATCTTTCCCTTTTTATCTGTCTCCTATTGTCTCCCCCATAGGATGTTCTCCCCCTTTTTGACACTTATGTCAAATGAGTTATACACATATAGTGTGTTTTTTCAAGAATAATTTATGGACCTCCATTATAATTTTAAGAGTCACATCCTTATTTTCACATGCAACATCTAGTGACTTGAGTTGGATGGCAAGCTCTGCAACAAGGTGTACTAGGCAATCTAGAGTAGAAAGATTGGGGTCTTTCTTTAGCAAAGTTTCTACATAGCCTAGATCCTTGCATAGTATCTCCATATGAAGGGTGAGAGACACCTAGATACATGTCAATTTTTCTCTTATGCTAACCTCTTGTTCTTTTAATACAACTAATTAAATTTGGAACTGAAGCAATGTATTAAAATGCTTCTCACTTTGAGCTGGGTTTAGACGTAACCTTGTACCTGATACATTTAGATTTCTCTTTTGGCTCAGAATATGATGTCTGGTCTCTTGGGTGAAGAGTGTAGGGTCACACAATTTTTTGTACAATAAGAATATATTCGCAAGTACATTCTTCACATCCTCAACCTTTGTTGCCAATGCAAGTTGAGTTAGTTCTATCTCACTAGATAACTTCTCATTGACCTTGTTTTGGAATTTTTTTTAGGCCATTCAAAACATTAGGCACTAGTATCAATGTCTTCATTGTAGACCTTTTCCTCTATGTCTAATAGTTTCTCTAGTAGTGGCTTGGTCTCTTAGAGGAGTAGGTAGACTAAATGCGTCTAGAAAGATGTCTTTTATGTCTTGAAGAGCATTTGGTGTAGGATCACCACACTCAAACAATCAACAAATGTAGACTAGGAAGACCACAAGGACATCCAATAGAGATTACGAGAATGGAATCCATCACTGAGGTCGACAAGTCAATTGGAAGATCCTAGCACCTATTATGGGTTCCAAATAGTGTAATATTGTGTTAAATTTGTAATTTCTTCCATGAATCCATTTTATGTTTGTAATGTCAAATAGTTGATTGTAATGGAATAATGATGTCCAATGATCAAATAATGTTTGAAGAAGTATAGAATGGGCATAAAATAGGTCTAGGTTATCAAGAAACAATTAGGAGTTATTTATTCAAATAAAGCCTTTTTGTTATTTAAAAATTCAAATGTTTAAAAAAGTAACGATTAGTTTATGAAATTTAATTTATCTTGTTTAAGTTTTAACCTTCCATCTCAATGATGATAGTTGGTTGGAATGGTTATTATTGGAAGTTATATGTATTTAGATGAAGTCCCTGTATGGGGAACAATAGAGAACTATTGTACACTTGGTGAGCTTTTGAATAATAGAGGTTTTCATACTTCCTACAATCATATTCATTTCTAGAATCTAAACCTAATTGACACATGTAGTGATCGAGCTTTCCTAATCAATCATCTTGTTATTTGATGAATTTCCATTGATATTAAAATTTATTGTTGCACTAGTGTAAACTAGTAACTTTTCATTAATAGTTCATGTCATTGTAGTAGGTATTTAGGATTGATGAAGGGCCATTCCATGAATATAGATTCCTAATATTCATGGAATGCCATTGGTTAATTTGTATTATATGTTTCTAACCAAATGCATGTAGAACATGTAGGTAAGGTGATTACAGTCTGAACAGAGAGAAGGAAATGGTGAAAATAATGGGGTGGGTATAGCAGTAAGCAACCCATCTAAACAACAAGCTATTTTATGATTAGAATCTCCTTAGGAGGATGGAGTGAAGTTGATTCAATCATCAATTTGCATTAGGAGTGTGTAGAACTAGGAGATTCAGTAAGCCCTAAGTAATTAGGGTTTTAAGATACAATTTGGGGTTTTTGACATTGCAGAATATAGGGGTGTAATTGATTTGGAATTAAGCATTTGAGGACATAAGAAGAAACTGTCTAGGAGTTTGGGTTGATAGGATCTCATTTGTTGATACTTCCTTTGGAGAATTGGTCAATCTTGTACATTGAAACCAGGAAACTATTAAGGACAAGGGTATTTATCCAAAGTAACAATAAAAAAGCTTTTTCTAGGTTCTAAAACTTCCTAAAAGAGTACTTGTAAATGTAAGTGCCTTTTCAGGTGTTTTGAGTGAAAAAAAAACAAAGATATTCCTATTTTAAATTTGCTACAAGACAGTCCAGAAGGTCTCAGTGGACAGTTTGTATGTACTCTAGTAAGACAACACATGGAGTTGAGTTAGAACCTTGTACGCCTTTACATATAATTCATGGAAAGTCTATAGAACCAAATACATCATTGTGTAGTATTGTGGAGTCCTAGGAAAGTCAAGTTCCTAAGCATTTAAGGTGATTGATAGGCCCAAGTGCCTAAAACCCCTAAAATTATCAACCTTCATATGTGTTTTGATCACCACCACCCTTGCCACTACATCAAGTGGTATTAGAGAAGGAAAGGTCTTATGGAAGTTTTATTGGTCTTATGAAGTTGGTTCTTGAATCGTTTAGTTGGCCTTGTAGTTGAATTATCTTGGGAGGAGTAGCCCTATAGTAGATTCTTGTACCAAATTGATCAAGAAGCCATTTCTAAGGGAGAAGAAGAGATTCCTACAAGGTTGAAAAATATGGAGTTGGAAAAGATAGTGAAAGAACAAGTGGTAGCTAAGAAAAAGTTAAGGGCATCATTAGACCAAAGGGACAAAGAGAATGCTGGAAAAGATAGATTGATAAAGTACATGGTGGAGAGGCTGACACTACTAGAGAAGAAGGGAAAAAGTATTAGATTGGATGAAGAAATCAAAGATGAAGAAGAGGAAGAAGAAACCAAAGAAGAAGAAGTGGAACCTGAGGAAGTAAAGATGGCTAAGTTGGAAAAAGCCATAAGGAATGGAGATGTAAGGGTAAGGACAGACATACCTATGTGTGGCAGGAAGATGGATAATGAAGAACTAATAGATTGGTTTGGTGTAATTGAAAATTGCTTTAAGTGTGAAGGGATGGAAGAGAAGGACAAAGTAAAGATAGAAAAGTTCAAGTTGAAGGGACATGCTTTGTTGTGGTGGGATTGTATCCAAGTAGATAGATGGAAGAATGGTAGACCCAAAATCACATCTTGGTATACTATGGTGGACAAAATGAAGGCAAAAAATTTGCCAAAGAATTATAGAGTACAATTGTACAAGAAGATGAATGATTTTAGGCAAAAGGAGATGGATGTACAAATGTACACTAAATAATTCCACAAACTTGATATTAGAGTGAATCATGGGGAAGAAATCGAAGAAAAGATTGCAAGATATATGGGGGGGTTGAACGTAGTCTTTCTACCCCGAGGTTGGTTGATTAATGTTATCAATTAGCCTTGAAGGCTGAAGATAAGATAAAAAGGAGACAAGAAAAGAAAAGTAGTAATAGAGGTGGATCTTTTATGAGAGGAAGAGGGGGAAGAAGTACTACTGATTCCCAAAATTAGAATGACAAAGAAAAAGATAAATCATTTTTTGAATCAATAGGAGGTTATAGAGGTGGAAGAAGTGGAGGAAGGGGAGTATTCATAGGAAGATGCTTCAACTACAATGAAGTAGGCCATTAGTCCTTTAGGTGTCCTAAATGGTAGGAAGAAAAAGGGAGAGATAGAAGAGTGAACTTGGTGGAAGAAGAAACAAGAAAAGATGAGTAGAGAGAACCCATTGAAATTCATCCAGAAGAAGAAGAGTTTTTGCTAATGGAAAGAAGAAATCAAATACCAAAAGATCTAAGCATATTCAGATCAAATTGTCTCATTCAAGGCAAGGTATGCAAGTTTATAGTTGATTCAGGTGAAATTAATAATGTGTTATCTTATGAGGTTGTTAAGAAATTGAGTTTGAAAAATTTGGCACATGCTACTTCTTATTATGCTACTTAGGTCAATGAGAGTTAGAATTTGTTGGTTAAGGATCAAGTGATGGTTGAGTTTTTAGTTGGGAGTTCCAAGGACAAGGTATTGTGTGATTTCATTGACATGACTTTTGGGCATCTAATTTTAGGAAGATCTTGGAAAAGTTCAAGAAGAGTTATGAATGATGGCTATGAAAATACTCATTTAGTTCAACAAGGAAAGGTGATGTATATGTTACACCCATTGGTGATGAGTCATAAGGAATCTAAACTAATGTGTTTTGGAAGGGGTGTTCAAGTACAAGGTTAGAATACTCTACAATATGATATTGGTTGGAGTTTGAAACAACACCAGATGAAGAAATATGATAGTCCAGGGGAGGTAGGGCTATTTGAATAGTCTTTTGTATTGGCAGGGCCAGTCAAGTGTCCTATTGAAAGACATGTAGATGAAGTGGAAGTACTGGCAAAGAAAGATCCAATGGAGTTTGTACAGGGGTCTATAGTGCAACAATAGTACTATCATGCAAGATGGTGGTCCAATCCAAACATTTTTATACCTAAACTTTGGTGTGTGAATGCAAGAACCCAAGTGAGGGAGTAAGTCACTTTGGGGGACTATCTCATCCCTCAATAGTAGATGAGAGCAACAAGAATAGGTTACAACAACGTGATAAATCTTGGGGCAAGAGTTCTTTTCATGGTGGGGAGTATGGTGCAGGAGCACCACATTCAACCAATCAGGAAATGTAGACTAGGAAGACCACAGGGACAACCAATAGAGATATGGAGAATGGAATGCATCTACGAGGTTGACAAGTCAATTAAAACTTCCTAGCACCTATTATGGGTTTCAAATAGTGCAATATTGTGTTAAACTTGTAATGTCTTCAATGAATCCATTTTATGTTTGTAATGTCAAATAGTTGACTGTAATGGACTAATGATGTCCAATGATCAAATAATGTTTGAAGAAGTATAGAATGGGCATAAAATAGGTCTAGGTCATTAAGAAAAAAATTAGAAGGGAGTTATATATTCAAATAAAGCCTTTTTGTTATTCAAAAATTCAAATGTTTAAAAAAGTAATAGCTAGTTTAGGAAATGAAGCGAAAATTTAGGTTCTCTTGTTTAAGTGTTAACCTTCCATCTCAATGATGATAGTTGGTTGGAATGGTTATTCTTGGAAGTTGTATGTATTCAAATGAAGTCCTTGTATGGGGAATAGTAGATAACTGGTGTATAATTGGTGAGCTTTTGAATAATAGATGTTTTCCTACTTCTTGCAATCATATTCATTTCTAGAGTCTAAACCCGATTGGCACATGTAGTGATAGAGTTTTACTAATCAATCATCTTTCTATTTGATGAATTTCCATTGATATTGAATTTGATGTTGTGCTAGTGTAGACCAGTAATTTTTCATTAATAGTTCTTATCATTGCAGTAGGTATTTAGGATTGATGAAGGCCATTCCATGAACATAAAGGCCTAATATTCATGGAATGCCATTAATTAATTTTTATTATATGTTTCTAACCAGATACATGCAAAATTGCATGGGATAAGGTGATTACAGTTTGAACAAAGAGAAGAAAATAGTGAAAATGATGGGTTGGGTATAGTAGTAAGAAACCTATCTAAACAAGGAGCATTTTTATGATAGGAATTACCTTAGGAGGATGGAGTGAAGGTGATTCGATCATCAATTTGGATTGAGAGTGTGTAGAATTGGGAGATTGAGGAAGCCCTAGGTAATCGAGGTTTTAAGATACAATTTGAGTTTTTTGACATTGTAGAATACCAAGGTCTAATTCCTTTGGAATAAAGCATTTGAGGACCTAAGAAGATACTTTCTAGGGGTTGGGGTTGATAGGATGTCATATATTGATACTTCCTTTGGAGAATTGGTCAATCTTGTACATTGAAAATGGGCAACTATTAAGGACAAGGGTATTTATCTAAAGTAACAATACAAAAGCTTTTGCTAGGTCATAAAACTTCCTAAAAAAGTACTTGTAAATGTAAATGCCCTATCAGGTGTTTTGAGTGGAAAAAAAAAAGATATTCCTATTTTAAGTTTGTTGTAGTATAGTCTAAAAGGTCTTAATGGATAGTTTGTGTGTACTCTGGTAAGACAGATCATGGGGTTGAGTTAGAACCTTGTAAGCCTTTACATCTAAGTCATTGAAAGACTATAGAACCAAATACATCATTGTGTAGTGTTGTGGATTCCTAGGCAAGTCAAGTTCCTAAGCATTTAAGGTGATTGATAGGCCCAAGTGCATAAAACCCTAAAATTATCAACCTTCATATGTGTTTTTAACACCACCAACCTTCCCACTACATCATCTTTCTTCTCCCTATATTCTCTCCTAAGCATTTCTTGATGCTTTTTCTTCTCTAAAGCTTATTGCAAAATGCTTATTTGATCTAATGCCATTGTGTTATAATCAAACTTAGGAATAATGATCTCTTCATCAAGAGTGATATAACAATAGTGTATTACCTTTTCAGCTTTTGAAGAACTTGAGCCTGGAATTGATATTTACAGTGGTGTAGGTTTTTTTCTCGACTTCTTAAGAACTTTTGTAGGAGAAGTGCTAGTTGTTGGTAGAGTTACCAATGGCTGTATGACTTCTTGCTCCTTTACTTTAGCTATTTTCTCACCTTCTTCATATTGGCTCTTGTCTAATACAATGACTTGAACAACACCTTTTCCTTATGCTTTAGGTACAAAAGAATCTGTTTGTCCTACTTTGTCTTTTTCTTCTTCTTGCTTCTTCTTAAGAGTAACAACTTTCACAAGTGTATCAAACTTAGTAAATGTATCTACTTTATTTTGAATCAAAGGTTACACTTTAGTAACTAAAGGGATGATAGAAGGTGGTTCTTGTGGATTCACCTTGTCCCTTGTGATATTAGTTACTACTTTTTGAAGCTTATCTACACTAACCAAAACTAGATTTTCACATGACTTTTCTTGTAGTGTAGATTGGTCTAGTATTTTCTTCAAGTCATCTACAGTCAGTGAATTGATTCTTTGAGCTTATGCATTAGGAACATCCTTGACAATAATAATTTCTATTGACTTGACAATGTCATGTGGGGGACTGACACTCAACACTTGTATGTCTTACACACTCTATTCATCTTGTTGTTGTTCAACTATATATGTGTCATCATCTTGCTTTTGTGTTTCTTCACCAAGTGTAGTATCTTTATTCTCATCTTCCTTATCATCATCTACATCTTTACCATCATCATCTACATCTTTACCATCATCTTTACCCTCAAAAGGGTTAGCTTCTCCTTGTTTGATAGTGGTCAACCCATAGATTAGTTTCCATATTTGGGTAGACTTTTTGACCACATCTTCAATGTTGTTTTTAAGTATGCTAAAGGCTCTATACTTAGGGGTAAACCTAACTATATATTTCTTATTAGCCTTAGCAATCTTCCCTTCTGTCAGTTATGGCATTACTTGGGCCAAAGTAGTTTCCCTTATTTCTTTTTCCAAATTTAAACAATAATGCCATTTTTTCTAAACTAAATCATACAATTTCTTAGGTATTGAGCTAGAAAAATCTAATGGTGTAGTCTTAAATTTATACATCATTGCATGTAAGGTTTCTTAAACAAACTTCTATTCTTCTTTTTCAAGTTTCTCAAAATTAATATGCTGAAATCTAGACAAATCTACATTATTTCTGACATTTTCACATAAATTTTCAATATCAAAAAGTGGTTTGTGACTTACCACCTTGAATTGACTTAAATCATCTAATTTAATCTTTTCTTCCTCTATTCTTCACTTAGGTGATTCTGCAATTCACTCTTACTACTAAGTCATCTTGAATGCTCTAGAAACTATCTTGTTCACTCCTATAGTTTAATCATTTACCCCTTTGCAATGCTCTTAACATTGTTAAAATTTTAGGGCTTCATCCTCCTTAAGAAGACTTAGGTGGCTTAGGGTTAGGTATGAATCTACAGTTGAGATTCATCCATTTCACCACTTAAAACTTCCCATTTTCTAATTTTTTGCATCTAATTGCATAGGGAATCCACATATAGATTTGTCCTTATCCCTAAAAGATCAAAATTTATCCTTAGGCTAGCTAAAAAATGGTTTACATAGTTCATTTTGCCATTACAAACAAATATGTCCAATTTGTGTCACTTGGTATATGAAGTCTCTGATGCTTGGCATACACATTTCTTACTCAGCACCTAAACTACTTGGCATCTACTATTTACTTAGCACTTGAATCATTCTACATGGTCTATTTGCTCGGTACTTGAGTGACTTAACACTCATTGCAACTCATCATGGTCTAATATTTACATGTTGTACTTGGCATGTATTACTAGTTTGGCATGAATTAAGTAAATGTCTTGAGTGTGTTTACACTCACTTGTCAAAACCAATTTGAGATCAACAATCTGTGACATCTCCCCTTCTCTCATTTACTTTCTCTTGTGCATTACAATTTCATTTCCATTCTTGCATAAAACAATGGATCTATTCTCCAAGATATTATTTTCCATAGGCTCTATCCTCTTTCTGATTATAGAGCTCTCTTACTCACAAAATTGAAACAAGAATTTATGTTTGATGGACTGAATTTCCATCATTGTCAAGCACATTACCATTTTGGGTTAGAGCAACACCTGAGGTAATTAGTAGTTATGAAATCAATGATTTTAGTGATGTATCTTAAACTACAACATGACATTGTTTTAAGATAAACCATTTTAAGGAAAATTCAAAGAGGATTGAAGGAGAAGTTTCTAGAAGAGATGAAATATGAGGTAGATTCATTGAATCCTACACAATTTGTCCTAACCCTAAATTGGACAATGAAGAATAAATGACAAAAGATCTTAATTTACTATTTTATAGGGGTGTCTAGTCAGAAGCAAGGGTTGTCATGTGCAAGATCCTAAGGAAGAAAAGGAGTCAAGGGCATTACTTCATTGAGTGACCTAAGTGAAGAGTCTACATTGGCATGTTAAGCAAGAAGGCTTAAGGGTATGTAAGCTTGAAGGGTGAACAAGATATTAGAGTTGAAATGTGTGAAAGCCAAGAAAAAAGGAGGACTAAAATAGAGATCTATAATTTGCAAATGGAGTTGTAAGTTATTATCAATTCAAGCCTTATTGTTACTCTCTAATAATTATATTAGTCTAGAGTAAATCTTTTGGACTAAGGTTGACCTAACCGTCATTTGTAAATCCTTTAATTGGGTGACATTCCAAGTGAATGGTCTAAAGTCATCTAACAAGGCTCACTCCTAACAAGATGATTGAAATCCTTTAATAGGGTCACCTTTAATAGTGTGTATTGTAGCCTTTAACAGGGCTGGCCTTTCACATGGCATCACTTCAGAAGAGTGAAAAAGAGTAGCATGTTACTAGTGGTTTTACCAAAATTGGGTTTCCACATAAATCATTATGTCAAATGTGTTGTTGAATCTATTTTGTTTCATATTTACATTTCTTCAAATTGATTTGACAGTAACCTACAAGTTTTAAGTGATTGCATAATTTTATAGATGCATGCATCATAATAAATGTTTTATGGGTTCACTAAGGTGTGAAAAGTTTTATTTATACATTTGGACCTTAAATAATGGATTCACCAACACCCCCCTTCCCCCAGTTATTCTAAAGTATTCCAACATGTGATACATAGTTAGATCTACTTTAGTTTTATATTTTATTGTTGTATGGTATATGATGTAAATGTACTTGATTTTGTTTCAAGGAATTAAAAGTTTTTGATCATCCTAATTCACTCCTGCCTCTCAGTATCTTACATCCCAATAAGACTTCCAACAATCTACTCTAGTAGATATATGGGTAACACATCACAAGACATCTTTCACAAATAATTTAATGAAAGAACATGCATCACAACATCTTGCAATGTCAATGTCATCCATAACATGAAGAAAAGCATAAGAACACATTAATAAATTGACCCAAAAAATATTCTCTAGCACTCACAAACAAATGCAAATACCAAAACACCATGACAAGATCAATGTCAATGTCTTAATCTTTTTTGAAAGCATGTCTGAACCAATAAGTCATAAATCAAATCTACAAAATCAATTAAGTTAGTTAGAGACAAACATTAAAATAATGTTGAAGACAAAGAAACATAACTTTACTTGTAGAGTCAATCAATATAAAATATCTAAATTGGAACATTGTAGAAACATTAGGAAAATATCCCCTCAATTGTGCATTTGAAAACATCAGTGCATAACATTGTAAAATATTAGAAAACTAGACTAGTATTGACTATTCCTATAAGATACCCTTACTTTCAATAAATAATGAACACAACAATAACCTTTGAACATATAATTACTCAAAAGTAGAATAATACAACATTCATAAACCATGCAAGTTTGTCAACACCAAACAAGTCCCCACTTCTTGTAAGAAGCAATATGGAGCAGTCTTCTATAAGGACTTGACATACTCTTTCTTACATATATCAACTTCTCACACTTGTCACCTTTTGGATATAAAAAATAAAGACTAATTAACACCACCAAAAATTATTAACAACATTTGGACATCCAATACTATATTTCAAGTGTTTTTACCAAAATATCCCAACTTTCCATAAACTAAGAAAATTATGTGTACTCGATAGATTGACAATCAAGACAATAGTAAATACTTCTCTCCTATATGGATATATGGCAGATTTCTTCACCGGTTACAATACTTAACATATACAACTCTTCATCAAGTTGACATCAATACATCAATGGCAACACTAAACACATATTGCTAGTTTACAAAGTTGTAATGTATATTACTCCATAATGAATCAACATTATCATATGATACTGCCACAACTATACAAATATAAACGTATGAAAAAGAATAAAACAATGTATAAGAATTTGAAGGGGATATGAGAAATAAACAATGAAGAAACCTGAATTTCATAATTCCATTGCGGCACAACTATGGCCGGTCCTTGGGTGTCCATGCTCATGCTCTTGTTGCTTTTACAAAGATTGAGGAGGAAAAAAGAAGATAAAGATGCTACTTATGATGGGTGGTCTATGCTTGACCCACCTGTTAACGCCGTTGATGTATGGAGTTCAAATGAATAGTTTATAAGTTGTTCTGCCTTTCTGCCATGTGAACTTTGCGGGGCAATCTTGTATTCCTTGACCATTTCTTGTAAATATGTAACTTCAATATTTCAACTAATAGAGAAGGGACTATTCATAAAAAATACAAAATAAATGTAACTAAAATAAAACAACACCAACCATCAAAATAATGATCTCACTAGCATTCAACTCTTGCCAAATGTAAGGCTCTAACATAATGAGAAATGAGCTCAAGATCATTGCTCTAAGAAAACTAATAGATACTACATAAATCTGTGACTCTTAATGTTGAAATTTTGCCTTAAAGACTCATGCTCCTGCCTTGAATGACTAAACAATCTTTGTAAATGAAATTACATCATGTATTAAAAACAATTCAACTTGTTAAAGCTTGTTCTTTTGTTCTTTTATATATAAATAACCTATTCTATTTTTTAACAGAGAATTGAAAAATGTGCATTAAATAGTTGTTATGCATTAAATTACTATTAATTAATACAAATCACAGTAAATACTACAATCTTAATTTTCCTTCTACGCAGACAGATTTTTGTATAGAGTTTATATCAAAATCCTCCAGTGAAAATGACTCAACTTCCAAAACCTGATTCTCATAACCATTCACATTACAATTACCATTCCTCTTGAATTAAGATTTATTTACTGTGGGTTAAATTTCTGTTCAACTCAAAATTTAAGATAACGAATAAAATTCAAAGTCGTCACTAGAATCAGATTTTTCCATAGATGCTGAAAGTTAACATCAGAGTCTTATTTTTCCTTGGACGCATGCAGATATATTCATAGAAATCAGCATCATTCACTGCCGCCCTAAGATGTTGAAAGCTCTCACCGGCGAGCTGCTTAGCTCAAATAATTGGCGACTATCTTAACAATGGATAAGGTCGCATACAACAGGCATACATAATATACACAAGAATTATTTGTGAAGCGAGTGATTACAAAGTATGTAGTTGTATATTCATAAAAGTTCAATGACAGCTTGGCGAAACAATGTACTTCACACAACCCCACTAAAGTTGGCACATATTTACATCAATATCTGATAAAATCTGATAAAATTTGCCTTTACAAAAAGTCATGAAAGAGGCGAGAGATTGTGAGATGTGTGAGAAGTCATAGGATTGCCATGTCAATTCAGTGCTGCTGTCACATTAGGACACTACACACAACTCATTTTGACACTTTATTTCCTTTCCTTCATTTACTAGTTTAGGTACATAATTCATAAAATAATTTATGGATCTTAATGTCAAGATTTTGGGTGGTTTGAAAGTCAAATTTTCAAAATATATCTTTTATTGCATCTAAGGTTCGTTTGCTTGAATAAATATACAATCCTTGGTTCTATATGATTTTGTGGTTGAGTTTAGATAAGGATTAGTTAAACAACTCTCTTGATTCTAGTGAGCTACTAACTCATTCACAAATTTATATGCTGGATGAAAATAAAACAATGTTCTGACTATAATTTGTTAAAATATATTTTGAAGAATAATTCGTGTATTGTCAATTCTGGAATGCAACCACTACTTAGAATAGTGATTGAACTTTTCATATATCATTTTTTAAAAATTTGTGTATAAACTATGTTATAAGATATTAATATGGATATACTCATTTTTTTTTAGTATTCTGAAGTTATCATTTATGTGTTGCATGTATTATCAAGTATATCTTAATACTTATCAAACTGTTATATTGCACAAGTAATATTCATTTTACATGTTTGAAAGTGTTATCTTTTTATTCAATATGTATTTGTTGAATTGATATTCTCTTTTTTTTATAGTAAGAAATAAGTTAATCTTGTTACATGTAAGGCAACAATCATAATTAACTTTTATATGGTAATAAACTTAGAACATTTAGGCAAACTAAAATAGACATAGTAAAATCAGCATAGATATGGTCCATAGACATGGATCAAGGTTGCATGTCATAATCATATCTATGAAATCATAATTGTGGAAGCGATCTAAAGTGATATATAAAACATTTACTCATTACAACACATTTTCTTGAGCATCCTTGATATTTTTGCATAATTTAAAGATCAAATTTTTTTATTTTTCAAAATTTTCAAGTATATCCATTATTTGATTAACAATTATTATTTTTAAATATATACAGTATTTAATTACTATAGTTGGATATTGTGATGTAGGAAGTGGGGTGCATCAAACACACACACACACACACACACACATACATACATATATAGATTATCTTACATCACCCATGCATTAGGGAAGGAAAAAAGACTTTCAAGCATAACCATCCAAAGAATCCAAATAAGATTAGCACAAACCATATGAATCAAGGGGTGCTAATTCTAGATCTTGTTGGAAGAATGATCATTTTTTCCCTTAGGATTCATGACAAGGGACTAACCACCTGCTATGAAATATATAACTTGATTGGTTGTATTAGACATTAATAGATCAATCATCTAGTGCAATGGTAACCACACTAATAACAAGTGGTATGAGAGCTTGGTCATAGGTTTGAATCCCCTCAAGTAATTTTGAGGGGGGGGTTGTTGGAAAAATGGTTAGTTCTCCCCTCGATATTTGTGACAAGGAACTTACCACTTCATGTGGACTCTAAAAGTCTAATGGTTGCATCATAAATTAATATGACAATCTCTTGGTACAATGACAACCATACTTGTAATAGATCTAAGACTCTCTCAAAGGTATTCTTAAAAGTTCTCTTTGTTTCCCTTTCTATTGTTGTAATTATTGTGTTTTATGTTCTTTGTTAAAATGTTTCTTGAAACATAAATTGTGGAACCACTTTAGATTTGAAAATAAATTATTAGACTAGAAGAAAAACTAATTTAGTAAGCTAGATATGGGCACTCAAGACCTAAAACTACAAAACTTGATATTTTGGAGGTAACACATCAAGGCAAGACTGGAGGGTCAAAGCTAAATTGAGGGTCAAGGTCAAATTTAATCCTGGCCTAGACTACATAAAATTCCTATAACTCAAAAGTCTAATAGAAAGTGAAGCTCTATCTCCACAAGTACCAATATACCACTCGAAAAATTTGTAAATGTACACCTAGAAAGAAGAAAATTAAAATATTTTGGGGGCAGGTTCTTTCCTTGGTCAACCCTCAATTAAGTATTAATCTTGAAATGATAAAACATGTAAAAGAAAGACATATATAAATAATCAATTTACTTGTTCAATCTCCGTGGAAGGATTCAAACCTAGTACCCACAAAGATGTATGAATTCTTGTATGTATGATATGATAATGTAGAATTTATCCACAAATTCAATAAATTTACATTTTCCAAATCATAGAACCATGGATTTAAGTATGTTCCAATTCTTGAATGGATGAGTTCTTGAATGGAAATGGAAGGGTGGTGAAGATATCCCTCTTTGATGTCCAACACCACTATCTCTAATCAGAAATAGGCAAGACCTTCAGAAGGAAACACTTGAATAATGTCATGAATGAGATCCTCTAATGAATCCTCTATTATTTGGCTTGAAATCCTTAGATGTGCCTTAAGAATATGCTTACAAATGATGTATGAAAAGTGTTATAAAATTGATCGAAGTAGTAGATAGATTGAAAATATAATTGATGAATGTCACAAATGAAGTGAGAAAAATCCTTTTTATACCAAATTCAAGACCAAATAGAAAAAGGGGGTTGGATTCACTTAAATGAGGAAGTGGAAACTGAAGGAAATCTTGAAGTCTAAACAAAATTTATCCTTGGATAGAGGTCAACCTTGACTTGTACCCTAGGATAAGAGCTATCCTTGGCCTCTACCCTAAGCAAGGGTTGTGTGATGTCCCCAGAGTGGGCCCCTAACGGAAGGTGATGTAGGTCTGTCCGTGCGGTTTGTCGCTACCACGTGTCCGGGGTCCTTGCCAGCGAGGCTATCCTGGGGTTGCCCCCTTAACGCGGGGAGGTGCCGTTTACTAACAGTCCGAGCTTTTGGTGCAACGGTGATGTCCCCAGAGTGGGCCCCTAACGGAAGGTGACGTAGGTCTGTCCGTGCGATTTGTCGCTACCACGTGTCTGGGGTCCTCGCCAGCGAGGCTATCCTGGGGTTGCCCCCTTAACGCGGGGAGGTGCCGTTTACTAACAGTCCGGGCTTTTGGTGCAATGGTTACTAACTTGGTATCAGAGCCGGAGGTCTCGAGGTCGAGACCCGCGGAGCGTGGTGGGCTGTGATGTCCCCAGAGTGGGCCCCTAACGGAAGGTGACGTAGGTCTGTCCGTGCGGTTTGTCGCTACCACGTGTCCGGGGTCCTCGCCAGCGAGGCTATCATGGGGTTGCCCCCTTAACGCGGGGAGGTGCCGTTTACTAACAGTCTGGGCTTTTGGTGCAACGGTTACTAAACTTAGTAACTGTTGCACCAAAAGCCCAGACTGTTAGTAAACGGCACCTCCCCGCGTTAAGGGGGCAACCCCATGATAGCCTCGCTGGCGAGGACCCCGGACACGTGGTAGCGACAAACCGCACGGACAGACCTACGTCACCTTCCGTTAGGGGCCCACTCTGGGGACATCACAGCCCACCACGCTCCGCAGGTCTGGACCTCGAGACCTCCGGCTCTGATACCAAGTTAGTAACCGTTGCACCAAAAGCCCAGACTGTTAGTAAACGACACCTCCCCGCATTAAGGGGGCAACCCCAGGATAGCCTCGCTGGTGAGGACCCCGGACACGTGGTAGCGACAAACCGCGCGGACAGACCTACGTCACCTTCCGTTAGGTGCCCACTCTAGGGACATCACATTGGTACCAAGTTAGTAACCGTTGCACCAAAAGCCCAGACTGTTAGTAAACGACACCTCCCCGCGTTAAGGGGGCAACCCCAGGATAGCCTCGCTGGCGAGGACCCCGGACACATGGTAGCAACAAACCGCATGGACAGACCTACGTCACCTTCCGTTAGGGGCCCACTCTGGGGACATCACAGGTTGATCTTGAACTTGGGATTTTTTTATCTTCAAAATTCCTAGAAACTATCAAAGGTAGAGAAACATTGGATGGGACATTGAAGGCATTAAAGTGATAATAGATGATGTAGATATCAAAGATGTATAGGAGGAACCTATGGAATTTCCTAACATGGCATGAATTAATCAAGCTATAAAAGAACTTGATACTATTATAAACATGGCTACTGTAGACCATAAGAAGACATACAACAAGAGGAAACTTGCAAGGAATTAAAAAGATGGTAAAAAATTATGAGCCATCACAACATGAATAAGTGCAATAAGGATATGATAAGGATAATAAAATAAGCTCCTAAGAAAGATACGGATATATGTGAAGTTAGAAAACAATTTGAAGTTTTATTTAGGTACTGTCTACTTTGAAAAGTAGAATTGGTGATGAACACTTACCAAAGATTAAAGGGACTATTTATAGAAGAAAAATGAGTCTAAAAGAAAGGATGGATGTGGGAATGAATATTAAGTCCAAATACAAAATATATTGGAAGAAGAAGGATTAGAAAATCATTTAGTCAAAAGAGACATACTTGCAGATATAATACAAAATGTGGACATTGATGAGAGAAAAAAATTAAACAATTAGGTTAATTGGTGAGTGCAATAGGAGATCAAATGAAAACATTGGAGGAATATATAATTAAAAATATTGAGTGATAATAAGAGAAGAGGAGCTACCATATATTATCTTTAAGAGTTGTGATGCATAAGGGAGCACTAGCTCTTGAGTTAACAATCTGAAGGATGCATTGAAGGAAAGTTGCAAAATACTAACCATTACTAGTGAGTATACAAACATTACTTGATGGGGACACAACCCAAGCACAGAATGGACACAATAGGAAAGGGAAAATTTTATTAATTTTAAAAATATGCTAGTACACTTAGTGTAGAGAAACAGACTCCAAAACATGCCCTATGGGCTTACAACAACATAAGTCTAGAGATAAATTCTTCTCCCAGTACCTTCTCTCAAACTCCACTCTGAACTGCTTTTTACAATGCCAGAAATGTTCTTAAATAGACCTTGTTGGAAATTATTGAAATAATTATAAGAAAAGTTGAGGGAGATTGTTGGAATAAAATATGGAACTAGTAAAGAATGTCCTCAATCATTGTTTTGTCATTGATGTCAAACTTGCTACTTGCAGGGATGACAATTGCTTTAGTGATCCAAATACTATCAATTAGTTGATTGTCAAGGTGGAGGCAATTAATAAGATGTAACTAAAATACCTAGAGAAAGGTTGAAGTTATGATGTTGGAATGAAGTACAAGGATCAGCTAAGCCATTGATGAAAGAATGTATTTGATGACATACTACAAAGAATGGGCACACTGAAACATATCAAAGATTTAAGGTTTTAACTAAGTCTTTTGTAAAGCTCAAACTAAGTTCATTAGAGAGAAGGAGCCGAGCAAGCTAGTAAGAGCCAAGAAAGTTCTAGTTAATGCCAAGTAAACTTCAGATGCCGAGTGGTGCCGAGTAGAATCAAGTGCTGAGCAAGTTCAAGTGCCGAGTAAGTTCAAGTGCCGAGTAAGTTCAAGTGCCGAGCAAGTTCAAGTGCTAAGCAAGTTCAAGTGTCGAGCTGGTCTAGGTGCCGAGTAACACAGAGGTGCCGAGCACCAGTAACTCAATAATGCCAAGTTTTTGCATTATTTAGGAAATCAAAGATTCGCCAGATCTAAGCCAACAAGGTTGTTATCTAGAAATATGTGAATTAAAAGGAAGATAAGAATGATGAGTTGGTGGCACAGAACACTGTGTAGAACATTTTTAAGATACAACTGGTGAAGTTTCAAGAAGAAAACAAGATATGAGGTAGATACATTGTATCCTACCTAATCAATTTTGAAACCCTAAAATTGAAGAGGGAGAATTGAGTGGTAAAGGCAAATCAAACTTCTATATAAGAAGACATAAGTTAATAAGAGAAGGAGAAAGCGAGAGGGGATAGAAGGAAAAAGAGATAGTGGTCAAGCATAAAAGCATGAAATGTTGAAGAATGTGCCTAGGAGAAGATAGCAGAGAAATTCTATTTGTATAGACGACCACAAAGATGATTGCATTGACAGAATGAGTTAGAAGACTCAAGAAGATGAAGCTTGAGAGGAAGACAAGAAGTCAGAGCTAAAGAGATTAAAGACAAGCATAAGGATTGAACTAAAAGTGTGATCTAAAATCTGCAAAGTATGTTGTAAGTTATATTAGATCAAAAGACCATTATTGTTACTTTCTAGCAATTGTAACTGTAAGTCTAAATCCTATGGACTTAGGTTGGTTTAATAGCCATTAGAAAAATCCTTTAACAGGGTGACATTCCAAGTGAATGTTCTAAAGACCTTTAACCAGGCCCATTCCTAATAGTTTGGTGAAATCCTCTAACAAGGTCACATTTAACAGTGTTTTGTTAGCCTTTAACAGGGCAGGCTTTTAATAGGGCATCACTTCAGAAGAGTGAGAATCAAGTAGCATGTTACTGGTGGTTTTTCCAAAATTGGGTTTCCATGTAAATCATTGTGTCGTGTGTTGATCCTGAATGTTTTATCTTTGCATGTTGATTTACTGTAACTTGCTTATATGATTTATTTAAGTTTGAATAGATGAAAAGGGTATGGATTCATTAAAAGTAGTAAAAAGGTATTAATAGGGCATTTGGACCTTGAATAACTGATTCACTCCCCCCCCCCCCCCCCCCCCCCCCACTCTCAGTTATTCTAAAGAATTCTAACAGACCCTAGAGGGTTAAGGATTAGGAATACATTCTAAAAAGTGCTAGTTGGCATCCACCAACCAAATAGAAAGCTCTAGAAGTTGCATTAGAAGTTAGTACAAAATTAGAAGAATCCAGAAATGGTAACTGAACTTTCAGGAGGCATAACTTTTGAATCGTAGCTCTGATTGATGAACCGTTTACATTTCTAGAAAGCTCTCGAAGTGCTCTATAGCCCTATGGACCAGCTTTGCTTGTCCCCCATTTTTTAGCCCTATTCAAGGTCATTTAATTCCCCTAACCTGACTATGAAGGATTCTTAGGATGTCTCCAAAGATCAAAAAACTGCGATAACTTTAAAATTGTGGGGCCTTTTGACCTGATTCTTTTTTTGGAATGCTCTAAATTAAAATTACATTCATTTGGCCAATTTACACCCTCTAATTCACAAAAATTATGGCTCGATTAGATACTCCTATTTTTTTAACATTTACATGTATCCCAAGGTGATTAAAAACTCTAACCCAGAACACTAATAGTGGAACTGTGAGAGTTGGAACCTTTATTTGACCCAAATGGGTATCTAGAAATGAAAAGACATGAAACAGAAACTAAGTCTAAGTACATTTTTTTTGGATGACATAGGATTGCCCTTATACCTTTGGCTGCCATTGCATCAAACACCCAGGGTAGATTGAAAAGTGACCCTATCAATTTATGAATGGTAGAGGAAATCCCAAATGGGAAACCTTAGCTACTAAAATCCAAGTTGAGTCCTCGACCAGTAGGCCTTTTCACTTAACCAAATACTCTTTATATTACCTATTTTTGGTACTCCTACCCACACGACTATCTAGAATCTCCTCTATCTCCTCCTTTTTAGAAGTAGAAATTGGACATGGTTCTAACATCAGCTCCTCATCTGCACTATCATCATGACACTTTGTTAAGTCTACAATGTTGAAAATAGGAGAAATGTGAATTCCATCTGGCAACTCCACTTCATATGCATTTCTTGAGTCATGTTTCCTCAAAATTTTGCAGGGGCCAAATTTCTTCATCTTCAGCTTGTTGTAAGTACTAGTTGGAAATCTTTCTTTTCTTAAGTGTACCATGACTAGATCGCCTACATGGAATTCCTTATGTCTTCTCCTTTGATCAGCCCTAGTTTTATATTGTAGGTTCATCTTGGTAATGTGTGCTTGGACCTTCTCATGTAGACACTTGATATGTTCAGCAAATTCTTCAGCTTCAGCACTTGTCCTCTCCCCTTGCTCTATCTTCCTCAATTCTGGTGCAGTCCTTGGGCTACTTCCATATACAATTTGGAATGGTGATTTTCCAGTACTCTTATTTATAGAGTTATTGTAAGCAAACTTTTATTGTGGTAGAATCAAATCCCACCCCTTGGGCATATCCCCAACTAAACATCTCAGCAAATTGCCCAGACTTCTGTTTACCACTTATGTTTGGCCATCAGTCTATGGGTGATGTGTGGAACTAAATTTCAAGTCCGTTCTCAACTTCTTCCACAATTTTCTCATAAAATACCCCACAAATTTAGTATCTCTGTCAAAAACTATACTCCTTGGGAGACCATGTAGTCTTACCACCTCTCTAAAAACCAAGTCTGGAATATGGACAACATCATGAGTTTTGTGGCATGGAATGAAATGTGCCATTTTGGAGAACCTATCAACCACTACAAATACTGAATCATTACCCCTTTGTGTCCTCAAAAATCCAAGAACAAAATCCATACTTATGTCCTCCCATGGGTTTGATGGAATAGGAAATGAAAGATATAGTTCGGTATTGTGACTAAATCCCTTGGCAACTTGACAAATTTGACAACTCTGTACAAACTTCTTCACATCCTATGAAATCTGAGGCCAAAAATAATGTTCTCTAAGAATGAAAATGGTCTTATCTCGACCAAAATGTCCTGCCATCCCTCCAGTGTGTTTCTCCTTAATCAGTTTTTCCCTCATGAAACTCCTTGGAATGCAAAATTGACTGACTTTGAACAAAATACCATCTTGAATCAAATAGTCTAGCCACTTGGTTCTATCTATAGAAATAGGCTCTTTACAAGCTTTCCATGCTTCAACAAAATCAGGATTCTCAAGGTACAGATTCTTGAGTTCATCAAACCCAACTACTTCAACTTACATTACTGTAAGCAACAATTGTCTCCTACTTAGTGCATCTACAACCCTGTTAGATTTTCCACTTCTATGCTTGAACACAAATGTTTAGCTCTGCAAGAACTCTACCCACTTCATATACCTCAGATTCAATTTATCTTGGCTATTTAGGTACTGTAATGCCTCGTGATCAGTATATAAAACAAATTCCTTTGGCAACAAATAATACCTCCATTTCTTTAAGGCTTGAACTATTGCATAGAACTCTTGATCATAAATAGAATACTTCTTTTTTGCATCATTCAAATTTTCACTAAAATATGCAATAGGCTTACCTTCTTGGCTTAATACAGCCCCAATAGCACTGCCACTAGCATCACAATCCACCTGGAACGCCTTTCTAAAATCTAGAAGTGCCCACACAGGTTGTTCTGTCACCTTCTTCTTCAGCAATTCAAAACTTCTCGCAGTTGCCGCAGTCCATTTGAACTCTTTTCTATCCCCTCTTATTGTGTCAGTTAAGGGTGCACATTTGCCACTGAAATTCTTAATGAACTTCCTGTAAAAACTAACCAAACCATGAAATGATCTTACCTCAGTAGCAGACCTTGGATTAGGCCATTCCAAGATGGTTTTTACCTTCTCTAGATCCATTTTGAGACCTTCGAGTGATATAACAAACTCCAAGTAGACTAACTCCCTTTTTGCAAAGATACACTTCTTCAGATTAATTAACAGTTTCTCTTCCCTTAACCTTTCAAGGACACTATGAATATGCAATAAATGTTCTTCCAAAGTCTTGCTGAAAATTAAAATATCATCCAAATAGACAATAAATTTTTTTCTCAAGAGCTTCTTAAGTACCTCATTCATAAGCCGCATGAAGGTGCTTGGGGCATTTGTCAATCCAAAGGGCATGACTAACCACTCATAAAGACCCTCCTTGGTCTTAAAGGCTGCTTTCCACTCATCTCCTTCTCATATCTATATCTGATGATAGCCACTCTTGAGATCTATCTTTGTGAAGTACTGAGCTCCACTCAAGTAGTCCATAAGATCATCCATTCTTGGCAAAGGAAATCGATACTTGATGGTTATCCTATTTATAGCTCAAGAGTCTATACACATCCTCCACTCTTCATCCTTCTTTGGTGCCAGTATTATAGGTATTGCACATGGACTTAGGCTCTCCCAAATCAAGCCCTTCATCAATAGCTCCTGAGCCTGTCTATTTAGCTCCTTAGTTTCAGTAGGAGTCATCCTATGAGTAGCCTTGTTAGGAAAACTAGCTCCTGGGATTAAATCTATCTGATGACTGATTTGCCTCATCGGTGGCAATCCTTCAGGAACATTATCAGAGATGATATCTCCAAACTCACCTAGTAAATCTGAAACTTCAAGTGGTATTTCTCTTCTACGTTCTTTATCTTTCCTACGAATCAAAGCATAGCACATACCCTAATTTTTCATGCCATCTAAAAACTTTCTTCCTTCAACAAGATAAATGCACTACTGCATACCTTTTCACCTTCCTTTTTCATGGGCTTCAGTTTGTAGTAAAATCCATCCTTTGTTAGAGAGTATGTGTTTGCATGATCATCATGTACTGCATGCCTATCAAACTGCCATGGTCTACCCAATAATAGATGGCAAACATCCATTGGAATAACATCATAGAGAACTTCATCATGGTAACTCCCAATTTTTAACTTCACTAAACATTGTTCACTTACCAGGACCTTATGATCATCTTTCACCCAAGTATTTTGATAGGGCTAGGGGTGTTTCTCCCCCTTGAGCTTCAGCTTAGAGACCATCTCCTCTAATACCAAGTTATTAGTGCTACCACCATCAATGATAACATCACAACATTTATCCTCACACTTACACCTGGTACGGAATAAACTCCTCCTTTGTCCTAGTTCAATCTCACCACTTAGTAGGACCCTTTCATTTACTAAAGTCTCTCCTCTTTTTGCATCCTCTGAATGTGATGATTATGCATTCTCGTCCACATGAGCAACCCTAGCTTGACCCTCATCTTGCCTATCTATCCTTCCTTGTCATTGAGGGCATTCAAAGGCATGATGACCTTCCTCATTGCAATGGAAATAGGTACCATGGAAGCCTCCTCTTCCTTGTCCATGTCCTCTACCTCTTCCTCTCTGATTTCCAAAGTCTCTGATTTACATCTTCATTTTTCTTTTGGGTTTCATTTCGGCCTCTAGATGACCTACCACTACCTATTCCTCCTTCACCACCCCCTCTTTGTCTCCCTTCAAACCTTTTATTTATCTTCTCTTCAACTCATAAGGCAAACTAGTATGCCTCTTCAACACTGGTCATTCTTACCAAACTTAATTCCTCCTGGATGCTAGGTCACAACCCACTGATATAATGAGCAACCTTCTCCTTATTTGCTTCTGCATGCCCTGCTCTAATCAAAAGTCGATAAAACTCCTCTGTATATTCTTGGACTGATTTTGTTGCTTGCTTTAACCCATGCATCTTCTTAAACAAATCAAGCTCATAATCAACAGGAATGAATTGCTTCTTCAGTTTGTCCACCATACAATCTCACCTTGTGATCTTCTCCTTTCCTCTTTTGTTTCTTTCCAATTGAACCTCTTGCCACCAAATTTTGGCATGACTTTTTGGTTTAACCTTTGCAAACTTAACCCTATCTGGATCCCTGATATCCTCATACTCAAAGTATTCTTCCAATTCATTAATCCACCAGTCGATCAACTCATCTGGTTTCAGATTTCTTGAAAATACACCCACATCAATTGTAGGTATTTTCTCAAACTTAGTAATGCCCCTAAAAAGCCTTTCCTCTACTTGATTTAGAACTTCCTCATCAAATTCCCCTTCTGGTCCAATTTTTTTCTTCTTCATTGTCATCCTCACTTTCGTCACCTACGACAACATTTGTTCCTCTAGGAAGCTCCTCTTGCAACACTTGTACTTGCCTTTGGAGGGCTCTAAACTCCTCAAGATTAATACCTCTGGCCCTTCCACCACACTCTCTTCATGGAGGCATCTTCTTAACTCAAACCCACAACCACATCATCCTTGTGCAAACTACCTCATAGTTAGTGCTCTGTCTATACACTCAGGAAAACTAGCTCTAATACCACTTGATGGGGACACAACCCAAGCACAGAATGGAAAAAATTGGAAAGGGAAAATGTTATTAACTGTAAAAATATGCTAGTACACTTAGTGTAGAGAAAAAAACTCCAAAACATGCCCTATGGGCTTACAACAACATAAGTCTGGAGATAAATTCTTCTCCCAGTACCTTCTCTCAAACTCCACTCCGAACTGCTTTTTACAATGCTAGAAATGTTCTTAAATAGACCATGGAGGGTTAAGGATTAGGAATACATTCTAGAAGATGCTAGTTGGTATCCACCAACCAAATATAAGGCTCTAGAAGTCACATTAGAAGTTGGCACAAAATTAAGAATCTAGAAATGGTAACTGAACTTTCAGGAGGCATAACTTTTGAACATTAGCTCTGATTGATGAACCGTTTACATTTTTGGAAAGCTCTCAATTTTCTTTATATCCCTATGGACCAGATTCACCTCCTCTCCCATTTTTCAGTGCTATTTGAGGTCATTTAATTCCCCTAACCTAACTTTGAAGCATTCTTAGGATGTCTCTAGAAATCAAAAAACTGCGATAACTTTCAAACCGTGGGGCCTTTTGATCTGACTCTTTTTTTGGAATGCTCTAAATTACAATTAAATTTATCCAACCAATTTACACCCTCTAATTCACCAAAATTATGGCTCAATTACATACTCCTATTTTTTTTACATTTACATGTATACCAAGGTGATTAAAAACTCTAACCCAGAACACTAAAATGTTAGATTGTGGTGACTGAAGCGGTTTAATACTTGTATAAAAGGGCTTAGGGTTGGGTATTTTTCATAATGTTGTGATACAAAATTGGTTCTTGTGGCGGTATTGAGCTATAAGTGATTACGGATTGTAATCAGGTTGTAATCACTGGATTGTAATAAGATCGGACTTGCTGTTTGGTGGACGTAGCCCAGGGATTGGGTGAACCACGTTAAATCTTGGTGCCTTGTGTTCATTTATGTGTGTTCTATTATTTTCTGTTATTGGTTATATTTGCATGTAGTTTTTATTTTTGTTCGTGGTTTATCCTAACAAGTGGTATCAGAGCAAGGTTGTCTTTCAGTTATCCTCTGCAGGAAAGTCTCACGATTAAGTGGGAGTCTCACAGTTGAGTGGGAGCGATGGCAGATGAGGGTAAGTTGAGGGTTGACAGGTTTAATGGGCAGAAATTCTAGTTATGGAAGATGCAAATGGAAGACTATTTATATCAGAAGGATTTATGGAAGCTGTTGGAAGGAAAAGCCAAGAATCAAGGAACTATGTCAGAGGCTGAATGGGATCTTTTGGACAGAAAGGCACTCGGAAGCATTCGGTTATGCTTGGCACCATCGATGGCATTTAATATTACAAAAGCAAAGACGATAGAAGATTTGATGAAAACCCTAGCGACATTATATGAAAAGCCCTCCGCTTCAAATAAGGTATTTCTCATGAAGCATTTATTTAATATGAAAATGGCAGAAGGTGGATCTATTGCAGATCATTTAAATGAGTTTAATACTATTACTAGTCAATTATCTTCTGTGGGTATTTTGATGAAGAAATTAGGGCTCTCTTGATTTTGTGTTCTTTGCCTGAAAGCTGGAATGGCTTGGTAATGGCGGTGAGTAATTCAGTTCCTGGATCTAGTACCCTAAAATATGATGATGTGATCGGTGTTATTTTAAGTGAGGAAACTCGTAGAAAATCCTCAAGTGGATCTACATCAGGGAGTGCTTTAAATGCACAAAGTTGGGGCAGAACGACTGAAAGAGGAAGTAACTCTAGAAATCGTGGGAAATCAAGAGGAAAGTCAAAGGGGAGGAGGTCTCAATTGAGAGGACCAAATGATTGCTGGTACTATGGGAAACCAGGGCACAAAAAGAAAGATTGCTGGAATTGAAAGAAAAATGAAGGAGATAAATCAGATGGAGACAAGGAGGCAAATGTGGTAAGTAACAAATCTGAAGAGGATGCTTTGCTTCTGTCTTTAGAGAGTGTTGATGATTCATGGGTTTTAGGTTCTGGTGCTTCATTTCATGCCACACCTCATAGAGGTTATTTCATTGATTATGTCCAAGGGGATTTTGGGCTTGTTTATTTGGGGGATAATGAACCTTGTCAGATTGTTAGAAAGGAAAAAATTAAGATTAAGTTGCAGAATGGGAATCATTGGCTACTACATGAGGTAAGACATGTTCCAAAACTAAGTAGAAATTTAATTTCAACAGGCCAACTCGGTGATGAGGGTTGTGTAGTTACTTTTAATGATAAAAATTGGAAGGTTTCAAAAGGTTCCCTTGTAGTAGCAAAAGGTGTGAAAGTAGGCACCTTATATCTTTGTACAGGTCATATTGTTCCTTCTACTTTGATTGTTTCAGAGAAAAATGAATATTCAGGAACAATTACTGCAGTTGAGCAGGGAGAACAAATAGCTGCTGTAGATTCTGATACAACGCTATGGCACAATAGACTTGGGCACATGAGTGAGAAAGGTATGAAAGTACTTCATTCAAAAAAAGTTTTACCGGGTCTAAAATGTGTGAATATGGATTTCTGTGAAAGTTGTGTGTATGGAAAACAAAAGAGAGTGAGTTTTGTAAAGACAGGGAAGGAAAACAAAAAGGAGAAATTAGAGCTTGTGCATACAGATGTATGGGGACCAGCCCAGGTATCTTCCCTTGGTGGCTCTCATTATTATGTTACATTTATTGATGACGCAACTAGAAAAGTATGGGTTTATTTCCTTAGACAGAAATCTGATGTATTTCAAACTTTTAAGAAATGGAAATGCTTGGTTGAAAATGAGACTGGTAAGAAATTAAAATGTCTCAGATCTGATAATGGTGGTGAGTATTGCAGTCATGAATTTGAAGATTATTGCTCCATAATGGTATTCGTAGACAAAAAACTATTCCAAGGACTCCATAGGAAAATGGAGTGGCTGAACGCATGAACATGACTATAATGGAGCGCACAAGGAGCATGAGGTTGCATGCTGGGTTGCCCTTACACATGTGGGCAGAGGCTGTCAATACTGCAGTATATTTTATTAATAGAGGTCCCTCTACTCCTTTGGGTTGTGGTATTCCAGAGGAAGCATGGACTAGTAAGAAGGTGAGTTATTTTTTTCTCAAGACCTTCAGTTGTGAAGTTTTTGCTCATATAGACTCTGAAAATAGAACCAAGCTAGAAGCTAAATCAAAGAAATGTGTCTTTGTTGGATATGGCATTAATGAATTTGGTTATAGGCTTTGGGATTTTGAAAATCATAAAATTACAAGAAGTCGAGATGTCATATTCAATGAAAAAGTGTTGTACAAAGATCTGTTGCAGCAACATGAGAAGAAAGAAGATGATTATGTAGTGCTGGATGATACTCCAAAAGCTGATGTTCCAGCCATTCCTCATGATGTGCAAAAACTGCAACAACAAATACCACACACACCAGTAAATGTTAGATGGTCAACGAGGCAAATTAGACCTCCACAAAGGTTTTCTCCCTCTTTGTATTCTATTTTACTTACTGATGCTGGTGAACCTGAAAGTTATGATGAAGCTGTGCAGGTGGATACTAAGATTCAGTGGGAGTCTGCAATGAAAGATGAAATGGACTCTTTGCTGAAAAATAAGACATGGGATTTGTGCAAGTTGCCTGTAGGTAAAAAGGCTTTACAGAATAAATGGGTTCACATGTTGAAAGAAGAGGAAGGAGGTAAGAAAAAATTTAAGGCTAGGTTAGTTGTAAAAGGATTTGCACAGAAAAAGGGAATTGATTTTGATGAGATATTTTCTCCTGTTGTTAAATTGACTTCTATTCGTACTATTTTAAGTCTTGTGGCTACTGAAGATTTGCATTTAGAGTAGATGGATGTTAAAATAGCCTTTCTTCATGGTGATTTGGATTAAGAAATATATATGGCTCAGCCACAGGGTTTTGAGGTCAAAGGTAAGGAGAACTTAGTCTGCAAATTGAAGAAAAGTTTATATGGCTTGAAGCAAGCACCTCGGCAATAGTATCTGAAATTTGACAGTTTTATGCATAAGCATGGATATAATAGGTGTCATTCAGATTATTATGTTTATTTTAAGAGGTTGGATGATGATAGCTACATTATTTTATGTTTATATGTTGATGATATGCTTGTAGCTGGGTCTAACATGGATCATATTAAGGGGCTGAAACGCCAATTATCACGTGCATTTGCTATGAAGGATTTGGGGGCAACAAAAAAAATCCTTGGTATGAAGATTTGCAGAGATAGGAAGAAAAGAACATTGATGCTATCTCAAGCTGATTATGTTGAGAAGGTGTTGCAACATTTCTCTATGGAGAATGCTAAAGCTGTTAGCACACCTTTACCTAGTCATTCGAAATTGACTAAGGAGATGTGTCCTAAGAAATAGGAAGAGGAGGATAAGATGTCCAAGGTACCCTATGCTTCAGCTGTAGGAAGTTTGATGTATGCTATGGTATGCACTAGGCCAGATATTGCACATGCAGTGGGAGTCGTTAGTAGGTATATGAGTCATCCAGGATTTGAGCATTGGAATGCTGTCAAGTGGATTCTTAGATATTTGAGAGGAACATCCAATAAGTGTTTACACTTTTGGGGCTCTACTACTGATTTATAGGGCTATGTTGACTCAGATTTGGCAGGGGATATTGATACCAGGCAGAGTACTACAGGTTATGTCTTTACTGTTGGTGGGGCAGCCGTGAGCTGGGTTTCTAGGTTACAAAAGATTAATGCTTTATCCACTACATAGGCAGAGTATGTTGCTGCTACAGAGGTAGCCAAGGAGATGATATGGCTTCAGTTCTTCTTGGAAGAATTGGGACATCCTCAGAAGGATAATTATTTGTTTACAGATAGTCAAAGTGCCATTCATCTTGCTAAGAATTCAGCTCTGCATTCTAAGACCAAACACATACAGTTGCGGTACCATTTCATTCGGTCAGTTTTGGAGGATGGACAGTTAAAGCTGGAGAAGATACATACCAATGACAATCCAGCAGATATGTTGACAAAGGTTGTAACAAGGGAGAAGCTGAACTCCTCTTCAGCTTCGGTTGGTCTTTTAGACTGAACATGAATAAAAGAACAGTAGAGTCTAGGATGGTTTGATCCAGTGGGAGCCCCATGTGGTAGTGGTATTGCTACAGGATCAGTCTCCAAGTGGGAGATTGTTGTTTAGTGTGGAGCCTGATCAGTCCCCAAGTGGGAGATTGTTAGATTGTGGTGACTGATCGGGAAAGTACTGTACATACTTCATAAATAGTGGGGTTTGGGTAGCCGACATATTATGGCCGACATATGGCCAACATGTTATAACCCTAAAGTGGTTTAATACTTGTATAAAAGGGCTTAGGGTTGGGTATTTTTCATAATGTTGTGATACGAAATTGGTTCTTGCAGCGGTATTGAGCTGTAAGTGATTACGGATTGTAATCAGGTTGTAATCACTGGATTGTAATAAGATCGGACTTGCTGTTTGGTGGACGTAGCCCAGGGATTGGGTGAACCATGTTAAATCTTCGTGCCTTGTGTTCATTTCTGTGTGTTCTATTATTTTCTGTTATTGGTTATATTTGCATGTAGTTTTTATTTTTGTCTGTGGTTTATCCTAACATAAAAGTGGAATTGTGAGAGCTGGAACCTTTATTTGACCCAAATGGGTATCCAAAAATGAAAACACATGAAATAGAAGCTAAGTCTAAGTACATTTTTTTTTGGATGACACAAGATTACCCTTATACCTCTAGATGCTCCTACATCAAACACCGAGGGTAGATTGAAAAGTGACCCTATCACTTTATGAATGGTAGAGGAAATCCCAAATGGGAAACCTCAGCTGCTGATATCCAAGTTGGGTCCTCCATCAGTCGGCCTTTCCACTTAATTAAATACTCTTCATACTACCTATTTTTGGTACTCCTACACACATGACTATCCAGAATCTCCTTTATCTCCTCCTTTTTAGAAGTAGGAATTGGACATGGTTCTAACATTAGCTCCTCATATGCACCATCATCATGATACTTTGTTAAGTCTGTAATGTTGAAAATAGGAGAAATGTGAATTCCATCTGGAAACTCCACTTCATATGCATTTCCTGAGTCATGTTTCCTCAAAAATTTGCAGGGGCCAAATTTCTTCATCTTCAGCTTGTTGTAAGTACCGGCTAGAAATATTTATTTTCTTAAGTGTACCATGACTAGATCCCCTACTTGGAATTACTTACGTCTTCTTATTTGATCAGCCCTAGCTTTATACTATTTTTTCATCTTGGTAATGTGTGCCTAGAGCTCCTCATGTAGACACTTGATATGTTCAGCAAATTCTTCAGCTTCAACACTTGTCCTCTCCCCTTGCTCTATCTTCCCCAATTCTGGTGCAGTCCTTGGGCTACTTCCATATACAATTTGGAATGGTGATTTTATAGTACTCCTATTTATAGAGTTATTGTAAGCAAAATTTTCTTGTGGTAGAATCAAATCCCACCCCTTGGGGTTATCCCCAACTAAACATCTCAGCAAATTGCCCAGATTTCTGTTTACCACTTCTATTTGGCCGTAAGTCTATGGGTGATGTATGGAATTGAATTTCAAGTTTTTTCTCAACTTCTTCCACAATTTTCTCCAGAAATACCTCACAAATTTAGTATCTCTGTCAGAAACTATACTCCTTGGGAGACCATGTAGTCTTACCACCTCTCTAAAAAACAAGTCTGCAATATGGACAACATCATGAGTTTTGTGGCATGGAATGAAATGTGCCATTTTGGAGAACCTATCAACCACCACAAATACTGAGTCATTACCCCTTTGTGTCCTCAAAAATCCAAGAAAAAAATCCATACTTATGTCCTCCCATGGCTTTGATGGAATAGGAAATGGATGATATAGTCCAGTATTGTGACTAAATCCCTTGGCAACTTGACAAATTTGACAACTCTGTACAAACTTCTTCACATCCTATGGAATTTGAGGCCAAAAATAATGTTCTCTAAGAATGGAAATGGTCTTATCTCAACCAAAATGTCCTGCCATCCTTCCAGTGTGTTTCTCCTTAATCAAATTTTCCCTCATGGAACTCCTTGGAATGCACAATTGACTTCCTTTGAACAACATACCATCTTGAATCAAATAGTCTAGCCACTTGGTTAGATATCTACAACAACAGGCTCTTTACAAGCTTTCCATGCTTCAAAAAAATTAGGATCCTCAAGGTACAGATTCTTGAGTTCATCAAACCCAACTACTTCAACCTGCATTACTGTAAGCAACAATTGTCTCCTACTTAGTGCATCTGCAACCCTGTTAGATTTTCCACTTCTATGCTTCAACACAAATGTATAGCTCTGCAAGAAATCTACCCACTTCATATGCCTCTGATTCAATTTACCTTGGCTATTTAGGTACTATAATGCCTGGTGATTAGTATATAAAATAAATTCTTTTGGTAACAAATAATGTCTCCATTTCTTAAAGGCCTGAACTATTGGATAGAACTCTTGATCATAAATAGAATAAATCATTTTCACATCATTCAAATTTTCACTAAAATATGCAATAGGCTTACCTTCTTGGCTTAATACAGCCCTAATAGCACTTCCACTAGCATCACAATCCACCTAGAACACCTTTCTAAAATCAAGAAGTGCCTACATAGGTTTTTCCATTACCTTCTTCTTCAGCAATTCAAAACTTCTTGTAGCTGCCGTAGTCCATTTGAACTCTTTTCTATCCTCTCTTATTGTGTCAATTAGGGGTGCACATATGCCACTGAAATTCTTAATGAACTTCCTGTAAAAACTAACCAGACCATGAAATAATCTTACCTCAGTAGTAGACCTTAGATTAGGTCATTCCAGGATGGCTTTTACCTTCTCTAGATCCATTTTGAGACCTTCGGGTGATATAACAAAACCCAAGTAGACTAGCTCCCTTTTTACAAAGATACACTTCTTCAGATTAATTAATAGTTTCTCTTCCCTTAACCTTTCAAGGACACTACGAATATGCAATAAATTTTCTTCCAAAGTCTTGTTGAAAATTAAAATATCATCCAAATAGACAATAACAAATTTTTCCAAGAGCTTCTTAATTACCTCATTTATAAGTTGCACGAAGGTGCTTGGGGCGTTTGTCAATCCAAAGGGCATGACTAACCACTCATAAAGACCCTCCTTGGTCTTGAAGGTTTTTTTCCACTCATCTCCTTATTGTATCCATATTTGATGATAGCCACTCTTGAGTTCTATCTTTTTGAAGTACTGAGCTCCACTCAAGTAGTCCATAAGATCATCCATTTTTGGCAAAGGAAACTAATACTTGATAGTTATCCTATTTATAGCTTGAGAGTCTGTACACATCCTCCACTCTCTATCCTTCTTTGGTGCTAGTACTGCAAGTACTGCACATGGACTCAAGCTCTCCCAAATCAAGCCCTTCCTCAATAGCTCCTGAAGTTGTCTATTTAGCTCCTCAGTTTCAGTAGGAGTCATCCTGTGAGCAGCCTTGTTAGGAAAACTAGCTCCTAGGATTAAATCTATCTGATGACTGATTTGCCTCATCGATGGTAATCCTTTAGGAACATTATCAGAGATGATATCTCCAAACTCACCTAGTAAATCTGAAACTTCAAGTGGTATTTCACTACTACCTTCTTTATCTTTCCTAGGAATCAAAGCATAGCACATACATTGATGTTTCATGTCATCTAAAAACTTCCTTCCATCAACAAGAAAAATCTTAGCACTACTACATACCTTTTCACCTTTCTTTTTCATGGGCTTTAGTTTGTGGTGAACTCTATCCTTTGTTAGAGAGTATGTGTTTACATGACCATCATGTACTACATGCCTATCAAACTGCCATGATCTACCCAACAATAGATGGAAAACATCCATTGGAATAACATCATAGAGAACTTCATCATGGTAACTCCCAATTTTGAACTTCACTAAACATTGTTCACTTACCAGGACCTTATGATCATCTTTCACCCAAGCAATCTAATAGTGCTAGGGGTGTTTCTCCCTCTTGAGCTTTAGCTTAGAGACAATCTCTTCTGATACCATGTTATCAATGCTACCACCATCAATGATAACATCACAACATTTATCCTCACACTTGTACCTGGTATGGAATAAACTCCTCCTTTATCCTGGTTCAATCTCACCACTTAGTAGGACCCTTTCATTTACTAAATTCTCTCCTCTTTTTTTATCCTTTGAATGTTATGATTGTGCATCCTCATCCACATGAGTAACCCTAGCTTGACCCTCAACTCTCCTATCTATCCTTCCTTGTCATTGAGGGCATTCAAAGGCATGATGACCTTCCTTATTGCAATGGAAACAAGTACCATGGAAGCCTCCTCTTCCTTGTCCACATCCTCTACCTCTTCCTCTCTAATTTCCAAAGTCTTGATCATAGGAGCACTTGAAACCCTCATTCCTTTGGTTCGTACTAGTATGTACATCTTCATTTTTCTTTTGGATTTCATTTCAGCCTCTAGATTACCTACCACTACCTCTTCCTCCTTGACCATGCCCTCTTTGTCTCCCTTCAAACCTTTTATTTAGCTTCTCTTCAACTCATAGGGGACATTGGTATGCCTCTTCAACATTGGTCATTCTTACCAGACTTAATTCCTCCTGGATGCTAGGTCGCAACCCACTGATATAAGGAGCAACCTTCTCCTTATTTTCTTTTGCATGCCCTACTCTAATCAAAATTTGATAAAACTCCTCTATATATTCTTGGACTAATTTTCCTGCTTTCTTTAACCCATGCATATTCTTAAACAAATCAAGCTCATAATCAACAGGAATGAATTGCTTCTTCAATTTGTCCACCATATGATCCCACCTTGTGATCTTCTCCTTTCCTCTTCTATTTCTTTCCAATTGAACATCTTGCCACCAAATTTTGGCATGGCCTTTTAGGTTAGCCTTTGCAAGCTTAACCCTATTTGGATCCCTGATATCCTCATATTGAAAGTATTCTTCCAGTTCATTAATTCAGTCGATCAACTCATCTAGTTTCAAATATCTTGAAAATACACCCACATCAATTGTAGGTCTTTTCCCAAACTTAGTAATGGCCCTAAAAAGCTTTTCCTCTGCCTAATTCAGACCTTCCCTATCAAATTCCCCTTCTGGTCCAATTTCTTCTTCTTCATTGTCATCCTTACTTTCATTGCCTGCGGCAAAATTTGTTTCTCTATGGAGCTCCTCTTGCAACTCTCGTACATGCCTTTAGAGGACTCTAACCTCCTTAGGATTAATAGTGTTGGCCCTTCCACCATGCTCTCTTCATGGAAGCATCTTCTTAACTCAAACCCACAACCACATAGTCCTAGTGCAAACTGCCTCATAGTCGTCGCTCTATCTACACACTCAAAAAAACCAGCTCTGATACCACTTGATTGGGACACAACCCAAGCATAGAATGGACACAATATTAAAGGGAAAATTTTATTAACTATAAAAATATGCTAGTACACTTAGTGCAGAGAAATAGACTCCAAAACATGCCCTATGGTCTTACAACAACATAAGTCTGGAGATAAATTCTTCTCCCAGTACCTTCTCTCAAACTCCACTCCAAACTACTTTTTACAATGCTAGAAATGTTCTTAAATAGACCTCGAAGGGTTAAGAATTAGGAATACATTCTAGAAAGTGCTAGTTGCCATCCACTGACCATATAGAAGGCTCTAGAAGTTGCATTAGAAGTCGGCACAAAATTAGAAGAATCCAAAAATGGTAACCGAACTTCTGGGAGGCATAACTTTTGAACCATAGCTCTAATTGACGAACCATTTACATTTCTGGAAAGCTCTCAAAGTGATCTATAGCCTTATGGACCAGCTTCACTCATCCCCCATTTTTTTGGCCCTATTCAAGGTCATTTAATTCCACTAACCTGACTTTGAAGCATTCTTAGGATGTCTCCAGAAATCAAAAAGCTGCGATAACTTTCAAATCGTGGGACCTTTTGACCTAATTATTTTTTTGGAATGCTCTAAATTAAAATTACATTCATCCAACCAATTTAACCCTCTAATTCACCAAAATTATTTACATACTCTTATTTTTTTGGCATTTATAGATATCCCAAGGTGATTAAAAACTCTAACCCAGAACACTAATAGTGGAACTGTGAGAGTTGGAACCTTTATTTAACCCAAATGGGTATCCAAAAATGAAAACTCATGAAATAGAAACTAATTCTAAGTACATTTTTTTTTGGATGACACAGGATTGCCCTTATACCGTTGGATGCTCTTGCATCATTACTAGAAATATTAATAGGACAAGGCATAAGGATCGATAACAACATAGACTATTATCTACAAATTTTGATTCTAACAATCATTCAACAAACAATTTTGGAATATTAGTAAGTTTTTAAACCATAAAATGAAAACCCTACTTGATGAACCAAAGAAGAAAATTAGTAATCTTATTGACTTATAGAGAAAAATTTATTCCTAAGGTAAATATTTTCCAAAGTGGAGTTAAGGAAGCATAAAATGTCTTAATATGTGAAAATATGAGCACAACCGATACATTAGAATATTTCACATTTGAAATATAGAGTTAGATATCAATATTGGATAGCCTTGATAATATCAATTGATCTTAGGTCACAACTTTCAACCCAAAACCTAGAGTCACAAAAAAAATGTTTTGTTTCCTCAACATGAGATATTAGAGGCACAAAGATCTCTTTTATGTTTTAGATCACACTCAATGATCTATCATCAGGATAAAAGAGATCTCTCATTCATCTTGATGATAGATCATTGAGTATGGTAGAAAATATTGATGATAACTAGATTTGTAAACAACTAAATCCAAAAGAGTGCAATTTAATTATTGTGTATTATATAAATATAATGCCAATGATTAAAACCCTTTATAGGAGGGAGCCTTTTTTTAAAGACAAATAATTTGAATCTCTTTCTTCAACTTTCATCTTAATGATATATCATTGAGTATGACTATTAGATAGAAATGATGTTGATGAATGATAGTGATTTTGATGAGGAACAATGTTAGATAACTGAGTTATGATATGTGTGTAGAAGATTTAGATTAGTTGTTATGTTTTCATTGATGTCAAGCTAATTGATAATACTTATTCATGTATATTGCAAATCATTTGAAGGATATGACGTTGAATAGATAATTGATTGTAAATATAGAAGATGGAATGAATAAATAATTTTAGGTATATGAGCCTAACTAGGAAAATGATGAATAATTATTTGGCAAGACAATATTGGTTTGATTGTTTTACATGATTTTATTAAATGTTGAGGTGATGCAAAAGTAAGTTATTTTGGTTAGTAAGAAATGAATAAAGTTGTAAAATGAAAAGTTAAGAAATTAGTGAGATACACCGAGATAGAAATGGTGGTCAACAAAAGAAGAGAAAGGAAGATTAAATAAGTCAAGTCTTACTAAGTAGAATATATAATTGATCAAGGATGGTTACCAACTAAACATAGTGTTAATTGAGTGATAGATGTGTTCGGTGAAGAAAGGACACAATTTGGTAAAAAAGAACAATTTGTGGAAGATCAATTAAAGGATGACATCAAGTAAATATTTGAACCATTCTCAAATATTTTAAGATAAGGAAAAAGTTAGTTAGAAACATCAAAGGATTGAATTGGAAAGGTAGCATTAGATGGTAAAATTTTAGACATGTTTTGAGATCCAAGAAAAGTTCAAGTTCCTAGCTAGAGATACAGTTAGCATGATGCATAAAATATTCTACTTGGCAATAGATTCAATGTATTTGAGTTGGTTATTGATCTTGTGGATGAGAGGAATTCATGGAAACCCTATTGAATGTGATTAAGTAGAAAATTTGTCTATATAATAGGACAAGAAGTTAAAAATTGTTGTTCTATTTGTTGGTCAAGTTGTTGGTTAATTTATTGAAATATTTGATTGCAGAATAGCATACTAAGTATATCTAAATTGCAAACTGAATTAGATTAAAATATTTAGTGTTATGGAAAGTTGGTAAGAAAATATTCAAGTGGAATGGAGATGTGAAAAAGAAAATTTAGTTGCATATTCATTAGATCATTTCATTGTTACTCTCTAACCATTGTAGCAAAAAAAATATTAACCAAGTGGACTTAGTAATTCTATTCATAAATTATATTGTAAGGTAGAATTCTATTGAATATCTCTATGTCCTTTATATAGGTCACTCATTGTAGGGTGATATGGTCTAGATGATCTTTGGTGAAAATTCCCAACTGGGTCACATCTAGCAAATGTTTATGTAACATTTAACAAGGTTGGCTCTTAAGTGAGATCACTTCAGAAGAGTGAATTATTTTTGGATGACAAGTCCCAAGTTATTTTTACCCATATTGGATTTCCATGTTAAAAATACTTGTGTTAATTTGTACATCAATGTTTTATATGTTATATCCTATTTACATCTAAAAACTATTATTTACTATTATGATTAAGTTGAATAAGTTAGATATCCTTACCAAGTGAATTTTCAGATGTGACTAGGTTGTTAAAAATACTTTGAATTGTCAAAAGGGCTTGAGGATAACATATTTACTGCCCTCTTAGTTATCTAACAATTGGTATCAAAGCAAAGGTTGTGGATGAATAAGTTTGAAAGACTTGAGCTAAAGATTTGAAGATGTATAAGATTGAGATACCAAAGTTGAATAACAAAAAAATTTCATCATAGAAAAGGAGGATGAGGCTACACCAATCTAGGATTGGAGATTTTGCACTATAATACCTAGATAATTAATATCAATTGTCACCCCTTGGACCAATGATAATAGAGAAGATGAGAAAAAGGAAAGAACTAAACATGTTGATGATAGAGATCACTTCTTCCCTGATTGATGATGTCAAAGACTATGTTACTTCAAAGGAAATGTGGTTCAAACTTGCACATGTTCATGGAGGTGATCATAATGTACTAAGGAGAAAGGTTGAGAGTCTAAGAGGAAAATTTGATGACATAGGAATGTGAGAAGATGAGATTGTTGTGAAATATAGTAAAAAATAACTCAAGGATGTTGTTAATGTTATCAAAGGAGGTGGTGGAGTGATAAGTAAAGAAGATGTGGTAACCAAAGTTCTTATAACTCTATTACCTATTTATGCTATTAGAGTTTCTATTATTCAAAAATTGAAATCCATGACTAGTAATGTTATTACTCTTGATGCTTTTGTTGGTAGCCTAACTACATTTGAGCACAATAATTTTGATAACTACATACCTAAGATTAAAATTGCTTTCAAGTCATCTATAACCACTAGAAGTCCAAGAAAAGAAAAAAAACTCATTAAAATAAAAATGAAAGGGACTATGAATCAAAGGATAAAGATCAAAATGAGATAGAAGCTCTTTTAGAAAATAGGGTACCAAGGGGAAAATGAAGGTATAAAGGTAAATTGCTTTTTATTTGTTTTAAATACAACAAGGTTGGTCACATTGCATCTAGATGGCTTGACATGAGTAGGAATGGAAAAATGGAGAACATATTCTAAATGAACAAAGACTACAAGGACAAAGGAAATGAGACTCATCACCTAGAAGAGAAAGATGACACCAAGTATGAAACTTTTGATCAAGAAGAAGGTGAAAAAGTTTTTTATGTTTCAATGAAGTATAATTTACAAGGAGAATAATGGAATGAAGATGAAAGACATCACATTTATCAATTTTGTAAGATTGATGCATGGATTATTGATAGTGATTTTTTACGTCACATGACTAGTGATCTTAGAAAGTTTGATAATATAGAACAATATGATGGATGATCTATTAAACTTGGGAATAATGCCACATGTCCTTAAGAGGAAAAAGTTATATTTTTTTAGGAATGAAAATATTAGACATGATAATGGATACTAGGTAAAAGGAATAAAATAAAATCTATTAAGTGTGGCATAATTGAATAACAAAAGTCACATAATGGAGTTTGAAAACTAAAAAGTGAATATCTATGATGATGAAAATCTGGTTGGTGTTAGTTTGTGGTGATTGATCAGGAAAGTATTGTACATACTTCATAAATTCAAAAATTTTGGGTCATGGTCGAGATGTGGCTGATGTTGTGGCCCTCATATGGCTGACATGTTGTAACCCTAAAATGAAAAATTACTATGGGTTAGGGTTAGGTATTGTTTGATTATTATGTTATGTTGTGATGCGAAATTGGTTCTTGTGGTAGTATTGAGCTATAAGGGATTACAAATTGTTATTTATGTCTGTGGTTTAATCATAAAAAGTGGTATTATAGCCTAGTTGTTTTTCAGTTATCCTCTACAAGAAAGTCTCATGGTTAAGTGGGAGTCTCACGGTTGAGTGAGAGTGATGGTAGATGAGGGTAAGCTAAGGGTTGATAGGTTTAATGGGTAGAACTACTAGTTATGGAAGATGCAAATGGAAGACTATCTTTATCAAAAGGATTTATGGAAGCTACTAGTAGGCAAAGCAAAGAATCAAGGATCTATGTCAAATGATGAATGGGATCTTTTGGATAGAAAGGCACTTGGAAGTATTCGATTATGCCTGGCACTATCAGTGGCTTTTAATATTACAAAAGAGAAGATGATAGAAGAGTTGATAAAAACCCTAGCAACACTGTATGAAAAGCCCTCTGCTTCAAACAAGGTGTTTCTCATGAAGCATTTATTTAATATGAAAATGGTAGAAGGTGGATCTGTTGTAGATCATTTAAATGAGTTTAATACTTTTACTAGTCAGTTATCTTCTATGGGTATCAATTTTGATGAAGAAATTAGGGCTCTCTTGATTTTGTGTTCTTTTCCTGAAAGTTGGAATGACTTGGTAATGGTTGTGAGTAATTATGTTCCTAGATCTAGTACCCTAAAAAGTGAAGATGTGATTCATGTTGTTTTGAGTGAAGAAAATCATAAGAAATCCTCAAGTGGATCTACATCAGGAAGTGTTTTGAATACAAAAAGCAGGGGCAAAACAACTGAGCAAGGAAGTAACTCTAGAGATCTTGGGAAATTAAGAGGAAATTCAAAGGGGAAGAGGTCTCAATCGAGAGGATCGAATGACTGCTAGTACTATGGGAAACTAGGTCATCAAAAGAAAGATTGCTAGAATCAAAAAAAAATGAAGGAGATAAATCAAATGGAGGTAAGGAGGAAAATGTGGTAACAAATCTAAAGAGGATTCTTTCCTTCTATCTTTAGAAAGTGTTGATGATTCATGGGTTTTAAATTTTGGTGCTTCATTTAATGCTACACCTCATAGAGGTTATTTCATTGATTATGTCTAAGGGGATTTTGTGCTTGTTTATTTGGGGGATAATGAACCCTGTTAGATTGTTGGAAAGGGAAAAATTAAGATTAAGTTGTAGAAAGGGAATCATTGGCTACTAAATGAGGTAAGCCATGTTCCAAGGTTGAGTAGGAATTTAATTTCAGCAGGGCAACTTGGTGATGAGGGTTGTGTAGTTACTTTTAATGATAAAAATAGGAAGGTTTCAAAAGGTTCCCTTGTAGTAGCAAAAGGTGTGAAAGAAGGCACCTTATATCTTTGTATAGGTCATATTGTTCCTTCTACTTTTATTGTTTTAGAGAAAGATGAATGTTCAAGAACAAATTGCTTCAGTTGAGTAGGGAGAACAAATAGTTGTTGTAGATTTTGATACAACACTATAGCACAATAGACTTGGGCACATGAGTGAGAAAGGTATGAAATTACTTCATTCAAAGAAAGTTTTATTAGGTTTGAAATGTGTTAATATGGATTTTTGTGAAAGTTGTGTGTATGGAAAATAAAAGAGAGTGAGTTTCGTAAAGATTGGGAAGGAAAACAAAAAGGAGAAATTAGAGCTTGTGCATATTGATGTATGGGGACCAGCTCAGGCATCTTCCCTTGGAGGCTCTTATTATTGTGTTACATTTATTGATGATGCAACAAGAAAAGTATGGGTTTATTTCCTTAGACAGAAATCTGATGTATTTCAAACTTTTGAGAAATGGAAGTGCTTGGTTGAAAATGAGACTGGTAAGAAATTAAAATGTGTCAGATCTGATAATGGAGGTGAGTATTGTAGTCATGGATTTGAAGATTATTTCTCGGCTAATGGTATTCATAGATAGAAAACTATTCTAAGGACTCCACATGAAAATGAAGTGGCTGAACACATAAATAGGACTATAATGGAATGTGCAAGGAACATGAGGTTGCATGTTGGGTTGCCCTTACACATGTGGGTAGAGGCTATCAATACTACTATATATTTGATTAATAGAGGTCCCTCTACTCCTTTGGGTTGTGGTATTCTAGAGGAAGTATGGGCTGGTAAGAAGGTGAGTTATTCTTTTCTCAAGACCTTTGGTTGTGAAGCATTTTCTCACACAACTTCTAAAAATAGAACCAAGCTAGAAGCTAAGTCAAAGAAATGTGTATTTGTTGGATATGACATTACTAAATTTGGTTATATGCTTTGGGATTTTGAAAATTAGAAAATTGTGATGTGAATATCAGGATTTAACTGTGTGATTTTGAGTCAAACTCGATGACCCATGTTTCATGAGTAGTGATTCAACATGAATCCATCTCTCATGAGAATAAATGGAACACTTAGCACTCATTGGATCTAGGTGATGCTCACAGGGGTGAAGCACCGGGACTTCCCGGGAGGTCACCCATCCCAGTACTACTCCAGCCTGAGCGCGCTTAACTACGGAGTTTCCTCCACAGTTAAACCCAAAGCTTGCAACCCCATTTGCAACCAAGTTTTGTGCCTTATGAACCATTCATTAGAAAATTGTAAGAAGTAGGGATGTCATATCCAATGAGAAAGTGTTTTACACAGATCTATTGTAGCAACATGAGAAGAAAGAAGATGATTACGTAGTGCTGGATGATACTCCAAAAGTTGATGTTTTAGCCATTCCTCATGATGTGCAACAATCGCAACAAAAAATACCACATACACCAGTGACTGTTAGATAGTCAACAAGGAAAATTAGACCTCCACAAATATTTTCTCCCTCTTTGTATTCTATTTTACTTAGTGATGCTGGTGAACCTAAAAGTTATGATGAAGTTGTGTAGGTGGATACTAAGATTCAGTGAGAGTCTGCGATGAAAGATGAAATGGACTCTTTGTTGAAGAATAAGACATGAGATTTGTGCAATTTGTCTACTGGTAAAAAGGATTTATAGAATAAGCGGGTTTACAAGTTGAAAGAAGAGGAAGGAGGTAAGAAAATATTTAAAGCCAGGTTAGTTGTCAAAGGATTTGCATAGAAAAAGGGAATTGATTTTGATGAGATATTTTATCCTGTTGTTAAAATGACTTCTATCTATATTGTTTTAAGTCGTGTGGCTACTGAAGATTTTCATTTAGAGTAGCTAGATGTTAAACCAACCTTCCTTCATGGCGATTTGGATGAAGAGATATATATGGCTTAGCCATAGGGATTTGCAGTCAAAGGTAAGGAGAACTTAGTGTGCAAATTGAAGAAAAGTTTGTATGGCTTGAAGCAAGCACCTCAGTAAAGGTATCTAAAATTTGATAGTTTTATGCATAAGCATGGTTACAATATGTGTCATTCAAATCATTCTGTCTACGTTAAGAGGTCGGATGATGATAGTTGCATTATTTTATGTTTATATGTTGATGATATACTTGTAGCTAGGTCTAACATGGATCACATTAAGGGGCTGAAAGGCCAATTAGCACATGCATTTTCTATGAAGGATTTGGGGGCAGCAAAACAAATCCTTGGTATGAAGATTTGTAGAGATAGGAAAAATAGAACATTGATGCTATCTCAGGCTGATTATGTGGAGAAGGTGTTGCAACGTTTCTCTATGGAGAATGCTAAAGCTGTTAGCACACCTTTACCTGGTCATTTGAAGTTGACTAAGGAGATGTGTCCCAAGACATAGGAAGAGGAGGATAAGATGTCCAAGGTAGCCTATGCTTGAGCTGTAGGAAGCTTGATGTATGCTATGATATGTACTAGGCTAGATATTGCACATGTGGTGGGAGTTGTTAGCAAGTATATGAGTCATCTAGAAATTGAGCATTGGAATGCAATCAAATGGATTCTTAGATATTTGAGAGGCACATCCAAAAAGTGTTTACATTTTGGGGGCTCTACTACTAATTTATAGGGCTATGTTGACTTAGATTTGGCAGGTGATATTGATACTAGGTAGAGTACTATAGGTTATGTCTTTACTGTTGGTGGGGTAGCTATGAGCTAGGTTTTTAGGTTATAGAAGGTTAATGCTTTATCCACTACAGAGGTAGAGTATGTTGCTTCTACAGAGGCAACCAAGGAGATGATATGGCTTCAATTCTTCTTAGAAGAATTAGGACATCCTTAGTAGGATAATTATTTGTTTACCAATAGTTAGAGTGCCATTCATCTTGTAAAGAATTTTTCTCTACATTCAAAGACCAAACACATACAATTGCAATACCATTTCATTTGGTCAGTTTTGGAGGATGGATAGTTAAAGTTGGCAATGATACATACAAATGGCAATCCAACAGATATGTTGACAAAGGTTGTAACAAAGGAGAAGTTGACTTCCTCTTCAAGTCTTCTAGACTAAATATGAATAAAAGAACAGTAGATTCTAGGGTGGTTTGATCCAATGGGAACCCCATGTGGTAGTGGTATTGCTACAAGATCAGTCTCCAAGTGGGAGATTGTTGTTTAGTGTGGAGCTTGATTAGTCCCCAAGTGGGAGATTGTTAGTTTGCGGTGAGTAATCAGGAAAGTACTGTACATACTTCATAAATTCTTTAGGGTTTAGGGTAGCACCCTGGAATTTTTTTTTGAGCCATTGCTAACATGTGGCTGACATATGGCCAACATGTTGTAACCTTAAAATGGCATAAATTACTTGTATAAAAGGACTTAGGGTTAGGTATTTTTTCATTATTATGTTATGTTGTGATGAAAAATTGGTTCCTGTGGTAGTATTAAGCTATAAGGGATTAAAAATTGTAATTAGGTTGTAATCACTGGATTGTAATAAGATTAGACTTGCTGCTTGGTAGAGGTAGCCCATGGATTGGGTGAACCACGTTAAATCTTGGTACCTTGTGTTCTTTCTTATGTGTTCTATTATTTTTTGTTATTGATTATATTTGCATGTAATTGTTATTTCTATCTGTGGTTTAATCCTAACAATCAATACTAAAGAAAAAAAGGGGTGATGTATTCTATCTAGATTGTACTGATACTATATGTTTGATTGCAAGGATCGGAGATGTTTGGCTGTGGCACAAAAGGTTATATCATTTGAGTTTTGATAACATAATCAAGGTTAGTAACAATAAAAGAGTAAGAGGTTGACTAAGCATATGAAAAATTGCTAAAGTGATATGTAAGTAGTATCAGATTGGAAAAATGACTTAGCCAAGTTTAAAAATCAAGTCTCACTCATTTTATTATGTACTAGATTTGGTTCATACTAATATTTGTAGTCCTCTAAAAGGACAATGCTATTATGATGATCAATATTTCATTTTATTTGTTGATGATTTTTTCAAGAACGATGTTTATGATACTTCTGAAAGGAAAATATGATGCATTTCAAATGTCCAAATTGTATAAGGAAAGAGTTGATAAAGAAATAGGTAATAAATTGAAAAACTTAACGCCTAATAGAGGAGGTGAATTTATTTATGATGAGTTTACTATCTTTTGAAATTAGAATGGAATTAAAAAAGAACTCCATGCAGCACCCATAACACCACCAAAAAAATGGCATAGTTGATAGAAGAAATGGATCAATTATTGATCATGCAAGAAATTTTTGGATTCAAATGGAGTTTGCACAAATATACTAGAGAGAAGAAATAAAAGTAGTTTTTTATACCCTTAACTGGGTAAAATTGAAGAAACATATTTAAAAAAATTATGGACTTTGGCATGAATATACATCAAATGTGATCTTCTTTAAAATATTTTGATGTACCTGCTATATTCTAAATGATGCTAGGAATGGAAAGTTTGACTCTAAAATTGATGAAGGTATATTCCTAGGTTATTCTACTAAGAGAAAAGCTTATACATGTTTAAAAAATGTTACTAACAAAATAGTGGAAAGTTCCAATGTCAATATTGATGATTTTGTAGAGAACAATAATGAAAAAAACAAGAAAAAACTTGAAGACTATCAAATATTCTTATATGTACAAGAAGGCACACTGAGTACCCTACCCAAGCAATAGCAAGATGCAATTGAGCAACCTTTTAAGCCCCCATTGAATGGGGAAAATGTCAAAAAATAGAGAACTGAGACTATTTTAGCAAATTATATTAGAAGGAACCCTTCACTGAACCAAATAATTGGAGACAAGAATGTAGGAGTGATGACAAGTAAGTTGAAATAAAATACATGTTTGATTTTCAAATTTGTGTCTGGAATAGTCAAAGATGCACAAGAAAATGAAGATTGGATTAATGCAATGAATGAAGAGATTGATAAAATTGATAAGAAAAATAGTTCGACACTAGTACTAAGACCCAAGGATAAGAATGTTATTAGCATAAATGGATTTTTAGAAAAAAAGTAAATAAATATGGAGATGTGACAAGAAATAAAGAAAGGATAATATGTAAAGGATATGCAAAGGAAGAACGAATTAATTTTGGTGAGATATTTTCTCCTATTTCTAGATTTGAAGGTGTGCACATTCTACTTGTTAGAGATACAAAATATTGAGATGAGGGGTGAATCAGTATTTTACAAACTTTAGCCCAAAACTAGATATTATTAACAATTTTATAACTTACATATGAAAGTAAACTAACTATGTTGAATAGTAAACATAACTATGCAATAAGAGAACTCATAACACCATATTTTGTTAACTAGGGAAACCCTAGCCAAGGGAAAACCCCAGTGGTGATGGTACCCACAAAATGACCCACTAATCAAAACTATATTGTGAAAGATATTGAGTCTCACAGGCAAAACATCAAGAAAAATATAAAAGTAGGTATTGACTAACCCCAAGCCTCCATCATTCATGTTTTGATGAAGGGCTAAAATCTTATGCCTACTATTTTGGGTGGGATCTACCTATTCCATTTTGAAGTGCAAAGACTAAGATTCCTTATATAATAGCCTAGTATCTTAGTCCTTGTTAGAGGATTAGGCCTTGTTAGAAGCCTCAACCCTATTAAGAGTTATAATATACAAATACAAAATATATGCAAGATGAGCCCACTTCCCAAACATGCAATATATAATGTAGTTCCTTTAATACAAAGAGATAGATACAAAAACCTCTTTACACTTCTACTAATATCTTCAGTATCTAATAATACCCTTTCTACTCACAAAATTTGCATTCCCCTGATCAAATATTAGATTTCACACATCACATAATAAATACATGCATCAGCAAAATTTTGCATTCACAATCTGTCCTTTATACCTTGATAATTTAAAAATTATTTCCTAGTCAACCTTCATGTATTTACACTTAAAAAAATGAAAAATAACCTTTTGTTGACTTAGGGTTAACATCTAGGATGTTGTCCCTAATTAGTTAAGTAATTATTTTATAAATAAAACAATTCTTTAACCCAAAATACCCATTTCTCTATTATACTATGTTCTTCCTATGTATTGTTGTAACTTGTAATATGATCATAATTGCCGTTGTATTGTTTGTACTACCTTGTGGACTTGACTGTAGAATCCTCATACTCTATACTATCTTTCCTCAAGTGTGGATGTGTCGATATGCCTTCTTTGAACTATGTTGATCTTCACTCTAACTATTCTACCATATGAGCTAATTGATGCTTAGACAATTTTCTGAGTATAAATTTCATAACTCATTCCTCATAGTCTTCCCTTTTCATAAAGAAGATACATTTCCATAAATGATAGCATTCAATGTCTACCTAGCCAAATTACAAACAATTTCCTCCTTTGGCATGTAAACATATTGTAAAATTGGCAAAGTCCAAAAAATCTTCAACTTGAAAACTCCATAAAACATGGCATTAACAAAATTTCAAAATGGTGGATCATTACATTTTAACCATATTTCCTTATATCTCTTGATTACATTATAAAATTCCCCCTTTGACTATTCTCCTTACATTCAAAATTATCTCTTCCTTTGGTACACATCTATATACATCTATATGATTGTCCTTACTCTTCTTTCAACATATATCTAACTATACACCTTTCCTTACTCTTCTATCCCCCTTTGACATCAATGACCAAGGTGCCAAAATGTATGTACAATTTAAAAATTTGTTTTACCTTTCTCTCATGCTGAATTTGGACCTCTTGAAACACAATCTACAAAGAAAGTTTTTAAGCCCTCAAATTCCTTCTACCAAGTTTCCTTGACTACCTCTAATATGTTGAGTAGTGCTCATAGGCCTTCGGATGCAACCTTCACTACATTGAAATCTATATATGCAAAATTTTCATATGATGTCTCAAGTGCAAGATATTCCTCAAGTTGCTTTTGCACATTGCTTATCTTCAAATTTAGGTGCTCTCTTAGAAAAGAGAATCTCTTTATCACTTTCCCTTTTCTTAGTTCAATGATTTTGATTTCATCATGAACTTATGAAATTTCTACCTCAATATCTTTTACCTTGGTGTCTGGCTATTCTAGTTTGTCTATCACAACTTGAAGTTCCTTCAACCTATCATAGAATTCATCATTTATGTCTTTGACATAATTATATGATAGAGTAGAGTGACCATACAATTTTCTTCCATCCTCTAGAAATATCCTTAGCTCCTTGTTACAAGCATCAAGTGTCTATAAATCACTCCTTATGTTTGTACACAGAGTATAAAATATTTCTACATCATGATTTATTTGAGCTTGACTTGTTTCTACCTCTATCGACTAAGTAAATTCATTTTCAAAAGAATTTATTAGCTTAGTTTCTCTCTATCAAGGATCAATTTTTTTATCCTAATAGATATAACTTCCTACAATTTATCTAATGTCTCCCAAAATTTTCTCCAAGCTCTTTACTTTCTTATTCTTCTCAAATAGCTTTCTTAAGGATGATATATGACCTAGCTTATCATCATCATCTGATAAGTTATCCAAAGCTGATACTAAAGGCATCTTACCTTTCTCAGGTGTCTTCCTTTCTTCCTCTTTTTTGTCTCATTTTTTTCTTCTTATTTCTTTCTCTCTTCTTCCTCTAATATGTTTTTCTCTTCTTGTGCTTTCTCTAGCTCTTCTTCCCTTTTTTTTCATTTCTTCTTCTTCCAATCTCTTCTTCTCTTCTTCTTATAATTTCCTTTTCTTTTCTTCCTCTAACTTTTCTTTTTATTTCTTTCTATCTTCCTCCTCATTTTTCTTTTCCTGATACTCCTTTTCATTTTTAGAACTAGTACAATCAAAAAAATTATCAACAATAGCTTGTCAATAATCCTTGAAAGGATCATCTTCATCATCTATGGTGATCTTTGTAAGTTATCCACATGCATGGTATTAGTACCAATAATCACTTGTAGAGTTGATTATGTCATTTATGTATCCTTTTCTATCTCAACAACTTATATAACTACATGTATAAGCTCTATAGACTTCTCTAACATTGTTGCAAACACAGCTAGTAATGTCTTCTATTCTGTCATAGGGATTGCTCCACTTAAAACTTTTCTTATCTAAACAACACTAGGTGTAGAAGTCATGAATTTTATAATTGTGTGTTATGTCTCCTTGTTCACATTATAATTTCCACCCATCAAATAAATTTCTCTCTTTTTGTTTCTTAGCAAGGGCTTAAAACCTTTCATTATTTGCTCCATGTCATCATTACTATTTATTTCATGTAATTTTCTAATCTAGTTTTCTCTAATTCCTCTATCTTCATCAAGTAATCTTCTTTTTCAATTTATCAATATATTGTACAAGTCTTTTTGGATATCCTTTTGTATGTCTTCAAATTTCTTATTTGCTAATATCATGTGTGTGACTACAATATTCTCTAAATATAGTTAATCCATATTACTATACAACTCATAGTATTTGTTCAATTTTACAAAATTGATTTTATCAATAATTTGAACATTAAAATTCTCATCCTTTGGCTTCCAATATTTCTTACGTGAGAATTTATTCACCTCTATTTCTACTTTTTCCATTGGTTTTCCCTCTGCTTCTTCTTCTTCAGATTCATCTAATTCAACTATTTTTTGTGTTTTCCTTCTTTTTCTTTTCCCACTGGACATTTTCTTTGTTCTCTTCTTGGAATGTAGTTCTCATTATTCTTGCTTTACTTTTTTAAGCCTCATACATTTTCTAGTGCTAGGAGGGGTTACTATTTGAACCTTGTTTATACTAATGTCCTCTTCATTTTGTCAAATTCTAGAATGATCTTCATATAACCTTCAATTAGCTCTTTTTTCATCTCATAACCCATAGGGTTAATGAGTTTGACTCTAAAATCCACTTCTTCCATTCAGGTAACATTTGTATGTACTATCAATCAAATATTATTTTTGTACTTCTTACTAACTATGTAAATCTAAACTCACTTTCAATCATCACTTCTACCTCTCCAATGCTTGATCTCTTAAGAAACACAGTTAACTCAAATAGGATGAATCAAATACAATTTACAACTTCATTCTTCCTTTAAATGTTTTTTTTGACTATTCTTATAACACTACATGTTAACTAGATGGATCTTTTGTTAGAAATAGATAATACTGAGACAGGGGGTCAATCAGTATTTTCAATATTTTTACCCACTACTAGATATTATTAATTACTTTAATACATGCATAAGGAAGTAAACTAATAATGCTGAACAATATAAACAACCATACATAAAAAGAGCTCATAACACCATATTTTGCTAACTAGGGAAACTCTAGCCAAGGGAAAACCCTGGTGGGGATGAAACCCACAAGATGATTCATTATATATGTTGGCTCCTAATTTAAAAAAATTTGAACAACCAATTATATAGGATAAGATTGCATCTATGGGTAGCTATCTCCAATAATGGACACAATTCACCAAGAACTCAGGCCAACTATAAGGCTACACTCCTTCTTCACTCCAGGCTCTGCAAAACCTAGGTGGGTGAACCTCTTAGGATCCAATTATGTGACCAGTGCAATGAGCATAATTAGAACCTAGAATAATAGATGAAAACCTCTAAATCTTCTATAATTAACTAGGAATCACAAGCATGAAATAGCTAAGAACATTATTCATAAAACTACCAAGCTAAGTGCAGGTTAAACTTTGAATAACTTTCAACATAAAAGGGAATAGATGATTAATATGTTTATATCAACAAGACCCAGGTATGAGCAAAAAAACCTAATGATCCTATCTCTAATCAGTGCCTTATCTATTGGGAAATTACATGAGTTATAACGATACATCTTCTAAAAATTTGTGACATAATTCTTACATCAAGATCCCTAATCTATCCTTCACCTTGTGAACAGACATCTGCTTCAAATTTGAATCCCATACTCAAATTATCCCATCATGAAATCTATGAACCCTGTGACAAACAACGAGCAATTACATGTCTCTTTATTCCATCAACAAGATATTTTGACCACATACATTCCAAAATGAAATGCAACGTAATTTATGCTCTTGGTTCACAAATTAGAAAAGATTAAATATCCATGAACAGGAGACAAGATTCAAACTAAATTTGAAACCCTTTGCTGCACTTTATTTGTTTTCCTTGAGACCGAATGCATGAAAAGACATACAAAAACAATTTAAAAATCACCTAACAAATCAGAACTATTTGCATAAAACATAAACTGTTGTTCAATACAAGAGAGAATGTTGGGTGTCTGGCTTTCACAGCTTGAGCAGAGCTCCTAGAACTGAGAAATTGGAAACCAACCAACCCCCTTTTTTAGAGAAAAAGAAAAAATATGTATGATGAGGGAAATTCTCAGATTGAATTTGTAGTCGGCATGTGTCCCTTCAAAATTCCCTTTCAAGAAGATGAAAAAGCCTCTCTCTACCTTCTCTCTATAATTGCATATCATATCTAATCCTCATCATTTGGCCTCTACAAGGCAGAAATATCTCAGAAACCTAATGATGAAAAGAATGTAACTAATTCTGATGTAATAGTGAACTCAAGGTAAAAGGTGAAAAATAGTTGAAATGGCCTCAAGAATACAAGAAAACTAATTAAAATCAATTTTCTTTACTTTAACATTTCACTAAGCCTTTTTATTTACATCATGACCAATTCTGATCATCAGTGATGAATTTTGGTCCGTCTACTGAGAATGCCCCAAGAATCACAAATTGGCTTACAGGCTAAACTAGTGAGCACCTATGCAAAAATTGACCTCATATTCGAAAAGTTTGAATCTTCTTGGTTTTGATGGTATAATGGAATGCTCATTTTTTTTATAAAAATTGCCCCAGATATGGCCTTCTAAAGTTCAGGCCTTTTATTCCACACTGTGAATAAAAAACCAAAGATTTTGAAATTTTTAAAAAATTCCATAATTTAGACTATAGAATATTCACCATTTAAAATTAAAATTTTCAAATCTCTTTTGAACGAGTGCACAACATTACTTTTATACTTTAAAAAAAAAAACCTACTTTCCTCCTCAACCACTTGGAAAGTGCCACTTGTCATCATAGACTAGCCATTGGATGCAAGCGGGACCCACCTTTGAACTCCACCAGATTTCTTCAAATTTTCCACAACTTTTCTAGTGACCTCACCTATCCATAGTAGCACCACATCACCCACACCACATCAGCATCACTATCTCACTATGGTTATCTTGTGAGCATCTTCGCTTGGTGAGATAGTGACAATCGTCAGATTGGACATGTGGCGTAATCTCGTGAGTCTGAATCCACATCATTGTGCTCACTTTTTCATTCAAAATTTTGCATTTATATTCCCTCTAGCTAATGTCATCCATGGGGACCCCACCTGGGTGCTACCTTTTCAAAAGGTTGTGTCTTTGTGACAGAAGACAATGGGAGTGGAATATTATTTAAACAATGAAAATTCTGATCCATGATGAATGTGGGATAAATGTGGTTTCATGGCCCTTTAAAAAAAAGGGGGGGGGGGCATCCTCCTTGGCATCAGTTAATTCATGGCATGATCAAGTTTAGCTTCTAGCATCTTTTGCAGTGCTTTTCACAGCTTGATTGGACCCATACTTCTGCTACTCAATGCAGCTGATCCATTCATCGTGCAAGGGTTAGATAATTTTCTACTTCACTTACCTATGGTTGGATGCAAACTGATTGGTCAAGCAAGGTAAGAACCAGGGACAAAGGTGAGATCCGGGGGCCTACCAACCCATGTGACCAAGAAACACCAACTATTGATCAAGTTGCTAGCCCAAATAGGGAGTCTCTCACTTAATAGTAGGGTGAGCTATAGTGGCATGAATGTTATTAATTTCATTCAATCTTACAGGGCCATTAGGCTAGATTCATGACAAGAACAAGAAAGAGACTGTTGCAAGGGGTGCCAATGTATTTAGACACTATGTTTGGATGTAGCTGAGCTTCCAAATCATTCCAAGAACCTGTGTTTATTAAGGCAGTGTCTCTTCTAACACGTGGAGCTATGCTTCAACATGGATTTCCTCTCCAAATGGCTTTCCCTTTCATGTTTGACTTGAAATGTTGACCTTGGCACCTCCTTTTTCATACGCTACCTACCTTCATTGAGTCGATGTTCTCTTTGCTTGGAAGTTCCTTCTAACCTAGCTCCCAGTTGCCTGATTGCCTTTTGGCTTTGTCTTCTTGTGTGCCTTATTCCTGATGCCGTGTATCTCTATATCACATTGATGCTCTACCTTTGTTGCCTCCTTAATTGTTAAGTAAGATCAAAATGCTATGTTTGCTTCACAAATTTCTGCCCTTCCAAAGCCATGAGTGACTTATTTTAATGGTGCCTCTTAAGAAAAACATAAAGACCAATTGAAGTAGTGCCTTAATGGTTTCCACTTGTCACATCATCATTGAGAGAATACAAAGTAAGGATTCACAAGAAGAGTGTGCATATAGCGAGTGTTTTCTTTTGGACTATTGTTGGTGGAAACTATGTCTGATAGGAAGTCTTTTGATGCTTTAGAACAAAAAATTTTAATTTGGGAAAAACAATTGTTAGAGTCCAAAAACAACATATCAAAGGTTTGACTTTCAGTATAATACTATTAAGATGAAGAGGGTGAATTCACTATTTGCAATGAGTGCCCTCTACAGTTTCTAGTTTTCCCAATTTGACTTCCTTTGAGTGACCACCCTTTAGCAAATCTAACCAAAATTGAATGCTCCATTTTATATTTATGAATTTTTTCTTGTTGGTTTGATTGTCTTTTTCAAGAACTATATCAATGCTCTATTTTCACCCTCAGCTACTTTCACCCCAAACACCTCTTCAAGGTCCTTAATAAATGTATTTGCATCGACATCATAGAAACCATTAGCTTGTTGCACTATATAATCATTTTTATTTTTAATTTCTTCCTTTGAAATGCTTTCTTCAAAGATTTCTTCAAGTCTCTAGAGTTTGATCAATCTGATGCAATTAGTCGAGCCCCCAAAATAGGTTTGGCAAAAAAAAAATCATTTCCAAACAACTAAACTAACAAATTGATCTATTCACTACCTAATGCTAATTTGAAACAAGTTCAATCAATCATTTGTCATTAAAAAACTATTTACTTTCTTGCAACCTATCATTTTTGCGTCAAGAGGTCCATTGATTGGCCTTAAAAACTGATCCAAACCTCTGATCGAGCTCTAAAAATTGGCACACTGAATCTCTGTTTTGCACTCTTGCACCCTTTCAAATCTTGTCTCATGATGAATTCAGGGTCAAAAGATATTTTCTGTCGAAGTTACCTTCTCAGAATTACCTGCAAGTAAACACGTTAGAAAAAAATTAATTGGTTTCAGATTTGGCTTTGAAAATTGGGTAAATTGACACTTGGGAAGATGAAAAATGGGGCATTCATTCTCTTTCATGAGGAGAGTATAAATTTATAATTTAGGCTCATGATGAATAACAGGGTGCAAATGGTGATTATTCAAAGTGGGCTACTCAAATTTTATAAACTGGAAACACTGACAAAAAAACATTTTTTGCGAATGGAATTGACTTGGAAAAGTGTGCAAATGGATTTTTCATGACTTAAAAATTGACACACTTGGATTATTTTCAAAGGAAAACATAGTTGTACAATCTATTCGATCTTAATTATCACATATCTCAAGTTATTATGTCATGAATAGGGGTACCAAACAATCTGCACTTGCTAACACCAGTAAAACTTAAGAAATTGAGTTTGGAATCGCGTTTGAAAATTGATCAAATAGATTTTTCATAAGTTGAAACTTGAAACATAAAAAATCTTTGATGTCTAAAATGAAACACTACATGAATTTTAGAATTTTGGTCAATTGGGTCAAAATTACAACTCATCAAATAGGGCTTCCCAGAATTCAGAATTAATTGCAAAAGCATGAAAATAGTAACTGACCAACTTTGAGGGATTCAAAACCTAGTCAAACAGACTCAAAATGACTCAAAATTTGAAACACAAGCTCTTAGATATGGATACTAGACACTCCCAAAGTGGAAAGTCATGAAACATTTTTGGGTGCAAGATATTCATATGCAAACATGGCCTCTTATCGTTGTTTGACACGGGTGAAAATATAGATTTGACAATTGCTCAAAATGAGACTTCATGAAATGGTTCGGAACATTAGTTTATCATTATACATGTGGATGGGCTAAAGTGAAGGTATTAGAAACATTAAACACCTCATGGGCCTCAAAGGTATAGTCAGGTACACATGCATTTAAAAGCATTTATAGGGCTCAAATTTCTCAAAATTTGAAATAGATGCTCAAAATGAGAACGCAATTTTGAGTGCCAAAAATATATAAGAATCCGGTTAAGGATATTGGCCTTGTTAGGAGTCTATAAAGAATGTATAGTGTCTCAAGTCCTTTTTGCTTTGTTAGAAACCTCAACCTTGTTAGGAAGTTCTTCAACCTTGTTAGGAGTTGGTGGATCATATACAAATGTGTGCAAGAAGATCCCATTGCCCTAACTTGCAACTATACAATAAGTTCTTCAAGAGAATAAATATACATAAAATACTAGATCACTTGTTTTACTTCACAATTCTTCTAATTTTTAGGTCTTCATACAAGGAGTGACTAAGCATATATCAATTTGCATCTAATCTCACATTGTCATGTCACATAACATTACTTCGCATCACATAGTATACTAACTTCACAATTGAAGTTCTTAACTTATATCAATCATATTAATAAATTCTTCCTTAGTAGACTGACATATCATCCTTAGCATCAACTCATCAAGGTTTAGTAATCAAAATAATTCTTTAAGTTGTACATCTCAATTTTCTAACATGCTCTATTCAACACTGTGAAGTAACTGCATAGTTATTTCCTTCATAACTTGAACTTGGTTTCTCATACAGACATGGACACTAGTATGCATCATTAAAGTGATGTCATGCATCTATAGTTAACTATGCAAGAGAATATTCCAAGGGAATATTCCACTATCAATAAATCTTATCATGTTGTTGTAACATTGTCCAATACTTAGACAAATTTCCTTCACAAATAATCACAATTAAACTGCAAAACATATGTTGTCATAAATGACAACCACATATCTCACTTATTTGACTGATTGGTCATATTGCTAACAATCTCGCCCTTTGGCATTGATGGCAACATTTTGGGAAAATTGGCTAAGTCCAAAAAATCTTGTCATACCAATCAAAGTAAATAACCATACATAACATAGTAAAAACATTATATTCATGTTTTGAAAAAAATTAAATCCCTTATAACTCTGATTACAAAGTGTGCTTAAGGAAAAGCTTACTACTATATGTCAAAGTACAACTATATAACTTACAATTAAAATTTTCCTTATTTTTCCCCCTTTGACATCAATGATGAATGTGTCAACAAAAAGAAAATCCTGTTAAAATATGAAAGTTGCATCAAAATTTGGAAAAACAATCACTAAAGTTAGTCTTCAACTATGCAGGATGTTTCTTCCAACCTTCTTTTAGTGCATCTAACATACTTGTTAGCACACAAAGCATATGCAACTAACTTTTTTGCATTCAAGTCTGTAGCCACAAACTTGTCATATGAGGTCTTAGCTACCAAGCATTCCTTTAACTTATTTTATAACAATGTAATCTCTAGGGATAAATGGTCCCTTAAAAGAGTAAATCTTTTTAGAGCTTTCTCTTTTTCTGCTTATATATCCTAGATGCTATCATGAAGTGCTTGTATTGTATGCTCAAAGGTTTCTAAATTATAATTCTATTTTAGAAAGTTATCAATGAGCATCTAAAGCTCAGTTATCTTCTCTTTGATTTCCTCATCAAAACTATGAAGGTGAAGGTATGCCAAGTTGCACTTAGCATATATCTATTTCCCTTCTTCCATACTCTGCCTCAATACCTTAATGATACATTTAATATCTCTATATCATTTCTTATATCTGTACACATTGTATTAAGAAGTTTACCATCATGCTGAGTCTGTGCTTGAATTGTAGCAATATTTATAAGCATTGTAAACTCATTATCAAAGGTTTTGCGCACAATTGCTGCTCTTTGCTAAATGTTTGTAGATGTATCAATAGAGCTTACTATCTTCTCCAATCCATCCAAAATTGAAGTTAAAGTGTTCTCAATTGACTTAACTGATTTCTTCTTTTCAAACAATTTACTTAAAGAAGATATAAGATTTTGTGCTTCATCTTCATCATCTGATTGTACTACTGATGTGATGACTACCATTTTTTTAGGTAGTGTAGAGGGTTTCATTGTAGTTATTGCTAAGGGTGCACTTTTAGTAGCTACCTCAGTCATAGTTTCAAACTTCTTTTCAAAAATTACATATTCTTTCTTTTTCTACTACTCTTCTTCTTCATTAGAAGAGCTACTATAGTCAACAATATTGCCAACAATGACAAAGCCAAAATCTTTGAATGGATCTTTAGTTCTATCCACTCTTACATTGGTGTTATCTACTTGCATAGATTAACTATCAATGGTAATTTATGGTGAATCCCCTAGAATTGAAGTTTCAGCTAGTTGTAGATGTATCAACAGAGCTTATTAAAGTCTTCTCAATTGACTTAACTAATTTCTTCTTTTCAAGGAATTTACTTAAAGATGATATAAGATTTTGTGCTTCATCTTCATCATCTAACTATATTGCTGAGGTGATCACTCTCCTTAGAATCCTTAGGCATAGTAGACATGCATGTGACTATTACCTTTTGAGTTTCCACATTCACTTCTTCATAATTTCCTCCCATAAGAAGAATAGATCTTTTGTTATTTCTCAACAATGGTGCTATTCCTTTTAGAATTTCCTTTATCTCTTCCTCATTATTTACTATACATAGTTTTTTCACCATATTCATCCTTGTTTTTTTCTCCTCCTCAATTACTCTAATTTTTCAATTTCTTAGTCTATTGTACAAATCTTCAAGTATTTGACCTTTTATGCTATCAAACCTTTTATCTTTCAAAATCATATTTCTAACTAAAACATTTTCTAGGTGTCTCCTATCCATATTATTGTACAAATCATAATATTTATTTAATTGAACAAATTTTTTGTCATTAATAATTTCTATATTGATATTTTCTACCTCTGCCTTTCATATTTTTCTTCCTACTGAAGTCTTTGCTTCCCAATTTGCTGGCTCTATTGGTCTATCACCAATTTCTTCTTTAGATTATAAGGAACTAATTCACAAGGTTCTTCTCCTCTTACTTGGTCCACTTGTTGTTTTCTTGACTCTCTTCTCAAGAGGGGGTTTAGTTTTCTCAAACCTTGTGGACTTTCTTGGTTCTGATGCTTCCTCTATTTTCTTTGGTTTCCTCAAGGGTTGCTACTACACAACTATTACATATGGCACTATAGGTGCTTGTACACTTGTCTATGTGACTGTGACCTCTTCAATAGGTTTGACCATTGCAATAGGTGTAGGGATCAATAATTTAGTTTGACCAATAGCCTTCATTTTGGAGGCTATCCCTTTTACCTATTAAAATTCCTTTCTAGACATACCTGAATCTTTTAAGATGGAATCAACCACTTTTTCTACTTTCTTCTTGATATCCTTGTTCATTAGATTTGTTTTGACTTCTTTTGTCTTTTCAGCATATGTACCCCATCTAGGGCATCCAGAATCAACTCTAGAGTGTAGAATTATATGCACATATACTTTAATTAATTCAAAACTCATTTCCTAACCCATAGGTTCAATGAAATTTACTCAAAGAACTATTACCTCCATGCATGTAAAGTCTATTTCTACCATGAAACATAGTTCATCCTTATATTTTTCTATTAGTGCAAGAGGTATCCTATACCTTTGCTTCATTTTAGCTTGGAATGATTTCATCGTTCTATAAATATCATTATCCCTGACTATTTTTTATTTATATCTATAAGTACAAGTAATAATTTTCATTGTGAACTCACTTCCATCCCAATTTGAAATACCAGGAAACTTCTTTGTTGTGTAGAAGAATATATGAGTTAGTAGGGATACAAACCTAAAGACTATGCTCCTAGACTTCTTTATTTTTGATATGTTATCCAACAAGTGAGTTTGGATAATATCACATAGATTAACCTTTTCACCCTTTATTACCATCACATAAATTGCATTAAGAAATCCAACAAGAACTGAATCTATGCTAGATCCATGGTTAAACTTATATCCCAAAATTTTACTAATAAGTCTCACTCCATCATCTTGAATATTGTTTATCTTCATGTTTTATCCATCAAAACTTGTGTTGTGATTTGTTTCAACTAATTTGCACACATTCTTTATGTTCAAAAGATTGCATCCTTCATTGCTCAAACTTGTGACCTTGTGAATTAGGTCATTATCAATATATATAATTGAATCTCGCAACTATCGAAATTCATCATGAACTTTTCTTAGAATGATTCTTGTCCATTCATGGTTATCAAAGTCTATATAAAACATATGCTTAACTAGGTTAAGTTGTTCTATGTATGCATATTTTGTTTTCAAGGACAAACCATTGTTGCACATTCTCTCCAATTCCTTATGAATCTCAGTATCTCCTAAGCTTTCTATTTTATAGTGAATGTAACTTCTTACATCTTCAACATGAAGAACATTTTCAGGTAATTATGAAAATGCTCTAATGGGGTCATCAAGTAAGGAAAAAAATGGGTGTTTCATGAAGTTATATCTAGGTTTTTCAATAATATTAAACACTCCTTGTGTTTCCATTACTGAAAATATGCTCAACAAATTTGAAAAATACCTCAATTTTGTGTTTTAGGTTTTTTAATGATCACACATATCTACTGACTTCTTTAGGACTTCAAATCTCTCTTCAATCTTGCATTTAAGATTTCACACAAGCAAATGTTGTTCATAAATTAATTTTTTCTCTTTATATCTTTTGCAATTAGTACTTCATATTAAATTCATATCTGCCACTAGTTTAAGATACTATCTCTATATAACAGAGAGGTTGATTTTTGTTACATAATCTTATACTAGTCATATTAAGCAATGTGCACTTCAGTGTAGACTCCTCTCAATGTCTAGTATATACTTCTAACTATGCAACTTGTGATATTCTTTCTAACATCAATTATTATTAACTGATGCACTATTTTACTGAGAATGATTCATGTAGGTAAGATAGGTCATAGACAATAAGTGACTTTACTATCTTATCAGGTACATTAGGATGTGCTTCTTCTTGAACTGTATGAGAAATTCTAGTTTCGTTTTCCTTTACAAATGTTTCCTTAAATTCTTCTATCAACTCCTTCATTTTTTCTATTGTTCCTTCTATAGTTCTAATTACTATTAAGGTTTCTTCTATCCATTCGACAGAACTTTTTTGTGTGTCCAAATTTATTACATAATTGACATATAGGTACATTCCTTCTTTGTTCATTATTCTAGTTGTTAGGTGCTCTACAATACCTTGTGATGTGTTGAAGATTGTTTCATCTATAACAGACATTTTTTCTTCTTTCTCCACTTTCATTGTTGTGAGATCTTCTTTTATTTCCTATACAGTTAGTGTTCCTAAACATTCTACTATTTGTATTATCATTATCAAATTTAGATTTCTTACAATCTACTACATGATGTCCATACCCATGAAAATTATGACATTAAAAATTTGAAATAGGTTTAAAAGACTTATCTCTACAATCATCTCTAGTATGTTCAAGTCCATTACACCTAGCATGATATTCCTTTCTTCTATTATCCTCATCTTGATCAGATTCTTTAGATTTCTCAAAGTGAATAACATTCTCCTTGTCTTTAGATGTATCATCTATTTTTCTTATGTTTAGATCCTTTTTGACTTCAGATGTATTAGGTTATTTTCTCTCAATAGATTTCTTGGCAAATTGTCCAAGGAAAATCCAAGTCCAATCTTGTCATAACTAGGTCTCTGTATAGATGTTTGTTCTTCAATCTTTTCACTATTGGTATATAATTTCTCAAGTTGTTGTTTGGTTTGCACTAATTCACCTTTCAGAATAGTGTTATATTTATCTAATTATGCATGCTTCAACTTGATAGATTCTAATTCAGATGTTAATTTTCTTAAATGGGATCTCGGATCTACATTTTTAGCTTTTATTTTAGAGTCATTCTTTCCTCCATTTTTCTTAAGACTTAGCTTGAGTTCAACTATTTTTAACTCATATTTTTAGATCCCATTTTCTTTCTTCAGCTCTTCAATATCATCATCACCGGTTCGCTCACTAGGTCCTTTTTGCTTTAGGTCATCTATCTTGTCCTTTAGTTCACTAGTGTAAGCTTTTGCATCTTTATATCTATCACTTAGGCCATTTGTTTCATTAGTAAGGAGATTAATTTGTTCAAGAGCTTCTTCAAGATTCTTCTTCAACTATTCCATATCCATAGGGATCATAGTCACACTATTATGCCTCTTCTAAATAAGTAGGCTATAACACCAATTTTTAGAAATATATAATACTGAGAGGGGGGGTGAATCAATATTTTCAATCTTTTTTCCCATAACTAGATATTATTAATTACTTTAATACATGCATAAGGAAGTATACCAATAATGTTGAACATTATAAACAATCATACATAAAAAGAGCTCATAACACCATATTTTCTTAACTAGGAAAACCCTAGCCTAGGAAAAACCCAAGTGGGGATAAAACCCACAAGATGATTCACTATAAATTGGAATCTGGTTAAGGATACTGACCCTATTAGGAGTCTATAAAGAATGTATAGTGTCTTGAGTCCCTATTAGGAGACTAGGCCATGTTAGAAGCCTCAAACCTATTAGAAGTTGCTTCAACCTATTAGGAGTTGGTGGATCATATACAAATGTGTGCAAGAAGAGCTCACTACCCTAACATGCAATTATACAATAAGTTCTTCAAAAGAATCGATTTACATACAATATTGGGTCACTTTCTATACTTTGCAATTCTTCTAATTGTTAGTTCTTCATATAAGGATTGACTAGACATATATCAATTTGCATCATATCTCACATTATCATGTCACATAACATTACTTCACATCACATATCATAGCATCACATAGCATACTAACTTTGCAATTGAAGTTCTTAACTTATATCAATCATATTAATAAATTCTTCCTTAGTTGGTTCACATATCATCCTTAGAGTTGGCTTATCAAGGTTTAGTAATCAAAATAATTTTGTAAGTCATACAACTCAATTTGCTAACATGCTTTATTTTGTACTGTGGAGTAACTGCATAGGTATTTCCTTCATAACATGAACTTGGTTGCTTGTGCAGACATGCACACTAGTATGCATCATCTGAGTAACATCATGCATCTATGGTTAACTACACAAAAGAATATTCCAAGGTAATATTCCACTATCAATAAATCTCATCATGTTGTTGTAACATTGTCCAATACCTAGACAATTGCCCTTCACAAATAATCACAATTAAACTACAAAACATGTGTTTCCATAAATGACAACCACATATCTCACCTATTTTGACTGATTGGTCATATTTCCAACATCTTTATCCCATACAAATACCTCTTTAAATTCTTCTACATGTTCCTTAATGTTGTCTATCTAACTGTCATTCTTGCTATCTAGTTTTCTATTATTCCTCTTCATAATCCTTCTGATGTTTGGATTCATTTTTTTGTTCCTCATGTACATTCTACAAAACCTTTCTATATGACCAAAGTTGTTACATAATTGGCATACTGGTGCATTGTTTCCAAATCTAGGTCGAAGATAGTTTATAAGTGCTCTAAATTTTTTGGCAATATGTCCAAAGTTGTCACACTTGTAACATACAATGTTATTCCTTGCTCCATTATTTCCTTCTTCATATAGTCTTCCTACAAGGTTAGTACCTCTAAAAATTCTACTATATCTATTAGTATTATCAAACCTAGTTTTCTTACAATTTACTATTCTATGACCAAAGCCATGACAAGTATAACAATAGAGATCGGTAATAGGTTTAAATGACTTACCTATGCAATCCCTTTTTCATATGACCAACTTTATTGTATGTGTAACATCTACCTTTGAATTCATATCTTACTTCCTTAGGTGATTCAATTTTCTCATATTTCTTAGGTTTGTCAACTTACTTAAGTTGATTAACTTGTTCAATCTCCTTATGTTCATCAACTAATTGATTTGACTAAATATTTTTTTGAATATTTTTCTCGCATACATTGATGAATCTCAAGATTAAATTTCTTTCTAGATTTATATTTCTTAGTTGACTTTTTTCCAATGAAATATCCAAGACTAGTCTTATTATAAAAAGGTCTCTAAAGAGACATTTGTTCATTAATCTTTTCATTGCTATAACATAATCTATCAAGTTGTTGCTTAGATTGAGTTAACTTTCCTTCATAATAATATTATATTTCTCAAGTTTTTTGATGCTAAAATTTAGTAGATTCAAGCTTAGATGAGACTTCTGTAATGTTAGATCTTAGACTTGCATTCTCATATTTTAGATCTAACTCAACTTTACTACCATCTTTCTTTAGGGTCAATTTCAAATTAGTAATTTTTAGTTCATGGTTCAAAATCTCATTTTCTTTCTTCAATTTTGAAACTTCATCACTATTATTGATTTTATCCTTAAGCTCTTCATTGTACTTGAGATGATCAATCATGTCTTTTATCTTTTCAACATAGTTATTTGCATCCTAATATTTTTCTTTCAAATAATCTCTTTCTTTGGTAAGATTATCAATCTGCTCAAGAGCTTCTTCCAAGTTCTTCTATAAATGTTCCATATCCATAGGGATCTAACTCAAGTTGTTAAACCTCTTCTAAGTAACTATTTTTGGTACCAATTGTTAGAAATACAAAATATTGAGAGGGGAGGTGAATCAATATTTAAGCCCAAAAATGGATATAATTAAGAATCTTATAACATACATATGAAAGTAAACTAACTATCTTGAATAGTAAACATAACCATGGTATAAGATAACTCATAATACCATATTTTGTTAAATAGAGAAACTCTTGCCAAGGGAAAAGCTCGGTGGGGATGCTACCCATAAAATAATCCACTAATCAAAAGTTTCTTGTGAAATATATTGACTGTATTAGGATTTTGTTACATTTGTATAGTGTCTCGACCAATGTTAAAGGACTAGGCCTTGTTAGAAGCCTCAACCTTTTTAGGAGTGTTAAAATACAAATACAAAATGTATGCAAGATGAACCTACTACCCAAACATGCAATATACAATGTAGTTCTTTTAGTACAAATAGATAGATACAAAACCTCTTTACACTATTTTTGATATCTTCAATAGTTGATATTGCCTTTTCTACACAAAAAGCTTGAATTTCTCTAATAAAACATTAGATTTTTCACATTTCATAATACATACATGCACCACCAAAAATTTTCATTCATGGTCTTTCCTTTACAACTTGCTAATTTACAAATTATTGTCAAATAGACCTTCGTGTCCTATTACACTTTACAAACTACAAAATTTTTAGAAACTTAAGTTCACCAATATCACATAAAGGGGGTTTTAATTAATTATATAACTATTATAACAATTATCAACCTTATTAACCCTTATGCATGTGAACAATGTAACTAGTGACCATAACAAGATGCTCGTACATAATAGCACCATGTGTAAATGTTCCTTTGTTAGAGGATGGACCCAGTTAGGAGTTAATAAATATATTCAATAAATATTAGTTTCTACTAGGAGACTTTGAATCCCTATTAGGAGTTTTAGAAGGTAGATGGACCCATTATCCAAATAGCTTCAAGTGTAAGATCATGAAACTCACTATCCAACTAATCTCCATATTATTCATTTTAGAATAATAGAATTTAATTGTACTTTTACTTCCTCTTTCCTATCAACCAAACTTCTTCTTGATCTCGATACCATATCAAAAAATAATCCCTTATATCACTCACTCACATTTACCAAATATTGCTCACTTTTCACTTCATTTGTACATCATTCCCTCTTTACCAAAAGAAAAATAACCTTCCTTTAGACCATGTAATCAAAAAAATTCCTTGAGTTATTATTAAGGCTTTCCCAATTAATTATAATAGGATCACATTAAGATGATTAATTATTTTATAATTACATGATGTTGTTAGCTTATAATCTTTACAAGTTCTCACAAATGTTTCCTCAAACCTTGTCCACTCATTGACATCATCATCAGACTATCTACTATCAATTTCTAACCTCAAATATCATGATTCCATCTTTGTTAGGACATACAATCCATTCATTAGAAATTATTTCTTAGGAACCCTCTTTATATAGTTTTCTCTATAAATCAATCAGATCTTTTGCATATCTTCACCTTACTTAATGCCCACTTAACCATGGCATCATAATATTGTGTAGAATGCATCCTTAACTACACTTGTCTTGATTTTCAATAATCCATTTTTACAACCTTTTTCTCTATCTACTACTCTACCACTCCTCACAAAAATATTGCTATATTGACATTAATGATAAATACAATCATGAATGCAACATTTCAATCATGCTAACAATCCCCCACATGCTCTAGTAATTCTTAGGATACTCCCCCAAAGGAATACCTATAGCATTCATGCTTACAATCTACCCCTTTGCCATTGATGAAAACATAGATGAAAAATATCTAAGTTCCAAGAATACCAAATCAACTATGTTGTACTACTGTTGCTAATTTCTTTTTTTTTTTTAATTCTCTTCATCAATAAAATATGAAATCCTCTAGAAAACTACTCTATCTACATCTCCTTCTTTCATGGACATTAATTTCTCAAAACTTCTCTCCTATAATTCCTTTTCCATTATGCTTAGAAGATCTTCTCCCCCATTCATGATACTTCTATAATCTCTTCCTAATAGTACTAAGGAGATTTTTTCCATGCATACTGCACCCCATTGACATCAATGACAAAGGATTCTTTATGTTGATCATCTGATCCAAGTCTTTAATTAGCTCAAGTGTTCAAATACATTGTTTTAGACCAATTACTAAGAGTCCTTGATGACTCTCCTCATCTTAGATACTCCCCCATATAGGAAGCATAAACATTTAGTCTAGTCAAACAATAGTTCTTTGTACCACTAGACTAATGCACTTTCTACATCATCTACACAAAAATAGGCAAGGGCATAAGCCCAATCATACCTCTCAAGTACTAAAATGAATCTTTAGGCAAGGGCTTTGTAAAGGTCTCTACAATGTGCTCACTTGTGCTAACATACTCCAATCTAGTTTCTTTTTCTATCACTTTCTCTCTTAAGACATGATACTTAATAGATATATGCTTAGTATTAGAATGAAATAAAATATTTTTATAAATACTCATTGTACTTGTGTTATCATAATGTATGATAATAGGTTCTAAAAATTCTACCCCAATATCCTTCAGCATCTACTTCATCCACATAATTTGATTATAATTGTTTGTTACTACTACATATTTTTCTTTAGCTATACTCTATGAAATACAATAATTTTTCTTTCTTAGCCAAGAAACTTATTTTTCTCCAAGGAAAAATGCTCCACCACTAGTACTATTTTTGTCATTAATGTTTCCTACCTAGTCTATATTAGTATAAGTAAACAAAGTGAGACCACTTGATCTATCATACCATAGTCCAGAATTAGGTGTACCCTTTAGATATCTAAATATCCTATTTACTATTTCATAATGAGAATCTTTAGGATAATCTTGACATTTTTCTACTATTTGAGCTATATTTTCTATAGGTGGTCTATTGTGAGTCAAATATTACAAACTATAATCATAGATCAAAACTTCTTTTGCTCAATTGTGGGTGTCGTATCATTGCTAGATAACTTGTGACCAGTTATCATAGGTGTACCAATTTGATTACAACTTTCCAAGCCAAATATTTTCTACAAGTCCTTCAAATACTTCATTTGTGATATTAAAATACCATCTCTATTTTGTACAATATGTAAACCTAGGAAAAAATTATCTCACCAATCATACTCATCTCAAACTCATTCTTCATCTCTTTAGAGAACTTATCACTTGCTTCATCATTACCTCCAAAGATTATGTCATCAAAAAATATCACAATAATTAACAAAGCATTCTCAATTTCTTTCAAATACAAGGTATTATTTTTCATATCTTTAGCAAGTCTATTTTTTGTCAAATACTTATCCAATCTTATATACCATGTTCTAGGTTCTTTGTTTGGACCATACAGTGGTTTCATTAATCTACATACTATGTCATTTTCTTTTGTCAAAGGAAATCCTTCAAGCTTCTCAATGTAAACCTCTTCTTCAAGTTTTCAATTTAGAAATGTTGAGTTCACATCTGCCTAATACACTTTAAAATTATTACTTGTTTCATAAGCCAATAACATTCTTACTTCTTCCATTCTAGCTCTAGGGGCATATTTTTCTTCATAATCTATACCTCCTTGCTATGGATATCCTTTGCATACCAATATAGCTTTTTTCCTCACAACTTTACCTTGTTCATTCATCTTGTTCTTAAATACCCATTTAGTTCCTATAGCATTCTTATCTTTAGGTCTAAGAACCAATTCCCATGTCTCATTCTTCACAATATCATCTAGTTATTCTTTCATTGCTTCAATCTAATGATCATCCTTGTATGCCTCATTTGTGCTCTTAGGTTCAAATTAATAATTAAGCATAATTAATCATGTACTCTATTTCTTTTCATTAATCCTTTGTCTTTGCTACCAATAATTTTTTTAGCAAGGTGATTATTTGCCAAATTCTTATTTGGTGTTAGAGTTGCCACGTAAACTCTTATCTCTTCTCTTGATTTAGATCTATGTTATCCTCTTTGCTCAATAATTTGTACATTATTATGCAAATCATTATTAGTCTCAAAGAAAACTTCAATATTTTCTCTAATGGGCATATGATTATCTTACTCATCACCAAAAGTATAATATCCCATTCTCTCTTTAATTCCAAACCTTTTATCTATCCTTATATTTCCACTTTCAATAATTGTCTTAGTTCTCATATTGAAACATATATAAGCTTTTCTTTTCAATGAATAACCAAGGAACATATCTTCATCACTTCTTTGATGAAACTTTCCAATATCATCATCTCTCTTTATGTAACAATTACCTCCAAATATTTTGAACTACTTTATTGATGGTGCATGTCTAAACCATAGTTCGTAAGCAGTCTTGTTTGTACTTTTTTTGATATATACTCTATTGATGGTGTATACTATTGTATTGTCTACTTCTCTCAAAAAAGTCTTGGATACATCACTATCAAATATAATCTCTCTTTTTGCCTCTAATACATATCTATTTCTTCTTTTTTCTATTCCTTTTTTCTCAGGGGTCTTGGGTGCTAACAACTATCTCTTAATTCCATTTTCTTCACAAAACCTATTAAACTCTCTAGAAGTAAACTCTCCACCCCTATCTTATGTCAAAATTTTAATCTTGACACCAAATTCATTCTCAATTTGATTCTTAAATATCTTAAAATACTCAAATGCCTCATAAATTTCTTTAAGAAATGCTACCCACATCAGTCTAGTGAAATCATCAATAGAAATCATAAAGTACTTTTCTCCATAAAATCCTCTTATTCTGGTAGGGCCACTCAAGTCTGAATGAATAATCTCTAACTTTTCTATAGTAGTGAACTTCTTTCTGGGAAATGAAACCTTCTTCTATTTAGCCATGATACATTCCTTGCAAATAACATTAGTACACTTCATAATCTTAAGTAAATCTCAAACTCCAAATGTACTACTTGTTGAAGAAGGAGATAGTTGAGAAAAAATTGATACACGTATAATCAATATGTTTCAATCATTGTTTTGTCATTGATGTCAAACCTTATATTTTTTGGTAAGATAACTACTTACAATATTTAAGTACCATCACTTATTTGATCAATAAAGAGGATTTGATCAAAAGATATAACAATAGCACTTAGAGAAAAGGTTGAGTTATGATATGTAAAGGAGTACAAGAATTAGCTAAGACATTGACAACATGATGTATTGATAATCTACTTAAGGTTACAATGGTTGGTTATGCCAAGAAATTTTATAAGAACAAGTTAAAGAAAGTTTTTCTGCCAAGCTTGACCAAGTGGATAGTAGGTACCGAGCAAAGCCAATGCAAGCTGAGCAAAAAATTAGTTGGAGCTAAGTAAAATTTTATTCTAGTGTATACTGAGCAAAATAATGGATGCCAAGCACAAGTAAACTTTAGTTCATGTTGAGTGATTTATAGAGGATACTAAGCAACATGATATGTGCCGATCATCAAAACCAAGTTAACATTGAGTGGATGCATTATTTGAAAGATAATAAATTCAATGGATCTAAGATAACAAGTTTGTTTTCTTGGATTACGTGAACTAGGTGGAAGATAAGATTGATGAGGTGGTGGCATAGAATTCAAGGTAAACCATTTTGAGGTAAATTCAAAGAAGATTGAAGGAGAAATTTCTAGAAGAGATATGAAATATGGGGTAGATTCATTGAATCCTACCTATAATCTATCCTAACCCTAAATTGGATGATGGAGAATGAGTGGAAAAAGATCTTAATTTCCTTTTTATAGGAATGGATGGCTAGAAGCAAGGGTTTTCATGAGTGAGAAGCTAAGGAAGACAAGGAGTAAAGGGTTTTTCTTCATCAAGTGACCTAAGAGAAGAGTTTGCATTGGCATGTTAAGAAAGAAGGCTTAAGGGTGTGAATTCTTGAAGGGTGAACGAGCTAGTAGAGCTAAAATGTGGGAAAGCCAAGAAAAATTGAGGACTCAAATAGAGATCTATAATCTAAAAATGGAGTTGTAAGTTGTTATCAGATCAAGCCTTACTATTACTCTCTAATAATTGTATTAGTCTAGGGTAAATCCTTTGGATTATGTTTTACCTAATAGGCATTTGAAAGGCTCAATCCTAATAGGGTGATTGAAATCTTTTAATAGGGTCACATTTAATAGGGTTGGCCTTTCATAGGTCATCACTTTAGAAGAGAAAAAAAGGGTAACATTTTAATAGTTGCTTTTCCCACATTGAGTTTCCACATTAATTATTGTGTCAGATGTGTTGTTGAATCTATTATGTTTCATGTTTACATTTTTCCAAATTGATTTGATAGTAACTTGCAATTTTTAAGTGGTTGCATAATCTTATGGATGCATGAATGATGATAAATATTGTATGTGTTCACTAAGTTGTGAAAAGTTTTATTTATAAATTTGAACCTTGGATAATTGATTCACCCCTCCACCCTTGGTTATTCTAAAATATTCCAACAATTGGTATCAAAGCCATCTACTTAAGAGGACTAGTTTGAAGGTACTAGAAATACAAAGATCAAGATGTCAAAAAGAGAAGTACCCAAGCTTAATAGAGATAACTTTTCTACATGGAAAATTTTGATGAAGCTACACCTTGGAGGACTTAGAGATCATGCAAAATCTATCATTGTTACTAAGCATATTGATCCTCCTGGAGCCCCAACTATTGAAGATATAAAAAAGAAGAAATAACATAACCAAACAATGCTTGAGATTGCTTCTACCCTAGGCTATGCCAATTTTTATGATATCAAAGGTCTTGATAGTGCAAAGAAAATGTGGAATGCCTTAACCACCATCTATGGAGGAGACACTAATTTTCTAAGAGCCAAAGTTGAAAGTTTAAGAGGTAAATTTGATGATATGAGAATGGAAGATGGTGAAAATATTTCTCAATATGTCACAAGGATAAAAGAAGTTGTTAATGTAATAAGAGGAGCTACTGGCACAATACATGATGATATTGTGTTAAGTAAAGTTTTAAGAACACTACTACCTATATATGCTATTAGATTTTCTACAATTCAAGAATTGAGATGTATACTAGGGATTAATCTATCACTTGAAGGTCTTGTAGGTAGGCTAACTAATTTTGAGCTATCTAATTTTGATAATTATAAACCTAAAAATATTGAATATGCCTTCAAAGATAAGCTATCATTGAAGGAACCTAATGAGAAGAAGAAAAAAAAAAAGATAAAGTATGTGTCTAGTGATAGTGATATAGATGAGGAGGATGCAGAATAACTTGAAGCACTACTTGCAAGAAGATTCCATAGAGGTAAAGGCAAGTTCAAAGGTATATTACCTATCATTTGTTTCAATTGCATTGAGGTTTTTCATATTTTTGTAGATGTCTAGAGAAGAAGAACTACAAACGTAGTGACAAGTACAAAAGTAGAAGAGATGAAGACATCAAGGACTACAAAGATAAATGCAAGAAGTCTTGCTACATTGTTGAAGAGGAAACACAAGATAAATTTGATGAACATGATGATGAAGTGGTGTATGTTTCAATGAATGATGAATTTGATGAAGATGAGGCAACTACACTTGTGACTTGTGTGGACAAGAATGATAGATGGATCATTGATAGTGGATGTTCACATCACATGACTAGAGACAAAAGTAAGTTCATTACCTTGAATTTTTATGAGGGAAATAGTGTAAGATTTTGTAATGATGCACCATGTTTGATAAAAGGAAAAGGTTCTATCAAATTTTCAAATAATATTTTATGTGAGAATGCTGACTATGTTGAAGGACTTAACAATAATATGTTGAGTGTGTCACAACATAATAATTCAGGATGTAAGGTTGAGTTTAAAAATAAGATTGATAAAATATATGATAGAAATGGAAAATTTATTGGAAAGGGTGATGAGACTAGGAGCAATCTATTCTACCTTGACATAGAGGATGCTACTTGTCTATTTGTAAAATTTTATAATGTATGGCTATGGCTATGTCATGTTAATTTCAGTAACTTGGTTAGTATCAGCAACATGAGAAAAGTGAGAGATTTTCCTAATTTGAGGATACGTAATAATAAAATGTGCAAACAATGTTAGGTAAAATGAAAAACTCAAGTTTTAAGAGTAAATCTCATACCTCTAAAGAAATCCTAGAGATTGTTCATACTAACTTGTATGGACCAATTGAAGTGCAAAACTACAAAGGAGATAAGTACATTATGCTGTTTGTTGATGATTATTCTAGAATGATGACAATTATGTTTCTAAAACATAAATTTGATGGTTTTCAAATGTTTAAGTTGTACTTAGCAAGAGTTGAGAAGGAAATAGGTTAAAGTCTAAAATGTTTGAGATCTAACAGAGGTGGAGAATTTGCATCACATGACTTCGAGATGTTCTTTAATGATAAAGGAATTAGAAGACAAATATCTACCCCTAGAACCCCTCCACAAAAAAGAATTACTAAAAGTATGAACATATCTATAATGGACTATGCTAAAACACTCATGATTTAGAAAAATATTTCTTTGAAATATTGCGGAATTGAGTACCAAGCCTTTGGATGCCCCAAACAGATTATTGTGGGGGAGAGGGGAAGGAAGAGTGGTCTGAGAGAAGCTATAAGTATAGTTGTCTATACCTTGAACCATGTACAAGTCAAAAAAGGTACTCATTCAACAACTTTTGAACTTTGGTATGGATAATCAACCAATGTAAAATATTTTAAGGTCTTTGAAAGAAAATGATATATTCTCAAAGATTTCAGGAATGGTAAACTAGATGTAGAAACTAAAGAAGGTATATTTCTAGGATATTTCACAAGAAGTAAAGCTTATAAGTGTTTAAATACTAACACTAACAATGTTGTGGAAAGTGCAAATGTAAATTTTGATGAATATGAAGAAGTATATGAGGCTAAACCCTTGAAAGAACCAAAAGAATAAAAACCATTTGTATACTTTTATGAAGGTATGCCTACTCAAGAAGATGCTACAAATCAAACTACAAACCAACAACAAATTTCAGTGACTATCGAGTCACATACTATGAATGCTAAGTTGCATTCAAGAACTGAGCTACATTTAGATGTTGAGTTGCAAAATGAAGTTGAAGCAAATTTCATTTTTGAAATTACTATGCATGAAATATATGTTAAGCTACCTAAAAAAGATGTACATAGTGACTCTGAAGTTGAAAGACCAAATGAAGAAACTAGAGCTAAACTAAGATTCTCCAAATATGTCAAAAGACATCATCATGTTGCATAAATCATTGGAGATAAAGATGCTAGAACAATGAAAAGAAATCGATTGAGGAATGATACATGCTTACTAAGCATGAAAGAACCTAAATCAATGAGAGATGGCTTATAAGATGTGGATTGGAGTAAATCCATGGAAGAAGAGATTGAAAAATTGAGAAAAATAAAACATGGACTCTAGTTCATAGACCAAAAGACAAAAATGTGATTGACAACAAGTGGGTATTCAGAAATAAGCTAGATGAAAATGGTGAAGTCACAAGGAACAAGGAAAGATTAGTTTGTAAAGGATATGCACAAGAAGAAAGAATTGACTAAGAAGAGACATTTTCTCCTATTGCTAGATTGGAAGAAGGAAGAACTTTACTTTCTTACTTTACATACAAAGGTTTCAAAGTTTATCAAATGGATGTTAAATCTACATTTCTTAATAGCATATTAGAAGAAGAAGTTCACATAGAATAGTCAAAATGATTTTTTGATCTTAAAAATAAGAACATGGTATGTAGATTAAACAAAGCTCTATATGGTTTGAAACAAGCACCAACAACATGGTATGAGAGACTTCATAATTATCTTGTGAAGATTGGATTTGAAAGGACTAATGATAATAAAAATTTGTACATGAAGACACAAGAAGGAAAAGGTATTTTTTATCTTTTTTTTTTTATGATATCATATATGGAGATCAAGATGCTATATGTAAGGCTTTTGCAAATGAAACAAAGCAAGAATTTGAGATGTCTATGTTTGGAGAGATCAATTTATTTGTGGGTTTGCAAGTATATTAGATGAAATATGATATATACACCACCCAATAAAAATATGTCAAGGAAATATTGAAAACTATTTGTCTAATTTTTCACAAGTGTAGAGGAGTTCTAAAATTTTGGTGAAAATTATTTAAGTCATCGTATCCTATAGATTATGATTTCCTCCCTTATAATTTTCCAAATTATGTCTTACCCTAATCATGTCCTGGTCTCTGTGTTGCTTGAATTTTATTAAATTCTCATGGTTTGTCATCAACATAGTCATTAAATTTCCCTAAGTCTCTTGAAACCCTAGGTTATTTTTTAAATTTTTAAAGGGTTTGCATAGCACCTAAGTTCCTCATTTTACGGTCTTATGGTGTTTGGGTTTCCCATAAGAAAAAAATGCTTTCTTATTTATATCTCCATGGTCATGCTTCATCAAGTAGAAAAAAGGCATAAAGGATTTCATGTCTCATAAGGATACAATTGTGTATTCCATAATAGTAGAGCCATCCATTTTGGGGTCCTTTGATCATCCAATTGGTCATTAGGTAGAGAGGCATAAAGGATTTTTATGCTTTGGAGATGGGGTTATAGTTCCACAGTGATAAGTCAAGTGGAAGAGTGAAATGAGTTTACTAACGTATTTCTAGTCATACATTGTTTTTTTAAGCATATGAGCATAACAGGTTTAACAGTGACCATGTCAAATGGTTTTATGGGAATACAAGTAAACTGTTGAGTGAATGAGTAGAAAGGTCTTGTGGTTTGATCTAAACACATTTTTACATTGAATGGTGTAAAGGTGTAATATCTTGAGATGACATAAAGGTGGTTCACAAGAAGACATAAAGTGGTTTTACAATTCTATGTGTAAGAGGGACTTATAAGAGCGAAGTAAAATTTAATTTTGTTTATGTGCCTTCACTGCTTTGACTTGTGATTAACCATAAAGCAATTTTATAAAGAGGAGCTTGTTGTGTGGGACCTATTGAGTTGTAAGATGGGCCCTAATGAGAACAAATCAAATGGTGACATGTCACACATGTCAAATGGGCCTAGCCTGCATTGCATACAACTTAAGTTTTTCATTTTGCATGTGCCAAAAATCAATGATGATGTTCAATTTTCCTATTTTCCTGAGATCTAATCTAGGTCATTGATAAGTGAAAAGAAAAAAAATCTCATTGCATCCTTTTTATTGCATGATCACCATATGAAAAAAGAGTTGTTTCATCATTTTCTCCATGGTTATGAGCTAAGTCTAAACATATAAGTGTAAAAGAGAGACAGTGGAATGAAAAGAAGGCTTTACACTTGTACGAGAAGGAAAAAATGAAAGAACGAGATGTAAATTGTAAAGGTTTCCTAGTGTTATGAGGATAAGGTAGCCTATGTGGATGTAAAGGAGAATAAAGAAAGTAAAAAGCATTATGATACCAAGGGTAAAGCCCTAAGCATATGAATGGAGGATGGATGTGTAAAGCATTACAATGCTCCAAATGTTGAAACAAGCATAATAGCATAAAAAAGGTTTTTAGAGGCTCCGGTGGTATGTGTGCGTATGAGTCTAAAGGGTGAAGTGAAAGGTGTAGTCAATGCTTTACACTAGTGTGAGTAATGTGTTCAAGTGTAACCACCTAAGGATCTAATAAGTAGGTTTGAGATTCTACAGTATGAAGGGTTGTGTAAGAGCATAAAAGGAATTTCAGTGCAGTGCTTAAGAAACCCTAGTGCTTCTATGCTTGGAGCATTCTGAAGTATCACCAAACAAATGTAAAGGCTTTCTAAGTGTATTTTTGGGGTAATGAATATTGAAGGGTTTTCACTTAGCATGTAAATAGAGGAGCAAAATTGGAAAAGAGAGTGGCTGAGGTGTCATGCCAAGTAAGAAGAAAGGACAAATTCACCATAGCCAAGTAAAATAAAACACTAAGAAGTACTCTAGGATCAAATTACATGGTTGATATACATTGTTGACTCCTTGTAGGAATGGTTTTAAAGTTTGTGCATGTAGAATTTATTAAAAAAGCTAGTAGATTGCATAATTAAACCATAAAGATTTGATTGAATGTTAGAATATTTGCCATTTTGAAGAGCTTGTGTTTCTATTCTAAAATTCAAAAGTGTCCATAGCTTCATGATTTCTATGTTACTGCTACAAGAGTTTGAGATATAATTTGAAGAGAAAATAGCTTATAAGGAAGTTGAAGAGGTCCCTATGGAAGAGGTAGAGGTCAAAGATGAGGGTGATGATGTTGTAGAGGTTACAGCTGAAGGAAAAAGGAAGAAGGGTGTTGTAAAAATGGAAAAGAAGTCAAGGGTTAGAAAGCCAAATAAGCACGTAGAAGACTAGTTAAAATTTATTCCAAGGTCATCAAACGCAATTTTAGTGAATAGCCATTTTTTCAATGACCCTTACTTCCTAGTTAGGGATGCAAAATGCCCTAGGACTAATGGTTTTAATCTATTTTTGCATTTCTACCAAAACAAAACTGAAAATGTGCTAGTATGCAACCCATGGAATAGGAACATGGTGAAATTGATATTCCCAGAGGTGTTTGTTGATGTGGACCTATTGAGGGCTCTAATAAATTCTTATAATCGAGTCATAAGGTCATTCCATAGGCACAATGGGAGTATTTTATGAATTCTTGATAGGACATCTTTTATAGAAGCTTTTGGTTTGGAGGGAAAAATGGATGTGCCCATCGACATCAAGGATTTGTAGGGTAAATTTGGAAGGAATAAAACTTATTTTATAAACAATGTGATGTTGCCTCACATCCCTTACAATGTTAAAAAGGTAGGGCTAATTCAAAAGAAGGTAGAGGATCACTTACCATTGAGCAAATTCAAAAATTATTTCAAGAATGTAGTATATGGGCTACACAAAGTTTTGGGAAGTGATGGTCTAAATGATTGTGTCTATGGTTTCTTATTTCTGATGGCATGTGACATACAAGCTTTCCACAAAAAAGAATATGATTATATGGCATTCGTCATGGACAACATTCACCATCAAATTGTTAATGTAAAGAAAGGATAAATGAAAGATTTCAAATTTCATTATTGCTCATTGCTAATGCACCTAATCTTGTATAGGAACATTGGTTACATCAGCCAGGATTTCATCGATCAAACTTTTGACGAATTTTGTGAGTTACCTATACAACTATGCACATGCATTTGGGATAGAAATTTCCATTATTCAAATGTACTTGTATTTTTCAATTTGTTCAGTTCTATGATTATAAGGAAATTGGACCATCCTTTCTTTAGGGCTCCAAATGTTTTGAAAAGATTTCGTAGACCTTCTTTTTTGGATGAGAAAACTAAATTGGATCATAATTGGGGGGATATATTTTTGTTTAAGGAGTGCACATTGATGAGAGGGTATGCATTCCCATAGCCTCCTCACATATTGCCTAAATATTTACCCCCTAGGATAGCTATTATTAAATTCTTTTGGTAATTTCTATTAATGAACAAAGATGATTCCTCCCTCTCTGCATAAATCCACATTTGTTTGTAGAAGTTTCAAGGTAGGAGGTTTTGAAATTGGAAAGAATGCATATAAAGAGTTGAGTGAGTACCTAGGTTAATACAAGTTTGCTACTAGGCCTTATTGAATGTATGACCCAAAGAATTACATCACAAGTGAGCTTGAAGCCATTAGGGGTTACATTCTACCTTCTAGCAAGCCAATCCGTATAGAAGATTTTATTTCTAACATACTAGCAATAGGTGAGGCTGATGAGCTGCTAGGGAAATATGGTGAAAAAGGAAAGTGGAGAAGGCCATAAAAAAGACCAACCCTGATTTCAAAGGTTTCTACATAGAAATTCCATACCCTAGTAACTTGAGAAAGATGGTAGAAATCTTTAATTATATCATGTCTCGAATGCCAAATGAGCTAGAGGGAGAGGAGGCCACAGTCAATAGACAATCCCTTGAGTCAGATGTGTAGTTGGAGGTTGATGTTGAGGAGGAGCAGCCATCATCTTCAACTTGGGTGCCAAAAGGAAATAAGAAGCAAAAAAAAATGCACATCCTAGAGAGGGTGGTGAATAGGACTCTGCAAGTAATGCTAGAAAATGACTAATATTTTGCTGAGATTAGGTAAAATTACTTGCATCAAATGGTAACAAAGGAAAGAAGAGCCTCTAATGATTTACAAATTGTAGCTTCTAGGTTGGATGATAGACTCATCCAATCTAAAAAAATTATGGAGGATGATGATTCCATTAAATCATCATAATTTGAAAGTTTTCTATATAAAATAAAGCAAAATAAGCTCACATTAAGCCTCACGCTAGGAGAAGATCCTAAGAAGAATAAAAAATTGGTTGTTAAATTGATAGCTTATGATGTAGATAGTGAAACAATGACCCCTATAGAAGCCAAGGAGTTGGTGCAGAGGAGTGATATGATTCTGGTACCAAATTGGGACATTGAGAGAGCTTTTGTTCTTGATCAAATGAGGAGACAAGACAAAGAAATCAGCTATGAATCTAGTAGCAGTGAGGGACTAAAGAGGGGGTTAGGATTCAATATATACACAAAGACTGTAGCAATATGAAGTGTTGCCTCAAACACTAAAAAACCTAAAATGATGGACATACAGGAGATTGCGTAGGGCAACATGATTGTGTGGACACTAGACAATACCACCAAAAAAGAAATCTCTAGCCTAGTCAAAGACTTTGAACTCATCAATGAGGCAAAGGTAGATCAAATTGAGGATAGGCTAGTAACTACATATAATGAATGTTTAGATGTCAGAAAACTATATGAGGAAGAGCTCAAGATGAGGTATGTGCAAAAGAAAATGATAGAGGAGTTGGAAGGGAGAATTTAGAGCCTAGAAGTAGAGGTGACATCCCTAAAAGACCAACTCAAGACTGTAGTGGAGGAAAAACATGCACTTCAACATGTGGAAGAGGTAAGGCACACTATGGAAGTAGAAGCCAAAACAGAAGATATACCTATACGGGTGACAAAGTTAGTGCTTGTGGTTAATGTGCAAGCAGAGGTTCAATCTGAAAATACAAAAAACAAGAGTGCTATGATGAATGTGTTAAGTCACAAGATAAGAATCTTGAAGAGAATCTCTCAAGTTGCATATAATGCATTCATCAACTTAAAATGTATAGAATAGATGTGCAAAAAAGCAATAGGATGGCTCAAGTGATCCAATTTTGCAATAATGGGCACCTTATATGAAATTCTTTGATAGGTTAATACCATTGCTAGCCAAGAAGCTAGATGTTCTTGATAACATTGTTGTTGTTAAAGAGGGCATCAACAAAGTAAAGGATCTACTACAGTTCTTCATAGGAAAATTGACAACAATTCAAAACAAGATGAAAGTGCTCACCAATGTTTTTTATTCTTTAATTTGTTCTATACTTGATTCTAAAAACCATGTACAGATTGAAATGAATGGTCTAATTATTTTGACCATATTGTAGCCTTGCCACAAAAGGAATCCATTTTTTAATGTGATATTGATGAATGTGCTTTTAATGAACTTGTTGATACTTTATTCAAAATTAAAACTAAGATGAATAGATTTATCATAGAAGGGAAAGTGATTACTGATGCTAGGTGGAAAAATTTTATTGGTGAATTAGCAACAACCAAAGCATGTGATTGGCCAGCAAAGAGGGTGGTTATTGTATGGGAAGCAATCACATAAATAAAGGCTTTACCAACATGGGGCCGTTAAATAAAAAGAGAAAATTAAAGATTTGATGCTCCACCTGTCATTTGCAACTATTTTTGTTGTTTCTTTTTAAATTGAGGTGTCATGGATATTTTGAAAAAGGTTTTTGTATTTCTTTTTTTAAAAGGACACCTATCCATGACATTTTCCATTTGCTTCTTGCAACTCATGCTTACATAAATGAGTTTTCAAGGAAATGTGATGGTCTGAAAGTTGTATAATTTTGTTGTGTTCAAGAACAATATAGTCGGTCCAATAGTATGTAGTTTTTTTTACTTTACTTTTAAATGTATACTTTCTAATGATATATAGAAATGATAGGATCAATAGGATATTCTAGGCTTTTCAATGAATTTCTATTGGTCATTGTATTAGTCATATAAAGAAAGATAATACAAAGGGGCATTTACATTAGATTTCTATCATCAATTTTTGTCTCCATTTTATGAGTTTTTCTACTTTGATGTCATTTGAATAAGGTTTAAATTGATTGAATGTAGTTTGGATGGGTTGTATGTTGATACTATTGTTGCTTTTAATTCAAGGAATTATGTAAATGCTTTAGTAGATCAGTAAGATTTATGAGTTTATAAAATGGATAGCTCATAAGAATGAAAATAGGGGACTACAATTGATAAATTCATTTACAAGTTATTTGAATTAGATCTCCCACCTATAATTAGTCTTTTACCCAATGGATAAGGCATTGGTCTCATAAATTAGGAGTGAGTTGGGGTAAATTCTACTTCAGCATATCAAATTAATCAAAAATTCAAAATCATTCTCATTCCATTTTGTTTAAAGCTATAATGTTGGTCAACACTGATTTATATCTTATTTCTGGGTCTTAGGTAGCTGCTATTTCCAGAAATATTTGTAAAATCAAGGAGAATTATGACCAAATCTACTTATAAGGGATTTGTGTTACTCTGAAAGTAACAAAATTGGGTAAACTGTGTATGTGTTAGGAATTGGAGATGAGAATAAGAATGAAACTATTATAATTCTCATACAATAGTGGTCATTTGAGTTATCCCATACGTAAATCCAACTTGGTTTTTTAGAGCCTAAAGAGTAGGAAACCGTTCCTAGTTTTGTTGAAGTTGGTCCAAATGGTTTGCACATAGAATTGTTAATAGGAAGTGGCTAATCCTTAGATTGTGTGAGTATTATCAATTTGGTATTGAGCATTTTGTTGTTCAATAGTTTCAAACTCCAAAAAAATGGTGACTTTACTTGGGAAATAACACTTTATGTGTCATAAACTAGTGTATCATTTAAGATCTATGTTTTCCTTGGGTAGAGTTTGAGGTAGGCATTTTTGAACATTTATGTGGTTTTGAGGGTTATTTGCATGTTGTCTATTATCACTAGTGAATTAATTGTGTTATATTTAGAAATTTTTCCCATTCTAATGGGGTGGGTGGTGACTCAAAAGGTTTTAACTAGTGTCAATACTTAAAATTTTGTTGTCTCAAGTCATGGAGAATAAGAAGAACACGTGGGAAAATGTGAAGAAAAACTTGGGAATCAAATTACAAACTAATCTCCCTCCTAGGGGAAGATAGAACTAGGCTATGAAAGGGTCTCAGATGAATAGAGAAGACCATCCCTAAGAGCAAGTGATAAGGGGAGAGAATATTCATTTCTCTACTATGGAAATGGAATCATCCTGCCAAAGTTCTAGATCCATTATCTGGTGATGAATTTTTTAGCACTCCCAAATTTATATGTTGAGAAACTATTAGGTAGTACAATACACCTAGTTTAGATAAAAGAAATAGCAATAATATTTTTCAATGAAGTATGAACCATTTCCTGTCTGATTATTCTCAAGAAGAAGTAGGACCAAAACACTTAGACCCTGAGAGTTTTAATGATGAAAAATTACTAGTTCTGAGTTTACTATACCTGATCCTGATGAGATTGAGGTCCTAAGAATGTAGCTTGCTGAGCAAGAAGCCATAAATAAGAAATTGAAAAAGGAGAGGGAAGAGAAGATTATGAAAGTCTTTGAAGAAAATAAAACATTACTTAGGTGAATTGCTGCCCTAAAGAAGAAAAATGAAATAGCAACCAATACATGGCAGCCAGAGATTATAGGTCAAGTTGAACAGCTTAAGATATAAGAACAAAAGTTGTTGGAAATCTAGAACATGAACCTAGAAGGACTTATAATACAAAAAATTAAGAATTATAGTGCTTTAGAAGTGAACAACAATAAATCAAAAGATGTAGGGCATGCGGTTGAGGGTAAAGATAAAGGGAAACTTAAGGAGATTGGTGTTAAGATTAAGGAACCAACAAAGATTGTTTAGATCCATGATTCCATGTCACCTTCTAATATTGAGTTAGAGAAGAAAAGAAAAGAAAAGAAAAGGATGCTTTGGTTAAGAGGTTTGAGATTGTAAAAAATGAGGTAGCCATAGCTAAGATAAAAAACAAGATTAAATTCTTGGAAAATGATAGGAGGCAGTCTGTAATTATGCCTAAAGATAGTGATGGATCTAATGATGCAAATAAAAATATTACTTAGGTACCTATGTCTTTCTTATCTTCATTTTCACATAAAGTAGATCTTAATAAATCTATTGGTGATGCTAGCACTAGTAATATTGTGGATAATACTAAGGGAGATGTTGAGCATCATCCTAAGATTGATTTACAAAGGAGAACTATCCATTTAGAGGGTTACAAGTAGATATGTTTTGATGGAATTCCTAGTTTCCCTAACCCCATCCCACAAGAAATAATGAAAGGATTGCCTATGTTTTCTGGGAATAATGCTATCACTTGTGAGGATCATTTGAGGAGTTTTCTTGATTTTATGATTGATTATGAGGTTGAGGCTGAAGATGTTATCATTAATTTGTTTGTTTAGTCATTAACTAAAGATGCTAGAGAATGGTTCAAGAGACTTCCTGAATTATCTATTGTTGATTGGAAAGATATTGAATACTATTTCAAAGAGCAATATGGTGACAAGCATAATAAAAAATGTATCCTAAGTGAATTTAGTAATATTAAGAGGTTATCTAATGAGTCTATCATTGAATTCAATAATAGATTCCAAAAAAGGATGTATAAGCTCATGCAAGCCATGTGACTTGATGACAAGATCTATTTGATTACCTACTTGAATGCTTTTGAAGGAAAAATAGCATACCAACTTAGGGATAAGGAACCTAGGACTTTGAGAGATGCTTTTAGAATTTCTATAAATGTAGAGAATAATTTGATAATTTCAAGGAGGTTGGAAAGTAAAAGCAATGATCCTAGATTGCTTGGAAATAAGGGAAACACAAAGGAGGATAACAAAGGTGGAGGTGGAAAAAATAAAAAGCCTAGTGAGATAAGTCATGTTCTAAATATTATAAAGAATCTAAATATCCCTTAGGTAAAAAATGATAGGAGTCCCACTAAAAATAGGGTCCCTTATCAATCAAATGTTAACAGACAGGATAGGTTACAAAATTTTCCCTATAACACCACTTGGAAAGATGGTTAGCCTAGTGTCCCTCCTCCTAAAAATACCAAAAAGAAGGTGACCCATGATATTTTGTCCAAAACCTCTATAAATTTAGTGGACGATCCTAAGTTTTTTTTTGATCATACATGGTGCTTTTTATTTCAATTACCCCATGCCCTTGAATCTTGTGCAATAGCCTTGTCCTTCCCTAGAAATTAGATTGCAGTAGAAAAATGTCAAGAACATGAAGAAAAAAATGATGATGTAGGATGCAACATTTTTGAGTCACATTATTATTATTTATATTGTGAAGATTATGATAGAGATGAATATGAGCAAAGGCAGTTTTAGAATAAAGTACAATAGCAAGTATTCTCTGATGAGAGTGATGTTAAAGACAATGTATGCAACATGGTAAATTCCAAAGAAGAGGTCACATTAAGGAAGCCCTCTAGGGAAAATATTGATTAAATTACAACAAACATGATAGCTCAAGTGAAAACTAGAAACATGGCTCAAAGAGAGGGTAATGACAAGGTGGTTGGTATGTTTATAAAAGGAGTTAATCTTAAGAAGGGGGAAATTGTGAAGCCTAAAGAAATCCCTACTATGAAAGTTAAAATTTCTAGTAAGAAATGGGAACCAAAGAAGGTTGATAATTATAAGGTTTTTGAGTCCCCAAATAATGCTCCCAAGGACTTAGATGAGAAGATACCAAAAGGTATCACTATAAATGACATAAATCACCAAGGTGTTCTAAACATTGTGGATAAACATCATGATTAAAGGAATATGGTCATTGATAGTCCATCTTATTCTTCTATAGATATGACTACTATGTTATCAAAAATCACTATCAAAGTCCCTTTGTCTAAATTATTAAGTATTCCTGAACATAGAAATAAAGCTTTAGTATGGTCGGGAGATACTGATGTAAAGGAGATACATGAGTGTAATGAAAATCACAATCCTAAGGAAAGCAGTAAAGAAAAGATGAAGGAGAAAGAAGCTAATATAGTTGTATCTGAAATTCCTTAGGTATTTTTGGATAACTCTATAAATCAATGTTTGGGAAATGTTGAGCCATTTTTCTTGAGTATTTTGGTAAATGGTAAAACATTAAAAAATTGCATGATTGACTCTAGTGCTTCCAACACTATGATGCCTTTCAAAATAATGAAGGAATTAGGCTTGAAGTTAGATACTACTCATAGAAGATGTTGCGCTATGGATAAAAGAGAAGTGACACTCATAGGTACTATTAATTCTTTACCATATAGATTGATAGCCTGTCCTGACAAAGAGCTTACTATGAGTGTGTTGGTTGTTGATATTCCACCTTAGTATGGCAAGTTGTTATCTAGAAAGTGGAGTGCTACCATGGGAGGGAGGTTACAATGTGATCTATCATTTGCTACTTTTAACATTGAGGGGAATTTGATAAAATTAAATAGGGAGCCTAAAAGTATATATATGATAGAAGAGGACATAGAGGATGATATGAAGAACTTTGTGGATATAGATATCAATGCATTCCAAGCTAAGGTTTTGACTTTGAAGAAATCCAAGAATAAGTCTTAGATGGAAGTACAAACTAACACAAAGACAGACAAGGGTGATTTATGGACTATGTTTTTTGATGGTGCATGCTGCAAGGATGGATCTAGTGCAAGTATTTTGTTGATATCTCTAGTAGGGGTAACATACAAATTTTCTTTCACACTGAGTTTCCCTTGTACCAATAATATAGCAAAATATGAGGCTTAGCTATTAGGCCTTAGATTAGCTCATAAGCACAAGATAAAATGTTTGCATGTTATAGCAGATTCTAAATTGGTTGTGTCCGAAGTAAGGAATGCTTATGTGTCAAAAAATAAAAGATTAAAACAATACAGGAATGTTGTATCGGATATGATTGAATGTTTTGATGCATTTGGGACACTAGTAGAATTTTGGCAAATAAATGACTATATGACTAAATAATTTAGTCACAAGACTAAAAATTTTAGTCATGTGACTAAAAGTGATCAACTTCTAGTATTGTTTTTTAATTCATAAGTATAAGTTACTAGATAAATGACTAAGTTGACCATTAGGAAAAATTACAAGGTTACACACAAATAGATGACTAAATAAATGATCAAATTAATGACTAAACAATTGGTCACAAATTATTAGTCAGCAAAACATATTACTAAATGATTGATGGATGAATTCTTATCATATTAATACATTCTTTACTTTTTTATAACTTTTATTACTCATTGATGAAGTTTTTTCCCTATCAATACAACATTATCAGTGAACTTCCTTAAATGTCCTCTCAAATATTGAACTAGAAATGAACTTAAAAGCATCCTATTCTGCACTTAACTCCTCAAAATATATCTATGAACTCTTAAAGAAAATAAAAACTCTACACACAATCAAATTAAAAGTCCATCTTTACATATAAAAAAGATTAATTATCTCAATATATAATTTTTGTTAATCACATTAATGACATTTAATTAACTATCTTTATTATTATTATCCTTTTCATGTGATGACTGATTCCACGAAACACATGATCTTAAAGTTTTCCAGCTATGATCCACAAACAATAGTTGTGGCATGCCACCATTTTGTTTTCAATTTTATTTTATTTCATTAAATATATTTTGTGAACAATCTTTAATTATTTTATTAAATGATAGTAAATTTATATTTATAAAGGAATTTAGCTTTTCCTTTTTTGACATTTAAATTCCTTACGCATTGTAATGTACAAGTGTCAATATATAAAATTTATAAAATTTAAATAAATAGCTTAAAATATAAAGAAAAATCACTATGTGTGTGTGTGTGTGTGACAAATCTTGTATCTATAATTGTGAACCCATTACTCATTAAACAGGTTTAGAAGTAGATAAAACCCCACCTTCTAATGTTTACATAGTTGTTAAGAAAAAAAAAACTCTAATATTATAGGCTATATTTCACAAGAAAATCAATTCATTCAAGGTTTCTTGAGAGAAAGCATGGGCATTACATTTGAGTGCAAAGAGATGAGGGAGATTGAAAAAAAGAAGAAGAGATGTACAAGCTTTCTTGTAAGAATAAAGGGTGATAAAAGCCTCATTTAAAGAGAGATTTTAATACTACTTAAACGAGTAATTGGAGTTTATAATATCAAAGTTTTAGAGATAGAATTCTAAGTAAATTAAATGTCTTTTCTATTTATTTATTTGTCATTTTTAGCTATTACATCTTTTTGAAATATAGTTCCAATTAATTCAACCAATACTATTTTAAATATTGTTCAGGCATAAATTTATCTCATATATATAGTTAATAATTTAATTCAGACATATACATTTATCTTATATTTATAAATTATCTATATATATAGTTAATAATTTTATATTTTTCTTTATTATTTTACCTAAGAATTAATAGACAAACACATAATGGGCATTTTTGAGATATTTAAAATATACAAAATTTACAAATATAAGACAAATGTATATGTTTGTGAAATATTCTAATACTATCAATTGAAAATGGTAGAAATTGGAAGCATGTACAATTCGATGTTAATCTCCTCTGTAAACATACTCTATAATGTGCAGGTAATAAACATTCCCATTCTAACCCTCCTTGCTTCGCCAGGAATATATGATCATTTTTGAAGTTCTAAATGGGTATTTTTTTAAAGTGGAGTCTATGTCCAATAAACCCTATAGAATCAACTTGAAATGAAGGTAAGATTTTTTTTCTGCCTGCTAAATTTTCTAATTTCTTTTTATTTCAATGAGTTACTTCTTCCTCAAAATGAACTATAACTAATATGATTTTTCTTAGAAAAATGCCCAAGCTTTTATCTGATTCAAAACCCTAAAACATAGTTCTTCTTGGCCTTGGACATTTGATAAGGTGCCTTGTTAGCCCTAGTTTTTGGTGTGATTAAAGCTATCTAATTAGATCTATTAGATTTCCACAATTCATATAAATGAGAATTATAATTTCTAGATTTGATTGTGTAAAGTTTTTTTTTGCTTCAACATATCAAATCATACTACATGATCCATCATTGGGATGCAAGAGAACAAGAATAACAAAATAGATGCAAGAGAGCAAGAAGAACACAATTTTGTTTTGTTCTTCTTGTTCTCTTGCATCCCAATGATGGATGATGTAGTATTATTCAAAATGTTGATGATAAAAAATACTTTACACAATCAAATCCAAAAATTATAATTCTCACTTATGTAATTGCCAAGTTTACAAAGGGATTTAGAAATTCCATGATGGAGTTTGTCTCAAGCTCAATTTAAAAATTACTAAATTTTTTAATCTTTCTTACACACATGAAAAATCCATCTTTGTTCGAATCTTGTCTATTACTTTAATTTTGTAAGGTTCTCTACGATGAGATCTAACACTAATTATACCACATAAAGGAATAAACAAACACGTCTAGTTTTAATACAAAAAAAACTTGTCTAGTTTTAAGATCGACATTGTGGGATTTGGGAGATTTCAGTAATTTCTAGCCAAGAGAATTAACAAGCAGGGCCAATCACTTATTGCAACTTCACACTTAGACTATTTTGATGTTTTCTACGCTCTTTGATTCACTTTCTTTAGGAATCTCAAAGAGCAATGTAAAGATCACCCAAATGTGATATTGATATATACAACCATAATGGCCATGGAATCCACTCAATATTATCTTCCATTGGGGGAATTTAAGACTTCTATCACTCTCTTTTTAGATGTTCTTAAAAAGAACTCTCAAGAAATCTATTTTTTGAGGTTTTTCCTCAAAAATGTGAAATCCTATGTAGTCATCCAATGTTTGGACCAGAGAGCGGAAAAGGTAGTTGGCCATGTCTTCCTTTGAATATGATAAAGTATACATTATCAAAAAGGGAAGCTATGCACTAAGGTGCGATTATTTTCTCACAATATTTGAATATGAGGGGTGTAAAATGTTGGATTTTTATGCTTAGAACACGACTATTATGCTGCAAAAACTTGAAGTTTGATCCATACACTAGGAGGTATATTGTCACATATGAACTTGGAGCCCACACCCATTAATACAAAAGGTTACTAGATACTCAGAAAGTTGACTGAGACTATGTCTTGGAATAGCATGAATATTTACAATGAGTAGCTTGTATGCAATGCCAATAGCAAGGAGAAATAGAGAAACTTAAGCTATGAACCACCTAGAGGCCTAACCTCCCTGTCCAACTACCTCTGAACTTATTTTGAGTTTCTGTCAATGATACTAAGATTTTTTTCCATAATTATTGGGGTAATTTGAGATGTTAAAGCCAATCAAAATATGTTGACATATGGTTGTCTACAAACTCTTCTATTTTGGTGGCAAATTCATAGTTTACTCTTTTTTTTTTCTTTTGAATATGTAATGTTTGATTAGAATATTTTAGGCTAAGCTTCTTTTGGCAATGTCATTATTACAAATGTTTACAAAATTATTCCTATTAATTTGTCCATGCCATTTTTGTATTTGTTTATTAAATTTCTCAAGACCACCTTTATATGTGATTTGATATGCATTTTTTTATACTAGGCAAGACATAATGGCTTTTTTTCTTCTAATTTGAACTTTACAATGTGAATATAGTATGTGGCTCTCTAATTTTAGATTCTCTTAATTGAGAGTGTAGCTCAGGTGTTATTCCATCTATATCTAAGCTTATACCTGGTCAAGTTGCCTATCACTATTTGGCTAGCTACTAAAATGGAATAAATTAGTTGGAAATCTCAAATAAATATGTACACATAGGAATACATTCACTCCATAACTATATTGTTACACTTTTCACTATTTTGCATCCTAGAAGCTGAGGCAAGATGGTTAAAACATATGTTAGGCTAAGGCAATAAAACCTTAAAAAAATGGTGATTAGAAGGGATGGAATCCATTGCTGATCCATGCAACCAAGTCCATGTACCATGCATTAAAACAAGAAAAATCTTGAGAACAACTCTACTTAGATGCTACACCTACATATTCAAGTTTACTAAGCTTAGCTAAGTCAAAATGTGGAAATAATAAAATTAGTAAATTTTGTTTTCAACATTCCATACTCGAGAATCCCATCTTGAGTTTCACCTATCATAAAAATAGGAATGGGTAGAACTAAGATTAATATTGATATTTTGAACTCAATATTTAGCTATTGATTAACAACCCATGAGATTTCTTTCTGCCTAAAGCTTTTGGAACTGATAGAAGGTGACTCAAAGGGTACTCTTTTAGCTTGATAGTTTCCTTGAAAATGGAAACCTTGGTTGTATATGGGTTTTATCAACTTCCTATTCTTTATAGTTAAAGGAATGTGAAACACAACTTTACTATGTATTTTTAGGAATTTTCTTGTAGAAAAGTTGAATATAGATCACACTGTAGCTCAACAGGAAAGGGTTGTGGACATGATAAGATGTTGAATGATAAAAAATAAGACAAATGAATTGTGTCTTGCAGTGCTATGTTACATCTCATTCAATTAGTGGCTAGTACAAGTTATCCACTAGTTGAGTAAGCCATTAGTGCTCTGATTAAGTTGGCAAAGGACCACCTGATGGTGCCCTATTTTTTGAAAAAAATTAAGGTCTCCATTTATGATGTTGGAGACTTAAATAAAATTTTGTTACAGATGTAATTAATACTAAAAATATCATTTCCACTAGTTGTAGTTGATGATGAACTTTTAGCCTTATAAAGACTCAAAAGAAGACTGGTATATCTATAAGGTGAAAGTTATGAAATCTCTATCAGTAGCGTGGTTTGAGCATTTCTAATGAATAAAAGGAATAAATAATGTGACCAATGTACCAACTATTGAATATGAACAAAAGATAGAAACATATTGTTATATAGCAAAGTTTTCTCAAGGAATATATGCTTTTCACTAAGATATAAAAGGAAGGATGATTATATGTGATCTATATATGCTTCAGGAAAATGGACATTACTTCTTGAAGATTGATCAACAAGGGGCATCATATTCTTGAGAAGTTTGTGCAGTTTAAGACATGTGTAAGGGACTGAGATTATTGTTGAAGACTATTGTCCTAGTGACTATAGACTAAGTGTAATCAGACATGTCTCAGTTTTTACCAAAATAGAATTGTCTAGTCGAGTCTTCACCATTAAATCTTCTAAGATTTATGCAAAATATTCAATAGGGAGGAAAGTATGGTTTATTAATTACATGGGATAGAAACTCTTAGCTTTCCTTAATTAATAGTACTAGAAAGACTTCTATTGGAAGCTTACCATTCAAACACTAAGATGATATCTGAACCAAATAAATAATATACAGAAAAGAGAGTTTTTGTCATTACCTTTTTCTTTGTGGAAAATAAATTTTGGAAGAGAAAGGATAAAGTATTTTCTAACATCTATTTTTCTAACAGCAGAACGTTGGTTGGAAATGCAATTTTTTCAGTCTAGTAGGAATCAGAGCTAATATCACAAACTAGAGCAAGCACAATACTATATGATTGTGATGCCAATGTTCCACTGTCTAATGCTATTTTAAGAACAACCATTAGTAAGTAATCAAATATAGAGATTCATTGATAAAATAGCATTAGAAATAATGCTAGGAATATTAATACTGAGAGATTTGAGAGTCTGTGTAATTATGAGCAATGATCATCTTCAAGTTTGACACAAAAATTTCATATGCAGGGTAGTATCAAGAGTCTGAAATAGTTTGTGTCAAATATGGGGCCCTGTTAAGAACTTTTATGGAAAAATCTTACATGATGGCTTCATTAAAAATAGAGTATCTAGGTTGTATGCAACAGAGAAGTTGAGGCCTCAGATAGTAATGGTGGTTGTGCTTTAGAAAAGGAAAAAGTCCTTCATGATCATGAGTTTTCCATAGAATTGCATAACTAGTTTCCAAGAATGCTCAATTTTTTCCTTCATTCTCACTTCTTGTGGTCAAATTGGAGCTTTGGAATAGGATTTGAGCCTCCATCAAAGCTTAATTCATATCAAAATTTTGTTAGATGTCTTCATCTCAAGTACCCTTCTGGACATGTTTGCAAACTATGGAAGCATAGATAAGGCGTGGGAACTATTTAACAAAATGCCTAAAAGAATGTGATCTCATGGATTGTCATGATAGGGGGATAATCAAAAAATGGTTTTGTTGAAAAAGCATAAGGAACTTTCAAATAAACACAGTCAGAGTTGTAAATTTAGACTCTACAACCTTCAACAATATTCTTCCATCCTATGCCAAAATGAGATCTTTGGAACAAGGTATGTGTATCCATCAGAACATTAATGAAAATGGAAATTAATTTACATGGTGGTCATGTATGTAAAATGTGGAAGCATCAATAGGGAACATGATATATTTGAAAAAATGCCTAAAAGGAATGTCGTGATTGGATGATGTACAAAAAAATGGAGGATATACACAAGATTGAGCTTATGCATATAGGCAAGCTTCTAAAGAGATCATTTCCAAGATTGCACACTATAAGGTAAGTAGTGAAAGATTGACTCATTTTCCATTCATTTTGACTTGAACAATACAACTTGTTAAGTTAAATTTATCCATGCAAAAGATGTATAGTAGCCTAATGCTAGTAATGTAGCCGTGTAGTTTCAAGATTTGCACAATGCAATTTTTTAAATATAATGAATCAAAATGGTAAAGAAAGACATGAATTATTTTCATAATTTTTATTAGAAAGTTGAGAATATTGATCAGCAGTTATAGAATTTTAAAATAAAGATTTTCGGTTGTATTAAGAATATTTATTAGCAGTTACAAAATTTATAAATGAAGACTTTGCAATTGTATTTTCTTTTTCCATGAACATATCTATTGACATTATAATAGCAAGATGGCCAAGACATGAGAGAACTATAGTTGTGATTTTTTTGTTGTGTTTTGACTTTTGATATGCATAATAGTGGACTTACTCATTTTCTATCTATTTTAAGTTGGATGTGAGAGACTACCTAGGTGAATTTACCCATGAAAGTAAATATTTTGTGGACTAGAAAATGGTGACAATGGTTACTTGTTAAGATCAAAAGTTTGCAGTTAAAGTATTTGTTGCATAATCTAGATTTAATATCCCAAATTTTGAAAGAGAGATGGATGAATCATCAGGTTTTGTAAATATTCAAATAAAAAACTTTGCAGACCTATTTTTTCCTTTTGTCAATTTATGAAATGGAAAAATTATAGAGGTAAGAAATGTTACGTCGGTGGGTCAAAAGTTTTGCACACCCTTCTATATGAACTTTTTGAATGGTTGGGGAGCATGTGCATTCACTCTTTGATATACTTCTAGTTGTGATAACCAAAAGAAAATTTATCTTGTGATATTGGATTTGACTATTAGTTCCTATTCTATATTTGAATTCTTCTTTGGGTTATAACTTTTTATACATGGGAGTATTTTTATCAAGCATGTGGCCTTAAGTGTGCACAAAAAAAAACTAAGCATTTTAATGAAGCTATATATGAGGCTACTAAGATAATTTTCACTTTCATTTCCAACTGGGAAAAACTTGATAGCACTCTTTTCAACCTTGGTCAATTCTAGGGAGTAGTTGATGCTACTTGAAAGGAAAACAACTCAAAGACATAGAAGGAAGTATATTTTGCATGTGTTGATACCGAGGAGTTTAGATTGGCTCAAATTTGTGGTTTGAATATCACTATATAGGTAATTGGTTTTTCAACAAAAGCTCTTTTCTATATGGTTTATTCATTGTAAATAAGCATTGTGACATAAAGAGAGAATATTTTTAATATTGATGGTTTCATTCTAAATCATCTTTTTCTCTTCATCATAATTTGGGAAAGTTAATCAACAATGTTTATTTGTAACTGTTTTCTATTTGTTATTATTGTTTATTATTAGTCTGTTCACTGCTTATTTTCACTTGATTTCTGACTTAATATTTCTTCCTTAGACTTATTTATTCTTATTCATGGTGACACGACTTGCAATCCTTTTTGTTCATGATAAGAATTTCTTATTGAGGTGGTGCTAGGACAATGTTTTCAGTCCACTGCTGTAAGTTAAATAGATCTAATTTGATGTCATTTTCCTCTTGAATGTTGATTTCTCCTCTCAATGAGTGCTTATGTTGATTGGTTCAATCAAGATATTTGATTTCTAAAATGTAATATCAATGGATTATTGTCCTTTTTTTTCTATGCTTTATCTTCTTCTAACATATTGATTAGAGACTTTATGTCCAAGGGCTTCGAATATTGGTAAAGAAAATATTTTAAGGTTAAGCTATTAGAAGAGAAGCAAATATCTTTCTTCCTTTTTTTGTTTGGAGAATGGAGATAGAGAGTGGAATAGAAATTGATTCTTTCAGCAAGAATTTTTAGAGTAGAGATAGCAGAGTTTCTCTGTCTCTTGGTAAGTCATCACTGGCAAAGGTAAGGTATCATATTTCATTCAAAAATCTATATTTCTTGTCAATTTTCATGCCTCAAGATTCATGGGTTTTCTAACAAATTAGTCCTATTGTTGCTCTTTCTCTGAACTGTTCAATTGTGGTAGCATGGAGTGATAAGGAGATGTTGGTAATACAAGATGTTTAGGTTGAGAATTTTTTAATGGTCCCTAATAATCTTATTAGACTAATGTTGATTTAACCAAGGTTCTAAATCTTGTCTTGGCAAACCTTACATTTCTTGAACCCTATTTACACCTTCTAACCATGTTTAACAAAATTCAAGATTTTTTTCATACAAAGTGTAAATATGACGTTAATATTTTATTTTCTTGATCATTCTATTTTTCCACATGTAGTTCTAATGTCTTTGACAAGATTAATTGAGCCAAAATTTTAATAGATGTTATTCAATACATTCATGTCTCGGTTGTTGCAATGGGTTTGGACTTCTCTAACAATGGAATTATAGGGACAAGAAATTTGGTTGCATTGTCATTCTTGGAGTTGAAGCATGTTGGATTGATTTTTTTGGTAGTACATTTTTTTTCATCACAAAAATCTCCTCCCAAAAAATAGTCTGTTAGGTCATGGAAAGAATTAACATAGTTCTACATGTCCTATGTACATCCACCATAAATGGTTTTTACATGCTCTTAACATTGGTATTATTATGGTGATTACATTTTGTCATTACAACAAGTGACCCTATTTTTGCAATGCACGCAAGCTAGTCTCAATTATTGCAAAGACTATGAAAAGAAAAATCAATCGGTTTGATGTTATTTTTTAATGGGTTTTGATGTTTTTATTTAATGCAAAGGTCTATTTTCTTAACATAAATTGCATAATCATTTGTATTTTTTTTTCTAAACAATACTTGTGTGTACCCAAAGTGCTCCAAATTATATTTTATAAGAGTCTATCACTACAATAATTTGGAGAAGTGTAATTGACATGAAATTTAATTTTAAAATGCTTGAACAAAAGAATTTTAAATTGTTGAATTTTATTGCTAAAGATTTAGATTATTTTTTTCCATAATAACTAGAATTTGTGTTCTTTGATAATAGTATATCATGTTACAGTGACCATGATCATGGTAGATTTAATGTTGGGAAGACAACTTTGTCAATTTTTTCCATTATTCTTTAAAGGGCACTAGCTCAATGGAAGAGCACCTACTTTGTAAGTAGGAGGATGGTGGTTCAATTCCATCGGGCCCTAATATGACTAAATTAATGATTAAATAAAATACCAAATATATTACCAAATATACTACCATATACTACCATATACTACCATATATATTACCTAAAAAACTACCTAATATACTACAAAGTCAACAACCAAATACACTACCATATATACTACCCAAAAAACTACCAAATATAATACCAAATAAACTACCATATAAACTACCAAGTAACAATAATAAATGACTAAATCAATGACCTAATCAATGATTAAAATAGTTTAGTCATAAATTTGGTTGGGAGATAAATGTCTGGCAATAAACTACCATTGGTCACATGATTAGAATTAGTCACATATCTACAATTTTTACTAGTTTATTTAGTAATATATTGTTGTTTTTGTACTAGTGGGATAACTTGGAAAGATAGGACTAATAACAAGATGAAAAACTTGTTAGAAAATATAGTAATAATTCCTAATAATATTACGTTTGATAGTATATGCAAAGTTGAGATTCAAACTAGACCTATTCCTAACAATGTCCAAAATTGGCAAGTATTTGAAGATGATAAGGATATTCCAAGATTTTTGAATTGTGAGAATATGTTTTCATGACAAGAAATTTATTGTGCCACCTATGTAGAGAATATAAATGGAAAAGATATTGTTTTTGGGCAGGAAGTTGTGCAATTAAAGACAAACAAAATCCCAAAGGGTTTAGTTGTTTTAGAAACTATTTTTGACAACCACGATTGATCACAAGTTGATGCCAATAAGTATGATGCTAAAGATCTAGAGGAGGTAAATTTTGGAACTAAGGAAACACCTAAAAAGGTACATATTGGTAAAAAAATTGCTCCTAAAATTAGGAGAGATTTGATACACCTGCTAAGGAAATATAGACATGTGTTTGCATGGTCATATGATGACCTAAAAGCCTATAGGGAAGATATTTTTCAGAATGAGATCCCTTTGAAACTAGATGCTAAACCTTTTAGGAAGAAACAAAAGCCAATAAATCAAACTTTGGCTTCCAAAATGCAATAGGAATTAATCAAGTTGAGAGATGTAGGGATCATAAAGCCTATTAGACATTCCTCTTGGGCATCTAATTTAGTCCCTATTAGGAAGAAAAATGAAGGCATGAGGTTATGTGTTGATTTCAAGAATAATAATATATCTTCATTAAAGGATAATTATGGATTGCCAAATATGGAAGCCATGTTGCAAAGGGTCACTGGTTCTAAACTTATGTCTATGATGGATGGATTTTCAGGTTATAATCAAGTAGTTGTTAAAGAATCAAAATAATTTTAGACTATTTTTACTACTCTAGGGGGTACTTATGTTTATGTCAAGATTCCTTTTGGGCTTAATAATTCCTAGGCTACTTTTCAAAGGGCTATGGATGTGGCTTTTGCTGATATTATTGATAAATTTCAAGTTGTGTATCAAGATGACCTCACTGCTTATTCCAAGGATGAGAATGATCATTGCATACATCTAGAAAAGGTATTTATTAGTGCCCTTAAGTATGGTATCTCTTTAAATCCAAGGAAATGTAATTTTGGTGTTACTAAAGGAAAGTTGTTAGGACATCTAGTTGGTAAGCATGGAGTGTGGATTGACCCTGAAAGGGTAGAAGCAATAGACAAGATTCAGAAACCTAAAAGTCTTAAGGGAATTCAATCATTTTTTGGATAGATTAACTTTCTTAGAAGATTTTTGACTAAAATTGTAGAGATTAGTAGGCCTATATCAAGAATGTTAAAAAAGGGATCTAAGACAAAATGGGATGGTGAGCCTAGCATTGCATTCCAGAAGATCAAGCAAGTTATTAAGGATGCTCCTATTCTGAGGGCATCTAATTATGATAAGCCAATGCATATATTTTCTTTTGCTTCATTTCACACTATTGCTACAGTGCTATTGCAAAAAAATGAGGAAGATCATGAGCAGCCCATTGAATTTTATAGCAAATCTTTGCAAGCAGTAGAACTCAAATATGATATAAATGAAAAATAGGAAAATACACTGGTGAAAGGGGTAAAAGTTTTTAGATGTTGGGAGCTACTGTTATTTCTTTTCTTCCTACTGCTGCTATAAAGGATATTTTTTCACAACAAGAGGTATCTAGTAGGAGATGTAGATGGATTAACAAAATACAAGAGTTTAACATTGATATTCATATAACCAAACTAGTTAGAGGTCAAGGTTTGGCCAAATTGATGGAGGAAGCTAATTTAAAGGAAAACCAAATTAATCAACTTGATGATTATTGCAGAAATAATCTTTGTGATATGCATACTTTTGACTAGTATAGAAATGTGATTTATTACTTGCAAAACATGAAATACCCACCTAGATTAATAGAAAACCAAAAAATATCTTTGAAGTTGTAGGCTATTAGATATGTTATAGTGCAAAGGTAGTTGTGGTGGATAAATATGGAAGGGGTTCTCCTGAAATGTGTAGATGAAATTGAGTCTAAAAGGATCTTAAGAGATATGCATGAAGGTGTATGTAGGGGTCATTATATGGTTAAAACCACTACTCATAAAATTCTTAGGGTTGGATTTTGGTGGCCAACACTTTTTAGAGATTCTCATGAGTTTGTGAAGGTATGTGACACTTGTCAAAGGTTTAGTGGAAAGCTAAAATTTTCTAGGAATTTACCATTAAGACCTGTTGAAGTGCAAGCACCATTTCAACAATGGGGAATTGATTTCATTTGTAAGATTTCAAATAAACCCAATGGTAAACATTCTTGGATATTGGTGGCTACTGATTACTTTACTAAGTGGGTTGAAGCAATTCCTACCAAAAATGCAACAAGAAAAGTAGTGATTAATTTCATTTTAAATAACATTGTAACTAGGTTTGGATGCCCACGGAAGATTGTAACTAATAATGCTATGTGTTTCAAATCTAAGGAGTATAATTTTTTTTGTAAGAAGAATGGCATTACAGAGTACACATCATCACCTTATCATCCCCAAGGGTATGGTTAGGAAGAATCAAGCAATAAAAGTATATTGAAAATTATCAAAAGGATTTTAGGAGAGAACAAGAAAGCTTGGGATTCAAAATTACCATTAGCTCTGTGGGCTGATAGGGTTACTATGAAAAAGGCCATTGGATGTGCTCTATTTGATTTGGTCTATGGTATACAAGGTAGACTTCTATAGAATAACCTAAAGGATATGTACAAATTTATTCAATTTTATGAGGATGATAACATTGATGAAATGCAGCTCATAATGGATGATATCATGCAATTAGAAGAAATAAGAAGAGAGTCCTCTATTTAGAATGCAAGTTACAATCATAGATGAAGCACTTATATGACAAAAGGGCCATTGAGAGAAAATTTGAAATAGGTGACATGGTATTAATGTGGAATGCTAGAATGGAAGATAAAGGAAAACATGAAAAATTTGACCCAATCTGGCTTGGCCCATATAACATTTGTGATACAAATGGTGAAGACTCATATTATTTGAGGGATTTGACTAGAGATATTCTTGAATTTCCAGTTCATGGAAAATTCTTGAAAAGATACTTTTCCTAAAGTATCTGTTTTCCACGAATAGTAGTTTTAGAGTTTCCTTATGTTCTTGTACATTGTGTATATTTTATAAATCCATGTAAATCTTTGTATAGTTTATTTCCCTATTTCTATTATTTTTCTCTGTGCTCTCTGAAGGATTTTTCATAATTGTATCAAGTATGTGGTCTTCTCTACCATAGATTCTAAATTCTTGCATAGACTCAAGTAGTCTATTATCCCTAGACAAAGCCATTGTTGGTCTAATTTTTCACAAGTGTATAGGAGTTCTAAAATTTTGGTGAAAATCATTTAAGTCATGGTATCTTATAGAATAATATTTCTTCCCTTATAATTTTTCAAATTCTATGTTACCCTAATCATGTCCCAATCTCTATGTTGCTTGAATTTTATTAAATTCTCAAGGTTTATCATCAACAGAGTCATTAAATTGCCTAAGTCTATTGAAACCCTAGGTTATTTTTTAAAATTTTGAAAGGGTTAATATCTTGAGATGATGTAAAGGATGGCTCACAAGAAGACATAAAGTGGTTTTACAATTCTACATGTAAGAGGGACTTGTAAGAGTGAAGTAAAGTTTAATTTTGTTTATGTGCCTTCACTGCTCTGACTTGTGAGTAACCATAAAGAAATTTTATAAAGAGGAGCATGTTGTGTGGGACCTGTTGAGTTGTTAGATGGGCCCTAATGAGAAAAAATCAAATGGTGACATGTCACACATGTTAGATGGGCCTAGCCGACATGGCAGACGACTTAAGTTTTTCATTTTGGATGTGCCTAAAATCAACAACGATGTTCTTTTTTCTATTTTCCTAAGATTTGATCTGGGTTGTTGATAAGTGAAAAAAAATTTCTTGTTATGTCCTTCCGATTGCATGACCACCGTATGAACAAAGAGTTGTTTCATCCTTTTCTCCATGGTTACGAGCTAAGTCTAAGCATATAAGTGTAAAAGAGAGATAGCAGAATGAAAAGAAGGCTTTACACTTGTACAAGAAGGGATAAACAAAAGAATGAAATGTAAATTTTTAAATTTTGAAAGGGTTTTCATAGTGCCTAAGTTCCTCCTCTTATGGTCTTATGCTATTTAGGTTTCCCATAAGAATGAAATTCTTTCTTGTTTATATCTTCATGGTCACACTTCATCAAGCAGTGAAAAGGCATAAAGGAGTTCATGTCTCATGAGGATATGGCTGTATATTTTGTAATAGTGGAGCCATCCATTTTGGGGTCCTTTGATCATCTGATTGGTCATCGGGCAGAGAGGCATAAAGGTTTTTTATTCTTTGGAGATGCACTTATAATTCCATACTGATAAGTCAAGTGCAAGAGTGAAATAAGTTTCCTAAAGTATTTTCGGTCATACATTGTTTTGTTAAGCATATGGGCATAATAGGTTTAAAAGTGACCATATCATATGGTTTTACAAGAATACGAGTAAAGTGTTGAGCGAATGAGTGAAAAGGTCTTGTGGTTTGATATAAAGTGGTTTTTTAGTTCTACATGTAAGAGGGACTTGTAAGAGTGAAGTAAAGTTTAATTTTGTTTATGTGCCTTTGCTACTTTGACTCGTGAGTAACCATAAAGCAATTTTATAAAGAGGAGCTTGCTATGTGGGACCTATTGAGTTGTCAGATGGGCCCTAATGAGAAAAAATCAAATGGTGACACATCACACATATCAGATGGGCTTGGCCCGCATGGCATATGACTTAAGTTTTCCATTTTGCATGTGCCTAAAATCAATGATGATGTTCTTTTTCTATTTTCCTAAGATCTGATCTAGGTTGTTGATAAGTGAAAAGAAAAAAATTTCATTACATCCTTACAATTGCATGATCACCATATGAACAAAAAGTTGTTTCATCCTTTTCTCCATGGTTACGAGCTAAGTCTAAGCATATAAGTGTAAAAGAGAGATGGGGGAATGAAAAGAAGGCTTTATGCTTGTACAAGAATGGAGAAATGAAAGACCAAAATGTAAATTATAAAGGCTTCCAAGTGTTTGGAGGATAAGGTAGCCCATGTGGGTGTAAAGGAGAATAAAGAAAATAAAAAGCATTATGATGCTAGGGGTAAAGACCTAAGTGTATGAATGGAGGATGGATGTGTAAAGTGTTATGATGCTTTGAATGTTGAAATAAGACTAATAGAATAAAGAAGGTTTTTAGAGGCTCCGATGTGTAATGCCCCAAAATTGGCTCATTGCCATTATACCAATTTTGGTCCATTTTTGATAATTTCAAAGTCCTATTATAATAGGCAATTCTCATTCTGCTATTCGCTACTTGACTTAATTGTCAGATGCAGAAAACCTAAATCTACGTTCATCATGCTTATTATTTAATTCCTATAGTATTTACTCATATTAGTCACATTAAACCTATTGATTAATATTTAATTTAATTATTAAGTATTTATACTTTAATTTAATTAAATTATAATGGCTAATGTACTATGGAATTAAATTTATTTAATTTAATAAATACACCTATCTTAATTAATTAAATGTAATTATTTAATTAAATGGGAAAGGTATTTCTAATTAATTAAAAGAAATTATTTAATTAAATGGAGTACTTACTTCTAAATAATTAAACAAAGTTATTTAATTAAATGGGAAGCCATTTCTAATTAATTAAATGAAGTTATTTAATTAAACAAAAGTGTCTCTAATTAATTAAAGATTATTTAATTAAATAGAAAAAGTAATTATGAGAGCATATCTCATTTTATTAAATTAAATATCTCAAAAAAATCTCTCTTCAGTTCAAAAAGGGAAATTTCCAGTTCACTATTGATCAAAAATGAGTTAAATCAGTTAACTCCTTTTTCTACTCAAATTAAAACAGTTAACTCCTTATTTTACTAAAATTAAGTCTGTTAACTCCCTTTAATTTGGGAATCTCCCTTTATGACTAAACCTCATCTTCAATCCTGATCGTTGATCTGAATCGATCTCAACCGTTGATGGATTCCAGGAGAGTCTATTTAAGAGACCCTCATCTCTTCATTTTGGGGGGATGAATTTGGAGAATTTGCATCGAACCGCTGCTAAAATTCATTGCTCACGTTTTCTTACATTTCTTGCATACATTCTCATTCTTAGTTTAATCTCATTTTAGTTTAATCATGCATATGCTTAATCTAGTTTGCTTTATTTATTCTTAGATTAAATTACATCTTTCATTTTAGATTAATCTACATACTCATTCTTAGCTTAATTCCATTGTCAAATACTTCGTTCATAGAGGGTCTGGTTGCTTGCACCTTGATTCTGAGGATATTAACAGGAAAAATCCCTTTAGATAGAAGGCAACAGGTCGCTTTGTAGGGAAAATTTTGGATGAACAATCCAATGTTCATTTCGAGATAAATCTGCATGCAATGACTGTGTTGAAGTGTGTGTCTTAGCATAGGCCGCATTTTCACATATACATTTCTGGCACCCACCATGGGGCTAGAAAATCAATTTTTCTAGCCTCTTTTTGTATTTTTTAAAATCTTTTTTTTTGTTCTCTGTCCATACTGTTTCGTACAGATTCAAGAATCTTTGCATGAAACTATTCATTTTCGCACAAGGATCTAGAATCTTCGTGGAAGATTCTTTCCGCATCGTGTGAGAAAGTGCTTTGGCGCGCAAAACTTCGCACGAGACCTATTTCTTCACGCGAGCTGAATTTAATTTCGCGCGAGCGGAATTTTATTTCACACAGGCCGTAAAAATTCTTCACGTAGACTGTCAGGAATTTCGCATGAAACTCTGCTGACAAAGGCATTTTTTTGCATTGATTTGCGTATTTTCTAATTTTTCTGTTGATTGTTCGCGATTTCTAGTGTTTCTATGTTTTTTGATTTTTTTTGAATAGCATAGCAGCAGTTTGTGGGACAATGGGAAAAGCGTGCTAAAGTTGCCAAAAATAGGTAAAAATCTACTAAGTGCGTCACAAGGATCACCAAGTAATCTTCTTCAGCTAATAACACTTCATTTGGATCTAAAACAAACATCTTTTGTGTTGAGCTTGTGTGTTTCCTTCTATATTTTCATTTTACAACACATGCATAAATTGATACTAGGGTGTGATCTTTGTTAGTATTCATTTAGTAGGCTTAGTCTTTAGTGATAGATCTAATTAGCTATCTTGGGTTATTGGACTTGCTAATTTGCTGGCCCCTCGTTCCACCCTATGGTTGCAAGCTCAACATGACGTTAAATATGGGAGGGGTCTACAGGACATAAGCGTTAGATGCTCTACAAGGCAACCCTTTTGTGCTTTCTAGAACTCACTAATTTCTGAGTTGTGGACTCATTTTGGCTTGTGTGAGGGGTTAAATGGTCCACATCTTTGGACTCACCTCACATTAGTTAAAGCGTTAAGTGTACCACCTTGTGCTTTTTGATTACTTTTAGATAGATTTTTTTTCAAGAATTAACATCTGTACACACATAGTAATTAAGCCCCCATGAACACTATTTGTGGATCTTGAGGGAGTGGGCTCCTAGTGAAACTCCTCTCTAAGACAGATTCCTTATGGGTGGGGAGGATACTTTGAGCATCTCATAGATAGATGAATCTTTGACTTGTAGATTCATGCATCCTTTCTCCAGAGAGGTTGATAGATCATAGGAAGATGATATCATAGATCTTTAAGAGATAATCTTAGTTTAGCATGTCAGATTAATCTATCTATTTTGATTGGGCTAAAGGTGACAAGGTGTCAAAACCTTGAATCTGGAAGCTAAGTCTCTTTGTGGTACACTATTGTGAGTTGGTCACCTTTAGAGAGGGTTAACCGTAGCAGAAAATCCCTCTGGAGGGAAAACTGCATTGACAAAACCTCGAGCGGTAATAGCCATTTTTGCCATGGTAGTGACAACCACTATATAAATGTCCTTGTGGAAGAAATCTCCATAGGTGTGGTTCATTGTGGGTTGTCAGATCTTCCTAGCAGCTCTTGAAGATTAAGTTCTTAGACTGTGTCAAAACCTCGGTACACCGGGATTGGAGGTCACCCCTGTGAGTCATAAAAGTTGCAGAGTCAAACCATTACTAAATACCTTAGATAAGCCAACTTTTATTTTCTAGGAATGTGTGCAATAATTTCAAAACTCTTTGAAAATGTACACAAATAGCTCTCTTAAGGATTAGCACAAACTAAGTCACTTGATTGTTCATGCACAAGGTTGCTTTTGCTCTTGATCATTATTTTTAGACGTGCTTGAAATCACTTGCTTGCTGTTCTACATGCTTGTTTATCTACCTGGTTCTTGGAATAATAAAATTCTTTTTCAAAATCAGTCGCTGTTGTGAAATTGTTTTGTCCTTTTGCGCGAAATAATTTTGGTCTCGCACAAAATCATTTGGCTCTCGCACGAAGCCATTTTGTCCTTGCATCAAATTGAAGTTCTATTATACATCTTCGCACGATCCAGAAACATCCTCGCACAAAATTAAAAACTGTTACTGACCTTCGCATGAGATAGAAACATCTTCGTGTAGCCCGTAAAACTTATTCGCACAACCCATAAAAGTTTTTCGCGCGAGACTTTGTATCAGCATTTACAATCTGGGTCTGTTCTAGCTATTTGTGGCCTGCACACTGTCCTTTTCTGCATCCGTTTATCGCTCTCTATTTGCAAACAGTCTTGAAATAGTGACACTTCACTTAATTGAAAACTTGTGTCTTATACCTTGACTAGTCTCGTCTCATACATAATCTTGGTCCTCATCTTAATGTTTGTCATACTTTGTGCTGCAATGGTCATAATCTCTGGCTGTTCTAGCTTTTAAAATAGACCATTTGTGCCTTAGTGAACATCATTCTTGCTACTATCTTGTCTTTTCTGAGACTCAGTATTAATATAGTCTTTGTCCAGGTTCTAGCTTCTTGTCCTTTCCTATGACTGTCACAACCAGAAGCAGCAATGTGTTTTATCTTGATAACATTAGATGTGGTCGTGCTAGGGGTCGTAATCGTGTAGAGGTAGCTTACCTTCTGCTACACAATCTATATCTAGTTTGGCTAGTGAGGTGTCTTCACGGTCTTCCTCACTTGCAAGGTCATCTCAAGTTCAACGAACATTTTCCAATTTGAAACAAATTAGGAATCCTTTTTACCAAAAGGATACTAAGACAGGTAGGAGTCCTGCATTCTCAAACACAATGTATGATCCTTTCTCCATGGACCCTTTTGAAACACAATGTACAAAAACTAAACAAGTTCCTATAATGACTAATCGTGAACCTGAATGGGGTAGTCATAGACGATATCAAGAACAACCTAGGGATGACAAGGAGAAAGAGAAAGAAAATGACACTGATGAAGAACACAAAGAGGTGGAAATCCTTCTTGAACACATAGGAAGATGTCGAAGAGACAAAAACTTTCAGAAGGTCATGGGAATCCTAATCAACAAAGAGAAAGAAAAGTACTTTCTTAAACTCACCCAAGAGGGAGCTAAATTGCCCACACATTTTGATGTGGAGACCATTATCACACGTGAAGAAGAAACTGAGACCACTAAGCTCCAAAAACAACTAAAAATTATGCAATACCAATTGGCTCAGATGATGCATGAGAAAGAGAAACCCAAAAAGACATACACATTGGATGCTCTTTGTTCATTTCCATTTGACAAAAGTATAAACATGCCGCCTTTGCTAAGAGGTGTAGAACTACCCAAATATGATAAGTACTTTGGTACTACTGATCCCCAAGATCACTTGCGAGAATTTGGTGCTTTCTCTATGGAGTTTATACACAATCAAATATACCTCATGCATTTATTCCCTAGAAGCCTAGGTGGTCAAGCTTTGGAGTGGTTCTCACATTTACCTCCTGGTATCAAGATGTTTGACGAAATTGCTAATTCATTTGTTCAGCAATATTCTCATAAAATTCAACATCCTGTGAATATTTGAGATCTATGCAACCTTAAACAAAAGGTTGGTGAGCCTTTTCTCACTTTCCTCCAACGGTGGAGACAAATTTATACCAAGTAGTCCCGTAAAATCCCAGAAACGGAGAAGCTCAACATTTTCACTGATAACCTCTTACCTGATTTTGGGTATAGAGTCCAACTACAAGGTACGCGTACCTTTGAAGACATGATTACATAGGCTATCTGTATCAAAGAATTTATGGTCAAGAAAGGTGAGCTCACTCTTTAGAGAGACTCAAAACAAGGTTCCACTTCCAACAGGGATAAAACCAAACATGTCAACAAGAACCGATAAATTGTACATTATGGGGTTGTTGATAATGTCACACCAAAACCTGCTAAAGAAGCATTTAATCTCACAGACTGCTTCAAAGTGGCCAAAAGTGCTAAGAAGCCTCCTCCTGACAATAAAATGTCTGGGAACAAATCGAGAAACTCATGGGCAGCATGACCCAAGCGAGAGTATACGCCTTTAGGAGAACCTTTGGATGTGGTTTACAAAACATTGCTACAACACAAGCTTATCTCACCAATGGATAACCCTCATCCCTATGATCCACAACCACGTCCACCATGGTGGAATGAGACCTCATTCTGTGAGTATCACCAAAACAAGGGACACAAAACCAGTAACTGTATAAACTTGCGTCATAAAGTCCAAGACATGATTGATGCTAGTGAACTTGTGGTAGATGGGCATAACAAAAACTTGGACCACAAGGCATTCAAAGAGCCTTTCCTAGCTTATGAAAAAGGAGAGACTTTGAAACCAGAACCCTACAATAAGGTCAACTATACGTATTCCAATGATGACAATGTCATTCACATGGTTGAACCTATAGATTTTGAATACTACGACGTTATTACTATAAAGGGGAAGCAAGATAACAATAAACCCAAGACACCATTTGTCTTGAGAGGCCCTACTTCCAATAACATGGATAATGCATCTTCACAGCACTGTGCTAACGTTGTTACTCACTCTCATGCAAAATTGGTGCTCAAAGGTCCTACACCTCCTACTTCAAATCTTGAACAACACAAGGACAAAGCCCTTGTTGGTCCATCCAGTAAAGCTACAAAACACACGACGAACTTGACTACAACTAGTTATAGTGTTCTAGATCAGTTGAAATGAACCAATGCTCACATTTCCATATTTGAGCTACTTAAAATCTCGCTTGCTCACAAGCACATTTTGGACAAAGCCCTCACTGAGGTAAACATTCCTCAAGATCTTGATCTTGAGTGATTTCAATCCATGGTAGGTCACCTGACCTCACCTCATCTTATGACCTTCTCCGAGGAGGATGACAACTCACTGAATCACCCACACAATCAGCCTCTACACATTGAGGTTATGATCCACCAGACATGTGTTCGTCAAGTACTCATTGACAATGGTACTGGCCTAAACATTGTTTCTGCTACTTTTCTTAGAAAATTGGATTATTCTAAGGACTTTGTTGATCCTTGAAAAAAGATCACTATTAAAGCGTATGATGAAGTAGAACAAAAGTCACTAGGTCTTGTGACTTTACCAATTTGCATCGGTCCTGTCGAAAGGGATGTCACCTGTCAGGTGCTTGACATTCCCTTAGCCTACAAAATTTTGTTGGGATGGCCATGGATATATGAGATGCACGCTATGCCATCCACATACCACCAATGCATTAAATTCCCATTTCATGGCTTTAAAGTTACTATTCCTGCTACTACTAGCTACACTTGCAATATGCTCAAAGCTGATGATTCCTTCGTCCCTACTAACCGTGAGTCTACTGATTGTCACAATAATAAGCTAAAACAAATTGAGCAGTTATTTAAATTGAAAGAAACTGGTATGGGAGAGTACCACATGGAACCAATGCTGTCATTAACATCTATTCCAGAGTCCCCTCGACATTTTGGGAGACCCTCAGTAGAAAAGAAGCCATTCATGTTGACACCTTAGACCAAGTTTAATGGCTCTTTTGTCAAAGCTACAGTTCCCTTAGAAGATGAAAGTGAAAATAGAGCCATTGCTGCATGGATTTAAAAAGAAGAGTCTCTAGTAGACCTAATAGAACAAGCTCGAGAAATCACTCCTAAGAAGTACGGACCTGGTCTTAAGCTTATGAAGTGTTTTGGCTACAAGGGAACTAGCCCTATTGGGTGCAATAAAAATGGTTTAATAGATCCTATCAAAGCAACAGCTCGAAGCAACAGTGACACAACTGGCCTAGGGTTCAAGAAGGTCCCTTTCCATTTGGGATCCAATAAATTCATACCCGTACCTGAGAGTTCATCTAAAAGTGAGTCACAATCTGAGTCAGGTACTTGAGAGGAAGAATCTGATGATGAGGATTCTTACGCTCATCCTATTCCTTATGATCTTGCTAAATTCTTTGCTGAGCCAGATGACTTTGTGCCATGTGTTAGCACTGTGGATGATACTAGTGATTCTTCTGAGGACAATGTTGAGCAACTCAAATATCATTCAGAATAGGGAGAATCTAGTCAGTCATGTCATATTGAATATTTTTGTAAGAATCCAGAGGCTAAAGGAGAGTATGTCCCTATCACTGTTGGGGAGTTCTATAGTCTCTAACCATGTAGCACCGATTTCCATGAATATGAATTTGACAATCTTTCTGAAGCGAATACTGATAAAGACATTGACCAAGTGTATGTCTATGAAAATCAAATCGAAGTGAGTGAAATGTCTAGGGATAGGTCATGGGGGTCTGATCCAATTAGTGTCCTAGAGTCATCAATTACTAACGTTTGTACTCTAAGGAATTTGAATACAACTGTGGGTGAGGTCATCATAGGTCTCGAATCGCTGGTCCATGCATTTAATGACTATACTGTGAACACAATTGAACCAGCCACTACTCTCTCACTCTCACATCCCGAGCTTATAGACTGGAACCCCAATGCATCTAACGAAGTCCCCATGTTCCAGAATGACTATGATCTTGCCTGTTACCTAAACACTATTGAACCTATAATGTCTTCCACCAATGAGTAGAGCATCAACATGATTGAGGCCGACATCAAATATCTCAGCCACATAATTAAAACAAAAAAATGCAAGAGGTCTGATGGTGAACACCACATTGTGGCAGTGTCAGATCCAAAAAAAGTAAAAACAAAAGATGTATCCAAGGGTGAAAACCTCTCTAAGGCACCCATGGATGAGATATTTGATGTCCTTCCTAGTCACTTTCAGGAGAGATCATTAGTGTTAATAGAGCCAACACAGCCGATTAACCTAGGCACGAAAGAACATCCTCATGTGATACATCTAGCTCAGTCATTGTCAACTGAAGAAAAGGAACAATTCATTGCCTTTTTCAAGGAGAAGAAAATAAATTTTTCCTGGACATATTCTGACATGCTAGGATTGGATCCTGATCTTAGCATGCATCACTTTTCCATAGCACCAGGCATCAAAGAAGTTAAACAAAAGCTTCAAAAAATACATCCTCATGTTGCATTGCTAGTCAAAGCCAAATTGGAGAAACTTCTGAAGGCTGGTTTCATCCGTGCAATTGATTATGCTGAATGGATATCAAATATTGTCCCTGTGTCCAAGCACGATAAGTCTATCAGAGTTTTTACAGACTTCTATGATCTTAACTTGGCATGTCCTAAAGATGACTTTCCGCTCCCTAATATTGATATGATCGTGGACATGACGGCTGGCTATGAGATGTACTCACTTATGGATGGTTTTTCTAGATACAATCAGATAAAAATTGCGCCAGAAGATCAAGAGAAAACAGCTTTCACATGTGCATGGGGAACCTTTTGTTGGAATGTGATGCCATTTGGTTTAAAGAATGCTAGAGCTACATATTAGTGGGCTGTTACTACAATTTTCCATGACATGATGCATAGAACTATGGAGGACTATGTTGATGATACCTTGGTCAAAAGCGCTAAATGCAATACTCATTTGCACAATTTGGGACCAATCCTAGATCGTATGGAAAAGTTTAGTCTTTGGCTCAACCCTAAGAAGTGTGCATTTGGTGTCACATCAGGAAAATTGTTAGGATATATTATTTCTGCAAAGGGAATCAAAGTAGATCCAAAAAAAGTACAAGCAATAATGGACATGCCACCACTTTGAAACATTAATCAGATGAGAGGACTACAGGGAAGGCTTCAATCTATTCACAGGTTTATTTCACAATTGGCGGATAAATCACAACCCTTCACAAAGACCTTACATAAGGGTGTGAAATTCAATTGGAGCCAGGATTGTGAGCAAAGCTTAACACAAATTAAACAATATCTTGTCAATCCACCATTCCTGATACCTCCTATGCATGGGAAGCCTTTGCTTTTATACATTTCAGCCACTGAAACATCTTTGGGAATCCTATTGGCTTAGGAAGACAATGACAACAAAGAAAGAGCTATTTATTACTTAAGTCAAACATTGGTCTCTTATGAGAAAAACTACATTATTATTGTGAAACCTTGCTTGGTAGTTGTCTTTTCTTCCCAAAAGTTGAGACACTACATGCTTTCCCACACTACACAGCTTGTGGCTAAAATAGATCCATTAAAGTACTTGCTCAGTAAGGCAGCTCTCATAGGAAGATTGGCTAAATGGGTCATGATACTAAGTGAGTTTGACATCCAATATGTTGAACGCAAAGCCATAAAGGGATAGGCAATTGCAAACCAGTTGGCCAAGGCACCCATAAAAAGTATTCTACCAATAAACATTGAATTTCTAGATGAGTCAATTCTAACACTCACTCATCATACATGGGTTATGTTCTTCGATGGATCCTTCACACAACAAGGATCAGGTGCTGGATTACTTTTCATCACACCACAGAGATACTCATTGCCCAAAGCGTACAAGATTTTGTTTCCTTGTACAAATAATATTGCTGAATATGAAGCTTTGATCAATGGTATAAAAATTGTATCTAAATGGAGAGTAGATCAGTTGGATATCTTTGATGACTCTCAGCTTGTCATTAACCAAGTAAATGATGTCTATCAAAAAAAGGATGAAAAACTAATTCCTTACAAATGCATGGTTGATGACTTGACAAAATATTTTTCACACATCACCTTCCAACAAGTTCCACGTGCAGATAATAAAGCAGCTAATGCCATGGCCACTCTGGCCTCCCTTCTACAAATGCCAAAAAATGATCTACGACACGAGTTCTTGGTGGAAGCGTTACACTACCTAGCCTATGACACACCTGATTCCAAGATGATCTATTCTATTATAGGACAAGAATCATCTCGCTACCATCACATCTATTCCTACCTTCATAATCAAACCATTCCAGAATGTCTGACCCAAAATGAGAAACATTACCTAATCCATAATGCTTATCATTATGTCATTATTGCTGACGATCTGTATAGGAGAGGTCTTGATGGAACACTCCTTAGGTGTTTAGAACCCGACGAGTCCAAACGTGCACTAATTGACATTCACAAAGGAATTTGTGAATCTCATTCCAATGGCCTAACACTAGCTCATAAACTCCTTCGTGTTGGTTACTACTGGCCTAAAATGGAGCAAGAAGCTATTAAATATACTAGGTCCTGCAAACAGTGTCAGCTACACGGGAATCTCATTCATGCTCCAGCTAGAGATTTGATTCCCTCTACTACAACATGGCCATTTCAACAATGGGCCTTTGACTTGGTGGGACAGATTCACCCAACCTCTTCTAATGGACATAAGTTCATTATCACCGCTATAGATTATTTCATGAAATGGGTAGAGGTAGTCCCTCTCACAATTGCTAATGGAAAAATTGTAGCACTTTTTATCACAAACTACATCATCTGTAGATATGGTATACCATCCTCAATCATTACTGACAATGGAGGACAGTTCAAAAATAAAGACCTTAAGGAACTATGCAAGAAATTCAAGATTAGACAACATTGGTCTTCCATTTATTACCCCCAGGGTAATGGCCAAGCTGAGGCATCCAATAAGGCGATCCTCAAAATTCTTCATCACACAGTCTATAAGTTAGGGAGAGATTGGCATCTCTAGATCAATCCAGCCCTGTGGGCGTATAGAACAAGCATTAGAACTCCAATGGACATGACTCCTTTTTTGTTGGTATATGGGGTGGATGCTATGCTTCCGATAGAGGTCAAGATTCCTACCTTGAGAATCTCTATGAAAGGTCTTATCACGGATGATGACTATAGGATAGCTCAACTTCAAGAGCTTGTGTTACTGGATGAACGACGACAAGTAGCATGTGATCATCTACGAGCATATCAACAAAGAATGGCATGAAGCTACAATAGGAGAATTAGGCCACGTTACTTCCAGCTGGGTGATCTTGTCCTGAGAGAGAATCCTAAGAATCCACAACAATGAATGCAAAAGGGAAAGTTTGAACCAAACTGGCTAGGTCCTTACATCATTACTACAGTATATGGATCTGGCACCTATCAACTTTCCACAACCGAAGGAGAAGTTCTTAAAAAAAGAGGAAAATCCTACCAAGAAGGTGAAAACTTGGTAAAAAGGTGCATCTTGTTCCCAATGCTCCATCTTGCAGTGCATCTTCTGGATACTATGTATAGTCACTTTCATGCTTTCGCTTTCTTGCTTTTCCTACTCATGTATCCATGGATTGAGTCTTGTCATAACTCGGGGGCATTTCCCCCTTAGTGTCATTTTTTTTTGAGATTCTCCTAATAGAATCTCCTTTGTGATAGTCACCATTCATTCTGACTACATTTGCCTATTGTCCCCAGTGTCACTCTTTTCGAGATTCTCCTCATAGAATCTCCCACATGAAAGTCACTAGTCATTCTGACTGTGTCTGCCTACTATTGCCAGTGTCACTCTTTTTGAGATTCTCCTCATAGAATCTCCCATGTGATAGTCACCAGTCGTTCTGACTGTGTCTGCCTACTATTGCTAGTGTCACTCTTTTCGAGATTCTCCTCATAGAATCTCTTTCACAATAGTCACCAGTTGTTATAGCTATGTCTGCCTATCGTTGCTCGGGTCATGTCTCAAGATTCCTTTATGGAAGATCTCTTTTGTGTTAGACACCAATCATCCTAGCTGTGTCTATCTACTATCACTTAGTCCTTCTTAGGTTCTTCATTGTGAAGATTCCTCTTTGACCTCAGTCACTAGTCATTCTGACTGTGTCTGCCTACTGTTGTCACCCTACTGAAGAGATTTCTTTCTTACATGTTCTGGACATTGACACTTGACATCAATCCCGAAAACATTGAACTCAATGATATACTTTTTTGGATATGCTAAGAATTTTCTTTGTTTGCTTTGTTTTTCTTTATCATATCACCTTGAGCAACTCGATGATGTCATCTTCAACTAGAGAAGTAATGACTGGGGGTATGATCTTTTTCTTTTCTTTCTATTTGTGATTTAGTTCTAATAAGTTGATCTATTCCTATAAGAGGGGTGTCCACTATAAGAGCCTCCATCTCGTATTGGATGGCCATGTGTACCTCGACTCCTTTTATACAGATATGTCAATGACATTGGTTCTTCTCCTTGTTTGTTGGAGTGAACTCTTCATGCTATAGTGCATACTGATACTCATCCTATTAAGTGAATGTATGGGTCACTGCAAGTATATCTAGCACACTTCTATCTTAGGTTATGAATGCAAGGGTCATTGTGGACATAATGAGTACTGAATACTTAGCATAAGAGGAATATCCCATGTGTTTGGTGTGCCTGTCATGCAAGCAACATTCAGGTCATCCTAGCATTCATGCTTTGATGCTTATGTTAACTTGCTAGATTAAAAGGGACAAATGTTCTGGTCATTCTAGCTTCTTGTGCCTCGAATGCTTACATTTAATCTCGACATCCCAATAATGTATGTTATATTCATATTTTCATGATTGCAATGTCAGTGGAAATTGTATAACATACGAGCTTTATTTTATATCCAATGATGATAAATAATCAAGGCTTGGTAACCAAACCTAGGGTTGCATTTAACATAGTCTTGCATACTTCATTTGCCTTAGCACGTGAGTCGATGGTAATCTTGTTCATACTCCACATGCATCAGATTCCTCCATGGCTGTACAAGCATTTGGTTCATCGATTCTCGCTCCTCAATGGAATACCTGTGACTATCAAACAAAAACACACAACACTATGTCAGATGTTAGTTCATACATATGTGTTCTATCTAAATACAACATACATCTCATGTACATCAAAGCAAAAAAAAATAGACAATGACATGTACACAGGAATACTCGGCTCAAAATCTCGTATATATATATATATATATATAGATATCAAAGAATGGGCGCTACTCAAGCACAATCGATCAATAATTGATACATGTGGTGCTGGCACACCAATTGATACATAGCCAGGGTTCAAAATAAAAAATTAGGCATAGAGCATCTAACTCTGTCCTGAACTCTCACCTCCAGGAAGAGCAGGAGGAGCAGGGGTAGCAGGTGTTAGAGGCGGTGGTGGCATATCCGGCCTAACAGGAGGTCGTGCACCTTCAAACTCTCGTGCATACTGCAAAAATTTTTGCACCTGCAATGTCTCATCTTGCACGGTGCTGGTGTATGTAGCATAATAATATGTAGCCTGAGCAAACTGGAAGTAGATCTCATCCTGTGCCAGCTCCAGACTGCACTCTGTAGTCTCCGCGCGCTCTCTCTGATGGTCTATCTCTTGTTGTTGCTCTACTAGCTACGCATCCTTGACTGCCAATGCAATCTACAACTCTCCCAACTATCAAGAGGCTGCATGAACCTGCTCTTAGTACTGTCATACCACATCATGTACCCCACTTGCTGACTGATCTGGCATATCCTCATCAACCATCTCTGGTGGAGGTACCTGTGGCTGTGAAGGCACCTGCTGCTGTGGGACCTTGTGTTGAGGGGCCTGCTCCTCTATCCTCTGCCTCCTCCACTGACTATGTCTTGCCCCACTACCCCCAGTACAAAGGTTTGATCCCATCTGACATGGAGGAATAGTTATCTGTTGTACTCAGTTCTAGACTTGTGGTGGCACCTGTGGCTATGCTTGCTACTGCTAAGGCACCTGTCCCTACCCCTATACCTGCCCTGCCATCCCTAGTGGATCTGTGAAGCGTGGGAATGGATGGCTCATCAAAAATGCCTGATATGCAGGTGTCATCCCTACATCTACTACCTCTAGCAAGTAGTCCCACTGAATAGGAGCCAAACTATAGATATCTATCATGGATCATCTTGGATCCATCTGTGGTGGCCATCCCCACTCAATATCCCTCTGCACCCTAGCATAGGCACAGTACTCAGCTAAAATGTCCTATGGTCAGCCGTACTACTACCACATTCATGAGATCACAAATCTCTCTATGACTGATGTCGTCTTGCCAGCCAGTGGTTGAGAACTAAACATCTAGGGTAACTCTCTTGGGGCATCATCATAGTCCTCTGTCTCTCTCTAGGGTCACCATATAATAGACACTAGGTCATCAAGATGAGTCCACCAGTGCTCAGTCTTACCCAGATGGGCCTGGGTAATATGCCCTCGATATCTGCAGATGTAGGGCTCCATGGGCTCCCGAGAATCCTCAAAAATTGGCCTACATACAGGGAGATGCTCCCAAGCCCAGATCTATAGAACATAAACACCCACTGCCATGGTCCTCTTCTTGTGGAAGATGACCTCATGCATCTCGTGAAAAAGATGGGCCAACATGCACTGACCCCACCCAAAGATCTTGGGTGCCTCAACCATCCTACGAAGCATGACACCCCATCCACACTCCAATCCATGCTGTCCCCTATCAGGACATAGGAAGCAACTCAAGAAAATACCTAGCATGGATGCCAACCTGTGTGTGGGTCCATAAGTATGCATCAGCTCATCCTAGCTGATGGCTCTGCCTCTCGGTAGCTCTCTCCCAAATACAATGGAAAGTGCCTCTGTCCCTAATCGAGGCACCGTATCATAGATGACTCGGGCACTGTGAAATGGGATCCTCAGTATCCTCCATATATCCTCTGAGGTAATCATCATCTCACCCATCGACAAATGGAATGTGTTCATCTCCGAATGGAAATGCTCTACCAATGCAGTGAGGAGGCCGTGATTCACCATTACGGTTGGAATCTAGCATAGTGAAGACAAACCCAATTAGGCAATGTGTGCCCGATCTGCATCATCCAAACTCCACAATAACTCTCCATATGGCAGATAATGAGATCTAAATGACACATTTCCAAAAACCTCCTGCACGCACAACAAAAGAATGACCAAAAAACACTCAGTATCAAGTCAAAATGACGCATCAAAATGAAATAAAATGCAATTTCTAAATGCGTAAATACCAAATTGGCACATAATTTTGCACGAGATTCATGAAATCCCGTGCAAAGACATACAGTTTCATGTGAAATAATTTCTTCTTTGCACGAAGAATCTAGCCTTCGCATGAAAAAAGATCTCCTCGTGCGAAGATAGATCTTCTCGCGTGAGAAAAGAGGTTCTCATGCGAAACAAAAATTGCCTCGCAGGAAGAATCTCCACTTTCACGCAAAACTAAAATTGCCTTGCGTGAAGATCCTCTAGCCTCGCACAAAGAAATAGCGCATCCTATTTCTTTGTGTGAAGAAAGAATATCTTCATGCGAGAAGAGATCGGTCTTGCGCGAAGAAAGATTTCACGAACCTAAAACATGCTAAAAAAGTGCATAAATGAACTCAAAATGCATGAAAAAAGAAAGTACAAAGATGGGAAATCGATGACTCACTGGTGGTCCATAGTTTGCTAGCCGATTGTGTCATCTGGAGCACTCAAAATGATGATATCTCATGTTCACTGCCATGTCTCTATGAGAGCTCAAAATCACTACAAGACAAAAGCAAAAATGAATTGAAAATGACCCTTCGACCCTTATATAGGTGTTGACCAAATTTTTTAAAGTGCTCAGATTTGCGCAAAAATCGTACCCTTGGCTAATTGGACCATTCTGGATCCATTTTTAGGATCAAATTTGAAATCTGACACACCTAAGAGCCTTAAAAATGCATTTTCAAATTTTGGGGACTGACATGATCGAATGCTTGTGCAGCCCAAATCTTTCTGATACTTGGAATCCTTTCAATTTTACAATATCTATATTTTCAAAATTCATTTTGAAAATAGTCAACTTAAGTCAACTGTGGCTGAATCTGGTGAACTTTTGGTCAAAATTGGTTTTTGCGACTTTGCAATCATTTCAAATCACCCTAAATTTTCTTTAGATTGTTCTGATCTCTTCTAGCTTCTGCTAAATCTCAAATTTCTTCTATATCTCATGATGTACTACTTCAATCATATTTCTGGTGTGTCATCTTTCGATTTTTCTCCCAAGGGGGTAGGATGATTACATCATTAAATACTTATTTATCGGGGCATCTAGTTCCCATCTTATGTCCTAGTCACTTGGGGCATCTCATCACTTGGGGCTTTTTGTTCCCTTCTATTTGACATCTCTGACATCTATCTTATCTTTTCATCAATTGATCAACCTTATAACAACTCTTCTCAGAGTTTGATAGATAGGTATTGGGACAGTCTAAACCCCTTCTCCTGAGGATCAAGCCTCTTTTTGAGGATGATTCTACGACTCATGATTGAACCTTGTTATCTTTCTTTTATCAATTTTGGTTATCTAGGTGTTCTATCTGGATCCTTGAAGATTACGCTCTATTATGGAGATAGTCTTCTAAATACTATTATTCTCGGGTATCTAGGTGTTCTATCTAGATCCTTGAAGATTATACTCTATTCTGGAGATAATCTTCTAAATGCTATTATTCTTGGGTATCTAGGTGTTCTATCTGGATCCTTGAAGATTATGCTCTATTCTGGAAATAATCTTCTAAATGCTATCAATTTCAAGTATCTAAACATTCTGTTTGAATCCTTAAAGATTACGCTTCATTCTGGAGGTAGTATTTTAAATGCTATCACTATTAGGTATCTAAGTGTTCTACTTGGATCCCTTAGGATTAAGCTCCGTTCTAGAGATGGTCCTTAAAAACTTATCAATTGGTCTCTGTGTCATCAACTTTGAAACCAATCTCATCTTTGCATCATGCTTTCTAATTTTCTTTGAATTGAACGTGTTGCTCACACATTCATTCAAAGAGGGGCAAAATGTAATACCCCAAAATTGGCTCATTGCCATTATACCAATTCTGGTCCATTTCTGATAATTTCAAAGTCCTATTTTAATAGGCAATTCTCATTCTGCTATTCGCTACTTGACTTAATTGTCAGATGCAAAAAACCTAAATCTACATTCATCATGCTTATTATTTAATTCCTATAGTATTTACTCATATTAGTCACATTAAACCTATTGATTAATATTTAATTTAATTATTAAGCATTTATACTTTAATTTAATTAAATTATAATGGCTAATGTACTATGGAATTAAATTTATTTAATTTAATAAATACACCTATCTTAATTAATTAAATGAAGTTATTTAATTAAACAAAAGTGTCTCTAATTAATTAAAGATTATTTAATTAAATAGAAAAAGTAATTATGAGAGCATATCTCATTTTATTAAATTAAATATCTCAACAAAATCTCTCTTCAGTTCAAAAAGGGAAATTTCCAGTTCACTATTGATCAAAAATGAGTTAAATCAGTTAACTCCTTTTTCTACTCAAATTAAAACAATTAACTCCTTATTTTACTCAAATTAAGTCTATTAACTCTCTTTAATTTGGGAATCTCCCTTTATGACTGAACCTCATCTTCAATCCTGACCGTTGATCTGAATCGATCTCAACCATTGATGGATTCTAGGAGAGTCTATTTAAGAGACCCTCATCTCTTCATTTTGGGGGGATGAATTTGGAGAATTTGCATCGAATCGCGACTAAAATTCATGCTCACGTTTGCTTACATTTCTTGCATACATTCTCATTCTTAGTTTAATCTCATTTTAGTTTAATCATGCATATGCTTAATCTAGTTTGCTTTATTTGTTCTTAGATTACATTGCATCTTTCATTTTAGATTAATCTGCATACTCATTCTTAGCTTAATTCCATTGTCAAATCCTTCATTCTTAGAGGGTCTGGTTGCCTGCACCTTGATTCTGAGGATATTAACAGGCAAAATCCCTTTAGATAGAAGGCAACAGGTCGCTTTGCAGGGAAAATTTCAGATGAACAATTCAATGTTCATTCTGAGATAAATCTGTATGCAATGACCGTGTTGAAGTGTGTGTGTTAGCATAGGCCACATTTTCACATATACACAATGGTATGTGCACGTATGAGCATAAAGGGTAAAGTGAAATTTGTAGTCAATGCTTTATGCTGGTATGAGAAATGTGTTCAAGCATAAGCATGTAAGGATTTGATAAGAAGGTTTGAGATTCTATGGTATGAAGGGTTGCATAAGAGTGTAAAAGGAATTTCAATGCAATGCTTAAGAAACCCTAGCACTTCTATGCTTGGAGCATTCTGAAGTATCATCAAACAAATGTAAAGTCTTGCTAAGTGTATTTTTAGGGTTACAAATATTGAAGGGTTTTGACTTAGCATGTAAACAAAGGACATAAATTAGAAAAGGGAGCAGCTGAGGTGTCATTCCAAGTAAGAAGAAAGGAAAAATTCACCATTGCTAAGTAAAATAAAACACTAAGAAGTACACCAGAATAAAATTACATAGTTGATATACTTTGCTAACACCTTGTAGGAATGGTTTTAAAGCTCGTACATGCGCAAATTATTAAAAAATCTAGTAGATTGCATGATTAAACCATAGATATTTGATTGAATGTTAGAATGTTTCCCATATCAAAGAGCTTGTGTTTCTATTCTAAAATTCAAAAGTGTCCACATCTTTATGATTTTTGTGTTATTGTTGCAAGAGTTTGAGATATAATTTGCAGAGAAAATGGCTGACAAGGAGGTTGAAGAGGTCCCTGTGGAAGAAGTAGAGGTCAAAGATGAGGGTGATGATGTTGTAGAGGTTATAGCTAAGGGAAAAAGGAAGAAGGGTGTTGTAAAAACATAAAAGAAGTCAAGGGTTAGAAAGCCAAATAAGCACACAAAAGACTAGTTAAAAATTCTTCTAGTGTCATTGAACACAATTTTAGTGAATGACCATATTTTCAAAGACCATTACTTCCTGATCAGGGATACAAAATTCCCTAGGACTGAAGGTTTTAATCTATTTTTGTATTTCTAACAAAATACAATTGAAAATGTGCCAATATGCAATCCATGGAACAATAACATGGCAAAATTGATATTCCCAAAGGTTTTTGTTGACATGGACTTGTTGAAGGCTTTGATAAATTCTTATAATCTAGTCACAAGGTCATTCCATAGGCACAATGGGAGTATTTTATGCACACTTGATAGGAAATCTTTTACAGAAGCTTTTGTTTTGGAGGGACAAATGGATGTGCCCATAGACATCAAGTATTTGCAGGGTAAATTTGGAAGGAATAAAACTTAGTTTATAAACAATGTGATGCTACCCCACATCCCTTACAATGTTAAAAAGGTAGGGCTGATTCCAAGAAGGTAGAGGATCACTTACCATTAATTAGATTAAAAAATTATTTCAAGAATATAGTATATGGGCTACATAAAGTTCTGGGAAGTGATGGTGCAGAGTATTCTATCTATGGTTCCTTATTTCTAATGGCATGTGACATACAAGACCCTTTCTACAACAAAGAATATGATTATGTGGCATTCATCATTGACAATATGAACCATCAAATTGTCAATGTAAAGAAATGAGAAATGAAAGATTTCAAATTTCATCATTACTCATTGCTAATGCACCTGATCTTGTATAGGAACATTGGTTACATTAGCTAGGATTTCATCGATCATACTTCTGATGAATTTGGTGAGTTGCCTATGCAACTATGGACTCACATTTGAGATAAAAAAATTCTATTATTCAAATGCACTTATATTTTTCAATTTGTTCAGTTCTATGATTATAAGGCAACAGGAACATACTCTCTTTAGGGCCCCAAATGTTTTGAAAATATTGCTTAAACCTTCTTTTTTTGATGAGAAAACTAAATTGGATCATAATAAGGGGGAAAAATTTTTGTTTAAGGAGTGCACATTGATGAGAGTGTATGCATGCCCATAGCCTCCTCACATATTGCCTAAATATTTACCCCCTAGGATAGCTATTATTGAATTCTTTTGGCAATTTCTATTAATTAACAAAGAGATGATTCCTCCCTCTCTGCAAAAACCCACATTTATTTGTAGAAGTTTCAAGGTAGGAAATTTTGAAATTGGAAAGAATGCATATGAAGAGTTGAGTGAGTACCTAGGTTAATACAAGTTTTCTACTGGGCCTTATAGAATGTATGACCTAGAGAATTACATCACAAGTGAGGTTAAAGTCATTAGGGGGTACATTCTACCTCCTAGAAAGCCAATCCCTATAGAGGATTTGATTGCTAACATACTAGCAATAGGAGAGGTTGATGAGCTGCTAGGGAAATATGGTGAAAAAAGGAAAGTGAAGGAGGCCTTGAAAAGGGCCAACCTTGATTTCAAAGTTTTCTATACAGAAATTCCATACCCTTGTAACTTGATAAAGATGGTAGAAAACTTTGATTATATTGTGTCTCAAATGCCAAATGAACTAGAGGGAGAGGAGGCCACTATGAACAGGCAATCCCCTAGGCCAAATGTGCAATTGGCGGTTGATGTTGAGGAGGAGTAGCCATCATCTTCAACTTGGCTACCAAAAGGAATAAGAGGAAAAAAATAATGCACATCCCAGAGAGGGTGGTGAGTAGGGCTCTACAAGTAATGCGAAGAAATGACCAATATTTTTCTTACATCAGGAAAAATTACTTGCATCAAAGGGCAATAGAGGTAGGAAGAGCCTCTAATGATTTACAAATTGTAGCTTCTAGGTTGGATGATAGGTACATCCAATCTGAAAAATTTATGGAGAATTATGATTTCATTAAATCATCAAAATTTAAAAATTTTCTATATAAATTAAAGCAAAACAAACTCACATTAAGCCTCATGCCAAGAGAAAATTCTTAGAAGAATAATGAATTGGTTGATAAATTCCTGGCTTATGATCTAGATAGTGAAACAATGACCCCTACAGAAGCTAGGGAGTTGGTGTAGAGGAGTGATATTATTCTGGTACCAAATTGGGACATTGAGAGAGTTTTTGTTCTTGATCAAATGATTAGACAAAACAAAGAAATCATCTATGAAGCTAGTAGTAGTGAGGGACTAAAGAGGGGGTCAGGATTCAACATAGACACAAAGACCCTAGTAGTATGGAGTGTTTCCCTAGACATCAAAAAGCCTAAAATGATGGACATATAGGAGACTACACAGGGCAACATGATTGTGTGGACACTAGACAATAATACTAGAAAAGAGATCTCTAGCCTAGTAAAACACTTTGCACTCATGAATGAGGAAAAATTAGATCAAATTAAGGATAGGTTAGCTATTGCATATAATGAATTTTTAGATCTCAAAAAATTGTATGAGGAAGATCTCTGGATAAGCTATGTGCAAAAGCAAAGGATAGAGTAGTTGGAAGGGAGAATTCATAGCCTAGAAGTATAGGCAAGATCCCTAAAAGACCAACTCAAGACTGTAGTGGAGGCATAACATGCACCTAGACATGTGGAAGAGGTAAGGCACACTTTGGAAGCAGAAGCCTAAATAGAAGATATACCTATAGGGGTGACAGTGCTAGTGCCTATGGTTAATGTGGAAGCAGAGGTTCCCCAATCTGATAATGCATCAAAGAAGAGTGTTATTATGAATGTGTTAGGTCATAGGATAAGCAACTTGAAGAGAATCTCTCGAGATTCATATAATTCATTCATCAACTTACAATCTGCAGAACAGATGTGTAAAGAAGTAGTAAGATGGCTTGATTCAATTTTCCAACAATGGGGACCTTATATGCATTTCTTTGATAGGCTAATACCATTACTAGCCAAGGAGCTAGGCCTTCCTAATAAGGTTATTGATGTTAAAGAGTGCATGGACAAAGTAAAGGATCTACTATAGTTCTTCACAGGAAAATTGGCAACAATTCAAAACAAGATGAATGTGCTTACCGATGGGTTTTATTCTTTAATTCTTTTTGTCCTTGATTTTAACAACCAAGTAAAGGATTTAAATGAATGGTCTAATTCTTTGGACCATATTGTAGACTTTCCACAAGTGGCATCCATTTTTGAAGGTGATATTGATGAATGTGCTTTTAATGAACTCATTGATACTTTATTCAAAATTGAAACTAAGATGAATAGATCTATCACAGAAGGGAAAGTGATTACTGATGCCAAGTGGAAAAAATATGTTGGTGAATTAGCAACAACCAAAGCATGTGAGTGGCCAAAAAAGAGGGAGGTTATTGTATGGTAAGCAATCATAGAAATAAAGGCTTTACCAATAGGGGGCAGTTAAACAAAAAGAGAAAATTAAAGATTTGATGCTTCATCTGTCATCTGCAACTATTTTTGTTGTTTCTTTTTGAATTAAGCTGTCATGTATATTTTGAAAAATGTTGTTGTATTTTTTGTTGTAAAAGGACACCTATCCATCACACTTGCCCTTTTCTTGTTGCAACTCATGCCTATATAAATGAGTTTTCAAGGCAATGTGATGGTCCAAAAGTTGTATAATTTTGTTGTGTTCAAGAACAATATAGTCAGTCCAATAGTATGTAGTTGTTATGAGTTTACTTTTAAATGTATACGTTTTGATGATATATAGAAATGATAGGATCAAAAGGCTATTCTAGGATTTTCAATGAATTTCTATTGGTCATTGTATTAGTCATATAAAGAAGGATAATACAAAGGGGCATTTACATTAGATTTGTGTCATCAATTTTTGTCTCCATTTTATGAGTTTGTCTACTTTGATGTCATTTGAATAAGGTTTAAATTGATTGAATGTAGTATGGATGGATTGTATGCTGATACTATTGTTGATTTTAATTCAAGAAATTATGTAAATGCTTTTAGTAGATTAGTAAGGTTTATGAGTTTATGAAATGGATAGTTAATAAGAATGGAAATAGGTGACTACAATTGATAAATTCATTTACAAGTTATTTGAATTAGATCTCCCACCAATAGTTAGTCTTTTTCCCAATGGATAAGGCATTGGTCACATAAATCAGGAGTGAGTTGGGCTAAATTCTACTTCTGCATATCAAATTAATCAAAAATTCAAAATGATTCTCATTCCATTTTGTTTAAAGCTATAATGTTGGTCAGCACTCATTTATATCTTTTTTTTGGGTCTTATGTAGCTACTATTTTTAGAAATATTTGTAAACTCAAGGAGAATTAAGACCAAATCTACTTATAAGGGATGTATGTTAGTCTGAAAGTATCAAAATTGGGTAAACTGTGTATGTGTTAGGAATTGGAGATGAGAATCAAAATGAAACTAATATAATTCTCATAAAATAGTGGTCATTTGAGTTATCCCATAGGTAAATCTTTCTTGGTTTTGCAGAGCCTAAAGAGTAGGAAACCATTCCTACTTTTGTTGAAGTTGGTCCAAATGGTTTGCACATAGAATTGTTAATAGGAAGTGGCTAATCCTTAAATTGTGTGAGTATTATCAATTTGGTATTGAGAATTTTTTTGTTTAGTAGTTTCAAACGCCAACATATACATCCCAATAAAAATATGTCAAGGAAATCTTGAAAACTTTTGGATTGGAGGATTCTAAACTGATAATTACACCTCTAATGATAGGACACAAATTTTTAAAGAATGATGATTCAGCTGAGGTGAATCAAACATTGTACAAGTCTATGATTGGAAAATTACAATATGTCATACAAAGCAGACCTAACATTGCATTATTTGTAGGGATAGTTGCAAGATTCTCTTCTAATCCCAGGGAGAATCATTTGATGGATGTAAAGAGAATAATGAAATATTTGAAAGGAATAGAGGAGTATGGTATATACTATAAGAAAAATGAGAAATTTGAATTAAAAGCCTATACTAATGCTAATTGGGCTAGAAACATTGGTGATAGAAAGAGCACCAGTGAAGGGCTATTTTTCTTAGGTAAGAGGCTAGTTACATAGACTGGCAAGAAATACAACTACACTTTACAGTCTACTATTGAAGTTGAATATGTTGATCCTACTATAAATTGTACAAAAACTGTATGGATGAAACAACTACTCAAAGGTATGAAGGAAGAGATCACAGAAATAGTGACACTTTATTTTAATAATACAAGTGTTATAAACATATCAAAGAATCATATGATGCACACAAAGACTAAGCACATTGAAATCAGGTATCATTTCTTTAGAGGATTAATTTAAGATAAAGAAGTGAAGATGGAATATGTTAACACAAAAGAGAAAATTGTTGATAACTTCACAAAAACATTACCTAAGGATGCTCATGAATATCTAAGAGGTAAACTAGGGGTGATACCCCTACCAAAGGCTAGCTAAGTAACAAAAGGAGTGCCCTACATCAACAAACTAATTTTCATATGTTGTAAACTAATGTCGTGGATCTTACTTTAGGATCCACCTAAAGTAATCAAAGAACTAAAACTATAAATCATTCACAAGCAAGGTGATAGAGGGAGAAACTAAAGAAGTTCATATCTACATATTTAGGTGACAAATCTTTGGCATTGTTGTCAAAGAGGGAGATAATTTTTGATCAAGGGAAATACAAGAAAGAGGGAGATAATTACTAATCAGGAGAAATATAAGAGATTGGAGATTGAACAAAGAGGGAGAAATCATAACACAGAGATAGTATGATGGAGAAATGTTGACAGAAAGAAAGTGTATCTATTGATACCATTCTACCTAGTAAGAGGAAGATAATTATAGAAGGGAGATATAAGAAGTAATTCAAATAGAGTTATAAGGATGACACAAAGGACTTTCATAACCTATTTAGAAGATGAAAGTTGCTAATAGAGGGAGAGATTTCAATACAAGGAATGATTTTCCTTTTGGTATTTTGTTGGTCTTACTATTTTAACCTAGTCAGTTTGGTTGATCAATTTGGTTTACCATCAATGCCAAAGAGTGAGATTATTGAAGAAGGAGACTATTGAGAACAAATTGATACACATATGATCAATATTTTTTAATCATTGTTTTGTCACAGATGTCAAACCTACTATTTCGTGGTAAGTCAATTGCTTACAAGATTTGTGTATGATCACTTATTTGATTGATGGAGAGGATTTTATCAAAAGATGTAACAATAGCACATAGAGAAAAGTTTGAGTTATGATATGTAAAGGAGTACAAGAACTAGCTAAGATAGTGACAACATGATGTATTGATAATCTACCTAAGGTTACAAAGGTTGGTTACTAAGCAAGTTTAGAAGAATAAGTTAAACAAAGTTTGTCTACCAAGCTTAATAGAGTGGATACTAGGTAGTAATAAAATTCAATACAAGCTAAGTAGAAAATTAGTTATAGAAAAGTAAAAGTCTATTCTAGTGTATACCAAGAAAAATATTGGATGTCAAGTATATTTAGTTGATGCCAAGCACTAGTAAACTTTAGTTCATGAAAAGTGATTTTATAGAGGATGTCAAGCAATTCAATATGTTTTGAGCATCAGAAGTAAGCTAATGCCAAGTGACTTGATTATTTGAAAGATCATGAAATCAATGAATCTGAGCTAACAAGTATATTTATTTGGATTATGTGAACCAGGTAGAAGATATGATTGATGAGTTGGTGGTACAGAATTCAAGGTAAATCATTTTGAGGTGAAGTTAAAGAGGATTAAAGGAGAATTTTCTAGAAGATATATGAACTATGGGGTTGATTCATTTAATCCTATGTAATATGTCTTAACCCCAAATTGGACGATGGAGAATGAGTGGCAAAGGATCTTAATTTCCTATTTAGAGGAATGGTTGGTCAGAAATAAGGGTTGTTATGTGCAAGAACCTAAGGAAGACAAGGAGTAAGGGGTTTTTCTTCATAAAGTGACCTAAGAGAAGAGTTTTCTTTAGCATGTTAAGTAAGAAGGCTTAAGGGTATGAATTCTTAAAGGGTGAACAAGTTATCAAAGATAAAATGTGTGGAGGCCAAGTAGAACAAAGGACTGAAACAAAGATCTATAATTTACAAATGGAGTTTTAAGTTGTTATTAGATAAAGCCTTACTATTATTCTCTAATAACTAGATTAGTCTAGGTTAAGTCCTTTGGATTAAGGTTGACCTAATAGTCATTTGTAAATCCTTTAACCTGGTGACATTCCAAGTGAATGGTCTAAAGTCCTCTAACAAGGCCTACTCCTAATAGGGTGATTGAAATCCTTTAGTGTGTATTGTAACCTTTAATAGGGTTGGCTTTTCACAAGGCATCACTTAAAAAGAGTGAAGAAGGGTAGCATGTTACTGGTGGTTTTTCTTAAATTGGGTTTCCATGTAAATCATTGTGTCAAATGTGTTGCTCAATTTGTTATGTTTCATGTTTACATTTCTACAAATTGATTTGACAATAACCTACAAGTTTTAAGTGGTTACATAATCTTATGGATGCATGCATGATGATAAATGTTTTATGGGTTCACCAAGTTATGAAAATTTTTATTTATACATTTGGACCTTGGGTAACTGATTCACCCCCCAAGTTAATCTAAAGTATTCCAACACTACTAGCCTTGAAAATATTTTGAAAGTTTATATGAAAAAACCTTCTATGCCACAACTAACTCTTATCCACTTTCACAACCAAACAAGTCATCTTATTACAATTCAATTGAAACACATTACCTATGGATCTTGTACCTATCCCAATCAAATTACCATCCTTATCCTTAATAATGCAAATCTTCTCCATGAAATGCAACTAATAACCTTTATTAGTTAACTTTCTAACACTCAACAAGTTATGCTTTAATCCATCAACAAAATAAAAATCACCAGTCTTAGTCTTCCCATCACAAGTAATAGTTCATATCCATGTGATGTGATAGGTTGCATTGTTACCAACTCTGAAAATTCATCCATCATGATTTTAGAACTTAACAAACTTGTTCATATCACCAGTCATATGATGTGAACTTCCACTATCTATAATCCAATCAATTTTTTTTTCAACTTGAGAAATTATGGAATTCTCTTCTCTAACTTCTTTATAGGATTTTCTTCTTTTATAGCCACAAATCCTAACTCATCATCACTTTCACTCTAAACTCTTTCCTTAAATTCATCATCTTCATTTGCATACAAACAATCTCTAGGTCTTCTAGGCTTAAAAATCCTCTTATACTTTTTTCTCTCTTTTAGGGAACTTAGAAGAAAAATTACAAAATTCATTGCAAGTTGAACATTTAATTTTTGTATCACAATCAGTTCTCTTCTTATAAGCATGACTATTCATTCTTCAATATTTTTGTCTTCTTCGGATCTTGAATTGTTGCTACTATCAAAATCTCCATTTGTGCTTGCACTTCTTGTGAAACAAGGAAAAATAATTAATGCACTAAAGGTTGTCTCCACTCTTATCAATTCTCTAGACTTCCTCAAACTAGATTATGTTGCTTACAATCCTCCAAGCCCTTGGTGAACTTCTTAGTGCAGGGTATCAAAAGTTTAGTCATATGTGCTACTTGCTTGAATGGTGGTGTTAAGGTTCTCAAAATCTTCCATACAATCTCATATTCCTTATTATATCCTTTACAAGACTTTATTCCTACAAAAAACTCATATATTTTACTAATATAGCTTCTCACAAATTCATCTTCCATCATTCTAGCATCTTGAAACAAACAAATCCATGTATTAGTCTTACTCTTTTAGCATGTTTATCTCCTTCAAAAGTGGATTCCAAAGCTTTCTAAATCTTATGAGATGTCTCTAGAGATTTTACCTAACTATATTTATTTTTAGGAAGAGATAAAAAAATTGCTTCTATGGCTCAAATGTTGCACATAAACAAATCTCTTTCTATTTCACTACATTCCTTAAGCTTTATTTCTTCCACAATAGCTTTGTTACTCTTTGTCAAAAGCCAATATGCTAGACCCATACATATAAAATGAGTCTTCATTTTTTCCTTCTAGCTATCATAGTTAGCTCCATCAAATTTAGGACTTTATTTTCTAAAGTGACTTGTCATTGATCTCCCAATGTAGTTAAGGTTTTTGTTCAAGGACCTGATGCTCTGATACCAATTGTTAGAGTGTAAAGTATACCAATATAACTAGGGGGTGGGGGGGTTGAATCAATTATATAACTAGAGTAAAAATTATCAACCTTTATTATTCCTTATGCATGTGAATAATATAGCCAGTAACCATAATAATATACTCATACACAATAACACCAAATATGTTAACTAGGGAAACCCCAGTTGATTAGAGCTAGAACCATGGTGGGGGTGGTACCCACAAAATGATGTACTAATATAAATGTTCCTTGTTAGATGATGGACCCTATTAGAAGTTAATAAATATATTCATTTCATATTACTCCCTATTAGGAGACTTTGAATTCCTATTAGAAGATTCTAACCCTATAAGGAGTTGTGCCAACCCTATTAGGAGTTGCACAAGGAAGATAGATACACTGTCCAAACTGCATTAAGGGTAAGATCACTGAACTCACTAACCAATTGATCTCAATATTATTCCTTGTAGAATAATGGAAATAAACTATACTTGTGGTTCCTATGTCCTTTTAGTCAAACTTGTTCTTCTTGAACTCAATACCAGATCACCAACTTCACATCCAATAACCCCTTGAATTGCTCACTTGCATTTATCAAATACTCTTCTTTTTTCACACACTTTTTTCTTCATCCATACACCGTTCCCTCTTTACCAGAAGGAAAATAACCTTCATTTATACAATATCCTCAAAGAAATTCCTTGATTTTGCCTTTAGACTTTCCCAACTAATTATAATAGGACCACATTTAGATAATTAATTATTTTACAATTACATGACATTGTTGGCTCACAATCTTTACAACTTCTCACATGTACGACCTCAAACCTTTTAGACTCACTGAAATCATCATCAAACTATATATTGTCATTTTTTAACCTCACATATCAAGATTCTATCTCTATTAGGATATACAATCCATTCATCAAAATTTGCTTCTTAGGAAGTCTATCTATATGTTGCTCTTTGTAAATCAAGGATATCTTTTGTATATATTTTTTTTACTTGATGTAGACTTAACCACATCATCATAACATAGTATAGAACACATACTTAAATGCATTTGTCCTAGTCTTCAATAATCCATTCATATGACTGTGTTCTCTATCTGGTACTCTACTAGTCTTTATAAAAATACTCCTATGTTGATGTCAATGACAAACACAATCATAAATTCAATATATAAATCATGTTAATAATCTCCCACATGCTCTAGTAATGCTTAGGATACTCCCCCAAAGAAATATCATTAGAATTCATAATCACAATAACCTTTTTTTGACTTAGGGTTAACATCTAGAATGTCATCCCTACTAAATTAAGTAATTATTTTGTAAACAAAATAATTCCTTAACCCAAAATACCCATTTCTCTCGTATACTTTAGTCTACCTATGTACTATCACAATTGGTAATCTAATCAAAAATATTGTTGTATTGTTCGTAGTGTCCTCCAAAATTCACTATAGAATCCTCATACTCGATACCATCTTTCCTCAAGTGTGCACATGCCAACGTTACTTCTATGAATTACATTGATCAAAACTCTAACTATTCTACCAAATAAGCTAAGTGATACATAGACAATTTTCTAAGTGCATAACTCATTCCTCATAGTTTTCCCTCTTCATATAGAAGATATTTTTCCATAAATAACAATGTCCAATGTCTACCTTAGCCAAATTTCCAACATATCCCCCTTTTTCATTGATGGCAACATATGTAAAAATTGGCTAAGTCATAAAAATCTACAACTTCAAATCTTTATAAAACTTAGCCTTAACAAAATTTCAAAATTATGGATCCTTACATTTTAACCATCTTTCTTTATATCTCCTAATTACATTATTGAACTCCCATTTTAACTATTTTCCTTACATTTTGATAGAGTAATAAATTATTTTCTTATTAATTAGATCATGTTGATTTAATTATTAGGTCACTTATTATCTTTAGTTTACTTAAGCTAAAATTTAGACATATAATAATTAATTCTTCTCATGCAACCTAGGTTGGTTATTAGGGCTTTTATTTCCTTTAAAAGGACAATCTCTCTTTGCAGTAATTCATTCACTTTTGATAATAGAAAACTCTCTTTCTTCTCATCAAGAATGTCTCCACTATGGATTTGGGAATTTTAGCCTTCGTATCTTCTTCTCCTCTCAATTTGTGATAGGTATTTGCATGTAGGTTATTCTTGGGAGCTATGGGGTTGATCTTTTATCAAGTTCAACATGGTATTAAAGCTTTAGATCTTCATGCCCCTATTGTCTTCTTGAGATTTTTTGGCATTGACTTTTAGATTTGTATTTTTCAAAGGATTTTTTATTGGATGTGGGAGGGAACTATTTTGTAGAGCATTTTGCACTCAAACATACATCACAATTGAGCCCAAAGCACTCGAAAACCCCTATTTCCATATAAAATATTTCTAGTTTGGATGTTGTTGAAAACTATGGCAAAAATATTAGCCCAAGATTGTATAGCCTTAGGCTCAAAAATTGAGGCAACAATTGTTTTATTTTTCTAAAAAATTGGAGGTATTGGTTTTTCTCTATTTTTAAAGAAAACTTTTGTATGCTTTTTATTGCAAAAATGCATGTGAAGATGGGTATATCTTTTTTATGTTAGGGAAAAATATATATTCAAGGGTACACGTAGGGTACTAGTAGGTCCCCTAATAGGTGTACTTTCTAGCTTAAATAGGGGTCCATTATGTTGAACATACCACCCACGACTTCTCAGCTCATGTGCTTAGTGGCCTGATGCCCATCCAACTCAGCACTGGGCTTCGTGCTTAACCTCTCTACATGAGCTCCAAAAATGATTGATTTTTCATTTTTTAGTAGGATCACAGTAAAAAATAAATTTGCATTTTTTCTACTTTTGGCATACTTGACATACCAATTAGTGGTTTCCATGTTTACATGTGATGGGTCTATGGGCTTTTGTAAGGAAGCACACTTTTTATTGGACCCTAAATGTTAGGCATGTAGTACCTTGTCTCCTCTTGGATGACTCCTCTTTGACTCCTACATCAATCTCTAACTTGGACTTGAGAACCTCTTTTTTTGGAAAGCAAGAAAACTTTGGAAGTATTGTCTTGGTCCACATGTTTATGTCTCTATTCCACCTTTGCCCTCCAACAATTGTTCGTAATGTGCTTATGTGGAGGCTACATAGATTCTTTTTGGAGTATGTGCATTTTTTATTGAAGATCACACTCTTTTAATTTGAATAGCCTCTCCTAGCATGATTTTTGGAGCCACCCACACCAATTTGTATCACTTTGAGTGGGCCATTTCTCAACTTGGAAGTGATGCAAGTTTTTGAAATGACTATGCATTTTGAATTGAGTATGAATGGTCAATTCCTATTCCATTCTCCTCAGACCTATGATCCTTTGCATGCTAACTCATTCTTTTCATTATTGGGTGCAAATTTTTGGTGGTGATCAATGAACTTTTGGTGCTCAAATTTTTTTGGGGGGTTTTACAATTTGGTAGAGTTGTTCTATGTGACAACACTTTTAAATGCATTTTTATTGGGCATGTGCTCAGATTCTAAGGGCTTCATGTCTATGGGGTTTTTTTTTACCCCCATTTGTAGCTCACATGGCTTCTTAATTGCCATAAAATTTAGGAGAATCTACTATTTTTGAATAGATTGGCAAGTATTTTGGTGAAGGCTTTCTTTGTCCCTTCCTGATTGTGTGGTGTTTTGGAGATGAGCTAGTAACCAAAAAAGTTATTAGATCTTTTTCACACATTAATAGAAGCCATAGGTCATGTCAATACCTCTCCTCCATGACATCACTAGCCCTTGGGAACCTCACTTGTTATGGCCACATGGACCCCTACCGATTATACTTAGTACCCTCTTAGTCCATGTGCATCTATCAATGCCCATGATGGAGGGATGTTCATTGGGCTTGAATTGATTTCAAACTCATTATTTTACAATAGCCATGCTCTTTTAATTTAAATTTTTCAAAAAATTGCCTATTTCATGCATTGGTGGCATTAACTTGGTGCTTTTTATTGCACCAATGGAATTTTTTAACACATGCTTATATTATGACCACTAGAATTTTCCAACACTGGCTTTTCTTAGCCTCTTTTGCATAGGGTCATTTTTTGACATTTTTTTCCCTTGACAACTATTTTCCCATCAAATTTATGCTTTCCACTTTATGCCATCAATAGTACATTAGCATATCCTATCACCTCTTTAGGTATTTTTTGGACCTACCTTTGGTTCTTTTCTCATATCTTGGGCATATAGACTCCATTTTTTCACAAATAAAATATTACCAAAAAGCTGGTTCTAAATTTTTCATAGTGGTATAGGTATTTTTTAGTTTTGATGCATCTTTTATGGTATGTTCTACTATCAAAGTTAGGGGTTCTATTTTTCACTTTGGGAGACATCTTGACCATTTGATCTCCAATTTTGGAATTCTTTATATTGTTGAAAAGGTCTTTCTAATCTCTTTCTAGTGATGATGGTTGTTTTTCTAGATGCTACTCTAGGCACATTCTATTCAATCTTTTGCATTTTTGCATACTGGTGGATATCTTTGTTGTTTCAAGTCTAAGGATCAATTCAATTTCTTTATATGATTCATCATGAGTTGAATTATCTCTTCTATCATCTTTATGACTCTTTTGATCTTTGTTGACACCCCTTTGTAGAATTTTGCAAATGCACTGAGATAAAGTGCCACCTTATTGCATTTTGGTATCTTGCATATCTTTATGTTTTCTTCTACTCACACTACATTATAAAGTTCCTTGGGAGGTTTCATGTTGGCCATATTTTCCATCTTCCTTTTTCAAGTGAGTGTTCCTTCCATAGCATTAGTCCCATGATGTGTTGATGACATATGCCATTTTAGGTGTTTGTACTTCTTTTGCACTCTCAATATTCTTGGTTATTCATACTAAAGGAGATATTTCATTCAATTTTCGTTTTCATGTCTTACCTCTTAGAATTATAGGAAGGTTATGTTGGTTCTATTTCTATCTTGATTCGATGGAGTGATCTATGTATTCAGTATTTGATCCTATGTACTAGCTGACTTGAGTGGTTGGATACCTATGCATTCTGGTGAGATGGATCATTTTCCATATAGACATTCATTCTTTCATATTTTTGGAGGCCATGAAGATACCTTCCATCTTTGATTGATCAACTATTCATAATTAGTCTTCTCTACCTATTCATGTTTTATACAGTGGAGGTTCTTTAGATTAGTAGTTTGGTAGTGTTTGCAGCTTCATGCTTCAGCAGTGTTCTTCAAGATCATCTTTTGTTCCTCTCTTTTGGGACATTCCCTAGTTTGAAGGCTTCTTTAGTCATTCACTAGTTTACTTAAACTAAACTTTAAAAATTTAATAATTAATTCTTTTATTAATTATTATCATACAACCCAGGTTAGTTACATGCTAAGGTTTTGATCTCCTTTATAAGAATGATCTCTCTTTGTAATAATTTATTCAGTTTTGATAATAGTGATATATCTTTTTTCCCATCAAGAATTTCTCAACTATGAATCTGGGAATTTCAACCTACATAGCCTCTTCTCGTCTCTTTCTGTGACATGTATTTGCATGTAAGTGATTCTTAGGAGCTATTAGGATAATATTTCATCAAATTTAACACATTCAATATTATCTCTTCCTTTCATACATATCTATATACATCTATACAATTGTCCTTACTCTTCTCTCCCCATTTGACTACTATAATTATTTTAGAATAATTGAGAGGGGGGGTGAATCAGTTATTCAAGGTCCAGATATACAAATAAAACTTTTCACAATTTAGTGAACCCATAAAATATTCTTAACCATGCATGCATTCATTGTGTGTTAACTAGAACTGATATGTTACTGTCAAATCAACTTGCGGAAATGTAAAGCATGAAATAAAACATATCCATTAGCACATTTTACATAATTATTTAATGTGGAAACCCAATTTGGGAAAAACTACTAGTAACATGCTACTCCTTTATCACTCTGCTGAAGTGATGCCTTGTTAAGGGGTACAATACACACTGTTAAATGTGACCTAGTTAAAGGATTTCAATCACCTTATCAAAAGTGAGCCTTGTTAGAGGACTTTAGGCTATTCACTTGGAATACCACCCTATTAAAGGATTTTCCAATGACTGTTAAGTCAACCTTTCTCCAAAGGATTTACCCTAAGCTTATAAAAATGTTAGAAAGTAATAGTAGAGCTTTGATCTAATACAACTTACAACCTTACTTGTAGATTATAGATCATTGTTTACTTTTGCCACTAATGTCAAAGGGAGGGATTTTTGATCTCTAATCCTATGTTGCCAATTAGTGACCAAACACTTAGTTATTTGCAAGTCATTGCTACAACTGAGTTATCTAGTAAAGGCCAAGTAGACAATACTTAGACCAAGTAGAACAATGATTGCCAAGCATTCAGTAAAGACCAAACAGATATGCAAGCAAAGGAATATACTATGAGCTGAGTAATATAATGACAATGAAGCATATCGAGAAGTTATCAAGTGCTAAACAACAACATACATGACCAAGTGTCAAAACACTCAAGTGCCAAGGAATGCAATTTTGATATGTGAGTTTGTAATGGAAAAAAATCTTATGTGAATCATTTTGGTCAACATTTCTATGAGATTTAATATCTATATAGCCATAATAGATTTTGATTATGTGCCATTAGCATAAGGTAATGATCCTTAGACAAATAATTTAACCAATCAAAAAAAGGGATATAAATGAAAAAAGATGATGAAGTTTAAGTTGCTGATCAAGATCTAGAAGCTTCATGAAATCTATTTAAGGAGGATTCTAACCCTAGAATACGCACACACACACACTCACACATAGAGAGAATGGAAAAACTATGGAAAGGATATACACATGTGAAGGAGTTTAAGATATAGATCCAATAGAGAGGGAAATTAGAGCAATGGATGACTTAATAGATTTATTAGATTAGGAGACTTGGATTAGAGATAGAGGAAAGAGGAGACCCAAGATCAAATTGTAGAGCATACTAATGGTAAAGTACTAAATCAATTATTTTTGTAATTGAGACATGGAAAATCTCGTAATAGAGTGGTCCTAATAGAGTCCTTACTTTATTTTAAGTGTCAAGCCCTATAACAAGGCAAGACCTAATAGTCTTTTAAGTATTTAACAGGACAAACTTCAAACAAGGTAGATCATATCTTATGTTCAAAAATTATAAAATTAATAGGTTAACTTTATTGTTGCAATGGTGAAGATTTGTGGGTTTCATTCCCACCCCAGTTTTACCTTCACCCTGAAGTGTTTTTTGGTAACTAAATCACTATGTTATGTGTTGAACTCTTATGAATGTGATGACCTTATTTTATGTTTCAACATTATAGTTTTAATAATGAATGGGGTTTGATTTAATGAAATTGAACATGATGTTGAAAGCTTAAGGTCCTAATTCACCCCTCTAGTATCTTGTTTCCCATATATATATTGCAACACAATCCCTATGGTAGAAGAGAAGAATTTACCAACATATTCTACAATAGTGACAAAGAAGTCTATAGAGACTATACCTATAGTTATATTAGTTTTTGAGATAGACAAGGATACATAAATGATAGAAAAAACTCCATAAGTGATCATTGGTATTGATACCATGCAAGTGGATAGTACAAAGATCACCATAGATGATGAAGATAATCCTTTCAAGGATTATGGACAAGCTATTGTTAACAATTTGGTTGATTACAATTATTTTTAAAATGAAGAGGAAGATTAGGAAAAGAAATAAGAGGAGGAATATATAACGAAAGTAGAAGAAATGTTAGAGGAATAAAAGAAGAGTAAATTAGAAGATGAGAGAGAGAGAGAGAGAGAGAGAGAGAGAGAGAGAGAGAGAGAGAGAGAGAGAGATTGATGTGAAAATCTAATAAGGAGAAGGAAAGGGGTTTTGCTTCATCAACTGACCCAAGTGAAGAAGTTTTTAATGGTGTACTAATCTGGAAGGCTTAAAGAGGATGAATGCTTCAAGGGTGAAAAATTTGTTAGAGCTATAAAGAATGGAAGCCAAGTAGAGTTGAGGACTGGCCAATGATCTATAATCTAAAAGTAAGATTGTAGGTTGTATCAAATCAAAGCTCTACCTTTACTTTCTAACAATCGTATCAGCTTAGGGTAAATCATTTGGAGGAAGGTTGAATTAACAGTGTTGGAAAATCCTTTAATAGGGTGGCATTTCAAGTGAATGGCCTAAAGTCCTCTTGTAGATGCTCAAAAATGGTTCAATGCTCAAAAATGGTTCACATCTATGACTTCATCACTTCTTCATACTAATTTGTCCCATTTTCTCATTCTACTAACTTTGATCTTTTGGCCAGATTGACCATATTTTGTCATTTATATCCCCTTTCACATCAATTTCATATCAACTTAGAATCATATCAAATCAACTTAGAATCACCCAAAATCAACTTAGAATCACTCAAAATTGGTCCTAATCAACCCAAAACATATCAAACATCCCAAATCAATTATCATTTATCCACTCCTAGGCATTACTGTGGCTTTCAGTGCCTTGGAAACCTATCAACTTATCCATCTTATCAATTTGACCTTAGTACTGTCGTGGCTCTCAACACTAGGTCGAACTATCATTCATGTCATCCAATCTTTAAAATTGTTGAGGATTTCAATGTTAGATCATGGAATCATCAATCATTTTAATAATATTGACAGTGTCTGTCGATGTTATTATGATCAAACCTTATCAATCAATTTCAATCCTGTAGCATTTACAATGTCGGTTAAATGTTACATATCAATTAATTCATGTCATGTGTCCTTGGCACATTATCAATTTTGATCTATCAATTAATTTGACCATGGCTTTGGTCTACCTTTTCATCATCTTATTCGATATCCATCATTGTCACATTTTCATCAAAGGATACAGTCGCATTAATTTAATCAATTTGGCCAATCATCTGCTAATTTTCCCTATAGGATTAAATAACCCATAATTTAATCCTATTCTTTCTAATTATTCTTCCTAAATTATCATCCTCAATTAATTAATTTTATTAATTAATTAGTTTATCATCATCAATTAATTAATTTTATTAATTAATTGATTCATTATCTGCAAACCATGGAAATTCTTAATTTCCTAAGTTCCATTTTTCATCATTAAATCCATTTTCTACTAATTCTTATTTTGTGGAATAAGAGGATTTTTAATTCAAATATTCCATAAAACATTCCATCATCATGACACTTGGCTGAGATTTTTCATAATCAAATATTCTTATCTCTTACGCATGTCCCTATTTGGCTTATTCAATATAGATTCTTGGCTTTAAGTGGGTTGAGAAATCTTATGACGCATCATAGATTCTCTTCCAAATTTGACTCTCGTGTGTCATAGAATCTTAATTTTGGCATATTCTATCATATGCATCATAGGAATTATTATTACCTCTTATACATGTCCCTATTTGGCTTATTCGTCATAGATTCTTGGCTTTAAGTGGGTTGAGGAATCTTATGATGTGTCATAGATTCTCTTCCAAATTTGACTTGCATGTGTCATAGAATCTTACTTTTGGCATATTCTGTCATATGCGTCATAGGAATCTCTTGCCACATCACATGTCTGTAGGTGAAAAATCCAATGCTCTCACCCTACTTGAAAATTATAAAATGAACACTCTTTCTCTCATTTTGGGTCTCTTGGAGGAGAATGCTTAAGTCTTGAGTCCTTGAATCTTTGAGTTTTTGAGTCTCTAATAATTTTCATTTTACATTCTCTCTCTCACATAAAATCACACTTTAAGTATTCTCATGGCATTATCACTATCATAGGCTTTTGCTTCAATTTTGTGTGCACTATAGGCAACTTTGGAGCTACAATCATTTGGAGAAGAAAGAAGGACATGGGAGCTACAAATGAAAAAGGGATTTTTTAATTATGCTTGCTTTCTTTTGTTTAGTTTGGCTTTCATGGTAGACTAGTGGGTACTAATACATGTTGATTGAGTTTGTGATTTGCTCATAGTGTGTTATGCATTTAGCCCATTTTTCTAGTCCTACACCTCTAAAAAGGCTCATTTTTGACAAGGTTTCTGAAATTCATTAATTAGGTCACATTTAACAGTGTGTATTGTAACCTTTAATAGGGTTGGCCTTTAACAGGGCATCACTTTAGAAGAGTGAAAAAGGAGTAGCATGTTACTAGTGGTTTTTCCCAAATTAGGTTTCCACATTAAATTATTGTGTCAAATGCGTTGATAGATATGTTGTGTTTCATGCTTTACATTTTTGCAAGTTGATTTGATAGTAATATATTAGTTTTAGTTAACACACAATGAATGCATGCATGGTTAAGAATGTTTTATGGGTTCACTAAATTGTGAAAAGTTTTATTTTTATATTTGGACATTGAATAAATAATTCACCCCCCCTCTCAATTATTCTAAAAGAATTTCAATAATTGGTATTTGAGCTATCTACTTAAGAGGATTAGTTTTAAGGTACTAGAAGCACAAAGATCAAGATGTCAAAAAGAGAGGTATCAAAGATCAATAGAGATAAATTTCCTACATGGAATAGTTTGATGAAGCTATACCTTGGAGGACTTGGAGATTATGCACAATCTTGCATTGTAGTAGAACATGCTGATCTAGCAGGAACCCTAACTGCTGAAGATTTGAAGAAACAAAAAGAACGCAATCATGTGATGTTGGAGATTGCCTCTTTCCTAATCTATGTCAAATTTGACGATATCAAAGGCCTTAATAGTGCAAAGAAGATGTGGGATGCCATAGACACCATCTATGGAGGAGACAAAAATGTTCAAAGAGCCAAGTTAGAGAGCCTCTGAGGTAAGTTTGATGACATGAGAATGGAAGAAGGTTAGAATATTGTTCAATATGTTGTTAGAATAAAAGAAGTTGTTAGTGCAATAAAAGGTGCTACTAGTAAAATAAATGATGATATTGTGCTAAGTAAAGTCTTGAGAACATTGTTGCCAATGTATACCATTAGAGTGTTTGCAATCCAAGAGTTAAGATGTATACCAGGAAATGATCTAACCCTTGAGGTCTGGTAGAAAGACTCACTACTTTTGAGCTATCTAATTTTGACAACTATAGACTAGAGAGTATTGAATCAGATTTCAAAGAAAAATTGTTATTGAAGGATTCTAAGGAGGTAAAGCATAAGAAGAAGAAGAAGAAGAAGAAGAAGAAAAGAAAGATAAAGTATGCATCCAATGATAGTAACACAGATGAGGAAGACATTGAACAATTGAAAGCATTGCTAGCAAGAAGATTTCATAGAGGAAGAGGCAAGTTCAAAGGTAAGTTATGTATCATTTGTTTTAATTGCAATAAAGTGGGTCATATTGCAGCAAGATGTACATAGAAGAAGAACTAAAAAGAAGGAAACAAGCACAAAAATAGAAGAGAAGATGATGAAAGAGACTACAGAGACAAAGGTAAGAAGTCTTGCTATATTTCTGATCAACATGTTTCTGATGAAAATGATGTTGAAGTGGTATATGTTGCAATGAAGGAAAAATTTAATGAGGATGAGGCAACTACACTTATGACTTGTGCAAACAAGAATGAAAAATGGATCATTGATAATGGATGCTCACATCACATGACTGGAGACAAAAGTAAGTCCATTACCTTAACCTATTATGATGGAAATAGTGTAAGATTTGGTAATGATGCACCATGTTTGATAAAAGGAAAAGGGTCTATCAAACTCACAAACAAGATTTCATGTGACAATGCTGATTATGTTGAAGAATTGAATTATAACTTGTTAAGTGTATCACAATTGAATAAGTTGGGATGCAATTGAGTTTGAAAATAAATCAGCCAAGATATATGATACAAATGGAAACCTAATTAGAAAAGGTGATCAAACTAAAAGTAATTTGTCATGGATTTGGCACAAGAGATTATGTCATGTTAATTTTGATAATCTGATTAGTATCAGTAACATGAAAAGAGTTAGAGGTTTTCCTAATTTGAAGAGACTAAAAAATATAATATGCAAACAATTTTAGCTAGGCAAGATGATAAAGTCAAATTTTAAAAATAAAGCTTATACCTTTAAGGAAATACTTGAAAGAGTTCATAATTACTTGTGTGGACCTATTTGAGTGCAAAGATACAAAGGAGATAAGTACATACTATTGTCTATTGATGATTACTCTAAGATGATGACAATCATGTTTTTAAAAGAAAAATTAGATGCCTTTCAAATGTTTATGTAATACTTGGCAAGAATTGAAAAAGAAATAGGAAAGAATTTGAAATTCTTGAGATTAGAAAGTGGAGGAGAATTCACTTTAAATGAGTTTGAGATGTTTTGTAATGATAGAGGAATCAAGAGACAGACATCTACAGCTAGGACCCCTTCACAAAATGGAATTTCTAAAAGAAGAAATAGGTCTATAATGGACTATGCTAGAACACTCATGATGGAGAAGAATGTTGCTCTAAAATATTGGAGAGAAGTTGTAAGTACTATTTTATACACCTTGAATCGTGTGCAAGTCAAGAAAGGTACTCATTCAACACCTTTTGAACTATGGTATGGATATCCACCTAATGTAAAATGTTTTAAGGTATTTTGAAGAAAATGTTATATTCTTAAAGATATTAGGAGTGAAAAGGTTGATGCAAAAAGTGAAGAAGGTATATTTCTTGGTTGCTCCACAAGAAGTAAAGCTTACAAGTGTTTAAATACTAACACTAACAAAATTGTGGAAAGTGCAAATGTGAATTTTGATGAGTTCATAGAAGTACATGAGGCTAAACTTACAAAAGTACAAAAGGAATACAAATTATTTGTATACTATTATGAAGGAATGACTGTTAAAGAAGATGTTACAAATAATATTGCAAACCAGTAGCAAGTCTCAACAATTGTTTAGTCACAACCTGTGAATGTTGAGTTGTATTCAGATGCCAAGTTGTAGAATGAGGAAAATGCACATTCTAACTCTAAGATTAGCACACATGAAAGAGATGTTGAAACACTTGAGAGAGATGTACACAGTGACACTAAAGCTAAGAGACAAAATGCATCTGGAAGAACTGAGCCTAGACAATCTAAATATGTCAAAAAACATCATCCTATACATTGAATCATTGGAGATAAAGATGCAAGGCCAATGAAAAGAAATAGATTAAGAAGTGAATCATGTTTGTTAAGCATGAAGGAACCTAAGACAATGAGAGATGCATTGAAAGATGATGACTAGTACAAGGCTATGGAAGAATAAATTTAGTAGATAGAAATAAACAAGACTTGGAGTCTAGTGCCTAGACTAGAAGACAAGAATGTGATTGGCACAAAATGGGTATTCAAAAACAAGTAAGATAAGAATGGTGAAGTGACAAGAAACAAAAAAATACTAGTTTGCAAAGGGTATGCACAAGAAGAAGGAATTTATTATGGTGAAACATTTTCCCTTGTTGGAAGAATGAAAGGACTGAGAATTCTGCTTGCTTATGCTGCATACAAAGGTTTCAAAGTTTATTAGATGGATGTCAAGTTTACATTTCTGAATGACATATTAGAAGAAGTCTACATAGAACAACTAGAAGGTTTTTTTGATAAAAATAATAAGAATATGGTATGTTGACTAAATAAAGCTCTATACAGATTGCAAAAAGCACTAAGAGTATGGTATGAGAGACTTATACTTATCTTGTTAAAATTGGATTTGAAAAATAGATGATAACAACAATCTATACATGAAGATAGATAGAGAAAAAGGTATACTATTATCTGAAATATTTTTTGATGACATCATATTTGGAGGACAAGATACTTTGTGTAAAGATTTTGCAAATTAGATGAAGCAAGAATTTAAAATGTCAATTTTTAGTGAGATCAAATTCTTTGTGAGATTACAAGTATATTAGATGAAATATGGGGTATTTATGAATTAGTCAAAATATATCAAAGAGATATTGAAGAAATTTGGATTAGAGGATTCAAAACTAGTAAGTACACCAATAGTGACAACACTCAAGCTATCAAAAATTGATGATTTAATAGTTCCATGATTGGAAAATTGTAATATGTAGTACACAATAGACCTAATATTGCATTAGCTATGGAGATAGTTGCAAGATTCTCTAATAATCCTAGAGAGAATGACTTGATGGCTATGAAAAGGATAATGAGATAATTGAAAGGAATAGAAGAGTTTGGTTTATAGTATAAGAAGAATGAAAATTTTGAACTAAAAGCCTACACTGATGCTGATTGGGCTGGAAATATTGATGACAGAAAGAGCACCAATGGAGGAGCATTCTTCTTAGGCAAAAGACTTGTTACATGGAATAGCAACAAGTAGAGTTGTACTTCCCAATCTATTGTTGAAGCAAAGTATGTTGCTGATGCTATTAACTACACAAACATTGTATGGATCAAATAACTACTTAAGGGAATGAAGGAAGAAATAAGAAAACTAGTGACACTTTATTGTGATAATGTAAGTGCTATCAATATATCAGAGAATCCTGTAATGCATACAAAGATAAATTACATTGCAATCAAGTATCATTATGTAAGGGAATTGGTTCAAGATAAAGAGGTAAAGATGGAATATATTAACAAAAAGGAGAAAATTACTGACATCTTCACAAAAGCATTACCCAAGGATGCTTATGAGTATTTGAGAGGTAAACTAGGGGTGATACCCCTATCAAAGGCTTTGTAAAAGATAGAGGGAGTACCCTGCATCAAATAAGTCAACATTCATTTCATACAAATTGATGCATTGGATCTTAATTTAGGAATTTCCTAAAGTAATCATAGAACTAGAATTATAAATTAGTCACAAGCAAGGTGATAGATGGAGAAAATTGAAGAACCTACAAAAGCCTATATCTACATATATTAAAGATGTCAAGTGTTGATTATATGTCTTTGGCATTGTTGTCAAAGAGGAAAAAAGTACATTAAACTAATCAAGTGCAATAGGAACAATAGAGAAAGTACACCATCAGAAGATTAGAAGATTCAAAGAAAGAAAGAGGGAGAAAGAAGAAAGTAATCAGAATAGGAAGAATCAAAACAAAAAGAGGGAATTATACTTTGTAACCTAATTAGAAGAGGGAGTTGTTTATAGAGGGAGAAATTTCAAATTCAAGTTTTCTTTTTGGTATTGTCTTACTATTTTAACCTAGTTACTTTGATGGAACAAGATGTTCATCATTTGTTTGACTAGTTGATCAGTTTTGTTTTCCATCAATTCCAAAGAGGGAGATTGTTGGTATCTGATTGAAAAGATCATTTGATTAAAAAGATTACTGAAGAAGACTATGTGTTTCAATCATTGTTTTGTCACTGATGTCAAACCTACTACATGCTGGTAAGACAATTGTTTATATGTTTCAAGTACTATCACTTGATTGATGAGGAGGATTTGATCAACAAGATGTAACAAAAGTACCTAGAGAAAAGGTTGAGTTATGATTATGAATTGAAGTACAAGAATCAATATTGATGATCTACTTAAGGTTACAAAATTATTGGCTACACTTAGAAAGTTTAGAAGAATAAATTTAAACAAAGTTCATTTGCCAAGCTTGACCAAATGGATAGTATGTGTCAAGCAAAGTGAGTGCAAGCTAATTAAAAAGTCAATTGGAGCCAAGTAAAAGAAAATTCTAGTGGATACTAAGTAATTTAGTAGATGTCGAGTAATTTTTAGTTGATGTTGAGCACTAGTAAAATCTAGTTGATGCCAAGTGATTTTGCAGTAGATGCTAAGTAACATAGTATGTGCTAAGCATTAGAAGGTTGATAATGCCAAGCTATTGCATTATGAAAAAAATCAAAGATTCACCAAATAAAAGCCAACAAGTTTGTTTTCTTAAAACTTGTGAATCAAGAGGAAGATAAGATTGATGAGCTTGTGGCATGGAATCCTATGTAGTTCATTTTGTAGGTGAATTCAAATGGATTATAAGAGAAGTTTCTAGAAAAGACAAGATATGGGGTAGATACATTGTATCCTACCTAATCCATTGAAACCTCTAATTTTGATGATGGATAATGAGCAAGAAAATGTTCTAATTTTATGTATATAGCAATGTATGGTCATGAAGGAGAGAGAGAGAGAGAGAGAGAGAGAGAGAGAGAGAGAGAGAGAGAGAGAGAGAGAGTTTGATGCAAAAAAATAATAAGGAGAAGGAAAGGGGTTTCAAATGCTTCATCAAGTGACCCAAGAAAAGAAGTCTATGATGGTATACTAAGCTAGAAGGCTTAAAGAGGATGAATTATTGAAGGGTGAACAACATGTTAGAGCTACAAAGAATGGAAGCCAAGTAGAGCTTTAAAAATAATGTATTCTCCCTTGATACTAGAATTTGATTATGTGATTGATATCTTCTTCATAACTCTAGCTCTAACCCTAACTCCCCCTTACTCATTACTTCTTCCTTCATATCAATTCCATCAATTATCCCCTTGTTTTTGTTACTAATAGTAGCTGGGGCTATTGGGGTGAGTTGGAACTTGGCAAAAAAAAATTGATGACTTGCCACATTATGGGCATAGCTTATGTTCCATTGTTCTTGTACCTTTTCCTACATTTTGAATTGAATCTATGGCTTAGTAGCTAGGTGAATGAATCTTGCAATATGTGCAAAATTCATGTCTCTTGTCAAAATTTCTTGACCAACAGAGGAATCCTTTTTAATTATATAGATATATGACAATAATTGAAGTTAAATTAGTGCCAACTTGTTCCATATTTCTATGTCTTTAGTTGTGAGTTCAGCTAACATTTTCTGATTGAATGTAAGTTCACTAAATGAAAATAAACATGAACTTGTGTTCTTTCTCAATGAGTGAAAATTAGTTTTCATAGTGGAATGTAAAAGATCTAATGATCATTTAATATCTACTATAAAGATATCTATATCACATAATTTTTTGTATAAAGAATTTATTGTGATGCGAGGAAGGATAGGGAAAACTAGGGCCAATGACACAACCAGTTCTTTGAACAACCCTACAAGAGTTAGCAAAGTGGAAATATAACACATAGAAACAACAACCAAAGGAGGAAGTGAACAATTTCATTGATTCTTCAAATATTCAACATACATACCTCACTATAAGACCTTATATTTTATGGCCATATACAAAATACATTTATATTCAAAGATCTAGTAGCAAATTCACACTTTCCAATTCTGCTCCAATCCTATCTTCCAAAAACTCTTACAAACTATCTTATCTCTAAGCCTAAATGCTCTATTTATACTAGAAAAAATGGCTATATACCATTCTAGAACATAGAAAATCGAAAAGTCAGCTCTCAGTAACTATTAAATGAAAATAAGTCAAACATTAAATACACAAGTCAGCCTGTATCAACAATTAAATGTCCAAAAATCAATGTCTAAGAAAAATTGCAATATCTCCTAGCCCTAATTGAGTTAGAACTCACTTCTCAAACTGTGGGTATTATTTCAGGTCATCTACAACCCCTTAAGTGTGCAAAGGCTAATTTACCAAGGAAAAGTTTGCATCCAACCTGAAAGTCAAGCATAGAAAACTATTATGCATAACTGCCAAAAATTGATACTCTCGAGGAATTGTCATATCTACAAACTTATAAGGAGTTAGAAATTGTGCCTTGGATCATAGATAGTAATCTAGGCCTCTTTAATCTCCAAAGTGTGCACCCTCTCATTAATAATGGAAAATTAGTTACATAGTCTGCAATAGGCACTTAAAAAACTAGAAAACATAGTTTTAGTAGAACACAGTTTCAGCAACAAGATAAAACTGAAAACATGCAGGATAGAAGTACAACCTAGGATGCTCCTACATTATAAAACTAGGGTTGGAAGAAATCATTCTCTTGAATTATTGAGATGTCACAAGCTGGGTTCAATCCAACTCAATTTGAGAAATCCATGAAGCATCTTCTATAGTTCTATTCTTCCACTTCACCAGATATTCATAATAATATTTTCCTCTTGTGCCCTTAAAAATTCTCTAATTCAATATCTATTCAACTTCTTTAATCTACTTCTTAGGATAGTCCTCTAATATAATAGATTCATTATCTAACTCATGATACTTATATAAATTAACAACATTGAATATAGGAGATATATCCATGTCATCAAGAAACTTAATTTCATTAAGCGTTTCCACTATTAAACTTATTCAAGATCTTATAAGGTTGAAACTTCTTCATCTTCAGCTTACTATATGTTCCAATAGGAAATCTTCCTCTCTTTAGATGAACCATCACCTCATCACCAACTTGAAAATAATGATGTCTCCTCCACTTGATTAGCATATACTACTAATTACTTTGTTCTATCCTCAACTTCACTTCCTTATGTAAAGACTCCATAAAATTAGCAAATTATTCTCCTGCAACACTTCTCTTTTCTTCACCAGCAATATCTCTCAAATTTGATACTCCTCTAGGTTTCATTCTAGTAACAATCTCAAAAGGTCTCTTCCCTATACTCCTATTCAAAAAATTATTATATGCAAATTTATCTTGTGCTAATACCATCTCCCAATTACTTGGCTTATTCCCAACTAAACATCTCAACAAACTACCCAAGCTTCCATTTACAACTTCTATTTGTCCATATATTTGTGGATAGAATGTAGAACTAAACTTCAACTTAGTACCCATCTTCTTACCCAAAGTCCTCCAAAAATAACCAACAAACTTATTGTCTCTATTAGAAAGAATACTTCTTGGTAATCCATGCAATCTCACAATCTCTTTAAAGAAAAATTTAGCAATATGCTCAGTATTCAATATCTTCTTACATGGTATGAAATGAGCCATCTTAGAAAATCTATACACTACAACAAATATAGAATCATACCCCTTCACTATCTTAGGCAATCCAAGAATAAAATCCATACTGATGTCACTCCAAGGTTTCTCAGGAACAGTAATTGGTGTATACAAACTAGTATTTTGACTTACTCCTTTTGCAACTTACCAAACTATAATGCCCTACCTAAAGATCCTTGGAACAAGGATTCAATTCAAGCCAAGATATTTTTTTTTTTACAAGTATAAATGCCCCTGACAACATCATACAGGAATCACAAAGATCGCAACAAAAAACTTCACCACAATCTCGAAAACCAATGAATCTTTGAATGTCACTAAGAAATGGACACACACAAACTAAGGCCAACAATGACCACACACCTGATGAGGGCTTGAAAAAATGACCACTCATCAAGAAAACACCAAGCTAGGGTATAAATGTAGAATCCTAAAATTTGGCTAAGTTTGAAATCCCAAAGCCCTAAAATTTGGCTAAATCTAAATTTCTAAAGCCCTAAAATTTCCTAGAATCTTTATCTTATCTTGAAGAGCTCTAAAACCTATCTCAAAAGATTCATCACATATATTAAATTAAATTTTAAGAATAAAGAAACTTATACTTAAATGATATATTTTAAACCCCCTAGAAAGACTATTTTGAACTAGAAAGGTTTGAAATCCAATAAGGTGTCCAAAACCAACTTTCAAAACCTCCTCGACCAAGCCTAACTACCCCTATTTCTTGCATGAGAAAGTGCACTGGTCTCAAATTTCCCATGAGACTTTGCATCACTTCACATGAGAAAGTGCATGGCTCTACACTAGGATTTTTTGCACACCATGCGAGGACTTGCATCCCTGCATGAGGAAATACATTCTCATGTAAGGAAGTACAATTTTGCATGATGAAGAAATTTCTCATGCAAGGAACTACCTTTCCACACAAGAAAACACAATAGTGCAATAGAAGGAAAATACTAGAAATCACAAAAGCATGAAAACCACCACACTAAGGAGTACTAGATCCATGTAAATTGAGGAATGAACACTCAAGTGCATAAACATCAAGAAGAAACACATCCATCCATCTAAACCAAAGTAGTAAAGAATGTATTGAAAGAAACATCATAGTGTATAGAAATAACATCACAATGAACAAAATGACTAAGTATGAAGTTTCTCCCAATCATCAATAGCATCATAAGACCATCATGGATCCTAGCCATCCCCTACATGTAACATCCCAAACCACTGATTAGATCATCAGTGCTATTGTAATAGGGATGTTACTACTAAAACATGTTACAATATAAGCATAAGGAAATCTAACATGCTATTAGTAAAGCATAAGATAATCCTTCAAGTAGATAACATCAACTATCACATGTTGAACATCATAATAAGAAAATCTAACATACTAAACCAATAAGCAATAGATAATCCAATACAGCAATTCACATCATCTAGTCATATGCTAAACATCATAATATGAGAATTCATCAAATAAACTAACATCATCTAAACATGATATCCAAGCATTCCAATGAAAGCGTAAATCATAAGAAAGCATACTCCAAAACTTGAGGTACTAAGTGAAAACATCTAGCAATGGTTGCACTAGGATAAAAAACCATCTCTGTACACCAATCCCCAGTAGTGGTGAAGGTAGCTACACCTCCCAACCACATGGAAACCATAGGTACACATCCACTATGCTGATGGAGATAATGATCAAACCACAAACACAAAAAAAAACATCCATGGCTAACACTTACGCTAGATAGTATGATGGCTATAACCAAGAACCTAAGACAATGCAAGGAGTATAGGTCCTAGTTAGACACTTTATAGGCTACTAAGTAGGGGCTGACATTATGGATAGTTGCTTGGCATTGACAAGCCCAAGCTCAAATCATTTTTCCTCAAACTTAAATGGGTGCTCACACAATGTGTCCTCTAACTTAATTGGATGCTCACTCATTTTATTATCTTAAATTTTATTACCATTCACACATTTTATTTAGTTATCACTTATATAAAGCTTCCTCTACCAACCCGTGGCACCATGATCACTGGGCTATGAGATAGAAGCCCCCTCCATATGCTACCCTACCCTACCCATGCTCATCCTATGAAAAGTGTCTGTGGGCATGCATACTCCCATCCCAACCCTAATGATCATAATTTCCTGAAGTACCATAGAAGATCGAGACCCACAAGTTCTCCAACAAATGTATGCACATGTAATCATGTGTGGTGCACTACCATCACGAAGATCATAAAACAAGGACTAGATAAGAACACAATGCAAAAGATAATATCCAACTGAAAGCAACATGGGAAGGATGGATTCTACATGAATCTCAAAGCCAATAAAACCATACATCATGAAATCACTCTAATAGCCTCAACCTAGGAGTATGGATTCTACACAAATCCCAAAGCCAATTAAACCATACATCATGAAATCAATCTATCGGCCTCAATCTGAGAGTATGGATTCTACACAAATCCCAATGATATAACATGAATAAACATCACAAACTCAGTCAATTGGCCTCAATCTGGGAGTATGGATTTTATACGAATCCTAGTGTCCATGAAACAAAAAACAAACGTGCAAACGAAACCATAACAATAGGTATAAAATCACTCAACCAAACACAATGTCGGGAGTATAGATGCAACATGCATCCCAATACAAACATAAAAGTGCAACAAAGGTCTAACTAATATCCAAACGAACAATCTAGGTCCACAACCCAACTCATGTTAAGAAAACTTGAGAAAATAGGGTGGCACGTAAAACAAGGTAAAAACTCCAAAATTTGCAAAATTTCAAAATTAAAACGCATTTGGCCTTTGGGTACAAAAACCTCAAAAATCCAAAAATAAATAAATTTGGACATTGTATGCAAAAATGGTCGGCATAATAATGCAAAACACCAAACCCTCATCTTGGAAAATAGAGAAATGCTCATACCCGACCAACTAGGCAGAACTAGCATATAAAAATGGAGAACACTAGTTCTCAACCTCCAAAAAAATGGCTACCAAAAATAGAAGTAGAAACAGAGCCAAAACAATAAAACAAGAAAGCCCTACCTCATAGCCAAAAGGGAAAAACAAGAATCTAAACCATAAAATAAATAGCTGGCAGAAGTAGCTAAAAATTGCGGCAATCCAAGATTTCCCTGAGCTGGATCCAACGAGCTCAACCTTGTGACAATCCCATGCTTGTAGCTCCCACAACGAAAAAAATAGTTAATCCTCATGAAGAGGATTTTGGGTTTTACTCTCCAACTTTCTAATTCAAAAGTGAGAAGTGAGGAATTAAATTCCTTTTTGGATATTTATTCACTTTTCAAGTGAATAGTCAATTAGGGAAAATAACTAGCCAACCTAGTTAAACCCCGAATTGACTGAAATGAAATTAGGCTATTTCTAGAAATAGGAATTCATATATGGCAAAGCTACTAGAAAATAAAATAAATCAATTAAAAATCTCAAAAACCAAAAAAAAACACAAAAAAATCCTTAACAACTTTCATGAGAATGTGAACCTCTAAATGCACAAACATGCTCACTAGTCTAATCACATAATGCAAATGAGTTGGGATTTAATAATCATCAAAAGGATTAATTAAACAACTAAAATAAGGATACATTGACCATACAATAATGACATTAACTCCATGTGCCACTGCCAAAGATATAAATCCTGCACACTAAACAACACGATCACGTACAATTACATATAATAACATAGCCAAAACAATAAATGCATTAAATCACCTAATTTAACCATTTATTTAATTATATCAAAATAATCTATTTACATCACTCACATTTTCATAAAGCATAACAACATAGGAATGAAATAAATAACCACAACATTAAATCTATCACATAACATAATCAAAGATATGTCCAAATACTGGATAACCAGATATCATCATAAAACACATTGTCATCTCAAAATGGAAACATCATGCAATATGATCAACTAAAAATCATAGTAGTCTAATATCTATGATAATAAAATCAAGATATAACATCTGACCCTTAGGTCATCTCAAATGTAAAACATAACATAAGTAACAAATATCTCTAAGATCAAAATATAACAAGGTAAATGTCCAAAGCACATAACCTAATAATCCAACATGGACAATCCATTTCTAATCATCTAAGCATTTAATAATGGTTGTTTATACAACAACAAAAAGGCACTTAAGACACATCAGAAAATATTGTCATAAATATGAGTGACCATTGCTGCAGGAACCTAGTCCATGGTAGCAGGTAATTGTACATAGTGCAATCTCTACACACATCTCAGGGTAATCATGAAACAATCTCATGATACCACACCAATCTCGGTAACCACTGAAAAAAACTTCAGTGAACCATAATTCACATCATAACCTCATAAAATAGTCAAAGCATAATCAAAGCAATTGATACAGAAAGATAAATCTAATCACCTCAACAGTATAGACCACTCATGCTCACAATCATGATCCATCATAGTAAAAGATCAACTAGGTTGCATCCATCAAGATTACTTAAAAAAGTCAAATGGGAGAGGCACTATATCATCCCCCCTAAAGACTAGGCTTACTCTTGGAAGCTTGCAATCCAAGAATAGAAACCAAAACACATCAAAAACCAAAAGTCAAAATTGAGCAATAGGAATGACTCAACAAACTCTCCACAAGTCAAACTAGATCACTCCAATGTTCTCAAACCATCTTGTCAACCCCCAAATAGGTCAACAAAAGGAAAATGTTGTCACACTAACACAAGGTCATCTAACAAGGAACCTTTTATATGCTAGGAAAAATCCATCTAGTCATAAAGTCAACAATACAAGGTAAGGAAAAACCCACTCTACCTTGTCCATAGGTGCCAACTAAACATGCACCTACCACATGACCAAAAAATCTAGTCAACACATGATGCACTTCCAACAAGAGTGAGAATCATTGGGAATAACCATCCCAAAATTCCCAAGAATACTATCATGTCACATATGAACATCCTTGAATCCATGTAAACTCACCCTCTTAACAAAATGGATGATAGTTTACTAATAAAATTACCCACTCCAGAAAGACTACTCACCACCAATCATAGGAGCACAGTGCCTCTCCAAGGTACAAAAGCTCAACTACCACTAGAAACTAGGGTTACACAACCCAACCATACATGATATCACCTTTCCACAAGGTTCCAAAGACTTTTGTTAGTGGACACAATCATGTAATATCTACATACCAACTCATAAGATAGTAACATGTGTCCAATGATACCATGTCCTTCTAGCACCATGTTGGGAATACTACACCCAACTTATTGGTAGACTCAATTTCCTGCCTCAAGCCAACTACCAAAGAGAAACTTGACTAAGACAATCCTCTAAAAGATACAAGGTTATAGAGAAAGAGACTATAGAGTATTAGGACTAAGAGAGAATCTCTCTCCAACCTCTACACTAAATCAACCCAAGATGCGTTAGGGAACTCATAATTCCACCAACCATCAACATACTCACTAGAAAATGCTAACTGAGCTAGTGGCATAACCATGCTAGCCTACTCTCACAAGAGAGAAAAGGATATAGAGATGCACCAAGGTCCACATCTAAAAAGGAGAATCTATACTCAAAAAATAATTGAGTCACCCCCAATTGACAAGGCAACATCAACCTCAAAGAGGGAACTCTCACAACCCACACTTCACCTCACAAGGGTGGGTTAGTGCAATAGGAAACACACAAACCCAAGCATGAACTCCAACAATTACCTAGTAGATTATGAAGACTAGATAACTCTTCCATTAAGCATAACATGAAGAGTTAAACTTCTCCAATGGCCATAAATATGATATGTCATGATTGAATTGGCCTCTACTCGATAAAGGCTACTCAAAACATTGACTAGCAACTCCAAAAGTGTGAATGAGATGCTTTTTGTTCCCTAGGAGAAATTTTGCATTAGCACATTCTTGCACAAATTTTCTCAACAAGCTAGGCAAGAAAGTTGAATGAACCAGGTGAGAAAATGCATGACCACCAGTTTCTTGCACGAAAATTTCAAATCAGCACAAAAATTGCCTTCACTCTAGATGCCATAACTTTCATGTTCAAAATTGGATTGACTCCATTCAAAAAGTTTTGAAATGATATTGACAAGGCCTATGACAAGATGAAGCTAGAGAGATCTAAAACCTAAGAGTTTGAGTCCCACTCAAGAAAAAACCACATAGGCAAAAACATTAGTCTCGATAACCAAGGCAAGCGATGGACAAAACATCCAAAACCACTCAAGAACACACATGCCCAAAAACAAACATAAGACATGGAATGAAAGGTAATCCACACACTAAAACCATCATTACTTATCTTTCATACTTTCACTAGTTAAACATAATATAAGCACTAACGCAAAATGAAACTAGAAGGTTTTCAAAGCAAGGGTTCAAGAGTCACCATAAAACAAGTACATATCTTCCAATTTCTTTCAAGAATAACATTACATTTACTCATCTTTTAAACCATCCAATTACATTAACAAATTTAAATATATCAAAGACACATTAGCATGTTCTCCATGATATTATCCCTTATAAGTACTACCAAAGGTTCGAGATGAACATGGTAGAATCAAAACACATAACTGGGTAGTAGTTAAAACACATTCATAATAGTCATCATGAAACAAAACAAAAATCTCAAATGGGGAATTGTCAATTCCAATAGTAAATATCAAAAAGAGCTCATTTCAACCATAATTCAAGTGTGACAACCACCACAAAGAGAGCAATAGATAAAATTTGATTGCTATTCCAAGAGAGGAAAATACAAAAAACCAATGCTAGCCCAACAACATGAGGAAAGCACCTCTAGCCAAATTTTAAAAAAACATAAAACAAATCACATTATAGGTGATAACTAAGTACAGTCACACAAGAGGGATAAATCACCACGCAATTCTAAGGAATACATCATCCTAGCAACATTAGAGAACACACTCACACATATCAAGCAATATACCATCAGTAATCTCATGCATATGCAGACAACAATAATTTCCTTAATTATTTTTCCATGCAATGCAACATTTAAATATTCATTAATTTAATGCAATTTTCCATAAGCTTAACAAGAAAACAAATTGGGGACTTAAGTCATTAACCCAAAAGATCTTAATACAACACTCACTTGCAAAGATTCACAATAAATACTCATTTTTCAATGAAAGGAACTATTTCATTATTATAATGATATAGTTCATAGAATCACAAATAAGACTCATTTATTTACTTACAATTAGGAGAAAACAGAGAAAAAATGCACCTAACTCCACAAGGAGAAACAAAAGAGGCACTCAAAGCCAACACATGGACACCAACCAGTGGTTCCATCCAAAAAGGTCATACACACAACCAACCAAACAAAGACACATCAATTCCATCTACAAAAAAGGGAAGACACACTTCCTTCTCCTCACACTGATCTAGTTGCATCTATAAGACAAGCAAGTCCATCAGAAGTAGATACCAAGGCAACAACAATCATGAGCTCTTCACCAAGACACTTGAACTCAACCAACACAGCAACAACCATATGGGCAACATATATATAGAGATCCCAATGTTTGAACATGAGCTTTGATACCAAATGTAATTCCCTACCCGGAGATGCTTGGAACAAGGATTCAATTCAAACCAAAATAAAAAAAATTTACAAGTATGAATGCACTTGAAAACATCATATAGGGATCATAAGGATTGCAACGAAATACTTCACCACAATCCTGGCAACCAACAAATCTGTGAACATCACTAACAAACTAACACACATAAATAGAGGCCAACAAAAACCATGTACCTAATGAGGGCTTGAAGAAATGACCACTCATCAAGAAAACACCAAGCTGGGGTATAAATCTAGAATCTTGAAATTTGGCTAAGTCTAAAATCCTGAACCCCTAAAACTTGGCTAAGTCTAAATTTTTGAAGCCCTAAAATTTCCTAAAATCCTTATCTTATCTCAGAGAGGTCTAAAACCTATCTCAAAAGATTTGTCACATATATTAAAATATATCTTAAGTATAAAGAAAATAATATATTTTAAACCCCCTAGAAAGACTATTTTGAACTGGAAAGGTGTGAAATCCAATAAGATGTCCAAAATCAACTTTCAAAACCTATATTTTAAACCCCGTAGAAAGACTGTTTTGAACTAGAAAGGTGTGAAATCCAAGAAGTTGTAGAAACCAACTTTCAAAACCTCCTCATCCAAGCCTAACTGCTCCTTATTTCTTGCATGAGAAAGTGCGCTGGCCTCAAATTTTGTGCGATACTTTGCATCACTTCATGTGAGAAAGTGCATGGCTCCATACAAGGATTCACTGAACACCACGCAAGGACTTGCGTCACTGTGCTTGGAAATATATTCTCGCACAAGGAAGTACATTCTTGTGCAAGGAAGTACTTTCTTGTGTGAGGAACTACCTTTCCACATGAGAAATCACAATAGTGCAATAAAAGGAAAAGATTAAAAAGCACAAAAGCATGAAAACCTACACGCCGAGGAGTACTAGATCCATGAAAATCGAGGAATGAAAACTCAAGTGCATAAACATCAAGAAGAATAACATCCATCCATATAAACCAAAGTAGTAAAGAATGTATTGAAAGCAACATCATAGTGTAAAGAAATAACATCACAATGAACAAAATGACTAAGTACATAGTTCCTTCCACCTATCAATATCATCATAAGACCATCATGGATCCTAGCCATCCCTCACATGTAGCATCCCAAACCACTGATTAGATCATTGGTACTATTGTAATAGGGACATCACTACTAAAACATGCTATTAGTAAAGCATAAGATAATCTTTCAAGTAGATAACATCACCTATCACACGCTAAACATCGTAATAAGAAAATCTAACATACTAAACCAATAAGCAATAGATAATCCAATAGAAAAATTCACATCATCTAATCATATACTAAACATCATAATATGGGAATGCATCAAAAAAACTAACATCATCTAAACATGATATCCAAGCATTCCCACGAGAGCATAAATCACAAGAAAGCATTCTCTAGAACCTGGAGTACTAAGTGAAAACATCTGGCAATGGTTGCACTAGGATAAAAGACTATCTCTGTAAATCGGTCCCTAGTAGTAGTGAAGGTAGCTACACCTCCCAACTACGTGGCACCCATAGGACCACACCTATCATGCTGATGGAGATAATGATCCAACCAAAAACACATAAAAACAACATCCATGGCTAACACTCATGCCAAACACTATGATGGCTATAGCCAAGAACCTAAGACAATGCAAGGAGTACAGGTCTTGGTCACACACCCAATAGGCTACTAAGTAGGGGCTGACATCATAGAGAGTCACTTGGCATCGACAAGCCCAAGCTCAGATCCTATGTCCTCAAACTTAAATGGGTGCTCACATAATGTGTCCTCGAACTTAATTGGGTGCTCACAAATTTTATTATCTTAAATTTCATTACCATGCACTCATTTTATTTAGTTATCACTTATATAAAGCTTCCTCTGCCAACCCATGGTGCCATGATCATTGAGTTGTGAGATAGAAGCGCCCTCCATATGCTACCCTACCCTACCCATGCTCATCCTATGACAAGTGCCTGTGGACATGCATACTCCCATCCCAACACCAATGATCATAATTTCTAGAAGTATCATGGAAGATCGAGACCCTCAATTCCTCTAACAAATGTATGCACATGTACTTGTGTTTGGCACACCACCATGATGAAGATCATAAAATAAGGATTGAATGAGAACACAATGCAAAAGATAACACCCAACTAAAAGCAACACAAGAAGGATAGGTTCTACATGAATCTCAAAGCCAATAAAACCATACATCATGAAATCACTCTACCGACCTTAATCTAGGAGTATGCATTGTACACAAATCCCAATGATGCAACAAGACCAATTATTATGAACTCACTCAACTAGCCTCAATCTCGGAGTATGGATTTTACATGAATCCCAGTGTCTATGAAACAAAAACAAAGGTCCAAAAGAAATCATAACAACAAGTATAAAATCACTCAACCGAACACAACATTGGGAGTATGGATGCGACATGCATCCCAATGCAAACATAAAAGTGCAACAAAGGTATGACTGATATCCAAATGGACAATCTAGGTTTGTGACCCAAGTCATGCCAAAAAAATGAGAAAATAGGGTGGCATGCAAAATGAGTTAAAAACTCCAAAATTTGGAAAACTTCAAAATTAAAACCCATTTGTTTGTTGGGTACAAAAACCCCAAAAATCCAAAAATAAATAAGTTTGGACATCATATGAAAAAATGGCCAGCATAACGGTACAAAATCTCAAACCCTCATCCTGAAAAATAGGGAAATGCTCATACTCGACCGATTGAGTAGAACCAGCACACAAAAATGGAGGGGAACACTAGTTCTCAGTCTCAAAAGAAATGGATACCAAAAGAAGAAGTAGAAATGGAGCCAAAATAATAAAATGGTAAATCCCTACCTCATAGCCAAAAGAGTAAAATGGGAATCTAAATCATAAAATGAATAGCCCACAGAAGCAGTTGAAAATTGCAACAATCTAAGGTTTTCTCGAGCTGGATCCAATGAGCTCAACCTTGTGATGATCCCACACCCATAGCTCCCACAAAGAAAAAATAGTAAATCCTCATGAAGAGGATTTTGTGTTTTACTCTCCAACTTTCTAATTCAAAAGTGAGAAGTGAGGAATTAAATTCTTTTTTGGATATTTATTCACTTTTCAAGTGAATAATCAATTAGGGAAAATAACTAGCCAACCTAGTTAAGCCCTAAATCGACCCAAACAAATCAACCTATTCCCAGAAATAGGAATTCATCTATGGAAAAGCTACCAGAAAATAAAATAAATCAATCAAAAAGCCCAAAAACCCAAAAAAACACAAAAAAATTCTTAACAACTTTCGTGACAATGCGAACCTCTAAATGCACAGACATGCTCACTGGTCTAATCACATAATGCAAATGAGTTGGGATTTAATAATCATGAAAAGGATTAATTAAGAAACTAAAATAAGAATTTTTCAACCATACAAGGATGACATTGGTAAAACATGAATAGTTGAATCATTAACTCTATGTGCCACTGCCAAGGATATAAATCATGCATACTAAACAATGCGATCAGTGCAATTACATATAATAACATAGACAAAGAAATGAATGCATTAAATCACCTAATTTAACCATTTATTTAATTATATCAAAATAATCTATTTACATCACTCACATTCGAATAAAGCATAACAATGTAAGAATGAAGTAAATAACTATAGCATTAAATCCATCACATAACATAATCAAAGATATGTCAAAATATCGGATAATCATATATTATCATAAAACACACTATCATCTCAAAATGGCATCATCATGCAATATGATCAACTGAATAGAAGAGTAGACTTAAATCTATGATACTGAAATCAAGGTATAACATCTGACCCTCATGTCATCTCAAATGTAAAACATAAAATAAGTAACAAATATCTCTCAGATCAAAATATAACAAGTTAAATATCCATAGCAGATAACCAAATAATCCAACATGGACAATCCATTTCTAATCATCTAAGAATTTAATAATGGTTTCTTACACAACAAAAAAAAGGCACTTAAAACACATAAGCAAACACCATCATAAACATGACTAACCATTGCTACATGAACCTAGTCCAAGGTAGTAGATAATAGTACATAGTGCAATCTTTGCACACGTCTCAGGGTAATCATGGAACAACCTCATGATACCACATTGATCCTAGTAACCACTGGCACAAACCTTAGAAAACCATAAATCACATCATAACCTCATAAAACAGTCAAATTATAATCAAAGCAATTGATACAGAAACATAAATCTAATCATCTCAATGGTCTAGACCACTTATGGTCACAATGATGATCCATCACAACAAAAGATCAACTAGGTTGAATCCATTAGGATGACTTACAAAAGTCAAATCATAGAGAAACTACACAAACTCCACAACTCTTTACAAATTTCTAAATATTCTTATACATTTGTGGCCAATAATACTTCTCTTTCATCAAACTCAATGTCTTATCAATTCAAAAATGTCCAGCCAATCCACCATTATGCTTTTCCTTAATCAAATTCAACCACATAGAACTTCTAGCAATACACAATTGAATACCTTTTAACAACATACCTTCTTGAATGAAATACTCATCATACTTACTTATGTGATTGGTTAGATTTGGTGCTCTACACTCTCTCCATGCCTTAGAAAAATCAAGATCAATATCATGCAACTCTTTCATTTCATCAAAGACAAGAACTTCAACCTTTATTTTAGTCAACAAGGAATGTCTTCTACTCAATGCATCAGTAACTTTGTTAGTAACTCCAATCTTGTGCTTACTAACAAATATAAAATTTTTCAAATACTCAACCCACTTCATATGTCTCTAATTCAATTTATGTTGACTTCCCAAGTATTGTAAAGCTTTATGATTAGTATACAACACAAACTCCTTAGGAATCAAATAATGTCTCCACTTCTTCAATGCTTGGATAATAGCATAAAATTATTGATCATACAAAAAATACTTCCTTTTAGTATCATTCAACTTTTCGCTAAAGAAAGAAACAAGTATACCTTCTTAACTCAATACAGCTCCTATTGCATTACCACTTGCATCACATTCAACTTGAATACTTTGTTGAAATTAGGCAAAGCCAATAAAAATAATTCAACAACCTCTTGTTTCAAAGTCTCAAAACTCTTATCAGCTCCATGTGTCCACTTGAATTCATTTTTATCTCCTCTCATTTTCTCAGTCATAGTATTACAAACAACACTAAAATTCTTTATAAACATTCTATAAAAACTAGCCAAACCATAAAATGATCTTACTTCACACACATTCTCAAGTGTAGGTTATTCCAAAATTACTTTAATCTTCTCAAGATCCATCTTCAATCCATTAGCTAAAATCAAAAATCTCCAACACACAATCTCCTGTTGCATAAAAGAACACTTTTTCAAATTAATCGACAACTTTTCCTCTTTCAACCTCTACAATACTATAAGAATTTGCCTTATGAAAAAATTCACCCAAGATCAAGGAACTCAATCACAAGCACAATAGTAGACCAAAAAGAGTATGATCAGAATGATGACATAATATTCATTCAATGTATGAAATTACACTAGGAGTGCATGTATATAAAGGTCTCTAGAATGCTTCTGGAATGCATAGCAATTAGCAACATAATAAGTCATACAACTAGGCACATGTCCACTATATATGGGTTATCCTCCATTAAGCATAGGAGTAAGTGTGATGATGAGACGATAAGCCTACAAAGGTGTAGCATGCAAAATGAATTAGGAGTGTGAATAACTATGTTGTCTACATGACAACTCATAAGAGTATGCAAACTCCTAAGTGTCTCACTTAAAAAATAATAAAATAATGCATTAACCTAAGTAAACTTAACTAAACTATAATAAGTAAATACTTATTTACACCAACAAATACTTGTCTAATATGCTCAAGATGTTCTTCCTTAGTCTTACTAAACATCATAATGTCGTCCAAATAAATGATCACAAGCTTACCCAAGAATTTTTTCAGAACTTCATTCATCAACCTCATGAAAGTACTAGCTACATTAGTCAAACTAAAATGCATAACCAACTATTCATACAAACCATATTTTGTCTTCAAAGTAGTCTTCTATTCATCACCTTCTCTAATTTTGATCTAATGATAGCCACTCTTCAAATCAATCTTTGCAAAATACTTTTCTCCAGTCAAACAATCCATTATGCCATCCATCCTTGGCATAGGAAACCTATATTTCACTGTGATCTTGTTAATAGATCTAGAATCAGTACACATTCTCCATTCTGCATTCTTTTTAGTTGCTAATATAGTAGGTACAAAACATGGACTCAAACTTTCTCTAATCAAACCTTTCTTCAATAACTCATGCACTTTTCTGTTAAGTTCTTCATTCTCTGTAGGTGTCAATCTATATGGTACTTTGTTAGGAAAACTAGCTCCAAGAATCAGATTTGTTGGTCTAAATTTTTACAAAGTAAATTTCTTCTAGTCTTCATTTTGAAAAAATTAGAATTGAATCCATTGCTTGTTTGTTGGGGTTCGGTCCTTTGGCCTTGCAATTTTAATAACCTTTGAAAGAATACTAAACCCTAAGTCTTGTGTTCTTTTTGAATTTATTTGGGTGCTAAGTTTTTTCAAATTTTGAATATTTCTTAACTCATTTAAATCTTTCATGCCCCCAAGTTCCTTTTACCTTTTTTGTCTCACACTGTCCAATCTTTATAAGATCTACAGGTATTTAGTTTTCACTATGTGAAGATGCAAGTGTTTTAACAATCACAACATAGTGACTGCAATGAAATTGACTAGCGGTGTAATAAAGTGGAGGCTCAGTGACTGAGAAACTATATTGTTTCAAAAAGGTTTCAATCACATGTTTCATGTTAAAATTGTCAAAACTAGACAAGGGACAAAAAGTAATGGAGTGCAAGTGGAGTCATCGAAATCCAATTTTTCTAATGAGTCGTTATGTCATAATCAAAAAAAGTTTACATCCCATCAGTAGCAACATAGCACCTTAACATAAATTATAGGAGATGACAAAATTTGAAAAATTTGGTGACCATGAAAGTTCCTAAATGATATTGTGGACGTGTGTTTTTATTACTGTGTTAGAGGTATTAATTATTGTAATCATGTTTGAAAAATATAGATTTTCCCAGTGCCAGATTTCATCTATGTTTGTGAGGTTTCTATGTTGTGTCTGGAAAAATAATGGATCTCATCTGTAGTGACATAGCACCTTGTGAGAAATTGAGAAAGATGAGAGACTATGAAACAAATGCGCACCAAAATTCATGTCATTAAATTTAGTCATGTGACTTTATTTCTTTATCAAAAGCATTGACTGTGGTAATGATGGCAGAAATGGAAAAAATTTCTTGGCACAAAAATCTCTAAAGCCTTAAAGAGGTTGCTATGTTGTGGTCGGATAATGAAAGAATCCCACCATTAGTGACATAACACTTTGATAGAAAATAGAAATGCAACAACAATTCCAAGAGGTAGGTCCCAAACATATGCTTTGTCAAATATGAATCACAATCTTTTGGACATAGTGGCATCTTGCTAGAGACACATATGTACTAGATGTTTTGAGAAAATTGGAGGTCACTATGTCACAATTGGAAAAATTTTGTGCCTTGCTGGTAGCGACATAGTGCCTAGCCTAAAAATGTGCATATCGTGGGCCCCAAATCACATGGTGTTATAGCTAGGATTAGAATATTAAGTTGCATGCCAGCTTGACAAGACATTCCCACGTTAGTAGTAACATGGACCCATGCCCAAGTCAAAAGTCAGATGAAAGATTATGGTCATTGGATCAAGATCAGATCAATGATCATTACCAAGTCACTATGAGAAGTTGTGCACTATTTACCCAACATGACATGGCAACTATGGGACCCACCACAATTTACATAACTTTAATTATTTTTTCCTTACCTTTAGAACAAGTTTAGATCTATGGCTATCACTTCATTGCTATGGAGAGTTGCTCGAATGTTAAGGATAGCAACATAGCAAGTAAAGAAAATGGATATGGGGCCCACCACATTTGTATGAAGTAATGAATCAAATGTCCTCCACTTGATCAAGATGAAATCAATGGTTGTCACTATATTGTATAGGTAATATGCTCACTTTTTATGTATAGTGAGATAGTAACACAATGACACATGTCCTCAAGGATTAGTGGGTCCAGTTGTGAATGCTAGCAGTAAAGGAAAGGTCTAGGTGGAGAGTTTTCATTGGTTTGACTACTAGCCTGTCAAGTGAAAAATGAGTCATCTATTTTTTGCTTCTAGATTGTAGGATTTTCTAAGATCAATAGTCTAAATTTAAACATAGATAGTGGTGCCATTCTATTTCCCTTACAATTCATTTATGAGGAATGAAAGCTTCATATGCGAGCAAAAAATAGAGTATATTGCAAAAGATCTCACCATTTTCATTTCACGCGAACAAGATTTCAAGCTTTCTAAGCAGAAGAAATTATCAAAAAATTTGTGTTGTGGTTGACTGAAACGTGAAACAATTTCTTTCTACACTTAAAACATTGCAAATTTATAGAGAAGAACTAGAAAAAGGTCAAGTAAGTTCCTATGTTCTATTTTCTTTGTAGCATTTTAAGTTTTCTACAAATTGTAGTAAATATGCCTCCAAAGAAGGTGTTCTTTAGGTACGAGGATTATTTGGCTAGGAATATTCATGATGACCTACTTGAATTGCTCCTTAAATCTACCACTGAAACTATGAAAGTTAAAAAGTTAACTTTGTTAAACCCTAGGCTCAAAATTGCAAATGGGTTATATGATAAGGGAACTGGGTCTGAGATACCAAAAATTCATAAACTAGTCTTTCTTTATTCAAGAAATGATTTTTAGAAAGAAACTTTTTTGCCCCACATGCCAATATCTAGAACTTTGATTTAGGAAAATTAGTAGTTCCAAGTGTTTTTATGGATTACAACCTCCTAGAAGCTATTGCAAAAAATTATGAAAAAGTAATTAGAGTGGTGAGAAGAATTGATGGTGAAATTCTAATAATAATCAACCTAGAGAAAATTCAATAGGTATTTGGTTTAGGGCCTCTAATAAACTATCATGTGCCCATTGACCAAAAAGAATTAGAAAAGAAATATATGTGAAAGAAGGATGCAGTTAGGTAGGGAGCACTGAGGGCACATATAGGCTAAATTGGAAATTTGCTAGCAATAACAACATCCTCTAGGGAACCCTTCAAAAGGGCATATTTCAATACCAAGGCTATGGAGGCATATAGGACTCTATGTAGAGTTTTTGGTGAAGATGAAGAGGAGTTTATGCCCATAGGTTTTATGTACATGATCACTCAGATTTCCTCTTTTGGTGTGGACATTATTTTTTATTTTACCTCTTATTTAGTGGAAGAAATTCACAATGGCCTAGTTGAGATTGCAACGGGCAAGGTGGAAAAAAATTTGGTCATTATTCCTTGTTAATACATATTGTTTTACTCAAAGGAGAAACATATTTTGGTAATGAAATGAAATTTAATAGAGAACAAGATGGGGAAGCATTGTTAGCCTAGTTATGGAGTGTAGATATGACCCAGGAAGTAGAAAAAGCTAGTTTTGCAAGTTTGATAGGTACTTTGCTTCAAATCTGAGGTCCCTATTATTAAGTGAAAATCCTAGAGTACCCAAGGCATTGGCAAGTATTATTAGGCCCCTAGAAAATCCTATTGGTTTGGAAGTTTCACATAATTGGGGAGACATCATCCCATATTCAGTCTCAACTGTCTTTAGGATTTATGGTTTCTGAGGTACTCCTCATGTGTTACCTTACCAAGTGCCTTTAAAGGTAGGAGTAGCTAAATTTTTGTGGTAGCTAGGAGGATTAGAGGAAACCTATTTTTTGAGAAGGCAAAGAGGGTCAATATTCTCCACTTGCACTATAGCCCACCAATTTGTAATCACAAAAGGAGGTTGGCTTTCTCTACATAAAATATTAGATCAATACAAGATGGTTGTTTCTCATCCCCATTTTTTTGATACTGAGGGATTCTATAACTTGGCCTTTAGGCATAGGGTTAAGCTTGACAAGATTGATCATGAATCATATTTTCCTGAAGATATAATAAGAAATGAATTCGCCTTGCAAGAATAGGAAACCAAGAAACAAAAATGGAGAGTATTCTCAAAAGTTTTGGATTTCATTCATTGTTTTGATGAAAATTATAGTCCTTTGGGCAATTTCATCACAAAGGAAGATAGAATCATGATTACTTTCCCTAAAATAATGGAAACTATGAATGAGAAAAACCAAATTTCTATTAATTCTTTTCTAGATAAAGCTAAGGAGGTGATGAGGAGACTGGGATTTACTTCCAATATAGGGGTAGGATAATTGATTATTGAAAAAGGCTAGGATATACTATCATTGAAAATAAGAAGACCACTGTGTTGGCGCCCAAAATTGCAGCCTTGATTTTGAACACTGTTGAGAAATTAAGCCCTATGAAAGCTTTTGGTGCTTATGTACCCGACTGCCAATTTGAAGCCTAAAAGGTGTTTAATGTTTCTAACACCCTATATTCAGCCTATCTAAGTGTTCCATGAAGTTAAATCACCATTATAAGTCATCTTGTGAAGTCTTGTTTTAGGCAATTGTCAAATTTGCAATTCTGCCCTAGTGTCAAACAACGACAAGAGGCTGTGTTTGCCAATGAATATCTCACACCCAAAAATGTGCCATGACTTACCATTTTGAGATTATCTAGTATCCATACCCAAGAACCTATGTTTTAGATTTCAAATCATTTCAAGTTCATTTGACTAGGTTTTGAACCCCTCAAAGTTGGTCAGTCACTGTTTTCATACTTTTGCACTTTGCACACATTTTCGGGAAGCCCTATTTGACGTGCTATAAGTTTGAACCAGTTGACTAAAATGCTAATTTTCCTTTTGCATTGCATGGTAGATGTCAGAGATTTCCTATGTTTCAATTTTTAAGTCTTGACAAATCCATTTGATCAATTTTCAAATGCGATTCCAAATTCAATTTATGACTTTTTACTAGTGTTAGCACTTGTAGATTTATCAGTACCCCTATTTGTGACATTATAACTTGAAATCTGTGATGGGTAAGATTGAATAGTTTGTTCCCCTTTATTTTCCACTAAAAATATCGCAAGTGTGCCAATTTTTAGAACTTGATGAATCCGTCTTCACACTTTACCAGGGTCATTCCATTCACAAAAAATGATATTTTACTGGTGTCCACTGTCCTAGAAATCCAGGTAGCCTACTTCAGATGCTTGCCAAATTCACCCTGTGATTTTTCATGAGCCCAAATCATAGATTTATAATGTCCTCATGATAGAGAACCAACACCCTAGCTTTTGTTTCCCCATGTGCCCGTTTACCTAGTTTTTTAGGCCAAGTCTAAACCCAGTTTATGGTTTTCTGACATGTTTTTGTGCAGGTAATTCTGAAGGGGTAACTTTGATGGTCAATATCTTTTGACCTCAAATTTTTCATGAGACGAGATCTAATAGGGTGAAATTATGTGAAGCAAAGAATCAGTGGGTTAGGTTTCAGAGCTTGGGCAGTTGTCCAGGTCAATTTTTAAAGCCAAGCAATAGGCCTCCGAATAGAGATTTCACAGTGGTGCAAAAGTGACTTAAAATGAGTTTCAGTGTTGATTTAGTGATCAAATCAGGTTCCAGTTAGTTTGAAGAGGTTGATGGGTTAGTTTGGAGTATCAATTGTCCATAAATGAAATTTTTTTAGCCAGACCCACTTTGGGGTCTGACTGATTCCATCAGATTGATAGAGATTCTATGCAACTTGAAATTTTTAAAAGGGGATGTGAAACGTGAGCTCTTTCAATATCTCACTCCAATGTGTTGGTATTCTTCTTGATAACATTGTGACTTTATTGCAAGAAATTGTATCTACTTACCCAATGTTATCACCACCTACTCTAATAGCAAGTGCGTCAAATCGTGTTTGCAATACATTAACACTTCTTCAGTGTGTAGCCTCTCATCCTAATACTAGAGGTGGATGAAACCGATGTTATCAATTTTCTACTTTCTACAGAGATAATTCCACTATTTTGGTCGATAATAGAGATGGGAAGTGAACTCTGAAAGATGGTGGCAACATTTATTGTCCAGAAGATACTTTGGGATGATGTTGGGCTAGTTTATGTTTGTGCAATTGCAAAGCGAGAATTCTACATTTTCTAATGGAAAGGACATGTTGCATGGGGAAGAATTTCTAGCATTAATGAAGAAAGAGATGCATTTTTTGAAATGACTCCACATGTGATTAAAGGCAGGGTGCAGACATGCCATTCGAACAATTGATCTGGAGTTTGCAGAGAATGAAAAAGAAAAAGATTTGAATTCGATCCAAACAAAAAGGTTGGCCATTAAAAGAAACTCATGCAAATATGAAGCAAGCTAATGCCATATTAGCAATGCCTAGGCATCAACCAAGTAAAAGGACAGATCTATGCCAATGCAAGGAAATTTATGAAGCTACTCATAACTGAACAAGGATAGCCTGCCTTTTCATATACTCATGCCAATTCCAAGATAAAGAAGCCTCGTAGTAAAAGGACCAAGGGTAGAAGACAGGTCAAAAAATGCCAAAGCTAAGAGAATAGGGGGGGTCACATTTAAGAGCAAGCCATAGTTTTTTCCTTAAAAAAGATATCCACACCTAAGTAAGAAAATGTAGTGGTAAAGAACAAAACCTCCATGCATCAAAGGAAGTCGATGCCTCAAAGTAGAGCATCCAGCATTAGGAAGGAGCCGCAGAGACAAGGAAAGCTACCAAGAAAAGGAAAGAAGAACTCATGCAGTATCATAGGTAGTCAATGCTAGCAAAGAGCACCCTACAAAAAATTAAAATGGAGACCCTGCACAAGCAAGTGCTAGACAAAGAAGAGCTCACGCATAGGAAAGGAAGCTTGCGCATTGCAAAAGACAAGAAAAACACCTGCACCCAAGCTTGGAGGAATCTGCACTTTGAAGTCTACTCCATACAAAGAGCTCCATGCAGTCAAGTGAGAGGGAAGAGGCACCAAGCTCACCACATATGTGCACAAAGAAATCTAAGATGACACAAAAATGGAGAACAAAGCTGAAGACAATTGAAACTCATTATCCCACATTCTTGGCGGATGCTATTTTAGAGTTGTTTAAATACAACACAATAGTTTAAGTCAAATGAATTATGAGAAGGCTTTTGGAAATCCAAGCTCGTGTGGTAGGGGCCCCATCCAATCCGACCTTAAATGCTGATGATATCAGCATGACATGGGGTGGGGTCAATGTGAAATTTTGAATGAAAATTCAAACATGATGACATGATGCCAAAAACCTAGATGTGCCTAGATGATGACAAGTGTCTTGATCAGAGGGTTGTCATTTCCTTGCCATGCGAAGATGCTTGCTAGTTATCTATAGTGAAATAGTGAGGCTGATGTGGCAACAGGTCTGCGAGATGATGACATGGCATGAATTTCAAGGCAAATGATGATTTGGTGCAAAAATCTTAGAGTTCACCAGATGTTGACATGTGGACGGTCCGACAATCATCGCTATGAAACTATAGGAAATATACATAGAGATTACCAGAGCAACATGGTGAGGGTGGTTATGGTGGCAACATGTGGCAGGAAAGGATAGGGTCATCAACCAATCACGGAGCACCATGTGGCATGGGTCAACAGAGCTTTGACCTCAAAATTGAAGAGTTGGACAAAATAAAATAATTTTAAAATTTCCTTTTAAAATTATTTTCAAAATATACACGTCCAAAAATTATTTCAAAAGGGATCCATTCTAATGTTGAAACATTAGATATTTTAAATTTTTGAAACTTAAAAATTTAAATATGTAGACATGAGTTTCTAGCAGAGGAGTCATTTTCAAAATGACTTTCAGGAGGTTTCAAAGAGGCTAGATAGGTGATGTTATATATCGTCGAAATTGGGAAAAGACAAACTTTTCAATTCTGGAGTCAATTTTTGCACAGGTATTAGTCGGTTTGAGCTACAAGAGGATTTGTCTCAGGTACCTGAATTGTAACCATTTTCAGATATCGAAGTCCAAAATTGTTTTCCAACATGGTAATGACTTGAATATCAGTAGCATATAGTGAAAATGTAGTTGGGGTCACGTTTAAGATAGTTATTTGGGGAGTTCACTAGCTTTTCATAAGGTAAATCAGATATTTTAGTGACTTAGCAAGTTTTCATCATTCAGACATAGACATTTGCAAATCAATTACAAAAAATGATGAAATCAAATCAGGTCACAATGGTAGAAAGAAGAGAGAGGTGATTCAGTAGAGAAAGATTGAATTCCAAGTGGACAGATGGCAGTTGTAGATCAGATCCGAGAATTCACCCTTGTCTATATCATTCTTTCTCTGATACATTTGAAGGGTTCCAGTTTTTGTATTGAGAGACCATTCTTCAGCATTTCTTCTTGTATTGAACATCATTTTGAGTTTTATGCAAATAGTTCATGTCTGTTAGGTGATTTATGAAGTATTTTGTACATCTTTCATGTATTTGGTTTCAAGGAAAGCAAATAAAGAGAAGTAATGGTTCCAAATTTAGTCTGAATCTTGTCTCCTATTTCTGGATCTATAATCTTTTCTAGTTTATGATCAAAGACCATAGATTAGGTTGCATCTCATTTAGTGATGTATGTGATTGAAATACCTTGCTTATGGAACAGAGAGCCATATAACCGCTTGGTGTTTATCACAGGGTTTATTGATTTCATGATGGGATATTCTGAGTATGAGATTCTTTTTGATGCAGATATCTATTCACAAGGTGAAAGATAGATCAGATATTTGGATGTAGTAATATGTATGAGATCTCTAGGAGATGTATGGTTATAATTCATTTAATTGCCCAATAGATAAGGCACTGATCACTTATAGGATCACCTGTTATACTATTGCATATTTGAGGTTTTGCTGAGATCAACATCAATAATCAATCATCTTTACATTTTATGTTGAAGAGCTAGAACAGTCAAACCCTCACTCAGCTTGTGCATTCCATAGATTTTCATTCAGCTATTGTAGATCTTTGTTATTGCATTAAGTCTTTAGGAGATATAAAGGGCTTCAATCTGCTTATTAGATTTAGGGATATGTTTTGCGTTGGTACAGTATCAATTGAATCTTAGGTCTACCTACCTAGGTTTTGCAGAGCCTGAAGAAAAAGAAGGGTCTAGCCTTATAGTTGGCCTAGTGCTTGAAATAATATGTTGATAATGGGAGTTAGCTACCCCTAGATGCATCAGTTTCTCATTGGGATAATTGAAAACCTTCCAACGTTTTCAAACACCAACACACTGTGGACAAGGGAAAACAAATAATTGGATCCACTAGTGTTGTCTAGGAAGAGAGACCTCCTAAGCCCTCCCCTAAGAGGTGAAAAATAGCAAAAGATCAAGGTCCTCACATTGAGAAATATTCAACTTTACAATCCCCTTTGAGGATTGAAGAGGAATAGCTTACTGGAGAGAAAATTAAACAACTAGGGTCATAAGGAGAACTTTTCATTACCCAGGTAGAGATAGATGAAGGAAACCCCTAGTTGCCTCCTATGATAAGCTTAGAGTTGATTGTAGTAGATTCTAAAGGAAGGGAGTTAGACCCTAGAATAGAACAAGCTAGTCAACAATTTTTGTTAGATGATAGTTTTTTTTAGTCCAGAGCTTTCCACTAGTTTGCATGGAGAACTAACATAGGAAATTTCAAAGAAAGATGTAATAAGTTAAGAATAGAGAATCTAGAGATAGAGGAGGTAGCCTTGCAAAATCAGGTAAAAGAAAAGATGATGCAAGAATTCCAAAGTATAACTCCTGAAGAGGGGAGGCAGATGGTAAAAGCATCAAATATTTTATTTATGCCCATTTGGGACATAGTAGATGCCTTGATTTTTAATTCTATTTCAAATAAATTGGATTTACAAGACCAAAGTAAGAAATAATTCATAGGTACTGATTTTAGTGAGGACTAGGCCACTTTGGTTATACGATCATTAAGGAAGGGATCAAGGGTTTTTTCATCACAGCTAGATGACTCTGGGTTAATGGGAAATATCATTGTAAGAAGAGTAGTAGATACCTCCCATGTGGAGGCAGCTCACATGGGTGTTGGAACATCTCAATTTGTTTTGGCTACTGTAGAAAAGGAAGAAAATACAATGTTTGAACTACAAACTAAGTATGAGAGAGTTTTGGAGGCCTATAATAAAGAAGTTCAAAAAGAATTGAACTTGAAAATAAGGTAATGGAGAGATCTTCCAGACCAAGAATTGCATATCCTAACCCTCCAGTGGAACCTTTTAAATCCAATCCTTTCATAGAGATGGAAGGTACCCCACAAAGGCCACAATTTTATACAGCTGAAGACTTTGAAGAAAAAAAGAGCAAACTATGGACATTACATGTAGAGTTGAATGTACAATACGAAGATAAATTGAGAAAGGCTCTCATGTATCTAGTAGATAAAATAAAAATGCCATTATTTTATGATCAATTAGCAAAAGTAATAAGCATATGGGAAGAGATGAAGGCCCATGAAGAGACATTGAAGCCCATTGTAAATAAGTGGGGAAAGAGAAGAAAATAAATTATTTTTTATGCTACTCTATTATAAGGTCTACCCATGACCATATTGAAAAAACATTTGATGTTGCTAATGATCTATCAGATTTTGATGACAGAAGAATTGCATTACAGTTGAAGGTTGTTTCTTATCTAACCAAGTATAAGAGTGAGAAATTTGATTTATTCCCTCTTACTTTAGATAGAAAGAATAAATTAAAGAACAAAGATGAATGGACTAAGGAATTGGATGACTTATTCTATTTAAGAATGTATAAGGTCATCAATGAGAAAGGGCATGCTTGGTGGGCCACCATAATAGAGGAGTTGGTGAAGGTCCAATTATTTTTTGATTCTTTAAAATAAGATTTTTTTAGTATTGATAGGGAAGCTAAGTATATGCTTGAGAAGCAATGAGATATTCTACAATTTGATTAGCCAGAGGACAAACTTTTTGACAAGTGGATGGTAGATATTGCCCCCAATGAATAGTTGGAAGAAGTTAAAATTGATAATGATGAGGTGTAGGAGGATGAAGTACAGATTGTTGATATAATAGCACTAGATTAGAGAGAGGACAAGGATAAAGGTCAACAATCAATTTCAGTTACATGTTCAACGACCCAAGATATGGACATGACAGAAAAAAAAAAAAAACAAGAGTCAAAGTAGTTTTCTTAGTTTAGGATGAAAATAATGAAAACCTTCAGGTAGAAATTGATTTGCAAGTGTCACAACAAGATTCATCATTGGAAAATATAGTAGCTGCATATGTTGAAGATTTAAAATAGTGATGGCCAACCAAAGAACCAATAGCTTGTGAAGATGTAACAGAAATGGGACCTACCAAAGAATTAGTTAATGTATTAACTTTTTGTTACACAAAGTTTTTGTACTTTTGTGACTATTTGCAAAGTGTAAATACCTTTTGTAAAGGGACACCTATTAGTTCTCTATGCTTGAAGCTTGTTGCATCTCACACTATATAAGTGAGATTCTAAGGCTAGAGAAGGGTCCAATTTCTAATACAATTCGAGTCTATATTGAGTATGGTTTGGTCTAGTTTGATGTCTACAAACTTATGATGTATTTTCTCTATAAATACTTGAAATATATTGATATTGTAGGGGTCTAGTGTCTTGTCTAGAGTCATTCCGAGTTTAATTACAATTGTATGCAAACCTTCAAAGTGAGATTAATACAAAATTGGACTATCCCCATATTTGTTCTTGCTGAATTTTGACTCCTTTGTTATTACCTAGTTATTCTAATATTGCATGAGCAAAGCTTTTCCACTTGAATGCAATTCAATTAGGTTGTATGTCAATTCATTATTGCTATTGATTCAATGAATTAAGTAAATGCTTTAGTGAATTTTATGGGATTGCTATGGTAGTAGAAAAGATGTCTGTAAGAATGAATTCTAGTAAGAATTGTTGATAATATTTGTTGTAATGTAACAAATCAGATCTATAAATTGCAATATACTCTGAATCCTAATGGAATAGGCACTAATCTAGTTAATCTGGTCTACAAATATGTAGATAATGGGTAGGCATCAATTTTAAAATCAAAATACTATTTGAAGAGTTTCAAGGATGGTTAACACTTGTTTGCATGTAACTTTTAAGCTTTAGCTAGCTACTATTGCTGAAAATACTTGCAAATTGGAGAAGAATTGTGAGCAAATCTATTTATAAGGGATGCATATCATCTAAATGTGTCAAGAAATGGACATACATACATACATACATACATACATACATACATACATACATACATACATACATATATATATATATATATATATATATATATATATATATATATGTTATGGATAGAAGATGAGAATTAGAATAATACTAATAAAATTCTCATGCAACAACATTCATTTTGGATCATACCTTAGGTATACCCACCTTGGTTCTACAGAGCCTAAAGAGTAGAAATCTAGTCTTGGTTTTGTTGAATTTGGTTCCAAATGATATGCAAACATAATTATTAATGGGATGTAGCTGATCTTTATATTTGTGAGTATTATTATCTTGGTATTGAACCTTTGTTGATTCAATAGTTGAAAAACACCAACAAGATCCATACAATGGCTTATACTTCTTACTGGAGGTAAACCATTAGGAATATCCTCAACAACAATATCTTTGTACTCATTCAACAATTCTATAATTTTTGATGTCACTCTATCATTACCAACTTCTACTACTTGGTCATTACTACCAACACTCAGTCCTCTAGGAACTATAGCAAAACAAACTTAATTCTTCATTACTTCCTTTTCAAATTTCTTTCCATTAACCATGCAAACTTTTATTATAGTACAACTGACCTCATCTAGAATTTCAATCAAAGGCAGCAATATTTGTTTCTTCCCATTTACCCAAAGAGTATATTGATTCAATCTTCCATCATGCACAACATATCTATCATATTACCAAGGTCTACCCACCAAAATATGACAACAATCTATAGGCATAATATCACACGAAACTTCATCAAAGTAATGTTCAATTTTGAACTTCAAAATACATTGCTCACTTACCAATATCTTATGCTCATATTTAATCCATGAAACATGATAAGATTTGGGATGTTTCAGCCTCTACAATTGAAACTTTGTAACTAGCTCTTCTGGTGCTAAATTTGTAGAACTTCCACTATTAATGATCACCTTGCAACATTTTCCATCCATCTTATATCTAATTTTGAAAAGACTTCTTCTAAGGATAGGTTCCTCATCACTTCATTTATTACATAAGGTTCTTCTCACCATAAGATTTTCTCCAGCCTTAGGTTCACTTGGTGAAATCTCAATGTCTCCTTGAATCACAACATTTTTATTATTTTTCCCACTTTTAGAAGATCTACTTTCAAAATATCTATGTCCTTCTTTACCACATCTGAAACAATTGCCATGGAAACCACCTCTAGGATAAGAACTACCTCTTCCTTGGTAAGATCTAGTACCTTCTCCATATGAAATACCACCTTTCCACTCAGTCGTGTCTTTTCCATCATTCTTCCATTTAGATTTTCCTTTATCATGTATAGAACTTTCAGATCTACCACCTTCTCCATAAGATTTACCTCTGCCTCTCTAGAATCTACCACCTCTATCTCTTTGTCTTTGTTCATGCTTCTTTAAAAAGATCTCCTCTACTTTCGAGGCATATTGATATGCTTCTTCCACACTTTCCAAATTCACAAAACTTATTTCATCTTTAATGATAGATCTTAATCCATTTATGTACCTTGAAATTTTATGAACATCATCATCTATATGTCTAGATCTGATGTCTAATTTATAGATTCCTTAGTATACTCTTTCATAGTCATGTCATTTTGTTTCAAATTTTACATCTTTCTTAACAAGCTAACATGGTAATTAGCAAGAAGGAATTTTTTTTTTTACCTTGTTCACACTCTTCATCCAAGTTTTGATCTTCTCCTCTCCTCTCCTATATCTATCAGTTTGTAAATGCTCCCACCATAATGATGCATGAATTTTCAACCTAGTGACTACAATCTATACCTTCTTATTATCAAGAGTGTTTTCAAAGAACTTCTTCATATCTAAGATCCAATCTAACACAACATTGGTATCCAATTCTCCATCATAAGGAATAACTTCTATAGAAAGCTTTGAATTTTCCCTAGATAATACTCTCAATAATCTTTCCTCATCTTGATCTTCTTCATGTTCTAGATTATGGTTTGGTGCTACTACTTCATCATCACGTACATTATCAAGATGTGTTCCTATCCTCTAGGATATCTCTATAGCATCTAATTTGGCTACAATTTTTCTTAATTGATCTAATATAGCATTATAAGCATTTCCTCTACCACAAACCATCTTTATAGATCAGGTTCCTGCAAGATCATAACACTTTGGAAATTATAGGTCAAATCCAAATATATGAAACCCTACAACCAATATCCAAAATAGGGTTTTACATGATCCAATATCCACAAGGATGAACCTCAAGCTCTAATACCACCTAACACAAGGAAATATAGGGAAAAATAGGGCCAATGGCACACCTAGCTCTCCAAACCACCATGCAAGAGTTAACACGACAGAAATCTAACACATAGAAACAATAACCAAAGGTGGAAGAGCAAATAGTTTCATTAATTCTTCAAATATTCAACATATAGCCCAACTATAAGGCCTTATGGGTTACAACCAGATACAAAATACATTCATATTCAAAGGTCCAACATCAAATTTGTACTTTCTAATTCTACTCCAATCCTTTCTTCCAAAAACTCTTCAAAATTGTCCCAGCTTTAAGCCTAAATACTCTTTTTATACTAGAAAAAATGGCCTATAGATTATTCTAGAATATATAGAAGCCACAAGTTGTCTTTCAAAAAATATTAAATGAAAATAAGCCTAATATTAAATACAGAAGTCGACCTACATCAGCAATTAAATGTCTAGAAATTGATGTCTAAGAAAAATTGTGATATCTCCTAGCTCTAATTGAGTTAGAACTCACACTTCAAATTGTGAGTATTATTTTAGATCCTCTACAACCACTTAAGTGAACAAAGGCTGATTCATCAAGGAAAATTGCACATCCAACCTAAAAGTCAAGCATAGAAAATTATTATGTAAAACTGTCAGAAATTGATACTCTGGGGGAATTGCCATATTTCCCAACTTATAAGGAGTTAGAAATTTTACCTTGGATAATATATATTACTCTAGGCCCTCTTTAATATTTTAAGTTTTTAGCCTCTCATTTTTTATGGAATATTAGTTACACAATCTGCAATAGGCACCTAGAAACCATAAAACATAGTTTCAGTAGAAAACAGTTTCAATAGTATGATAAAACTAAAAACATGCAGGATAGTAGTGCAACCAAGGATTCTCCTACATAATATTTTTTTCAAAAGTGTTTCTAATTGTTTAATATTTGTAGAAATCTCAGCTTGGTGCTATACAAGTTATGGGTAGACTTTCTGCAAGACTTTATTCTCCATTCTCCTTTCACACCATTGTAACAACTTCTCATTTGTTTCTATGTCCTTTGTTTGAACTCTATCAACTACATATACTAGTTGATCCAAAATTGTATGCTGATGATTTACATTTGTAATACCAAAATCATCAATAAAAATATCTCTCCCAGTATGCAATACTAGTCTTCTCTTCTATTCTCTCTTTAGCTATTCTTGTTTGGCCTTTTGATTCAATGCATTTAGTCTAAGGTAAGATTATTAAAATTATATGTAGGTAATATAATTACCATAGTAAGGTCTACTTACTCATCTGTTGGAAATATATGATAGGCTAGGTTACTGAGAGGTGAGGGGTGAATCAGTAACCAATAAAACTTAATCTTAATTCACCAATTAATCATTCATATGTATTCTAATCTAATTTTATGCATGAAAAAATGAAAGCATTATAACACTTTGACACTCAATATGGTAACCTAGGAACATTCCAAATAGAAAGTAAAATTGGGGTGGGGATGATATCCACAAGCTTTAGTACTATAGTATAAAGTTGGCCTATTAAGGCTTATAATGATCACTTTTAATGATCTGTCTTGTTAGGACAAATAAGGACTACTAGTTCCACCTTGCAAAAAGATCTACAAAAATAAAATGAAGTATGCACTTGGTAAAGAGATTTACAAAAGATTTTTAGGTCTACCTTGTGAAAGGATTTAACTATTCCACCTATTAGGATGAACTAGTGGATGATCTCTGAACTGCAACTTTGATTTTCTAAATGACATTCTTTTGGAGTGTAATGATCACCTTTCTATGATAGACAAATCTTTGTTGCTCCTTATACTTGTTGTAGCCTCCTTACTTTGCACTTCTACTCATATATATATATATATATATATATATTTATTTATTTATTTTCATGCATCATTCTTATTGGATGTGATACAATACACTACATATATACCAATCCATTTTACAATTCATCAAAGTTGGCTAGAATACGAGTGTCACTAAAATACACAAAGTTAGCTCAATTGCGGGTACTCAAGTTTTGAAGACAAACTTGGTGAAGTTCTAACACTCAACAACCATTTTCAACACATGGAAACATCATGCACTTAGTTGACATAGAATCTTGGCTCATACTAATCACTTCCAAGTAATCTAAACTCAGTTTGCACTGGTGACTCAGTGAACACTATAAAACTCAACATACAAACTAAATCACTTGATTTACATTGCATAGCTCAATCAACACTATCACTACAAGCTTGGTATAAAATAAATCACTTGGTTAACACTACATAGCTCAGTCAACACTAGATTCACATTACTAAAGCTACGAACTCGATAAACACTAGAAAAATTAGTTTGCACTAGGAAACTTGGTAAACACTATGAAACTCAGTTAACACTTATAATCATCAACTTGGTAGATAATTCTTGGTGTGAAATGGATTTTGTTCTTGGAACTTGATAGCAATTGTAAAAATTAGTATAGCCTAAATTACTTGGCTAATATTATAGACTACAAGATAAGCTTGGCAGTTGCTAACCATCTAATTAAGTGTGTGTGTGTCACTAATAAATAAATTTGAATTTAATGTCAAAAATCTCCCCCTTTGGCATTACTAACAAAAACACTTATTAATCAAAAATGATTTATAAAAGTTCAAAGACAATCTTTAGTCTCCATCCTGTGTCTTCAACTTGGTAACATACTTTGCTTTTGAGATTTTTTCAAAATTGCTTTTGTAAGAGATGGTTATCTAAATATCTATACATTTATATGTATAATATTATAATGCTCCCCCATACATATATATTCAACATACCATACATGTTATACATCTCCTCATCTTTTCCCCTTATATTGCATCATAACATATTCTCCTCTTTTTACATATTCTCCCCCTTTTTGACATAAATGACAAAGGTGTATGCTATATGGTTATTCCAAAATGTGACAAGAAGTTAGAATGTACCTTTAAAATTAATGGCATTTTCTTGTCCCAATTTTCTTACAACACCTTGCTTACATGCAATACAATCTAAACTTCTATAGATAACTCCATCGTGTGATCAGCCATTGAGAAGTTGTTATCATGGATGAGAGTTTTGGCATGTGCAATATGTTTCTATAATGCATCCATGTTTAAAAGAATCATGTCTTGTATATCTACAAGTATTGCCATTATCCTAGCCTCTTCCCTTAGTAATTTTTCTTGTATATCAGTCAGAAATCTGATCTTTATGTAATGAGCAAAATTGTAGCTCAGGTCAAGTGATAGATGGTGTGCACTCACCTTTAGATCTTCATCTATATTGGAGATTTTTTCTTTGATTTCCTACATAAAGATAGATGTATCACATAGTTTACTGAATAGAGAAGTGATATTTTTGGTAGAGATTTCCAATGAGCTAAGAATAGTAGATAAGTCTACTTAGTACAGTGCAATCTTCTATGCAACTAGCTCAAATACTTTGTTTTCAAATTTCTTCTATGCTCTTTGCAAAAAATTATTTTGTTTTTTTAGATCTTCATTATATTTCTAAACCACTTCTACTAATTGAGTCAAAATAAGTCGAGAAGTACCAACCTTAGTGTTGAGTGCATCTACAATAATGTTATTTGCATCTTCTAGCACTTGATTTTCTTTGCTTCTCCCCTCTCTAAGCCTATGTTTCTTAGCTTTATTCTACAAAAGCTCACCTACTATATGCATTTGATTAGGATCAGAGTAGAGATATCCCAACTTAGAATAATTATATCCTCATCAAGATGAATTTCTTCTTCCTTGTATTCAACTTTTGTAGAAACTTTAGTACTTGGTTGAGGCTTGCTCTCAACCGTTCTTTGTACTAACTATTTTCATACTTGGAATAGTAACAATAGTGGAAATGGAAGAAATAGCAAAAAAAGTAGATATTGCACTAATTTTAGAAATAGGTTGTTGCTAACTAGCCAAAATTGATGAAGGAGGAAGCATTGACTTCTTAATAGATGAAGTGCTAATCACTTTAGTCAATGAAGTAATAACCTAAATAGGTGTAGAGATTGGTTGAATGCTTGGATTTGTAGGTTTTTCCTCAACCAACTTGATAGAATCTTTCTCTAAGCTTTATAGCTTTAAAGCTTTTCTTAGAGAGTGAGGAAATGAGGCCATAGCCACTGCTACAATATTTTTAGGGTCAATTTCCTCAAGGTTTTGAATCTAAAGGAGATTCTCCTTGGTGGCTTCCTATTCTTGCTCCTCATCATCTTTATTATTTTCATTTATAGCTTCTTCATCATCATTTTCCTCTTCTTCCTTGTCATATTCACCATCATCTTTGACATGAACAACAAAATCACTCTACTAATGAAGATTGAAGATATTCTTCCATGTATTAGTGGCATTCATCACTACATGTTCAATGTCATTGATCAATATTAAGCAAATGTTAAATTTAAAATTGAGTATTTCTTTATTATACTTTATGGACTCTTTCTCTTCTTTTTTATTAAGACTCGGCATCATTTGCCTCAAAGTCTACTCATATATATCCTTTGTAGTTTTCTTGGCATGTTCCCATCTTGGATTGATTCTTTCCATCAGTTCTTTGGGAATTTTTTGTGCAAGTTGATTAGGTTAATATTTCTGTTTGCCTAGCTTAGACATAATGATGTCTTCAACTTGCTTCTTCTCCTTTGCATTTCTAGTTCCATATCTTTATGATTTAAAATATTCCATGCCAGCTCCAAAATCAATCTCTTTCAATTTCTTCTTGAAATGTAGGTGGAATTCATTTGAAAATCACATCCTCTACTTCTTCATCTAATTTCAATTTCTTTCTAGATGTTCTTCTTATAAATACTATAGTAGATGACTTGGTAGGTTTGGTTATAATGACCTTACCTTTCTTCTTGATTAGCTCTTCTTCTTTTGATTTTTTTCATCTACCTCATCTTTTGCATCATCTTCAATCACATCATCTCCTTTACCTTCTATAAATAGGAGAGTAGAACTAGTTTGTCTCAGTTTTGGTATCCTCTTATTTCCTTTGCTGAAATCTTGAGGAAGCTTTATCTCTTGTTCAATTTTTTCTTTGGCTAAAAATTTTAGCCTTGGGATCTATAGGTTCATTAAAAAATGCCTCAATTATGTCCCTAGTGTCATCAATATTAATCTCATAGGCTAGAGGCTTGATCCATACTATCCTAGGTTTGACTACTTGTATGTACACCTTGTCACAATCTATCATAAAAAAAAACATCATCCTTGTAATCTTCTACAGGTTTCTTTGGAATTTTGAATCTATTATTCATCTTATCTTTGAATGAATCAAAATAATTATCCATGATATTGACATAGTTTTCACCCATTTCTACTATATATTGATTGATCTAATATAGTATGGGTACATCTTTTCTCCATACAACTGTACCTTTTGAAGGAAAAAAATTTGTAGATAGAAGAATAAATAGGTTAAAAGTGAACTGAACTTACATAGTTTATTCTTTGAAGTTCTTATGTTCTCCATGTTTTTGTTGAATTGATTCAACATTAACTTGGTAAGGTCGAAGGACATGTTGTTCTTCACAACTGTGAAAGCGAGATCAACTACCTCACATGATATGTTGTTGAGATGACTAGAGCTATATATTTTATGTGATATTACATGAATTTCAAATTTTAGCTGCATTTCAACTACACAATTTATTTTCATACCTCTTCCATCCCATTTAGAAAGAGTTTTCTTTTTCCAATTCTACCCAACTTAGGGTTTTGGTAGTCTTTTCCTTGGTCAACATTGTGATCCTGATGATTCGATGAATAATTTTCTTCATTATGAGAATAGGATACTCCAACCATAGCTTCCCATTGTGTACATAGCTAAGGATAAACCTTATCCATTTTATCTCAAATTCTCAGGGCATGTGTGGAATGTGGGTTAAACCCTTGGTTTCCAAGTGTTGATGCTCGGGTTTTAATGCACCATCCACACATAACTTTTCCAAAGTTGCATCCATTTTTAGGGTTCCTATGTCTTGAATTGAACAAAAAAAATGCAAATGAATATGATTAACCAATAGTACCTTTAGTGGAATTTGTGACTAAGCTCTAGTAGGATAAAGCATTTTCGCAATTGTTGGACTCAACTTGAAGTCTAGTTCTTTCCAATTAACTCCTCATACCAACATCTTAGATACCTTCTTGGTTTTGCTACTAGAGGATTACATGCTCAGTAGGGTTTATGAAAATATGGAAAACTACAAAAACAAATACATAGATCACTTGGATGCACAAAAATCACTCTTCACATATAGCTTTTGAAAATTCATGGTGACAAATGACTTCAATTTCACCCTTTTTAACAAATTTCACTTTCTAATTGACATAAATGCTTGTTATGTTCACTTTCTTGATGATGGACCATCTTCCACTCAATTTGAATTAATTTCTTAGTAGATTCATTCATGACTTGGTGTCCACACAACAACTTAGTTACTCCTAATCTTGCTCGGCAGGGTCTTGCAACCTAACCTAGCTCAATAAGGTCTAGAATTTCCTTAGACACTAATCACTTTGCATCTTGAATTATGATATAGATCTTTCATTTTTGCTAACTAGAACTGATGTAAGATGTCTATTTTAGAATCTTAGTTCCAATTATCCTTTTGTGAGATCAAGTAGAAGTGTTTGAGTCATTCAATTCTTGAGTGACATGTGCTTCATTTCTCGGACTTGCATTCTTAGAAGATTTTAGAATCCACTTTTGTCTCATCTTTTTTTTGATGTTATCAACCTTGGATTTCTTTTCATCTTCAATTCTTCTAGTTTTCATATAGTTCTTGCTGAGGCATCTAATTTCTCTACAAATGAAACATCTTCTAGTGGAGTCTCTTGTCCTCATGTGATATTTTACACAGTTTATTCCAATGTGTCCAAATTTTCCATGGTAGTGACATCTGCACCATGTGTTGTAGTCTCGACCAAATATAGCTTTTACAATATGTTCTATTGGATTCAATATCTTAGTTTTTAATTTAGAAGATTTGTGCCACACTTCTTGCATTTGTGACATTTGCCTTCAAATTTAGGTTTCTCTTTGCATTCATTAGCTCTATGACCATGCTTGTTGTAGCTGTAGCATTTTCTATTGAATTTAGCTTTACCATTACTCCAATATTTTTTTAATGTATGACCTATCTTACCATAGTGTTTACAAGTAGATCTTTGATTCTTTTAGGCTCCTTGCTTGGATGATTCACCTACTTCTATATATCCAATTCTTGCTTTGCCTTTCTATCTGTATTGGGTTTTCTCATTTAATTGATTTAGGTCTACTTGATGTTTCATTATCCTCTCATAGGTTTCCTTTTTAGTGTTTAGATCATTATGAAATCTTTCATTCTTTGATCTTAGATTCATTATTTCTTTGTTTGCATTAGTAAGATGATCAATGAAGTCTCCCTATTTAAGGGATAGATGCTAAATTTCATTGTTCTTTGATTCTAACTCTTATTTTATTTTATTTTTCTATTCCATGACTTCACACAATCTTACAACTAAATTTCTTGTTCTCTTTTTAGCTTCCTTAGTTCTTATTGAAGTATACCATTCTTTTATAATAGTTCTTTGATTGCTTCATGAGCTTTATTTGAATTACTTTTTGAATAGATATCTTCAATTCTTTCTTCAGTGTAGAGTTTTTCACTCACCTATACTACAAGATCCTTTCTTCTTTTTAGGGATTGATTTTCTCCTTTTCTTTCTTAAGTTGCTCAATAGCCAATTCAAAATCTAGTTTTTCATTATCAATAGACTTATCAAATCTGAATACTTCCATTGCCTATGATCTTTGCTCAAGCTTTTAAATTTCTTCTTTGAGAACCACAAAGAACTAATATCAATTTTTGGAAATATAAGATAGGCTAGGTTACTAAGAGGGGAGGGTCAAATCAGTAACCAATAAAAGTTTATCTTAATTCACCAATTAATCCTTTATATCTATTATGATCTAATTTCATGCATGAAAAATTGAAAGCATTATAACCCTTTGACACACAATATGGTAACCTAGAAGCCTTCCAAATAGAAAGTAAAATTTGGGTGGGGATGATACCCAAAATCTTTAGTATTGCAATATAAAGTTGGCCTATTAAGGCTTACAATCATCACTTATAATGATCTTCTCTATTGGGAGCAATAAGGACTACTAGGTCCACCTTGTAAAAGGATTTACAAACATACAATGAAGTATGCACTCGATAAAGAGATCTACAAAATATTGTTAAGCCTATCTTGTGAAACCATTTAACTATTCCACCTATTAGAATGAACTAGTGGTTGATTTTTGATCTACAACTTTGATTTGCTAAATGAGATTCTTTTGGAGTGTAATGATCACCTTGCTATGATAGAAAAATATTTTCTACTCCTTATACTACTTGTAGCCTCTTTACTTCACATTTTTTCTCTTATATATATTTTTATTCATGCATAATTCTTATTGGATGTGATACAATACATTACATTTATACCAATCCATTCTATAATTCATTAAATTCATCTACGATAAAAGTTTCACAAAAACACACAAAGTTAGCCCAACTATAGGTCCTTGAGTTTTGAAGACAAACTCAAAGAGTTTTTGACACTCGACAACCATTTTCAATGCTTGGAATCATCTTGCACTTAAGAGACAAAAGTTCAGCTCATACTAATCACTTCCAAGTAGTTTGAACTTAGTCTGCACTGGTGATGTGGCGAGCATTATGAAACTCGATAAATAAACTAAATCACTTGGTTGGCACTACATAGCTTGGTCAAGACTAGATTCACATTATTGAAGTAGTAAACTTGGTAAACACTAGAAAACTTGGTTTGCATTAAGAAACTTGGTAAACACTATGAATGGTTAACACTTATAATCATCAACTTGGTAGATACTACTCAGTCTAAACTGAATATTGTTCCTAGAATTCAATAGCAACTATGGAACTCAATATAGCCTGAATTAGTTGGTTAACACTATAGATTACAAGATAATCTTGGTAGCTTACTAATAAAAAAAATTGACTGTAATGTCAACTATTCTCTCTTTAGCTATTCTTGTTTGGCCTTTCAACTCAATAATATTTGCAATTCATGCATTTTTCCTAAGGTAAGATTATTCAAATCATATGTAGGTGATGTAATTACCTCATTAAGGTCCACTTACTCATAATCATCCTCATCTATATGAGTCATAGCCTAAGATCTTGAGGGTGTATTACTCAGTAGTGATAACTGTAATTACTTCCCTTTCACACTTGATCTCTCTTTTGGTTGTTGCACTAGTGTACATATCACTTGTTGTACAAGTATCACTAGTGTAGGTTCTAGAACCTTTGTACTTGACATTTGAATGAGATCTTGAGTAGCCTCTTGCTCTTTTTGTGTTATTTCTTTATCTACCACCTTTGTGCTTAAAATTTTCTTAGAATGTACTTCCTTTTTAAAAATTTGCATACAAGTCATAGGTGGAAAATATACAATCAATGCCTTACCAAGTTGTTCAAGACTTGTATCCTCTATAATTGATGTGACTATAGCATAATCAATCTTCTTAACTACAAGCTTTGGATATTCAATTACCTATAACAGAATTAGATTTGTACAAAGTTATCTTGGGTCCTTCATCAATCCTTCCAAATTTCATCTTCAATGAGTACATTTGGATTATGTGGAAGGATGTTGGTATCATCTGAAATTGAAAGAGTATCCTTAAATTTAGTTTCCCTAATAAGTTCTTCCATTTCAATTTCTAGCTTGGCCCCTTCCTACTTGTCTCCATCTTCAAGTTCTATAGCATCTTGGCTTTCCCTCACCTCTATAGTTGGAGTAAGTAATTCAAATACTTCTTTCTATAATTTAATATACTTTTCCTCAACTTTAGGGACTTTATTCTTTAAAACATTGTGTGCCCTATCCCTTTGAATAAGCTTCTTAATAGATCCTTTAAGGGCTATAGGAAAATGTGTCTTTCCCAAATCTAGCATGATATGTACCAATTTTGTTTTTCTTATTTTCTTCTCTATAGTCAAAGACTATTTCCATTTGGCATCCATTCCATTATACAATCTGATAGGAATTCTAGTTCCTAATTCCATACATGTTTGTGTAAACTTGATCAACATATCACTTAAAACTTCTATAAGTTTATGTTGATCTTTATTACTCAAAGAATCATATTGTAAGTCTTTAAGAGCCAAAATACTTTCTAATTCAAACAAATTTTCACATACCTAATCTATAATCATTGGAGGGAGTCTCTTTACAACTTTTTCTTAGCATGAATACTAATGCTATGGGGGAGCATTGCAGAACATTGTTATGCTATATTTATAACTATGTTTTTCATTGATGACAACATAGTAATAAGTTTGTAAAAGACTGATAGAGTAGTAGACTGTGATTTCTATATTGAGGACATTATATTACTTATCTGTTTATGCATAGTTACTAGCACATACTACATTGTGTACTTGCTACATGGACAAGTGTGTAGAACCTGAATTGATAGTGTATGGAAGATATAATTGATTTACAAAGAACTGTATAGAAATAGAGTATCAAGAAAGTAGTTCCTATTGCATGATTGCTACATCTCATTACAATTGTAGTGAAGGGTTGCGTAGTGAAATGGAGATAGTTTACTTATTGTGGATGATGTTAGAGAGTGTGCATGTACAGAAGTCACACGTGTGAATGTTTGTGTATAACCATGAGCCAACAATATTAATTAAATGTGTATTTTATTTAATTAATGTATGATAATGACGTATGAGGCTAACTCAAGGATTTATTAATTAACTATGGTATAAAGGAAATATGTTTTCCATATTTTAGAGATATGTAAGTGAAGAAGACTTGTGAATTACTAAGAAACAATGTAGAGTGACATACTAATGTTTGTAAGTGACCTTAAGGGTTGTTGTTACTAATCATAGAGTTCTAGATCTGATTGCATGATCTAAAGGTGAAGAAGTCTAACATACTGGATAGAGGAAGAAGTAAAAGTCTATTACACATCTATTATTTTAAAAGGAATAGTATTGAGGTCAATTAGATAGTGGGTTTATTGATTTGATCCTAAAGCTATTTTGATAGAGGGTTTAACCACCTTCCACAACTCCTAACAGGGTTAGCACAACTCCTAACAAAGTTGGAATCTCCTAATAGGGATTCAAAGTCTCCTCATAGAGACTCTTTGTACTAAATGTTGTAATAGACTCCTAACAGGGTCCATACTCTAATAAGGAATTTTCATATTAATACATCATTTTGTGGGCATCATTCCCACTAGGGTTTTGCCTCTAATCAAGGGTTTCCCTAGTCAACATATCTATTATAATTGTTTGTGTGCATCTCTTTATGGCTTTTTTTTACCTTGATTAATCAAGATTGCTTAAAGAGGATAATTTTTTAAATTTTCATATAACTTATTCATCCCCCCTCCCCCCTTAGTTATATTGGTGGACTATTTTTTCTAATAATTGGTATTAGAGCCTCAGGACCTTGAAGAAATAGTCTAACAACTTTAGGAGATCTATGGTGAACATGTTTAAAAAAGAATGTCCAAGATTTGATTGCACAAATTATGATAGCTAGAAGGATAAAATGAAGACTCGTCTTTTGTGCATGGGTCCTAGATATTGGTGTGTAACCAAGGCATGCAAAAACATTACAGAAGAAGACAATCTTGAAAGTTGCATCAAGGAACAAAGAGAAGTATTCATGTGCAACATAAGGGCAAGAGAAGAAATATTGCCAGCTCTACTTAAAAGTGAGTATAGCTAGGTAAAACAACTCAAAACATCTCATGAAATTTCTAAAACCTTAGAAGCTAATTATTAGGGTGATACACATGTAAAAAGAGTTAGATTACAAAATCTGTATTTTGTATTCCAAGATACTAAAATGATGGAAGATGAATCTATAAGAAGCTATATTGGTAGCATATATGAGATTATTGTAGGAATCACATCTCTTGGTGGAAAGAAATCTAATGATGAAGTAATATGGAAGATCTTGAAAATTATGACATCACCTTTCAAGACAATAACATAGATGATTTGGGTAATGTTACCCTATACCACTAATTTCACCAAAGAAACATTGCTTGGTAGATTAGAAGCTAAAGAAATTGATCTAAAACAATCTACAGAGGTAAAAAAATTTGAGACAACATTTAGTGCATTTAACATTAAACCTAGTCTAGCAAGGAACACAAAAACACAAGGATACATTGCTAGTAGTAGCAATTCTATTGAGGAAAAGATCCAGGAAGGAGTGGATCTTCTTGTGGAAAGAGAAAAAGATGGTAAGAATATCTTTAAATGTTGGACATGTAATGAATATGGTCATTATGCTGTTGGAAATATTCAAGATGTGACAAGTTACTGAGAGGGGAGGGGTGAATCAGTAACTCTTAAAATTTCAAACAATAAAACTGCATACTGATATATTCACCATTCATCCAAGTAACCTACTGTAAGCATGAAAAAAAATCATTTGCAACACTTGAACACACAGATTTGGTGACCCAAAAACCTTCCAAATAGAAAGTAAAACTGGGGTGGGGATGAAACCCACAAAGCTTCGTTACTGCAGTATGAAGTTGGCCGGTTAAGGCTTACAATGACCACTTATGGTGATCTGCCCTGTTAGGAGCACAAAGGATCGCTAGATCCACCTTGTTAGAGGATTTACAAACATACAATAAAGTATGCACTTTGTTAGGAGATTTATAAAAGACTGTTAAGTCTACCTTGTTAAAGGATTTACAAAAATTGATTCACCTGTTAGAATGAAACAGTGGATCTGATTACAACTGATTGCTGATAAGATCCGCTATGCTCTGATTCACCTTGATGTGATAGATAAAACTTTTTTGCTCCAAAACTCGACCTTGCTGAATACCTTCACAACTCAGCACACATACTTTCGCACGCATGTATTTCTTTCACACTTTTCATTCATTTCCATTACCATTGCTCTTCTTTTCTTCTTACTTACATCTGAATGATACAATACATTGCATATATATACCATCCAAATAAACAATACATGCAAGGTCAGCCAAAACAACAAGTGAAAATCTCTATACAAAGTCGGCCCAAGGTAAAAAACTCGGGTTCACTGAACTGACTCGGTGTCCTTCTGATACTCGGCGTCCACTGCGTTACTCGGCATCATCATGCACTCGGTAGAAGTGAAGGCACGGTCCATACTAAACACTTCGAGTAGTTCTGAACTCGGTAACCACTGGAGACTTGGTAGAAGAGATGTCACTCGGTGAATACTTCTATCTGAACTGTAGCTCGGTGATCAAAGAAAACACTTGATAGAACCTTGTGACTCGGTGATAGTTAGTTTCCTTGATAACCGTCTGAGCTCGATTATCATGAAGTTCTCGGTCAATGCTAAGTACATCTTCACTTGGTCAAAACTGATTCCTTTCTTTACCTTGAACACTCAGTAAACACCGGATGCTTTGTTCACCTCGATCACTCGGTAAACACTGGCTGCTTTGTTCACCTCGATTACTCGGTAAACACTGACTTCTTTGTTCACCTTGATCACTCGATAAACACTAAATTCTTTTTACACCTTGATCACTCGGTAAACACTGAGTTCTTTGTTCACCTTGATCACTCGGTAAACACTGAGAACTAGGTAAAGCTTGGCTTAAAAAGGAATGTCCGGTGAGAGCTCGGTAAGCATTCAGAATCCAATAAGTGTTGTAACTAATGAAAAAAATGTATCATAATGCCAACATATGCATCTAAGTGTCTCAAAAGAGAAAGAAAGTATAAGGGAAGATTCAAATCTAGAAAACCTAGAAGTTCATTATATGCTAATGAAGAAGAAGAGGAAGAAGAGTCTAATAAAAACAAAAGTGAAGATGAATTAGGATTTTTAGCTATAATGGAAGATGACCTTGATAGAGAAATCAGAGAAGAAATCATGTTGATCTCACAAGTTAAAATGAAAGATTGGATCATTGGCATTGGTTGTTCACACCAAATGACTGGTGATATGACAAATTTGTCAAATTCAAAAGCCATGATGGAGGAATTTTCAAAGTAGGGAACAATGTAGCCTACCACATTATAGGAATTGGATCTATCACACTAGATGGTAAAACAAATACTAACGATGTTTATTTTGTTGATGGACTGAAACATAACTTGTTAAGTGTTGGACAACTTATGGACAAAGGTTACCAATTGCAATTTGGTAGGGACACATGTATCATCAAGGACAAGGAAGGAAAATTTCTTGGCACTAGTGCAAGAATTAGAGGTAATGTATTTCAGCTAAATATATTCAAAGAAGGAAGACTTGCTTCTAAAAAAAGAAATCTAGACACACGAGTTGTAGAAATTCTTGGTGAATTATTGGATTTGTGTAAAAAAAAAATGCTAAGTTTACAGATCTAGAATTCTTCTGTTGCATACAAAGGAGTGGCAGAACAAGCAAAGATATACCCAAAATAGAAATGATATTAAGATAAAAGAAGGTGTTGATCTACTAACAAGGAGAGAACCTGAAGGTATGAAGTTTTTTTTTTGTTGGACATGTAAAGAGTTTGGTCATTTTCCAAGTAAATGTCCTAAGAGGTTTATAAAATCTAGAAAGAATTTACCTTTTGATAAAAATAAACAACTCATGAATAATCATGATAAGATCAAGAAAAAATTAGTAGAAGAGACATCTTTTTAACTATTGTTAAACTAAAGGTTGATCCTACATAAACTGTTATTAGATCTATGCTTAGAGGATTGCAGCATCTAACTCATAGTAGACCTGATATAGAAAATGCAATTAGAATTATGGAAAGATTTTAGGTCGATCCTAAAGAATATCACTATGTAGTAGTAAAAGGGATATTTGAATATCTAAAAGGGACATCTTATTATGACATTTGGTATGATAGAAGCAACAACTTTACTCTTTCAACTTATACTGATGTTGATTGGGTTGGAGATAGAAATGATAGAAAAAGCACCAATGGAGGAGCATTCTTTCTTGGTGGAAGATTGGTTTCTTGGCTTAGCAAGAAGCAAGATTGCACCTCACAAAGCACTAAAGAGGTAGAATATGTTGTAGTAGCAAACAATTATAATCAATTCATATGGATAAAGCAGATGATGAAGGATATTGGAATTACATTCAAAGAACCTGTTATCATTTACTATGATAATACAAACATAGTTAACATGTCTAAGAATCTTGTTTTGCATTCTAAGACTAAGAAAATCTCTATAAAGTGTCATGTGTTGAATGAAAAAGTTGTAGATAAATAAATGAAATTGGAGTACATTAACACTAAGGAACATATTGCAGACATTTTCAAAAAGGCCTTACCAAAGAATACATTTGAGTACCTAAGAGGTATGCTTGGGATTATGTCCCTACCTATTTTAGAATAAAAGATGCAAAAGTGTATCAGTCTAGGGTACATAGAATCATTATTAGACTTGACTAAATATTGATGCTTCCTTTGTGGGGGAGTGTCTATAGTGAATAGAGTTAGGAAAGGACTCCTGGTAATTGGTAATTGGTAAACAATAGTATCTTTAGACACTTGATTTGTTTATCAATTTATATAGACAATTTTTAAGCAACAGACTAAATTGTGGTCATACTGATTAGATGTTCAAGAAAATTGAACCATTTATGTATTGTCTTTGACATTGATTTCAATGGGAGAGAAGTATGGAATGAAAAAAATTATACTATGGGGGAGAAATTTTTCAATAAAGGATCTACATAAAGCAAGATTTGATTAATTAAGAGACTTGTTGGTATTCTTGGAACTAGATGTTTTTCATCTATGTTTCCATTAATGCCAAAGGGGGAGATTGTTAGCATGAGTATTGATGCTATAGGGGAGCATTGCAGAACATTGTTATGGTGTATTTATAATTATGTTTGTCATTGGTGACAACATAGTAATAAGTTTGTAAAAGACCGAAAGAGAAGTAGACCATGATTTCGATATTGAGGACATTATATTACTCATCTACTTATGTGTAGTTACCAACAAATAATAAATTATGTATTTTCTATATGGAAAGTGCACAAAACCTTAATCGACGGTGTACAGAAGATATGATTGATTTATAGAGAATTGTATAGAGATAGAGTATCAGGAAAGCAATTCCTATTACATGATTGCTATAGCTTGTTATATTTGCAATGAAGGGTTATGTAGCAAAATGGAGATATTTTACTGATCATGGATGATGTCAGAGAGTGTGCATGTATGGAAGCTACACATGTGAAATTTTGTGTACATGGTAGCATTAATTAAATGTATATTTCATTAAATTAATATATGATAATAAAGTATGAGGCTGACTCAAGGATTTATTAATTAAGTGTGGTATAAAGGAAAGATGGTTTTTTTATTTTAGAGATATGTAAGTGAAAAAGACTTACAAATTACTAAGTAGCAAGGAAAAGTGACATACTAATGTGTGTAAGTGACCTTAAGTGTTATTGTTACTAATCATAGAGTTCCATATCCGATTGCATGATCTAAAGGTGAAAAATTCCAATGTACTAGATAGAGGAAGAAGTAAAATCCTATTACACATCTATTTTTCTAAAAATAATAGTATTGAAATCAACTAGATAGTGGGTTCATTGATTTGATCCTGAAGCTATTTGGACAATGGGTTCAACTGCCTTCCATAACTCCTAACAGGGTTAGAATATCCTAATAGGGATTTAAAGTCTCCTAATAGCAACTCTTTGTATTAAATGTTGTAATAGATTCCTAATAGGGTCTATCCTATAACAAGGAATTTTCAAATTAGTACATCATGTTGTGGGCATCATTCCCACTAGGATTTTCCCTCTGATCAAGGGTTTCCCTAGTCAACATATCTAGTGTAGTTGTTTATGTGCATCTCTTTATGGTTGTTGTTTACATTGATTGATCAAGACTTTTTAAAGAGGATAATTTTTTTAATTTTCATATAACTAATTCACCCCCCTCTCAGTTATATTGGTGAACTATTGTTCCTAACACTTCTAGTTTATTGGCTTCATTAGACTCTATACTTTCTTCTTCTTCCTCATCTTGTGCAACTATAAGCTTCTTCTTTAGTTTTACTTGCTCATCTATCTTCTTTCTCTTTCTTGATGGACTTTATGGTAGTATCTCGACATTAGGTTGTGCTAACCTCCTTCTTGTAATGATAACCTTTCCCTTTGGTGTTGGTGGTGTTACCATTTCTTGCATATCTTTTTGAAAGTCTTCTTTTACCTTAGGTGCAATTATTACAACCTTCCTATATTTTGTGGCCTTATGCTTCACAACTAAAAGGTCTTTGAATTTTCCTTCCTTGGCCTCTAAGGTTTGACCTAACCCTTCTCATTTTTCTACTTTAGTAGCCTCAAAAGCTTTAATTTTTCCTTTCTTTTCTTCCTTAGGTGTGACATCTTTAGTAGTCAACTTAGTAAAACTGTTTCATATGTACCAAACTTCTCGGCACTAGCATCTATGTCTTATGCCAATAGTGTACTGACTATTGTTGATATGTCATCAATATTTACCTCATAGGGATAAAACCTCAAGCATGATACCCTCGGTGTTGCTTCTTGTACATACAAAAAGTTAGTGTCCATAATGAAACATACATCATCATAATATTTATCATAATTGCATTTGGAATCCCCAACCTATTCTTCATTTTAGTTTTGGATTCCTTAAAATAGTTGTCCATGACTATTTGAAAATTATCTCCCAACCTCTTTATTAGTTCATTTAACTAATCTATTGTAGTCATTCTTCTATCTCATGTTACCCTTCCAACAACACAAAAATTGTTTTGTACATAGAAAATTATACAAACTAATAGAGCACGAAACTTACAAAATGTGTTCTTATCTCTTCTTATTGGTTCTAGGTTCTCTATAAGTTTTTTTAATTACAATTAAGCAAGATCATATACATGATCTTTCTTTACAATTTTGTACCCTAAATTAACTGCAATGTATGACACACTATCCAATCTACTAGATTGATAAATCATGTGTGTGATCACATAAATAGTGAATTCAATAAGTGGATCCTCAATATTTTCTATTGAAATTCCATGGCCATTCCATTTTTCCTTAGTTAGGTTTTCAATTTCATTTTGTGTGTCGTTCCTTATGCTCTTACGTCAATCCAATGAAGAATACCCAATTAATCTTTGAATGATTGTGTTATCAATTTTTATTGGCCTACCTTCCAACCATTCTTTCATGTCATCTATTTATCTGCAATGATTTTGAATTCATCTCTCAAAATTTCCTCTACACATAAATTTTCATAAGTTGTCCTAATTTCAAAATCTCTAATTTCTCCCATCTGACTTGATAACATTATCTGATGTCTTTCAAAATCAAGAATCTAGGTGGAATAGATGACAACACTCCAACATTATCAATAGGGGTTTGAATATTAACTATGTTTGTGAAATTTGGTGGAGGTCAATGATCATTCCTTATGATTTGTGCATTTTTATCCTTTGACATTTTACTTCTAGGCACCATTTTAAACCAAGGTTCTCAATAAAATCTTCTCACAAATTACCTTACTCGATAATAAGAGTAATACTTCTCTTCAAAAATTTGATGATATCTTGTTGTGATTCCTTTCCCTAGTTGATGAGATCACTTTTGAATCTTTACATGAGCTCCTTGATCATTGGCTAAGAAAAATAATCTTTCAAATTTGATAAATACCTTTGATCCTTCAATTTAGGTCTACATTTAATGTCCTTGTACTTAGATAATGAATGATAGTTGGGCTCAAACTTAACTTTAGCTTAATCAAAGTTATGCACTTAGTCATAACCAAATTACTCAGTCTATATGTAATCCTTCTTGATCCCTTGTTCTATAAGGAAAGACTCTATCAATATAGACTATACCATTGATGGTTGGTACTTACTAAATTTTCATTTCTAGCATTTCTCAATGCATCCCTAGTTATGTACATATATCATTTCATCACTTTAATGCTAGGAGTTGATGTAAAATATAGCTTTCAATTATATAATTCCTATGTACCTCTTCCTTTTATTGAGATGTGGTGTGATCACTAGATCTATCAGATTGGATGATCATAGTATCTTCTACTCTAGTACTTCCATCTCTTACTACCTCTATCCATGTCTTCTTCTTTTCTAGTTTGTCATTTTATTTCCTGGTGTTGGTATAGATGTCCTATTTTTGCAATTCTTCTTGATGTATGCCACTCTGAGACAATTCAAACATACTATCTCACCATTTATCCATTTCTTGTAATTTCCTCTTAAATGTGTCTTGATGCTATTCTATGGAATATGTCCATATTATCCACAATTGTGACAACTATACCAGGTGTTATAATCCTAGTCATAGGAATTGCCTTTCTTTGTTACATGAATCTATTTTCTAGGTGACCAATGTGATTTCTTCTTAAGTCTACACTCATAAGCCTTATGTCCATACTTTTGACAATTGTAGTAGTGACCTTGGAATCTAGATATGTTTCTAGTTGAATCTATGTTCTTTGTCTTGCACTCATGATCTTGATTTCCTACTTTCTTGCATTTAGAACAATTACCAATTGGATTAAGTTTCAGAGTTTTCCTATCATTTTTGCTTCTGCACATGTTTTATGTATGTCCAATCTTTCCACAATACTAACATGTAGATTTTCATTTTCATTTTGCATTCCTTTGTTCTCCACTTTTGAATGATTCTCCTTATTCAATGTTTGCAAATTATTTGTATCCAAGTCCTGATGTGTCTATTATCCTTGGTGATTTCATCATATCTTCAAAATTTTTGATTATTTCATTTAGTTTGTTCATCTTATCCATGAGTTCCTTTTCATGCCTTCATTCATTCTTCAATTGCTCATTTTCTAACTTTAGATTTATGTTCTCCAAATATTCTCTATTTTCTTTGCAATTTTCCATTACTAATTTATTTATCATGTTAAGATGAGTATTTGTAAGCTTCTAAACTTCAAATAATGTTTCTTCAAGTCTATTGGCGCAAGGACACCTAGAGGGACTAAGGAAGACCTAGGATTCCCTTTGAGATTTTGGCTTGTAGTCTTGCTAGCCACAAAACTAGATAAATAATAGGGCTAGTTTAATTATAAGGTGAGTTTGTGTAGGCTACATGTTTCATAGTTGCTCAAAATTGCTAATTTGTCTATATAGAGTATTTTTGGGTTTTGAAGGCTAGAAAGGTAAAATAAGTGTTTGAAGGACCTTATTATGTATTTTTTAAAAATTTAAGGCCTTTGGCATGGCTAGGAATCATGTAGAGAAAGTTTGAGTGTTAGATGCTCAAAATTGTAAAAATTGCTCAAAATTGTTAATGTTGTCATTGACAACATTTCACAACTTTCCTTGCATTTCAAGAAACTTTGTCAAGAAGGTATTTTAACTATCTAAAATTTCTAGGAGAATAGGTAAAAATACTATATGATTTCATTCTCAACCTATTCAAAGGATTGGAGAAGTTAACTTTTATATTGTACAGAGTCGGCAGTGAGATTTGAACAACAATTTTATGTTTTCAAGTGTTCTTGGCATGTAGGCATATTAAGTCTTGAACTTTTTTTTTTGGAAGTATTAATGTAGATTTATTTAAGGTTTTTAACATAGTTTTTTTTTTTTCTATAGGGTTTTTTCTGTCTAAAATATTTATTTTGGTTTCTATCAATTTGTTATCCCAAGATAGACTATTTGCACAAATGGTTCCATAGGGCCATTTACCAATGTATTCTTTTTATGACCTTTTTTGATTTGGAACATGACTCCATGTACATTTTTTATAGTGGAGATGGGGCCCTAGAAATTTGGGGAGTTGAAATTGTAGTGATGCCCTAGGTAAGTCAAAAAAAATTGGTTAGGGATCATAGACTATTGAAGAGCTAATACAAGTGGTTGAACATGTACATAGTTCAACCGAATCATGGTAGGTGTTGAAGGAAGGATTGGTGAATTCAAAAGTCTAGGGGAGCCTTTGTAAAGATTTTTATGGAGGGTAGAGTCTTCGTGTTTACAATCAACTAGTAAAACCCTTCAAACCCTTGATTTTAGGCTAAAATTGTGCCTATATAGTATGGATATTTTGGAAACCCTAGACATGAAAAATCCTTAACTTCTTTGAAAAATGTATTTGGAATAATGGGTTTTTTGGGCCCCTTGTTAAGGATTTTTTCAAGATAATTTGGTTTTAGTTCATTTGGAGGGCTAATTCTTGTAGCCATTTTACAAGCATTCAAATGCATTTTTTCTTGAAGTTTGGAACTCAATTATGGATTTAGTCTTGACTTTGACTATGGATCTTGAAAGAAGTCTAAAGAGATCCTAGGATTACAATCATCATTTTGTGATTCATTTACTAGCTTGGGGGTTACTTATGTGGTTGAAGAGTTGGTAAGAAAGTGTGTTCTACCTAATTGATGTACACCAATTGAATGGTTAGGATCTATTATTTATAGTCCTAAGAATCCTAGGGTGTATAGAAGCCCTAGTTGGTAAAGTGTATGACCTAAGGAGACCCTAAAAGATCTTGGGGGAGAAGCAAGAATGGTTGTCATATCAAATTGGTATCAGAGAAAGTTAGAGACTTGGGAGAAAGTGGTGTATGTTTGCAGTTGTTGGTGAGTTAATAGGTGAGTCCAACATGGTGACTAATACCGTGTTAGCCAAAGAATTTAATGAGAAAAAGGAGAAGAACAAGATCCTTGGAAGAAGTGAAGACAAAATTAGAGGAAATTGTTGATTTAGATAAAAGGAAAGAAGAACAAGACAATGAGAAAGGTAAGGAGGTAGCAAAAGAGGATGTGGTACCTAAACCTAGCCCTATCTTAAATGAATGGCCCTTTTTGAAAGTTATCAAAGCCCTATGAGGGGAATCTTTGGAAGGTGTACCATTATTCAATAGAAAATTGGATATTGATGTAATAATGCAATAGAGAACCATTTTGAGTGTGAAGGGGTGTTAGAGGCACAAAAGTTCAAAGTGGCTAAGTCAAGACTTAGAGGATTAGTATTGACATGATGGAATTATGTACAAGATGAGAGGATAAACATGGTCAAGAATCCTATAGCTAATTGGAATGCCATGGTTACCAAGTTTCAGATAGTTTCCCACCAAAAGACTATGAGATTCAGCTCCATAGAATCAGACAAGGACTAAAGAAAAAAGACCTAGATGTGCCCTCTTACATAGAGGAGTTCCAAATATTGTGTCTTAGATCCAAGAAACAATAATATGATCCAATAAAGGTGGCTAGATACTTAGGAGGTTTGAATTGGAATATCTAAGAAGAGATTAGTTTGTGGGCACCTACCACTATTCAGAGATGCCATCAACTAGCTCTAAAGGGGGAGGAAAAGAAAAAAAAGAAAGGGGATTCCAAATTCAAAGATAGAAGTAAGGGTAGTAATCAAAGAGGAGGTTATCAAGGTAGAGGTAATGTAAATAAGAATCAAGGTGAGAACAAGGTCACTTAGAAAACCAATGAACAAACTTCTAGAGGAGGTTATGGAAGAGAGAGAGATAACCAAGGTGGTTCAAATAGAGGTAGAGGATCAAGTAGGATTAGTTCCTATTTTTCTAATATGAAATTATATAAATGTGGACAAATAGGTCATCCAACATATAGATGCCTTGATAAACCTTATTCTTCTAAGCTTAACAAGATGATAGCATATGTTCAAGAGGACAACTACAACAAGGATTCTAAAGTGGATCATATTGAATTAGAAAAGAAAGAGAATCTGATGTTTAGAAGGGTGTTGATTAAATAACATGTTCCTAATGAGCCTAAGAATAGAAGATCTCTATTTAGGATTAGATGTAAGATCCTCGGGAAGGTGTGCAAGATAGCAGTGGAATCTAGATCTGCTGATAATATCACATCAGAGAAGGTAGTCAATAAGCTCAAGTTGACTAAGATACCTCATGAAAATCCTTATAAAGTGAATTGGCTCAATAAGGGTCAAAGCATACTACTTAATGAGAAAACTTGGGTGGACTTCTCCATTACAAGGTATAAAGAGAAATTGTTGTGTGACATTCTACCAATGGATGCTTTTCATCTACTATTGGGTAGACCTTGGAAATTTGATAGGGAAGAAGTATATGATGGAAAGGAAAATTCCATCTCATTTAGGAAGGGAGATTGAACATTAAAAATCTAATCTTTATTAAAGGGAGAAGAACCACAGACCAAGGAACCTAGTGTACTACTTTGCAATGCTAAGGAATTTGTTAAGGACCTCAAGGGTTTGAAGAGTGGATAACACCAAATTAGAATTAAAGAGGGTGATGAATGGAAGACAATGTTTAACACTATAGATGGTCTATATTATTGGTTAGTGATTCCAATTGGTCTCTTCAATGTTCCTATCACATTCATGAGGCTTGTGAATGAAGTTCTTAAAGACTTCACAAGCAGATTTGTAGTTGTGTATCTAGATAATATGCCCATCTTTAGCAAGACCAAGGAGGAGCACATCAAGAATGTGGAAGTAGTATTAAAGAGGTTGCATGAGGAGAATCTTGCAATCAATCGTGAGAAGTGTGACATCTTTAAGAAAGAACTTATATATCTATGCTTTGTGGTGTCCCAAGGATCATTGAAGATGGATCAAGAGAAGGTATCTACAATCCTAAATTAGCCACCACCTACTACATCTACTAAGGTAAGGATTTTTCATGGTCTTTCTCAATTCCACAGGAAGTTTATTAAAAAAATTAGTGTCATATTGGCACCATTGCTAGAAACCATAAAGGTTGGGGTCAAGTCCAAGTTTAGATGGACCTTAGAAGCTGAAAAGTCCTTTGAGATTCTCAAAAAGCAAGTGGCTACCTAACCAATTTTGCAATTATCTATTTTTGAAAAAATCTTCACCCTAGAATGTGATGCAAGTGGCCTAGTAGTAGGGGGAGTGCTAAGCCAGTAGCTATAGGCCAGTAGCTTTCTTTAGTGAAAAACTTAATGAAGCCAAAAATAAATATTCTTCTTATGACCTTGAACTCTATGCCTTAATTTAGTCCCTTATGAAGTGGAGGAATTATTTTTTTCCCAAGGAATTTGTTGTGTTTATTGATAATTAGGCCTTAAGCTACATTAGCACTCAAGAAAAGTTGAGTAATAGGCACTTGAAGTGGATGGAGTACTTCCAGACACTCACTTTCACAATCAAGCACAAGAAAGGACAAATTAATAAAGTGGTAGATGCTCTAAGTAGGAAAGTGTTGACACTACAAGAGGTACAATTTCATAGAATTGGAATAGAGAGTTTTAAGAGTCTCTACAAGGAAGATGAAGACTTTGGGGAAGCACATAAGGTATGTTTTAATTTTGAGAATCATTTTCATAGAAATATTCTAAATTCACCTTACAGAATGGGTAGCTCCTTAAAGGTAACTAGTTATGTGTACTAAGGGGATTCATAAGAGAGAACAAATGTAGATGCTTAAAATCATCTCTAAACACTATATTAATTAATTTTAATATTTCCCGTGACATCGTAATTAATTATTAATTAATTAATTATATTTCTCACATTCTTCTACTTATTTAATTAAATTGTTTTAATTAAATGAGTTCATTCTCCTAAGTATTTGAATTTAATTTAAATACTCCTAGCCTTAATGTGTTAAATTAATTTAACATGTGATCCTCCATCATTCCCTTTTTAAATAAATTTTGTTTATTTAATCCTCACATCCTATTACTTCTTCTAAACCCATGATTAAATTAAATCTCATTTAATTTAATCTTAAGCCTAACATAGAGCCTAGCCTATAACCATAATTTTCATCCTCTTAAGCCTACTTCTTATGTAATCCCACTTAATAATTCTTAATCTTCTTCCTAATCCCCCTCATTAGCTTAAGAGTGTGCTCACACATGTGTGAGATGGCATGCCTACACACTCCTCTTTGCACTCTTGTCTCCCACTCTTCTTCTCAAGTTTGCTCACACATGTGTGAGAAAACTTTGAATTCTTGACCATTTTCATGACTTACATGTAACCTTATGTGGCATCTACATGGATGCCACCTCACCAAGCCCTCTCTTGAGCCTATAAATAGAGGCCTTGTCTCAAGCATTGGCATCTCTCGTTATTGCATTGTTACCATGCCATTTTGAGTCTTGAGTTTTCATGCTAGGGTTTTAATTGTAGTTTGAATTTTTATAGAGATTTCTAGGTGAATACTAACCATTTGGTAGCTGGTTTATCTTTGCATTTGCATTATTAGTCTAGTTTACATGCATTTTCTCATCTCCATTTCACTTACATCTTAGTTTAGTTTGCATATCTAGTTAGTTTCTTTGTTGTATTTCATATTTTCACCATTGAATGCTTTTAAGTATAGCTTTCTCCATAGTCATCTCTTGAAGTATTCTTCATTTCATGTAGTTTAGGATCATATTGCATACTCACTCACATTTGCACATTCACTCAAGAGATTCACTCCATTGTTGTGTTTGGGAGAGCACACCAAACATACCCTCCATCTTAACACACCAACAAGGCCTCTCATGGGTGCCTTTTTTGAGCTATAAAGGTGGCTAGAAGACTTGATTTGTTTGTTTCTTTGAGTTGCAAAACTCAAGCAAGCATTAGTTTAACTTTCCTTCATTTTATTGGATCTTTGATGCATATTTGAAGTTTTAAACTAATGTTTTCTTGTTGATTCATGCTCTCAACAGATCACATTTTCTAGCACATATTTTGGCATGCCCGGTGGGACCCACATCCCTATTTTTCATCCAAAAATTTCTCAAAAAATTCATAGTCTATTGCAAAAAACCTCACTTTGTCATCTGCACCAAACACAGTGTCGTCTGTATTTTGTCGTCTATGCAAATTGGCGTCTACGTAGATTAGTGTCTGTGCATATTTGCATCTCTGCATGTTGATGTTTATTTTTAAATTTTTTAATTAAAAAAAAAAATTCTCTTCTGTCGTCTCTGAAGATTGTTTTGTCATCTCTACATAGTATCATCTACGTTGTGAGCACCTCCACTAAACTGTCATCTCTAACATTTTTCATCTACACTTTTAACCTGTTTTGTCATCTGCAAATTTTTGATGACTTTCTATTTTATGATCTGCGCTTTTCTGGTGACCTATTCTATCGTCTGCACTATTTTGTCATCTGCGTGTTCTGTCATCTCTGTCTACATTTTGTCGTTTGCAATTTTTTTTTATTTTTTATTTTTTATTTTTTATTTTTTATTTTAAGTATAAATCAAATTTTGACTTTTGGTGGTTCCATAGAAATTAAGTCATTTAAGCTTATTTATGTATAGAAAAAATAACAAAAAAAGTTAAAATAAAATTTTCCCATAGTTAGCCTTCATTTTTGAAATTTTGTTGAAGCTAATTAACTTGTTTATTGTAGCATTGCAGATGGGAGCATTTTAAACACCTAACCATATTTTCTTGCAGGTTTTTCTTAATGTTTTATTGCTCTTGGGAATTAAGTTTGAAAGATATAAAAAAAACCAATAGTGATTTTTATCACTAAGGGAATTTGAAGTGATTTTTATCACTTAGACTCAAAAGTTAATGATCTTGTATGGCTTAATTACTTTCATTTGAATGGATGAATATTAGGCTAGAAAATATTTGAAATTGGTGCTTAAAATGAACTCACACTATCTTGAATGTCTTAAGGGACAATGGACATGTATGCCTAGGCTAGACAACATTTAGAATTGGTGCTTAAAATTGACATGTATGCCTAGGCTAGAACACATTTGGATTTGGTGCTTAAAATGAAGTCACACACTCTTGAATACCCTAAAGAAAATTGACTTTATTTTTAACATCTTTCATTTTCATCATTTCATTTATGCATGCTCACTTTACTTTCTTGTTGACAAATCTATATTTTTTATTTACGTTGGAGCCATTTTAAGTTGGAAAGAATATTGTATTCTTTAAACACATGTGTCTTCAAAGTAGATTACAAAACCTAAAGGTTCATTGGGAAAGAATGTGTATATTTTAAACCCCAAGGCCACTTACGTATTCTCTCCCCTCGCGCCTTCAATGATCTTGGGTGCATAAGAAATAAGTGGTCTTGTTTTTCTTTTTTAGGAGGTTTGCTTAGGGATTTCATCACCCCTTGGGATGACCTCAACTCCAATGTTCTGGCAGAGTATAAATAGTGAGAGATGAATTGAAAGACACCTCTCTTGGAAGAAAAATATTGTCACTCTTGGCTAAGCCCCAAATAACTTTATACCTTTGGGAAGTGAAGGAGGAGATTTGGGTTACCATCTCCGATCGATTGTGTGGCAGTATTTTCTTTCATCTACAGATTTGGGCCTCACGTACCTTGTGTATATCAAGGGCACCCTCTAGTTGATCCTTGTACATCCTAGTTGCAACTTAATAGGGTTTTTGGTGTGTTCTACATGCTTGAATGTTCAAAAACCTCTCCATTCGAAGGGGACAAACACCATCTAAACTTGTCTTGTATATATTTCCTTGTTTGATTTTGCATTCCAAATTTGAAAAAATCAAAAACATTATAAAACTTAAAAATCCAAAAAACATTACAAAACGCAAAAATCCAAAAAAATCATAAAAGTTCAAAAATCCAAAAAAAATTCAAATTTTTTCGAAAAACAACAAAAAAAAGGCTTGGTTCAAGTCCTCTTAGTCAAGTTGTCCACATCAATTCCACATCATCAAAGTCATCACCCTCACACATCTCTTGTCTTCATCATTCAAATCATTCCTCAAAACCTTAATCATCTCTATTCATCCAAATCATTTCCTCATTTTCTTAATCATTCAATCAAATCCATAATCTTCATCCTAATCATGGTTCATAATCCACATCAAAATCCAATTGTTAGGAACCTGTGTGTTCCTTCTGTTTATTTTGTTAGAGTAGTGTTTTTGGACGCATATGCTTTGTAAGTCGTCCCGTGAGTATATTTTATTATTATCCCACATGCATAGGTAGTATTACTTTTCTAGATCGTACTTAGTATATAAGAATAGGTTGAGGCCCTTGATGGGCACGGACGAATTTATTGTATTGAGCTTGCTCAAAGGAGGTTACCCCCTCGAAGTGGCCTGCGATCAGTAGATTCATTCTGAGTTCTGCTATCACTTTGTATTCTGTTATTTCGAGCATTCTCACGATATTGCTATAAGGAGGTTCATCACATCTGGTATCAGAGCACTCTCTTGGGCTCGCTGGGTGGAAATTACATCAAATTTTTTTTCTGTCGTGGCCTTCAGGTTCCTCTCACTTCTAATATCTTTTGTTATTGCAATAACTCTTTTTAGTTGTTCTGTCTGTGAGTGAATTTTTCTAAGTCGACTGTTCAAAAAAACAAAAAAAACAAAAAAAAAAAAGAGTAAAATTTTTTCTGTTTTTTAGTCGTAGCTTCCTTGTTTGCTTTCTGTTTCTGCTCATACTTCCGCAGAACGTCTGCAATATCATTTCGCATACTTCCTTCCTTGGCGACCCAACCCCAAATTTTACATATCAAAGCCCTAAATCCCTCATTTATCTAATTTTAGGGTTTGCCCTATCTTTTTCACCTCTCATCCAATCGCCACCAAACTGAGCCACCAGATTCAATTCCTCATTTTGCTCCCTTATCCCTCTTGGACTGTTCGCCTCATTTCGCCTCCCTACCCTTGAAACCCTCATTTTTCTGTTTCCCTTGTCCCTAGATAGTCTCCCACCACCCGTCGAACACCCATTTCCTATCTGAGTTTTACCCAAATCCAAGTTTGCCGTAACTAAAAAAGTTTTTGTTTCTCATCTTCTACCCATTCCAAAAAAAAAAAAAAAAAAAACCTTGCTCTATGGTTGTTACGCGTACAGGAGCAAAAATCATGGAAGAAGAAATGGCATCCCTCAAAACCAAACTTCAAGATCTGGATGACAAAATTCTGGGTCTTAACTTTCAGCAGTCAGCCATGAGCCGAAACCATTTAGGAGATACTGGGTCCTCTTCTGGCAATTTCCGTGGACCAAAGTTTGATTTTCCACGCTTCGATGGTTCTGATCCGACTGGATGGATCTATAGGGCAGAGCAATATTTCAGCTTGCATAATACTTTGGATAACGACAAAGTCCCCCTTGCATCTTTTCATTTGGAACATGAAGCTCTTCAATGGTTCCGTTGGTACATCAAGGCTAATGTAGGCCCAACATGGAGAGAATTGTGCACCTTCATTTTGGAGCGCTTTGGCCCTAGTTCCTTTGATGATTTCACAGGAGCACTCACTAAACTGCGTCAAACAGGCACTGTAAGAGAATACCAGACAGAGTTTGAAAAATTGGCTAATCACACAGAGGGCTTGTCTGATGAATTCTTCCGTAGTTGTTTTGTCAGTGGTCTGAAGGATGCACTTCGCTCAGAAGTCAAAATGTTTCGACCTACTACAATGATGGAAGCCCTTGGGTTGGCTAAGTTAGCAGAAGACAAGATTAGTGCTCTACAACGCTCCAGATCTAATTTTGTTCCATTCAGAAATACAGGTTCTCACAACCCTCCAGTCATACCAGCTCCCAGAACTACTCTGATCAAGCACTTGTCTGAAACAGAGATGCGAGTCAGGTGAGACAAAGGGCTTTGTTATAATTGTGATGAGAAATGGTCTCGGGGCCATAGATGTGTTCAGCAAAAGCTCTATCTCTTGGATGTGGATTCTCCACCGAAACTGGAAGAATATGTAGATGCTCAGGAAACAGTGGATGATGAGATTGAGCCTCACCAGCCTGAACCTCCTTCACCAGAAGCTCCACCAGAGATATCTGTCCATGCTTTGGCAGGAGTCACTACTCCACAAACCATGCGGGTCCAGGGTTTCTTCAAGAAGATCCCTCTTACTATACTCATTGATTCTGGTAGCACTCATAACTTCATTGATCCACGACTAGCCAAACAGGCTGATTGCTTTATCCATCCCTGCTCTAGCTTTGAAGTCATGATTGCCAATGGGGGCACTTTACCTTGTAAAGGGAAATTTCGCAATGTGCATCTCTCTATTGGCGATTATAACATGCGCTCTGACATGTTTGCCTTACCCTTAGGTGGCTGTGATGTGGTTTTGGGTGCCCAATGGTTACGCACTCTTGGCCCCATTCTCTGGGATTTTGCTGAACTTTGGATGCAGTTTTCAGCCGAGGGGCACCAACACACTTTGAAAGGCTTACAACCAGGGTCTCTCAGCATCATCAGTTCACACCGTATGGAAAAACTTCTTAAGAAGAATTCACATGGTGTCATCACTCAGCTCCATTCCATTCAGATGCAGCCATCAGCAGTCTCTAGCACTCCTGTCGATCTCCAACACATTTTGGACAAGTATTCTGGTGTATTTGCTGAACCTGTGGGATTACCTCCTTCTCGTCTAGAGGACCACCGTATTCAGCTCCTTCCTGGCAGTGTTCCGCCCAACATCAGGCCCTACCGCTACCCATTTCATCAGAAGACCGAAATCGAGATACTTGTCTGTGACTTACTGAAGCAAGGTATTATTCGCCCTAGTACCAGTTCCTTTTCTTCTCCAGTTCTGCTTGTTCGCAAAAAAGATGGGTCATGGTGACTCTGCATTGATTTCCGAGCACTTAATCATCTCACTATAAAGGACAAGTTTCCCATTCCAGTTGTTGATGAACTTCTTGATGAACTTCATGGGGCTCATTTTTTCTCCAAGTTAGATCTTCGTTCTGGGTATCATCAAATTCGGGTTAATGAGGAGGATATACCTAAAACTGCCTTCCGCACACATGATGGTCACTATGAATTTTTAGTCATGCCCTTTGGCCTCACGAATGCTCCTTCAACATTTTAGGCAGTGATGAATAACATATTTCGACCATACCTCCGGAAATTCATTCTGGTCTTCTTTGATGATATCCTCATATATAGCAAAACTTGGGCTGAGCATCTCCATCATCTGGAGCTTGTCTTGCAACTTCTCTCTGATCATCAACTCTGTGCAAAACTATCTAAATGTGTGTTTGGCCAAGAGGAAGTGGAGTATCTCGGGCATATTGTTGCACACCATGGAGTGCGGGTGGATCCTACAAAAATAGATGCCATGAAAACTTGGCCGCATCCTAAAACTCTCAAGAGCCTTCAGGGTTTTTTGGGGTTGACTGGCTACTACCGCAAGTTTGTCAAAGATTACGAGAAAATTGCAGCACCATTGACAGCTCTGTTAAAAAAGGATGCCTTCTCCTGGACCCCTGTTGCTAAGACTGCATTTGAACAACTGAAACAGGCTATGTGCAGTACACCTGTTCTCGCAATGCCAGATTTTTCCAAACCCTTCACTATTGAGAGTGATGCTTGCAGCAATGGATTGGGTGCTGTTCTCCTGCAAAATGACCATCCTATTGCGTTCACTAGCAAAGCCCTCTCTGGTAAGAATCTAGCCCTCTCTACTTATGAAAAAGAAATGATGGCTATTTTGCATGCTGTACAGAAGTGGCGGCCATACCTCTTAGGGAGTCATTTTTGCATCAGAACCGATCACCAAAGTCTGAAATACTTCCTGGAACAACGGGTATCCTCTCCTACACAATAGAAATGGGTCAGCAAACTCATGGGGTATGATTATGAGATCACCTACAAGAAGGGTAAGGAGAATATTGTGGCAGATGCTCTTTCTCGCACATTTGATAATCAAGCTTCCCTTTCCGCTATTTCTATGCCCATTCCCAATTGGTTAGCGTCTGTTCAGCAGGGCTATGACACTGACTCTTCTTTATCTCAAATCATTCACCAGCTAGCCAATAATCCTTCTGCTATACCACATTACTCTTGGGATGGTGCTTCTCCTCGATACAAGGGTCAGCTAGTGCTTCCTCAGAACCCAGCTCTACATCAGGCTATTTTTTATGAACTCCATGCTTCTCCTTCAGCAGAGCACTCAGGCTTCCTCAAAACTTATGAGCGAGCAAGGAGAAACTTTTTTTGGAAAGGGATGAAACAGACGATTCAACAGATGGTGGCTGAATGTGATACTTGCCAACGCCACAAGGGTGAAACGACCCTCCTTCCTGGCTTGCTCGAACCATTGCCCATCCCTACACGGATTTGGACTGATATTTCTATGGATTTCATTGAAGGGCTTCCTAAATCCGGTGGCAAGACAGTGATCTTGGTTGTGGTTGATCGTCTCTCGAAATATAGTCATTTTTGTGCCCTCAGCCATCCCTATACTGCCTCCTCTGTTGCACAAATCTTCATGGACCAGATATTTCGTCTTCATGGACTCCCTTCTTCCATTGTCTCTGATCGTGATGCAACTTTTACCAGTCATTTTTGGACTGAACTGTTTCAGAAAACTGGCACCAAACTGAAGATGAGTTCGGGCTATCACCCACAAACTGATGGTCAAACTGAAATTGTCAATAAATGCTTGGAAACTTATCTTCGTTGCTTCACTTCCGAACAGCAACATCAGTGGGCCAAGTGGCTCCCTTTAGCTGAATGGTGGTACAATACCTCTTACCACACTGCCTCTAAAATGACTCCATATGAAGCAGTCTATGGTCAGGCACCTCCAGTGCTCCTTCCCTACACTCCCAACAGCTCACCAGTCCAGGCAGTTGACATAGTTCTCCGCAGCAGGGATCAGATTCTTCATACCTTACAGGATAATCTTCACATGGCCCGTAATCGGATGAAACAGCAAGCAGATCAACACCGTTCTGAGCGCTCATTTCAAGTTGGGGATATGGTTTTTCTTCGTCTACAGCCATACAAACAATCCTCCTTAAAGCTGAACGGGCGTCATAAGCTGGCCCCAAAATTTTATGGGCCTTATAAGGTTCTGCAGAAGATTGGTTTAGTTGCTTATAAACTGGAACTTCCTCCTTCTTCCCGCATTCATCTAGTCTTTCATGTTTCTTGTCTAAAGAAAGTTCTGGGTACCACTGTCAGAGCACAAACTACTCTCCCTGAAATGGATACGGAAGGATCCATTATCCTGGAGCCGGTGGCAATCATTGACCAGCGCACTCGCCAGCTTCGCTCTCGCTCCATCTCTGAGGTCTTGATTCAGTGGCATGGCATGCAACCAGAGGATGCTACCTGGGAACCCCTTCTTCAGATTCAACAACAATTTCCACACCTTAAGCTTTGAGGACAAAGCTTTTTTCTAAGGGAGAGGGGATGTTAGGAACCTGTGTGTTCCTTCTGTTTATTTTGTTAGAGTAGTGTTGTTGGACGCATATGCTTTGTAAGTCGTCCCGTGAGTATATTTTATTATTATCCCACATGCATAGGTAGTATTACTTTTCTAGATCGTACTCAGTATATAAGAATAGGTTGAGGCCCTTGATGGGCACGGACGAATTTATTGTATTGAGCTTGCTCAAAGGAGGTTACCCCCTCGAAGTGGCCTGCGATCAGTAGATTCATTCTGAGTTCTGCTATCACTTTGTATTCTATTATTTCGAGAATTCTCACGATATTGCTATAAGGAGGTTCATCACACCAATTCCATCATTCAATGATTTATCCTCATGATTCTTAATCCAATCCCTTGTCAAATTCATTCTTAATTTGATCCATTTACATCTTCATCCATAATCAATCTTTCTAATTTTGTTCAAGCCTTCTTCTAATTCAACTTTGCATCAAATCTTCTACTTTGGTCATAGGAGCATTGTCATCACCATTGGACTTTCATTCAAATCCAACATTCACTTGTTCACAATATCATAGGGTTTTTATCAATTCAAATCAAACCCTAATTCAATCAAATCATATCCAATCTACATCAAATAAAAAAAAAATCCAATCAATATCAAGTCCATTCCATTTCAAATCAAGTCAACACAAAGTCCAACATTTCTCCTAGTCCCAAGTTCATATTCCATTCATCATCAAATCTTTCATCAATTTTCGTCTAACAGCTATGGATCCAAATTTTCTTAATCAAATGGTTGACAATCTTCAAAAACAATATGGAGTTATACCTCATGTTCAACTTACATATCAAATCTATCCTCAACATTTCATACCCAACTCTCATCCATCTCATGTTCATTATTCTTCTACCTTTGACAAGGAAAATTCACCTCATTACCCTTCGACTATGCACAATTCCATTCATAGCCCACACAATACCTCAAATAGTAATGAACTTGCCAAGGAAATGGAACAACTAAAGAATTATCTTTTAGAAAGTCAATAGAAAGAGTCCAACTTCTATGCCATGTGTCCTCTTCCTCCATGTTTCAAAAATCCTAGTCCTCATGTCCCATCCGACCCCCACCCTCCATGCAATCATCTACCCATAGTTACACCTTCACACAATCCTAATCCTCCAAAAACATCATCCCCACCTCATAAGGGGTTTTTCAAATCACTCTTGGATAAGTGTAAAGAACAAGATGAAAGGAGCCAATCACCTCACGTCATACCCCCAATTCCATCTCATGACCTTCCTCCAAATCATGACATTATAGATTCCTCTTCTCCTCTAGATCTGAGCATTTCTTCATCCCCTCATTCTCCTATCCCTCAAGATCCATTTATCCCCCCTAGTCCATCTCATGATTCCCTTCCTAACCAAGACCAAGACATTTCGTGTACCACACACCTTACTGATTCCACACCACCTAATGATTTAGCCTTCGTAGATCCTCCACTTCATGAAGAGATTCCTTCCACTCCATCCACTAATATTCCTCCATGTCAAGATCAAAACACTCCATCTCATGATCCACTCATTCCGCTACATGATCTTCTTTTAAGTCAAAATCAAAGCACCCCTTCCTTTGCCTTTCATGAGCCCACTCCAGCTCATGATATTATTACCCCTCCTAATCCCCCTTGCAATCCTAATCCTCCATATGATCCTATCACACCTATCCAATCCACTCATGTACCCCCTATACCTGGACTCGCATCTTGTATTAAAAATAATAAGTATCCCATTGAAGAAATATGATCTCAAGATGTTGGTTTGCCTTTCACTCCTTCCAAATCCAAGATTATTCCTTCCTCACTACCATCCATTTTAGGACCTTATATCCATATTCCCATTCCTTCCTCATTCCTGTCCATTCTAGGTCCTTATGTTCCACCACCAAATCCTTCATCCCTTCCTTCCATTTTGGGTCTTACATACATCCATCCACCATATCCATGTTTTCCCCTTCATCCCCTCATGGCCCTAGTCAAGATCAACAAATGCATACATCCTTGAATTCCTTCCAATGTTCACCATCCATACGCTCTCCACCATGTTTATCTTCATGCACCCATACCATAGCCAATGGAAGCAAACTGAATGCTAAAGAAAAAATTAATAAGGCCAAAAATCCACAAAAGCCCAAGGATCAACATGTCCCTTCTAACCGACATGTTCAAGAAAAGAAAAATCTGATCCAAAGCAAAATCAAAAGGCCACAAAGGCTGAAAATAAAAAATGCAAAAATTTTGTGGATACCAAAGCTACTTAATGTAGCAATGAATTTCAAAGAAAGATTCACAATGACATCCAATTCTACTAATCCAAAGGCTTCACTCATTCATAAATCAACCTAGATTCCACTTTCCAAATCCATTTTGGGTCCTTATATACCCAAATCCACCATCCTAAATCCATCACCTCCTTCATCCATTTTGGGTCCCTATATCCCAAAATTCAAACTCTCTCACATGTATCCTCCACAATTTCCTCCTTTCCATCACCCTTCAAGGTGTGTACCAATGACGATCTTTCCACCTCCTTCATCTACTCACTCACAAGTCTTTCAACCTAGCATCCATTAACCATGTCTTCCTCCCTCCTACTCCACCCCCTTAATCCAACCTTTTTCATAAGCCATTTTACTCCATTCACTATCCTACCAAAATCTATGAGAAAATAGTAAAAATTCCTTGAAAATAAAAAAGAAAAGAAAAAAATATCAAGGGATACCATCCATTAAAAATAGATGCTTGAGTCCTCCCTTCGTTCTCCTATCATGTATCCATTGTCTTCCACTTCCACTTATCCATCTATTCACTTTTCCTCTTCCACTTGCACTCTATATTGGGGGCAAGCTCCATCCATACCAAACTTCCATACATATCTTACATGCTTCCATCCACCATTCATTATCCTTTTCCATCTTTGATCTTGACTTTCACTTTCCTTTCATCCATCCATATGCACTTTCCATGTCCCTTTCTTGTTACCCATACATTTTCCTACATACTTCCATAATCCTTCCATACATTTGATCTTGATGTACTATCCATATCTTACATTCCATAGTCCTTGTCATGTTCATTCATCCATTTTCCATCCATACTCCTATATAATTCCATCCTTCTTTCATATGTCCTTGATCTGGGTTATCCCTTCCATTTCATCCACTTACATATCACACATTTTATCCATATCATTATCCCTTTTTTCATACCCTCCCTCCCATATCCCTTGTTCATTCCACTTTCATACCCATGCTCATGATCACTATTAAAGGCACAATACCAAAATGTTCATACATGCTTTGGAAGAAGACATTCCTTCCCGTCCTCCACACAATATCCTTTACACTATCTTTTCATCTTCACGTATCCCTTCCCACCATTTTTTCTTCCATTTTCATATCCTTGGTATGGGGTATTTGGATTCCTTTGAAACATGGTCCTTGACTCCACATTTTCCCTCATTTCCTTTCACCATTCCTTTCATCTACCAACTCACGTTACTACTCCTCCATTTACCATCCCTTGGTTATCCCTTGTCATTGGTTCTGATCTATTCCACCTTCCATCGATTCATTTCTCCTCTAATCTAATCATATTCCCATCTTCTAATCATTTCATTCAAATCATTTCCATCATCAATTCCTTCATTTTTCCATCTATTTGCATATACCTTGATCAAATTTCTAGTCTTCCATTCAACACACTTTCCTCTATCGAACATTTATCACTTGCTCTCTCACATTTCCCTTCCATTCCAATTCAATTCATCCATTATCTTATCATATCTTATCCAAATTCTTCTATTTATCTCATGACACTGAGCTTATCAAAATAGTGATTGCAAACAAACTTACATAAATTCACACTAACACTAAATGATTTAAGAACATTGTTCCTTTCACACTATTGCTAGTGAACAATCACAAACATTTCAATACAATTCAATCAAACAATCAATTTTTTCCTTACAGGATGAATCCTTCCTACACAGGCTTAACAAATTTCACTATCAGAATCAAGTTCATGGCAAGAACTGTGGACTGAATGACTACTTGGTCATAAGCTCTTTTTTTTTTATTTTATCTTTGTGTGTCAGTGATAGCCTCCCCATGTGTGTCTCCATCTTCAATATCTTGGTATCATTTGAATGGCTTAACTTGATTATGTGTGTCATTTTTAGCACATCTCTGTTGGTTTTTGAGTTATGATTATGCATTGCTCACTAGGGGCAAAAAGTTAGCACACTTTCCACCAAGATCCCTAACAAGACTTTGGGTGTGCCCAGACCTCTCTAGTGTGTATATGTCATTTGTTCCATCATGACTCTGAAACCTATATCTATTTTGTTGAGAGTCTAGTCCATGCAAAGGAATATTATCATCTATACTACTATAGCATTTGATGCATAACTCCTCTTGCAATATCAAAATAAGGTGTGCTCTCCCTTATGAATACAACTAAATCTCATGCATTCATGTAGTTAAGTTGCATTTATATTAATCATTGTCCACTTCACCCCGCTTCATGTCAAACTTACCAACAAGTCATGCAAATATTGTTATTTATTCCTTTTTCTTCTTTCTTAAGACCTTTTTGGCGAAAATTTCCCAAAATTTATTTTTTGCACAATTTTCATGAGGGGGCACCCTCCTCTATCATCGTCATAGGACTCCCACCTTCTTTGGGAAAACCTATATTTTTTTTCTTTGATCTGATGTCATTCTGACATCACATCAAAGAGGGTCAAAATGTAGACACTTAAAATCATCCCTAAACACTATATTAATTAATTTTAATATTGCCAGTGACATCATAATTAATTATTAATTAATTAATTATATTCTTCACATTCTTCTACTTATTTAATTAATTTTTTTTAATTAAACGAGTTCGTTCTCCTAAGTATTTAAATTTAATTTAAATACTCCTAGCCTTAATGTGTTAAATTAATTTAACACATGATCCTCCATCATTCCCTTTTTAAATAAATTTTGTTTATTTAATCCTCACATCCTATTAATTCCTCTAAACCCATGATTAAATTAAATATCATTTAATTTAATCTTAAGGCTAACCTAGAGCCTATCCTATAACCATCATTTTCATCCTCTTAAGCCTACCTCTTCTCTAATCCCACTTAATCATTCTTAATATTCTTTCTAATCCCCCTCATTAGCCTAAGAGTGTGCTCACACATGTGTGAGATGGCATGCCTACACACTCCCCTTTGCACTCTTGTCTCCCACTCTTCTTCTCAAGTTTGCTCACACATGTGTGAGAAAACTTTGAATTCTTGACCATTTGCATGGCTTGCATGTCACCTTATGTGGCATATACATGGATGCCACCTCACCAAGCCCTCTCTTGAGCCTATAAATAGAGGCCTTGTCTCATGCATTGGCATCTCTCATTATTGCATTGTTATCATGTTGGTTTGAGATTTGAGTTTGCATTCATATTTTGAGCTTGCATTAGTAGAGTTTTCATAGTGATTTTATAAGAGAGTACTAACCATTTGGTAGCTGATTTAGTTTTCTTCATGCATTGTTAGTCTAGTTTTTTCATGTATTAGCATCTCCATTTCATTTATATCTTAGTTTAGCTTGCACATCTCATTAGTTTCTTAGTTGTATTCCACAGTTTCATTCTTGAATACCTTCAAGTATGGCATTCTCCATAGCCATTTCTTGAGGTGTTCTTCATTACATCTAGCCTAGGTTAATATTTCATTTTCACTCACACTTGCACATCCACTCAAGAGATTTACTCCATTGTTGTGTTTGGGAGAGCACACCAAACATACCCCCCATCTTAACACACCAACAAGGCCTCTTATGGGTTCCCTTGTTGAGCTATAGAGGTGGCTGGAAGATTGGGTTTGTTAGCTACTTAGGGTTTCAAAACCCAAGGAAGCATTAATTAGTGTTTGTTCCTTTCATTTTGATGAATCTTTGATACACTTTCAAAATTTTTAACTAATGTTTGTTTGTTGAGTCATGCTACTAATAGGTCACATTTTCTAGCACACAACCATATATAGGAGAAACACAATGGTAGTCTAATAGGACACTTTGGAGTCTATAAGACATTAGAACTAGTCCAAAGGTTTTATTATTGGCCTAAACTAGTGAAAGATGTGACTAGGTGTTGGGACTAAAAATTGCATGGTCAATTTTGAGTACCATTGAGAAAATCAAGCTCCATGAAAGCTTTTAAATGCATTTGTACCGGGCTGTATCTTTGAGACCCAAAAGGTGTTTAATGTTTCTAACACCTTCTATTCAGCACATCCACTTGTTCCATGATGATAAATTGACATTTCAAGCCATTCTGTGAAGTCTCATTTTGAGCAAATTCCAAATTTGCATTTTCACCTGTGTCAAATAGCAACAGGAGGCTATGTTTGCATTTAATATCTTTAATCCAGAAATTTTTTATGAATCACCACTTTGGGAGTATCTAGTGTCCATACCTAAGAACCTATGTTTCAGATTTTGAGTCATTTTGAGTCTTTTTTACTAGGTTTTGAATCCCTCAAAGTTGGTAGTTTACTGTTTTCATGTTGATGCACATTGCACATAATTTTGGGAAGCCCTGTTTGACGAGTTATAACTTTGACCCAGTTAACCAAAATGTTGAAATTCCTTTTGTGTTACATTGTAGAGGTCAGAGAATTGTCATGTTTCAAGTTTTAGCTTATGACAAATCTGTTTGATTAGTTTTCAAACGCGATTCCAAATACTAACTTTTTACTGCTGTTAGCAAATGCAGATTGTTTGGTACCCATGTTCGTGACATCATAACTTGAGATCCATGATTGCCTAGATCAAATGGATTGTACCAATGTGTTGTCCTCCAAAAATATTTCAAGTGTGCCAACTTTTAGGTCTTGATGAATCAATTTGTGCACATTTCCAAGTCAATTCTATTTGCAAAAATTACTTTTTTGTCATTGTTTCCAATCTACAAAATCCAAGTAGCCTACTTTGACCACTTGCCATTTGCATCCTATTATTCATTATGAGCCCAAGTCATAGATCCATACCCTCCTCATGACAAAGAACCAACACCCCAGTTTTTGTTTCCCTAAGTGTCATTTTGCCCAGTTTTTGAAGCCAATTCCATACCCAATTTATTATTTTCTAACATGTCTTCTTGCAGGAAGTTCTAAAGGGTCAACTTTCATAGTGAATATCTTTTGACCCTAAATTCATGATTAGACAAGATTTGATTTGGTACAAGTATGTAGAATAGAGATTCAGTGGGCCAAATTTCAAAGCTTGGTCAAGTGTTTGGATCAGGTTTTAAGGCCAGTCAAAGGACCTTCTCGCACCAAATTCACAGTTTATAAATAAGTGGTAAAGAAAGTTTTATTTGATGATTCAATGATTGAACTTGATTTTAATCAGTCCAAGGTGATGAATGGATCAGTTTAGTAATTTAGGTGTTTGAAAACAAAACAAAAAATTAGTCGAGCCCACTTGGGGCCCGACTAATTTCACCAAGCTGTTGTGACACCCAGATTATTTCAAATTTGGAATAGTTTTAAGTGTATTTGCAAGGTTGTTGAAATTTGTGATTATTGCCTTATATAGGCATATGCAGAGGATCCTTCAAGAAGGCTAAAGATCTTCAACTATCTTATCATGTTTAGTAACACGTTACTATATAAAAATGGTATTCTCAAGTACATTCCTTTTGGCAACTATGAATTCATGAGACCAGCATACGACATGAATGCAATGCTTTAGATGATTCATCATTTCATAAAAGAAATCTCCTTGGGAATAATCAAGATGAAAACATATGATGGAAATATGTTTATGTGGGTATCGCAATCTTCCAAATGAAACCAAGAGAATTGCTAACAATAAAAAACATTTTCACGACATCCTAAAAGGGATCAAACCAAGGAGGATATTTTATGTCTTAGGAGGAAAGACTCACTTGAGAATTAGATAATGGAAATTGTGCCTAGTTCTTGAATGGAGCATTACAATCAAAATTTATCCTTCCCTATTTAATCTCATGGAATTAGTCAGAACTAGCCTGATGAGGCCTTAGATAACATGCAAATGAATGGATTGGGTTTAGTCAGTAAAAAATGTGTCTTCCAATTTTATAATGATCTTCACTCATATCTAGTAGGTGTCAGCATCAATGGTGCCAAGCTCACTAATATTTTCTCCATTGATTTTATCATTAAGACTACAGATGGAAAGAGGCAGAAGAAGTATAAGCAACATAGAGAAGAGAAGAGGAAATCCATAGCTGTTGAAAGCAAAGAGAACCTGTAAGCAATTAAAAATAGTCAATGCTCAGCAAAAGAAAAAGTAGCAAACAAAGAAGAACCCACAGGCAGGTAAATGATACCATGTAAAAGGAAACCCCACACAAGTTTTAAAAGGCCAAGCAATCAGCTCCCACATGAAAAGGGCAGAAGAGATTCACGCGTGGAAGAAGACCCAACCCACATGTTAAAAGGAATCCATAGGCATTAAAAGGAGGTCTGAGCATTATAAAGACCCCAAGACTCATGCAAATCAAAGAAAATAGATGTTAGAGCATATAGAAATAAAAACCCATGCTATCAGTAGAGTAACCCACACAGGTTAATGAAAAGAGGAAGCTGCTTTAGTAGGGAGTCCACGTAATTAAAAAAGAGCAGACCTGTGCAAATGCATAAAGACGTGCAGCCAACATGAGTATATGGTAAAGGGGAGCTCACAATCATGTAGAAATCAATGCAAAAAGCAACAGGCAAGGGAACTTTATAGTTGGATATTGGGCAAAAATGCTAGAGGTAGTGCTTCAAATGATTAAAGGGAATCTCATGTAGCTAGAGAGAAGCTACCATTGAAGATGTAGATTCAAAGCTAAGGGAAAAAAATAAAAATGTTTAATCCCACATTTCATATGTTGGGATTCTTTTACATGTTTTAATATATGAGCACACATAATACAACATGTCTTAAAGACGTGAGCTTTTTATAAGCCAAGCATGCAAGCATGGATTGTGGCCCTGATGATGTCAGCTAGTAGGTTACCAAGATATTATTTTAAATGAAAATGCAAGTGCACTGATGTGTCAGAGATGGTGCGAGATCTTGCCACATGTCTGGATATGAGGGCTATCACACGCTTGGATTTCCAAAGTGCTTGAGAGATAAATATTATGGGAATTTTAGGTGTTTCCACATGGCGGCAGGTCCCAGAGATGGTGATGTGGCAATCAGGAGCAGGTTTGAGAGGGAAGTGCTTAGATTATGACATGTGTCATGATCTGACAGTTGATGCAAGCCCTCATTCCAGAGATGCTCAATAGTTAGAAAATGCAGAATTGTGTGGAGCTACCATGTGTTAGTGGGTCCCACATGCAGTGATGTGGCACTTAGGAGCAGGGTGGTGATGGGGCAGTCATATGAGAAAGAATGACACATGGCCTGGTCAATTCTGAGTTGACCCCAAAATTGAGGGGTAAAGAGAAATTTGAAAAATAATTAAAAATATTATTTTTATTATTCTTTCTCAAAATGGACGTCAAATATTTTAAATTCAAAATTTTAAAATTCAATTGCAAATTAGAGTCATATGCCAAGGGAGTATTTTTTGAAATGGCTTTCTGGAGGTTCTTGGTATGCAAACATAGCAATATTGTATATCGCCGAAATTGTGAGAAAATGAACATTTTGATTATAGATTTCATTTCTGTATAGGAATTCATGCATTCAAGCTATAGCCAGAAAGATGGAATTTGGGGCCTTCTTAGTGGTATAAGCTAAAATTGAAAATGCACTTGCAGGATCAATAAAACATGGTAAAAATGTAGTTGGGGTTGACTTTGATCAAATTCAATTAGTAAAAGCTCAAATTTTACCAGCATTTTTAGTTGGCTTTCAAATATTTTGGCAAGTAAAAGGGTTTTCATCATTAAACAAAAGATATTTTCAAATCAGTTTCAGAATAATGATGAAACCAAATCAGATCAATGTGGAAAGAGAAGAGGTTTTCTCAATTGTAAGGGAATTTCAAGTGGATAGATGTCAGTTGCATAATAGATCTGGGAATTCACTTCTTTCTATATCTTTCTTTCTTTCTTTCATTGTAAGGGGGTGGGAAAATATTGGAAAGTTTCTCTAGAATGAAGGCATTTAGTAGAACTGGCCCTAGAATTGATGAACTCTGAATGGAAGCTCTGGGATGTGCTAGTTCCAGACCATGAAGCTTTTGCTTTTGCTATGATACCTCCTTCCTATCCCATCAATTTCTCATTCTCGCCATTTTCTCCCTTGTATGACAGCATTTTTTCATTGAATAGTCTAGTTTATTAGGTTGTTTATGAGTCAATTTCATGCATTTTTCATGTATTATTTCAAGGAAATCAATACAAGGAACATCAAGTGTTTAGTTTTAGTTCAAATCTTATCTCCTTTTTCAGTTGAGCTATGACATTTTATGGTCTTTGAACAAAGAGCCTACATCATAGTTGTAGTCCTTTAAGGCTGTATGTTGCTTCATTGTTGCTTGTAATTCAAAGAATTATGTAAATGCTTCAGAGATTCAACAGGGTTGCAGGTTTATTGAGGAGGATATTAGGTAAGAATGAGATTTAAGTCTATTTACAAGGTGAATGGATAGATCATATATCTAAATATATGAATAAGTATTAGATATCCAAAATGCATGAGGGAGATTCATGAATTGCCTAATGAATTAGGCACTAATCAGCTACAAGATCATTAAGATTTTGTCTATACATGGTTTTCATCCACTTTCTCCACCCACATAAAATCAAAATCAAATTCAAATCATCTTTACATTTTATGTTGAAGAGCTTGGACATTTTAACCCTCACTCAACTTGTGAATATCATAGAGTTGCAATTTTCTACTGTAGATCTATGTTATTACATGAGTTATTAGGAGAAATAAGGGTTTTATCTAGTTTATATTAGATTCAATATATGCTTTGATAACTGGTACATATCAATTGAATCTGAGGTCCACCTGCCTAGGTTTTGTAGAGCCTAAAGTGAAGAAGGAGTTATGCCTTAAAGTTGGCCCAGGATTGTAGTTAAGTGTATCCATCATAGGAATTTTCTAGCCTTAGATGCATTTGTCTGGTTTCTTGGTTATTTGTAGAATTGTTAAATCAGGAGCCAACACTAGGTATGTGGAATAATGCATGGTGTGTATGAAAGATAAAGGATAGATGAGTAATGTAGGTCTTTATCACTCCTAATTACTAGTCCTTAATAGGCCATGGGAATGTGTGAGCATGGATTTCATAGTAGGATTTCCCACAACAAAATAGGGTTATGATAGTATCTATGTCATTGTTGACAAGTTTGGTAAAATGGGGCATTTCATCCCATGCAAAGCAACCAATGATGTAAGCCACATTTCCCATTTGTTCTTCAAACAAGTGGTAAGGATTCATGGCCTTCCACTTGATGTAGGAGCATCTTGTATTACACTACTATACTTTATATTGTATATTTTCCTTTCTGCTAAGTTGTAATATCTTGCATTGCCAAGCTTTCATCGGTTGCTAAGCATTGGAGGATGTTGAGTCCATGGTTGCTATCAAATGATCCTTTGGTTACCGAGTGCATGTGATTGTTGAGTTCTCTATGGTTGTCAAGCATTGGAGGATGTTGAGTTCATAGTTGCTACTGAGTGACCCTTTGGGTGGCAAGTGCATGTGGTTGCTAAGTTCTCTTTGGATGTCGATCTTGTGTGGTTGCCAAGTGTTCGTTTGGATGTCGAGTGCTAGTATCTTCATAAAGTATTCATTTTTTGAGTAGTTTTTGTTTGCTCCTAGTTTGGGCCAAGCTCGCTCATATTTAATTTTGGGATAGGTAGTTAATATTTGTTATGAGTCAACTTTTGGTAATGCATGCATTTGATGTAAGATTTAGTTTTTTGATAGGCCAACTTGTTGCTGCACAAGTATTTAAGAAGGTCTAAGATTGAGTTTGAGGGAAAATTTTAGAGGGTTTTTGGATGGCAAAGGATATGTTCCTAGGAATGTGAATTTATGTATGATCATGATTCTGAGTATTGCGTTTTTGTTGATCTCAGATTGGTTTTGACAATTGAGTGTCAATACACTTAAGAAATTTACTAAGTTCATGTTGAGCTAGTAACATATGTCGAGTATAATATGTATAGATGTTGAGTAAATCAAGTGTTGAGTAAATAGTAAGTGCCAAGCAGTCCAAGTGCCAAGTGAATAATAGATGCCAAGCAAGTTCAAGTGTTGATCCAGATAGAATTGTAGTATATGCTAAGAATCAATATTAAGAAGTATTGAGTAAAAAAATATTGACTTAGTTGTTTGTGATAGCACAAACAACTATGTAAACCATTTTTTGAGCTGACATATGGATAGATCTTGAAGATTTGGAGATAAGATCAAATCTATTTGGATTCCCGATGTGATCAACATGAAATCAATCAGAAAAATGGAAGGAATTGAGCGAGAAAAATGGATGAATCTCAATTGTAGATTGATACCCAATCCTAAGCCACCAAAGTCTTTTTAAAGGGAGACAAAGCCCCATAATTCAGGATTTCAAAGAGAGCATTAGAGAATGCATGTGAGTAGGTGATACTAGAGAAGATTTGAAGGAAGTGAAAAGGGGTGATTTGGTTAGTATTTATTCAAGGTGACTTAGAAGAAGGAAAAAATTATAGAATCAGTTATCAAAATAGAGGACCGAGGATACAACAATTTCATATCAGATTAGAAAGGATCAAGATGGACTGAATTGATATCTAAAATCAGCAATATCAGATTGTAAGTGTATCAGACCAAACATTCTACTATACTTTCTAACAACTATATCAGCAAGATGAAATCCTTTGTATTAAGGTTGACTTAATAGTCATTGTGAAATCCTTTAATAGGGTGACATTCCAAGTGAGTGTTATAAAGTCCTTTAGCTAGGCACACTTTTAATAGGGTGTTGAAATCCTTTAACAAGGTAGGATCTAACAATCCTTTGTAAGCCTTTAATAGGGTAGGCCTCTCACAGGGCAGAACATGAGAAAGGTCAAATTATGTAACCTTAATAGGTGAACTTTATTGCTGCAATAGTGAAGAATTGTGGGTGTCATCCCCACCCTAGTTTTACCTTCTTATTGGAGGGTTTTTGAGTAATCATATCTAGTGTCAAGTGTTTATGTGATGTATTTAGTTTACATTGTAGCTCAATATGTTTATGTATGCATTGTTTTAAAGTTAAAAGTTTTATTGGTTAGAGATTAGTACTTTTGATTACCCCACCCTCCCCACCAGAAGTATACATTTCTCATTTGTATTTCCAACAATTGGTGTCAAAGTTGAGTTCTCATTAGGAGAAGCCTTACAACTTGGACAAAAGATCTTGAGATGGAAGTTTACAAGTTAGGAAAGACCATTGAAAATTAGGAGATTGAGATACATCTCTTATTACAAAAATTAAATGAAGCCAGAGATGCCTTGAGAAGTTCACTAAAGAAAAGGAAAGAGATTGCTACAGCAAAAAATGACACTCAATACAAGGACATTGACACCACAAAGCTATTTGCAAATGGTAACTCCTATGAATTTGATGTTGCAATTGTAGATCTTATGGACAAGAATAGAGAATAAGCAGAGAAATCAGAAATCTCAAGTTGGAACAAGAATCACAAACTATATTGCTATGTGAGGTGACTGAGCAAATGAAGAAATCTATAGAAGACAAGGCCATGATTGAAGAAGACAAGAGAATTTTGTCAAACAGATTGGAAGAAAAATTAGTAGAGTTTTCTAGGATCTCAAACATGCAATTGGACACCTTAAGTCAAATGATGAACGTACATCATGATTTGAATGTCAAGGACATTGAGATAACTACATTGAAGTTACAGAATGAGTAATTGCAAAATGGCTTGAAAAGAGAAAAGGAGTTTTCTGAAAGTTTCAAAAAGCCTAATGAAGCCACCAAGTACTTTGAGCAACTACTAAAATCCCTTAGATCTAGTAAAGATACATCAAGATTGGGCTACACAAGCACTAAAGAAAGAGAATCATCCAAAGCTACTAAGGAAAGAAAAAATAAAGGTAAGAATTCTAAACCTACTTGTCATCATTGTGGAAAGAAAGGACACATAGCTAATGTTTGCAAAATAAAGAATGCTAGTCAAAATGCTAAGCCAAAGAACATGATTCATTGTCACAAGTGAAAAAAACAAGGTCATCATTCACATGAATGTAGAACTAGAACCACATATGCACCAAGATTTGAAGGATTCTGCTACAATTGTTGGAAGTTTGGACACGGCTTTTGAATGAAAATCCAAGTCCACATGGTTATCAAACAAGGGAAGAAGCCATGAAAACTCCTATAATTGGGAATACAATACAAGACATAGTTGTCATTATTGTCAAGAGTATGGACACATCCCTCAGAATTACATAAGAACACAATTTAGTTGTAGTTATAACTGATAGTTGACTTAAAATACATGCTTTAGTTGTTTGAAGACTAGTCATATCAGCAAGCACTATCCAACAAGGACAAAGGCACCTAACTTAGAGTTCAATAAGGGTAAAGGCAAGGTAGATTTTGAGCACATTAGAGGAGAGATGAAAAAAGCATGGAAGAAGAAAGATGGATGAAACACATCAAATGAAGGGATCACTTCACCTAAAAGGTCAAGTGATCACATCTCATCAAAATAAGTAAAAAGAGGTATGTGGGACTAATATTTAAATGATTTATCATACATTAGTTCCGAGATAAGTTAGTGCTAAAAAGAATAAACTATCATGAATAAATATGCATGTCAACAAGGAAAAACCAAGGTCAAATCTTTAAATTTTCATCTTACTAGCAAGTGTAAAAAGTCCTCTTCAATTGTTGAGTCAATTCTAGTGTGTGCTAAGTTATCAACCAAAGCCAGTTGAAGCCAAGTCAATAGTAGCTGATGAGTGAAGGAAATTCCTATTGGAGCTATGTAAGGGTAATTCCAATAGCTACCAAGTGATGGGAAAACCAATGGATGGTGAGTGAAGCATAAATTGCATAGAAGCTGAGTTTACAACTATATATGCACCATGCATTAAATGCTATATTTTGAAAGGGTATAAGGCACATTTTTGCTCATTTATCATCATTACAAACAAAGAGCAAGAGCAAAAAGAGTGAAGAAGTGATTGACAAGAAGAGATTGAAGCAATTGCATGGATTCTAGTAATGATCAAGCATCATTCCATCAATCTTAAGGTATTCATCATGTGCCTAGTTATGCAGTTATGCAGTCTTATATTTGTTGAAACCCTAGTTTGCAAAATGGCCTCTAGCTCTAAGAATCCTAAGGACAAGGAACCTTTTTATGTCCAATTTGTTAGTAATGAGGTAAAGCAACCAAAATTTAGGACTATTCTAGAGGTTGCATATAAAAATGACCTAGCAAGCACATTATTAGTCATTCCACCCAAGGTTGTAATGGTTTAGAATGTAAGAAAGTGTTATAATTACAAGGTTGCAGGAATAGGAGACATGGAAATTTATTAGGCATATGATAAATTATGTGAAAATGGAGTGTTGAAAGAAGAATTCAAAATCGTGGAAAGAAAGGGACTAACCCATGCCCTAGATTTTCCCACTATCTTCAAAATGAAATGGATACGAATTGTCTTCAGCAAAATCCATGATGGATGCCTATAGATGGAAGGAGGACCTATCAAACTATCAAAGAGGATTGCGCATAGGGTTATAGGATATCCAACCCTAGAACAACCCAAGACCCTAAGGAGTGACTCAAAAGAAGCAATTGAGAAAAATATAGGGGAAAATTGGAACAAGAGAGGAATGACAATAGATACTATCAAGGATCCACTTCTTAAATTTGTAGTGAGGGTCATATCACACAAATTCTATTGGTCAAGCTAACTAAATAGTGTTCCATGTATTACAATAGATGTAGGCTATAATATTTTGAAGAAAGATCATACTTATGATCTGGCAGAGCTATAGTTGCAGCAAATAATAGAAAACCTAGGAGCAATAAGGAGATCGAAAATTGCTCAAAGTAAATCTAGTTCCATATTGATGTGCATATTCTTTTATGTTAAAAATGAATTTCCCTCTTTTGGTTAGGTAGGATGGAAGACCAATAGGTATGCAAATATACAAATAAATGAGTACACTGAACAAATGGGAGACAATTTTGAGTCTATGATGACTAGTTATTTTGAGGATTTCAAGTTGTCAATGAAATAGAGGCTAAGAATTCTAGTTTTCTTGGTGGAGAAGTACTATAATGACATTTGTTTCTTAGTATACATTGATTACACTTTTATCTAGGCTATAGTACGTAGAGTGAGATGGCTAAAGCCTTTGGGTTATGAAATCAACATAGATGAGGCATCAACTGCCATCATTGAACTACTTGTAGAAGAAGTTGACAAGTCAGCAAAAATCTTTGGTAATTATGATATTGTCAAATCTAAGGTTGAAACAGAGTTGAAAACTACCTCAACTCTAAAGAAAAAAGACAAAATGGTGAAGAATCTTAAAGCTAAATTTTGTGAGGGAGCTAAAGGCAATGATGAAGATGATGAAGAACAATAGGAAGAACAAGAGTAGGTCCAATAACCTCTTACCCTAACCCAAGGTATGGGTGAAGATAAAGAAGAAGGTGTTGAGGAGAAACAAGTTAAGGATGCACCAGAAAAAAAAGAACCAAAGAAGACAAAGGCTAAGACACAGCCTGGAGCTCAACCAAAGGGTAAAATAATTTCAAAACCAAGCCCTACAAAGCCTACTACTCCAGCCACAAGAGAAACCACAAGGGCCACCACTCAAAAGGCTAAGGAGTGAATAAAATAAAAGTAGAAGGCTACTAAACAAAAAGGTCCTATGTAGAAGAAGTTAAGGAGAAAATATGTTGTACGACCTGAGTTTGATAATGAAAGAATCGAGTCAGAAGACACAAACCAACTCAGAGTGGTAAGTCGTACTCCAAAGTCTAATATTCAAAAAAATTATGATAATATTAGGGATAATGTAGGCTTAACTAGTTTGAAAAATATTAATTTCAATAAATTAAGTAGAGAAGATAAAAATAAGGTTGAAGAATCAGTGTATGCCATGATGGCTAAATTCAAGAATAACCCACTTGAATTTGACACTACAATGCCTAAAGGTTTATATTCAATTGTTGAGAATAAAAGACATTATTGCCTAAATATGGGGAAGGAAATAAGAGAGTCTATATTGGCATAAGTGATGATAGAATTGTCAAAAGGGAAAATAAAAAAGGCAAACAAGAAACATGGTAGCAAGTTTGCACCCAACTATAGAGCCTTCAGCATGCTTCAAAAAAAGATTGAAAATGTTGTAAAGAAGTCCACTCAAATTTGGAATTTGATATATGGCTTGACTACTATCAAGGAAGGAGAAGAAGATTCCCTTGAGGGAAGGAATAGTGGAGAATATGAAGATTATGACAAGGAAGGTGACACAGTGGAAGAGACACCAAAAAAGAAAGATAAAATGGCAACAACATAGGAGCAGCAAATAGATCAAAGTGTGCAAGACACACAATTGTCACTATTAAGCCCTCCACATGATATAAACACACCTGCAATCATAGAAAAAGTAAAAGTTGTTTTTGATAGCTTAGCTTAGAACATCAATCTTCTAACTACAAAGGATCTAAAGATCCTTGACCAATCCACATTATAGGCAAAATTGTGTGATAATCTAGTGTTGATCAGTGTGGATGAGTTATAAAAAGCAATAGTTGACATAGTAAGGGATAAGGTGAATACACAAGAACCATCTTCTACCATCCCTATAGCTACTAGTGATAAACCTCCAATGAAAACATTAGAGGATACATCATTAAAGGTTGATATCATAGTCAAAATGGTTATGACTGAACAACAAACTCAAACTATAGAGTAGCCCACAAATGATCAAGTAGGATAGACAGAGGCATCTGTACCTACTACACAAACACAAGGTGCACCATAGATAATTGTAAGTGATCAAGGAAGATCAAAAGAAGACAAGGACATTCCAAAGGAAAAAGAGAAGGAAGCTATTCAGACATTGGTTAATATATCAACTAGCACTCTACCAAAGTCCTTTAGAAGTCGAGCACTAATGCAATGCCACTTCAAATTTTTGCACTAGGCTTGAGCTCCACAAAGGTTCCAAGGGTACTTCACTATGGAGACCCAACATTAGATGAGGAAATAGTCATGCCAAAATATGACTATGCAACCATGAACCTTGACCAGATCAATGAGATGCAAGAGGCATTGGAAAGGAAGAAGAACCAAGAGATGCTCAAAAAGGAGTATAAGCAAAGGCAAGCACTACATGAAATAAAAGACATCTTTTTAGACGCATTTAGCTTGCAAACCCCTAATGAAACCAAGCCAATATTGGAACAATTGTCATAAATTGTTGAACAAGTGATAAATAAAGACCAGGAAACCAATGCAAAACTCATAGAATGGTCCAAAAAGAAGTTTCAAGGTAAAGTTAATGAGAAGATATCTAGTAGAATAGAACTATCACAAGTTTAATTGACTACAAATATTGAAAAAGTGAAGAAGGTACTTGAGAATATATTCTCACTATAGACCAAATTGTGTGACTCCACACTCCTTACACAAGAAACAAGCCAAAGGATTTTGAGTCTAGAAAGAAATTTGAAAATATTTGGTATGTAGTTACTACAAAACCCAGCTCAAACAAAGAAGCACTTTCATTCCATGCTTCAAACACAAAAGGAACTAGTTGTATTAATAGTAGAGGAGGCTAATACAAGAGCTAAACTAGTCCAAATTCAAGCATACCTAACCCCTCACATGGAAATACTACAAAAAGAACTAGCCTATGCTAAAATAGTACTCAAGAAATATCCCAATCTTTCAACTTTGGATGGCTTAGTTTACCTTGCAGTAGAGATATCCATCCAAATCATATCATTAGATGTTGTAATAGACAACTAGGATGGTACTGTCAAGATTGTAATGGAAGTAAATAAGCTCTTCTTAGATAAATACACACTCAATGTATAGACCCTTTGACATAAGTGTCAAAAAGAGGGAGAAATATTAAAGGGGGAGATATAGCAAGGGGATACATATGAGAGGGGAGATAAAGTAAACAAAGAGAAGAATAAACAAAGGGGGAGTAAGCAGTAAAATAGAGTGTATTAGAACATATCAGGTAAAGAGTATTAGAATGAAGACAAAGAGTATCAAAAATAGGAAAATCTACTTAGAAAGATCTTGGATATAGAGAAAGACACATTAACTCAGGGGAAGCCACAAAATTTTGAACAATTTTGAAGTTTTTTATATATGCCACACTAGATGTACATTATACTTGACAAAATTAGATTAATCATGCATAGTTAAGTGTTTTTGCCACTCATGTCAAAGGGGGAGATTGTTGATCTTAGACTAGTTTTGATAATTGAGTATCAACACACTTAAGAAATTTACTAAGTTCATGCTGATCTAGTAACATATACCGAGTATAATGTGTATAGATGCCAAGTAAATCAAGTATTGAGTAGTTCAAGTCCCGAGTGAACAATAGATGCCAAGCATGTTCAATTGCCAAGCTAGATAGAATTGTAGTATGTGCCAAGCATTAGTATTAACAAGTACTGAGTAACATAGAATTGACTTAGTTTTTTGTGATGGCACAAACAACTATGTAAATCATTTTTTTGATCTGACATATGGATAGATCTCAAATATTTGAAGATAAGATCATATCTATTTTGATTCACTATGCGATAAACATGCAACCAATCATAAAAATGGAAGGAATTGAGTGGGAAAAATGGATGAATCTCAATTGTAGATTCATATCTAACCCTAAGCCACCAAAGTCTTTTTAAAGTGAGATGAAGCCCCATAATTCAGGATGTGTGAGAGAGCATCAAAGAGTGCATGCAAGGAGGTGATACTAGCAAAGATTTAAAAGAAGTGAAAAGGGGTGAATTGGTCAGTATACGTTCATGGTGACTTAGAAGAAGGAAACAATTGTAGAATAATTTATCAAAATAGAGGATCAAGGATACATCAATTTCATATTAGATCAGAAAGGATCAAGATGGATTGAATTGAGATCTAAAATCAGCAATATCAAATTGTAAGTGTATCAGATCAAATATTGTACTGTACTTTGTAACAACTATATTAGTAAGATGAAATACTTTGTATTAAGGTTGACTTAATAGTCATTGTGAAATAATTTGATAGGGTGACATTCCAAGTGAGTGTTCTAAAGTCCTTTAGCCAAGTACACTTTTAATAGGGTGTTAAAATCCTTTAATAAGGTAGGATCTAACAATCCTTCATAAGCCTTTAACAGGGTAGGCCTCTCATGAGAAAGGTCAAATTATGTAACCTTAATAGGTGAACTTTATTGCTATAGTAGGGAAGAATTGTGGGTGTCATCCTCACCCCAATTTTAACTTCTCATTAGAGGATTTATAGGTAATCATATCTAGTGTCAATTGTTTGTGTGGATGCATTTACTTTACATTGTATTTCAATATGTTTATGTATGCATTATTTTTAAGTTAAAAGTTTTATTGGTTAGAGATTAGTACTTATGATTCGCACCCCCTCCCCCGCCCTTACAAGTATACATTTCCCATTTTTATTTCCAATAGTTTTGTATTTGATCCTAACCCAGAAGGCCTTACAAGTTGGTATGTATGCTAATTACTTGATGAATCAATAGAATATTTTATTTCTCCCTCCTTTTTTTTTGTTCTATATGTTGGTATTTTTCTATGTTAACTCTTGTAGGGTGGTTTAGATAGCTGGGTGTGCCTTTGGCCCTAGTTATTTGTCTCTCATCCTATGTTAGGTGGTATTAGAGTAGACATTTGTCCTTGCGGTGATTGAATCATGTAGAACCCTAAGTGAATTGTGTTGTGGGGTTGCATATCTATGGATTTGACCTATACCTTGCAAAGGGCTATGATCTTGAAAGAACCTTATTTGTAAAGATGGTTTGAGGTAGAGGAAATGTTTTTAATGCAATATTGGATACATTAAAGAAAATTGTAGCTAGATTAGATTTTGTAGAGATAGCCTAGATGAGAGGAGTGCATCTTGATGATGTAAGTGAGGATGAAGTAGTAGCACAAACCCTAATCCAAAACTTGAAGAAGATCAAGATGAAGCAAGGTTGTTGAGAGTATTGTCTAGGGAAAATTCAACCCTTGTTGTAGAAGTTGTTCCTTATGATGGAAAATTGGATACTAATGCTATGTTGGATTGGATCTCTCAAATGGAGAAGTTCTCTAAGTACAAAAACACTCCTAAAAATAGGAAGGTGAAGATTTTAGTTACTAGGTTGAAAGGACATGCCTCATTGTGGTGGGAGCATTTTCAAACTAATAAACAAAGGAGAGGAAAGGAGAGGATCAAAACTTGGGTAAATATGGTAAACCAAGAAAAGAACAAATTTCTTCCTACTGATTACCAAGTTATCTTGTTGAGAAATATGAAAATTTTGAGACAAAGAGACATGAGTGTGAAGGAGTATATTGAGGAATTTTATAGATTGGACATCAAATCTAGACATGAGGATGATGGTGTTGAGAAAATTACAAGATACATAAATGGACTAAGATCTAGAGTGCAAGATGATACAAGTTTTGTGAAATTGGAAACTATCAAAGAAGCATATCAATATGCCTTGAAAGCTAAGGAGATCTTGGCAAAGAAGCATGAACAAAGACAAAGAGGTAGAGGTGGTTAATTCCAAAGAGGTAGAGGTAGATCTTATGGTGAAGGTGGTAGATCTAACAGTTTTGCACAAGATAAAGTCAAATCTGAATAGAATAATGATGACACAGACAAGACCAAGTGGAAATGTGGTAGTTCATACCAAGGAGGTGCTAGTTCTTACCAAGGAAGAGGTAATTCTTATTCTAGAGGTTGTTTTCATGTTGATTATTTCAAATGTGGTAAAGAAGGGCATAGATCTTTTGAATGTAGATCTTCTAAAAGTGGGCAAAATAATATAATTATTGTGATTCAAGGAGACATTGAGAGTTTGGTAAGTGGATATTAGGATAGAGAAAATATAATGGTGAGAAGAACCTTATGTAATAAGGGAAGTGATGAGGAACCTATTCTTACAAGAAGTCTTTTCAAGACCAGATGTAAGATGGCTAGAAAATGTTGCAAGGTGATCATTGATAGTGGAAGTTCTACAAATTTAGCAATAGAAGAGTTGATTACAAAGTTGTAGTTGTAGAGGCTGAAGTATCCTAAACCCTATCATGTTTCATGGATCAAAGATCAGCATAAAATATTGGTAAGTAAGCAATGTGTTGTGAACTTCAAGATTGGACATCATTTTGATGAAGTGTTATGTGATATTATGCTTATGGATTGTTGTCATATTTTGTTGGGTAGACCTTGGCAATATGATAGATATGTTATAAATGATGGAAGATTGAATCAATATACTCTTTGGATGAATGGGAAAAGGAAAATATTTCTACTTTTGATTGAAAGTCTAGATGTGGTTAATTACACTATTGTTGAAATTTGCATGGTCAATGGGAAACAATTTGAAAAGAAAATGAAAAGGAACCATATTTTTTGTTATAATTCCTAGAGGACCGAGTTTTGGTAATAATGATCAAGTGATAGCTAGTATTATTGACTGAGTACCAGAAGAAATTATTAAATTTTTGAAAGAGTGTAAAGAGATTGTTGTAAAGGATATACCTGATGGTTTACCCCCAATGAGAAGTATAAATCATTAAATGGATTTGATTCCTAGATCTAGTTTAAGAATAAAACACCATATAGATTGACACCTACAGAGAATGAAGAACTTAATAGACTAGTGCATGAGTTGTTGGAGAAAGGTTTGATTAGAGAAAGTTTGAGTCCATGTGCTATACCTATTATATTGGCACCTAAAAAAAATGGAGAATGGAAAATGTGTACTAATTCTAGAGCTACTAACAAGATCACTTTGAAAGATAGGTTTCCTATGCCAAGGATGGATGACATAATGGATTGTTTGAGTGGAGAAAAGTGTTTTAGAAATATTGATTTGAAGAGTGCCTATCATTAGGTCAGAATTAGATAAGGTGATGAATGGAAGACTGCTTTCAAAATAAAGATGGTTTGTATGAATGGTTGGTTATGACTTTTGGTTTGACTAATGCCCCTAGTACTTTTATGAGGTTAATTAATGAAGTTCTAAAAAGATTTTTGGGTAAGTTTTTGATTGTTTATTTGGATGACATTTTGATATTCAATAAGACTAGGGAAGAACATCTGGAGCATGTTAGACTAGTATTGTAGAGGTTGAAAGAGGAGAAGTTGATGATTAATCTAAAAAAGCGTTCTTTTATGGAAGAGGAGATTGTGTATTTGGGATTTGGGATTTTAGTTGATGGCTTGAAGATGGATCCTCATAAGGTTAAAGAAATTTTGGAATGGCCTACACTTAAGAATGTGGGTGAAGTAAGATCATTCCATAATTTGGCTAGTTTCTACAAAAAGTTTTAAAGAAATTTCAGTTATGTTTGTAATACTATGACTGAGACAATGTGGGGAGATAAAAAAGAATTCAAGTGGACACATGGAGCTAATAAAAATTTTGAGATTTTGAAACAAAAGGTTGCAGAGTTACCTATGTTGGCTTTACCTAATTTCACTAAGATATTTCAAGTTGAATGTGATGTTAGTGGTAGTGCAAGAGGAGTTGTATTAAGTCAAGAAGGTAAACCTATCACTTTCTTTAGTGAGAAGTTGAATGATGATAAAAGGAAATATTCTATCTATGATCAAGATTTTTATGCTACTATTCAAGTGTTGAAGAAGTGGAGACATTATTTGATTCCTAAAGAGTTTTTGTTATATACTAACCATAAAGCTTTATGGTACTTGGAAGACAACATAAATTGAATCAAATACATGAAGTGGGTTGATTACTTGTAGAGTTTTGCATTTGTTATCAAACATAAGAGTGGATTTAATAATAGAGTTATTGATGCATTGAGTGGAAGAATTCTTTATTAACTAAGATGAAGGTTGAAGTTCTTAGTTTTGATGAAATGAAAGAGTTGTATCATACTAACCCTAATTTTTCTAAGGCATGGAGAGAGTGAAGAGAACCAAATTTAATAGATCACATAAGTAAATATGATGAATATTTCATTCAACAAGGTATGTTGTTTAAAGCTATTCAGTTGTGTATTCCTAGAAGTTCTATGAGGTTGAATCTGATCAAGGAAAATCATAGTGGTGGATTGGCTAGATATTTTGGAAATGATAAGACATTGAGTTTGTTGAAGTATTATTGGCCACAAGTGTATAAGGATGTTTAGAAATTTTTGAAGAGTTGTGGAGTTTGTCAAGTTGCAAAAGGAGGAAGTTAGAATACTAGATTATCTACACCTTTTTTTATTATGAAGAAACCTTGGAGTGACATTAGTATGGATTTTGATTTTGGATTGCCTAAAACAGGTGAGGGTTATGATTCTATATTTTTTTTTGTGGATATATTTTCTAAAATGGCTCATTTTATACCACGTAAGAAGACATCAGATGTTGAGCATGTTGCTGAAATTTTTTTCAAAGAGATTGTTTGATTGCATGAATTACCAAGAAGTATTATTTTTTATAGAGATAGTAAGTTTGTTAGTTATTTTTGAATAACTTTGTGGAAGAAGATGGGTACTGGGCTGAAATTTATTTCTACATTCCACCTGAAGATAGATAGATAAACAGAGGTTGTGAATAGAAGTTTGGGTAATTTGTTAAGATGTTTAGTTGGAGATGAAAAACATAATTGGGAGATGGTATTGGCATAAGCTAAGTGTACATATAATAATTCTATGAATAAGAGTACAAGAAAGACACCTTTTGAGATTGTTATTGGAATGAAGCCTAGAGGAGTATTAGATTTAAGGGATGTTGCTACTGAAGAAAAGAAAGTGTTGTAGGAGAAGAATTTGTTGATTTTATGGAGTCTTCGAATAAGGAAGTGAAGTTGAGGTTAGAACAAAGTAATCAAAAGTATAAGGAGAATGCTAATAAGTCTAGAAGACATCATATTTTTGAAGTTGGTGATGAGGTGATGGTTCATCTGAAGAAAGGATGATTTCCTATTGGAACATATAGTAAGTTGAAGATGGAGAAGTTTGGACCTTGTAAGAAATTGAATAATTTTGATAGTAGTAATGCTTATGAAATTTAATTACCTAATATCATGGATATATCTCCTATATTCAATATTACTAATTTATATAAGTATCATGAGTCAGATGATGAATTTTTTGAATGAAAAGATTATCCAAAGAAGCCAGTTGAAGAAGTTGAATAGATATTGGATCAAAGAGTTGGTAAGAGCAAGAGAGGAAAATATTACTATGAATATTTGGTGAAGTGGAAGAACAAACCTATGCAAGATACTATGTGGATTTTTCAATCTAAGTTGGATTCAGCTCGGGTTATGACACTTGCATGATTTAGGAGAATCATTTCTTCCAACCCTAGTTGTTTGATGTAGGAGCTGTTGGGATTCAAAATTGAAGTCCAAATTTTGAGTACCATTTAAAAAATCAAGCCCTTTAAGAACTTTTAATGCATATATACCTAGCTAACCTTTTGAGGCCTAAGAGGTGTTTAATATTTCTAACACCTTGCATTCAATATGTCTATTCATCCCATGTAGATAAACTACCATTTTGAGTTATTCGTTGAAGTTCTATTTTGAGCAATGTTCAAATCTACATTTTTGGTTATGTCAAACAACAATAGGAGGCTATGTTTGTAATTGAATATCTTGCACCTAGTAATGTTTCATGACTTGCCACTTTGGGAGTTTTTAGTGTCCATACTAGAAAATGTATATACTAGAAAACCTATGTTTTAGATTTTGAGTCATTTCAAATCCATTTGACTAGGTTTTGAATCCCTCAATGTTGATCATTAACTGATGTCATGTTGATATGAATTGTTTAGAATTTTGGAAGGCCATGTTTGACTTGTTATAACTTTTGACCACTTTACCCAAATAAGAAAATTCCTTTTGCATCATATTCTAGGGGTTAGAGACTTGCTATCTTTCAATTTTGAGCTTATCATGAATCTGTTTAATAAGTTTTCAAATGCAATTCCAAATACGATTTGTAAAGTTTTACAGGTGTCAAAGTGCAAATTTGTCAGTACCCATGTTCATGATGTCATATTTCCAAATCTATGGTAGGTGAGATTGAATGGATTGAACCACTATGTTGTACTCTAAAAATGCCTTAAGTGTGTCAGTTTACAAGTCTTGACAAATCCATATGCACACATTTCTAGGTCAATTCTATTTGTAAAAACCACCTTTCTACCAGTGTTTCTAGTCTGCAAATTTGAGTAGCCTACTTTGACTGCTGGCCATTTTTATCCTATTATTCATCATGAGCCCTGATCATAGATTTATATTGTCGTCATGATAGTAAAGTATTGACCCAATTTCCATCTTCCCAAGTGTTAGTTTCCACAATTTTTGAAGCCAAATCCAAACATGATTTATATTTTTTAAAATTATTTTCTTGCAGGCAATTCTAAGAGGGTAACTTTGATAGTCAGTACCTTTTGATTGAAAATTTTTCATGAGACAAGATTTGACAAGGTGCAAGAGTGTGGAATAGAGAATCAATATGTTTGATTTTAGAGCTCGGTTAGGTGTTTGTCAGTTTTTAAGGCCAGTCAAAGGACTCCTTGGTACAAAATTAATAGTGTAGATTAATGATAGAGTGAGTTTTTGATTGATTAATTGGTTGTCAAACTAGATTCTAATCAGTGTGATAGGTTCAATGGATCACTTTGGTAGCTAAGTTGTTTGGAAAAAAAATTTTTTTAGCTGAATCCACTTTGGGGGCCAACTAATCTTGTTAGAATGATTAATTTGTCTCAACCTAGCTATGAAGATGTTTGTTTTAGAGTATATGTTATTTGTTCATTTTGAAAATGGATATGAAGGAGGAGAGAAAGTCAATGAAAATGACCATCATGGTGAACCTCCCCTATATGAAGGAAGATATGAGGGAAAAACTCTTGAGGCTAAAACCATAGAAGAAGAAGCCCATGGGCTACAAACTTATGAAGAACCTCACTACCTGATAAAACTCTATAAAGGTGAAGTACCATCAAAATGGGACTTACATGATCTCACTAATGTTGGAGGATCGACTCTTGTTGATGAAAACAATTTGATGTAAAATGATGAAGTAGAAATCCATGGTGGAGTACACCAATTTATAGGGGACCCAAATGCCAATATCTTTGTGGAACAACACATTCTTGAAGATGGAAGTCAAACTAAGTATATGGATGAACAAACTTTTAAAGATGAAGAAAATTGTAATATGAAGGAAGAAGTGAAAGCTTCTAAAGATGAAACTCAGTTGACATCTAACCACCACCATGCCCTTAGTGTGGGAAAGATATCTCCTATAGATACCAAGATGAGAAGAAGAGTCCAATGAAATGCAAGATTTTCCTACTAGTGAATCTTAACATGAACAAGTTACAGAATTGGATCTGCAAAAGTTCTCCTCTCCAAACACCAAACATAAACAAGGAGAGCTAGAGGAGGGAAAGAAAGGGAAACAATCTATTGAAATACAAAATATTCCATCTAAGAATTTTCACCATTAACATGACGAAGAGTTGGATTCAAGAAATTTTTCTCGTCAAGCTATGAAACATAGAAGAAGGAAAGCCCATGCACATGATGCAGTGGTAGCATGTAAAGTGGGATAGGAGCTATAGCATTTTCAAAGTTGAGAAAACATTTGAAGAGGCACCCAATGAAGGACTACAGTTTAGAGACACCCAATGGTGTAAAAGAGAAGAATTCGTTGGGAAGAGGTTGACGTAGCAGTGAAGGAGACCCACAACGGATCAAGGGAGAGGAGCCCCATGCTGAATAGGGGAGATGCCAAAGAGGAATCCATAGGGGTGGCTATAACATGGAGGCATACCAAATAAGAAATGAAGGCCTTAGATGAAGGGGATGTACCCATGATGGAGAGAAGTCATTTGAAGGTAGAGCTAGGCATGGGAGTTCCATATGCAAAAAGGTGAGATGTTCCATTTTCATTTCCCAAACTCCTTAATTTTAATATATAGTGGCTCTATTTTGAAAGGTGAATCCACCCTATTGAGTTCTATCCATGCCTTCCCCACTATTCCCTTTCCTGGTTAATGTCTTTCCTTAAGACATTCCACCCATTGTTAAATCAATAGCATCATATCTAGTTGATCTTCTTTTTAGCATGCATGAGAAAAAGTTGAGAATGGTTTTAAGACTTTTTAAATTGCATGTACGGACCAAGGATCGAGGGAGAGAGAGATTGAGAGAGAGAGAGAGAGAGAGAGAGAGAGAGAGAGAGAGAGAGAGAGAGAGAGAGAGAGAGAGAGAGAGATGCCAAAGGAAGACCATCCCATGGTGTTGCAAGAATAAAAGACTAGAAGTAGGCCACCATGGAGAAGGAATAGTATGTCATTTCCCCTTTTCAAATAATTAAAAAATAATAATCTTTGCTAAGGCAGGCAGGCCCAAGAAAGTGAAGTTTCAGAAAAAGGGGGTTAATCTTTGGAAACCATTGGACTAATAAATGAAAATTATTATTAAAATATGTTTCATTAACCTCTCTTGTACGTGGGTTATGGTTATGCCCTCTTTTAAGGGGTTTGAAGGCATTTTGGGCTGATTCCAGAACTTGATTTTTGCTCATTCTTTGTTATTCTTCAGAGGCTGCCAAACCTGTGGAGAAGGAGACCCAAGAACGGGAGTTTGCAGGTTTCCAGGGAGACCCAAGAATGAAATTTTATAGGTTTCTAGGAAGGCTAAGGACAAGAGTTTGAAGCCATTCCATGTGCATGCTCATGCAGAGTTTTCCTTTGTGCTGAACAGTGCAGATTTGTGGTTTTTCGGATGTGTTTTTTTGTAAGAGTTTAGTGTTTCCGGTTGAGTATTTCATATCAGTTTGGGTTGCTTCTGTATTTTAGACTTAAAGGTGTTAAAATAGAGTTGAATATATGTATTGGGATGTGATTAAACTTTTGAGATAGATTATTAGTATTTTTGTGGTGTTTTCGGGCATTTTTGTGTTAATTTCGAAAGCCCAATGAGCATAGTTTTTGTCCTACATTTGAGAACTATTGTGTAAAGGCTATACAGATCTGGAAATTTCATTTTGTAGGCTGTTATGCTGGTGAAATTTCTGTAAAAATGTCCACTTTCAGATTTATTAATAATAGGTGAAGCTGTGAAGCTTTTGGCACAATTTCTAGCATATCCGATTTGGGGTTTCTTGAGAAATTTGGTGGATCTTTGTGATATTAGTTGTTTGATCTTGAAAATCTGATTAGAGGTTGGAAATATCATACAAAATTAGAGAGAGGGACATTTCAGTGTAGCAGTTTAAAGAAGAAAGATAATGAAAGAACTTTGTCCCACATTCACAATGTGGACATTCTTTTTGTTGTTTAAATACAAGAACACTTAATAGACACAATGTCTGATAAACACAATGTTTAGAACCTATAGAAATTGCATTTTGTGGGGCCTATGGATGACTAGCTATGGACAACTAAAGATATATTTTAAAAAGAACCACTGAAATCAGCATGGAGCCTGGGCAAATGAAAACTCACCAAGTGTCAAGCATGAATCCAAGACCAAATGCAAAGGATTTCACCACATGGAAGATCAAAAAACTAGCACTTCCCTACTTCAAAAAGATGCTCAAAAGATAGATAAAGTGGGCAGGTGCCAAGTTGCCATGTGGCAGCAGGCCCTAGTCCTTTGTGATGTGGCGAGGGCAGATCTTGGACCAATAGTAATGTGCCATGTGGAAATGATGTGGTAGCTGCAAATAAAGTGATGAAAATGCAGTTGACTGGATGGTCAGAGGACCAATAAGATGCTACCATGTGGCAACCTAGTCAAAGGGGGTTTGACCTAAATTAGAAGAAAAATACAAAAATATTTTAAAATTTGATTTTCAAATTTTTTTCCAAAGATCATGTACAATAGTTTTAAATTGAAAAATGATATAAGCTAGATAATTTGAACTTTGGGAATTTTTAAATTTTTGAAAATGTAAAGTTCAAATCAAAGACCATGTATAGTAAGTATGATTTTCAAACTGAGATTCTAGGAGTTCTTGATAAGCTAATTTAGGTATATTATATATCGTTAGAATTGGGAGAAGATGAACTTTCCGATTATGGAGTTTTTTTTTTCATAGTAAGTCACTGGTTCAAGTTATATATAGAAATGTAAATTTTGGGCCTTCTCAGTGAAATTGATGAAAATTGAAAATATAGTTATAGTCTTGGTAAAAACATGTGATAAAAGGTCTATTGGGTTAATCTTGAGAGTATTATGCCATTTTGGTATAATTTGGCTCCAATTTTTAGTTATGATGCATATTTATTTTTCTAGTTGGATTGAATTTTGGGATTGAAGTTGTAGTCATGATTGAAGAATCAAATATTTTGTGAAATGAAAGAGGAAATGAAAATATCTCTAGGTTAGGATTGAATTATTTCATCCTATATATGTATCTTTCTCTCTTTCATTAGGGGTTCCAATTTTGGAGAAAAAATTACCCATTGCTATGATACCATGTGTGTTCCAATCTTGAGTGTTCTCAGATTTGTGAATCTAGGGTTCTAGTTTTGATGTGTTCTCATCATTGTGATACCACATTTCTTTAGTAATTCTCTTGTATGAATAGTAGTAGTAAAGATAATATAGCTAGTTCTAATCTGTTAGGTGTTTTTATGTTTATAATTTCCTACATATGAATGTATTGTTTCAAAGAAATGAATATAGATGAGCAAGAATCTCTTAGTTTCATTTTGATTCTCACCTCCTATCTCTATAATTTGCAATCTTATGTGTTTTTAGGATGAAAAATCGAGACCCATTTGCATCCATTTAAGGTTGTATGTCTGATATGTTTTATTGTTAGAAAAAAAGGCCAAGTAAATGCTTGATGTATTTGACATGATTGCTAATTATTTTGAGAATGATACTTCATAAGAATGAGGTCTTTATGACCACTAATGTCTGATTCACAAAGTGATATGATAAGATTTGATGTTTGGGTGTGTGAAATATGTTTTTTGGGGTTTTTTGCTAAATTCAACATTATTAATCAAATATTTTTCCCTTTCATGTTGAAGAGTTAAAACAGGATGCCCTTACTCAACTTATGAATTGCATTGTCTTCCAATTAGCTATTACAAATTTCTATTATTGCATGAGTCAATAGGAGAAATAAGGGTTTCATCTATTGTTAATTGATTCAGAAATATGTTTAGCACTGGTACCATATAAGTGAATATGAGGTACATTCACCTAGGTTTTGTAGAGCCTAAAGTAGAAGAAAGGTCTAGCCTTAGAGTTGGTCTGGTGTCTGAAAAGATATGTTAAGGATGGGAAGTAGTTGCCCTTAGATGCATCTTATTCTCATTGTGGTAATTTGGAACTGTATTTTTTTCAAAACACCAACAGGAGCATCATGGGTTGGACTTCTATCCTACATATTTTATGTTTTCCTTTCTACCGAGTTGCAATGTCTTGCATTATCAAGCTTTTGGTGGTTGGTGAGCATTGGAGGATGTCGAGTCCATAGTTGCTATTGAATAATCCTTTGGTTGCCAAGTTCTTTGTGGTTGTTAAGAGTTAGAGGATGCCAAGTTCGTAGTTGCTGCTAAGTGACCCTTTGGTTGCCGAGTGCATTTTCTTGTTGAGTTCCCTTTGGATATTGAGCTCACATGGTTTCCAAGTGTCTATTTGGATGCCGAGTGCTAGTATCTTCATAAAGTCTCCATTTGTTGAGTAGTTTGTGTCTAGTTCTAGTTTGGGTTGACCTTGTAGACACCTAAAAATCCTTTAGAAAATAAATTACTTTTATTTTCTAAAAAAGTCCCTAATGACATTATCATTTATTAATTAATTAATTATTTTATTTATTTATTTATTTATTTTTATTTCATTAAATCCCTTTATCTTAATTTAAAATATTTAATTAAGGAATCCCTCCCAAAAATGTTTAAATCTTATTTAAACATTATTTCCTTATTTATTAATTATTTAATTAATAAATTGACCAAAAATCCCAAAATAAATTATTTATTTATTTTTGCCCAAAATTTGGCCAATTTCCTTAAGAGCACTAACCTCTTCCAAAGTCTTCTAATCCTTCTTTAATTTTGATTAAAGGCTAATCACATCATTTCCTACCCCTAATCCCAACTCAAAATATTTAATTAAGATTAAATATTAATCCTCATGTTTATTAAAAATATTTTAATAAATATCTCCTCAACCCAAACCCTTGAAATAAATAAAACTTTATTTATTTCCTAAAAACCTTATTTATCCTCATCCTAGGAAGTTCTAGACTCTTCTAGAAGGTCTTCATCCTCATCCTAAGCCTATCCCTAATCCTCCATTTCGCCTAATCCACCCTATCCACCCATACTAACCAAGTTTAGCTACTAACTCACCCACCCTCATAAATGCCATCCACTTGCCCATCTCTAACATCCCTAATCTAATCCTAAATCCATCCCTAATCCAACCCTTAATCATTTGAACAATCTTAAACAAGCTTAAGACTTTCCTAAGCCAAGCCAAAGTCTTCTCTCAAAATATCCCAACCACCAAACCATGAATGCTCTTACAAAGCCATAAAAGACTCTTACAAACCCATTCATTGCTCTTACAAGCCATTATGAGGGTCTTTAAGGCCTTGAGCCTCCTTTGTTGACTCATCCTTGCCCTTTTCTCCATCCACTCACCCTATGACATGTGTCACTCCTTGATTGGTTGTAAAGAAGCACAATCCATGTGCTCTCCTCTCATGCAATCTGAGCCCTCTATGAGCTTTTCCCTATCCTTGCATCTTAGCCCTCAAACCCTCAAGCCCTTAGCCTATAAATTGGATCCCCTCCCAAAACATTTTAACATAATCCTTAAGCTAAAGTTACCATGCCATTTTGAGAAAAAACTCCATAGCTTTTACATACATCCACACCAAAAATCCCAAATCCATCTCCATTGAACCATAGAGAAAATTTGAGCATACATCCTAAATCTATCAAATAGACTCATCCCCAAAACAAAAAAGGCCTCATTGAGAGAACCTCTTAAATATTCTCAATTGAGGGCTTGTCTTAGTCTCTCTTATATGTTATGGTAGTTTAATGTGTAAATTCTTTTTTTTTAATTAAATTTGTATTTTTAGCATATTAGATTAGTGTATACATTTTGGCATGCTCGGTGGGACCCCACTAAGAGTCATTCATTCATCCATTTCAATCCATATTTTTTTCTTACAAACTAACAATATAACGTTTGTTGTTTGAGTGGGTTGCAAGGTGTTTCTCTTATTTTTGCAGGTTGAAGGATGCATTTGGGAAGAAACCATAGCCTCAAATATAAATTTAAAAAAAAAAAATCAAAAACAATTTTTTTTGAAGAAAAATTGTGCCCATCAATTCTGTTTACATGCAATGTCTTCTCCGCTAGCTTAAGTGTCATCTCTGCAGTTCAGCGTCTCTGCCTAGTTGACTTTCATCTCTACCTGATCAATTGTCATCTCTGCCAGCTTAAGTGTTGTCTTTGCAGTTCTATGTCTCCACCTAATCAATTTTCATCTCTAAAAACTTAACTGTCATCTCCGTAGTTCAGCATCTCCACCTAGTTAACTATCATCTCCGCCAACTTAATTGTCATCTCCGCCTGCTTAACGGTCATCTCCACAGTTTAGCGTCTTCGCAGTTTAGCATCTCCGCAGCTTAGTGTCTCTTCCTGGTTAACTATCTTCTCCACCTGGTTATTTGCCTCTCTGCACTATAATCATTTCTATTTTAGCATCTTTGTGGCTTCATAATCCCTGCACTTTTTATTTTTTATTTTTTATTTTAAAAAAAAAGAAAAAAAAAAGAGTATAAATCAAATTTTAACTTTTGGTGGTTCCATAGAGTAGAGATTTTTCTAAGCATTTTTATGCCTATGAAAAAGAACAAAAAAAGTTGATTTTATTTTCCTCATAGTTAAGCTTTAATTTTTTAGATTGTTGGGTGACTAATCAAATTGGCTTTTGTAGCTTTGCAGATTGGAGCATTTATGAAACCACTAACCATGTTTCTTGCAGGTTCTCCTTAAATAGTTTAATGCTCTTGAAAAATGAACTTGAAGTTTTAAACACTTGTCTTTGAATGCATGTTGCTAAAATAAACTTGAATGTTTAAACACTTGTCTTTGAATGCATATTGCTAAAATGAACTTGAATATTTTAAACACTTGTCTTTGAATGCATGTTGCTAAAATGAGCTTGAATGTTTGAACACTTGTCCTTGAATGTATGTCGCTTAAATCAATCTTGAATGCCATGGATTAAAATCAAGTTTTTCTTGGAATGCATGCTTAAAATAACAAACACAATCTTGAATGCTAAAAGTCAATTAATCATTACAATATCTCACACTTCATCTTTTGGGGCATAAAAAGAATCCACATTCTAGAAACATTCTAAGTTATAAAAACAAATAAAGACACTTTGAGTGAATTTGTTGTTGGACTCACCATCTTTAATAACCCATCATTCTAACCATTGGTTGCAATATCAGCATCATATATGGGGATGGGTCTACCTAAGAAGGTGTTAAGTTCTCGACAAAAATCAAATTCCCCTCACTTGAATTTTTATTGGTTTTTCTAAGATAGAAAATTTTTTGAATGCACATTAGTCTCTCTAACACTTCATTTGGGCATAAAAAAATTGAACAAATCTTGACGTGGAGGGCCTCCGGGTGCGTGCTTGAAATCGAGCTTTACACATATCTTTGTTTTGGACTTAAAACAAACTCACACTCAATCTTGAATGCCTTAAAGAAAATCAATCGATACTTGATGTGGAGGGCCTCCGAGCACGTGAGTTTACTTTTTGTTGACCCTAAATCTTCTTGGTGTATTCATTCTTCAATCACTTCTCTTTTGTTGGCACATTTCAAATTGGAATTTAACCTTTGCATCTTAAATCACATGTGTTTTCAAAAGGTCTAGATCAAAAAATTTAAAGCATTAGTTGGAAAATAACTCTTTCTTTTAGCCCAAAATCATCCAAGTCTTCTCTCCCCTTGTCATCTTTCGAGGCCATCTTGGGTGCATAAGGTTAGGATCCAAAATCTTGTCTTAGTTTTTAGGAGGCCTACTCAGGGATTTTGTCACCCCTTGGGATGACCTCAACTCCAGTGTTCCAATAGAGTATAAATATTGGGAGGTGAATCCAAAGACACCTCTCTTGGGATCAAAATTTTGTCACTCAGGCTAAACCTCAAGGAACTTTATACCCTTGAGAAGTGAAAGAGGAGAAGTGGGTTACCACTCCTCTTAGCTGTGTGACATTGTTTTGTTTTCATCTATGGATTTGGGCCTCATGTAACTTGGGTATGTCGAAGACTCCCTAGCTAAACCAACTATCAGCCTTGTAGACAACCATCTAGGAAGTTGATGTTTTTGAAGTGACTAATCAAAACATTTTTAGAATATACACACTCATTGGTGCATGTATCACATTTTGAGAATCAAAAACTTCTATCTGGTTGTTCCTATCTATTGCTTGATCTTTTACTTGTTGAATGAATGTTTGCCAAACTTGGTCAATCCTAGCTTAGGGTACACTTAGCATAGTCATTACCTGTTTCAAAAGTTGAACACAATTGAAGCAAAACAACCAAGATCTCTCAAAGCCAAGCAAATATAGGAATTTATGTTAGAACAACCCAAACCCAAATAGAAGTTTCACAAAGCCAAACTCAAGCCATCTCAGGCATAGCAAGAAATTTCAGCCAAGAGAAAGGAAGTAACACCAAGCCCTCAAATTGCCAAACTCAACAAAGCAGAAGAGAAAGCTATTGACAAAACTTGTTAAGACACCTGGTTAGATCGCACTATCAGATTTAGCAAGCATCTAGGAGTTAACCCTGCATATGTCTTACTAACTAGGCATGATTTCTATGATTAGGCCCCCTTGTTTCTCCACATCTTATTGCATAAGTTTCACTTTAGATTCATCTTTTTAGGGAAGCCAGCCATTCTAGTTTATCCCTTTAAGCATTTTAGCTCATCTATCTCATTTAGTTCTTTTCTTTAGAACCAAACCATCTAGCTAGTAATCAAAAAATTCACACCCAAGCCTTCAGAATTGTTGTCACCTTGCCAAGAGTTTGCCATTTCTAACATCTTCAAAATCCACCAATCTCACCAATTTTATCCCTTTGATAGAGCTTTGTCTAGTTGTAATCTAGCTTTTGTCACTTTTTTTCCCTCATCACCTTGAGCTAAAGGTTGGGATCCACAAGTGGTCAATCTTGTGTTTTTCCTAAAGGATCATTAGTCTATCCTTAAGTTGACACAATCACCACCAAGCTTGCACGTAGGAAAGAAAACCTTCCATGATTTGGAAACATATCTTTGAAATTAGAAACCCCAACCCAATCCTCCTTAGGTTTGTCATATAAGTTTGCCTCAACCTAGGAAATCATTTACGTAGAAAAGCCTTCCCCCTTTTGCATCCATTAGCATCGTTGCATCTCATCCCTAGGAAATATTCTACATTTTCATGCCACTTGTCACTCGCTTAGCCAAGAAGAAGAAGGAAACAATGGAGCCCTATTATTTGGATCAAACAGTATCACTCCCCTTGAGCACTCATCCATCCTTTAGCCCAGAGAACACCATACCATCACCTACTGACATTGAAGATTTTATGAACCAACCAGGAAATGTAGTATTGGTGAACGACATTATAGACAAGAACAAAGAAACAATCATGGCTAACTTTCAAAGGGACAACATAGGAGCCTTCAACTTTGGAAGACCTCCTCCCTTATCAGATCCATCTCACCCATTGTTTGGGAAACTACCACTCCCGATAGGCTCTTATGATTCAAATTATCCTCAATATGTGCCAAAAGAAGAGCCTCAAGCCAATCCTTTTGATCCAACAGACCCAAATGTACCATCATCCACCCAAGTTGAAATCTCCATTTCACAAGCCAATCCAGTCACCACCACTCCATCCTTGGTTTATACCTCGCCACTCCAAACTATCTTTTCCCAAAACACCTCACCATCAACTCCCTTCACTATTGCTACTGCTGCTCTCCAACCCATCCTTCCAAATCCACCCATTTCCCAAATCAGTGCTAGCATCTTTGGCCAACCTCAGCAATATACAATAGGGATGCCACCCACGGGGTGAAGTAATCAACCTTTCATCACCCCCAGCTTGTTTACCTCTACTCAGAACACAATTTCATCATTTTCACTAGGTCCTTGGAGCTCAGTTCCATCAGCCACAAATCCACAAGCTACTACCCTCACTCCACAAAGCTATCAAACCCCACAAGCTACTACCAATATTCTACCAAGCTCTCAAGTGACCCAAGCTCTTGCCACCACTCTACAAGCTTTCAAATCCAGCCACAAAGCTATCAAACCCCATCAGTTCCATTCCCAAGCTTTCAATTCCCACCACCTCCACCACTAACTAACCCATTACCTCCTATTACCAACTATTTTTCTATGCCACTTTTAGGAGGAAATCCATCGCCACCAACCACCAAATACTTGGCCTCTTTGGCCATGTAGATACCTTCTGAAATGGGGGCACAACCCACATATATTGGTCAAACCCCTCAAAACCAAAGTCAAGTTTCACAAGCTCCCCAATCCTTCCACCAATTTTCACAACCATCTTATACCTTACCTCCACAAAGCAATCCATTTATCCCACAGCCAACTTATGTTCCTCAATCCCAACCTCAAATCCAATATCAACAGCAAGCCTCACAACACATGCAACAATATGTGCCACCTCCACCTCAGCAACCCATCATCCACCATTCAATTGTCCAAGCCATGTACAATCCCTACCAGCCCATACCTCAAAGCCATCCATATTCCATTGCCCCATCTAGCACATACCTACCTCAGGGCACTCCTACATTGGGGGCACCCCAGCCATCACCCATTAATTTAGAATGGGAAGCCATGAAGATAGCTTTGAAGAACATCCAAGAGGGAAATGATCCAAAAACCTTCAAGTTTGAGAGTGTGTGTCCTTACCCATTTGACAGAGCCATTACCATGACACCATTTCCCAAAAACTTTGAGATACCCAAGTTTGAAAAATTCAAAGGAAAAGGAGACCCTGTCACACATATCAAAGAATTTTACATGCACTACCAAGAAGTGGCATACGGTGACATCTTCCTCTTGCGTCTCTTTCCCAAAAGCTTGGCCGAACCAGCTCTTGAATGGTTTTATAGAATCTCATATGACACAATTAAAAACTTTGCTGAATTGGCTAAGGCATTTGTAGCCCAATATGCCCATCTTGTTGAAATAGAGCTATCAGTAGTTGATCTTGTTTGCACTAGGCAAAAAGGTGGAGAAAGCCTTCCTGAATATTTACAAAGATGGAAAACTCTTACTTCCCGCATATCTTGCACCTTACCAGAATGCCATTTGGTTAAAATGTTTATTGATAATGCCCATCCCAACTTAGCTCACCACATGACCATGAACTATTTGCAGACCTACAAAGCTATCAAAGAAAAAGGAATGATCCTTGAGCAAGGACTCATTAAAGATGGTGTGGTCAAGATTTACAAGGAGGCCAACCAAAATCAATCACATTCCAATGACAAGTCTAGGTATTAGAACAAAAACAAGCACGTTGCAACATATGGGGTTATCGATACGAGACATGTCAATATTGTTGGTCCTTCCCAAAATTAGTCCAACCCACTGTATCAACCAAATAATCAACAAGCTATCAACTACCAACAGCAAAATCACAAAAGCTATTAAAGCTACAATCCAAGACCCAACTTTCAAGGGTCTAGCAATCAAGCTAATGCCATCAATGTAGCTACAGGACCAAAGCCTAAGTTCCAACCTGCTGTGTATGAGCAATGTTAGTATGCTAATAGAAACCAAATTTAAATAAAGCTTCTACAAACTAAACAAAATTCATAAAATTCAAGATAGACTAAGATGAGCTCTCAATTGAGAATATGAGCCATTAATGGGATCTCTCAATGAGAAGCTCTCTTGTTGAGTAGCTTTGTCTAAATAGATAGGATGTATGCTCAAGCTTTTATGCTTCAAAAAGGGGTTTAAATGGAATTGGAATTTGGGTGTGAGTGTATGGTTTTGATGTAAAATGGCTTCTTAAAATGGCATTATGACTTTACTTCATGGATTGTGTTATTTTGCAAAAGGGAAGGATCCAATTTATAGGAAAGAGGCTTGAGGGATTGAGGGCTAAGATGCAAGGATGGGAAAAAGCTCATGGAGGGCTCAGATTGCATGAAAGGAGAGCACATGGATTGTGCTTCCTTATAGCCAATCAGGGAGTGACACATGTCACAAGGTGAGAGGGTGGAGGAAAGGGGAAGGATGAGTCAACAAAGGAGGCTCAAGGGATAAAATCTTCATAAAGACCCTCATAATGACTTGTAAGAGCAATAAAAGGGCTTGGAAGAGTCATTTATGGCCTAGTGGGCTTCATAAAGTTTTATGGTTGAGATATTGTGAGGGAGATGAGAGCAATTTTGACTTGGGCTTGATTAGGAGGGTTTTAAGCTTGATTAGGATTGTGCAAATGATTAGAGGATGGATTAGGATGGATTAGGATTAGCTTAGGGATAGGCAAGTGGATGGCATTTAATGAGGGTGGGTGAAGGAGGAGATATTTGTTAACTTTGGCTTGGGTTAGTAAGTCTTAACCCATCTTTAGAGAATGTGACAAGGTTAGGAGGGGATTAGGATTAGGTTTAAAGACATCTTCTAGAAGAGTCTAGACTTTGGATGAGGATAAAGACTTTCCAGAATAGTCTAGAATTTCCTAAGATGAGGATGAAGACTTTCTAGAAGAGTCTAGAACTTCTTAGGATGAGGATAAATTAGATTTTTAGAAAATAAATAAAATTTTATTTATTTCAAGGGTTTGGGTTGAGGAGATATTTATTAACACTTTTTTAATAAACATGAGGATTAATATTTAATCTTAATTAAATATTTTGAGTTGGGATTAGGGGTAGGAAATGATGGGATTAGCCTTTAATCAAAATTAAAGAAGGATTAGAAGATTTTGGAAGAGGTTAGTGGTCTTAAGGAAATTGGCCTAGTTTTGGGCAAAAAATAATTTATTTATTTATTTTGGGTTTGTTGGTCAATTTATTAATTAAATAATTAATAAATGAGGAAATAATGTTTAAATAAGATTTAAACATTTTTGGGAGGGATTCCTTAATTAAATATTTTTAATTAAGATAAAGGGATTTAATGGCATAAAAATAAATTAATTAATTAAATAATTAATTAATTAATAAATGATGATGTCATCAGGAATTTTTCAGAAAATAAAAATACTTTATTTTCTAAAGGTTTTTAGGTGTCTACATTTTGCCCCTCTTTGATGTGATGCCACAAGCAGCATAGCATCAAAGATAAGAAAATGAGATGCCCAAGGCTAAAGCAGAAGGGGAGAGAATGGACTGCAAGATGCCCCCTCAAGAAGGCAGTGGGGAGAGAAAGCGAGGCTCGACGACTTCTTGAAAAGTACAAGAATCTGAGATGAGCAAGAAGACTCAGATTGGCTTAAGAAAAGAGGTTTAGTTAGCTCAAACTCTCACTATGGGAGAATGATAAAGGGAGAATTAGAGGCACAAGAGAAAGCAAGCTTAAGATCTCAGGGATTGTAGAGGATTAAGGAGTAGAGTGATATAAAAGGAATCCAGGATGGAGAGATGGATGAGGGGATTAAAAAGCTGATGCAACAAGATTTCAAAGAGTCAGATTGGAAGAAGATGGGTTTTCGAGATCCCTAGGACTAGGATTTTGGATCTCGAAAGATGAGGCTTGGTGGATTGATTTGGATTGGTGGATCCCTAAGACTAGGATTGTGGATCCCTAAAGCTAAAGATGAGGAGTGATTCAAAGAGATACTGATGCATAAGCTGGGGTAGGAGAGATGAATGCTAGATATGGATGGGGGATAATGGATATGAAGGAAAACCATTGAAGCTTTTTGAGCAGGGGGATACTTCAAAGAGAAGTACCACCATGTAGTTGAGCACTAGATTTGCTATAGGACTGTTGGTTAATTTCCAAGGTTACCAAGAACATCAAGGCCTTTTCACCAATCGTCCAGAGGACTGACGGACTGACTCAAAACAAACATGCAAGGATTGCCCCAGTATCACACATGAATCCCAGAGGAAGCAGTGTGGAAATGGCATTGGGTAACCCGAGAGCAGAAAAAAAAATAAGCAAAAGACATGATCAAGACCTTACACTCTGATTGCCCCATTTTTAGTATACCATGATATGGAAGATCATGACAATCTTGAGGAGGGAACAAGGAGATTGCTTGGAAAAGATATGTCAAGACCCAACAGGGAAGAGTCCAGATCAAAAGAAAGCAAAAATCCAAAAGAGAACCGTTTGCCAACGAGATGGGTAGGATGAGGTACTAACAGACCAAGAGAAGACATGAAGAAAGCTATATCCTGTAATGACCTATCAAAGAGCACCTAAGCTAGTGGATTTGGATGATTGATGCATCTGGCAAGCTGAACTAAGAAAGATAACACTTTGGTGACAGGAAATCTAGCTAAAGGATGCATTGGAATAGCTAACCAAGATGTGTGATGGGTGCAAGATGCTGATCAAGGAGGAACTGACACAAAAGCTAGATAGATACAATGGTACTAAGCTAAAGAGGATGTACAAGCTGATGGACCAAGATATTTACAAGCGGGCTAATCAAGATATGATACAAGCTAATGGACCAATGATAGGTATGATACAGATGGATAAAAAGCTTAGGATGAGAGGATAACAGGATGGCTCAAGTTGGTGCAAGATACAAAAGCTAAGGATGAGTTGATACTATAAGATATGGATGTGCAAGGATGCATCCAATGATGATGATAGATCTGTGACCAAGGATGGGGACAATGCTAGGGTTGGTGGTAGCTGAGCTGATAGATGGTGCTAGAGTGAATGGCTAATGAGAGGATGACATTAGATTTGCATGAGGATAGCCTAGAGCGAGATACCAATGACAATGGAGGATGGACAGGACAAGATCTCCAAGGAATATAGTGCCCCCAATTACAAGATGACATGTGAAAGGAGGTCTTACAATGGATGTGATAGGATTGAAGCTAGGATGGAAAAGTTGAAGACGCTAGGGAGATGGATGATAACTAGGATGATGGGGTGAGGTTGTAGAAGATAAGTACATAGCGATAGATAAAAGTTAGAGGATGAAAGATAGGTGGATAAATTGGAAGATGGAGCTGGATGGAAAGATATGACCAAAAGAATGAGGATGATAGGCTAAGCTGGGGATGGTTGGATTACATATGACATTGTTTGCCAAGTTTTCATCATGGTACTTGTCCAAGGTGCTTGAATTGCCAAGTTTTCACCAGTGGACGCTTTATTTTTCTTTACTTTTTTTTGACTTTTTGACTTTGGACTTAGCTGGAATGATTTTGGCTTTCTTCAGCTATTTTTGGCTCATAGATGTTGGTAGGATGGATGAAAAAGGATTGGATTGAACAAGTGGAATGGTGGGTGGGAGTTTGATAGATAATGGATGCGAAGACATAAGGCTTGTGGGTAAATGGATGAGAAAAATGGAAAGATCATCATTGGCACACACCTTGAGAGGTGATAAAGTAGTGGGAAAGATGGTTTTGAGCGAGGTTGAGGAGAAAATGGAGGAAGAGAAAGATAAGGACTAAAAGTAGAGTTGGAAGATGGAGGATGGGAAATTTAGGATAAGAAGCATATGGACTAAAAGTGGATTGGGGGGGTGAAGGATGCTTATATAGGGATTTGGATGAAGGATGGATGGATGAGGCTTTTTGAGTAGCATGAATGGATGCCAATTCAGATTTTTCTTTGAGATGCATTTCTTTTATGAGCATCTTGGGTATCCACATGATTTTTGACTTTTTTAGCTTGGGCTTTTGTGGCCTCTTGACTTTTTCTTTGATTGGGATTAAATGTTTCTTGTTTTGAACATGTATTTTAGAAGGGACATGTTGAGACTTGGATTTTTGTGGATTTTTGGATTTATGCTTTTGTATTTTGGCATCCAATATGCTTCTATTAGCCATGGGATGGGAACAAGAGCATGGAGGAGATGGAGGGATAATTGGTGGAGTGATAGGGTTTAAAGGTTGGAAGGGATTCAAGGGTGAGTGTCTTTGATGATCTAGCTAGTGGATTTGAGGGGATGGAAGGATAGATTGGAACATAGGATATGGATGGATATAATTGCCCAAAATGTATGGAGGGAAGGAAGGATATAGGCCCAAAATAGATGGAAACGATGAAGGTGTAGGTCCCAAAATAGATGGAGGGGATAAAGGATTCATATTAGGTATGTAAGGACCCAAAATGGATGGAAAGGGTGTGGGATTTAGATAAGGGATATATGGACCCAAAATGGAGGGTTGGAGATAAGGAGTAGGATGAGGGCCCAAAATAGATGCAGAATAAGATGGATGGGAAATTTGGGGTGGAGATGGAAGGACTTGGGACCATGTAGGAATAGCAGGGATATCAACATCTAGAAATACATTTTCATTTCTTTTTTCAATATGATGTTCATTATTTGGAACACAAGATGTGAGTCCATTACTAGCTGAAGGAGTTGGAGCTTCAGATATGATAATTAGTTCTTTTTTGATGGATCTATCATCATGGATTATGGGAGATGTATGATCATGAAGCAGAGGAGATGGGAGGATAGGATCTTGAGTTGGGTGGGCTAAGGGAAAGGGACCTTGAGATGGAGTAAGTAAGATGGTAGGATTTAGATATGGAGGGGATGGTAAAAGTGGATCATGTAGGGGAATAAGTGGGATGGCGAGATCTGTTTTTCTATCAGAGGATATTTCAACATGATTTTGGACAAGATCTTGACAAGAATGGATGGGAGTGGATGCATGAGGTTCATTATATGGGATTTGGATAAGGCTTGGAGGAGGAGATGTGGATGGGATTTGGAGCTATTCGATGGGTGGTATGGGGATGATAGCTATGGGAGATGGAGGTGATATTATAGATGGGGAAGCTTCATTACTAACTACTTCACATGGTTGGATTAGATGACATCGCTTATCGACTATTGGAGGTGACTTTTCTTGTATTTCCTCTAGGAGATTCCTTGGAGACTCATGTGTTGGAGGTGGAGGTGTATTGACAAGAATAGATAGTGTGATGGGGGTGGAAGATTGGAAGCTTGGTTGATTGGGTGATAGAGGAGAAGCTGGGATATCAGATGGCATGACTAGATAGTTTGGAATAACTCTTGGATTTTGGGGGATGGTTGGTGGAAGGCCTCTAAGGCTTTCAATATACCCATCATAGTCAACAAGATTTTCATCATCATTGGAATAGGAGGTGGCAGGAGCAAGGACAATACAACCGAACACATCATGATAGGTTTGGGATTTCATGTTTTGATGATGAGTTGGATGGGGATGGGGTCTTGCATATGGATGAACGCAGGCTCATGGTTGGATTTGGATTAAGCGCAGATTTTGGATTGGCTGATGAAGGATTTTCTAGGGAGAGTCAAAGCTGTATGACAGACCTAAGGAGGATTGGCTGGAGATTTTTGGCTTTCCTATAGATGGAAGACTTCAAGGGCATGCTGTCAAAAGGTGAGGGTTTTGCTTTCTTATGCACTGGATTGGTGGAGATTGTGTCAACTTAAGGATAGACTAATGATCCTATGGGCATGACATGAGATTGACCACTTGTGGATCCCAACCTTTAGCTCAAGGTGATGAGGGATAAAAAGTGACAAAGCTAGATTACCCTAGACAAAGATCTGTCAAAGGGATAACCTTGGTGAGGCTGGTTGATTGGTGGGATTGATTGGATAGCAAATTCTAGTAGAATGACAACAACTCTCTAAAGGCTTGGGTGTGATTTTGGATTGGGTTGCTAGCTGGCTGGGGGGGGATGATTTGGAGAGACTTTGGATTTGGGATTGTTCTAAAGCAAGGAACTAAATAGATTCAGTTGCGGCAGGGGAGCTTGGATGATTTTCTGATGAGGCAATGACTACGCTAAGTATGCCTTGAGCTGGGAGATTTTTTCTATTTTGGGATTTTCACCAAAGTTGGCAAACATTCATTCAAAAGCTATGAACAAACAAGCAGACAAAATTTTGGAGCAAGCATGTCAAACACACCAACATCCTAGGAAGCTTTCTGTAAGGATGAAATTTGTTATAGCTAGGGAGTCCCTAATATACACAAGGTACGTGAGGCCCAAATCCATAGATGAAACCAAAAAGATGTCACATAGCCAAGAGGAGCAGTAACCCACTTCTCCTCTTTCATTTCTCAAGGGTATAAAGTTCCTTGAGGCTTAGCCTGAGTGACAAAATCTTGATTCCAAGAGAGGTGTCTTTGGATTCACCTCTCTATTTTTATACTCCACCGGAATGCTGGAGTTGAGGTCATCCCAAGGGGTGATGGAATCCCCAAGCAGGCCTCCTAAAAAGTGTAAAAAAAGACCACATACATGATCTTGGGCTTTAAAAGACACATGTTTATTCCAATTGATGATTTAGATTTGTAAGCTATGATTGAAGACACTTGTGATTATGGCATACAATGTTCATTCCAATTTGACAACATCGTCAGCATAATGAAAATCGAGAGATCGTCGACATAAGAAATGCGAGCGTCCTTGAAAATGTGTCCAAACCATGCAATGTTCATTGATTGTTAGGCATTCAAGATTGAGTGTGAGTTTGTTTTAAGCCCAAAACAAAGATGTGTGAAACTCGATTTCCAAGCATGCACTTGGAGGCCCTCCACGTCAAGATTTGTCCAATTTTTTTGCCCAAATGAAGTGTAAGCGAGATTAATGCACATTCAAAGAATTTTCTAACTTAGAAAAGCCACTAAAGACCCAAGTGAGTGGAGTTTGATCTTTGTGGAGCACTTAACACCCTCTTAGGTAGACCCATCCCCATAGATGGTGCTGAGATTGCAACCAATGGTTAAATTTATGGGTGAATAAAGAGGGTGAGTCCAACTACAAACTTACTCAAAGAGTCTTTATTACTTTTTATAACTTAGAAGATTTCAAAAATGTGGATTCTTTTTATGCCCCAAAAGATGATTATTTGATCTATGGCATTCAAGATTGGATTTGTTGTTTTAATCATGCATTCATAAAAAAAATAAACTTGATTTTAATCCATGGCACTCAAGAGTGATTTTAGCAACATGCATTCAAAGACAAGTGATTAATCATTCAAGTTTTTTTCCTTTGAGCATTCAAGATTGAGATTTTGTGTGTTGTTTTAAGAACTTTGAAGTGCTTTTTTTTAACCTTAGATCATTCAAGATTGTTTTGGACTCAAAAGTGAAAATGACTCTTTGAACTTTGGTTTTCATTCAAGATTTTTTGTTCTAGTTTGCATATTTTAAGCCCAAAAATGATATTCCTAGATTGTTTTGATGCATGAAAAACCTAAGAAACATTCAATATTTTGCAACAAGACATTTGTTTGGAATAAATAACAAAGCTTTTAGGACAATTTTTGGCAACCATTTAGGACTCTTAGTTTTCATGAGATTTTTAAAAGAACTTTAAAATATTTGCAAATGAGGTTCATTTTATCATTGATTGATGCTTTGAGTTTGATTTAGATCTTAGTGTGCACTTAGTGTTGATTTTGAACCTTTTGAAATGGAAACTTGGAGTTCTTATTAAATTCCCAAAAATGAAGTGTTCCTAACTTTGCATGAATGCATCTAAAACCTTGATGTTGCAAGGATGCAAATGATTGGATTGGTTTAGTTTCACTTGTTAAAAGATTTTTTCTTTTTTGCAAATTTTTAATTTTTTAATGGATTTAAGTATGATTTGGGGGTTCATTTTAAGCACTAAAAAGAAGTGTGTATGATTTTTCTTCCTTAAAAAAAAAATGGCCAAGATCTCCCACAAGAAGAAGAAGAAGAAGTAGATGGAATAAGAAGAATATAGACAAGACGAGGAAGAAGAATTCCAAGTGCTTTGTCCACTTATAAGCTTGAAAAATCTGCAAATACTATGAGATAGATTATGAGTTCCTTTGTCTTTTTCATTCTCATGTGGACCTACAAAACCAATTTATACAATCCTACCAATCACAAAAACAAAAAAAATTAGCCAAAATTAGCAAATGACATACAAAACTTGACTAAAAAAGCTAATGAAGATGACCCATGCGAAGTCCAATCGGGCGTGCCAAAATGGGTATGAGCAATGTTAGTATGCTAATAGAAACCAAATTTAAATAAATCTTCTACAAACTAAACAAAATTCATAAACTTCAAGATAGACTAAGATGAGCTCTCAATTGAGAATATGAGCCATTAATGGGCTCTCTCAATGAGAAGCTCTCTTGTTGAGTAGCTTTGTCTAAATAGATAGGATGTATGCTCAAGCTTTTATGCTTCAAAAAGGGGTTCAAATGGAATTGGAATTTGGGTGTGAGTGTATGGTTTTGATGTAAAATGGCATTATGACTTTAATTCATGGATTGTGTTATTTTGCAAAGGGGAAGGATCCAATTTATAGGCAAGAGGCTTGAGGGATTGAGGGCTAAGATGCAAGGATGGGAAAAAGCTCATGGAGGGCTCAGATTGCATGAAAGGAGAGCACATGGATTGTGCTTCCTTACAGCCAATCAGGGAGTGACACATGTCACAGGGTGAGAGGGTGGAGGAAAGGGGAAGGATGAGTCAACAAAGGAGGCTCAAGGGATAAAATCTTCATAAAGACCCTCATAATGACTTGTAAGAGCAATAAAAGGGCTTGGAAGAGTCATTTATGGCCTAGTGGGCTTCATAAAGTTTTATGGTTGAGATATTTTGAAGGAGATGAGAGAAATTTTGACTTGGGCTTGATTAGGAGGGTTTTAAGCTTGCTTAGGATTGTACAAATGATTAGAGGATGGATTAGGATGGTTTAGGATTAGCTTAGGGATAGGCAAGTGGATGGCATTTAATGAGGGTGGGTGAAGAAGGAGATATTTGTTAACTTTGGCGTGGGTTAGTAAGTCTTAACCCATGTTTAGAGAATGTGACAAGGTTAGGAGGGGATTAGGATTAGGTTTAAAGACATCGTCTAGAAGAGTCTAGACTTTGGATGAGGATAAAGACTTTCTAGAATAGTCTAGAATTTCTTAGGATGAGGATGAAGACTTTCTAGAAGAGTCTAGAACTTCTTAGGATGAGGATAAATTAGATTTTTAGGAAATAAATAAAGTTTTATTTATTTCAAGGGTTTGGGTTGAGGAGATATTTATTAAAACTTTTTTAATAAACATGAGGATTAATATTTAAAATTAATTAAATATTTTGAGTTGGGATTAGGGGTAGGAAATGATGGGATTAGCCTTTAATCAAAATTAAAGAAGGATTAGAAGATTTTGGAAGAGGTTAGTGGTCTTAAGGAAATTGGCCAAGTTTTGGGGAAAAAATAAATTTTTTATTTATTTTGGGTTTTTTGGTCAATTTATTAATTAAATAATTAATAAATAAGGAAATAATGTTTAAATAAGATTTAAACATTTTTGGGAGGGATTCCTTAATTAAATATTTTTAATTAAGATAAAGGGATTTAATGACATAAAAATTAATTAATTAATTAATTAATTAATAAATGATGATGTCATCAAAATTTTTTCAAAAATTAAAAATACTTTATTTTTTAAAGGTTTTTAGGTGTCTACACCTGCACCTAGAAACTATACACCCCTTAGTGAGCCATTGGATGTCATTTTTGAGAAATTGACTAAGGAAAACCTAATCAAATTTCCTCCTACCCAACAAATTGACCCAAACCAATCCAAAGCTGCATGGTACAAAGACAATGAGTACTACAAATTTCATAGGGTAAAAGGTCACATAACCCTCAGATGCATGAAACTGAAAGATTATGTGCAAGACCTCATTGATCGAAAAGAAATCACCGTTGGTGCCCAAACCTCTCCCAATGTAGGCTTACAGATCTATCAAAATGCTTTTCCTACTCAGAACAAACAAAATCCTAGAAAAGCACCTATCCAAACCAACAACAACAATACCAACAACTACTAGCCAAGCCAACAGCATAGGAAGAACAATGAGCACGCTTCATCCTACATAGACTATGGTAGCCTTATTGGTTGTATATCTAAAAAAGAGCCTTCTATCAATGTTATCAATATCCAAGGCCCAAACAATGAGTGTGCAGTCACCACTAGAAGAGCAGAATTGAACATCACAACCCCATCAATCCCATCAGCACTATCAACCCTAGCAATATCATCAAGTCTGTCCAAAAGCCAATACAATATCTTGGAACACTTTAGGAACATGCTAGCCCAAATCTCCATTTTTGACCTTCTCTGCACTAGTCTTGTGTACAAAAACATCCTTGATAGTGCTCTCATAGAATCCCATGTCCCTTTAGATATAAATGCTACTGATTTTTGTAATCTCATTGGACAGCTATCCTCCTCATGTGCCCTATCATTAAAACCCACCAACATACCCGTGGTTGAGCTAGATCACACCCATCCACTTCGCATAGCCATCATGGTATCCAATTTTGCCATGAAAAGAGTAATGATAGATAATGGATCAGCCTTGAATATTTGTAACCTAAAATTCATAATACAAGCTAGGTATACTAAGATAGATATCATCAGTGAGGTTATCATCATCAAAGCTTATGACAACTTGGAAAGAACCACAGAAGGAAATATTTTTCTGCCAATCAAGGTTGGGCCAGTCATCCAAGAAACACTCTGCCATGTTATTGATCTAAACCTACCATTCAACATCCTCCTCGGTTGCCCATGGAGTCATGCCATGAAAGTTGTTCCATCCACTTACCATCAGTGCATCAAATTCTCGCATCAGGGCACTGAGGTAACCATCCATGCTGATCCAAAACCCTTTGCTTACTATAGTGTGCTTGAAGCTTCATATGCAAACCATTGCCCTAAAATTGATATCAGCACAACCATTGCCAGTTCATCCCACACTTGTAATGACCTAGAAACCATCCTCACCTCCACCCTATCTACCGTGAAGATCAATAACAAAGGCTGTGGAGAGTATAGTATGTCAGATGCATTTGCTGTCAAGGTAGTCCCACTTGGTCCACATGCCCATGGATGACTGACATATCACAAAGCTAAGGAAATTCCACCTCCTCGATACAAATAGTTTGGACCAACAACCTTTGTATCCTCAAAAATCCCTCTTTATGAGGAGCTCATTCCAGATATCAACAATTGGTTACATAAGGATGCACCTCCAAGAAATCAAGCACGCCTTGATCACTTCAGCCAAAAGTATCCCCAAGAACATAAGTTCATCACTAACAAATGGAACTATCAAGGTGGAGGTCTAGGACTAGAAGAAAGAGGCATGGAGTGCCCCATCGAAGCATACAAGTGGGAAACGAAGTCAAGTCTTGGCTTTGGCATACCCACAACTAGGGGCACCAATACGGATAGTCACACTTTTTCAAACATTCACCGCGACCTTGTCAAATCAAAGACATTCCTGAGGAAGTTGAAAAGAGAGCCTATGATGATATCCCAGACCAAATCTTCCTTGGAGACTCTATTCTCCAAGAACTATCCATCCATTTCATTGACCTACCACTCACCCATCCACAACTCATAGATTGGGACCAACCAAGCATCATACACATTGATGAGTTCACATCAGAGGAAGCACTTTTGAGATTCATGGGAGCTGAAACACCTCACAAGAAAACAAAGTTAGACTCAGCCTATATCTACAAGTTGGATCCAAAAGCATATTTTGGAGAAAACCCACAACCTACTTCTGATACACCCAAAACTAGAACTAAGGTGAATTCGAGAATAGCTATGGTAGCGAAGAGAGCCCCTCAGCAAGAAAATCTAGAGTCATAAGAAGAACATGAGAATTTAGCTTTTCCTCCTCAAGACAATCCACCAGAGGTGTCTACTATTCTAATTGAGGATACTAGAGATGTCAACATTGGTTCTTTAGAGATCCTCAAACTTGTTCACATTGTTGCATCCCTATCGCAAGACCAAGCTAACCTCCTCTTTGAGGTCTTAAGAGAGAACATTGGCCAATTTACATGGTCATATCAAGACATGCTAGGACTTGATCCAAAGCTTGTAGTTCATCATCTTGCAGTCGATCCAAAGATCAAGCCCATTAGACAAAAGCTTAGAAAAATGCACCCCAAGGTGGCATTACTGGTCAAAGCTAAGTTAGAAAGAATGTTAGCTGCTAAGGTTATCTAACTTATCGACTACTTAGAGTGGATCTCCAACATGGTCCCCATCACTAAACCTTTTGGTGACATCAAAATCTACACTGATTTCAGAGATCTTAAAAAAGCTTGTCCAAAAGATGATTTTTCCTTGCCCAACATAGATATGATTGTAGATCTTATAGCTGGACATGAAATTCTATCCATCATGGATGGGATTTTCAGGTATAATCAAATCAAGATTGCAGTAGAAGATCAGCATAAGATGGTATTCACTACCCCTTGGGGAACCTTTTGCTACAACATGATGCCTTTTGGCCTAAAGAATGCAGGGGCTACCTATCAAAGAACTATGACAGCCATTTTCCATGATCTTATCCATAGAATTTTGGAGGATTATGTGGATGATATCTTGGTCAAATCTCATACCTTCATGGATCATCTTGCTGACTTGGAGAAAGTCTTTGATAGGTTAGCCACATATCATCTCATGCTAAATCCCAAGAATTGTGTCTTTGGGATCACATCTGGCAAGCTTCTAGGCAAGGTATAGAGATCGACCCCAAGAAGGTCAAGGCTATCTTAGACATGCCTCCTCCCCAGACACTATGACAGCTTTGCACTCTTCAGGGAAAACTTCAATCCATCTGGCACTTCATCTCCTAGCTTGTAGATAAGTGTACGCCATTTGCACATTTACTGAAGAAGGATGAAAACTTCAAGTGGGATCCTTTATTTCAACACATCTTCGATCATCTCAAGCAGTATCTTACCAATCCCCCTATCTTGGTTCCACCAGTTCTTGGTTGTCCTTTGATCTTGTATATATCAGCAATGCCTACTGCTCTAGGGGTACTGCTAGCACAACATGATGACTACGGAAAAGAAAGAGCCATCTACTATATCAATAGAACCTTAGTTGGTTATGAACTCAATTACACTCCTATGGAAAAAGATTGTTTGGCAATTTTTTTCTCAACTCAAAAGCTTTGCCACTATATGCTAAGTCATACCGTCCAACTAGTATCCAAAATTGATCCTCTCAAGTATATGCTCTCTAGAACAACACTTACAAGCCATTTGGCCAAATGGGTTATGCTCCTTAGTGAATTTGACATCCAGTATGTGGACAAAAAGGCAATCAAAGGGCAAGCTATAGCAGATCACTTAGCTAATGCACCTCTAATAGATGCATATCCTTTGATCACAAAATTTCCATATGAGCATATCTGTCTAATTGAAGAACATCCCCCATGGAAACTTTATTTTGATGGCTCATACACATCTCATGGATCAGGGGTAGGAATATTATTGGTCACACCTCATGGAGATTACATTTTGAGAGCTTTTAAGCTACAATTCTCTAACACCAACAATATAGCTGAATATGAGGTTCTCATAGCAAGATTAAAGATAGCCACAGAATGGAACATCACTGAGTTACAAATATTTGGCAATTCTCAACTCATCATCAAGAAAGTCCTAAATGAATATCAAACCAAAGATGAAAAGCTATTACCCTACAAAGAGCTAGTTGATCAGCTAACCCAGCATTTTACATAGCTTCAGTTTACCCGAGTGCCTCGAATGTAGAACAAAGGAGTGGATACTATGGCTACTATCGACTTGCTCTTAGAAATTCCCCAAGCAACTACATAGTATGAGTTCTTAGTCGAGCAGCTTCTCACACCCGCCTATGCGAATGAGGATTCAAATCGTGTTTGTATCTTGGTTGGTCCCCAATCCCCTTAGTACCATGAGATTCATGCTTACCTTAATGATGGTATCATATCTCCTCACCTCACACGTACCTAATGCCAGAACCTTATTCGAAAATCATCCTACTATTTTATCATAGCCAATACCTTATATTGTTGGGGTTATCACGATACCCTCTCTCGATGTTTAGATGAAAATGAGGCCATAATGGCATTAAAAGAAGTACACTCTGGACTTTGTGGTGCCCACACGAGTGGTATTTTCCTAGTGTGACAAATCCTTAGAGTAGGCTACTATTGACCTACTATTGAAGAAGACTTTTGTGACTTTATCAGAAAGTGTCTCCCATGTCAGCAACACGCAAATCTTGTGCATGCTCCAGCACAAGATCTACAGCCTATTACGCCACCTTGGCCCTTTGCATGTTGGGGCCTTGATCTAGTTGGAACTATCACACCTCTCTCATCTGATGGACATAAATGGATAATAACAGCTATAGACTATTTCACTAAATGGGTGGAAGCAGTCCCCCTAGTCTCAGCTATAGGAGTTTAGGTCTCCAAGTTCATCTTGTACCACATTGTTTGTCACTTCAACATCCCATCCACCATCTTTACCGACCATAGAGGTAACTTCAAAAATCTCAACATGGAAGAACTATGCAGTTCCCTCCACATCCATCACCACTTTCTAGCCCATATTTCCCACAAGGTAATGGCAAGGTAGAGGCAACTAACAAAACCCTCCTCAAAATCCTAAAGAAATTTGTCAATTATTCTGGCCGTGATTGGCACCTACAAATAAATCCAGCCCTTTGGGCCTATCGAACCTCCTTTCGTACATCCATAGAAACAACTCCATACTCCCTAGTTTATGGTGTTGAAGTGGTACTACCTATAGAGGTTGAACTTCCCTCCTTGCGCATATCTTTGCGAGGGCAAATATCAGATGAAGAATACAGAGTAGCTTGACTCACCCAGCTAGATCTCCTAGACGAGAAGTGACAACATGCCTATGATCTCCTCATGGTCTACCAAACTTGTCTCAAAAAGAACTTCAATAAGAAGGTGCTTCTCTGACACTTTTAGCCAGGTGACATGGTCCTCAAAGAAAATATGAAAGTCCAAGCCGATCAAGAAAAGAAAAGCAAGTTTGACCCTACATGACTTGGTTCTTATGTTGTCACTGCTTCCTTTGGCTTCGGAGCCTATCAGCTATCTACACTGTAAGGATAACTCTTGAATGATCCTACTAACATCATTCATCTCAAGAATTTCTATGCTTAAAGATCCTTGGTATACCCAACTTTTGAAAAATACAAAAAAAAAAATAGTAAAGAAAAATAAGCATCCAATGGTGAAAACTTGGTGATTCAAAGCGCCTTGGATAGGTACCTTGGTGAAAACTTGGTAATTCAGGCACCTTGTGTACTAAGACTAATCCATTATCTATCACTATCCTATCCCTCATCCATTCACCCACCATCTCATAAAACACCTACTTGTTCCCTTGGTGTTCCAACCAAATAACCAAAATCTAATGAAGCTTGTAAATACCTCCTATACAGCTTGCAAATCTTGTACCTCAGCTTGTAAATCTTGTACCCCAGCTTGTAAATCTTGTATTGTCCCTTGTATCATAGCTTGTATATCCAAATCTTGTCCAAATCTTGTACCATATTCCAACTTATATTATATACCAAAGCTTTTATCCTAGTTTGTATCCTATCACATGCACATAAAGAACCCCATTTTCCTTAAGCTTTTCGCAAACCATCTACCTACCCGCCTATCAACTCCAACTATCCATCCAACACACTCTAAAACATTTCCATCTCACAAAAACCAAAATATGAAAAACCTTGTACATTTTTAACATATTTGGGTCTGTCAGCTTGTACATCCTCTTTAGCTTAGTATCATTGTATCTATCTAGCTTTCTTGTCCTTGATCAACATCTTGCACACATCGCACAACCCTTGGTTAGCTATCCCAATGCATCCTTTAGCTAGATCTCCTATCACCAAAGTGTCATCCTTCTTAGTTCATCTTGCTAGATGCATCACTCATCCAAAATCCATCAGCTTAGGTGCTCTCCAATAGATCCTTGTATGATATAGCTTTTCTCATATTTGATCTTGGTCCATTAGTACCTCATCCCAACCATCTCATTAGAAAATGGTTCTCTTTTGGATTTTTTCTTTCTTTTGATTTGGAATCTTCCCTTTTAGATCTTGAAGTATCTTTTCCAAACAATCTTTTTGTTCTCTCCTCAAGGTTGCCTGAATCTTCCATATCATGGTATATTGTGAATGGGGCAATCTGGGCGTAAGGTCTTGATCAAGTATTTTTTTTATTTTTCTTTTTTGCTTGAGGGTTACCTAGTGTCAGTTCCACTCTGATTCATCCTAGATTCATGTGTGCTATTGGGGCAATGCTTGCGTGTTTGTTTTGAGTCAGTTTTTCAGTCCTCTAGATGGTTGGTGACATAGCCTTGATGGTCTTGGTAACCTTGGCAATTAACCAATAGTCCTATAGCAAATCTAGTGCTCAACTACATGGTGGTACTTCTCTTTGAAGTATCCCCCCACTCAAGAAGCTTCAATGGATTCCCTTCATCTCCATTATCCCCCATCCATATCCAGCATATGTCTCTCTTACCCCAGCTCTTTGCCAATCTAAGTCTCCTTGCTCATCCCAAATTCTTGTATTTTTCAAGAAGCCATCGAGCCTCATTTTCTCTCCCCGCCGCCTTCTTGAGGGGGCATCACCTAACTCTAGTCTCTCCTCTTCTTATCCGAGACTAGGGCAACTTTGTTGCTAAAAACATCTTCCTCATGTCGTTTATATCTGAACGTCTTTGAAATAGTGTTGTTTCAACACTATGTCAAAGAGGGGCAAAATGTAGACACCTAAAAATCTTTTAGAAAATAAATTATTTTTATTTTCTAAAAAATTCCCTAATGACATCATCATTTATTTATTAATTAATTATTTAATTTATTTATTTATTTTTATGCCATTAAATCCCTTTATCTTAATTAAAAATATTTAATTAAGGAATCCCTCTAAAAAATGTTTAAATCTTATTTAAACATTTTTCTTTATTTATTAATTATTTAATTAATAAATTGACCAAAAATCCCAAAATAAATTATTTATTTATTTTTTGCCCAAAATTTGACCAATTTCCTTAAGATCACTAACCTCTTCCAAAATCTTCTAATCCTTCTTTAATTTCGATTAAAGCTAATCCCATCATTTCCTACCCCTAATCCCAACTCAAAATATTTAATTAAGATTACATATTAATCCTCATGTTTATTAAAAATATTTTAATAAATATCTCCTCAACCCAAACCCTTGAAATAAATAAAACTTTATTTATTTCCTAAAAACCTTATTTATCCTCATCCTAGGAAGTTCTAAACTCTTCTAGAAGGTCTTCATCCTCATCCTAAGCCTATTCCTAATCCTCCATTTAGCCTAATCCAACCTATCCACCCATACTAACCAAGTTTACCTACTAACTCACCCATCCTCATAAATGCCATCCACTTGCCCATCTCTAACATCCCTAATCTAATCCTAAATCCATCCCTAATCCAATCCTTAATCATTTGGACAGTCCTAAACAAGCTTAAGATTTTCCTAAGCCAAGCTAAGGTCTTCCCTCAAAATATCCTAACCACCAAACCATGAATGCTCTTACAAAGCCATAAAAGACTCTTACAAACCCATTCATTGCTCTTACAAGCCATTATGAGGGTCTTTAAAGCCTTAAGCCTCCTTTGTTGACTCATCCTTGCCCTTTCCTCTACCCACTCACCCTGTGACTTGTGTCACTCCCTGATTGGTTGTAAGGAAGCACAATCCATGTGCTCTCCTCTCATGCAATCTGAGCCCTCCATGAACTTTTTCCCATCCTTGCATCTTAGCCCTCAAACCCTCAAGCCCTTAGCCTGTAAATTGGATCCCCTCCCAAGCCATCTTAACACACTCCTTAAGCTAAAGTTACCATGCCATTTTGAGAAAAAACTCCATAGCTTTTACATACATCCACACCAAAAATCCCAAATCCATCTCCATTGAAGCATAGAGAAAATTTGAGCATACATCCTAAATCTATCAAATAGACTCATCCCCAAAACAAGAAAAGCCTCATTGAGAGAACCTCTTAATCGTTCATATTCTCAATTGACGGCTTGTCTTAGTCTCTCTTATATGTTATGGTAGTTTAATGTGTAAATGCTTTTGTTTTCATTAAATTAGTGTTTTTAGCATATTAGATTAGTGTATACAGACCTTGCTCAGATTTAATTTTGGGATAGGTAGTTAATATTTTTTCTGAGCTGACTTTTGGCTATGCATGCATTTTATGTAAGATTTAGCTTTGTGATAGGCTGACTTGTAGTTGCATAAGTATTTAAGGAGGTCTAGGATTGAGTTTTAGGGAAGAACTTAGAGGGTTTTTGGAAGGCAAAAGATATATATCGAGGAATGTGAATTTATTTATGATTGTGGATTTGAGAATTTTGTTTTGTATCTAGCTATAACCTAAAAGGCCTTATAGCTAGGCATGTATGCTAATTACTTGACGAATCAATAGAATATTTTGTTTCTTCCTCATTTGGTTGTTGTTCTCTGTGTTAGTATTCCACTATGTTAACTCCCTTGGGGTGGTTTGGATAAATGGGTTTTCCTTTGGCCCTAGTTATTTGTCTCCCTTTTGCATCACCACTAAGCATAGTTTTATATAGGGATGTGAAATTTATGACTCATTTTTGGAAGACTTTGTGGGGCAGAATGGACACAAATTTGTCATTTGGATCAACATATCATCTTCAAATTGAGGGTCAGACTAAGGTAGTCAATAGAGTGCTAGGTAATCTCTTAAGATGCTTAACTAAGGAATATGGGAAAACTTGGGATGTCATTATTCCTCAAGAAGAATATGCCTATAATGCTAATAGGAATAGAACCATAGGTAGAAGCTTCTTTGAAATTGTTTATGGCATGCATCCTACAGGTGTATGGGAATTGAGGGATCCTAGAGGAATCAAGTGTAGGAGTGGACATGTTGAGGATTTTTCTCAAACCATGAAAGAGATACAAGACCAGGTCAAAAGGACTATACAATACAATACACAAAATATCAAAGGTAAGATGGATGAATGAAGAAAGGATGTTTAGTTCTCTAATGGAGATTATGTCATGGTGCATTTAAACAATTTCAAGTTGTACAAGATTTTTCCTACTAAATTATAGATGAATGGGGTAGGACCTTGCAAGATCATAGAAAAATATGGGGAAAATGCACACAAAGTTGATTTTCCATTAGATCTAGGAATATCTCTAGTCTTTAATAAGCAAGATTTGGTGTAGTTTAAAAGAACATTGCCTACTAACTCTACTAGTAGTCAAGAGGTTCAGACTGACTTGAATCCTACAATAGTTCCTTCCACTACCAAGTTGGAGGTTGACAAGGTACTAGATTCCAAAGTCAAGAAAAATGCTAGAAATAGAGTATACATGGAGCACCTTCTCAAGTGGAAGAACAATCCAAACTTTGAAGCCACATGGATTTATGAGGAAGACTTCAAGAAACTGGGCATCAACAAAGACATATTGTCCACAAGAGTGACATGACTTTTCTCTTTAGGGGAGTATGGTGAGGGGGCACCTAGGTTGGCTAAAGAATTCATGGGGTTCCCTTTAATATCTTTTCTTATAGTCGTGCTAACCACACCACTAGATAAATAATAGGGTTAGTCTAGTCATATGGTGAGTTTGTGTAGACTAAGTGATTTATAGTTTCTCAAAATTGCTAATTTGGCTAGATAGAGAATTTTTTGAGGTTGAACACTAAAAAGGTCAAATAACTATTTGAAAAACCTTATTATGTGTTTTGTAACCATTTAATGTCTTTGGTATGGTTTGACCTTAGGTAGAGCAAGTTTGAGAGTGAAATACTCAAAATTGCTCAAAATTGTCAATGTTGTCATTGACAAAATTTGACAACTTTTCTTGCATTTTGAGAAAATTTGTCAAGAATGTATTTTAACCTTTTAAAATAGTTAGGAGTGTGGGTGGAAATCCTATATGATTTAATTTTCAACATGTTTAGGTGTTTGGAGAAGTTAACTTTTGCATTGTATGGAGTGAGCAATGAGATTTGAAGAACTATTTTATGTTTTCAAGTGCTCTTGGCATGTAGATAGATTAGATCTTGAGCTTTTTGTGTTGGAAGTGTTAATTTTGATTACTTTAAGGTTATATAAAAAAAAAATTTACGTTTTTGTGTGTCTAATAGGAAAGCTCTAGAGGCAATGACAAATTAGCTTCCACTCTATAGAATAATTAAAATGGTGAGATACATATAGCTCTTTTAGGTGTAGTTTTTTCACCCCATAAAGCATCATGTATTTTCTTGTGAAAATTTTTTTGATTAGCTAAGACCAATTTCTTTTAGAATATTATTCAAATTCTTATTACTAGATTCAACTTGCCCATTTTCTTGAGGAAAATAATCACAAGAATACCCAACTTGTATACCATTATCATAACAAAAATCAATGATTTCTAAGGAAGAAAAATAAGATACATTATCCATTATCATTTCATAGGAGCTCCAAACCTGATCAATATATGCTCCTTGAGAAATTCACATACTACTTCTGATGAAGTCTGCTTCATTGGCCTATCTTCAACCAATTTACTAAAATAATGTATGGCAATTAATATATATAAATGCCCTTGACTAGAAGGAGGATTAATTGGACCTATAAAATCCAAACCTTATTGATGGAAAGGAGCTTCAATTACCACCTGCCTAAGAGGGAGGGAAGCAAGATGAGGTTTACTAGTAAACATCTTGCATTTCTCATAATTAGAAACCCACTTATATGCATCTTTAAACATGTCAGGCCAATAATATCATTGCCTCAAAATTTTTAATGCAATGACAGTAGAAGAGAAGTTTCCTCCACATGCCTCATTATGAAAAGATCTGAACAACTTTACCTATTGCTCCTTTTCCACACATGTCAAAAAAATTTCTACCAATTGCTCTCTTGTAAAATACATCATCATGAATCACATATTTCAAGGCTTTTTTTTGTTATATCTCTTCTTTTCTTTGTATTCAATCCATCAGGGCATTCACCATATGTCAAAAAAAAGCAATGTTTGAGAACCAAGGATCTATTAGAAACAATAGCCCACCAAGATAACTAGAAAGTGGGGGGGGTGGTGTCAATCAGTTATTTGACAATTAAAACATTTATCTTCTTTAAAAAAACCTAACCATTCAAGAAAAGTAAACAAAAACCATAATAAGATGCACATAGCTAATTACACCAGATATGTTGACTAGGGAAACCCTTGATCAGAGGAAAAACCCCAATAAAAATAATGCCCACAAGATGATGTACTAATATAAATATTCCTTGTTATAGGATGGACACTATTATGAGTCTATTACAACATTTAGTACATACAGTCCTTGTTAGGAGACCTTGAATACCTGCTAGGAGATTCCAACCCTATTAGGAGTTATCGTACAATGTATGTAAGATGAGTCCATAGCCAAAACATACAATTTCAACTACAAGAAGAGCTCACTGCTCAAACATATAATTTATTGTTATGTTATTCTTTCCTTTATTCTTCTAACCAAACCAATCACTATCAGACCTTGTAGACTAGGTCACCAACCTTGGATCCAAATATCAAACCTCAAATCACTTAGCAAAAACCTCGACAATGAAGTTTCCTTCACTTCTATAATACTTTGTTCAACTTCACATTCCACTCTTACTATTGCTTATCATCAATCATAAAACCATATGAATCATTCCATGATAAAGGAAAATTTCATTCCTTTATACCGGGTCATCAAAACAATTCCTTGAGTTGGTTGTTAAACCTTCTCAATTAATTATTATAGGACCACATTAAGAACACATTACACTTAGTGATAACATTAATCTTCCACCTTGGAACCTAAATATCTTTTTGTACATGTAATATTATGATGAGAAAACTTAGCCATGTTATTATCAACATTTCTTTTTCATGTCCTCAACCTTGATCCTTAGAATATCAACTCTACTAAGAGATGTAACAAGTTTACAAGAGCATGCCCCTATAAACTCTATCTTAGAATATACATCACCAAAACTTACATAACTTCTTCTAGACTTTTCATTTCTACTTTTGAGATTAACTACATATACCAGATACTCAAAAATATCTCCCATAAACTTAGATAGTTAGAATATTCAACTAGATGTCCATACCATCTTGATCTTTTTGTTGCTCTTCTATCAAACACCATAGAAAAATGTCATGTTGACATCAATGAAAAACTTAGTCATGAATGTAACATATCATCATAATAACATATCTACAATCCTCCCCCATATGAAAATCATTAGAATTCATGCTTCCAAAAATCTTGCAAAAGTCTCCCCTTTTAGCATTGATGGCAATATAGATGAAAAACATCTAGTTCCAAGAATACCAACAAAATATTTTCATATAAATATTCTTCATCAATCATTATCCCCTATTGATATATCTTAATGTACTTTCTATAAAACTATCATTCCATGTTGTACTTCTTCCAAACATACATGTTGAACCTATCCAACTATCATACATACTACTTTTCCATGTTATTTTTCATGCCAACCTTCTCCCCCATTAAAATCAATGTCAGAGGTTTCAGCAATGAACTTTACTACATCACACTTTGTAATAATTGATTCTTACTTAGCTCAAGTGTCAAAAGACATTGTTCAAAATAACATCCAAAAAAAGTCCTAGATGACTCTATCCATCACAGATACCCTCTCATACAAGAAGCGTCAACATTTAGTCCAAAAAAAAATGGTGCTCTATTACACTGGACTGATGTACTCTCACATCTTTTACTCTGATATAGGAAGGGGCATAACCCCAAGAATACCTCACAAATACTCCAAAGTCTCTTTGGGAAGAGGCTTAGTGAATATATCTACAATCTGCTCTTTAGTGCTCACATATTCCAATCTAATTTTCTTTTCTTCAAATTTCTCTCTCAATATATGATACTTAATAGAAATTTATTTCATCTTATAATGCACACATTAAATTCTTAGACATATTTACCATGCTTGTGTTGTCACAATGTATGACAACAGGTTCATTGATTTCTATCCTTATATCCTGAAGCATCCACTTTATCCAAATGACTTGATTATAATTATTTGTTATTGCAACATATTCTACTTCTAATGTAGTTTGTGATGTAGAATCCCTCTTCTTTCTTAACCAAAAAACCAATCTTCCTCCAAGAAAGAAGGCTCCACCACTAGTTCTTTTTTAGTCATCCATACTATCTACCCAATCCACATTAGTATAAGAACTTTGAGTGAAATCATTAGATCTGTCATACCATAATCTAAACTCAAATGTTCCTTTCAGATATATAAATATCCTTTTGACTACTACATAATGTGCTTCTCTAGGATGAACTTGCAATCTTGCAACAATTCCAACTATATTTGCTATATTTGGCCTTGTGTGAGTCAGATATTGCAATCCTTCGATCATAGATCTATACTTTTTTTGCTCAATAGTAGGTGTCTCATCCTTTGTAGATAACTACAGGTGTTCCAATGGGTTTGCATGTTTCCAAAGCAAACTTTTTGAGTAAATTGTTTAAATATTTAGTCTAAGAAATAAAGATTCCTTCTTTGTTTTGTATAATCTACAATCCTACGAAATACTTCGTCTCTCCTATCATAATCATTTCAAATTCTTTCTTAATCTCTTCTACAAACTTCTTACTTTCTTCATCATTTCTTATAAATATGATATCATCAACAAATATTACCAAAATCATCAAACCATCATCAATTTCTTTCCAATATAGATTACTGTCTCCCATACCTTTGCTATATCCAAGTTTTGTCAAATGTTTTTCCAACCTTGCATACTAGGTTCTAGGTACTTGCTTCAATCCATACAATGCTTTCCTTAATTTGCATACTATGTCCTTTTCATCTATCAAAGGACATCCTTTAGGTTAAGCAATGTATACTTCTTCTTCAAATTCTCCATTCAGAAATACTCACTTGACATCCATCTAATATACTTTGAATTTCTTATGTGTTGCATGGGCTAAGAATAATCTTACTATTTCTATTATAGCTAGTACAATATAGGTCTCCTCATAATTTATGCCTTCTTGCTGTGAGTAACCTTTACATACCATTCTTTCTTTGTTTCTTACAACTTCACCTTGTTCAATCATTTTGTTTTTGAATACCCATTTAGCTCTTATCACATTCTTGTCTACTGGTCTAGGGACCGATTCCCATGTCTCATTCTTTACTATCTAATCCAATTCCTTTTTCATGACTTGTTTCTAGTAATCATCTTTTCATTCTTTATCTGCATTCTTGGGTTCAACTTGAGATATCAAACATAGTTCTTCATTTACTCTACTTCTTTTCATTACACCGTTGTCTTTGCTTTTGATGATCTACTCAAATGGATGATTCTTTATCATATTCTTTCCTAAAGTAGGATTTTCTATCTCAACTCTTGGCTCTACCAAAGGTTCCAAGCTTTATTCCTTCCTTGGCTCTCCTTCATTTTGCAAATCATTATTAGTCTCAAGAAATACTTCATCACTCCTTATCTTAATACTAACATCATCATCTGAATTTTTCAATTGACTATTCTCTCTTATATCCTAAATTTCTCATCAATTCTCACATTTGCACTTTCCATAATAGTATTAGTTCTCTAATTATATTATCTATAAGCTTTTCTTTTCAATTAACAACCAAGAAACATAACTTCATCACTTTTAGCATCAAACTTACCAATATCATCATCTCTTTTGATGTAACACTTACTCCCAAAAAATTTGAAATACTTAACTATAGGTGAGTGACCAAAGAATAGTTCATAAGGGGTCTTGTTTGTGTCTTTCCTAACTTGCACTTTTTTCATAGTATAGATTGTTGTATTTATAGTTTCTTTTCAAAATTTCTTGGATACATCATTCATAGCCAACATAACTCTTACAACTTCTGTAACTGACTTTTTCCTTCTCTTTGTAATGCCATTTTGTTTAGGGATTTTCAAAGCTGATAACTATCTTTTAATTCCATTTTCTTTAGAAAATATTTTAAACTCATTTGAAGTGAATTCTCCTCCTCTATCTAAACTTAAACATTTAATCTTCATACTAGATTCATTTTCAACTCTATTCTTGAATATCTTAAACTTATCAAATGCCTCAGATTTCTTGTTAAGAAATGTAACGAACATCATTCTAGAAAATTCATCCCCTAGAATCATAAAATAGCTTTCACTATAGAATCATTTAGTCTTTGTAGGACTAGTGAGATCTATGTCTATAATCTCCATCTTTTCTATAGTGGTAAAATTATTTCTTAGAAAAGAAGTTTTATTATGTTTAGCCAAAAGACAATCTTCAACAAATCTCTAACTGCAAACATTCTACTAGTCTTCATAATATTGTCAACATATATATGAAAAAAGCTCTTATGCAATAACCAACTGTCATCTACCTTTTCAACCAAACATGTCATTTTAGTAGGATTCAACTAAAATACATTACCTCTAGATATAGTTCCTATTCAAATTACCTTTCCATCTTTGTCTTTGATCATGCATGTCTTTTTTGTGAATGGCAACTGATAACCTTTATGCACTAACTATCCAACAATCAAAAGATTATGCTTTAAACCATCAAAAAAATATACATCCTCAATTTTAGTTTTTCTATCAAGAGTTATAGATTGAATACCTTTAACTTGACATGTTGCATTGTTTCCAACTCTAACAATGCCTCTATCCTAACTTTTGAAGTTAACAAACTTGTTCATATTACTATTCATATGATGTGAAAAACTACTATCAATTATCCAATTAGATTTCTTCTCAACCTATAACACCAAAGATACTTTTTTTGGACTTTCTTCTTTAATTGCCACAAACCCTATTTCATCATCACTAGCATTTATTTCTTGTTCATTAGAATCATTATCTTCATTTAAATACAAACACTTTCTATCTTTTCTAGGTTTGTAATTTCCCTTATACTTTTTCTCTCTTTTAGGAAGCTTAGATGCATAATCACCATCTTCATGACAAGTCCAACATTTAAATATTTTCTTACCTCATTTTTCTCATTTTACCAGAAGGTCTACTCCTTCTTCAATCTTGTTGTCCTCCTTAGATCTATTGATGCTAACAAAATCTCCTTTAGCACTTGTGCTCCTTCATAGATTAGGTTGAATATTTGAGGCACTAAAATTTGTCTCTATTCTAGTCAATTCTCTAGACTGTCTAAGTTCATTCTTAACTTCTTCAAGTCTTCTAAGCAATGACTCCTTTGTTAAATCTTTGGTACAAGATATCAATAACTATATCATCTAAATTGCTGACTTAAATAGTGGTGTTAGAATCTTCAATATCTTCCATATAACCTCATCATCTTCTTTGGTTTTTCCTTGAGCTTTGATACCTATAGTAATTTCTAATATCCTACCTATATATATTCTTACATATTTATCTTCCATCAATTTAACATCTTGAAATGCACAAATTCAACTTTGTAGTCTCAACTTCTTAGAGTGCATCTCCTTCAAAACTATTTTTCAAAGCTTTCCAAATAAAATGTGAAGTAGAAAGTGAATTTACCTAATTGTATTCAATTTTATGAAGTGCATTTAATAGTGATTCTCTAGCTCTCATGTCGCACATAAAATATCTCTTTCTACCTTGGTACAAGTTTTCAAATCCTTTTCAGCAATGATTGTCTTCTCTAATTTTTTCAAGATCCAATATCCTGGACCCATACACAACATATGTGTCTTCATATTTTCTTTCTAGTTATCATAATATGTTCCATCAAACTTCAAACTATTTTTCCTAAACATGTTCACCATGGATCTCTCAAAGTTATTAAACTTTATCTTCAAGGACATAAGGCTCTAATACCAATTGTTAGAAACAATAGTCCACCAAGATAACTAAGAGAGGGGTTGAATCAGTTATCTAAAAATTAAAAAATTTATTTTATTTAAAAAAAATAACCATTCAACCAAAGTAAACAACAACCATAATATGATGTACATGGGCAATTACACCAAATATGTTGACTAGGGAAATCCTTGATTGGAGGGAAAACCCTAGTGAGAATAATGCCCACAAGATGATGTAGTAATATAAATATTACTTGTTAGAGTATGGACCCTATTAGGAGTCTATTACAAAATTTAGTATATAGAGTCCCTACAAGGATCCTTTGAATCCCTATTATGAGATTCCAACCCTATTAGGAGTTGTGGTACAATGTATGCAAGATGAGCCCACTGTCGAAACATAAAATTTCAACTACAAGAAGAGCTCATTTCTCAAACATGTAATTTACTATTATGTTCTTCTTTCCTTTTTTCTGTCAACCAAACCAATCACTATAAAACCTTATAGACTAGGTCACCAACCTCATATCCAAATATCAAACCTCAGATCACTTAGCAAAAACCTTGGCAATGAAGTTTCCTTCACTTCTGCACTACTCTGCTCAACTTTGCATTTTGCTCTTATTGTTGCTTATCATCAATAGTAAAACCATATGAATCATGCCATGAAAAAGGAAAATTTCCTTCCTTTATACCACATCATCAAAACAATTCCCTTAGTTGGATATTAAACCTTCTTAATTAATTATTTTAGGACCACATTAAGAATATGTTATACTTAGTGATAACATTAATCTTTTGCCTTGCAACTTAAATATATTTTCATACACATAATATTATGTTGAGATAACTTAGCCACATCACCATCATCATGTCTTCTACATTTCCTCAACCTCAATCCTCAAAATATCAAATTTTCTAAGAGATATAGCAAGTTTACCATAACATGCCTCTGTAAACTCTATCTTAGACTAGACATCACCAAAACTTACATAACTTCTTCTAGACTAGTCATTTATACTTCCAACATTAATTTCATATACTAGATACTTAGAAGTATCTCCCATAACCTCAAATATTTATAATATTCAAATAGCCTTCCATACCATCTTGATCTTTCTATTGCTCTTCTGTCAAATACCATAGAAAACCTCTATGTTGACATCAATGAGAAACTCAATCATGAATGTAACATATCATCATAGTAACATATCTACAATACTCCCCCATAGGAATATCATCAGCATTCATGCTTCCAACAATCTTGCAATAGGATCCTATACACTTACCATAAGAACTTTTGGAGTATCTTCTTCATTGAATTGTTGGTCCTCTGCCAAAGCTTTATAGAGTGCATTACCTCTTACAAGTTTGGTTGGCTTAATTTCTATATCATATTCTTGAACCTTTTATATCCAAACTCTTCTATTATTACAACCAACCTATTTTTGGGTCAAAATACCTTTTACTATAGGATCTAGCACATATATCACTAAATTAGAATGTAACACATAAAACCTGGAATTCTTAAGAGCTCTCACTACTACTATAATGTTTTTCCATCTGTGAGTATCTCAATTCCTAATTCTTTACTAGTATGCTCATGAAAGAAATTAGAGCTTGTATTATTTCTTTCTTTTCTTGCATCAATATAGTTGACATAGTATGTTCAGAGGCATATCAATATATGATGAATTCCTTAGTGTAGTCAGGATGGATAAGAATAGGGGCTTTAGCAATGAAACCTTTGATATCTTCAAAATCTTGTTACCCAATATCAATCCATTTAAAGGTTTCATTACCTTTCATCATATCAGCTATAAATTTAACAATTTTAGAGAAATTAGTCACTAATCTTCTCAGAAAGTTTTCCTGGCCAAAGAAATATTTAATCTAGTTTTGCTCAATGGCAGACTTAATTGTTGAATGGATTTAACTCTTTCTGGATCAATCTTCACTCCTTCTTGAGATACAATATGACCAAGTAGTTTTCCTTCCATCACACAAAATACTAACTTCTTTGGATTCAATAAGACACCATGATCTCTACATCTTTGTAGCACACTTTCTAGATATTTGATATGATATTTTCTCTTCTTGAAAAAGATTTTCAAATCATCAAGGTATATGATAATGATTCTATCTTTGAAATCACCAAAAGCTAAATTGATACCTTTTTGAAAGGTTTTACTTGCATTGATTAAGCCAAAAGGCATTCTATTGCATTCAAAAGTACCCCAATATCTTGAAAATTCATCTAACATGGACATCATTTTTTATCCTACAATAATTTGTAAAAGATTATCCATATTAGGGATATAAATTTTATCTTTGAGTGAGGCTTGATTTAGATTTTTGAAATCTACACAAATCCTTATCTCTCCATTTTTCATCCTCACTAGCACAATATTAGCAACCTAAGTGGAATGATGAATAGGGTATATTATCCTTGTTAGGATAAACCATGGACAGAAATAAAAACTACATGCAAATATAACCAATAACAGAAAATAATAGAACACACAGAAATGAACACAAGGCACCAAGATTTAACGTGGTTCACCCAATCCCTGAGCTACGTCCACCAAACAGCAAGTCCGATCTTATTACAATCCTGTGATTACAACCTGATTACAATCCGTAATCCCTTACAGCTCAATACCGCCGCAAGAACCAATTTCGTATCACCACACATAAAAAATACCCAACCCTAAGCCCTTTTTATACAAGTATTAAACCGCTTTAGGGTTATAACATGTCGGCCATATGTCGGCCATAATATGTCGGCTACTTTCAAAAAAAAAAAATTTTGGGCCGATGCCCTGAACCCCACTATTTATGAAGTATGTACAGTAATTTCCTGATCAGTCACCACAATCTAACAATCCTAGTCTATAGCATTTTGTCAATATCCTTGAAGATTCCTCCTTCAACTATAGGGTTATATTTTCTTTGCTTTTATCTAAAATGTGTTACTTCTAGTTTAAGAGGAATTTCATGTTTGATATTTCCACCCATGTAATTCTTTAGATCTTCATAACTCCAAGAAAATACATCTTGAAATTCAATAAGTACTTTCTTGATCTCTATCCTCTCCTCTAGTGTGTAGCACTTTCCTATGTTTATAATCTTTGGGCTGACTTCTATCCCTAGATTGATTCCACCATATTTGCCATGGGTTTTTCCTTTCTTATCTCTTTCCCTCTTTATGTATGCATCATGTCTATCAAAACATTTTTCTAAAGAGATTAGATGGGGTGGAATCTTATTACCTTTCAATTGAATCATATCAAGCTCTATTTTATTTTTATTACCTGTTACTAGATCATCACTTGAATTAGTGCTTCCTTCAAAATATAATCACTCAAAATTACTTCTCCTTCAATGAACTATTGTATGTGTTTTTCATATTCAAACTCCTAGCACAATTCTTCATTATTTGGAACATTTGGTCTAAAAAGAATTTCTACTTTGTAGATCTAATCCTTAAAATTAGGGTATGGTAAGAGCAATAATGTAGAGACTGCCAAAGAATCAGCTCTTGAATTGAATTCCCTTAGTACTGATACAATTAAGAAACCATCCAAACTCTCAATTTCATCCCACACTCTATTATGATAATTCATGAATCTTTAGTTCTTTGTTGTATACTTATTTCTGACTTGTCTTACCACCAATTATGCATCTCCTTGATCTTTGAGTAACTTGAACCCCTTTTGTTTTAATGTCATTATACCAATGAGAAGGGCTTCATATTCTAAAATATTATAATTACTATTCTTGAACCTAATTTATATGCCAGGCAACTCATCTACCCACTAGGTGATGTCAACATTATTCCTGCACCTAAACCAACATTAGCACAACTGCCATCAAATTCTAAAGTCCACAACTAATCATCTATAGTTTTCTCTAATTCTTCTTGAATATTAGGAGTGCCAAAGAATAACATGTAATTACCAAACTACATTTCATGATATAATATTTGAGACCTAGGATCATTTGATTTCAAGACAATAAACTTTGCATTTTCTTCTAGATCTAGCTTCACCTTTTTATCTCCAACTTAGATAGTAGCGCAAGACCAATCTAGTTTTATCTCTCCCCCAATGTCTTTGCAGAAACTTCTAATTAGGAGCATACCATAACTTGTAGGAATGTTGACCACTAGAATAGTGAGTTTTAGCCTTTTAGAAGGATAGGAAATAAGGACAACTTGAGCATCTTTTATTTTTCCAAGAAAGGGCACTTGTTTTGCATTCATTGAATAACATCTAGCAAAAATTTTAGTCAGTGGAAGTCATAAATCTTTTGCTACAAAAGTAGGCATTACATTATCAAAGGCTCCTAAATCTATGATGCAGTTACTCAACCTATTTCCATTGATAAACAAGGAAATGTAGAAGTGACCTTGTTTTTCATTTGGGTATGTAGTTGAGACAACATGTTCTTCTTCTTTAAATAAATTAGGGAGTGTGAAATCCCCATCAATTAAAGGAACTTCCACTAGTGCTAGCTTTATTGTGGTGATAAACATTAGCATTGATATTAACATGACCTACATATTTACTATTACAATGCTCAACTAATCTTTTCAATTGATCAAGATTAGACTTCAAGTAATCCAATAGAGATATCTAGATTCTTAACTATTCACAATATTGTATGATGTCAAAGGAATTAGATGACTTGCCTTTGTGCTCCTTTTGTGAAGTTGAAGGTACCATACCATTGTCTTTATCATCTTTGTTTTATGGTGCATTTTTTTTTATAGGGACTAAATTATTAATCTGATTTCTATTCTTTTTGTTAATTGAGGTCCTTCTAGAGTTGAAAAGTAGCCACCTCTTGTCTTTGAATCTGATTCATACTCCAAGAAATAATTTTTAGAGTCACCACAAGGAGCATGATCATCCTTACTTTTAGGATATTTAGTTGTTTGTTCTTTTTTATCCACCATTTGTCTATATCTAATCATATCAACACAAGTATCTCCATCATAATTTGCACTTAGATGAAAATCACACATAATTTGTCTTTTGAGGGGACCCTCAATTACTAATATCTATTGAATAGGTGGTATTTGTAATAATTTTCCTCTATTTGGATACTTAAACCTTCGTGATGAGGTTGACGAAAAGAGTGAGTAGGCCCATTGATTTGTTTCTTCAATGGACTAACCTCATTGGATAACTCTTGAAGCATGGATTCTATATTATTTGTAGAACTAACTATATTTCCCATGGCTCCTAAGCTCTCTCTTCCACTTACCAAAAGCTATAATGTCATCCTCTATCTCCATACCTAGTGTTTGAGAAGCTTGTAAGTTTTCTACATTTGCTCTTCAAATTTGATATCCTAGCTCAGGAGGCATAGAAATCATGTAGAAATTTTTCTTATTATCATTTTTAGCTTCACTTGAAATAGGTATTCTTTTTATGAGCTTATTGCAATTTTCATCAAAATATCTCATGGAAACTAATGGTTCTTTCTTTATCTATGCCCATTGTAACATCAATACTTCTGCATTCTCTGTACTTTTTAAACATTCTTGAAACCATTTTTTCATGGTATCCCAATTTTTGATGCATCCTACAATAAAGTCTTGAAACTAATCAGCAACATGGTCTACAAGTGCATCAACAAACATTCTAACAACCACATCCTCGTGTTGAGGATTTACTATACCACAAGTCTCATGGAAAGTGCTTAAGTGTTGTTCTATAGAAATGGTATCATCACCATTAAATTTTTTAAATTTTTTCCTTGATTCTCTTGGAAAATTAGTATTATCCCCGAGGGAAAGAAGACTAATATAATTTCCCCATGGTTGTACCATAGTTGCAGGTATAATATTTTGGTTTATGTGAAAAATAATAGAAACTAGAAGTGTTGCACCAATAAAAAAAAAAGCATCAAAAGTAGTAGGAATAGAAGTCCTAGAAACAAGAGGAGAATAAGACTAACTTATTTGTATTCTATCATGAGGAGAAACTATAGATAATTGAGTATCTTAGAGTTGCTTGGTCACAGATTCCCTTGCACATTCTCTTTCTCTCCTATAAAGATCTTCTAGGATAGGAAAGTTAGCCTTCTTAAACTCTCCATATATTGGGTCAATTATTCCTTTCTCATTGGCACTCATGGTATATTTGAAATTCAAAGTGTATCAAATATTCAAAAAAATGATGTTTTGACTTTATCTTTACCAATCTTCAACTTTGGATTTACTTCTTCTTCCTAGCAAATTGAGGCTATAAAACTAGTATCAGGTTCTTATAGAAAACACCTAACTCTCATAAGACCTTTCTTGTAACTCAAAATATATGTTAAATTAGAGTGCAAACCAACATGAAGGAAAATCTTTAGAAATTTCATTTGAATCCTCCCAAGCAAAGTTACCAAAAATTATTGGTTAATAGTTTGTCCTCCTATTAGATTTTATAACCTGACTCTTTGATACCCAATGTTTTGGAGAGACAAAAGGATTTTTCTCAAAAACTAGGTCAGTTTATGTATTCCATCATTTCCTTTTTAATTACTAGGTATGACTCTCTTATGATTTGCGATTATATGCAATTAATGTGTTTTTATGAGATCAAAATTTTTGACATTATAAGCTATTAACCTAAGAGCATTAAAGGATAACCAAATTATTTGTAGGCACAAATAATTTAGGAAAGATGGATTTGAATAATGTATCACACTCAATGGAATGACTGTAATAGATTATCTTGATATTTCTAACCCTTGTATTCTAAATGTAGATTAACCATCTAAATGTAGAAGAGGAATGAATAGATATGAAAATGAAGTCAAATGGAATTACTTTCACTATCAACCTTGAATGAAATGGAATCCAGCCAATAACTAATAGATTCATACGCATTTATCTTTCATTTCCCATGAAACTATCTAACATGTTATGAAACTAACAAGAGAAGAAATAGAACCATATATGAAGAAAGTAAATGGAATCACTGTACTACAAACATCAAAGTGAAATAGAATTCATCTAATTATTCAAAAAATCATACATGATTGTCTTTCAACTCTTAATGCAAAACTACTCTATGAATGGGTCACAAAACATGACAAGATAATAGGGTAAATGGAATTTTAGACCAATTCACCAATAATTTTTTTGACCTTTGTACTATCAAAAGAAAAGACATTTACAATTTCATCTCTTCCCTTAGTTCAATAGAGCAATAGTTACAAATAGAAGGGAAAATGAGAATACAATTTGACACTATCTAAGGATATGGGCATGTGGCATCTCTTCCATTGAAAATTTTGAATTCGTGATATTCCTGAAAGCATGCCATGATTGTTTAGTTTCATGTAATCTTAGAAATACTGTAGAAATCAATATTCTCTACATATTCCACTATTTTGCACCAAGTACATACAATTCATATTCCAATAATTATTTATTTTTGTATTCCCATTGTCAATCTCAAATCAACAATCCATATTAAATCCTAATAAAACTTTTAATGTAATTGACTTTAACCTTTTTCATTGGGTCACAACTTAACATGTATTTATTCCATTAATGAAAATGACTTGGTGACAATAGCTTATTAACCATGATTGCAACTTCACAACATTGTATTTGACTATCTTAATTTGCATGTGACCCGACAACAACCTTTCATTAAATGCGATCGTGATTTTGTAACATTAAACTTAGCTACTACCTCTAACCCTGTGATGATGTGATTGACCCATTTTCATAACTTCATGTCTTTGACCAATGATCAACTTAACTTTCCTATTGCTATGTGATCAAAACTTTTTATTTTTTTCATTTCCTTAACTAGAGGTTACCTTTTAATCCCTGTGACCATGTGATTCCATTTTTTTCCCTATCACAATCTTAATCCTAATTTACTTTAACTTACTCACAATGATGTGATGATCATTGATTTCAAAGATCTAACTACTAAAATTAAAATACTTAATTATCTAGTTTTCTCTGTGCTGTGGGTCCATTCATTGCAAATGTCAAGTTATTGTTATGTTTATTTGATAATTACTTATGCAACTTTGGAAAGTGATATAGCGACAAGAATAGATCTTTTAAGATCTAACGATCATGGAAAAGGTCTTATTTCCAAGGCTACTTGACTATTCAACTTGATGACATGAAATTTTAGAGGTATTTTGAACCATCAATTTGATTTCAACTTAGTTCTCACCACCTTTAACCATGTTCTTCTATATTTCTACATCTTTTAGTGTCCACTCTACATCATATTCAACTGATATTACGATTGGCTCTCATCATTTGTATATCATCCTTTAGCTTCTCTCCTCAATGTTCTTGACTATCATTTTGTTTGAATACACCTATGGTCTCTTTTAAATGTATCCTTCCTTTAGATAGAGGCCTTTGACTAGGTTCTTTCACCATTTCTAATGATTTATTTTCTTCTCTTGCATTTGATCTTTGATCATTTGCAATATTTTCCATGAAAAAGTATTACACAACATGAATCCTTGTTTTCAACATGATTAGGAATAAATAAAGATGGAACATTTAGATATCCAAACCTTCTTATCATTAGGGAAACACATAAAAACCCTCCAAAACCTAATCACCTATCCATTGGACAATTTCATTGTTCATATAATTTTGCACATTAGGTTAGCTCAAAGGAATGATGAGAAGAAAGGTCATCCTATGGGCAATCTAGACTCAGACTCAAGACATTAACATTTGACTTCATTTAAAACCATAAAGGAAAAAGATATGAATTAAAACTTTGGCAACATAGATTAATCATGGATTGTGCAAGGACCCTTATGATAGAAAAGAATGTTGCTATCAAATACTAGAAGGAAGCAATCAACACTATAATTCATACCCTGAATCGAGTTTAGTTGATGAAGGATTCAAATCAAACACCTTTTGAATTATGGTATGGATATAAACCTAATATGTTTTACTTCAAAGCATTTGTTAGTAAATGTTATATTCTAAAGAAGTCTATAAAAGGAATATTTGATATCAAAAGTAATGAAGGAATATTTTTGGGATATTCCAATAAGAGAAAAGTATATAAATGTCTGAATCTATCTACTTATAAAGTTATAGAAAGTGCACATGCGAAGATTGATGAGTTTGTAGAAAAGAGAAAAGAATAAAGTAGTAAGGAACGTGAAGACTAGAGATAGTTTTTTTTAACTATGTGCCTAATACTATTCCTCATATTCAAGAAAATGGGAATCAATAGCCTTCACCATCCAAGTCCCCAAAATATATAGTTCAACTTGAGTTACATCAAGTGCAACACAATTCATCAGAAGGACCTAAGTTTTAGCAAGTGGAAACTAAGTCACAGTCTAATGGACCTGAGTCAAAGACAATGGGACCTAGGCATGAAACAAAAGATCATGGTGAACCTAGTAATTTCATAAAGGAAACCAAACTTCCTGGATATGTTGGAAGGCATCATGCACCTAAGAAAATCATTAGAGATCAATTAGTTGGTACACTAAAAAGAAACAAGTTAAAAGGTACATGTTTTCTTCCTCAATTTGAACCTAGATCTATAAAAGATGCATTAGAGAATGAATGTTGGATTAAAGCTATGAATGAAGAAATTGATTAGATTGAAAGGAATAATAGTTGGGCTCTTGTTCTTTGACCTAAGGATAAGAATTTAATTGTCAAAAAATGGATATTTAGAAATAAATTGAATGAGAATGGAGAAGTTTCAAGAAACAAGGAAAGGCTAGTTTGCAAGGGTTATGCTCAAGAGGAAGGTATTGACTATGGAAAAAGATTTTTTACTATTGCTAGAATTGAAGGATTCAAATTGTATATTTTGCATATTTTGCATACAAAGGATTCAAATTGTATCCAATGGATGTGAAGTCAACACTCCTTAATGGAATCTCAAAAGAGGAAGTCTACATAGAGCAACCTAAAGGTTTCAGTGATCCTAGTAAAAGGGACATGGTTTGTAGACTACATAAGGATATGTATGGTCTCAAACAAGCCCCTAGAGCATGGTATGAGAGATTGCATAAGTATCTCATAAAGATTGGTTTTCAAAGAACTAATGATAACAATAGCCTATGCATCAAAGAAGGACTAGATAAGAAGATTGCATTGTTAGAAATCTTTGTGGATGATACATTGTTTACTAGAAATGATGATCTGTGTAAACATTTTTCTGAGGAAATGAGAAAGGAATTTGAGATGTCAATTTTTGGTAAAATCAAATTCTTTTTTGGCTTACAGGTTCAATAGAAGAAGGATGCTATCTATGTTACTCTATTAAAATACATCAATGAAATAGTAAAGAAGTTTGGAATAGAGGATTCTAAACTAGTTTGAACACCTATGTCAAATGGACATAAGCTTTCCAAAGGTGATGATTCAAAAGAAGTAGATTAGACTAAATAGAGATCAATGATTGGAAAACTTCAGTATGTGGTGCATACAAGACTTGATATAGCATTAGTAGTTGGAATGGTGGCAAGATTCTCTAATAATCCAAAAGAAAATCATATGATGGAGATCAAAAGAATCATGAGGTGTCTAAAGGGTACTGAAGATTATGGTTTTTGGTATAAGAAAGGAGGCAAATTTGAATTGAATGCATTCATTGATGTTGATTGGGCAAGAAGCATTGATAATTGTGTTGGAGTTGATGAAATCCAACTCTGAAGATGCTCAAGATCACTTGCATGCAATAACCTATCAAAGGGAAGCCAAGGAAGGAAGAGCATGGAGCTAGGGAAAAACCCTAAATGGGCATGAGAGAGAAAATATGAAAACACAAGAAAATATATATTTACAATATGCAAAATGTCTTATGAAATACAATGAGAGAGCTCGAATATAAAGAGCTCAAGAAATCTTCTAGAGTGAGCTAGAAGATGCTAGGAGATAAGTGTGACAACTAAGCATACATTCACATGGTTGGAAAGTCCTCAAACAAGGTGAGAGGATAAGTATGACTTAGGAAAGAACAAACTCCCATATTCTCAACAACTTATAACTAACTCCTAGACTACACCTAATAAATGCATTTACTTAAGTAAGCTTATGTAAATAGAATAAATAATTAATAATTAAGTATTTACTCTAACACCCCCCCTTAAGTGCAACTTAGGGAAATGCCTTAAGCTCACAAGACTAAGATGAAATGTAGAATGGGTCCAAGCAACAAGGCCATTTTAGGTACCCATGTACAATACAAAGAGATGCAACCTCTATAAATAGAGAAAGAGAGAAAACCACGTGGGAAAAACCCTCCCCCCAAAAGAGGTAAGAACCTAGTGAAGAACTGAAGAAGCCTCCAACTAGGGGAATGTCCCCAAAAATAGGAACAAGAAGTGATCATGAAGAGCATCATTAAAGCATGAATAAGCTGCAAAATCTACCATCATAAAGAAAAATTTTGATTTGAAGAACCTCCATGGAAGAAGAAGGCACGAACTGATTGTGTCTATATGGTAAATGATCCATCTCACTAAAATACATAGATAGCCAGCCACTACAATCACCTTGTATATAGGATCAACCACATAATACATAGTTCACATTATCAAACCATTGAACCAAGGATGCATTAGAACAAAAACATAACCCCCCTTAATGTAGATGGGGTGAGATGACAGGCAACTGAGAAGGTGAGCCAAAATTCTCCTATAGATGAACCAAGAACAACAAGAGACGAAGAGGTACAAACACCTATAAAGACACAATCACAATGATGTTGCATGGGGCTAATGTCATGGAAGGGACACTCACTTGACAAAGGGAGAAGGCCTAAAATAGTAAACAACTATACCCCCCTAGTGCTTTATAAAAATAGTGCATGTACAACTGACTGAAAAACAACATTCATGACCCCCAAAATGCAAGAGTGGCACTTTATCTTAGTGTGATACAAAAGTTCTTACAAATGATGTCTACAATGAGCAAAACAAGGAAAAAGCTGACAAAAAAGAAAGTACAGCCTAAAACAAAAGAAACCATGTCAGGAAAATGAGCCTCAGATCTAAAACACCCAAGATATCCACCATATAGAAAAAATGCCAAAAACATGACAGAAAGAGTATAGGCCAAAATCTAAGAAAAATGACTACATTTTTGAAAAGATGACAAAAACCAGCTTTCCAAAAATATAACATTTTCAAAAAACTGACATGGGACTCAAAAGATATGCATGTCAAAGTCAAAAATAGAACTTTGGACTTCAGCTCAAAAAATGGCAAAACAATTGCATCAAAACCTAAAAATACCTACACCAATGTTTTTGTCTCAAAACTAGCTTTCTGATGCTTCTTTCAGATTGGAAAAATACCTCTGTATGCTCAAGTTATGGCCAAAACATTGAAGGTAGCTCCAAAATGACCTTGAAAGAGAGTTGCAAGAAGTGGATGATGCAGTGCTAACATCATGTTGACATTAGGAAAACACTTGACGGCCCAGCAGCTGTCGCAGCAAAAAAAGAGGCCATGTGGTAGGTCCACGTGGCAACCACATGGCAATGATGATGTGGCAAAGGGGTAACATAGTAGGGATGTTGGAGTTGATGAAATCCAACTCCAAAGATGCCCAAGATCACTTGCATGTAATAACATGACAAAGGGAAGCCAAGGAAGGAAGAGCATGGAGCTAAGGAAAAACCCTAAATGGACATGAGAGAGAAAATATGCAAACACAAGAAAATATGTATTTACAATATGCAAAATGTTTTATGAAATACAATGAGGGAACTCAAATATAAAGAGCTCAAGGAATCTTCTAGAGCGAGCTAGAAGATGCTAGGAGATAAGTGTGACAACTAAGCATACATCCACATGAGGTGAAAATTCCTCAAACAAGGTGAGAGGATAAGTATGACTTAGGAGACAACAAACTCCTATATTGTCAACAACTTATAACTAACTCCTAGACTACACCTAATAAATGCATTTACTTGAGTCAGCTTAAGTAAATAGAATAAATAATTAATTTATTATTATTTATTCTAACAAATTGGGAGAGCACTAGTGGTGGATAATTCTCTCTTAGAAAGAGGCTAGTATCTTGGACAAGAAAGAAGAAAAATGGTATCTCTTAGTCAACAATAGAAGTAGAATATGTTGTTGTAGCAGTCAATTGTTCAAATACTATTTGGTTCAAACAACTAAATGGATAGGTATGAAGGAATAAATCAAAGACCTAGTTGTTTTTTCTATGATAACACCAATTCAATTAACATTTCCAAGAATCCTATGATGTATACCAAAACCAAGCACATTGCAATTAAGTATAATTTATTAAGAGAATTAGTTTAAGATAATGAAGTAAGTTTGGAATATGTGAATACAAAAGAATAGATTGTAGACATATTCACTAGATCATTACCTACAAATGTATTTTTTTATCTAAGAAGTAAGTTGTGGTTCATTCCCCTATTTGAAGCTCACTAATCACATTTTAGTGATGTATCAACCAAGCATGTTGAAAATTAGAAAAGTTGATGCAATATTGTAAAGGGTAGATTGCATATAAACTGGTACATTAGGTACATGGAAGTTCACTAAATGTTATCTTTGCCATAGGATGCCAAAGAGGGAGAGTTTTATCATGCATCAAAGAAATTTTATTTTTGATGAAGGGAGAGTTCTATCATATACCAGAAATGTCAAAAAGGAAGAATTAGCTTGAGTTGATATCAAAGAGGGAAGGTTTAATATTGCAATCACTATATTTAGATTAATCAAAAAATCATTCCAAAGGGAAAGATTGATGTTAGAGGAAGTTCACACTAATAGAGGGAGTTCTCATGGATTAGAATAAGAATAAAATTAAATTTATTATCCTTACTTTAATTTTTCACAAAAATTTTATTATATTATGACATGTTGTGTTGCCATCAATGCCAAAGAGGAAGATTGTTGAAAACAATTGATCAATTTTATATCATCTTTGATGTTACATAGAATGTTATATCATACCAGTCAATGTCTGTCAAGTTTACTTGAGTGATGAAGGTAGTTTCTAGTATCTATCGAGAATTCTAGAGTAAATGAGTTTGGAAGATAGTGCTTATTGAGTTCACTTGGGCACCAAAGAGAAGTTTGCACAAGTTTATTGTTAACCAAACTCACTTAGTTAATAAAGTAATGTTCACATGGAACCAATGTTAACTGAGCTCACTCAATTACCAAAGGAATTGTAGAAAGTTGTAGTGTTAACCGAGCTTACTCGATTAATATAGGAAAATCATTTCAGAGTTAGTGTCTATCGAAATGGGTTACCTAACAAAGGATTTTCTTAAATCAACATATTTAGTTTAATGAATTTTTTTGTTAAGTCTAGCCAACTTAAGGGATGAACATTGAATATTTGTAAGTGTATTCAAAAGATATAAGTATAAGGTCAACTTGTGGGATTGAATATGAGAAGCATGGGATCAAAAAGATAAACCAAGAAAGTGAATTGGAAGAATAGTAGAGTATCCTAAGTTTACTAAGCTACAAAGTTTTATCTGATCAAGGAGGATCAAGTATTCAAGCTAGAATAGATATCTAAAATCAGCAACACAGTTGCATGAGCAATCAAGTTGTATCATTGTTACCCTCTAATAATTGTGGCAAAATCTCTTAATAGAGTTATCTTAACAACTATTTTCCAAATTCTCTAACAAGGTGGCATTTCTAGATTGAAGTATCTAAATACCTCTAATAAGGCCACTCCTAATAGGGTGATGATATCCTTTAGCAAGGTCACACCTAACAATGTGTTTTGTAACATTTAACAAGGTTGGCTCCTAACAAGGCACACTAAAGAAGAGTGAAAAATAATAACTAATTGCAATTGGTGGTTTCTCCCAAATTGGGTTTCCATGTTAAATCCTGGTGTCACTTGTGTTCATGCTATTTATTTTGTGTATGAAACTAAGCTAATTAAGGTTTTAATCACATTGATATCCTAAAATCTACATATTTAATAGTTACCAAGTTACAGTTGATATTTTAGTACTTGCCAAGTGACAGTAATTTATTAGTGTTAACCAAGTGACTTTGTGTTAAACAATTTGATAGTAATTTAGTTTTAGTAGAAGTTATATATTGATTTGTGTTGGCATCTAAGGGATCTGGGATATATTTTTGTAGTAACTGATTCACCCCTCCCCTCTTAGTTACTGCTATTATATTTTTAAGAATAAGAATATATATATAATATTGGTCTTAATAATATCCCTTCCTTACTTTAATTTATCTCTTTTTTACTTTGATTTTTATGTGGACAGGCTTCCTTTTAAGAGTTCATAAACTTCTTAATTTCCCCATGTATTACTTGATAGTGGATTAAAACACTTAAGTGCCCCCATTTTATTTTATTTTGTCTTCCAATATAATTTGTAGTAAATGGTACTCAATCTTTCCCATTTGAAAAGACTATGCAAAGTATTATCGCTAGGCATTTTTATCTATTTTGTCATATTTTTCATTATTGGTTTTTCATCTCTCCATAATTTTAATCATTTTTCCATGTTGTATCTCTATAGTGGTTTCTATATCCTCAGCCCAAAACTTTTATATGTGTTCCTAACAAGAAATGTGTCTCTTTGAATGGGTGGTATGGATTATGATCTATGAATGGTCAATGCTAACGTGGCATGCCTACTATGCCATGTGTTTATTTTACTAATATTTTGGCCTTGATTTTTTCTATTTAGATTATTGGTATAGATCAAGGTTTAATCTTAGTATTATTCATATCATAGATCAACAAGAGGGAGTTCTCATGGATGAGAATTAGAATGAAATTAAAGTTATTATCCTTACTTTCATTTTTTGCAAAAAAAATCATTGTATTATGATATGTTGTGTTGCCATCAATGCCAAAGAGGAAGATTGTTGAAAATAATTGATCAATTTTATATTATCTTTCATGTTACACAAAATGTCATATCTTTACCAATCAATGTTTGTTGAACTCACTCGGGTGATGAAGGTAGTTTCTAGTATCTATTGAGCATTCTAGAGTAAACAAGTTTGAAAGAAAGTGCTTACTGAGTTCACTCAGGCACCAAAGAGAAGTTCACACAAGTTTATTGTTAACCAAACTCACTTAGTTAATAAAAAAATGTTCACATGGAACCAATTTTAATTGAGCTCACTCAATTACCAAAGAAATTGTAGAAAGTTGCAGTGTTAACCAAGCTCACCTGGTTAACACAAGAAAATCATTTTAGTGTTAGTGTCTATCGAGCTGGGTAAGCTAACGAAGGATTTTCTTAAATTAACATATTTAGTTTAATGATTTTTTTTCTTAAGTCTAGCCAACTTAAGGGATGAACATTGAATATTTGTAAGTGTATTCAAGTTGACTTGATAAGGGAAAAGATATAAGTATAAGGTCAAGTTGTGGGATTGAATATGAGAAGCATGGGATTGAAAAGATAAACCAAGAAAGTGAATTGGAAGGATAGTAGAGTATCCTGAGTTGATTGAGCTACAAAGTTTTATCTAATCAAGGAGGATCAGTATTCAAGCTATAATAGATATCTAATATATTTGCATGAGCAATTAGGTTGTATCATTGTTACTCTCTAATAATTGTGGCAAAATCTCTTAATAGAGTTATCTTAACAACTATTTTCCAAATTCTCTACCAAGGTGGCATTTCTAGATTGAAGTATCTAAATACCTCTAATAAGGCCAGTCCTAACAGGGTGATGAAATCCTTTAGCAAGGTCACACCTAAAAAATGTGTTTTTTAACCTTTAACAAGGTTGGCTCCTAACAAGGTGCACTTCAAAAGAGTGAAAAATAATAACTAATTGCAATTGGTGGTTTTTCCCAAATTGGGTTTCCATATCAAATCCTGGTGTCACTTGTGTTCATGCTATTTCTTTTATGTGTATGAAACTAAGTTAATTAAGGTTTTAATCACATTGATATCTTAAGATCTACATATTTAATATTTATCAAGTTATATTTGATATTTCAGTACTTGCCAAGTGATAGTAATTTATTAGTGTTAGACAAGTCACTATATGTTAAACAATTCAATAGTAATTCAGTTTTAGTAGAAGTTATAGATTAATTTGTGTTGACATCAAAGGGATCTAGAATTTATTTTTGTAGTAATTGATTCACCCCTCTCCTCTTAGTTACTACTCTTATATTTTTAACAACAAGAATATATATAATCTTGGTCTGAATAATATCCCTTCCTTACTTTAATTTATCCCTTTTTTACTTCAATTTTTACGTGTACAGGCTTGCTTTTAAGAGTTCATAAACTTCTTAATTTCCCCATGATATATATGATTGGTATTAAATAATAAAAGGAAATTTTCCCATGTATTACTTGACAGTGGATTAAAACACTTAGGTGCCCCCATTTTGTTTTATTTTGTCTTCCAATATAGTTTGTAATAAATGGTACTCAATCTTTCCCTTTTGAAAAGACTATGAAAATTATTGTTGCGAGGCATTTATATCTATTTTGTCACCTTTTTCATTATTTTTTTTTCATCTCTCCATAATTTTAATCATTTTTCCATGTTGTATCTCTATAGTCATTTCTATATCCTCAGGCAAAAACTTGTATATGTGTTCCTAACAAGAAATATGTCTCTTTGAATGGGTGGTATGGATTATGATCTATTAATGGTCAATGCTAATGTGGCATGCCTACTATGCCATGGGTTTATTTTACTAATATTTTGGCCTTGATTTTTTCTATTTAGACTATTGGCATAGATCAAGTTTTAATCTTAGTATTATTCATATCATAGATCAACATTGCATTAGTTGATATTTAGATATAGTTTAATATATACTTCTTGGTTATACTATAATATAGTTGAGTATTAATCAATAATATATTTTTTATATTTATTTATTTCTTTTCTTTTCTTTTTAAAAAACTCTATCATATTTGACTTAATATTAAACTTTATTACTAGGGGGATATTACAAAGCAAGTTGATGATGATGAACTTATTGAAAGAGAGACTACACCCGAGTTGGGAAAAACTATGTTGTTGAAGTGGGTTATGTTGATTGAGAAGGAACCATAACCTATGTAGAGAAGGAAATTATTTTGAACTATTAACAAGTTAAGAGGAAAACTCTACTAGGTAACAATAGAGAGTGGTACTTACTGATAACATTGCATCTAAAGAGATGGTACAAAATGTTTAGATTAAGGAAACTTAAACACCATTTTCCATGTGGAATAAGTTAGATTTAGAATGATCATGTTGTGGAATCAAAAAAGAAGTTTTTAGTGAATTTAAACAACGGACCATACCAATATGAGGTACTATGTGATGTGGTTGACATGAGTTCTTTCCATGTTCTTGTTGGTAGTGAGATAATATTTCTCATAGGGATTTGTGACATGATTTAACAACCTTATATTTCTTGTATGAGTCTAGTGATTCTATAAAAAATTAACAAGTTTATCTTTTGGTGCAACAAAAATCACTACTTTTAATAAGTGGTATCAAAGCTAGATCATGATTTCAAATCCATGCAAATTGTAGTGATTCATTGGGAGGGAAATTATTGGTATTGATATCTCATATGGATTTGTGACATGGTTTAATAGCCATCTATTTCATTGATAATTCTAGTGGATGTATTGGGTATTGATAGGTAAATATTTTGATGTAATGAAAATCACTACTCCTAACTATTCTACTAGGAAGTTATTGGTTAGATGATGTTAGAGATATTCATGTTTTGTAAAGAAATGGTGTTTCTATAATGAAGGATGATAGGAAGTTTACTTTAATTATTTTGAAGGAAGAATGAAGTACTGATAAGAATCTAAGTATGATAAGGACTTATACCTTAGAATGTTACATTATTTCATATCCAATAGAGGTGGATTTTTAGTAGGTTGTTGAGAAGGTTCTTGAAGTTATGTAGTTGTTGAAGGATTTGTAAATAGAACTAGTAGAATTGGAGGCTAATGAAAGATCTTATGCATAGATCAAAGAAACATAAGTTGATGATTAATAATAGAGGTGGATTCAAATAGATGCAATAGAAGAAGACATTGGTTTCTTACAATAAGATTAAAAAATACAAAAGAAATAGGTGTCAGATAGATAATAAAAGTACAGGTTATAGAAGTAGTACAAGAGAAATACCTAAGGATGGAAGTACATTATTGGGCTTGTGGATTTGGATTATTGGTATTGAAATTTGTAAATAATATACCTTGTTGATGAGGATGATACATGGATCAATATTGAGCATGGGTTTTATGTCTTGAATATTTAGAGATGTTCATATGTTCCTCTCATGAACCATCTTTCATTCACATGGAGTGTCTAATAAGAAAGCATTCTAGGGTAGTTTTCAATCTTGCACCGTTGGAAAATATTTTCATTCTATTTTTTAATATTTTATTCTAATTGGGAAGATTCTTGTGTTCTAGGTAGTAATTAGTCTAGTTGGATTTTTTGTTGGAATTCTTTTAGAATAACTGAGAGGGGTGGAGGGCATATGAATCAGTTATCCAAGGTCTAGATGTACAAATAAAACTTTTCACAACTTAGTGAACCCATATCCATAGAACATTTTCATCATGCATACATCTATTAGATCACATAATCACTTAAACATGTAGGTTATTGTCAAATCAACTTTGCAGAAATGTAAGCATGAAACATAACATATTCAATAACACAATTAACACAATGATTTCATGTGGAAACTCAATTTGGAAAAAACCACTAGTAACATGCTACTCATTCTCACTCTTCTGAAGTGATGCCTTGTGTAAGGCCAACCCTATTAAAGGGTAAAATGCACACTGTTAAATGTGACCTAATTAAATGATTTCAATCACCCTATTATGAGTGAGCCTCATTAGAGGACTTTAGATCATTTACTTGGAATGTAATCTAGTTAAAGGATTTACCCTATACTATTAGGTCAAACTTAATCCAAATATCCTAGAATGATACAATGATTAGAAAGTAAGAATAAGGCTTGATCTAATAATAACTTCCAACTCCATTTTTCATATTACAAATCTCTATTTCTAGTCCTCCATTCGACCTTCCTTTTACACACTTCAACTCTAATAGCTTGTTCACCCTTAAGCCTTCTTTATTTTCTTTCCAATTCAGACTCTTCATTTAGGTCATTAAATGAAGCAATACCCTAGACTCCTTCTCTTCCTTAGGTTCTCACACATGAAAAAATTTTCTTCTGACCAGTCATCTCTATAAATATAAAATTAAGATCTTTTATCATCCATCCTCCTTCATCTATTTTAGGGTTAGGTTGAATTAGGTAGGATTCAATGAATCTACCCATCATTTCACTTTATTCCCTTCTAGAAAATTCTCCTTCAATCTTCCTTAAATTTTCCTCAAAATAGTTTATCTTGAATTCTATGCCACTAGCTCATCAAACTTATCTTCCACATAGTTCACACAATCCAAGAAATCAAACTTCTTGGCTCAGATTCATCAAATTCACAATCTTTTTCATAATTTTGACACTCAATATTAACTTTCTTCTGATGCTCAGTACATACTTTGTTGCACAACATCTACTATCAAAACATTTAGCACAAACTAAATTTTATTGGTGCTTAGTGTCAACTAAACTTTACTCGACTTACACTATATCACTCAACTTACACTAAAATTGACTTTTCTTTTCTCCAACTGATTTTTTGCTCAGCTTACACTAATTTTTCTCAACACCTACTATGTGTATTGTTAATCTTGGTAGACACAATTCTCTTAACATATTCTCCTAAACTTAATTATTGTATCCATCCTTTGCAACCTTAAGTAGATTATCAATGCACTATAATATCATTGTCTTAATTAATCCTTGTACTCCTTTTCCATATCATAACTCAACCTTTCCTCTAGGTGCTATTGTTACCTCATTTGATCAAATCCTCTTCATAAATCAAAGAAATGATAGTACTCAAATCATCTAATCAATTTTCTTACCACCAAGTAGTAGGTTTAACATCAGTAACAAAACAATGAGTGAAACACGTATTCATACATGTATCAATATCTTTTCAACAATCTCCCTCTTTAGCATTAGTTGTAGACCAAACTGACCAAACTTAATTAGTATAACTAAAAAAATACCAAAAAGAAAATAATTCTTTGTATTGAAATCTCTTCCTCTATTAGCAACTTTTCATTTTCTGAATACATTACAAATTTTATTCTAATCAATAGACAATTAATCAACTCATTCTTATGAATCCCTCTAGATCACTTCTTATATCTCCTTTGATCTTAACTCCCTCTTAGTAGGTATTCCATTTTTCTTGTGTGTTTTCTTTCATCTTCATCCTTATCTCTATCTATAGTTAGGGTTTCTCCCCTAACAGGATTTCTCCCTCTTTGAAAAGAATTTCGAAGACTTGTCATTTTAATATGTATATATTCAACATTCTCATTTTCTCCCTTGGTCACCTAGCTTGTGACATATTTGTAACTCCAGCTCTTTGATTACTTTAGGGATCTCCTAAAGTAAGATTCATTGCATCAATTTGTAACATATGTCAATCAACTTGCTTGATGCAAGGCACTTCTCATGCTTCATAGATAGACTTTAATAGGGATATCACCCCTAGTTTACCTCTTAGATACTCATGAGCATCATACTCATGATCCTTTTATACTTACAGCTTCTCTCCAATATTTCAAAGCAACATTATTTCTCTATTATGAGTGTCCTAGCACAATCCATTACATATTTGTTCCTCCTTTCAGTAATTAAATTTTCTGGAGGGGTCCTAGGGGCAGATGTTTTTCTTTTGATTCCTCTATTATTATAAAACATCTCAAACACATTTGGTGTAAATTATCCTCCTTTTTCAAATCTCAAATATTTCATACTTTTACCTATTTCCTTCTCAATCTTGCTAAGTACCACTTAAACATTTGGAAAGTATTAGATTTTTGTTTCAAAAACATAATTGTCATCATTATAGAATAATCATCAACAAATAGCATAATGTATTTATCTCCTTTTTAGCTTTGCACTTCAATTGGTCCACACAAGTTACTATGAACAATATTGAATATTCCTTTAGAGGAATGAGTCTTACTCTTAAAACTTGACTTTGTCATTTTACCTAACTAACATTGCTTTCAAATTATATTGTCAAGTTTCTTCAACTTAGGTGAACCTTTGACTCTTTTTATATTACTAATACTAACCAATTTCTTAAAATTAATATTATGTAACCTCTTGTGTCATATAGCCACACATCAAAAAATTCTAAAATTAAACAAGTAACATCCTCTATATCAAGATAGAATAGATTATTCTAAAATTAAACAAGTAACATCCTTTATATCAAGATAGAATAGATTACCTCTAGTTTGATCACCTTTTCCAATTAGTTTTCTATTAGTATCATATATCTTAGCAATATGATTCTCAAAATCAACCTTACAACCTAAATTATTCAATTGTGACACGCTCAAAAAATTATAGTTAAGTCCTTCGACATAATAAGCATTGTGACATAAGATCTTTTCTATGATTTGGATAGAACCTTTTCCTTTTATTAGACAGGGTGCATCATTACCAAACCTTACACTATTTCCATCATAATAATCCAAGGTAATGAACTTACTTTTATCTCTAGTCATGTGATGTGAACACCCACTATCAGTGATCCATATATCATTCTTGTTCACACAAGAAACTAGTGCAATTGCCTTACCTTCATCAAATTCACCCTTCATTGCAACATACACCACTTCATCATCATAGTCATTAGATCCATCTTTTTTTTCACCTTCAACAATGTAGCAAGACTTCTTTCCTTTGTCTTTGCAATATTTGTTGTCTTCATCTCTTCTACTTTTGGCTTTGAAAGTAGATTAAACATTGTTACCTACCAGACCTTGAAGAGTTAGATTAGAATAGCATACACATCTTAGTTCTTGTATTGCAAAAATTCTAATATCATAAATGGGCAACAAAGTTCTCAAAACTTTGCTTAGTATAATCTCATTATCTATCATACTAGTAGATCCCCTTATTGCATTAAAAAAATCCTTTATCATAGAGAAATATTGAGTAATATTCTCATCTTCTTGCATTCTGATATCATCAAACCTATATCTAAGACTTTTAGATTTGGCTCTGAAAACATTTACATCACCACCATAGATGGTGTGTAGAGCATCCCACATTTTCTTTGCACTATTATGACCCTTGATATCATCAAACTCAACATAACTTAGGGCAAAGGCAATCTCCAACATTGCCTAGTTGTGTTTTTTCTTTTTTTCAGATCTTCAATAGTTAGGGCTACAACAGGATCAACATCCTCTATGGTGATGGTATATTCTACATGATCTCCAAGATCTCCTAGATGTAGCTTCATCATAATTTTCCATGCAAGGAAGTTATCTCTATTGAGCTTGGGTGCCTCTTTTTTTGACATCTTGATATTTTTGCTTCTAGTACCTTCAAACTAGTCCTCTTAAGTAGATGGGTAGATGGCTCTAATACCAATTGTAATGACCACCCAAGCATAAAGAGGAAAATAATGAAAGAAAACTAGAAAGAAAAACACAACAAATTTTTATTTTTTTTATTACTCAACGTAATATATGTGTCCATACATTGATCTATCCACACTTAAAGTGAAAACTTCATAATAATAAAGAATTCCATCTACACACATCTCCATAGAAACACAAATACATATGGAGTTCAAAATAAGAATGAGATACATATTCATCCTTTTTAAATTTATTATCAAGTTCCCTTCGATTATTCTTCAACGAATAGTTTTCTGAATAAAGTAATCTTCAATAGTAATCCTCAGATACCTATTAGCCATTACAAAGCACCTGAAAGTGATCACATAAAAGAAGGCAACACAAAACAAGAGGGCTTAGTACAAACTGAATCAAATGAATAATCCACCTACACACATGTTAGAATAAACATATATAAACCATAATGCAGACATCTAAACCATTTAATCATAGTGCAGTTTCAAATTAATATGCAAGAAGTAAACATTTACTTAACAACACAAAATTAAACTCACACTAAGAATAACCCGTAAATGAATCATATATAAACTGAGGTGTCATCGTTATGGCACTAAGATTGTGCATCCATGTTTGGTATGCCCATAGTCAACTCATAACAGAAATTTCTATTATACTTATCATTGATAGAATAGAAATATGCCTTTTTCTTCGTACTCAACCATACAAGTTTAAGTCATAGGTAAGGCCAAATATATTTTATATAAATTTAACCCATCCCAAATTATTTTAAGGTTATCACTGATTTAATCAATTGAATTAGAATAATTTGATATTTAGCCACGTCGATATACATTTATTACAATTATCCTTAAAATACACATCAAGCAGATATTCTAAGAATGCACAATTATGAATAGCAAATCAGTTATTACATTTTTCATCTTTTGATAAACAAACTCATCTTTTACTATCACATTCAAAAGTAAACTTAGATTATTTTAACAATAGAAATAAGTACTATAATATTACACCCTCATAATTATAACTAAACTATTACACCGATTTAATGATAATTACCAGTCGTAACACTATACTACTTACTCCTACCATTGAAGTAAACTAAATTTATCCTTTGAAAAGACCAAGACAAATAAATAATGCTCATATGATATTCTAGTTTAATTTGGTTAACTTATATCATAAAGCTACCTTTCACAAAACAACTTTCCATTTCATTTATGAACAGAAATACATGAGGATAAATTAAAAAGAATTATGTTTCAACATAACATTCCAAACAATCCATAATAACTATGAAAATACTTCCCAACAAAATTCAAATATAATTAAATCCAAATACAAAATTACATACCATTTCAGATATTGATAAAACAGTAACCAAAACAAATCAATTTCTTCAACCATAAAAAGAAGTTTATGATATCACAATAGAACTTATACTTTAAATACAATTTCCATATAACTGTTTGACGAATTGCCATGTCAGATATCAACCGACATCGAAACCTAAATTTCAAATTATCAAATGAATACTTTGTAACAATAATACAATTTCGAATCACATTGCATTTCCATGATAAAAACAGTCGATAGTTTTACTATTCTATTAAGAATTAAATGACTCTAAAAATCATATCAATTTTATAGTACTCATTCTAAAATCCTAAAGATCAAACTTGAGATTTATTCCTCTAAACCCATACAGTTGAATAAACAAAAATTGTGCCTTGAACAACATACAGGTGACTCTATGTTACAGCTTAACCTTAGATCCTTGCAATAGTATGAAATTGTAAACACATAATGCCTACAGATTTTGCTCATTGATATCACATAAAAACTCAAACAATTCGCACAAACATATCTTATAAAAACTCTTTTACATACAACCAAGCTCAAACAAACACCATAATTTTGAAAATAATCCCCTAAGCTGTTAATCCTAATGTCATTACCATCAAGAGTCTCATACAGTTCACTACGTTTTTCCTCATCTTTCCAAACAACAGTTCCAAATAGCTAATTCATGAAACAGAGTAACTGTGTCCTTAAACTGATGTGATACTAAAATTTAATATGTGCACATGACTGTGGCAGAACCACACATACCAATATCTCGAGGTATAGGTTCTATCCAAGCTCAGCACCAACATAGCCATAATACCAAACCCACATATAGCCAACTATCTCAAACTGAGGCCTCAACAGGGTTTAACATGAACTAAACCATACAGCTAGGGCACAGCCCGAATATGAAATTCATCAATATACCCAAATATGGTATTCCATACTCCACATAATAAAAATCAAATACCCATTTGCAAAACGCTAAATAAAAACATATAAAATTACAAAAAAAAAAAGAGTAGGGTAAGGAATTGCCCCTACGTGGGTAATGAAGATAAAAAAACACTCCAATAATGAAGCTCGAAACCAAAGCCCAAAACCCAAGTCCAAACCGCACTTCCACAAGACAGAGATTGAAGAACTTGCCCGCAATAGAGGAAACAATTTCCAACAATAAAACTCGAACCATGAAACAAATGAGCTGACTGTCAGCAACTTCTCAAATCTCTGCCTCTTAAACATAAAATCTCTTTCCTCGAGACCTTCCATAATGCTGATTTCCTAGCATCAAGGGCTATAGATGCTTAAAAATCAAAGCAATGCGGTCGTATTTCTGGCCCTAACTCAAAGATAATCCATTAAAACCATGTTATCTCATTAATACGTAACTACCAGATTCATCGCACAAGAGTTCACCACAATGTCGTGGATATGGCGGTTCCATTTCCACCGCCATGAGTGGTATGCTTTCAAAAACAAAGCCAAAACCCCCTTGGGTTTTTTTATAAGACCATTCCAATCAATACAACACATAACAAATTGAAACTATAGGTATTTTAAAATAAAACCCTAATTACATAATCAGGAAAATATATATATATAACAAGAGAACCTCTTAATACTTATCATCATTTATCTCAACTATATCCTAACTGATTATAATTCTTTTAATTTATTGAATCGGATCAAATTGTTTTATAACAATATGCCTAAGCAAGAAAACTTTTTTCTGCATATCATAAACTTGACATTGGTAATTGAATACTCATAGCAATGTTTGCAAATTAATCACACCATAACATTCTAAAGTAAAATTTCTAACAAACTTATTAAAAATGTTTACACAACAACATTGTAAAAACAGTGAAATTAAACATAAAAATCTGAGATAGCAATATGTTCTGAAATAACACATGTCTTTAGACATTAACACCAAGTCCAACAAATAAAAAGAACATATCATCAGAAAGATACTATAACCACATTATCTTGATAAGCAGTAAAGTCTAGAAAAAAGAAAAAGTCAAGCATGACATCCTCCCCCACTACTTTCTCCTGGAAGTCAGCAAACATATGCAGATGAGTTGTTCTCATCATCTTAGTGTCCTCCTAGGTAGTAGATGTTTCATCATTGGGGTCCCATAGGACCTTTACCTGCCTTATTTCTCTTCCTCTTAAACTCATAGTTCTGCTTTGCATGATCTGCACTGGTTCTAGCATGATTTGACAATCCAAAATCTATAATTTTTTCCAATCCAGCACGTGAGCAATATCAAGAATATACTTACGCAAAATAGAAACATGAAATACATTATGAATGCATGAAAGACTCGGTGGCAAGGCAAGTTTGTAGGCAACAGGCCCAATCCGTTCCAAAATTTCAAACGGACCTACAAATCGTGGTGCCAACTTGGACCCCTTTCCATAATGAATTGGACTCTTATGCAGCCTTATCCAGAGAAACACTTTATTGCCAACCAAGAACTGATGGTCAATCCTATGCTTATCAGCATATTTATTTTGTTGGTCCTGAGCAGTAATAAGGTGTTCTCAGATCCTCTTCACTTGTTGTTCCAAATCTTGCAACATATCAGGTCCTAAAAGAATCCTTTCATCCAGATTATCCCAACTGAGAGGTGTTCTACAAGGTCTACCGTACAATGCTTGGAATGGTGCCATAATGATGGAACTATGATATCCATTATTATAAGAAAATTCTACCAAATGCAAATACTCCTCCCACTTATTCTGTCTGTCCATAACATACATCCTAAGCATGTCTTCCAAAATCTGGTTGACACGTTCAGTTTGTCCGTCTGTTTCTAGATGATAAGCTGAACTGAAATTCAGCTGAGTACCTAACTCTCACTGCATGGATTTCCAAAGAGATGAAGTAAACACTGGATCCCTATCATAAATAATCTTTTTAGGAATTCCATGCAACTTAACTATCTATTCCATATATACTTTGGCAATCAATGCTACATTATAGGATGATCTAACTGGAACAAAATGAGAAACCTTTAAAAATCGGTCCACTACCACCATAATAGCATCATGCCTATGGGTTGTAATAGGAAATCTAGTAATAAAATCTATCGAAATGGTGTCCCATTTCCATTCTAGAATACTATGTGGTTGCAAAAGTCCCGCGGGGTGCTGATGTTCAGCCTTAACTCGCTAACACTCCAAGCATCGAGCCACAAAATCTACTATGTCCCTCTTCATTCCTAGCCAATAATAATGTCACTTAAGGTTAGCATGCATTTTCTTGACTCCTAGATGAGCTGAATATGGTGCTCTGTGAGCCTCGAACATAACCAGATTTCTCAAATCACCCGAATCAGGAATGTACACGCTCCCTCTAAAAAGTAGTAAACCTTCAGAATTTATTGAATACCCCTCAAAATTCCCTTCCAAGATGTTGTTGCTATCAATAATAGCCTTAACATCCTGAAACCAAAGATCTACAGAAAGATTCTGAAGAATATTATTCCTAAGGTCCATTGTTAAGATCAAAGAAGATAATTCATGTCGCCTTCTGCTAAGTGCATCAGCAACAACGTTCTCCTTCCCTTGCACATACTTAATCCCAAAGTCATATTCACACAAGAAATCCATCCATCTTTGCTGCCTAGCATTGAGGTTTGGTTGTGTGAAAAGATACTGAAGGCTACGGTGATCAGTATGCAACTCAAATCGTTGTCCCAAAAGAAAATGCCACCACTTGGTCAAAGCATGCATTATCGCTGCAAGTTCGAGATCATGAGTAGGGTAATTCACATCATGACTCTTGAGCTTTCTGGAGTCAAAAGCTATAACACGTCCTTCCTGCATCAACATTGCCCCTAAGCCATTCAAAGATGCATCAGTGCAAACCATGAACTCTTTAGTTGAATCAGGAACTGCCAAAACGGGTGCACTTGTCAAACAATCCTTAAGTTTCTGAAATGCTATCTCGCACTCCTCTGTCCAGACAAATTTCTTCCCTTTTCTCTGAAGAGACGTGATAGGATGCGCTATTTTGGAAAATTTTGACACAAAATTACGGTAATAGCTTGCTAAACCCATGAAACTTTGAACCTTAGACACATTAGAAAGTACTGGCCAATCGACAATAGCTTGAATTTTGGATGGACCAATAGAAATTCCATCCCCAGAAATGATATGACCTAAGTAACAAATCTTAGACTTAAAGAATTCACACTTCAAAGGATTGGCAAACAGTTTATTCCTGCAAAGGCACTCCAAAATTTGCTCTAAATGTCGATCATGCTCCTCGACAAAGCTAGAATAAACCAAAATATCATCTAGAAAAACCACTACAAACTTATCAAGGAAAGTTCTAAGCACACTATGCATAAGGCTCATAAAAACATAAGGTGCATTAGTTAACCCAAATGGTACTACCGTGAATTCGTAGTGCCCATACTTGGTGCAAAAAGTTGTCTTATGAATATCCGCTTCCTGGATTCTAAGTTGATGATATCTGGATTTCAAATCAATCTTCGAAAAGACTCAGGCACCCTTGACTTGATCAAACAAGTCATCAATTCTAGGCAAAGGATAAGAGTAGTAATAATATTAAAGTAGTAAGAGTGGTAATGAGGAGAGAAAATAAATCTAATTGTGAAGATCGAGAACAAAGTAATGTCATTAGTAATGATGCATATCTATTGAATAGTTTATAATTTACACTTGCAAACCAACTTGATGATAAGTAAATTTTCAATAGTTGGTGTTGCTCATTATTATTATTTTTTTCACTTTTGTTGTGATTTTTCTATATACAAGGTTGGAAAACTCCCTTAGAGATTTCCCCTCCCCTAACTACATCAATAATATCAATAATGAAAATTAATATTAGTCAATTGGCTCTTGGTTTGTTAATGACAATGCAAAACCCTACGAAGTGAAAGAATGGAATGCACTAAAATAGAAGGAAAGATAAATGAGAATCTCTCAATCTAAAAGGGAAAACAAAATATTTTACACTAATTCTAGGGTAGTATTAAACTAAAAAACCACATCATTTAAAAATAAAATGAATGTTTTGATACTATTAATCAAATAAGATGTAGCATAACTAAAATGCTTCCAAAACTTAACCAAATAGTTAATGCACTTGAATTTGTGAGAAATATAAATATCGCTTACTCAATAATACTGAAAACTCATTTATACTTAAGAAACTACTTTATAATTATGAATGGTATATAACTTTGGATCACTTCCATAACTATGTTTTTGGTCCTTCAATTGTCAATATGATATGCCACATGAATTTGATCTATGCATAAGGATCATACCCATGCTAATTTTTAGAATGTCAATTTTAGTTTTCCTTGACCTGCTATGTCCATTCCTATATAAAAACCAATTAGTCTTGTTGGCTTGCATGTGTCAAGTATAACTGATTTATTGTGTCAAAATATACAATAAAATTGAGTTAAAAACTAAACAAAAGATCAAAGGTAACACTTTCAAACAAGGATAATTTTAGTGGCGAATATTCATAGAATGTTGAATTTCACTAATCGAGGACCTTCAGTTTGGAGAAAAAATTTGTAGTTTTAGGGTGGCCATGTTGCCCACACTTTATGAAAATTGAGTTCCATGCTTAGGCCAATCGCCAATAATGATAAATAATTATTTATATTTTTGTGAGACTTCAACAATGTAATCTAATCTTTCCACACGATATATTAAATATCTTCTCCTATAATTTCTAAGGCATGTCTTACTCAGTGGTCACATTTGCCAATCTATGGTAAAAATTTAAGTCAGGTTTGATGGGGACACAACCCAAGCACAGAATAGACACAATAGGAAAAGGGAAATTGTATTAACTGTGAAAATAAGCTAGTACATTCAGTACAGAGAAAATAGACATCAAAACATGCCCTAAGGCTTACAATAGCACAAAACTGGAGATAATTTCTCCTTTTGGTACCTCCTCTCAAACTCCACTCTGAACTGCCTTTTATAATGCCAGTAATGTCATTAAATAGACCCTAGAGGGTTAAGGACTAGGAGTACATTTTAGAAAGTGCTAGTTGGCATCCACCAACCAAGTAGAAGGCTCCAGAAGCCACGTTAAAAGTTGGTGCAAATCTAGAAGAATCCAAAAACGGTAACCGAACTTCCGAGAGGTATAACTTTTGAACTGTAGCTCCGATTGACAAACCGTTTACATTTTCGAAAAGCTCTCGAAGTGCTCTATAGCCTTATGGATGAGCTTCACTCATCCCCCATTTTTCATCCCTTTTTGAGGTCATTTAATGCCCCTAACCTGACTTTGAAGCATTCTTAGGAGGTCTCCAAAAATCAAAAAACTGCAATAACTTTCAAACAGTGGGACCTTTTGACCTGTTTCTTTTTCTAGAATTCTCTAAATTGCAATTACATTCATCTGGCCAATTTACACCTCCTAGTTCACCAAAATGATGGCTCAATTACATACTCCTATTTTTTTGGCATTTACACGTTTCCCAAGGTGTTCAAATACTCTATCCTAGAACACTGATAGTGGAATTGTGAGAGTTGGAACCTTTATTTGACCCAAATGGGTATCCAGAAATGAAAACACATGAAACAAAAACTAAGTCTAAGTACATTTTTTTGGGTGACACAAGATTGCCCTTATACCTCTGGATGCTCCTGCATTAGATAGCCAAGGTAGATTGAAAAGTGACCCTATCACTTTATGAATGGTAGACAAAATCCCAAATGGGAAACCTTAGCTACTAAAATCTAGGTTGAGTCCTCTATCGACCGTCCTTTCCACTTGACCAAATACTCTTCATACTGCCTATTTCTAGTACTCCTACCCACACGATGATCTAGAATGTCTTCTATCTCCTCCTTTTTAGAAGCAAGAATTGGACATGGCTCTAACATCAATTCCTCATCTGCACCATCATTATGATACTCTATTAAGTCTGCAATGTTGAAAATAGGAGAAATGTGAATACCATCTAGCAACTCCACCTCATATGCATTTCCTAAGTCATGTTTCTTCATATTTTTGCAGGGGCCAAATTTTTTCATTTTTAGTTTGTTGTAAGTGCCGGTTGGAAATCTTTCTTTTCGTAAGTGTACCATGACTAGATCCCCTACTTGGAATTCCTTATCTCTTCTCCTTTGATCAGCCCTAGCTTTATACTCTTGATTCATCTTAGTAATGTGTGCTTGAACCTCCTCATGTAGACATTTGATATGTTCAGCAAATTCTTCAGCTTTAGCACTTGTCCTCTCCCCTTGCTCTATCTTCCTTAATTCTGGTGCAGTCCTTGGGCTACTTCCATATACAATTTGGAATGGTGATCTACCAGTACTCCTATTTACAGAGTTATTGAAAGCAAACTCAGCTTGTGGTAGAATCAAATCCCACCCCTTGGGCTTATCCCCAACTAAACATCTCAGCAAATTACCCAAACTTTTGTTTACCACTTCTATTTGGCCGTCAGTTTGTGGGTGATGTGTGGAACTGAATTTCAAGTCTATTCTCAACTTTTTCCACAATGTTCTCCAGAAATACCCCACAAATTTAGTGTCTTTGTCAGAAACTATACTCCTTGGAAGACCATGTAGTCTTACCACCTCTCTAAAAAAAAGGTCTACAATATGGACAGCATCATGAGTTTTGTGGCATGGAATTAAATGTGCCATTTTGGAGAACCTATCAACCACCACAAATACTAAATCACTAACCCTTTGTGTCCTTGGCAATCCAAGAACAAAATCCATACTTATGTCCTCCCATGGCTTTGATGGAATAGGCAATGGCTGATATAGTCCAGTATTGTGGCTAAATCCCTTGGCAACTTGACAAACCTGGCAACTCTGTACAAACTTCTTCATATCTTGTGAAATGTAAGGCCAAAAATAATGTTCTCTAAGAATGGAAATGGTCTTATCTTGACCAAAATGTCCTAACATCCCTCCATTGTGTTTCTCTTTAATCAGATTTCCCCTCATGGAACTCCTTGGAATGCAGAATTGGCTGCCCTTGAATAACATACCATTCTAAGTCAGATAGTCTAACCATTTAGTTCTATCTACAGCAACAGGCTCTTTAAAAGCTTTCCACACTTCAGCAAAATCAAGATCATTAGGGTATAGATTCTTGAGTTCATCAAACCCAACTACTTCAACCTATATTACTGTTAGCAACAACTATCTCCTACTTAGAGCAACTGCAACCCTATTAGATTTTCCACTTCTATGCTTCAACACAAATGTATAGCTCTGCAAGAACTCTACCCACTTCATATGCCTCTGATTCAATTTACCTTGGCTATTTAGGTATTGTAATGCCTAGTGATCAGTATGAAAAACAAATTCCTTTGGCAATAGATAATGCCTCCATTTCTTTAAGGCCTGAACTATTGCATAGAACTCTTGATCATAAACAGAATACTTCTTCTTTGCATCATTCAATTTTTTACTAAAATATGTGATAAGCTTACCTTCTTGGCTTAATACAGCCTCAATAGCATTACCACTAGCATCACAATCCACCTGGAACACCTTTCTAAAATCTGGAAGTGCCAACATAGGCTGTTCTATCACCTTCTTCTTCAGCAATTCAAAACTTCTCGCAGCTGCTGCAGTCCATTTGAACTCTTTTCTATCCCCTCTTATTGTGTCAGTTAGGGGTGCACATATGCCATTGAAATTCTTAATAAAATTCCTGTAAAAACTAACCAGACCATGAAATGATCTTACCTTAGTAGCAAACCTTGGAGTAGGCCATTCCAAGATGGCTTTTACCTTCTCTGGATCCATTTTGAGACCTTTAGGTGATATAACAAACCCTAAATAGACTAACTCCCTTTTTACAAAGATACACTTTTTCAAATTAATTAATAGTTTCTCTTCTCTTAACCTTTCAAGGACACTATGAATATGCAATAAATGTTCTTCCAAAGTCTTGCTAAAAATTAAAATATCATCCAAATAGACAATAACAAATTTTCCCAAGAACTTCTTAAGTACCTCATTCATAAGCCGCATGAAGGTGCTTGGGGTGTTCTTCAATCCAAAGGGCATGACTAACCACTCATAAAGACCCTCCTTGGTCTTGAAGGCTGTTTTCCACTCATCTCCTTCTCGAATCCATATCTGGTGATAACCACTCTTGAGATCTATCTTTGTGAAGTACTGAGCTCCACTCAAGTAGTCCATAAGATCATCCATTCTTGGCAAAGGAAACCGATATTTGATGGTTATCCTATTTATAGCTCGAGAGTTTGTACACATCCTCCACTCTCCATCCTTCTTTGGTGCTAGTACTACAGGTACGGCACATGGACTTGGGCTCTCCCAAATCAAGCCCTTCCTCAATAGTTCCTGAACCTGTCTATTTAGCTCCTCAGTTTCAGTAGGAGTCATCCTGTGAGCAGCCTTGTTAGGAAAACTAGCTCCTGGGATTAAATCTATCTGATGAATGATTTGCCTTACTAGTGGCAATCCTTCTGGAACATTTTCAGAGATAATATCTCCAAACTCACCTAGTAAATCTGAAACTTCAAGTGGCATTTCACTACTACCTTCTTTATCTTTCCTAGGAATCAAAGCATAACACATACGCTGATCTTTCATTCCATCTAAAAAATTTCTTCCATCAACAAGACAAATCCTAGCACTGCTACATACCCTTTTTACCTTCCTTTTTCATGGGCTTCAGTTTGTGGTGAACTCCATCTTTTGTTAGAGAGTATGTGTTTGCATGACCATCCATTGGAATAACATCACAGAGAACTTCATCATGGTAACTCCCAATTTTGAATTTCATGAGACATTGTTCACTTACCAGGACCTTATGATCATCTTTCACCCAAGCAATCTGATAGGGCTGGAGATATTTCTCCCTCTTGAGCTTCAACTTAGAGACCATCTCCTCTAATACCAAGTAATCAGTGCTAACACCATCAATGATCACATCACAAAATTTATCCTCACACTTGCATCTGGTACGAAACAAACTCCTCCTTTTTCTGGGTTCAATCTCAACACTTAGTAGGACCCTTTCATTTACCAAGGTCTCTCCTCTCTTTGCATCCTCTAAATGTGATGACTATGCATCCTCATCCACATGAGCAACCCTAGCTTGACCCTCAGCTCTCCTATCTATCCTTCCTTGTCGTTGAGGGCATTCAAAGGCATGATGACCTTCTTCATTGCAATGGAAATAGGTACCATGGAAGCCTCCTCTTCCTTATCCACATCCTCTACCTCTTCCTCTCTGATTTCTAAAGTCTTGATCATGAGAGCGGTTGAAACCCTCATTCCTCTGGTTCCTACTAGTACCCACATCTTCATTTCTCTTTTGGGTTTCATTTCGCCCTCCAGATGACCTACCGCTTCCCCTTCCTCCTTGACCATGCCCTCTTTGTCTCCCTTCAAACCTCTTATTTAGCTTCTCTTCAACTCGTAGGGCAAACTAGTATGTCTCTTCAATGCTGGTAATTCTTACCAAACTTAATTCCTCCTGGATGCTAGGTCGCAACCCATTGATATAATGAGAAACCTTATCCTTATTTGCTTCTGCATGCCCTGCTCTAATCAAAAGTCAATAAAACTCCTCTGTATATTCTTGGAATGATCTTCCTACTTGCTTTAGCCCATGCATCTTCTTAAACAAATCAAGCTCGTAGTCCATAGGAATGAACTACTTCTTCAATTTGTCCACGATGCGATCCCACCTTGTGATCTTCTCCTTTCCTCTTCTGTTTCTTTCCAATTGAACCTCTTGCCACTAGATTTTGGCATGGCCTTTTAGTTTGGCCTTTGCAAACTTAACCCTATCTGGGTCCCTGATATCCTCATACTCAAAGTATTCTTCCAGTTCATTGATCCAATCGATCAACTCATCTGGTTTCAGATTTCTTGAAAATACACCCACATCAATTGTAGGTCTTTTCCCAAACTTAGTAATGGCCCTACAAAGCCTTTCCTCTTCTTGATCTAGAACTTCCTCATCAAATTCCCCTTCTAGTCCAATTTCTTCTTCTTCATTGTCATCCTCACTATCATCACGTACAACAACATTTGTTCCTCTACAGAGCTCCTCCTGCAATGCTTGTACTTGCCTTTGTAGGGCTCTAACCTCCTTAGGATTAACAGCTTCAGCCCTTCCACCACACTCTCTTCATGGAGGCATCTTCTTAACTCAAACCCACAACCACACAGTCTCAGTGCAAACTGCCTCATAGTCAGTGCTCTGTCTACACACTCAGGAAAACTAGCTCTGATACCACTTGATGGGGACACAACCCAAGCACAGAATGGACACAACGGGAAAAGGGAAATTGTATTAACTGTGAAAATAAGCTAGTACATTTAGTATAGAGAAAATAGACTTCAAAACATGCCCTAAGGCTTACAATAGCACAAAATTGGAGATAATTTCTCCTTTTGGTACCTCCTCTCAAACTCCACTCTAAACTACTTTTTATAATGCCAGTAATGTCATTAAATAGACCCCAGAGGGTTAAGGACTAGGAGTACATTCTAGAAAGTGCTAGTAGGCATCCACCGACCAAGTAGAAGTCTCCAGAAGCCATGTTAGAAGTTGGTGCAAATCTAGAAGAATCCAAAAATGGTAACCAAACTTTCGGGAGGCATAACTTTGAACCATAGCTCCAATTGACAAACCGTTTACATTTTTGAAAAGCTCTCGAAGTGATCTATAGCCCTATGGAAAAGCTTCTCTCATCCCCATTTTTTGGCCCTTTTTGAGGTCATTTAATGCCCCGAACCTGACTTTGAAGCATTCTTAGGAGGTCCCCAAAAACTGAAAAACTGCGATAACTTTTAAACCGTGGGACCTTTTGACCTGATTCTTTTTTTGGAATGTTCTAAATTGCAATTACATTCATCTGGCCAATTTACACCTCATAGTTCACCAAAATGATGGCTCAATTACATACTCCTATTTTTTTAGCATTTACATGTTTCCCAAGGTGTTCAAATACTCTATCCTAGAACACTGATAGTGGAACTGTGAGAGTTGGAACCTTTATTTGACCCAAATGGGTATCCAAAAATGAAAACACATGAAACAAAAACTAAGTCTAAGTACATTTTTTTGGGTGACACAAGATTGCCCTTATACCTCTAGATGCTCCTACATGAGGTTATATATAAAGTATATAGACTTGACAAGTGGCTCTATTTCATAGACTTTACAAGGAACTTTTTATCCTCCTAATCTTTCGCCTGAAATAGATTTTACTATGAACAAGTCTCATTATTTTGGAAACTTTCTCTGAAACTTGTTATTCTTTAACATTTTAGCCCAAAATAGGATGTATACCATTGATTTAGGATAATTGAATTATTATTAACAAGGGTTATTGTATTTTGGATGATATTAAATAATGGTTTCTAGGTTTTGTACTTTTGGTAACAAATTTATGAAATAATTAAAGATTTGCCAAGCTTTTACTAAATTTTTGTACAAAAGAAAAAAAAAGTCAACAAAATTCTATCTTCTCCTATTTAAAAACAAAAATGTCAATAGAAATTAATTTTTTGCCCCTAAAATAATGTTGGATTTTCCATAATTTTATACCTTTTTCCAAAGGAGGGCTTCTTAAAGTTATCCCTACTTTCAAACATGTAAAATATCTTGATGCTTGCATAATAAAAATACTTTGATTATACAATCTTTGATAATGAATGAAAGTTATAATGGCTACTCTACGATACAAGGAATCTAGATGTACCTTGATAAAATCAAATGGACTTATGTCATACAATATGAGAAACAATAGAATGCTTTATTACCTAAAGTTGAGATATAATGACCATAAAAATAGACAAAGTTAGTCAAAATGTAGAATTTAAATATTACAATTTAAATAAAAAAATTAGAATATGTAGAAGTTATTAAACAAGTCTGAGCAATACTTAGAAGCTAAGACAAAAATTCAAAATTAAATGTTGTCTATGGGCCCTTGCTCAACTTGTAAAGTTGAATGGTTTTCAACAAGTCTACTAGTGATCAAGTCATGTTTAGAGCATGGCTCCAACATCATTAGCAATGGGGTTGAGATCATGTCTTGGACATATTCAATAGTAGATACCCCTCATAAATTGACTCTTAACCAAAGATATTTTAGCATAAAAGTTACAGTTATATATCAAAAAGGTAAAAACAACTTTATAAATGAAGATCCCTCTACCAATAGAACATAATCCATAAAAATGAAAAAAATAAACAACTTTTACAATTAAAAACATATCACTTATTAGTCTCTGTTGTACGGCAGGATACTAAAGTTATCAAGTTTCTCTATAGCATTAATTCTTGCATTGGAAATAGTGTTCTTTCTAACTATGATAGTTAAGACCATAGTTTATAAGATATATTAAAATTAGTTGATGTCATATATAGAAATTAATATTTTCCCATTGGTTGTTATGCCTTTTGCTAGTGGTTTTTTTTTCTTTCTCACTACAAATATCACCCAAATTTTTGCAATATGACAATTGTCATTTGAGAAAGACATCTATGTGTCTGCTAGTGGCATTTAGGAAGCATGTAATGTCTACAGAAAATAAAAATTGGTTTGAAGCCATTTCTTGCATGGAATGTGATGTAAGCTTCTTAGAAAATTTATAATATAAATCTATGTGCAAACTAGACACAAAGTTAACATAGAAAAATATTATAAGGAAGAAAAAATGCAAATTCTTTTTTCCCAGGTGAAGATAATTTGGACACATTCTGTTCCTTTCAAGTGGGCACTAAGACATAGTAAGAAGGTTAGGTATGTATTATTCTATCAAACATCCATATAATTTCTCTGGCACAAAATAGCTCTTTGCTGATTTCTAGTTTTATGCATTTGTATGCAACTACAAAATGTCTTCTTTGGCTTTGAGATGCCGCGGTCCCTATGCAAGATTGATCTAGTGTTGAGCCCAGAAATTTTTACCCCTAGAGAACTTTCTATCCCTTGCTAGTATTGGGCATGCATGTGAATGCACATGTAGGTGCAGGATGTTCTAGGGTTGCCATAAATTATTTTCTTTGATTACAAAAAGATTTTTTAGTGGTTGGATTTTGACTTTTCTGTTAGCAAGATGAAGGTTACAATGTTTTTTTTTTAATCAAACGAATTTTAAAATCCAACTATTCATACAAGGGTTATGTAAAAGGGAAAGAGAATAGGTTTTAACATTGCCAACAACATATTATGATTCATTTCAACTACTTATAATATTTTTCTATTATGAAGTGAAAAACAAATGTCCACACCATGTGAATGCAACCTACTTTTCCCTTGAATCACAACCAGGGCATACTTAGATTCTTCACATTTTGGGCCATTTTCTCTTACTCTTCATTTTTCCCTTATATATTTATGTACAGTTGAAACATTTCAAAAGAGACTTAATGTTGTTAAAACTTCAAGAATACGGTCACCTTAAATAGGAATTTAGTTATATCTAGAGTGAGTTGCATATAAGAAATAATCTTAATAGACAACAAAATAATATACAAACATGGTTGAAATTGCACCAACATTGCACAAGAAGAAAATTTCTTTGTCTAATGGCTTCAAGGACTATTTCATAACTAGAAGAGAAGATAGACTCAAACCCGAAAAACCTCTTATCATTATCTCACTATTTACAGTTGGAAATCCACAATTGTTAATTGGTATATGCGAGCCACATAGGATCAAACATTGGCTAGAATAAAGAGATAGATCATTTTAAGGAGGGAGTTTTCAATTTAGATTCATTCTGGCATTATTCGGAATGCCCACTAGTTTCTTGAAATGATAATAGGTCTTAAGTTTTACCATGGATAAATCACCTATAATTTTTGTGAGTTCTTTGGGTCTACAACTTCTAGATGACCAAATAAAAAATTACCCATGTTGTCTTTGACAAGAGAGAGCAGAAATATTCAATGCATTTTCCATTTCAATTTTCCTACTAGACTTTTTTTTTAAAGCTAAGAGAAAAATGAAAAGGAAAACTTCAGCTCAATCATTCTAAGTTTTTCATTTATATAACCTATGTCTTGGTTTTGTTGGTCTATTTGTTGCATGATAATTTTTCCCAATCTAGGTATAAAAAATTAGATTTGAGTCCATCGTTAGAGGCTAGGGTTTTTGGTTTTTGGTTTTGCAATTTTGATATCCTTTGAAAATATTTGTTAAACCCTAGGTCTTGTTCATTTTGATTTTATCCCATTGTGAAATCTTTTTAAAATGTGAATATCCCTTTCCTGCTTAAATTTTTTGTCATGTTGAATACCTTTTTCAAAGTCTTTCCCACCATCTAATCTTGGTTAGATCCACAGTTATCATGTTGTCATTATAACAAAGTGCAATTTTTTTACCATAATGACATAGTGACTACCAAAAATTGAGTCACAGTATCATAAAGTGAAAAGTAGTGCTAGAAATGTGCATTGATTAGGAAAAGTTTTAGTCATGTGCCCCATCTCAGAGTTGTTAGTATCACAGAAGACGCACATGGAGCAAGTTGTAACTGGCATCACTAGAATTCAGATTTCCTAACAAGTCACTATATCATGACCAAAAAATCTATACACCCTACTAGTAGCCATATGGTGCCTTGCCAAAAAATGAGAAAATTGGCAACCTTTTGAAATTGATGGCAACAGCCAAAGTTTCCACACAGTATCATAACCATGCATATTGATTTCTCTAACACAAGCATTGATTAATGTAATCATGATTGAAAAAGTAGCTTTTTTCTCATCACTAGAGTTTAACTAATCACTAGAGGTCGCTATGTCACGACCAGAAAAGTAATGGTTTTAACTAGTAACAACATAGTGACTTGTCGAAAAATAATAATGCAGCGATAGTTCCACAAGCTAGGTCCCACTGAATGCTTCGTTAGAAATGAGTCATGCACTCATGTGACATGGTGGCATCCTACTCAAGATGTATGTGCCGAAAACTATGAATCTACTAAAGGTCACTATGTCACGATTGGAAAAGCTTTACACCTTGTCGGTAGTGATGTAGCGACTAGCCTGAAAGTATGAAACGCAGTGGGGTCAAGAAGACATGATGTTTCCATATGGATTAAAATAGTAATATATATCCCATCATGTTAGGATAGTTCCATGTCATCAAGAATGTGGAACCACACCCATGTTAGATCTCAGATGAACAATGATAATCATTGGATCAAGGGTAGATCAACGATCGTCGCCAAGTCATTATAACAAATCACGCCCTGTTTACTCAACACAACTTGGAAACTAGGGGACCCACCATAGTTTATGTGACTAAAGTACAATTTCCTCACCTTTAGATCAAGTAAGATCTATAGTTATCGCATAGTCTCTATGGAGAAGTGCTCAAAGTTTAACAATAGCGGCATAGTGATTAAAGAAAGTCGAAAAGGGACCCACCACATTTGTATTAAATAATGAATTAAATATCCTCTGCTTGATCGAAATAAGATCAATGGTTGTTTCTATCTCACATAGGTGATGTGCTCACTCTCTATGCATAGTGAGATAGCGACATGGCGACATGTGTCCTTGAAGACTAGTGGGTCCAATTTGAAGTGCCAATTGTGAAAGAAAGGTACATGTGGAGACTTTTCATTAGTTTAACTACCAGCATGTCAAGGAGAAGATAAGTCATCCCTATTTTCACTCCTATATTGTAGGATTTTCTAAGATCAACGATGCAAATTTAAAAAATGAAGGTGGCGCCACTCTATTTTCCCTTACAGTTCATTTATGAGGTATGAAGGCTTCGCGTGCAAGAAAAAATAGAGTATATTGCAAAAGATTGCACCATTTTCATCTTATGTGAGCAAAATTTCAAGCTTTATGAGTAGGAAAAATTACTAAGAACATTTTGTTAAGCTTGATTGGAACATGAAGTAATTTCTCTGTTGTTCACAATAGGTTACAGAATTACAAAGAAGAACAAGTAGAAGATCAAGTAAGTCCCCATATACTATAATCTTTGTACCATTTCAATTTTTGAAAATTATAGTCAAGATGCCTCCACAAAAAGTGTTTTTATGGGAAAGAGAATTATTTGGAAAGGAATATCCATGATGACTTACTCGAATTACTCCCTAAATCCACCATTGAAACTATGCAAGTTAAAAATCTCACCTCATTAAACCCTAGCCTGAGAATTGCAGATGGGTTATATGATAACGGGAACTAGGTCAAGGATGCCAATACTTCTCAAACTAGTCTTCATTTATTCAAGAAATGGTTTTTAGAGAGGAATTTTTTTGCCTTGCATGCCAATATCTAAAATTTTGATTGGGAAAATTTAGTGGTTCCCAGTGTTTTTATAGACTATGACTTGCTTGGAGCCATTGCAAAAAATTATGACCAAGCAATTAGAGTAGTAAGAAGAACTGATGGTGTGCCTTTGGTTACAATCAATCTAGAGGAGATTAGAGAGGTATTTCATCTAGATCCTTTGATAGATTATCATGTGCCTATTAATTTACAAGAATTAGAAAAAGAGTACATATCAAAGAAGGATGTGATTAGGGGAGGTGCACTAAGGGCCCATATTGGCACAATTGGAAATTTTCCAGTAATTACAGCTGCCTCTAGGGAACCTTTCAAGAAAGAGTTTTTCACTTCTAGGGTTGTAGAGATATACAGACTCTATGTTGAATTTTTGGTGAGGATGAAAAGAATGTCATGCCCACCATTCTTATGTATATGATGTTTCAAATTACTTCTTTTGGTGTGGATGTTATTTTTGACTTGGCCTCCTATTTAGCAGAAGAAATTCATACTGACCTGGTAGGAATTGCAAAGGGGAAAGTGGAAAGACTTTTGGCCATTATTTTTTGTTGATGCATATGTTTTTATTTAAGGGAGTGAAATATTTTGGTAAAGAAATGGAATTGAATAGAGAGCAGGATGGAGAAGCACTACTAGTCCAGTTATGGAGTGCAGACATGACCTAGGATGTAGAGAAGGCTAGCTTGGGCAGGTTTGATAGGTACTTTGCATCAAGGTTGAGGTACCTCATATTAAGTGACAATCCCAGAGTGCCTAGGGCACTGATGAGCCTCATTAGGCCTATGGACAATCCTATAGACTTGAAATTTTCACGTAATTGGGGAGATATTATCCCATACTTTGTTTATACTATCATTAGGGTTTATGGTTTTAAAGACACCCCTCATGTACTGCCTTACCAGGTACCTCTAAAGATAGGGATGGCTAAATTTTATTAGCAGCTAGGGGGACTAGAAGAAAGTTTTTCGATAACCAGATCAAGAGGGTCAATATTCCCCACTTGTACTATAGCCCATCAATTTGTGATCACTAAAGGGGGTTGGCTTTTTCTACATAAATTTTTGGACCAGTACAAAATAGTTATTTCTCATCCCTATTTTTGTGATACTGAGGGATTTTATAACTTGGCCTTTAGACACAGGATTAAGTTTGGCAAAATTGACCATGAATTTTATTACCCTGAGGACATCATAAGAAATGAGTTTTCCTTGCAGAGACAAGAAACTAAAAAATAAAATTGGAGAGTTTACTCAAGGTTCTGGAATTTATACATTTCCTAAAATAATGGAGACTATGAATGAGAAGAAACAATTTTTTATTAATTCTTACCTAGATAAGGCCAGGGAGGTCATGAGGAGGTTGACATTCACTCCTAATGTAGGAACTAGACATTTGACTGTCCAAAAGAGGCTAGGTTATACCATAATTCAAAATTAAAAGGCCACTATAGATAAGGGTAAGCAAATAATGGGATCCACTAGTGTTGTCTTGGAAGAGAGACCTAATGAACCTTCTCCTAAGAGGCAAATAATAATGAAGGAAGAAGATCCTCATGTTGAGGAATATTCGCCTACTCAATCCCCATTGTTGATTGGAGAAGAGCAATTTAGTAGGGGACAAATTGAACAAATGGGGTGACAAGGAGATGTGTTTATTACTCAGGTAGAATTGGATGAGGGAAACCCTCAAGAACCTCCTATACCAAGCCTTGAATTGACAGTGGCAGATTGCAAAGGTAGGGAATTGGACCCTATCATAGAGCAAGCTAGTCATCAATTTTTATCAGATGATAGCTTTGTTAAATCTAGAGCTTTCCACCAATTTGCATGGCGGGCCAATATGGGCCAATTTGAAGAAAGATGTAATAAATTGAGAACACAATGCCCAAGAATGGATGAGACTACCTTACAAAATTAGGTGAAGGAGGAAATGATGAAATAATTTTAGAATATAAGCCCTAAAGAAGGAAGGTAGATGGTGAAAGCATCAAACATTTTATTGCTACCTAATTGGGATATAGTTGATGCTTTGGTTTTTAATTCTATTTCTAATAAGCTATATTTGCAAGACCAAAATAAGAAAGAATTCATAGGTACTGCATTTAGTGAAGACCAGACTAATTTAGTCATTTGGTCATTGGGTAAAGGGTCATGAGCTACCTCATCACAGCCAGATAATTCTGGTTTGATGGGAAATATAGTTATAAGAAGGGTAGCAGATACCACCCATGTACAAGCATCTCATATGGGTGTAGGAACATCTCTATTTTTTTTCACCACTGCTAAAAAGGAAGAAAAGGCCATGTTTGAATTGCAAAGTAAATATGAGACAATTTTGGAAGCATACAAGGAAGAAGTTTAAAAGAGGATTGAGCTATAAAATAAGGTGTTGGGAAGGTCTTCTAGACCAAGGATTACATATCCTCACCCTCTAGTGGAACCTTTTAAATCTACTCCACTTATAGAAATCCTAGATACACCGTAGAGGCCTCAGTATTATATAGCTGAGGATTTTGAAGAGTAAAAGGGCAAGTTGTGGACATTACATGTAGAGCTAAATGTACAATATGAAGACAAATTAAGGAAGGTTCTCATGTATTTGGTAGATAAAATTGAATGGCCATTATTTTATGATCAATTGACAAAAGTAATAAACATATGGGATGAAATGAAAGAAAATGATGAGGCTTTGAAGCCTATTGTGAATAAGTGGGGAAAGAGGACAATGAGGAAAGAAATGACATTTTTGTGCTACTCTGTCATAAGGTCTTCACATGATCAAATTGAAAAGACCTATGATATTGTTAATGATCTTCCAAAATTTGATAATAAGAGGGTTCACCTACAGAGAAAAATAGTTGGCTACTTAAATAAGTATAAGAGCTAGAAGTTTGATTGATTCCCTCATGCCCTAGATAGAAAGAATAAATTGAAAAGTAAAGATGAATGGGCTAAAGAACTAGATGGTTTATTCTAGCTAAGGACGAATAAAATCATTAATGAAATAGGGCATGCTTGGTGGGCCACCTTGGCAGAAGAATTGGTGAAAGTCTAGTTATTCTTTGATTCTTTGAAACAAGAATTTTTTAGTATTGATAATGAGGTTGAGTATGTGCTTAGAAAGAAAAATGATATTTTGCAATTCAACTAGCCAGATGATGCACTTTTTGACACATGGATGGCAAATATTGCTTCTGGTGAGCAGTTTGAAGAGGTTGAAATAGAGGATGATGAGGTGCAAGATGATGAGGTGTAAATTATTGACAAAAAAACACTAGATCAGAGAAGTGAGGAAGATAAAGGTCACCAATCAATTCCAGCTATAGGTTCAGAGGCCTAGGATGTGGACATGACAGAAGAACAATTAAGGGTAAAAGTAGTTCTATCAATTCAAGGTGAACATAGTGAAAACCTATGAGTAAAAATTGATTTTCAAGTATTATAACAAGACTTGCCATTGGCCAGTATAGTAGCTACATATGCCAAGGAATCAAAATAAATAAAGGCAAATCATGGGATTTGTAGCATTTGAAGATGTAACAAAAGAGGGGCCTACCAAGAAAATATCATAATGTATTACTTTTCTGTTACATAAGTCTTTGTCTTTTGTTTGGAAGGACAATTGTCTTTTTCTTTGAGCCTAAATCTTGTTGCATCTCAAATTATATAAGTGAGATCCTAGGGCTAGAGAAAGGGTTCAAAAGTTGTATAATTTTGTTTTTTTCAAGAAAGGTACGGTCGGTTCAATAGTATGTAGTTGTTTTGAGTTTTCTTTCAATGGTATACTTTCTAATAATAGATAGAAATGATAGAATTAACAAGATATTCTGGACTTCTCATTGAGTTTCTATTGGTCATATTATTAGTCATCTAAAAGGATAATACAAAGGGGTATTTGCATCAAATCAATGTCACCAATTTCTGTCTCCATTTTATGAGTCTATTTACTTTGAAGTCATTTGAACAAGGTTTAAGTGAGTGAATTTAGTCTGGATGGGTTGTATATTGGTTTTGTTGTTGCTTTTAATTCAAGGAATTAAGTAAATGCTTCATTAGACTAGTGGGGTTTATAAGTTTATGAAATGGATATTTCACAAGAATGGAAATGCGTGATTACAACTGATGGATTCATTTACAAGTTATTTGAATTAGATCTCTTGCCAACAGTTAATCTATTGCCCAATGGATAAGGCACTGGTCACATAAGTTAGAAGTGAGAGAGAGTAAATTCTACCATTACATATCAAATCAACTATAAAATCAAATTCATTTTTATCCTATTTTGTTCAAAGTTACAAATATTGGTCACCACTCATTTATATCTAGTTTTTGAGTCTTAGGTAGCTACTATTTCTAGAAACATTCGTAAACCCTAGGAGAATAATGACCATATATGCTTATGACGGATGCATATAAGTCCGCAAATATTAAAGAATTGGATGAATTGTCTATGTGTTTGAAGATACAATATGAGAATCAAAATGAAACTAAGATAATTTTGATACAATAGTTTGCATTTGAATCATCCCTAGGTATAACCACCTTGGTTTGCAGAGCCCAAAGAGTAGAAAACCATTTTTGGTTTTGTTAATGTTGGGTCCAAGTGGTTTGCACATGTAATTGTTAATAGGAAGTAGCTAATCCTTAGGTTGTGTGAGTATTTTTTTTTCTTTCAGTGAAAGGTGGCAAGTCACCATGAATATATATATATATATAAAGCTGGTTCAAGGGCTCATGAAGGGAAGAACTTAGCAAGAAACCCTTTAGTCTTTACCCAGGTTGTGTGAGTATTACCACTTTGATATTGAGCATTTTGTTGTTCAGTAGTTTTAAACACCAACAGGTGTTCATAGAACTTTTAGTTTTAAGTCATACTCTCTTCTATATGTTGGTGTTCTTTGGTGTAACAAACACTAAATTTAGCATACTTAATGGACTTAGTGAGATATTTCTATTTCTACACATAAATAGCTTCTAATATTTGTAAAAATGTTTTCGATCTTGCATTGAGAAAATGACTTAGGCATAACCCTTTGGGAGAATTTCCTGTCTTGTCTCATATGGGGGCAATTTGTGCCTGTATAGGGCACAACATAAAATTTCAAAATTTTGGAGGCTACAATAGTAATTTATTTTTTTGAATCTTCATAGGAATGTGCTCATCAACCATCTCTACCATGATCATGTCAAGTATGTATGGACTCTTTGTTTTTACAAGAATTATTTTATTTTAGAAGAATACCACAAAAAAAGTTTAATAGGTATGTACCATTGTAAAAATTAGAGTTATTTTCATTTTTTAAATTTCCTTTTAATAATTTATGGCTTTAACAGTGAGGTGTCCGTAAAACATAAATAAAATGAAAGAAATCTTATTCAATCAAATTGGGATAATCAACATTCAATTCTTTCTAATTGAGAGCCTCATCTCATTAATCTTTTTTCAAGATTGTAAAAAGATTTTTTTTAATAGAATTTAGTTTGATGCAAGAAGTTTTTAGATTCCCATTGAGCTCAATGCTAGATTTTTAGTTTTATTTACAATGAGTTGCATAATAATGCTACCAAAAATCTAATTCTAATCATTATATCGTATATTGAGTGTGTGTCATGTGGTCATCTGTTTGCTCATCTAGAGATCTCATTAATTGTAATCTTTGAAATGAAATTTTGGAATCATTATTAATTTATGATATATTGAATTTATACCCATCCTTGTTTAAAGTCTCTCTACCATACAGGTGGCCTCTATTGGCTAAGGCTATGTGACCTGCAACATGCACTTTGTTATTGCACATACAACATTGATATTTTCTTCAAGTTGATGGAAAATTAAATTCATTCCAACATTAGGACATTGCTTAGTTTTTGGCTAATATGGAAATCATGCCTTTTTAGAGATGTTATCAAATTTAATTCTCGGAGAAGATATATGACTATTGTTAGGGGCACTTTTGGCTCAAGAAGATGAAAATGGAAACGAGAAAGTCATCTACTAGAACCTTTGTTAAATATGAGTTGAACTATAATTTTATTGAAAGAGTATTTATAGAAGTAGTTATTATTGCTCAAAATCTATGATATTATATGATATCCCACAAAGTTATACTCATAGAAAAGATTGATTCTTTGAAATATTTACTAAGTAAAATGGCTCTAAATGGAATGTTGGATAAATGGCTCATAATATTAAGTGAATTTGACAGTAAATATGTGTTTAGGAAAGATACCAAAGGCTAAGTAATTGTTGACAAACTAGAAGAATCACCATTAAAAGATGACAAGACTATTAATGTAGAGGTTCCTAATGCAAAATTAGTCACTTTACAGCCAAAAACAGGGAATATTAATTTTGATGTTTCTTGAACTCAACATCACTTGAGATAAAGGACTATTTTTAGTTAGTTTGTCTATGACATTTCAGTTGAAAAGCATGGTTTCAATTAATTTAATTCATTCCTTAGGTTTTGGTTAAACTTTTAATTTTTGTGGGGATATCATTAAATTCACCCATGAAAAGTGAAGGTTTGGTTGAAAATTCTCAAAGCACTTTATTCCAACCAATCTAGGGTTGGACTTTTTGTCATCTTTCTATTTCTTTTTGGTAATTATATATTTTAATCAATGGGATAGTTTATGTACTCAATTTCCATTGAGTTCCACAATAATTCACCTATGAGAATAAAATTTTGGTGAACAATGCAAGATACAATTATTATTTTGGAGGGTTCTTCCATTAATTTTAGGATTAAGAATTTGATGAACTACATCATTCTTGAGAGGTAACATATTTTTGGATGACCATTCCATTCTTTCCTACGTCTGTAGCTCATTTTTAATAGTTACGAGACAATGAAATTATTGTCCAAATATTAAAACTTTATTTGCCAAAACTATTTATTCTATTTGTTGACCTAGTAATTAAATATTAATTTAGTGATAGATCTCAACACTTTTTATTTAAACTGGTAGAGGCATGTAGTTCTTTACTAAATTTATTTGTGGGTTTTTGAACATTTTTTGTGTAATAACATAAGCTTTGACATTTCAACTTTAAATATTAATCTATATCAATCATAGGGCATTCAATAGTCGATCCTTTCTTGTGCTTGTAAGTATTTTTTTCCCTATAAAGATCCATTTAAATTTGTTAACTAAACCTACACAAGACATTTATGAATTTTAAGAAAATTTCATTATCATTTTAATTGATATATAAACTTAGTTCTCACAAGTATACGAAACAAACATTCATTAAGCTTATTTTCTTGCATCTACTTGTAGATTTTTAGAAATTCTTGTAATCTTAATTGGAGGGATTTGGGTATTGTCTATTAAGTTCATAATTGGGCTTCCACTATTAATTTTCACACATGTAATATTGAGTTTTTGGTTGGACACACTGAACTAATGAATGATTTGGGTGTGGCTAAATGTTTAATCCTCTTGAATATCTTACTCATCCATTTACCATGGACTTGTAGTGGGTTGAATGTTATTGCGACAAAAATGTAGTGGTACACACTTGGTATAGCACAAACCTCTCATCTATGCATCGAATATGCATTCATCGCTAATAAAACAACTCAGGTTGAAAGATAAATTTCTTTCCCTTGCAACTACTAAGGTGATTTATTTGTTGGATTCTTTTTTGTTATGTTATTGACATTTCATATGTACAAACATGTCCAATAGGTTCATGTAATCAAGTTCAAAGGTAGCAGATCTTCTAACTAAAATTTGATCTTCTTCTTTTTGAGATATATTATAGGAGTGTATGGAGCTATTTTGAGAAATTTTTAGGAGGATACACCTATTAGAGGATGGTTTGTACAAAGTTATCAATTTGAATGCATTCTTGAAGACTTAATAATAGTAATAAGTAATTGATTTATAAGCTTCTTGATTATATTTGACATTAAAGTGTTACAATATGGTTTACATGCAACAACTATCCCACATTGTGTTTCTTTACTGAGTTTTTTGTGACATTGGTTTGTGGCTTTTACTTTCCCTATAGCTGAATTCTTGCATATTATTTTTATTTTGAGAACTTATAATTATTTACACATGGCTAGTAGGAACTCTTGTATAAGGAAAAAGAACATCCCTATCCTTGTTCTTGTTCCTACCCCCATCTTCTTGTTTAATTGTAAGTTATTTATTACTACAATTATTGGAAGTTTGTTTCTCTAGTCAAAGTCGTAATGATGATGCAATCTAAGAAGATGAAGACCAATACTCGTGTGAGCTAGGCTAAAGTGCAAAGTGAATTGGTTGTTATTTAGAGATGTGCTTTAGACTGCCAGTGATACAAATTTATTTTAATGGATTACTAAATGTTTTTGTTGTACATAGGAGGAAGAGTTTCATGCTAAGAACACACCAACCTAATTCCAATAGGTGGGGAAAATTAGATATTCAATGTACCTTGATTACCTAATGTAGACATTGCTACGTCAAACAAACCCATTTTTTTATAACCATCTTGACTCATTTCTTCATCAGTCGTCCCTACAATGGGCTTTGCAGTAACCTGAACTCCCTTAGAAGGCCTTTAAATTATTTTATAAAGATAATATGTTAATGATGTTAAAGTTATCTAAAACTTCCCATTTGTGCTCATGTGAAAAAGCTTTCTACCTATGTCCACCTAATACCAAGCTGTCTAGACCATAGAAATACAATTAAAATAATCATTACATGTTTGAACGATTGAAATGGCTCCTTTTAATATTATTTAGAGCTCACTAAGATTTTCCACATTATATTTACTGTTAGTGTATTTAAAATATTTTTATGTATTGAAACAATTATTTTTCTACTGCTTTGGGTTTTAGCATAAGTAGTTTCTTGGTTTTCTATATATACCCAAGAACTATACATTCCATAACATCATTCAATTTTTTCAAGTTCTTTCAATTATTTAAAATGTTTCTCTTATTTTAAGAGAAAATGTGATTTGTTCCATAGTGCAACTAGACTAGTACTAAAGCATGGTAAGCCCTATCGAATTCTTCACATGAGATGATAACTTAAACTATTTTGTGTAAGTGATCTATAGATCTGATGATTTTGTCATTTGTTGTTCAATTATGGGATAGATTACCATCCATCAATATATCTTCTACTAAATATTGACTAAAATCTTTTCACGCTTTAGTAAACCTTGAGCTTGACTGATCTAGAACTTCTTAAATATGCAACCTTCTTCATTCTTGGCCTTTATATTCACAGTTATATCAAATTCACATTTCCCCTTTCTTTCTATTTTTACATAGACATTGTCGATGCCCAACCAAATCAACACTTTCTCCTCCACCCCTACCTAAGGCAGGGACTTTAGCTACACGTAGCTCTTATTACATATAATTTTCTTTTAAATACTTCTTATTGTATATCATTTGTCACCGTTACCATATGAAATGAAAGGTCATACCAAGATGACAACTTATCTAATATTTTTTTTGGGAACTTACCTAGGTTCCCAGTTCTTTCTTGAATAGGCATAATTTATTTGATATTGAAACAACATAATTTAATATCATCGCACAACTTTTCTGTCAATGCCCAACCAAATCAACACTTTCTCCTCCACCCCTACCTAAGGCAGGGACTTTAGCTACACACAACTCTTATTACATATAATTTTCGTTTAAATACTTCTTATTGCATATCATTTGTCACCATTACCATATGAAATGAAAGGTCATACCAAGATGACAACTTATCTAATATGTTTTTGGGAACTTACCTAGGTTCTCAGTTCTTTCTTGAATGGGCATAATTTATTTGATATTGAAACAACATAATTTAAGATCATCACACAACTTTTGGTTGCAAAGTATGTTTTGTTTTATGTGCACATTGCATTCACTCATAGGCCAAAGAGTCCTTGTCTGTTTTATTTCTTCCTTCCAATTCATTGACGTTTTTCAAATGTGACCCGCAAAAAAATAAAAAAATAATGTAGAAGACAAGACTTAAGTGTAAGTGTACAAATTGGTCGGCACCGCCATTTTTAATTTGAAAAAAACTGGTCAGCAATATGGATTTGGTCTTCACTAAAATTCCAAAGCTTTGGTAAGACATTTGAAATAGTACTAGCGATTGTACGGTTCTTTGATGATATCACGTTTAAATCATTGATAATAGTATTTAAATTTAGTGAACAATCAAATATTTTTTTAAATTATATCTACCGTTTTTGTAAAAGTTTTTAAGTTCAACTTTGACTTTTAGTTGACTTTCAATAATACAAATATATTATTTTGCAGCAGCTTTGAAATTGCTTATATATAAGTAAAATAGATTTAGTTTAGAGAAGGTATTTATTACTAAATATCTTCTCAAATTGAAGATATATATAGTTTTATTCATTTAGTGCATTTAAATAATTAACCTTTTTTTATATTGATTTTAAATAAAATTATTTAGTTTATGATATTTGTATATGTATTGTACATATTTTAGAATTTACAAAACAAAATGAAAAGTTTGGGAGCTAGATTTATTAATAGGGATACAACAATAATATTTGTAATGCAAATATCTACAATTATTACACATTTTAAAGTGTTTTATTAATAGTTCAAATTTTATTTTGGAATAATATTTGAAGGCTAAATTTTTCGAGGGGTCATTACTAAGGACATGAACCCTTTTCAACCTAATAAACTATGTCCAAACTACAAAACAATACACCCCATATGAAGTGGTGTAGAATTCACCCAATGTAATGTAATTTGCAATTTGTTAACGAATTTCATCACTTGTAGCTTGTGCTCATTACACAATTTTTTCTTTATTCTCAATCATCTTGATGAACCTATACATCCATGGCCTAGAAGTGTCAACCTTGCAAACCCAATGATTCTAGTCAATAAAGTCATCACACCACTTATCTCTTGGAAAATGCTTCAAAATGTGCCTAGATGTTGGTGCAATGTTTTTTTTTTCACACAATTTGGATCAACAACCACCATACCCATACACAATTAGAAATAGACTTCATTTTTGGCATTGAATTTTTCAATTAGAAAAAAGACATGCAGGGGCTTACTAATACTAAACACAAACAATGACATAAAATTTGAGAGGAAATTCTCCATGTCAACTAAACCAAGTTTCAAACAAAATTCATCCTTTAAAGATAACTAACTTTTCTCTTTTATAGACATACCTCATTATAAGTTTGTTAACAAAACTAGCAAACAAAATTTATTTAAGATTAATGAATGATAAAAAGAAATCAACAATATATGGGTGATGTTAACATGTAAAATTCACATGAATTGACAAATTAGAATATTCCATAACATATTTGCATCTTTGCATCAATCTAACTGACAATGAAACTTAGCATTTTCATTTGTAGTCTTTGATAAGAGTAAATAAAATTTGAATAGGGTAACTATTTTAGTCACTTTCGATGTCTTCCTCTATAGTAAAGTCCTTCAAAACCCTCATCATATAATCATTGAAAGCCACCAAAGCTTTAGTATTCTCTCTCTTTCAAAAGATTGAGATTTCTACCATTCAAAATGATATCCATGGAGAGTGTCATCCACATCCAACTTTCCCTCTATCATTCTAAACACTCTTCAATATTCCTAGATCAATAGTGTCATGTCCACATACTATAACTTTCCCTCTATCTTTCTAAATATTCTGCATCGAGATGGGTCTTATTGAAAAGATAAAATACAAATATTTTTGGGTGATGCAAGATCTCCAAGAATGCTCCTACATTAGACACCTAGGGTATTCTAAGAAGTGATTCTGTTACATCTTAGCTATTCAGAGGAAAACCAAGATGGTTAATCTCCTCCCTTATCAGTCATGCTAAATCTTCAACAAGTCTTCCTCTTCATTTGACTAGATATTTTTCATATCTCCTATTTCTTGTACTTCTACCAGCATGGTTGTCCAATATATCCTTAATTTCTTTTGTAGTTGAAGTAGTTCTTGGAATATCCTATTGTGCTTTTGTGACCAATTCTTCAATGCTTCCTTTATGATAAAAGTTAGATCTGAACTTTTAAACATTGGCAAACTGTTTACTTCACCAAACAATTTTACTTCATAAGAATTTCCTTAATCACATTTCTTTAGAATTTTGCATGGTCCAAAATTCATCTTGAGCTTATTATATGTACCCACTAGAAATCTCTCCTTTCTCAAATGAACCATGTCTTCATCTCCAATTTGAAACTCCTTATACCTCATTTTCTCATCCCCCTTAGCTTTGTACTATGTATTCATTTTAGTAATGTTCTTCCTCATTCCTCATACAAGTCCTTCAAGTGTTCTACAAAATCTTCAACCTTGGCATGAGTCTCTCCTTTGTCCAATTTCCTCAATTCATAAGAATTTCTAGGATTACTTCCATATACTATATGGAATGATAATTTTATAATGCTCCTATTTATATAATTACTGTAATAAAATTTTACCTATAGCAAAATCAAATCTCATCTATTTGGCTTATCTCTAATAAAACATCTCAATAGGTTTCTAAAATGCTAATGCACCACTTCTTTTTCTCCAACAATCTATGGATGATGTGTTGAGATAAACTTCAAATATGTCTTTAACTTCTTCCACAATGTTCTCCAAAAGTTTCCAAAAAACTTGGTCTCTTAATTTGAAACTATGCTCTTTGGTAGACCATGTAGTCTCACCACCTCTATATAAAAAAATTCAACCACATGAATAGCATTATTAGTCTTCATACAAGGAATGAAATGTGACATTTTTGAAAACCTATCTACCACCACAAAAGTTGAATCATGACCTCGTTGAGCACTTGGTAAAACCATAAAAACGTTCATACTGATTATTTGCCATGGATTCTTTGGTATAGATAGTAACTGATATAACCCTATAGTCTTTTGTCATCTGATATGCTTTGTAATTGTTTACAAATTTCTTGACATATTATTGTAACTATGGCAAAAAATACTTCTCACTAACCAAAGTGATGGTTTTATCTAAATCAAATCATTCAGCTAGTCCACCACTATGCTTCTCTTTGATGAGATTATCTCTCATGGAAATCCTTGGGATGACCAATTGATTTCCTTTGAACATGATGAAATCCATCCATTTGATTCTATCTAGAGTTGTAATACCCCAAAATTGGCTCATTTCCGTTATACCAATTCTAGTCTATTTCTGATAATTCCAAAGTCCTATTCTAATAGGCAATTCTCATTCTGCTATTCGCTACTTGACTTAATTGTCAGATGCAGAAAAATCCTAATCTGCATTCATCATATTTCTTATTTAATTCCTATAGTACGTACTCATATTAGTTGCATTAAACCTACTTGATTAATATGTAATTTAATTATTAAGTATTTATACTTTAATTAAATTAAATTATATCCTAAGGCTAATATACTATGGAATTAAATTTATTTAATTTAATAAATACGCCTATCTTAATTAATTAAATGTAATTATTTAATTAAATGAGAAAGGTATTTCTAATTAATTAAAAGAAATTATTTAATTAAATAGAGTACTTACTTCTAAATAATTAAACAAAGTTATTTAATCAAATGGGAAGACATTCCTAATTAATTAAATAAAGTTATTTAATTAAACAAAAGTGTCTCTAATTAATTAAAGATTATTTAATTAAATAGAAAAAGTAATTATGAGAGCATATTTCATTTTATTAAATTAAATATCTCAACAAAATCTCTCTTCAGTTCAAAAAAGGGGAATTTCCAGTTCACTATTGATCAAAAATGAGTTAACACAGTCAGTTAACTCCTTATTTATCTCAAATTAAGTCTGTTAACTCCCTTTAACTTGGGAATCTCCCTTTATGACTAAAACTCATCTTCAATCCTGACCGTTGATCTGAATCGATCACAATCGTTGATGGATTCTAGGAAACTCTATTTAAGAGACCCTCATCTCTTCATTTGGGAGAGGATGAATTGATTTGCTAGCGAATTGCTGTTGAAATTCATGCTCATATTTACTTACATTTCTTGCACACATTCTCATTTTTAGTTTAATCTCATTTTAGTTTAATCATGCATATGCTTAATCTAGTTTGCTTCATTTGTTCTTAGATTACATTGCATCTTTCATTTTCTTAGATTAATCCGTATACTCATTCTTAGGTTAATTCCATTGTCAAATCCTTCGTTCTTAGAGGGTCTGGTTGCCTACACCTCTATTCTGAGGATATTAATAGGCAAAATCCCTTTAGATAGAAGGCAACAGGTTGCTTTGCAGGGCAAATTTTGGATGTACAATTCAATGTTCATTCCGCGATGAATCCGCAAATAAGGACTGTGTTGAAGTGTGTGTGTTAGTATAGGCCGCATTTTCACGCATACATTTCTGGCGCCCACCATGGGGCTTGGAAATTCAATTTTTCTGGCCTCTTTTTGTATTTTTTTAATCATTTTTTTGTTCTCTGTTCATACTGTTCCGTACAAGTTCGAATCTTCGCGCGAAACTGTTCAATCTTCGCGCGAAGATTCTTTCCACATCGCGCGAGAAAGTTCTTCGACGCGCGAATCTTTGCGCGAGACTTTATTTTTTCGCGTGAGCTAAATTTAATCTGTCACGAGCCGGATTTGATTTTGCACGGGCCTTAAAACTTCTTCGCGCGGACTGTCAGGAATTTCGCGTGAAACTCTGCTGACAGAGGCAAATTTTTTTGCATTGATTTGCATGTTTTTCTGATTTTTCTGTTGACTATTAGCAGTTTCTAGTGTTTCTGTGTTTTGTCTTGATTTTTTTTGAACAGCATAGTAGCGGTTTCAGGAATAATGGCAAAAGCATGCTAAAGTTGTCAAGAACAGGTAAGAATCTACTAAGCGCGTTGTGAGGATCACCAAGTAATCTTCATCAGCTGATAACATTTCATTTGGATCTAAAACAAACATCTTTCATGTCGAGCTTGTGTGTTTCCTTCTGTACTTCCATTTTACAACACATGCATAAACTCATACTAGGGTGTAATCTCTGTTAGTATTCATTTAGCAGGCTTAGTCTTTAGTGATAGATCTGATTAACTATCTTGGGTTATTGGACTCGCTAATCCGCCGGCCCCTCGTTCCACCCTGTGGTTGCAAGCTCAGCGCCACGTTAAATAGGGGAGGGGTCTACAGGACATAAGCGTTGAAGGCTCCACAAGGCAACCCTTTTGTGCTTTTTAGAACTCACTAATTTATGAGTTGTGGACTCATTTTGGCTTGTGTGAGGGGTTAAATGTTCCACATCTTTGGACTCACCTCACATTAGTTAAAGTGTTAAGTGTACCACCTTGGGCTTTTTGATTACTTTTAGATATATTTGCTTTCAAGAATTAACATCTGTACACACATAGTAATTAAGCCCCCATGAACACTATTCGTGGATCTTGAGGGAGTGGGTTCCTAGTGAAACTCCTCTCTAAGACGGATTCCTTATGGGTGGGGAGGATACTTTGAGCATCTCATAGATAGATGAATCTTTGACTTGTTGATTAAGGCATCCTTTCTCCGGAGAGGTTGATAGATCACAGGAAGATGATATCATAGATCTTTAAGGGATAATCTTAGTCTAGCGTGTCGGATTAATCTGTTTGCTTTGATTGAGCTAAAGGTGAAAAGGTGTCAGAACCTTGAATTTGGAAGCTAAGTCCCCTTGTGGTATACTATTGTGTATCGGTCACCTTTAGAGAGGGTTAACTGTAGCAGACAATCCCTCTATAGGGAAAACTGTGATGACGAAACCTCAAGCGGTAATAGCCATTTTCGCCATGGTAGTGAAAACTGCTATATAAATGTCCTTGTGGAAGAAATCTCCACGGGTGTGGTTCACTGTGGGTTGTCAGATCTCCCTAGCAGCTCTTGAAGATTAAGTTCTTAGACTGTGTCAAAACCTCGGTGCGCCAGGATTGGAGGTCACCCCTGTGAGCCATAAAAGTTGCAGAGTCAAACCATTATTAAATGCCTTAGAGAAGCCAACTTTTATTTTTCTAAGGAACATGTGCGATGATTACAAAACTCTTTGAAAATGTACACAAATAGCTCTCTTATGGATTAAACACAAACTAAGTCACTTGATTGTTCATGCGCAAGGTTGCTTTTGCCCTTGCTCATTGTTTTCGGACGTGCTTGAAATCACTTGCTTGTTGTTCTACGTGCCTGTTTATCTACCTGGTTATTGGATCGATCAAAAATTTTGTCAAAATTAGTCGCTGTTGTGAAACTGTTCTGTCCGTTCATGCGAAATCATTTTGGTTTTGCGCGAAATCATTTTTCTCTCGTGCGAAGCCATTTTTCCCTCGCGTGAAATTAAAGTTTTGTTGCGCATCTTTGCGCGATACAGAAACATTCTCGCGCGAAATTAAAAACTATTACTGATCTTCGCGTGAGACATAAACATCTTCGCGCGGGTCGTAAAACTTCTTCGCACGACCTGTAAAGGTTTTTCGCACGAAGTTTTGTATCAACATTTACAATTTGGGTTTGTTTTAGCTATCTGCAGCCTGCACGCTGTCCTTTTTTTGCATCCATTTATCGCTCTCTGTTTGCAAACAGTCCTGGAACAGTGACACTTTGCTTAATTGAAAACTTGTGTCTTATACCTTGACTAGTCTCGTCTCATACATCCTCATCTTAATGCTTGCCATACTTTGTGTTGTAGTGGTCATAATCTCTGGCTATTTTAGCCTTTAAATTAGACCATTTGTGCCTTAGTGAACAACATTCTTGTTACTATCTTGTCCTTTTTGAGACTCAGTCTTAGTATAGTCCTTGTCTAGGTTCTAGCTTCATGTCCTTGCCTATGACTATCACAACCAGAAGTGGCAACGTGTTTTATCTTGATAACATTAGACATGGTCGTGCTAGGGGTCGTAATCGCAGCAGAGGTAGCTTACCTTTCACTACGCAATCAATATCTAGTTTGGCTAGTGAGGCGTCTTCACGGTCTTCCTCACCTGCAAGGTCATCTCAAGATCAACGAACATTTCCCAATTTGCAACAAATTGGGAATCTTTTTTACCAAAAGGATACTGACACAGGGAAGAGCCTTGCATTCTCAAACACAATGTATGACTCTTTCTCCACGGACCCTTTTCAAACACAACATACGAAAACTGAACAAGTTCCTATAGTGCCTAATCGTGAACCTGAACGGGGTAGCCATAGTCGATATCAAGAACAACCTAGGGATGACAAGGAGAAAGAGAAAGAAAATGACACTGATGAAGAACAAGAAGAGGTGGAAATCCTTCCTGAACACATAGCAAGATGTTGACGAGACAAAAACTTTCAGAAGGTCATGGGAATCCTAATCAACGAAGAGAAAGAAAAGTACTTTCTCAAACTCGCCCAAGAGGGAGCTAAACTGCCCACACATTTCGATGTGGAGACCATTATCACACGTAAAGAAGAAACCGAGACCACTAAACTCCAAAAACAACTGAAAATTATGTAAGACCAATTGGCTCAGATGATGCATGAGAAAGAGAAACCTAAAAAGACATACACATTGGACACTCTTTGTTCATTTCCATTTGACAAAAGTATAAACATGTCACCTTTCCCAAGAGCTGTAGAACTACCCAAATATGACAAGTACTTTGGTACTACTGATCCCCAAGATCACTTGTGGGAATTTGGTGCTTTATCTATGGAGTTTATACACAATCAAATGTACCTCATGCGTTTATTCCCTAGAAGCCTAGGTGGTCAAGCTTTGGAGTGGTTTTCACATTTACCTCCTAGCATCAAGACATTTGACGAAATTGCTAATTCATTTGTTCAGCAATATTCTCATAACATTCAACACCCTATAAATATTCGAGATCTATGCAACCTTAAATAGAAGGTGGGTGAGCCTTTTCTCACTTTCCTCCAACGGTGGAGACAACTTTATACCAAGTACTCCCGTAAAATCCTATAAACGGAGAAGCTCGACATTTTCACCGATAACCTCTTACCTGATTTCAGGTATAGAGTTCAACTACAAGGTCCGTGTACCTTTGAAGACATGATTACATAGGCTATCCATATCGAAGAATTTATGGTCAAGAAGGGTGAGCTCACTCTTCAGAGAGACTCAAAACAAAGTTCCACTTCCAACAAGGATAAAATCAAACATGTCAACAAGAATCGAGAAATTGTACATGATGGGGTTGTTGATAATGTCACACCAAAACCTACTAAAGTAGCATTTAATCTCACAGACTGCTTCAAAGCAGCCAAAAGTGCTGAGAAGCCTCCTCCTGACAATAAAATGTCTAGGAATAAACTGAGAAACTCATGGACAGCACGACCCAAGCGAGAGTATACGCCTTTAGGAGAACCTTTGGATATGGTTTACAAAACATTGCTACAACACAAGCTTATCTCACCAATGGATAACCCTCGTCCCTATGATCCACAACCACGTCCACCATGGTGGAATGAGACCTCATTTTGTGAGTATCACCAAAACAAGGGTCATAAAACCATCAACTGTATAAAATTACGTCATAAAGTCCAAGACATGATTGATGCTGGTGAACTTTTGGTAGATGGACATAACAAAAACTTGGACCACAAGGCGTTCAAAGAGCCTTTCCCACCTTATGAAAAAGGAGAGACTTCGAAACTAGAACCCTACGGTAAGGTCAACTATACGTATTCCAATGATGACAATGTCATTCACATGGTTGAACCTGTAGATTTTGAATACTACGACGTTACTACCATAAAGGGGAAACAAGATAACGATAAACCCAAGACACCATTTGTCTTGAGAGGCCCTACTTTCAATAACATGGATAATATGTCTTCGCAACACTGTGCTAATGCTGTTACTCGCTCTCATGCAAAATTGGTGCTCAAAGGTCCTACATCTCCTACTTCAAATCTCAAACAACACAAGGAAAAAGCCCTTGTTGGTCCATCCAGTAAAGGTGCAAAACACACGACGAACTTGACTGTAACTAGTTATAGTGTTCTAGATCAATTGAAATGAACCAATGCTCACATTTCTATATTTGAACTGCTTAAAATCTCACCCGCTCATAAGAAAATTCTGGACAGAGCCCTCACTGAGACAAACGTTCCTCAAGATCTTGATCTTGAACGATTTCAATCCATGGTAGGTCACCTGACCTCACCTCATCTTATGAACTTCTCCGAGGAGGATGACAACTCACTGAATCACCCACAAAATCAGCCTGTACAGATTGAGGTTATGATCCACCAGACACGTGTTCGTCGGGTACTCATTGACAATGGCACTGGCCTAAATATTGTTTCTGCAGCTCTGCTTAGACAATTGAGTTATTCTAAGGACTCTATCGATCCTCGATGAAAGATCACTATTAAAGCATATGATGAAGTAGAACGAAAGTCACTAGGTCTTGTGACTTTACCAATTCGTGTCGGTCCTGTTGAAAGGGATGTCACCTGTCAGGTGCTCGACATTCCCTTAGCCTAAAACATTCTGTTAGGATGGCCATGGATACATGAGATGCGCGCTGTGCCATCCACATACCACCAATGCATTAAATTCCCATTTCATGGCTCTGAAGTTACTATTCCAGCAACTACTAGCTACACTTGCAATATGCTCAAAGCTGCTGAATCTTTCATCCCTGCTAACCGTGAGTCTACTGATTGTCACAACAATAAGCTAAAAAAAATTCAGTAGTCATTTAAATTGAAAGAAATTGGTATGGGAGAGTACCACATGGAACCAGTGTTATCATTAACATCAATTCCAAAATCCCCTCGACATTTTGGGAGACCCTCAGTAGCAAAGAAGCCATTCGTATTGACACCTCATACCAAGTTTAATGGTTCTTTTGTCAAAGCTATAGTTCCCTTGGAAGATGAAAGCGAAAATAGAGCCATTGTTGCATGGCTTTACAAAGAAGAGTCTCCAGTAGACCTAACAGAACAAGTTTGAGAAATCACTCCTAAGAAGTATGGACCTAGTCTTAAGCTTATGAAGCGTTTTGGCTACAAGGGAACTGGCCCTATTGGGTGCAATAACAATGGTTTAATAGATCCTGTCAAAGAAACAGCTCGAAGCAATAGTGACACAACTGGCCTAGGGTTCAAGAAGGTCCCTTTCCATTTGGGATCCAATAAATTCATACCTGTACTTGAGAGTTCATTTGAAAATGAGTCACAATCTAAATCAGGTACTCAAAAGGAAGAATCTGATGATGAGGATTCTTACCCTCATCCTATTCCTTATGATCTTGCTAAATTCTTTGCTGAGCCAGATGACTTTGTGCCACGTGTTAGCACTCTGGATGATACTAGTGATTCTTCTGAGGACAATACTGAGCAACTCGAATATCATTCAGAAAAGGGAGAATCTAGTCAGTCATGTCATGTTGAGTATTTGTGTAAGAATCCAGAGGCTGAAGGAGAGTATGTCCCTATCACTGTTGGGGAATTCTATAGTCTCTCACCATGTAGCACCGATTCTCATGAATATGAATTTGACAATCTTTCAGAAGCGACTACTGATAAAGACATTGACCAAGTGCATGTCTATGAAAATCAAATCGAAGTGAGTGAAACGTCTAGGGATAGGTCACAGGGGTCTGGTCCAACTAGTGTCTTAGATTCATCAATTACTAATGTTCGTACTCCGAGACGTTTGAATACACCTGTGGGTGAGGTCGCCGTAGGTCTCAAATTGTTGGTCCATGCATTTAATAACTATACTGTGAACGCAATTGAACCAACCACTACTCTCTCACTCGCACATCCCGAGCTTATAGACTGGAACCCCAATGCATCTAACGAAGTCCCCACATTCCAGAATGACTATACTCTTGCCTGTTACCTAAACGCTAGAGAACCTATAACGTCTTCCACCAATGAGCAGAGCCTCAAAATGACTGAGGCCGACATCAAATATCTTAGTCACATAATTAAAAAGAAAAATTGCAAGAGGTCCGATGGTGAAAACCACATTGTGGCAGTGTCGGATCCAAAAATAGCAAAAAAAAAAGATGTATCCAAGGGTGAAAACCTCTCTGAGGCACCCGCAGATGAGATATTTGATGTCCTTCCTAGTCACTTTCAGGAGAGATCATCAGTGTTAATAGAGCCAACACAGTCGATTAACCTAGGCACAAAAGAACATCCTCATGTGATACATTTGGCTCAGTCATTGTCAACTGAAGAAAAGGAACAATTCATTGCCTTTTTCAAGGGAAAGAAAATAAATTTTGCCTAGACATATTCTGACATGCCAGGATTGGATCCTAATCTTATTATGCACCACTTGTCCATAATGCCAGGCATAAAACCAGTTAAACAGAAGCTCTGCAAAATGCATCCTCATGTTGCATTGCTAGTCAAAGCCGAATTGGAGAAACTTCTGAAGGCTGGTTTCATTCGTGCAATTGATTATGTTGAATGGATATCCAATATTGTCCCTGTGTCCAAGCATGATAAGTCTATCAGAGTTTGTACAGATTTTTGTGATCTTAACTTGGCATGTCCTAAAGATGACTTCCCACTCCCTAATATTGATATGATTGTGGACATGACAGCTGGCTATGAAATGTACTCACTTATGGATGGTTTTTCTGGATACAATCAGATAAAAATTGCACCAGAAGATCAAGAGAAAACAGCCTTCACATGTGCATGGGGAACCTTTTGTTGGAATGTAATGCCATTTGGTTTAAAGAATGTTGGAGCTACATATCAGCGGGCTGTTACTACAATCTTCCATGACATGATGCATAGAACTATGGAGGACTATGTTGATGATACTTTGGTCAAAAGTGCTAAACGCAATACCCATTTACACGATTTGGGACCAATCCTAGATCATATGGAAAAGTTTAGTCTTTGGCTCAATCCTAAGAAGTGTGCATTTGGTGTCACATCAGGAAAACTGTTAGGATATATTGTTTCTGCAAAGGGAATTGAAGTAGATCCAAAAAAAGTACAAGCAATAATGGACATGCCACCACCTCGAAACATCAGTCAGATGAGAGGACTACAAGGAAGGCTTCAATCTATTCGCAGATTTATTTCACAATTGGCAGATAAATCACAACCCTTCACAAAGACTTTACATAAGGGTGTGAAATTCAATTGGAGCCAGGATTGTGAGCAAAGCTTAACATAGATTAAATAGTATCTTGTCAATCCACCAATCCTGATGCCTCCTATGCATGGGAAACCTTTGCTTTTATACATTTCAGCTACTGAAACATCTTTGGGAATCCTGTTGGCTCAAGAAGACAATGATAACAAAGAAAGAGCTATTTATTACTTGAGCCAAACATTGGTCTCTTATGAGAAAAACTACAGTATTATTGAGAAAGCTTGCTTGGCAGCCATCTTTTCTTCCCAAAAGTTGAGACACTACATGCTTGCCCACACTACACGGCTTGTGGCTAAAATAGATCCCTTAAAGTATTTTCTCAGTAAGGCAGCTCTCACAGGAAGATTGGCTAAATGGGTCATGATACTAAGTGAGTTCGACATCCAATATGTTGAACGCAAAGCTATAAAGGGACAGGCAATTGCAGACCAGCTAGCTGAGGCACCCATACCGAGTCTCCTACCAATAAACATTGATTTTCCAGATGAGTCAATTCTAACACTCACTCACCATACATGGGTTATGTTCTTCGATGGATCCTTCACACAATAAGGATCAGGTGCTGGATTGCTTTTCATCACACCACAGAAATACTCATTGCCCAAAGCATACAAGATTCTGTTTCCTTGTACAAATAACATTGCTAAATATGAAGCTTTGATCAATGGTATGAAAATTGCAGCTGAATGGAAAGTAGATCAATTGGATATCTTCAGTGACTCCCAGCTTGTCATCAACGAAGTAAATGATGTGTATCAAACAAAGGATGAAAAACTAATTCGTTATAAGCACATGGTTGATGACTTGACAAAATATTTTGCACACATCACCTTCCAACAGGTTCCACGTGCAGATAATAAAGCGGCTGATGCCATGGCCACTCTGGCTTCCCTTCTACAAATGCCAGAAAATGATCTCCGACACGAGTTCTTGGTGGAAGCATTACACTACCCAGCCTATGACACACCTGATTCCAAGATGATCTATTCTATTATAGGACAAGAATCATCCCGCTACCATCACATCTATTCCTACCTTCGTAATCAAACCATTCCGGAAGGTTTGACTCGGAATGAGAAACGTTACCTAATCCATAACGCTTCACATTATGTCATTATTGCTAATGATCTATATAGGAGAGGTCTCAACGGAACACTCCTTAGGTGTTTAGAACCCGATGAGTCCAAATGTGCACTAATTGACGTTCACGAAGGCATTTACGGATCTCATTCCAATGGCCTAACACTAGCTCGCAAACTCCTTCGTGCTGGTTACTTTTGGCCTAAAATGGAGCAAGAAGCTATTAAATATGCTAGGTCCTGCCAATAGTGTCAACTACACGAGAATCTTATTCACACTCTAGCTAGAGAGTTGATTCCCTCTACTTCAACATGGCCATTTCAACAATGGGCCTTTGACTGGGTAGGACAGATTCACCCAACCTCTTCTAATGGACATAAGTTCATTATCACCGCTACAAATTATTTCACGAAATGGGTAGAGGCAGTCCCTCTCACAATTGCTGATGGCAAAACTGTAGCACTTTTTATCACAAACTACATCATCTGTAGATATGGTATACCGTCCTCAATCATTAGTGATAATGGAGGATAATTCAAAAATAAAGACCTTAAGGAACTGTGCAAGAAATTTAAAATTACACAACATTGGTCTTCCATTTATTACCCCCAGGGTAATGGGCAAGCTGAGGCATCAAATAAGGCAATTCTCAAAATTCTTCATCACACAGTCAGTAAGTCAGGGCGAGATTGGCATCTCCAGATCAATCCAGCCCTGTGGGCATATAGAACAAGCATTAGAACTCCAACGGGCACGACTCCTTTTGCGTTGGTATATGGGGCAGATGTTGTGCTCCTGATAGAGATTGAGATTCCTACCTTGAGAATCTCTATGAAAGGCCTTATCACAGATGATGACTGTAGGATAGCCCGGCTTCAAGAACTTGTGTTACTGGATGAACGATGACAAGTGGCCTATGATCATCTACGAGCATATCAACAAAGAATGGCGCAAAGCTACAATAGGAGGATTAGGCCACGTGACTTCCAGCTGGGTGATCTCGTCCTAAGAGAGAATCCTAAGAATCAACAACAACGAATGCAAAAGGGAAAGTTTGAACCAAACTAGCTAGGTCCTTACATCATTACTACAGTATATGGATTTGGCACCTATCAACTTTCTACAACTGAAGGAGAAGTGCTTAAAGAGCCTATGAAAACTCTCCACCTGAAGCGGTTTTTCAGTTGATTCAATCTCAGCAAGTTCTCTATACATATCTAAATGTCTTGAAAAAAATCCTAAAAATCAGAAAAAGTCCCAAAAAAAAAAAAAAAAAAATCCAAGAAGGTGAGAACCTGGTAAACAGGCGCCTCTTGTTAGTAACTTTCATGCTTTTTCTTTCCTGCTTGTCTTGCCCTGCCATCCCTAATGGATCTGTGAAGCGTGGGAATGGATGGCTCATCAAAAATGCCTAATATGTAGGCGTCATCCCAGCATCTACTACCTCTGGCAGGTAGTCCCACTGAACTGCAACCAAACTACGAATATCTATCATGGATCATCTTGGATCCATCCGTGGAGGCCATCCCCGCTCTATATCCTTCTGTACCCTGGCATAGGCACAGTACTCAGCTGCAATGTCCTGTGGTCTACCATACTGTCACCACACCCGAGAAATGACAAATCTCTCTATGACAGATGTCGTCTTGCCTGCCAGCGGTCGAGAACTAAACATCCAGGGCAGCTCTCTCGGGGCATCATCCCAATCCTCTGTATCTCTCTAGGGTCACCATATAATAGACACCAGGTCATCGAGATGTGCCTGCTAATGCTCAGTCTTACTTAGATGGGCCTAGGTAATATGCCCTCGATATCAGCAAATGTAGGGCTCCATGGGCTCCCGAGAATCCTCAAAAATCGGTCTACATACAGGGAGATGCTCCCAGGCCTAGATCTATAACACATAAACACCTGCTGCCATGGTCTTCTTCTTGTGGAAGACGACCTCATGCATCTCATGAAAAATATGGGCCAACATACATTGACCCCACCCAAAGATCTCAGGTGCCTCAACCATCCTACGGAGCATGACACCCTATCCACACTCCAACCCATGCTGTCCCCTGTCAGGACATAGGAAGCAGCTCAAGAAAATACCCAACACAGATGCTAACCTGTGTGTAGGTCCATAAGTATGCATCAGCTCATCCCAGCTAATGGCCCTGCCCCTCAGTAGCTCTCTATCAAAAACAATGGATAGTGCCTCTGTCCCTAATCGAGGCACTGTATCATATACAACCCAGGCACCGTGAAAGGGAATCCTCAAGATCCTCCATATGTCCTCTGGTGTGATGGTCATCTGATCCATCGGCAAATGAAATGTGTTAATCTTCGAATGGAAATGCTCTACCAATGCAGTCAGTAAACCGTGATTCACCATCACGGCTGGAATTCGGCATAGTGAAGACAAACCCAATCGGGCAATGTGTGCCCGATCTACGTCATCCAAACTCTGCAATAACTCTCCATAAGGCGGATAATGAGATCTAAATGATACGTCTCCGAATACCTCCTGCACACACAACAAAAAAATGATAAACAAACGATCAGTATCAAGTTGAATCGAAGCATCAAAACAAAATACAATGCGATTTCTAAATGCAAAAATTACAAAAATGGCACAAAAATTCGCACGAGATTGCTGAAATCTCACGTGAATACATATGGTTTCACGTGAAATAGTTCACTCCTCGCGCGAAGAAACTCTCCTTCACGTGAAAATAGATCTCCTCGCGCGAAGATAGATCATCTCGTGCAAGAAAAGAGGTTCTCGCGCGAAACAGGATTTGCCACGCACGAAGAAAGAATTGAACATCCTAAAACATGCTAAAATTGTGCATAAATGATCTCAAAAAATGTGTAATCAAAAGTATGAAGATGGGAGATTGATGACTCACCGGTGGTCCGTAGTTTGCTAGCCAGTTGTGTCATCTGGAGCGCTCAAAATGATGATATCTCAAGTTCACTACCATGTCTATATCAGAGCTAAAAATCACTAAAAGAAAAAAAGCACAAATGAATTGAAAATGACCCTTCAAGCCATTATATATTTGTTGACCAAATTTTTCAAAATGCTCGGATTTGCGAAAAAATTGCACCCTTGGCTAATTGGACCATTCTGGATCCATTTTCGGGATCAAATTCGAGATCTGACACACCCAAAAGCCTTAAAAATGTGTTTTAAAATTTTAGGGACCAATGTGATTGAATTCTTGTGTAGTCAAATCTTTCTGATACTTTATAATTCTTGGAATCTTTTCAACTCTACATTCTCCATATTTTCAAAATTCATTTTGAAAATAGTCAACTGAAGTCAACTTTACATGATATACTGCTTCAAATCATATTTCTGGTGTGTCATCTTTTGATTTTTCTCTCAAGGGGGCATGATGATTACATCATTAAATACTTATTGCTTAGGGCATTTAGTTCCCATCTTATGTCCTAGTCACTTGGGGCATCTCGTCACTTGGGGCATCTCATCACTTGGGGCTTTTTTGTTCCCTTCTATCTGACATTTCTGCCATCTATCTTATCTTTTCATCAATTGATCAACCTTATAACAACTCTTCTCAGAGTTCAATGGACAGGTATTGGGACAGTCTAAACCTCGACTCCTGAGGATCAAACCTCATTCTAGGGATGATTCTATGACTCTAATGAGACCTTGTTATCTTTTATCAATTTTGGGTATCTAGGTGTTCTATCTAGATCCTTGAAGGTTAAGCTTCGTTCTGGAGATAACTTTCTAAATGCTATTAATTTCGGGTATCTAGGTGTTCTATCTGGATCCTTGAAGGTTAAGCTTCATTCTGGAGATAACTTTCTAAATGCTATTAATTTCGGGTATCTAGGTGTTCTATCTGGATCCTTGAAGGTTAAGCTTCATTCTAGAGATAATCTTCTAAATACTATCAATTTCAGGTATCTAGGTGTTCTATCTGGATCCTTAAAGGTTAAACTTCGTTATGAAGAAACTTTTTAAATGCTTATCAATTTTAGGTATCTAGACATTCTGTCTAGATCCTTAAAGATTATGCTTCATTCTGAAGATAGTCTTTTAAATGCTATCCATCTTAGGTATCTAAGTGCTCTGCTTGAATTCCTTAGGATTAAGCTCTGCTCTAGAGAAGGTCCTTAAAAAGCTTATCAATTGGTCTCCGTGTCATCACCTTTGGAACCAATCTCATGTTCACATCATGCTTTCTGATTATCTTTGAATTGAACGTGTTGCTTGCACATTCATTCAAAGAGGGGAAAAATGTAATACCCCAAAATTGGCTCATTGTCGTTATACCAATTCTAGTCTATTTCTGATAATTCCAAAGTCCTATTCTAATAGGCAATTCTCATTCTGCTATTCGCTACTTGACTTAATTGTCAGATGTAGAAAGACCCTAATCTGTATTCATCATATTTCTTATTTAATTTCTATAGTACGTACTCATATTAGTTGCATTAAACCTACTTGATTAATATTTAATTTAATTATTAAGTATTTATACTTTAATTAAATTAAATTATATCCTAAGGCTAATATACTATGGAATTAAATTTATTTAATTTAATAAATACGCCTATCTTAATTAATTAAATGTAATTATTTAATTAAATGAGAAAGTTATTTCTAATTAATTAAAAGAAATTATTTAATTAAATAGAGTACTTACTTCTAAATAATTAAACAAAGTTATTTAATCAAATGGGAAGACATTCCTAATTAATTAAATAAAGTTATTTAATTAAACAAAAGTGTCTCTAATTAATTAAAGATTATTTAATTAAATAGGAAAAGTAATTATGAGAGCATATTTCATTTTATTAAATTAAATATCTCAACAAAATCTCTCTTCAGTTCAAAAAAGGGGAATTTCCAGTTCACTATTGATCAAAAATGAGTTAACATAGTTAACTCCTTTTTCTACTCAGATTAAAACAGTTAACTCCTTATTTATCTCAAATTAAGTCTGTTAACTCCCTTTAACTTGGGAATCTCCCTTTATGACTGAAACTCATCTTCAATCCTGACCGTTGATCTGAATCGATCTCAACCGTTGATGGATTCTAGGAAACTCTATTTAAGAGACCCTCATCTCTTCATTTGGGAGAGGATGAATTGATTTGCTATCGAATTGCTATTGAAATTCATGCTCATATTTACTTACATTTCTTGCACACATTCTCATTTTTAGTTTAATCTCATTTTAGTTTAATCATGCATATGCTTAATCTAGTTTGCTTCATTTGTTCTTAGATTACATTGCATCTTTCATTTTCTTAGATTAATCTGTATACTCATTCTTAGCTTAATTCCATTGTCAAATCCTTCGTTCTTAGAGGGTCTGGTTGCCTACACCTCTATTCTGAGGATATTAACAGGCAAAATCCCTTTAGATAGAAGGCAACAGGTCGCTTTGTAGGGAAAATTTCGGATGTACAATTCAATGTTCATTCCGCGATGAATTTGCAAATAAGGATTGTGTTGAAGTGTGTGTGTTAGTATAGGCCGCATTTTCACGCATACAAGAGTAACAGGTTATGTAAAAGGTTTCCAAGTTTTACCAAAATTACGATCCTTTGCATACAAACTCGAGTTTCTTGAACCTAACAAACTCAACCTGAATCTTTGTTAGCAAACTATATCTCCTACTAAGAGAATTTGTAACCATTTTAGAATTCTCACTCATGTGCTTCAAAACAAATGTGTAACTCTATGAAGATTAAACCCATTCAAATGCCTCTAATTTAACTTTCATTGACTATTCAAGTATTAGAAATCTTAATGATTAGTATATTAAACAAACTCTTTAGGTATAAAGGAATCTCTCTACTTCTTTAATGTTTGAACTATAGCATACAAATCCTAATCACAAACATAATATTTTATTTTGGCATCATTTAACTTCTCACTAAAGTAAGCAATGGGTTTACCTTCTTGGCTCAAAATAGCTCCAATTGCATTATTAGTAGCATAACAATCTACTTGAAACACCTTATTAAAATATGAAAGTTCTAAAATATGTTATTTTGTAACCATCCATTTCAATAATTTAAAACTCTTATTTTCTCTTGTAGTCCACTTAAACTCTTTCCTATCCCCTCTAATTAGTTTAGTTAAGGGTCTAGAACCATCGTTAAAACTCTTAATAAACTTATGTAACATCTAGTTAACCATGATAATGTGTAACCTCACTATAACTCCTTGGAGTAAGCCATTTGAGGATAGCCTTACTCTTCTTTGGGTCCACTCTTATTTCTTCTTCTAAGATTATGAATCTTAGATACACTAACTCCTTAACAATACTTCACTTCTTCAGAGTAATCAACAACTTATCTTCCCTTAAGCTCCCAGACAACCTATAAAAATAAATTATATGCTCCTCCAATGTCTTACTAAATATTAAATTTTCATCCAAAGAAACAATGAAAAATTTACCCAAAGATTATTTTAGTACTTCATTCATGAGCCTCATGAATGTTCTCAATGCATTGGTTAGTCCACAAGGCATGAATAACCACTCTTAGGAGCCCTCTTTTGTCTTGATTATTGTCTTCCATTCATCTCTTTCTATGATACAAATTTGTTGATGTCAAATATTCAGATCTATCTATGTTAGATACACAAATCCACTCAAATAGTTCATAATATCATATATCCTTGCTAGGAGAATTTTGCACTTGATTGTGATCTTATTATGTAGGTGCATTGAGCTTGGTTTTGTGGAGCCTATGTTATGTGAGCTTGGGGTTATGTTTAAGGCCTCTCTGCAGACTATTTCTTATGCTTGCATAATGTTTGGATGGATCTTCTTTTAGTTAGATCTCTTTTGGTGTTTATTGGTAACGCATTCTTCATTTCCACAATAGACCTTGGAGATTATTTCAATAATAATTGATATTTGGGAGTTATCTTATGCAATCTTGGATCTGGATCGTTGGTTAGTGTTTGGACCTATGTGTTAGGTCACATAGGTTTATTTCACCTTATGAGTTGGTTATGATTATAATCTTCCTTTCCCACTTGTGGCTTTCTTGGCATAAGTATAGATTATTTTGATGTCTAGAGTCATAGGCATTAAGCATGGAGTAGCTAGTAGCATCTCAAAAGATGATATCTAGGATATAGAAGTTTACATATGAGGATTTATTTGAATTCTTCCTTGTAATGGCCATAACCAAGAAGGCCTTATAGCCCAACATGTTGCATGTAACTCTCATGATTCTATCATGAGAATATATGTTGTTTTGGATCTAAATCTCTATGTTATTGTTCATTTTTCACTATTTGATTATTTGTTGGGAACTAGGTTAGCTCCAAGGAGGTACACCCAACCTTATACTACATCATCTTATAAATAGCTCTAGAATCTATACACATTCTCCATTCTGAATTTCTCTTTGATGCTAATACTTTTGGTACAATGCATGGACTCAAATTCTCATGAATCAACCCATTCTATAATAATTTTTGTACTTGTCTATTCAATTCTACACTTTCTGCTAGAGACATTCTATGAGTTGTCTTATTTTGCAAATTGGACCTTGGAGTCAAATCCATCTAATGAATGATCTTTCTTACTAGTAGAAATTTATTAGATACAATATCTTGAAACTCATCCAATATATCTACAACTTCTACAAACACATCTTCTATTTCCTCTTTACCATCTTTTGGAGTTAAAGAAAAACCTATATGCTCAATCCTCATACCTTCTCAAGAAATTCTTCCATCAAATAAACATATTTTGGGATTGCTACATATCTTCCCTTCAATTTCCTTCAATGGCTTCAACTTTTTCTGAACTCCATCCTTTGTGAAATAATGGACCTATTCGCAAACCCATCATGTAGTATATGACAATCATACTTCAAGGGTCTCCCTAACAAAGAATAAAAAACATCCATAGGAATACTATCACACAACACCTCATTATGGTAGTTCCTAATCTTGAACTTTACCATATATTTTTCATTGAACAATGCCTTATCATGGTTCTACAACCAAGAAAACTAATAGGGATTTAGATACATCTTTCTTTCTAATTTCAACTTATTAACCACTTCATCAAAAATACGATCATCTATGCTACCACCACTAATAATTAAATTGAATACCTTTCTATTACATTGCACCTAATGTAGAATAAATTCTTCCTTTGTTCAAGTTCATTTTCATTTCTCAATAAGGTTCTTTTGATAACCTGGACTTTGCCTCTTTCAACATATTCAAATTATAATGATTTTATGTATTCATGTACATGTGCTTCTTATCCATAGCGGAAACATGTCCCAAGAAAATCTCCTCTTCTTCTTCATTAAACTATTCCACTTCCTCTTTGCTCTATTTGTTTTAATTGGTGGAATGGTTGGAATTATTTTGCCTTTAATTTTGACTTCTATTTCCCTTCTTACTCTTTTTTTAATTTGCATTTTAGCCTCAATAATATCATACACTTGATCTTCCACCATGAACTCTCCCACCCTTATTTATTTTAAAAATGTGGGGACTTCAATCTTGGAAATGGCTCTGAAAAACATGTCCTTAGAATCCCTAGATGCTTTTCTCTTTCATGTCTAACATGCCCTTTCGAATTCATCCTCAATTTCATCTCTTGTTTCAATATTATTTCCTCTATGAATATCCTCTTGCAATGCTTGTATTTATCTCCAAAGGGCTCTAAAAACCTCTTTTGTCACAACTCTAACTCTTCTATCATAATTCCTTTATGAAGGAATTTTCGTTCTTATTCATCAAAATTACAACTAGGTCCTAGTGGTAACTATCTCATAGTCAATAATCTATCTATAAACTCAAGAGACACTTTCTTTAATACCGCTTGATAAAATGTACTCACTTTAATAACATAAACACATAGTAGAAACAAAGAAATAACAAGTCACAAGAATACAAAATTAGCTTCTTATTATGTCTAGAAGTATGAAATTATAAATTTTGAAATAAAACATGCAATTCCACATGGACATTTTTCTTACAATATTCTATAAGTAGAGCCACCACAAACATCCCCCAAACTTTCCTAGACAACATTAGGGACCTTTTTTTTATAGGAACATTTTCATAGCCCAAGAAGAATCTAGAAATATTAGTCCAAAATTTTGAAGCCAGCCAACCCTAAAATATAATTCTTCATATTCTATTACATTAAAATACATCATAAAAACTTTAGAACCTTAAAATAAATTTTGAAGGAATTTTTTTCTTTGATTTGAAGTAGCACAACTTTTGAAGACTATAACTTATTGTCAATTTCTTTAATTGGCTATTATGACCCCATTTTAGAAACACCATGATATATTCTACAATTCTTAAATCCTCTAAACTCTATTTAGCTGAGGTTTGGCCCATTTTGGAGAATCTAAATCCTTTGAAACCAAGTTCAAAGATTTTATACCCTACTACCAATACCATTTGTTTCAATAAATTCATAAATAGATTTGACATTTCAATGAAACTTTACTAGAAGACTAATATATCTAAAATGAACCTCCAAAGAAGAAATTAGAACATTATGAGTTTCAACAAAAACTAACAAAAAATAGTAGGCTTCCCAAAATAGAGATAACACTTATTTAAAAAGAAAAATAGAAATATTTTGGGTGATGTAAGATTCCCTTACACATATGATGCTTCTCCACCAGTTTAAGATCTTACTAAAAAAATTTCATTGAATTCTACTATGAATGTTTCCTTAATATATAGTTTATAATGATTGCATTACCAGATACTAGATACTCTTAATTTTACATCAATTGGTTGTAACTAGTTTATGATTGCTCCTCTTAGATTTTCTAATTTATCCTCAATTTATTTAGCCACTTTATTTATAAACCAAAATACTTAATTCTATCCCTTATCTAAAATATAATCTCATATTGTTCATTTGGCTGTGAAGGGAGGTTTTCTTCACCACTTCTTTCCTCCTGGAGCCTCTTGAAATAGTTTATAATAAAATTTAATGGCTTTGTCCACACACACACACACACACACACACACACACACATGTATACATGTATATGTATACGTGTGTATATATATACATATACATATATATATGTATATATATATACACACATATACATGTATACATATATATACATATATGTATATATATGTATATGTATATGTATATATATATACACATATATACATATACATATATACACATATATATACACATTTATATATACACACACATATATATATATGTATATATATGTGTATATATACACATATATATACATATATATATATATATGTATATATATGTGTATATATACACATATATATATACATATATATATATATATATGTGTATATATACACATATATATACATACATATATATGTATATATATGTATATATCTATATATGTATATGTATATGTATATATATGTATATCTATATATATATACATATATATATATATATGTACATATACATATATATATGTATATTTATATGTATATATGCATATATATATATACACACACATATATATATAGATATACATATATATGTATACATATATATACATATACATATACATATATATATACATATATACATATACATATACATATATATACATATAGATACATATACATATATATATATATATATATAGATATACATATATATGTATATATAGATACATATATATATATATACATATATATGTATATATATATATATATATGTATATGTATATATATATATATATGTATATATGTATATCTATATATATATATATGTATCTATATATACATATATATATATATATATACATATACATATATACATATATATATATATATATACATATACATATACATATATATACATATATATGCATATACATATATACATATATACATATATACATATATATATATATGTATATATGTATATGTATATATATATATGTATACATATATATATGTATACATATATATATATACATACATATATATATACATATACATATATATATATACATATACATATATATATGTATACATATATATATGTATATATATATATATATACATATACATATGTATACATATATATATGTATATATATATATATATACATATATATATGTATACATATATATATGTATACATATATATATGTATATGTATATATATATATAGATACATACATACATACATACATACGTACATACATACATACATACATAAATAATCTCATAATTGAGTATATTCTCATCTAATAAAATATTATGTCCAGTTTGATAATTTATTTTGATCTAGATAATTAGTGTTCTAACACTTTTCACTTTGGAAATATGATTTATTAACCTTAAACCAAGAGAAATAAAAAGTAAATCACATAAGAAAATAAACATGCTATAAGTAGTGATTTTCATTGCACCCAAAGATTGATCTTTTAATTTGCATAATACAACCACAAGTCTTATAAAATACACAAGAGGTTGTTAAACCTTATTAAAAAAAACTATGAGTGATGCTAGTGGAATTATAATGGCTTCCTTAAATATTTTGCTCACTGCATCCTATGTGGATTCAAGCGCATAACTAAGATATGATACCACTTTTATAAGCAGTGATTGGACCATTGCACCAAATGATTGACCTGTTGATGTCAATGCAATAATTACACTTATAAAAGACATAGGAAGTTGTTAAACCACGTTACAAATCCCTTTGAGTGATTCTAGAAAACTAGTAACACAAAATCCACAGTATCATAATGCCATGAATTTTTTTGTGGAAACCCTATTAAGGAAAAATAAAGTTAGGGATAAATATGTTAGTTATATGTGTGAAAAACCTAATTGTAGAGGTTAAGTAGAAAGATTAATCAAATACTTTGTATTTACCTACATGGAACTGTGTTGGTGTATTCGATGTTATTTTTCAATTTATTTTTGGATTGTAATCTATATATGTTGTGCAAGAAAGTGAAACTTTCTATTTTGTAATCTAACTACTAATATCTAAGTGGTGTGCTTGAACACAAGTGAATTTCCCATATTATATATGAATCTTCAATAGATTTATCACTTTTTCAAAGTGAACATGCATAAATTTGCCAGATTTAAGATCCCATTCATTTGGTTCTTGCTTTAATCCATATAAACTTTTCTTAAATCTGTACACTAAATTCTCCTTACCTTTGACCTCAAATCCTTGTGGATGTAACATATATACATCTCTTGGTATCTCTAACTATTGTTTTTTATTAATTCCAAACACTTATATACTAGGCCGAATTAGAAGGTAATCAATGTGACCAAGCTACTCTATATAGGCTGAGTCATATAAAGATTTATAGATAAACACCCACACACACACACACACAGAGCTCTATAGGAGCCAAGACAATCTTTGGTCATCAAGTATTTTGAATGTAAGATGATTTCAATAATTATAAAAATAGTTCAAGCACATTGATGTCGAGTTACATAGAAGGTGCCTAGCATAGTAGAGACTGAGCATCAACAACATATATAGTGAATGCCAAGTGTCAAAGATAGTAAGTTCTAAGAAATACAAAATTGACATTCAAGTTAGGAATGATACAAAATTTGAGGTAAGCCATTTTAGGCTAACATTGGCAAGATATTAAACACTTTTAGAGATTGTTACAAAGATTATTACACATTTTTATGATGTAGATCATACATCCCTAGGTTCTATGATGAACCAATCAGATGAAGAGGCAAAATTAGGAAGCATCTAGAAAAATCTTTTTGAAATCATTTAATAAAGAAGATTTAAACCTTTTTTTGATATAGAGGAAGGTGATAGTGATGAGAATGAGAAAATAAGATATTTGTGTGATTCAAGTATGATTGTGAGAGCATTTTCAAAGGAGGAAAAAGAGTTGTGTTATTTCATAATAGAGAAAGTGACCTTATCAAAGTAGTGAAGGATAGTAAATCCATATCAGATAAGAGACCATATCAAATTGAGGAGAGGAGATCCAAAAATAGCTTATTAAAGAAGATAGAGAATCAGGTACTAAATTAGTTTTTAACAAATTGAGTTAGGGATAATCTCCTAATAGAGTGGTCTCAATAGATCTTTTTAAATCTCCTAATAGATTCCTTGCTTTTTTATAAGTGTAAAATCCTCTAATAGGGTAAGACCTATAAGTGCTAACAATTTTTAACAAGGTAGACCCCTCACATGGTAGATTATTTTATATGGTCAAACATTGTAACCATAATAGGTTAACTTTATTACTGTAGTAAGGAAGATTTGTGGATGTCATCCCCACCCAAGTTGTACCTTCAAATTGAAGTATTTCTAGGTAACCAAATCTTTGTGTCATGTTATTGATAGATTAGATCTATATGTTGCAAGAGTTTGATTATATAAGTTATGCATGCATTAGATATGAGATGGGAAGTATGTTGAATGCACTATAGTATTGTTAAAAGAAAGTGTGAAATATTCTTATTCACCCCCCTCTTAATATCTTTGTTTCCAATTAAGACTTCCATCAACTAGTATCAGAGTTAAGTTCTCTTTGAGAAGTTTATCAACTTGGAGTTTAGAGCTTAGAAATGGAGGTTTATAAATTGGGCAAAGTTATTGACAATAAGGTGATTGACATCCAACTCATATTGTAGCAACTTGAAATAGAAAGAAAAGAAATGAAGAAATCCTTGAAAAGGAGGAAGGAGTTGGCCATTCTAAAAAATAAGTTGAATTATGAAGAGGTCAAAACTCAGGGACTATTTGGAACTAGAAGTTCAAGCAAGAGTGATACAAAAGCTACATATATACTAGAAAAGAACATAATCCTGAATGAAGAAGTCAGATGACTAGAAAAGGAACCTAAGATTTAGTCAATAAGGCTATGTGAAATAACCAAGAAAAAGAAGAGATCTAAGGAAGACAAGCTTTTCAGTGAAGAAGTCAAAATAAAAATGGCAGCTAGACTTGAAGAAAGGATATTTGATGTACAAAAGGTCATAGACACTCAACTAGACATAATGAATCAACTAATGCTTGCAAATTAGAAGTTAAACATAAAGGATGTGGAAATAGAAAATCTAAGATCACAAATGGAATTATTGAAGAATGAATTGAAAACTAAGAAAGAACTTGAGGAAATCTTGAACAAGCCAAAAGAAGCAATGATATATTTTGAAGAACTTATGAATGTTAGAATTAACAATGGGAAAGTAAACTATGGGGGGGTTTGAATAAGTAATTCAAAACTTTAACCATAAAAAATTCACCACACATCCATATCATAATTTATAAAGTAAATTGAAATATCTAGCTACACATGTTCATCCATAGCATGAAAAAAATAACACATAACATAATTTAAATTTGTTACCTAGAAACCCTCCAATGAGAAGGTAAAACTAGAGTGGGGATGACACCCACAAATCTTCATTACTATAGTTGTAAAGTGTATCCAATGAAGGTTACAATTGTTTGATAATAAAATATGATCTACCTTGTGTTAGGATTAAACCACGAACAAAAATAACAATTACATGCAAATATAACCAATATTAGAAAATAATAGATCACATAGAAAATAACACAAGACATCAAGATTTAACATGGTTCACCCAATCCCTAGGCTATGTCCACCAAACAACAAGTCTGATATTATTATGATCTACTAATTACAACTTGATTATAATTCGTAATCTGTTATAGCTCAATACCACTACAAGAAGCAATTTTCACATCACAACTATAAAATAATCCCTAACCCTAAGCCCTTTTATACAAGTATTTTTACTGCTTTAGGGTTACAATTAATAATTAGATTTTAGCCCAAAATCTTGTAAAAATAGCCCCAAAGAATTTATAAAGTATGTATAGTACTTTCCTGATCACTCACCACAAGCTAACAATCTCCCACTTGGAGACTAATCGGGTAACTATGTTGCTACTCCATGAGGCTCCCACTGGATCAAACCACCATAGACTCAGCTATTATTTTATTCATGTTCAGTCTCGAAGACCAACTGAAGCTGAAGAGGAGTTCAACTTCTCCCTTGTTACTACCTTTGTAAACATATCTACTAGATTATCATCTGTATGTATCTTGTCCAGCTTTAACTGTCCAACCTCCAAAACTGATCGAATGAAATGATACAGTAATTTTATGTGTTTGGTCTTAGAATGTAGAGCTGAATTCTTTGCAAGATGAATGACACTTTGACTATCTGTAAACAAATAATTATCCTATTGAGGGTGTCCCAATTCTTCCAAGAAGAACTGTAGCCATATCATCTCCTTGGCTACCTCTGTAGAAGCAACATACTCTACCTCTATAGTGGATAGAGCATTAATCTTCTATAACCTAGAAACCCAACTAATGGTTGCCCCAATGCTAATAGTAAAGACATAACCTATAGTACTTCGCTTGGTATCAATATGCCATGCCAAATCTAAGTCAACATAGCCCTATAAATCAGTAGTAGAACCCTAAAAGTGTAAACACTTATTGGATGTTCCTCTCAAATATCTGAGAATCCGTTTAACTGCATTCCAATGCTTGATTCTTGGATGACTCATATACCTGCTAACAACTCCCACTGCATGTGCAATATCTGGCTTGGTACATACCATGGCATACATCAATCTTCCTATAGATGAAACATAGGGTACCTTGGACATCTTATCCTCCTCTTCTTGTGTATTGGGACACATCTCCTTAGTCAACTTCACATGACCAGGAAAAGGTGTGTTGACAACTTTAGTATACTCCATAGAGAAACTTTGCAACACCTTCTCCGTATAATTAGCCTAAGATAGCATCAATGTTTTGTTCTTCCTATTTCTACAAGTCTTCATAGCAAGGATTTTTTTTCTGCCCCCAAATCCCTCATAGAAAATACATGTGCTAATTTGTGTTTTATCCCCATAATATGATCCATGTTAGACCCAGCTACAAGCATATCATCAACATATAAACATAAAATAATGTAGCTATCAGCATCCAACCTCTTAAAGTAAATACAATGATTAGAATGACACCTATTTTATCCATGCTCATGCATAGAACTATCAAATTTTAGATACCATTGCTGAGGTGCTTGCTTCAAGCCATATAAACTTTTTTTCAATTTGTACACTAAGTTATCCTTACTTTTGACCTCAAATCCCCCTGGCTGAGCCATATATTTTTTTTCATCAAAATCACCATGAAGGAAGGTTGTTTTAACATCAAGCTACTCTAAATACAAATCTTCAGTAGCCACAATACTTAAAATAACATGGATAGAAGTTATCTTAACAATAGGAGAAAATATCTCATCAAAATCAATGCTCTTTTTTTTTGCAAATCCTTTTACAACTAACCTAACTTTAAATCTTTTCTTACCTCCTTCCTCTTCTTTAAACCTATAAACCCACTTATTTTGTAAAGCTCTTTTATATATAGGCAACTTGCATAATTCTCATGTCTTATTCTTCAACAAAGAGTCCATTTCATCTTTCATTGTAGACTCCCACTAAATCTTAGTATCCACTTGCACAGATTCATCATAACATTCAGGTTCACCAACATCAGTAAGTAAAATTGAATATGAAGAGGAAGAAAATCTTTCTAGAGGTCTAATTTTCCTTGTTGACCATCTAACATTCATTGGCGTGTGTGGTATTTGTTGTTGCAGTTGTTGTACATCATGAGGAATGATTGAAACATTAGCTTTTGGAGTATCATCTGGCACTACATAATCATCTTCTTTCTTCTCATGTTGTTGCAATAGATCTTTGTACAACACTTTCTCATTGAATATGACATCCTTGCTTCTTACAATTTTATGATTTTCAAAATCCCAAAGCCTATAACCAAATTCATTAATTCCATATCCAACAAATACACATTTCTTTGACTTAGCTTCTAGCTTGGTTCTATTTTTAGACTCTATGTGAGCAAGTGCTTCACAACTGAAAGTTTTGAGAAAAGAATAACTCACCTTCTTACCAATCCATGCTTCCTCAAGAATACCACAACCCAAAGGAGTAGAGGAACCTCTATTAATCAAATATACAACAATATTGATATCATCCACCCACATGTGTAAGGGCAACCTAGCATGTAACCTCATGCTCCTTGCACGCTCCATTATATTCATGTTCATGCATTTAGCCACTCCATTTTCCTATGGAGTCTTTGGAATAGTTTTCTATCTATGAATACCATTAGTGGAGCAATAATATTCAAATTCATGACTACAATACTCACCACTATTATCATATCTAAGACATTTTAATTTCTTACCAGTCTCATTTTCAACTAAGCATTTCCATTTCTTAAAAGTTTGAAATACATTAGATTTATTTCTAAGGAAATAAACACATACTTTTTTAGTTGCATCATCAATAAATGCAAAAAAATAATGAGAGCCACCAAGGGAAGATACCTAAGTAGGTCCCCATACATCTATATGCACAAGCTCTAATTTCTCTTTTTTGTTTTCCTTCCCAGTCTTCACAAAACTCACTCTCTTTTGTTTTTTTTACACACAACTTTCATAGAAATCCATATTAACACATTTCAGACCTAGTAAAGCTTTCTTTGAATGAATTACTTTCATACCTTTCTCACTCATGTGTCCAAGTCTATTATGCCATAGCATTGTATTAGAATTTTTAGCAGCTATTTGTTCTCTCTACTCAACTATAGTAACTATTCCTGAACATTCATTTTTCTCTAAAACAATTAAAGTGGAATGAAAAATATGACGTGTACAAAGATATAAGATGCCTACTTTCACACCTTTTGCTACTACAAGGGAACCTTTTGAAACCTTCCAATTTTTATCATTAAAAGTAACTACACAACCCCCATCATCGAGTTGCCCTATGGAAATTAAATTTCTACTTACCCTTGGAACATGTCTTACCTCATGTAGTAGCCAATGATTCTCATTCTGCAACTTAATATTAACTTTTCCCTTTCCAACAATCTAACAGGGTTCATTATCCCCCAAATAAACAAGTCAAAAATCCCCTTCAACATAATCAATAAAATAACCTCTATGAGGTGTAGCATGAAATGAAGCACTAGAATCTAAAATGCATGAATCATCAACACTTTCTAAAGAAAAAGGCAAAGCATCCTATTTGGATTTTTTACTTACTTCATTTGTCTCCTTGTCTCCATCTAGTTTATCTCCTTTATTTTTCTTTTGATTCCAAAAATCTTTCTTTTTGTGCCTTGGTTTCCCATAGTACTAGTAGTCATTCAGTCCTCTTGATTCAAACCTCCTCCCCTTTGACTTTCCTCTTGATTTCTCATGATTTTTGGAATTACTTGCTCTCTCAATCATTCTACCCCTGCTTTGTGCATTCAAAGCACTTCCTAATATAGATCCACCTAAGGTTTTCTTATGAGTTTCCTCACTCAAAAAAACACCAATAACATCATCATATTTTAGGGTACTAGATCTAGGAACAAAATTACTCACGACCATTACCAAGCCATTTCAACTTTCAAGAAAAGAACACAAAATCAAGATAGCCTCAATTTCTTCATCAAAATTGATACCCAAGAAGATAACTAAATATTAATAGTATTAAACTCATTTAAATAATCTACAACAGACCCACCTTCTGCCATTTTCATATTAAATAAACACTTCATGAGAAATATCGTGTTTGAAGTAGAGGGCTTTTCATATAGTTTTTCTAGGGTTTGCATCAATTCTTATGTCATCTTCACTTTTGTAAAATTAAATGCCACTGATGGTGCCAAGAATAATTGAATGCTTCCAATTGCCTTTCTATCTAAAAGATCCCATTCATCATTTGACATAGATCCCTGATTATTGGCTTTTCCTTCCAACAACTTACATAAATCCTTCTGATAAAGATAGTCTTCCATTTGCATCTTCCATAACTAGAAGTTATGCCTATTGAACCTATCAAACCTCAACTTACCCTCATCTGCCATCTCTCCCACTCAACCGTGATACTCCCACTCAACCATGAGACTTTCCTATAGAGGATAACTGAAAAAAAAATCTCACATTGATACCACTTTTTAGGATTAAACCATAGACAAAAATAACAATTACATGAAAATATAACCAATATCATAAAATAATAGATCACACAAAAAAGAACACAAGACACTAAGATTTAATGTGGTTCACCCAATCCTTGGGCTATGTCCACCAAATAGCAAGTCCAATATTATTATGATCTAATAATTACAACCTGATTACAATCCATAATCCCTTACAGCTCAATACTACCGCAAGAAGCAAGTTTTGCATCATGACTATAAAACAATCCCTAACCCTAAGCTCTTTTATACAAGTATTTTTACTACTTTAGGGTTACAATTAATAATTACATGTCAACCCAAAATCTCATTAAAATAGGGCCCAAAATAACTTTTCAAGGTGATGCTCTAAGCTCCAAAGAATTTATGAAGTATGTACAATAATTTCCTAATTAGTCACCACAAACTAACATGTTGTGAATGGTTTTCCCTAGTAGAGGCTTACAAAGGCTATTAAATCTTACCTTGTTAAATGATTTCAATACCCTTCTAAAAGTGTGCCATGTTAGAGGACTTCAACTTATAATAAAGTAAGTACCTTGTTAAAGGATTTACAAAAGCCTACTTAGACTACTCAGTTAAGATATTTTCCTTGATTCACCTATTAGAATATGTTAGCCTTGATCCTTTAGTCAACACCTCTATGCTAGATATCACATTTCCTCTTTCTTGATCTATATTTGATCCTCCTAATCAGACATATCTTTTCTTCCCTTTAACTAATCTTCTTTGTTCTCTCTAACTAATTATGTAGTTCATTCCTCTCTCACAACCTCCTTAGTCACTATGAATTCTCTCTCTATACTTAGAATTTTCCCTATTGGTGTTTCAAAACTACCACGAAACAAAATACTTGATACTAGGATAGTGAAGAATAATTTACTCTAAGGGTTAGCTATTTCCTATGTTCAATTAAGAAGTCCTCAGATCTTGATCCAACTTCAACAGAATCACAAGGATTTCTACTCTTTAGGTTTTGAAAAATCAAGGTAGGTGCACCTAAGGGAGAAAAAAGGTTCAATACTAGATATTTGTTAGGGTAGGCTAGGATAGACTAGCTAGTCTATGCTTCTCATCCAACAATAGGATCTTGGTTTTTTCTCTACACCTATGTGGTCTATAGGATTTCCTACAACTTAGAACATCCCTAGACCTTTCCTAACCTTCCCACCTACTAAAAATGATCAAATCTTGCTCCATGACTCACTTATCCTCTTAGGAGTGCAATTCTTCCAAAATGCATATGTAGGTCTACTAGGGTTCCACATTAATACCTAATCCAACCAAGGTTTTGATGAGTTTTAAGGTGCTATTTTAATACTTTTAGTATGCTTGAATGGATGGTAACAATGGGTTCATACCCGATTTCTTGGTTTCTTCACAAAAAAGCTACTAGAAGAGCCACAAATTAGGCCTCCACCCAAATTTATTGGGCTAATAACTTATTTACCCTTAAGGATTCATTATACATGGCCTTAATAAATTTTTTTTCATACATCACATACTCAAATATTTTTGAGGTTTTAGGCCACCAAAAAGCCGTACAACAATAATGGTAAAAATGAGGGTTTTGAGGGCTGCCTGTTGTCCTCAAATTTCAAACACCTTATTCAACTCATAGAAAATTCTCCTCTAAAAAAAATAACCTTCTTATATCCCTCATGAATCCATCTAAAGGGAAATTTTTGAATCTTTATGCTTTGCTCTTGAGAACAAATTCTTTGATGCTTGCTCCTGGCCAGGCATTGCCTAGCTCACCTAGGGCTTTGTCAAATAAATGCTTGCACACATTTTCTGGGCCCTTGCTTATGATATGTTACACATTAGGGTCTGTAGTCTTGGAATCAAAATTTCCATGGAGATTCCACAGTGGAAACAAGAGCTATAGCCCGTTCATTGTTGACAACTCAAAACTGGATAACAAACTCTTACTTTTAAAGAAATTTACTAAAACCTTCCAAAACATGTTTATAGATCTAATCTAATGCATGGATAATGGAGAATATACAAGATAAAAACTAGAACATGCAAAAAAATGATAGTAAAAACGTGATTTTCTACCAAACAACACTAAAAACCAATAAAAATGTATTAAAAACTAGTCACAGTTTGCTGTAGCAACATAATGCAATGCAAAAACATGACTTCCAACCCTTGGTTTAGGTTCTTCTAACCTTAAATAGGCTATCCCATGGTGTATGGGTTGAGTTAGGGCATTTTTAGCCACTTACACAAGTTAACTTTTTTTCTAATACAAGTTGCTCAACACTTTTACATAAGTGACCAACAACTTAGCAATTTTTATTTCTTTTTTTTTCTCTTTTTGCAATTCCATCACAAAGACCATTGTTGGGTCTTCTCAAGGAAATCCTGGGCTTCAAACTTCCCCCAATACACCATTCCAACATTTTAGGAACACCCTATTCACCTAGAAAGAAAAAAAAAAATCACAATATGACAATACATTGCCAATCACTTAGACTAAGAGCCTAAACTAGAGTAAAACACACCAAATGAGTTAGAAACTCCTATTCTATCTACATACTTCTTAGAAGAATTTCATCACACCAAAATTTGATATGATGGGAGCCTTTAAAGGGTCCTCCTACACCATACTTCTCCCCTCAACACAAACTAAGGCACTTTGGGGTCAAGAAGAGCTGGATCAATGCCAAACTTCTTGAAATGTGCTTCCTCAACCTAGGTAGCTTCAAAGTCAGGTTGATCCTTCCATTTGATTAGATGTTCTATATACACTTGATACTATGTAGTTTTCTTCACCATAGATTCCAATACTTTCTCTACTTTGGATGGCTATTTCTTGGGCATTGCATTAGTGCCAAGGTCTTGTAGGACCCTTGGTGGAGCTACACTTTGTTGACTGATTTCTCCCTTAAATCTGATTAGGTTTGCAACATTAAACACTAGTGAGATAGCTAGGTCTAATGGCAAGTCCACTTTGTAGGCATTCTCTCGATACTTATCTAGAACCTTGCATGGGCCAACTCTTCGCATTTGGAGCTTAGTGGGCATACCTTGCTGCATTCTAGCTTTTTTAAGATGGACCATAACATAGTCCCCAATCTAAAACTGTACCTCTTTCCTCTTCTCATCCATTTTGGCCTTGAGTCTTTGAGTAGACTCCAACATAGTTTTCTTCACTTGTTCTTGAACCTCTTTGATAGTTTGGGTAAAATCTCTAGCTTGTCCACTTTTTAACTCTATAGGATCTAAATCTCTCAACTCATTCACTCCCCTAGTGTGTCTACCATATACTATCTCAAAAGGACTTCTTCCTATGGTCTTGTTAACACTATCATTATAATCATATTCAGCTTGAGAGATAACAAGATCCCAAGTCTACCCATACTACTTTGTTAAGCACCTTAACAAGTTACCAAGCACCCTATTGATGACCTCAATTTGACCATCAGTTTGAGGATGGTATGCTGAACTAAACGAAAAATTAGTTCCTAGCCTTTTCCATAAGGTTTTCCAAAAATGACCTATGAACTTGCTATCCCTATCAAACACAATACTCAAAGGGAGTCCATGAATCTGAACTATCTCCTTGAAGAAGAGATGTGCTATATAACTTGCATCATGAGTAGTCTTACATGGAATAAAATGACTCATTTTAGAGAACTTGTCTACTACGACATAAATGTTGTCCATATCTAATTTGGTTTTGGGAAGTCCAACCACAAAGTCCATACTTACACATTCCCAAGGCCTATTTGGAATTGGCAAGGGTTGATAGAGTCTTGCATTACTTGAACCTCCTTTAGCTCTTTGACATATTCCACATTGCTCAACATATCTCCGTACATCCCTTACTAACTTAGGCCAATAGTAGTATCTCTGTACTAACTCCAATGTCTTGTTTATGCCAAAATGTCCACTCAAGCTACCATTATGCTTCTCTTGAATCAAAATTTCCCTCATGGATCCCTTAAGTACACATAGCTGATTACCTTTAAATAACAATCCATTTTGAAGGGTATAATCTACAAAATCACTATGAAAATGATTCCCAAACTCTAGGCATACCTTGTAGGCTTGGGAGAAGTCTTCATATTCTTCATACAAGTCTTTAAAACCTTCTATTCCAATGCATTTCAGCTGCTTCTTGGATAGTCAAAAGCTTCCTACTCAAGGCATCTGCTACCTTCTTGAGCTACCCCGTCTTATGTTTGATTATGGATGTAAAAGATTGTAGATACTCCATCCACTTCAAATGCCTGTTACTAAGATTCTCTTGAGTGTTTATATAACTCAAAGCCTGATTATCTATAAAGACAACAAATTCTTTGGGTAGGAGGTAATGCCTCCACTTCTTGAGAGATTGTACTAATGCATACAACTCCAAGTCATAAGCTGACTATTTCTTCTTTGCTTCATTGAGTTTCTCACTGAAAAATGCTATAGGTCTTCCTTCCTCTTGTTTCAATGTTTGAAATGCCTTCCCTATTGCCTCAGTCCAGATGAACTTTTTTTTCAGCCCACCTTTGATTGTGTCTAGTATTGGTGCACAAATTCCACTAAAGTTCCAGTAGGCCAATCTAGGATTGCCTACACTTTTCTTAGGTCCATTTTTAGATTACCCTTGGACACTACAAAGCCCAAATAAACCAATTCTTGCTGCATGAATACACACTTTTCCAAATTAATGGCTAGTTGCTCTTCCTGGAATCTCTTTAGGACCAACCTTACATGTTCCAGGTGCTCTTCTTTTGTCTTGCTATAGATGAGTATATCATCTAGATACACTACCACAAATCTACCTGTGAAGTCCTTCATTCATTAATCTCATGAAAGTGCTTGGAGCATTTGTGAGCCAAAATGGCATCACAAGCCATTCATACAACCCATTTGTTATTTTAAAAGCAGTCTTCCATTCATCACCCTCCTTGATTCTAATTTGATGATAACCACTCTTTAAATCCAGCTTAGTAAAGTACCTAGCACCTCCTAAACAATCCATCAAGTCCTCTATTCTTGGAATAGGGAATCTATACTTGATAGTGATCTGGTTAATAGCCCTTGAATCTGTACAAAGCCTCCATTTTCCTCCTTTCTTTGCTGCTAAGACCACTGGGATTGCACATGGACTAATGCTCTTCTTAAATAGCCCTTGATCCAATAATTCTTGCACTTGTCTTGCCACTTCCTTATTCTAATCCAGAGTAAGCTTATAAGCTACTTTGTTAGGCAAAGAAGCACCAGGTACAAAATCAATTTGATGGTTGATTGCTCGTTTAGGTGGTAGTACTACTGGTGTATCATGTGAAATAATATCTTTGAAATCATCAAGAATTTTCTGCACTTCAAGAGGTATTGGCTGCAACTTTGTATCTTCTTCCTTTAGTTAAACCATAATTGCACATCCTATGGTTTCCTCATCCTATAAATCTTGCAAGAACTCCTTGCTAGTACTAAGTAACATACTAGGTGTCTTAAAGGCTTCCCCTTCACTCTTTATTAAGGATTGAATTTTGAAAGTCTTTCCATCTTTCTTGAAAGAAATGGCATTTTCTTCTCCATCATAGATCACCTTCCTATCAAATTTCCAAGGTCTTCCCAATAGAAGATGGCATGCATCCATGGGTAAGACATCACAAAGCACTTTGTCTTTATAGGCTCCAATAGAAAACTCAATCTAGGTCTGCTCATTAACAAGTACACTTTGCTCTTGATTCAACCAAGTTACCTTATAGGGATTTGTATGGGGAACCTTTGTAAGTTTCAGCTTCTTTGCTGCCTCCTCTGATATAATATTATCTATAGAACCAGAATCTACAATAACCTTGCAAACTTTTCCTTGAATCTTACACCTGACTCTAAAGAGAGCCCTCCTCTGCTTAGGTTCACTTGGATTGGGCTGCCTTATGAGTACCTTTCTAATAATCAAGTTCTCACCCATTTCTAATTGTAGTCTTCTGACTTCATTAGTGCTTGAGTTGCCAAGATCTTCTTGAGCATAAGCCACTCTTTTTTCATTAGTAGAGGTTGATGGTTTATCAAGACACTTGTAAGTAGGATGCCCAAGCTATCCATATTGGTAACACTTCATCGTGGAAAAATAGGAGCTGCTCCTTCCTACTCCTCTTTGTCTACTTCCTTGAGATCCTTTTCCTCTATGAAAAGATCCCCTTGTGCTGATTTTAGAACTTTGTTCCAAGAGTCTACTTTCCCCTTGGTTTCTTGATTCACCATCTCTACTAGAACCACCTCTTTGACCACCTCTTGAATCTCTACCTCTTCCTCTATTCTTGGAAGTATGGTCTTGCTTTCTTTTTCCTTTCTCTTCCACCTTTAAGACCACTTGATAACATTGATGAACTATTTTAGGGGTGACAAGGCTCATTTCTTCCTGAATAGACCATTTGAGTCCATTTATATATCTTGCCAACTGGATACTTTCATCTTCAACCACTTTAGATCTCAAGCATAACTTTTGGAATTCTTCAGTATAGGAATGCACATCTGATGCAGGAGCATCCAGAGGTATAAGGGCAATCCTGTGTCACCCAAAAAAATGTACTTAGACTTAGTTTCTATTTTATGTCTTTGCATTTTTGGATACCCATTTGGCTCAAATAAAGGTTCCAACTCTCATAGTTCAACTATCAGTGCATTTTAAAATCCCAAAAAAATAGGAGCATGCAATTTGACCATCATTTTGGTGACCTAGAAGGTGTGACTTGGCCAGATGAATGTAATCGAGATTTAGAGCATTCCAGAAAAAGAATCAGGTCAAAAGGCCCCACGGTTTGAAAGTTATTGCAGTTTTTCAGGTTTTGGAGACCCCCTGAGAATGCTTCAAAGTCAGGTTTGGGGCATTAAATGACCTCGAAAAGGGTCAAAAAATGGGGGACGAGTGAAGCTGGTCCATAGGGCTATAGAGCGCTTCGAGATCTTTCCGAAAATGTAAACGGTTCGTCAATCGGAGTTACGGTTCAAAAGTTATGCCTCCCGGAAGTTCAGCTACCGTTTCTGGATTCTTCTAGAATTGCACCGACTTTTAACGCAACTTCCGGAACCTTCTATTTTGTCGGTGGATGCCTACTAGCACTTTCTAGAATGTACTCCTAGTCCTTAATCCTCTGGGGTCTATTTAAGGAGATTTCTAGCATTGTAAAAGGCAGTTCGGATTGGAGCTTGAGAGGAGGTGCTAAAAGGAGAAATATTCTCCAGATTTATGCTATTGTAAGCCCGCAGGGCATGTTTTGAGTTTATTTTCTCTACACTATTTGTACCAGCTTATTTTCTCAGTTAATATAATTTCCCCTTTCTATTGTGTCTATTCTGGTTGTTGGGTTGTGTCCCCATCAAGTGGTATCAGAGCCGGTTTTCCTGAGTGTTTAGACAGAGCGCCGACTGTGAGGCAGTTTGCACTAGGACTGTGTGGTTGTGGGTTCGAGTTAGAAGATGCCTCCATGAAGAGAGCGTGGTGGAAGGGCCAGAGCTGTTGATCCTAAGGAGGTTAGAGACCTCCAGAGACAAGTACAAGCATTGCAAGAGGAGCTTCGTAGAGGAGAAAATATTGCCGCAGATGACAATAGTGAGGATGACAATGAAGAGGAAGTAATGGAAGTTGACGGGGAAGTTCTGAATCCTATAGAGGAAAGGCTTTTTAGGGCCATTTCTAGGTTTGGGAAAAGACCTACAATTGAAGTGGGTATATTCTCGGGAAATTTGAAACCAGATGAGTTGATCGATTGGATCAATGAACTGGACGAATACTTTGAGTATGAGGATATAAGGGACCCAGATAGGGTTAAGTTTGCGAAGGCCAAACTAAAAGGCCATGCCAAAATTTGGTGGCAAGAGATTCAACTGGAAAGACTTAGAAGAGGAAAGGAGAAGATCACAAGATGGGATCGCATGGTGGACAAATTGAAGAAGCAGTTCATTCCTGTGGACTACGAGCTTGATCTGTTTAAGAAGATGCATGGGTTAAAGCAAGCAGGAAGATCAGTCCAAGAATATACAGAGGAGTTTTACCGACTCCTGATTAGAGCAGGGCATGCAGAAGCAAATAAGGAGAAGGTTGCTCGTTATATCAGTGGGTTACGACCTAGCATCCAGGAGGAACTAAGTCTGGTAAGAATGACCCGTGTTGAAGAAGCATACCAGTTTGCCCTACGAGTTGAAGAGAAGCTGAGTAAAAGGTTTGAAGGAAGACAAAGAGGGCGCGGTCAAGGAGGAAGGGGAAGCGGTAGATCATCTGGAGGCCGCAATGAAACTCAAAAGAAAAATGAAGATGAGGGTACTAGCAGGAACCAGAGGAATGAGGGTTTCAACCGTTCCCGTGATCAAGACTTTGGAAATCAAAGAGGAAGAGGTAGAGGACGTGGACAAGGAAGAGGAGGCTTCCATGGTACCTGTTTCCATTGCAATGAAGAAGGTCATCGTGCCTTTGAATGCCCTCAACGACAAGGAAGGACAGATAGGAGAGCTGAGGGCCAAGCTAGGGTTGCTCATGTGGATGAGGATGCATAATCATCATATTCAGAGGATGCAGAAAGAGGAGAGGCCTTGGTAAATGAAAGATTCCTACTAAGTGGTGAGAATGAACCAGGGCAACGGAGGATGTGTACAGATTCTCGAGCTATAAATAGGATAACCATCAAGTACCGATTTCCTTTACCAAGGATGGATGATCTTATGGACTGCTTGAGTGGAGCTCAATACTTCACAAAGATAGATCTGAAAAGTGGCTATCATCAGATACGGATTCGAGAAGGAGATGAGTGGAAAACAGCCTTCAAGACCAAGGAGGGTCTTTATGAGTGGTTAGTCATGCCCTTTGGATTGACGAACGCCCCAAGTACCTTCATGCGGCTCATGAATGAGGTACTTAAGAAGTTCTTGGGAAAATTTGTTATTGTCTATTTGGATGATATTTTAATTTTCAGCAAGACTTTGGAAGAACATTTACTGCATATTCGTAGTGTCTTTGAAAGGCTAAGGGAAGAGAAATTGTTAATTAATCTAAAGAAGTGTGTCTTTGCAAAAAGGGAGTTAGTCTATTTGGGATTTGTTATATCACCTGAAGGTCTCAAAATGGATCCAGAGAAGGTAAAAGCCATCTTGGAATGGCCTACTCCAAGGTTTGCTACTGAGGTAAGATCATTTCATGGTCTGGTTAGTTTTTATAGGAAGTTTATTAAGAATTTCAGTGGCATATGTGCACCCCTAACTGATACAATAAGAGGGGATAGAAAAGAGTTCAAATGGACTACAGCAGCTGCGAGAAGTTTTGAATTGCTGAAGAAGAAGGTGACTGAACAGCCTGTGTTGGCACTTCCAGATTTCAGAAAAGTATTCCAGGTGGACTGTGATGCTAGTGGTAGCGCTATTGGGGCTGTATTAAGCCAAGAAGGTAAGCCTATTGCATATTTTAGTGAAAAATTGAATGATGCAAAGAAGAAGTATTCTGTTTATGATCAAGAGTTCTATGCAATAGTTCAGGCCTTAAAGAAATGGAGGCATTATTTATTGCCAAAGGAATTTGTTTTGTATACTGATCATCAGGCATTATAGTACCTAAATAGCCAAGGTAAATTGAATCAGAGGCATATGAAGTGGGTAGAATTATTGCAGAGTTATACATTTGTGTTGAAGCATAGAAGTGGAAAATCTAACAGGGTTGCAGATGCATTAAGTAGGAGACAGTTGTTGCTTACAACAATGCAGGTTGAAGTAGTTGGGTTTGATGAACTCAAGAATTTATACCCTAAGGATCCTGATTTTGCTGAAGCATGGAAAGCTTGTAAAGAACCTGTTGCTGTAGATAGAACCAAGTGGTTAGACTATTTGATTCAGGATGGCATGTTGTTCAAAGGTAGTCAATTGTGCATTCCAAGGAGTTCCATGAGGGAAAATCTGATTAAGGAGAAACACAGTGGAGGGATGGCAGGACATTTTGGTCGGGATAAGACCATTGCCATTCTTAGAGAAGATTATTTTTGGCCTCAAATTACACAGGACGTGAAGAAGTTTGTACAGAGTTGCCAGGTTTGTCAAGTTGCCAAGGGGTTTAGTCAAAATACTGGCCTATATCAGCCATTGCCTGTTCCATCAAGACCATGGGAGCACATAAGTATGGATTTTGTTCTTGGATTGCCAAGGACACAAAGGGGTAATGACTCAGTATTCGTGGTGGTTGATAGGTTCTCCAAAATGGCACATTTCATTCCATGCCATAAAACTCATGATGTTGTCCATATTGCAGACTTGTTTTTCAAAGAGGTGGTAAGACTACATGGTCTTCCAAGGAGTATAGTTTCTGACCGAGATACTAAATTTGTGGGGTATTTCTGGAGGACATTGTGGAAGAAGTTGAGAATAGACTTGAAATTCAGTTCCACACATCACCCACAGACTGATGGCCAAACAGAAGTGGTAAATAGAAGTCTGGGCAATTTGCTGAGATCTTTAGTTGGAGATAAGCCTAAGGGATGGGATTTGATTCTACCACAGGCAGAGTTTGCTTATAATAACTCTGTAAATAGGAGTACTAGAAAATCACCATTTCAAATTGTATATGGAAATAGCCCAAGGACTGCACCAGAATTGAGGAAGATAGAACAAGGGGAGAGAACAAGTGCTGAAGCTGAGGATTTTGCTGAACACATCAAGCGTCTACATGAGGAGGTCCAAGCACACATTATCAAGATGAATCAAGAGTATAAAGCTAGGGCTGATCAAAGGAGAAGACATAAGGAATTCCAAGTCGGGGATCTTGTCATGGTGCACTTACGAAAAGAAAGATTTCCAGTTGGTACTTACAACAAGCTGAAAATGAAGAAATTTGACCCCTGCAAAATTTTGAAGAAACACAACTCAGGAAATGCATATGAGGTGGAGCTGCCAGATGGTATTCACATTTCTCCCATTTTCAACATTGTAGATTTGACAGAGTATCATGATGATGGTACTGATGAGGAGCTGGTTTTAGAGCCATGTCCAATTCCTGCTTCTAAGAAGGAGGAGATAGAAGACATTCTAGATCATCGTGTGGGTAGGAGTACCAGAAACAGGTAGTATGAAGAGTATTTGGTCAAATGGAAAGGACGACCGATCGAAGACTCAACTTGGATTTCAGCAGCTGAGGTTTCCCATTTCGGATTTCCTCTACCATCCATAAAGTGACAGGGTCACTTTTCAATCTACCCTGGGTGTCTGATGCAGGAGCATCCAGAGGTATAAGGGCAATCCTGTTTCACCCAAAAAAATGTACTTAGACTTAGTTTCTATTTTATGTCTTTGCATTTTTGGATACCCATTTGGCTCAAATAAAGGTTCCAACTCTCATAGTTCAACTATCAGTGCATTTTAAAATCCCGAAAAAATAGGAGCATGCAATTTGACCATCATTTTGGTGACCTAGAAGGTGTGACTTGGCCAGATGAATGTAATCAAGATTTAGAGCATTCCAGAAAAAGAATCAGGTCAAAAGGCCCCACGGTTTGAAAGTTATTGCAGTTTTTCGGGTTTTGGAGACCCCCTGAGAATGCTTCAAAGTCAGGTTTGGGGCATTAAATGACCTTGAAAAGGGTCAAAAAATGGGGGACGAGAAAAGCTGGTCCATAGGGCTATAGAGCGCTTCGAGAGCTTTCCGAAAATGTAAACGGTTCGTCAATCGGAGTTACGGTTCAAAAGTTATGCCTCCCGGAAGTTCGGCTACCGTTTTTGGATTCTTCTAGAATTGCACCGACTTTTAACGCAACTTCCGGAACCTTCTATTTTGTCGATGGATGCCTACTAGCACTTTCTAGAATGTACTCCTAGTCCTTAATCCTCTGGGGTCTATTTAAGGAGATTTCTGGCATTGTAAAAGGCAGTTCGGATTGGAGCTTGAGAGGAGGTGCTAAAAGGAGAAATATTCTCCAGATTTATGCTATTGTAAGCCCGCAGGGCATGTTTTGAGTTTATTTTCTCTGCACTGTTTGTACCAGCTTATTTTCTCAGTTAATATAATTTCCCCTTTCTATTGTGTCTATTCTGGTTGTTGGGTTGTGTCCCCATCAACATCCATGTCTTTTTGCCTCAGATTTTGTCTGCTCCTATGCAGTTGTATTTCATAGTCTTCAGGAATGTAGGCTTGTTTAATTTTAGCCACCATTCCTTTCCAAGAAGTAATAGGACCTTTTCCTTCTTTTTCCCTCTTTGTTTGCACAAATTTCCACCAAGTGAGAGCAGTGCCTCTCAATATTGACCTTGCCACTTTAACCTTATGAGCATCAAAGACACCATCACATTCAAAATGGTTCTCCATTCCTTCAATCCATTCCATGATGAGATCAGGATCCATCTTGCCACTAAATAGAGGAATGCCTTCCAAGGCTTTACTGTTTATTGCTTTGATTGCCTTCAAGAAAGGCTCTTCTGGTAAAATAGGATCTAGTGTTGGAGTTTCTTTTTCAAACTCAATGTCTTTTTCTTTAGCCTCCTCTTCTTTTTGCTCCATCTTGTCCTTAACATTATCTGTAGTGTCTTGGACCTCGCTTAACAACTGTTCCAGTTGTGCCAATATTTCTCTCAAAGACCTGTTGTCTTCTTCTTGCTCTTCTACCTTCTTGGACAATTCAACATTCATTACCATTGTGTTAGAATCACTAGATTCACTAGGTTATTGCATTCACCTTTCTTTGCACTTTCTTTGTCCCACACCTTTGTAGGCTCTAATACCAATCTGTTGGGGTAGGCTAGGATAGACTAGCTAGTCTATGCTTCTCATCCAACAATAGGATCTTGGTATTTTCTCTACACCTATGTGGTCTATAGGATTTCATACAACTTAGAACATCCCCTGACCTTTCCTAACCTGTCCACCAACTAAAAATGATCAAATCTTGCTCCATGACTCACTTATCCTCCTAGGAGTGCAATTCTTCCAAAATGCATATGTAGGTCTACTAGGGTTCCAAAATAATACCTATTCCAACCAAGATTTTGATGATTTTTAAGGTGCTATTTTAATACTTTTAGTATGCTTGAATGGATGGTAACAATGGGTTCATACCCGATTTCTTGGTTTCTTCACAAAAAGGCTACTAGAAGAGCCCCAAATTAGGCCTCCACCAAAATTTATAGGGATAATAACTTATTACCCTTAAATATTCATCAGAATTGGTCTTAATAAAAAAAAATTCATACATCACATACTCAAATATTTTTGAGGTTTTAGGCCACCAAAAAGCCATACAACAATAATGGTAAAAATGAGGGTTTTGAAGGGTTTTGAGGGCTGCCTGCTGTCCTCAAATTTCAAACACCTTATTCAACTCATAGAAAATTCTCCTCTACAAAAAATAACATTTTTATATCCCTCTTGAATTTATCAAAAGGTAAATTCTTGAATCTTTATACTTTGCTCTTGAGAACAAATTCTTTGATGCTTGCTCCTAGCCGAGCATTGCCTAGCTCGCCTAGGGCTTTGTCAAACAAATGCTTGCACACATTTTTTGGGCCCTTTATTGTGATATATTACACATTAGGGTTTTTATTCTTGGAATCCAAATTTCCATGGAAATCTCATGGTGGAAACAAGAGCTATAGCTCGTTCATTGTTGACAACTCAAAATTGGACAGCAAACTCTTACTTCTAAAGAAATTTACTAAAACCTTCCAAAACGTGTTTATAGATCTAATATAATGCATGGATAATGGATAATATACAAGATAAAAACTAGAACATGCAAAAAAATGATAGTAAAAATTTGATTTGCTTCCAAACAACACTAAAAAACAGTAAAAATGTATTAAAAACCAGTCACAGTTTGTTGTAGCAACACAATGCAATGCAAAAACATGACTTCCAACCCTTGGTTCGGGTTTTTCCAACCATAAATAGGCTATCCCATAGTGTATGGGTTGAGTTAGGGATTTTTTAGCCACTTACACAAGTTAACTTTCTTTCTAATACAAGTTGCTCAACACTTTTACATAAGTGACCAGCAACTTAGCAATTTTTTTTTCTTTTATTTCTCTTTTTGCAATTCCATCACCAAGACCATTGTTGGGTATTCTCAAGGAACTCTTGGGCTTAAAAATTCCCCCAATACACCATTCCAATATTATAGGAACACCCTATGCACCTAGAAAGAAAATAAAAATCACAATATGACAATACATTGCCAATCACTTAGACCAAGAGCCTAAACTAGAGAAAAACAAACCAAATGAGTTAGAAACTCTTATTGTATCTACATACTTCTTAGAAGAAGTTCATCACACCAAAATTTGATATGGTGGGAACCTTGAAAGGGTGCTCCTACACCAATATTATCTTTACACTTCACTCACTTACTGACATTCTTTCACAATAATTATCCCCCATAGGAGATATTTGCCACAATTCTTCTCAGATTTATAGGTAAGTCTGGGTTGTAGTAGCTAACCACAACACACAAAGATTGAATTCAAAAAAGTTCTAACTAGCTATAAAATTCTTCATACATGAAAGTAAATTTTATTTGAATTTTGAAATTCTTCTTCATCCAATTGTATGATTTCTTCATATGAAAATTGAATAAATGATTAGTGCCTTATTCATTGGCATTCAAAGTTTACCTAGCAATTTTGACCTAATTGATTGCATTGCAATCAATTTTATCAACAATTTACCCTAAACCTCATTCTTATGTATATCCTTCTTATTGACTAGAAATCCTATTACCTTACTAAAGCATTTACTTAATTCCTTGAATTAAAAACAATAGAAAATTGATATAAAACCTATCCTTGTTACATTAAACTCAATAAGCCTTGCTCATACAATCTTGAGATAACCAACTAACAGCAATGGAGACAAGATTCAAAGAAAACAAATATGGCTATAACTTTCCTTTGTATTAATTTTCATTAAAAATCACACGACACTGATGTAAAAGTCAAAAAAATTTAGGACAAGACAACATGATCCTTCAATGTTAGTGTATTCTCAAATTTTTAGAGAAAAATACATCACCAAATTAACATCAAGAATACTAGACTAAATGCAAGCCTAGCATAATACTAAAAGTTACATAAAAATTGGACCCTTTCTCTAGCTTGGGGATCTCATTTATATAACATGAGATGCAACAAGATTTAGAATAAGAGAAGAATGAAAATTGTTCTTAAGATAGAAGATATTACCTACAAAAAGGTTGTTGTCATTATAAGAAAAAATTTTGTGCAATAGAATGTCTACATCATGAATTTTCTTTTTGTGGGGTCATTTCTATTGTAGCTTCTTGTTGGCATTGCTCTTCCAATTATGGGATAGCTTGATATACATATGAGGCATTTGGTTCTAATATTTGGAAACTTAATACAACTCATGGATCTACCTCCAAGTTATGATGAACTGATAAGCCAATAGTTACAAGTGGTTTTTTTGGCTGCCACATCATTAGTTTGACTAACTGCCTTAGTTTCTAGAACTAGTTGATCTTCTTTTCTTTCCTGTAGTGCATCTATTATTTGTAATTCATTCGGGTCCACACCACTTTCATTAGTTTCTTTAGATATCAATTGATTTGATTGGGCAAGATTAACCATCCATTTGTTGAAAAGTGAGCCATTTGGCCAATTAACATTCAATATTTCCTATTGCTTCTTTAGAACATCTTCTCCTAGTTTATTACTTTCATCAAATTCCCTTTTGAAAGAATCAAAGAATATCTGAATTTTAACAACTTCAATTTTTTTTAGCAAACCATATGTAGCCCTTTTCATTTATGTCATTACTCAATCTAATGCACATTAGTTCATCCAACTCCTTGGCCCACTCTTCTTTATCTTTTAATTTATCCATGGCCTTGAGTACATGAGGGAAAATTTCAAAACTTTCAGTAAGATAATTTGAAAAATAATTAACAGTCCTCCTCTGCAAGGTAGCTCTCTTGTTATCAAAATTAGAGAGGCCATTATTCATGTCAAAAGTCTTCTCTATTTTATCACAAGAAATACCAATGACTGAACAACATAAAATTGTGACATCACTATCCCTACTATTCCATTTATTGACAATTGGCTTCAAGGTGTGCTCATTACCTTTTGACTCATTTCATGTATCCATTAGTTTTGACAATATACCATAAAATACAGGCCATTCTACCTTATCTTATAGATACATAATGGAATCTCTTAATTTCTTTTCATATTGGATACCTAGCTCTACATGCAATGACCATATTTTACCCCTTTCTTCTTCAAGCTCTTTAGCTATGCATGCTTGTAGTCCCTATGGGGTAGCTGACATTTCCAAAAGGGGAGTTGACTTGAAAGGTTCAATTGTAGGAAGAGGAGGATAAGTAATCCTTGGCTCACTAGATTGTCCTTTATACCCCGCCATCTTATTTTCAAGCTCAATCCTCTTTTGTGCTTCTTTTTTGTAAGCATGTAGGACCTATTCATATTTCTCTTGTAATTCTAGTTTTTGTCTTTTCTCCTTCCTAGTAGTGGCTAATGTGAGGTCAGTTTTTTCAACATTTAATTCTATGGCCTCATCATTTGGAGTATCTTCTACCATCTTAACAATCAAATTTTCAACCAATCAAATATCATCAAATTGAGAAAAATTAGCTCTAGATCCTCACTAAAATTAGCACCTCTAAGTCCCCTTTTCACTTTTTCCTCAACATTTAGCTTCTTGGTGATAGTGCTACAAACCATGGCATCTGTAATATCCCAATTTGGCAAAAGCAAAACTCCATATGATGTAATCATTCTTCTCCCTTCTTCTAGAGTCAAACTTTTAAATTTTTGCATCATTTCATGCTATATTTCATCTTGTATAACTACATCCTCCTTTTTCAGATGCTCTACCTTCCTCTTGTTACATCATTCTTCAAAATTTTCAATATTAGTTCTCCAGGAAAATTGGTAGAAAGCTCTTGATTTGACAAAATTTTCATATGATACAAATTCATGACTAGGTTGTTCTACTATATGATTCCTTCCCTTTATAATTAGCAATAGTTAGTTCAAGGCTAGGAAAGGAAGGTTCCTATAGATTTCCTTCCTCCAATTTTGCAGTAGTGATAAACACTCCCCCTTGGGATCCTAATAGTTCAATTTTCTATCTGGTAAGCTATTCCTCTCCTATACACAAGGGAGATTGACAAGGTGTGTAATCTTCTTCTTGTGATACATACTTCTCTTCTATATTTTACCTCTTATGTCTCTTTCTCCCAATTGGGATCCCTTTGTCAATACAACACTAGTTGATCCAACTACTTGCTTTCCTTTATCAACTGCATGCTCTCTTATCTTGATTATGCTATAACTAGACCTCCTTTGAATGTCCAATTTTCCTAATCCTACTACAAGAGTAAAAGACAATTTCTTCATTACCCCGCTAGCTCTATCAGGATAATTATTGATAAGAAGACCATTCTTTTCATTCATTGCATCCATGATCTCTATGAGGGTGATCATCAATTTGTTCACTCTTTCTGTTGATGTCTTTACATCTTTCAATGGGCATACTCTTTTTCAAAATAATTAATGAATTATAAAACCCTAGAATAGAATCTCCACTTTTCTTTCTTGATTTCTTGTTCTTGGAGAGAAAATTCATTCCTTATTACATCCTCAGGGAAATAGAATTGATGCTTGCGAGAACTATTCCTAGCCCTCTATCTAAATATTCTTTAAAATCCCTCATTATCATTAAACATAGCATGTGACACTACCATTTTGTATGGGTATAAAATCTTGAACAAAAATAACCAACCACCCTTTGTAATTATAAATTGATGAGCTACTATGGAAGATAGGAAAATAGAGCCCCTTGACCTACCAATTAGTTTTATTTCTTCCAAACCACCTAGTTTCCATAATATTTTAGCTATTCCTACCTTAAGAAGTACCTAGTAGGGAAGTACAAGTGTAGTTCCTTTGAATCCATATACTCTGAATACCATTGACACTAGATATGGTATAATGTCTACTCAATTATGAGAAACTTTCAAATTACTAGGGTTATCCATAGGCTTGATGAAGTCTAATAATTCCTTTGGTATCCTGGGATTTTCTTTCAAAAAAAGTCTCATTAGTCTAGAAGCAAAATATCTATCAAATCTTATAAAATTGGCCTCCTTTTCATCCCAAGTCAAATCTGCACTCCATAATTGGACTAGCAAAGGTTCTCTGTCATGTTCTCTTGTCAACATCATCTCTTTCTCAAAAAATGTGGCCCCCTTATATAGAAACATGTGCATTAAAAAAGAATAAAAACCAAAAGTTTTCTCAATTTTCCCATTTGTAATTCCAATCAAACCTACATGAATTTCTTTGGCTAGAAAAGAAGCAAAATAAAAAATAATATCAACTCCAAAGGAAGAAATTTACACCATCATATACATGAACTTTATTGGCATAAATTCTTGTTCATAGTCACCAAAAACTTTATACAAATTCATATATATATATATAGATAGATAGATAGATAGATATATATATATAGATAGATCTTGAATTGAAAAATTATCTCTTAAAAGGCTATTTGGTTGAAGCTGTGACAAAAGTTAGGTTTCCAATTGTGGCCAAGTGTCCTCTCAGTGCTCCTTGCCTAATTTGGTCCTTGTGGGACAAATACTTATTTTTCAATCCTTGGAAACCAACAACCTCATGGTAATCTATTGTAGGATTCATTCCAAAGTCTCTTTGAATTTCTTCAGCAGTAATATTGACCAAGCATTCCCCATTTATTCCCCTCACCATCCTAGCTACTAGATCATAATTTCAAGATATAGAAATAAGGAGGTCTAAATCCATGAAGACTCTAGGAACTACTAAATTTCCTAGGTGAAAATTCTAGATATTTCCATGGGAGGCAAATAACTTCTTTTCTAAAAACCACTTTTTGAATAATTGCAACTCTATCTATAAAGTCACAACATCTTGATTCCAATTCCCTTTGTCAAATAGACCATCTGCAACTCGGAGCCTATGGGTTATGGGAACTAATTTCTTTATCTTGGTAGATTCATTTAATTCTTCTAAAAAACCATCGTGAATATTTTTACTAGCATATTCAACCTTCCCAAGAAAACCCATCTTTGGAGGCATATTGAAATGATAATGAGAGAAATACCCAAATTCTTTATATGTAGATGAAGATAGTTACTTTCCCTTTTGACTTCTTCTTTGAATGCTACAATGAATTGCTGATACAAAAAAATTGATGGCTCAGGAAGGCAAAATACTAGGTTTTTCAATAGGTCCAGGCTCTAGGAATTTAGAAAATCTATTTGTAGGATAAAATTCGAAACCTTCTTCACTACATTCCTTATATTAGCTTGCACAAGAAGATTTTAATTCTTATAAATGGTTTGCATAGAAAAATAGAGTGGCATTCCCCTTTGAGTTTGAAAATGGGTTGTTGATTTAAAAAAAATTTGACAATCAAGAAATGAAACATAGTTTAACTCAATTTCAACCTTCTAATCCAATTGAAATTTGACATATGTACCTTTTTCCACCTCGTTGGGAACTTGCATATTATTCAGTCATGTAACTAGACATGTGTCAAGATCTTGCTATGTCACTACGAATAAGGTTGAATAGTTTCCCTTAGTGACATAATGACAACCTTTGATCTCCTATGCATCATAAAATCATAGATGATACTTTAGAACTCCTTTGAAAGTGGGCCACCATGCTACATGTCAATCTCTCACTATGTTGCCAAGGGTAAAAAGCATGTAACTTTTTATTTTGAAAATGTGACCTCCATCAATCTTGAAAAAACCTTATAGCATGGACCAAACATCTTTCCTTCAGGAAGGTTTACCTCCATGAAAAATGAAAATATGATAGTTAGAAACTCATTGATGACTATAACTTGTGGTAGCTTTTTGCAAGGGTTGGTCTACCATATTCTATGTGTCAAGTTCTTATTATGTCACCAAGGATAAAAACTAAGCATTTCTACATAAAGACATAGCAACAACCCTATATTGAATCTAATATCAATGGTGGACAAAAGTACATTGGCAAACTATCCTTTTATCATAAAGCACAAATGGAAAACAAACAGTTATCATCTCACTATAACCCAAAAGCCACAAGGAGAAATGGCCCACATAACCATGTGTCCTAATGTCTCTATGTCACTAAGAATAAAGGATAGATGACTTTCTTTGGTGACAAAGTGAGTTTCATTGATCTACCATTGGGTCTATGGTGATGATCTTTCTTTTGAAACCTTGCCTTCTTACTAGGTCTCATACACAGATGCCACCTTTTTGCCATGTTGGCAGGCATAAAAACCTTGCAACTTCCTTTGGCAACAAAGGGAAAACCCTTGATCTTAAGGAAGATCAAGGGCCATTGTGACTTGGTTGATTTTCACACATAAAATGTAACCTACATAATATTTCAAAAAATAGCTTGAGTTATAAATAAGGATTGAGACTTAGGGTAAGGTTAAGCAATGCAAAAGAATTTAAAAGGTACCCAGGAAAATAAAAATGGGCTTTTAGATAATTTTCTCCCATGCAAAAATGCATACCATGTAAACCTAACTTAATGGTTTTTTGGGGCAAAATTTAACATTGGAATAACAATAGAAAAATAGGGATTTTTCTAGGGTTAACAATGATTGAAATACACATAAACCTAATTTCTAATGGGTAAACTAGATTTTCACTAGACTATTTTAGAAATTTATAATACGTGAAAAAACTAGGCCAATAATGGCGCTATCTGGGGATGATGGATAACTTGTATCCATGCAAAAATGCATAATTTCTAGTAGAAGCAGACCATATACAAGACAATTTTTGACAACTTCTTCAGAGAGCAATGAAATAGAGAAAACAATATATAGCAGCTTTACAAATACTTAGAAGTATTTATAGAATATACAAAAAACCTACACTACTATTCATGGAAAATAAGTATTTTTAAGGAAAAATAGCTCTTTAGGAACTATCCATGAACTAGTAGTTCATAAATATGACTTGATAATTCTTTCAAAATGTATAAGTCCTCTCCCCATGCAACATAAATTAAATAAGAACCCAACCATATAGGATCACATTTCCATGTTTACCTTTGTCTTCAATCCTAGCATTCCACATCAAAACTAGGTCTTTAGGCTCAAACTTCTTCACCATTGTCTTTTTGTCATACAATAGTTTGACCTGCAACTATAACTTTGCATTCTTGGTCGAGGTTTCTTCTTTTGTCTCTATTAGTCCTACCAAAGCATCCATTCTTTCTTGCATATCATCTATGACATTTTCATTATACATTATAATTTAGTTATATAGGCCTATTCAATTATTTTGAGGCATTCTAGCCTGGATTCCATATACAAGATTAAAAGGTGCAACACCTATTACTTTCTTCACTATTACTCTGTTAGCCCACACTCCTAGTTGTAACTTAGAATCCCATGTTTTTTTTTTCTCATCCAAGGTCCTTTTTATGATGTTCAATAGGCTCTTATTGGTAGATTTAGTCTGTCCATTCCCTTGTGGATGATAAGGTGAGGATTTTGATCTAGTTATGCCATATTTATCACAAAATTTCACAAATTCTTCTAATCTAAAACACATTGCGTTGTCACTCACTATCCTTTGAGGACATCCAAACGTTGTTATAATGTTATTTGGAAGGAAATTATTTACAACTTTTTTGGTAGCATTTCTTATAGGAATAACTTCCACCCACTTTGTAAAATAATCTATTGCTACCATGATCTAGGAGTAACCATTACTAGATTCAGGGGAAATCTCACCTATAAAATCCATGCCTCACTGCTAAAAAGGTGCTCAAACTTCAACTAGTTTTAGAAGGCTATTTGTAGAAAATTTGAATTTACCTACAAACCTTTGACATGTTTTTGACAAGTAGTTGTGCATCTTTGAAAAGAGTAGGCCACTAAAATCCATCTCCCATTATCTTATGAGTAGCAGTAGTCTTTGCCATATAGTGCCCCCTACATACTCCTAAATTCATGTTATTTAGTATGTCCTTAGATTTTTGTTGATCAATGCATTTCAACAACATTCCTTCAAACTTTCTCCACCATAGACTATTGTTAACAATGATGTACCTAATTACATACAACTTTGTACATCTCTTTTTATTATCTATCAAGTGGGTTGGGGCTTCCATATTTTGCAAGTAGTATATAACATTAGTGTGCCACTCACAATGATCCATATCACAAAGGCCTGACCTTAAATCTCTACTACCATGTTTATTTGGTTGGCATCCAAGTTTGACTGAGCCATTAATTTTGCCAACCCTTGACACCTTATTAAATTTGTGTTTTGGATGTCGATATTAAACTCTTAGATTTTGTTAATCCATCTACACCTCCTACCAAATACTTCCTATTGAGAGAAAATATCCTTAACAACTACACTTGGTACAAATTCTATAACAATAGCTCCTATGAGATAGCATCTAAAGGCTTTAAAATCTTTAACTAAGGCATAAGACTATTTTTCATTTATCTCATACTTTAATTCTATAGGCTGAAGGGACTTACTAAAGAATGCAATAGGTTGCTCACATCCTTCCTCATTTTTCTATAATAGGAGTCCTGCTATAGTATGAAAAGATGCAAAGGAAAATATATGCATTGACTTTGCATAATCAGGAGTCTTGAGGACTAGTGCATTTTTTATGGTAGTTTTAATTTCCTAAAAAGCTTCTGAAGGCTCACCATCCCAACTAATAATAGCTCCTTTCTTGAGCATCTTAGAGATTGGCCTACTGATCACAACAAAATTAGTAACAAATCTTCTTAGAAAATTTACTTTCCCAAAAAATGACTGTATTACTTTTACATTTTTAGGCATTGGAACTTTGTCAATTGTAGCCACTCTCTTAGGTTCAATCTTTACCCCATCTTTTGACACTATGTGGCCCAACAATCTTCCTTTGTTACATCAAATGTGCATTTCTTTGGGTTCAAGGAGACTCCATATTCTAAGGCTTTAATAAAAATATTCTCTAGACATTGAAAATGGTCCTTTGAAATGTCCCTTTTTTGATTTTGTATGATATTTCCAACCTTTAATCAGATCTTTAAGATCAAACAACTAATATCCCAAAGATCCACCAAATTCCTCAAGAAACCCCAAATCGGGTATGCTGAAAATAGTGCTAAAGGCTTCACAACTTCACAAATTATTAATAAATCTAAAAATGGAAATTTTTACAGAACTTTCAGAAACATAACAGCCTACAAATTGAAATTTCCAGATCCATATAGCCTTTACACAACAGCTCAAAAATGTAGGACCAAAACTATGCTCATCGGGCTCCCGAAATAGCACAAAATATGCCCGGAAACACCACAAAAACACTAATAATCTATCTCAGAAGTTTAATCATGTACCAATATATATATTCAGCTGTATTTTAACATTTAAAAGTCTGATATACAGCAGCAACCCAAACTGATATGAAATACTCAACTATATACACCAAACTCATACAAAAAACACACCCGAAAACCCACAAATCTGCACTGTTCAGCACAAAGGCAAACTTTGTATGAGCATGCACATGGAATGGCTTCAAACTCCCATCCTTAGCCTTCCTAGAAACCTACAAACTCCTGTTCTTGGGTCTCCCTGGAAACCTGCAAACTCTCGTTCTTGGGTCTCCTTCTCCACAGGTTTGGCAGCCTCTGAAGAATAACAAAGAAATCAACAAAATCAAGTTCTGGAATCAGCCCAAAATGCCTCCAAACCCCTTAAAAGAGAGCATAACTATAACTCACATCCAAGAGAGGTTAATGAAACTTATTTTAATAATAATTTTCATTTATTAGTCCAACGGTTTCCAAAGATTAACCCCTTTTTTTTGAAACTTCACTTTCTTGGGCCTGCCTGCCTTAGCAAAGATTTTATTTTTTAATTATTTGAAAAGGGGACATGACAAGTCCTCTCCTCCCAATCATTGCTTGTCCTCAAGCAATGGTTGAACAATAAACCAATCAATCCACCTGGATCCCAAATGTAGTCATGAACTATACTACTACCAATTAACACAGGCTCCTGCAATATCCTCTGGAATATGACCAAGAGGAATCCATAATCAAATTGACAATTATAGCTCAACCAAACTCTGAAATCACCACTACCAAAATCAAAAACCCATGAGGCACAAACTCTTAGAACATCAGAACCCAAGTAAAGTGGACAAATCAAACTACCAACACAGTAAATACCATCAACGCATCCCACTGGCCTATATGGAATGTACAATCCAACTCTGCAACAATGGTGAACCCTCTCAAATGAAACTGTACCAAGTATGGAGAATCCACACACTGTACAACTCTTGCAGTCAACACAACTCTACAAATCATCGACCACTATCTCATAACCATAACTCCCATACACTGCTGATGGTGAAAAGACATTACAAGATAAAGAGTAAGAAATGGAATCCAAACCAAATTTATCTGCCATCAACTCCTCAGCAAAAGAATCAAATGCTAACTGATGTACATACCCTGCAATATAATGTTGATAAAATAAACCAACCTCAGTCAACAACTCACCATGAAGAAGTGATACAACCCACTGTGACTGATCACCAGCTAAGTCAAGAGATGTCATAGCCAAAGGAGTAGAATCAATAACAACACCTACTAAAGCATCACACCAAAACTCCTGCTCTAAGTCATGTATTATCAACCTATCAATTGCAGGACCTATCACCATGTCATGCCCATCACAACTCTCATCCCGAGGCATCAAACTATCCCATAACTAATGATAAGCACTAGGAACCAAAGTACATCTCTGTATCATCATCTCATCAACATGGTCATCAAAGGTAGATAGATAAGCATACCTCACAGTGTAATGCCGATAGAATGCACCAATCTCAGTCAGTGGCTCAGACTGCAATCCAGATGTAACTAACTGCAATCGATCATTAACCAAGTTGGAACTGACTACTACCTCTGAAGACATTGTGAAGGGAGTAGTATTACTAGTAGGAACCATGCCAACTATCAGCTCACCAACGTCACACATCGTCTTTGATACAACATCTCTAGTCTTCGTTCCATTAGTACTAGAGGTCACCACCATGTCAGGCACACCACAAAAATCTGCTACAGCACCCAACTCAATTGAACCTAACTCTAGTGGGAATGAACCTGATATGCCAATGGTAGTATCAAGGATGGATGCATCCCCATCTCCACTGTCTCTAACAATCTCGGCCATGGACATCCTCGGATCACCAAACACCACAGCTTGTGACTGCATAGAATTAGGTAAAGACTGTAGTCGCTCTAACTCCATGGTCACCTTAGCCAAATGAAACTGTGACTCCTTGAGAGCCAACTGTGTACTCTCAAGAATCTCAAAAGTCACCTCAAGCTGCTCAGTAAGCTCACTCACCTCATCTTCCTTGGCCAACAATGCATCATATGTTGTACTGCCCCAGTCCATAAGATAATCTTTGTCAGCTACCAACTGCATATAATTTTGTCTCAAAATCCGAATAGCCTCCCATAAAGAGTGGATCTCTATCAAGGAAAGATAACTTCCTCCCTTCTCATCACTAGTAGGAGAACCCCATCCATAAACTGCTAACAACTAACGAGCAGCATCGAAATGTTGGCAAGTGATAGCAATGTCTTGGTCACTAACTCTCAACTGATTAGACACATGATGGCACTGGCTTGACTGTCTCCTACAAACCTCCTCTGATGCACTGTTTGAAGGAGTGTCCTCAAAGTTACTAGTCTCTAGAGTATTACCATCCATATCTTGTGAATCAAATCTAAAGCTCATATCAACATACGAAGTATCAAAAACATTAGCATTGCTGTCCAACTCCTCTGTACCCAAGGAAACTAAGTCTTCAAAATTGCCCACTGCATCCTCTTGGATGTCATCAATGCCAATATGATCCTGGTACTCATCTATACACACTGCCAAATATGAAATATCATCAACACATTCCAGCAAGTATGGTCGACTGGATATATGAACAAAGCCCAACATTGGTGTATAAAAACTAATACCAACATCAAACAAGATACTGGCACAAGAAAAGACAACACCGTGTAATCTGCTAATCAAATCCATGATAGCACCCAAACAAACACTGCTACCAAAAAGTGTTAAAGATCTCCAGTCAACTGAATCCCAAATGCCAATATAACAATCTCGAGTCCATATCTGTAAACTAGAATCAACTAGTAACTCAAGCAAACTCCTCACCTAAGTAATATGACCAATACCAACTAACTCCACATACCTGTCATGATGAGATAATGAAGTCACAATACTATCTTGGTTCACCTTCAGCTGGCTGGACAAATCATGTGAAGTACTACCAGCCTCAACCTCATGTGATGAAGCATCTAACTGTGCCTGGTACTCTTTCTCAGCAAAGTCATGAATGCTCAATGTCTGCTCATCTCTACCAGGTATCTCACCATCCTGCACAACAACATCCTCATAATCATCATCTGAACCCACTACACTGTAGTCACTGCCTGTTGTAACTATACCATCTTGAATACCTGTGGCATCACCCTTTGACGACCTATAAACAATTGTCTCAATTTGAGTATCAAGTTGACTGTTACTATCAATCTGTGTGATATCCTTTCCCACCACCTCCTGTGGTAGAGTAGAATCTGAGACCTCTACCTGGCTATCAGCTAGTTTCTCAAACTCCTCATGCAAGTTCTTGGGAATTGTGTCATCTATCCTGTGAGAAAATCTGCCAAATAGAAATCCAGTCAACTTATCCACCTTAGCTGGGTCAGATAACATGTCATTTATACGGTGGTGCTCAACCAACTGTTTAGACATGTCATGGCTTATTTTCATAAGTTTATCTCGAATGTCTAAATAACCATCCTTTCTACTATTTTGACTCTGGCTATCAATTGTCCAAGATCGTTCCCTCTGAGACTCTGTACTATACCTGTCCATTCTAGATAAAGTAGAGTGTAACCCCAATAGGATATAAATTCTTCAAGCACCAAGAACTAACATGCAAATGATTAGAAGTAGCATGCAACCATAGATTTGGACATGCAACTGATTAAAAGCAACATGCAACCACCAAATTATGACATGCAAGATCTGGGTAGTTGTCAAAACTGACATGCAAACTTCTACAACCACCAAATTCACCAAGAACTAACATGAAAATGATTAGAAGTAGCATGAAACCATAGATTTGGACATGCAACTGATTAGAAGCAACATGCAACCACCAAATTATGACATGCAAGATCTGGGTAGTTGTCAAAACTGACATGCAAGATCTGGGTACTTGTCAAAACTGAAATGCAAACTTCTACAACCACCAAATTCACCAAGAACTAACATGAAAATGATTAGAAGTAGAATGTAACCATAAATTTTAACATGAATCTTATTATAAGAAACATGCAACCATAAATTATGACATGCAAAATCTGGGTAGTTGTCAAAACTGACATGCAAGATCTGGGTAGTTGTCAAAACTGACCTGCAACTTCTACAAACCCTCAGGCTGGCAAGATCATGGCTCTGATACCACTGAAATGTCCCTTTTCTGATTTTTTATGATATTTCCAACCTTTAATCAAATCTTTAAGATCAAACAACTAATATCCCAAAGATCCACCAAATTCCTCAAGAAACCCCAAATCGGGTATGCTGAAAATAGTGCTAAAGGCTTCACAACTTCACAAATTATTAATAAATCTGAAAATGGAAATTTTTACAGAACTTTCAGCAGCATAAAAGCCTACAAATTGAAATTTCCAGATCCGTATAGCCTTTACACAACAGCTCAAAAATGTAGGACCAAAACTATGCTCATCGGGCTCCCGAAATAGCACAAAATATGCCCGGAAACACCATGAAATCACTAATAATATATCTCAGAAGTTTAATCACATCCCAATATATATATTCAGCTCTATTTTAACATTTAAAAGTCTGATATACAGCAGCAACCCAAACTGATATGAAATACTCAACTATAAACACCAAACTCATACAAAAAACACACCCGAAAACCCACAAATCTGCACTGTTCAGCACAAAGGCAAACTCTGTATGAGCATGCACATGGAATGGCTTCAAACTCCCATCCTTAGCCTTCCTAGAAACCTAAAAACTCCCATTCTTGGGTCTCCCTGGAAACCTGCAAACTTCTGTTCTTGGGTCTCCTTCTCCACAGGTTTGGCAACCTCTGAAGAATAACAAAGAAATCAGCAAAATCAAGTTCTGGAATCAGCCCAAAATGCCTCCAAACCCCTTAAAAGAGGGCATAACTGTAACTCAAGTCCAAGAGAGGTTAATGAAACTTATTTTAATAATAATTTTCATTTATTAGTCCAACGGTTTCCAAAGATTAACCCCCTTTTTCCGAAACTTCACTTTCTTGGGCCTGCCTGCCTTAGCAAAGATTTTCTTTTTTAATTATTTGAAAAGGGGACATGACATCCTTAGCCCTTTTTTAATATTTTTTAAGATCATTCTAATATACTATCATAAACTTATTAGTGTACTCATGGAAAGCTACATCTATGGTCCATTGAAAAGTTGTTCCTACATTGATTAAATCGAAAGGCATTCTTACATAAACATATGTACTCCATGGAGTAGTAAAGGTTGTTTTAAACTGCTCCTTTTAATTCACAAGAACTTGGTTATAACCTAAAAATCCATCCATCATGGGCATTAATTTTGAGCCAATCACTTATTCCACCATGGCCTCCATATTAGGCAAACCATAGTTATCTTTTAGAGAAGCAATGTTTAGGTTTTTGAAATCTACACAAAGCCTTATATCTTCATTTTTCTTCGAGATAGGCACTAAGTTTTATACCCAAGTAGAATGTGTAATTGGTTTAATTATTCCTCCATCCCTTAGCTTCATTAGTTCTTCTTGCATTTTGGGAGCTAAGGTGGGGTTTACTAGCCTCTTCTTTTTACGAAGGGTTTGACATTCTCCTTAAATGGTATGATGTGCTAAAACAAGTCCTCTTTATAGGCTTTGAGGTCATCATATGACCATGCAAAAGTATGCCTATAGTTTCTAAGAAGATCAATTAGAGGCTTTCTAATTCTAGCAGATAAATTGTAACCAATATAAACCTTTTTTGGAGCTTCAAAGGTACCAAGATTTATTTCTTCAAGTTCTTGTGGTTTGTGATCCCTAACCTTTGACTTCACTTTATCTTGGTTCTCAAACATACTTTCTAAGACTACCAATTACTTGCATACTTTGTTGGTTTTTAGCTACAAATTTTCCTAGCCAAATATTGTCTCTTTCCCATCTTTAGTCTTAGTTAAAGCATTGCAGCAAGTTCTTGACCATGATATTTGTCTTCATTTGACAAGAAATTTAGAATATCTTCAAAATCATCAAAAACTTGTTAGTGTTCTATATTATTATGAATTGATGACTTGTTTTGTACTTCAATCTATGAAATACTAGCAAAAGATATATCTTTAGGCTTAATGGCTACATTAGCTAACAAGTCAACCATCTTATTATTACTTATTTCCATCCAAGTAATCCCAAAGGAATCAAACAACTCAATCTAGTTCTAAACAACATTCTTGTCTAGTTTCAACCTCTTATTCTTAGATGCATATACCTCTCTTATTTGAGAGACAACTAACTCAAAACCACCAATAACATGCAACCTCTTTATTCCATGGCTAGTTGCAACTCTTAATCCTAGTAGGAGTCTTCATATTCAGCTATGCTATTGGTAAATGAAAAATTCAGCATGAATGAGTATCTAAATGTATTCTTTTCTTGAGATACAAAAACTACCCCAACTCCTAAACCTTACCTAGAACTTGCCCCATCAAAGAACATAGTTCACAAAATCTATGAATCCATGCAACATTCTACTTCATATGAAATTACAAGTGAAATTTTCTCAACTTCTTGAATAATTAATTCTTATTAGAATGCATTTACATCAGTGTCTAAGAAACAAGTGGAATCATTATCAATATTATCCCCAAAATTAACCCTTGGCTCCCTATAAACCCCGACAATCTTATCACCTCTATAAAAAGTGACATAGGACAAGTCACATTGTAGGCTACCTCCCATTGTAGCACTTCACTTTATAGAGAGTAGCATTCCATAGTGAGAAGAAATATCGACTAAAAGAACTAACATGGTTAACTCTATGTTAGGATAAACAACTAGTTTGAAAGGTAAGACATTAGTGGTACCTATAATAGGTACCTCCCTTGCATCCATGGCCCTAAACCTACCTTGTTTTGTGTCTACCTCTAAACCCAAGCCTTCCACAAACTTGAGAGGCATTATAGTATTAGAGGCTCTTGAATCTATCATGCAACTTTTTAGAGTTCTACTTTTTACAACTAGACTCTGGAAAAAGGGATCAATATCTTGCAAATATGCTACAGATGATTTATCTCCAAATATTTGAGTAATTTGAGACATAATACCAATATCTTCTACTACAATAGAGGTTTCCTATATGGCCTTTTGTTCTACAATATTTTTGTTACCCATTCCACTTAATTTAGATAAAGCCTTATTCTTATACTCCTTTATTCTAAATAATTTAGATAAAGGAAATTTTATAGTTATTTGAGACAAAATAGATGTCATATCAATTGGATCACATATAGTAGGTTTCATAAGAATACCTAGAGCTTAAATAGTGTGAACAACAGGCACTACCACTTGTTTGGTGGGATCAAGCTTTGACTTCTTATCTTGTACTTTTTCCTTAACTATCTCAACTGTCTAAAATTGTACTTTCTTCTTGGGCTCCCATTTCTTATTCTTATTGTCCTTGACCTTTGTTGGTATTATACTATCCTTCTTACTATCATCCATCATATTGTGAGTAATATCTTTGATGAAGATGCTAGATGGCTTACTAGTGTCATTTTTGACAGTCCTATTTCTCAAACTATAGTTACTATGAACTTGAGATACCATCTCTATTGTGATTCTATCAATCTCTTCTTTAGAAGGCTTTCTCAGATTTATATGACCAACATCTGAAGATGTATTACATACCTTATCTTAATCACAATATTCATTATCTAAGAATACTTTATGATGATGTAATTGGTAAATACTTCTCTAATTGAAAACATCACTTTTGAGCTCTTCTAGATCAAAATCCTCATAGTCATCACAAAAATTCACCATGTTGCAATTGACAGCCTCATGATCTTTTTCTTCTTCTCCCTCCTCATTTTGCCATTTAGATTTGCATAAAATGATTGGGATATTGCACAATGATCAAAAGAATGAGGTATATGATGCACCATGGTACATCATCTATAATATTGACAAATTTTCTTTGCAGAGGATTAGGGGTACCTTTTTTCTTTGTATTTTGGGCCTAGTTGGGGATAGGCTTTCCATATTTCCACTAAATAGTGTATGGATAGTTCTGCATCCTAGGTTTCCTATTGAAATGATTATTATTCATTGGGACTTTCTCAGTAGCATTAGACTTTTTTTCATTGAAAGCTGGTTGATTCATCTTTCTTAGAAGATTCAACACTTGACCCATTGTATCCTCTTTTGGTTTCTTACCTGTAGGAGGTTTGTCACTTTCCTTTTTATTGTTCCTTTAGTTGAACAATTTTAGGTCATCTCTTCTTCCTAACTTACCAAAGGCCTTTCTATTGTTTTCAATATTAATTGTCCTCTTGTAAGTGTCTCTTAGGGTTTTGGGATCTTTGTCTCTTAAATTATAAACCATATTACTATCAAAAGCATTGAAACATGTAGTAAGACACACATCTTCATTAAGTCTCATCAGTTGGAAAATTTTATACATTCCCTTTTGATATCTCACATTGAAGTCAAAAGTGGACTCATTAGAGCTCTTTTTGATGTTATTGAAATCATTCAACATGAAACCAATAGTAGTATTATCTCCATACTATTCTTTAAATAAATTCTCCAAGTCATTCCGTGAATTAATGTTGTCATCTATCAATCTCCTAAACTAGTCCCTTGCATCTTTAGTCAAAGAATGTACAAACAACTTCATAACCAGATCTTCATGCTCTACCTCAAAATCATTTAGCATGTCTACAATATCCTTAAGTGTTCTTCACCAGTAATAACATTATTTCTTGAAAAATTCGCAACCTTATCTCTAAGGTCAAAAGATGTAGAATGTGTGAAACTAGGGATACCTAAGAATGATATTTGTCTATATCTCTCCATGTGTATAGGTTTCTTCTAAAAACCAGCAATGTTTGATGTGCTTGATACATTTTTTGGCTTTGGACAATGCTTTGATGCTTTTGTATTTGAAACAATAGAGATTTGAATACTAATGGTAGATGATGAAGCAGGGGCTGATTGAGACACATTTTGGCTAGGGATTATTGGTCCACAAGTGGGCATAGAAGTTTTGGCTTGAGTGGACAAATTAGGCCATGAAGCTAAGAAGCTAAGGCTGAATTTGACTTAATAAACTAGATTTTCCTTCTAGTTTCTTCTGCTTGTGATTCATTTTCAAATTTCTTAAGCTCCTTTTCTAAATACCCCCTCTCCTTCTTAGCCTTTTATAAGTATAAACCAAGTTTGGACATAGGAAGATTTACATATTTATTAGACACAACTTGAGGTTCATTTATGTGAATCCCCATAACCTTTTTTTTCCTTTACCAATAGGTTTTACAATCGAGTCTACAAGGTTTGGCTAAATAGGCTTGTAGGGTTCAACTTGAGATATAATAGGTTCTTGTCTCTGACTAAGGAGTTTTTTTTATTCTTGAACCTTAGACCTTAAATTTTCTATATCTCCAAAAATATTAGCATACAGAACACAAGTTCTTTCTTCTAGTTTCTTGTTTTTCTCTTTTAAAGAAGCCATCCTTCTAAGAAAATCATCTCTCTAAATGAGAGAATTCAAGAGGCTTTCTCTTTTTCCTTTTCCAAATGAATGCACTTGGCATACTCTTCTACAATCCATTTCTTAAGGAATTCAATCTCTGAGTACACCTATTTTGGGTCTATAGAAGTCCTTCTAAATCTACTAGAGCATCAAGATCTATGAGGTTTATTTCTACATAAGGAACCTGTTGTGGTGTCCACAACACATGCCCCATTCCTCACTAGGAATGGAGACCTCCTACTCTTTTTCAACTCCCAGACTCATAGTTTGGGAGTTAGGAGAAGAAAATTCAGTTAAAAGTTAGAATTTGAGTCAAAAAGTTGAAAAATCACAAAAAAAATTAGAAATAATTACAGAAAAAAAAAAACCACAAAAAAATTGGAAAACAACATAAAAAAATTAGAAAATGAAAAAAAAAAATCCCCGCTCCCCCGTGCACGCCAAGGTGCAGCGTGCATCTTTCTCAGCATGCAGGGGGGGAGAAGAGTTATAAAAAACCCTCTCCCTTTCCTTTTCCCCCATCATTTTCCAAGTTTCCACAAGAGGAGGAGCAAGGTGGGCTTCCCCCCCTCTCTTCCTTCTATAGTCCCATGTGTTTTCACACCATGTGCTAGTTGCACTATGCATTAGTGGCATGCACTGGCACTCTATGTTGGCTACACCACACACTGGTCATGCCGCATGCTAGCTGTATGTGCTTCAACATGCCATGTGGGCTGCCTGCATGTGCTAGCCATGCTGTGCGCCCACACGTTGTACACTGGGCTATGCACCTATGCACCCCATTTGTGCCTTTAGTGTGTGCTCACCTCAATGTGCGTACCTTACTCAGTGTTTCATTTTTTTGTTGATTTTTTTTGTAAAATGTTTTTAAAAATATTAAAAAATATATAAAATGTTTTAAAATATAAAAATAAAATAAAATGTTTTAAAAAAAAAGTAAAATAAAATAAAGATTTCAAATATAGAAATAAATAATTTTCCCAAAGGGGGATGTTCTTTTTACTTATGTTTTTTCTTTTATGCTATTTTGTGACTAATAAACACTTTTCTCGCAATGTGTAGGTAACATGATCAAATGGCATCCACATCTAGAGTAGCACCCAAACTCGTAGTTTTCAAGTTCCAAGGCGTACCCTCAAAGTCAAGGCACCATGCTGATTATTCTAAGATCAAAGATACCGACCTCGAACAAACAAATTTAGGGGATTTCCTAAGAATTTGCAACAAGCCAATAGAGAGGTCAGCCTTGGTATTTACATTGATCTATTCCAGATTAGTGAGTGCAGCGTCACATCCCATGTTAGAATAGTCAGCTAAATTAATCATGGCCCTATCACAACATTTCATTCTTGATGAGAGGGTGGTCAAAAGTGTCACAAGGGAAGTGGTGTTGAATCTGTGACCTGATAACATTGAGAGGGTCTTCCACCTACCAAAAGCAGACTAGTTCATCTAACTTTCCTATGAAGTAGTAAAGAGATGGTATAGGGAGCATCAGGAAGAGGTCATTGACATTATACAATCCCTGTACCTCATTGAGAAGCCTTCTCGGGGAAAGATAACTAGTAAAGTGGATATGACTCAGGGATACATGAAGGATGACATCAGATACTCTATCATTCTCCTAAGTAGAGTCACAGGTTTACTTGCAGTGGGTCATCTCACTACATTCATGGTCAACTTCATTGGGACAATCAAACATGCAAGGATACCACTGGATTGGGCCACCACACTAAGTGAAAAATTATGTAGGCAACTAAGGATGGTGAAGGAAAAGAAGAATTTTTATATGAATTCTTATATGGTGTACCTTCTTGCAGCAAAGGAAATGAACTATCCTAGTTTATACAAGAGAGGCAGTATGAAGGACCTCAATGCCTGGCCTTACATAGTTTATCCTCAGTTGGTGAAGAAGAAGCTCTCAGCCTGGAGAAAGGAATATAGGATTGTGAATGATGCATTCATCTTTGCAATCATTTGATTCATTGAGGGGGACTATGGTAAGAGGTTATCTAATGAAGCCAAAGTTTAGATCAGAACTCTCAGAGCCTACTTCACTTAGTTCAAGATATTCATGTATCTTTGGGTAGGTGGTGTAGCCATCAATCCTAAGAAGCTTCCAAGATACCCAAGTGACAAGTTGGTACTATTGGAGATCTCTTGGAAAATTGAGTTGGCCTATGAGAAGATAAAGAGGAAATGGAGACCCTGCTAGGAATGGCCATTGGTCATTGGGCTGTATCAGGTGAAGCGAAAATATGATATTCTGACCTTCAAGTGTGAATGGGAGAACTATCCTCTTGAAGAATACAACTCTTCTTAGCCATACTTTGATAATATTGGTAAAGTGGAAAGCCTAGTAAGAAAGGACTTCCATCATGAGTATTCCATTGAAAATCATTGGATGAATGCCACAAATGATTATGATGTCCGCATTAGGGACTATTGTAGGATGACTTTGTATCTTGTAGAAAAGGCTCTCCATTTCAATATCCTTGATTAGATAAGGCTACAAGACTCTAAAAAATTACTAGATCCCTTGTTCAATGCAAATAAAGTTGGGGAAAGGCCAATTCTGAATCCAAAGGTTGATAGAGAGGAAGGAGATGACATCAATCATTGAGCGAGACATGTCATTAGAATGACAAGGGATTGGATCAAGAAACCTTTTCCACTTGATCCAATTCTTGATGCTATAATCTTCCATGCACATGCTTGCCTAGAAAGGGGTAAAGGAAGGAAAGTCATAGTTCCTATCTTTGCACTCCAGTCTCCTATTAGGCCAGAGATAGTCTACTAGCTTGATCACCCAATTGAGAATATCACCATCTAGAAAGGAAGGGAAAGAGGAAGAAAGCCTCTCCTTAGAGGATTCACATAGAATAGGTTGTAGAACATGTGTCTTCTAAATAGCAAGAATGGAGCTCACAAAAGTCCCAAGGTATTGGAGCTACTCAAATCTAGGATGAACCTCAGTTGCCTCCTATTGTACCAAACCAACTAGAAGAGGGAGAGATTCCAAAAGTCTCCATTCCTCCTATACAAGAAGAGCCCCCTTCTCCTTTTGTCTCCAAGAAACATAAGAGGATCAAGATTAAGATGAAGAAAAGGAAAAGGATTAGTAGAAGACTAGTACCTAATCCATCTATTCCTAAAACTATTTTGGGGGAGGAAGAAGATGAGGAAGAAACAAAATCAGAAGAGGAGGAGGAACGGGTACCCCTACAATGGTTAGCAAAAGCTACAAAGTTAGAAAGAAGAAAGAGTGCCACAAGTACCCCACCATCCACCTAGGTAGAACCATTAGAACTCTCTTCTTTGGAAGATGAAGTGTAACACTAGATGAATGAGCAAAGGGAAGGAGGTGAGGATGTTTTCTCCATGACAGATTTTGATTTCATTCCCATGGGTACAGAATTGGTTGAATATAAGATTAGAGACAATCCTACAAGTGAACTCCAATAGGAAGACTAGATGCAGATGCCACTAGATACATAGGGTCTTGATCTTACTTCTCCATCTCCACCATAGATTATGGTGGTAGATAAGGGTTATGTAACTCATCCACCTTCGATTTTAGAAGAGGAACAAGTTCAAAAGGAACCATCACCACAAGAGAAACCAGAGCCAAGGGCTGCCGATGAATCATCAAAAGGGGGATAGATGCTAGAATATGCACAATAGCCTTTGTAAGATTCTAAGGAGCAAGCTATAGGATCTACAGAGACTAAAGTTACAGAAGGAGAGTCCTCAGAATAGGAGACAACTCCAAGAAAGAGTGATAAAGGGAAGGAGGTAGTTGAACACACCCCTTCATCATCAAGAGCCAAATTCACAAGAAAACATATCCCAAGATGGTTTTGAAAGGAGATAATGAGAAGTGCTAAGCCTCAGTTCCATGCTTTAGAGGATGATATTTGTGATATTGCAGAGATCTTGAACAAACTTGAGTCTCCATTACATAATGCAATGCCATTTTCATTTTTCACTACCATACATTACCAAGATTTATTTTCACAAATGGCTCTCCCTCTTGAAGGTACAAATGTAGAAGCCATTAGCCTTGAGGATTATGAAGTAAAGGATGTTATGTTAGGAAGGCCTGCACGGGATTTAGCCTGACAGATGATGACTATGGGAGTCAAAGAGTTTCTTAGGAACATGTAGCAAAATGAGATTGAAATTTGAACACTTCGAAGGCAAGTCGAGATCCTAAAAGGAAATCTAGCCAAGGTCATTGGTCCTCTTAATCTTGAACACCTTGAACATACTTTGAATACCATTCTTAGAGAAGGGGAGGGTGTATGGCTTAATCCATTTTTGAGAGCATGTCAAGAATAGTGAGAAAGCCTTGAGGATAGAAGTATCACCACAATCATAAGGAATTTGAAGTTACTACATGCTATTTAGGAGAACATGAATAAGATTGTAGAAAATTTGAGACAAGACTTCAATATCATGGATGAGGTACAGGCATGGAGCAAGGATATATTTGCAAACTCTACAAGCCATAAAGGGGCAAAGGTACCAAACTTTGATCAATGTATATACTAGAGAAGAGCTAGACATGATTGATGATTGGATAGAGAAGATAGAAGATGGAAATGAGGTGATGGAAAAATTACATGAAGAGATCCATCAGTTCAAGGACCAAGCCCAAGAGCAAATTTTGGCAGCAGAAAAGTTGTACAGTGATGCATGCTTGGACATTTTTGAAGATGAAGAATGAGAAAAGCTATTGCAAGTTGAGGTAGTAGTAGATAATTTCAAGAAGACATTAGAGGAAGCATCTAGTGATGAAGATATCAGATAAGCCTTCAAGACAAAAGAAGCAATGTTAGAGTTGGACACCAAACTTAGAGACTTTGCAGAGACTCAAATTGAGGTGGACAACTATAGACAAAAGTTAAAGGATAAATATGAGGCTTTAGATCTTCTAGATGTGTCTAAAATTATTGAGATGATAGAGACATTCAAGTGTAAACATCCAAACATAGCTTTGGGATGAAGAAGAACAAAACCCAGATGCCGAAATTTCAATTTTGACACTTAGTAAAATTTTGAGATTTTGACCCTATCTCCGTATTTTCATGTAGCTTCATAGGTTTGCAACTTTGTATTTTCATATAGGTGCGCAGGTCTACAACTCTGCAATTCAGAGGTGCACTGATACTTAACTACCAGTTCCAAAAATAGTGCCTTCGATGCATCGAGAACGCATTTTGATGGTAACTTCGACACACACCTAGTGAAGGACTAGTTTCTATTTTTGGTGCCTCCATTCACTTCCACTTCAACTAATGGCTTCCTCCTACTTTCTCTCTCATGCTTTCTTTGTTTTTGATATGTATAGCGCTCATGCATCCAATTAATGAATAAAATATGGATGGAGTCCCTCTAAGCACTAGATTAATGGTTAGTTTGTATATATTTAGTTTGTTTTAATATTTTAAAAGAATTTTATTGCATGAAGATATATCTCACTCTCAATACAAATTGAGGAGACAATTTTTTATAAATACCACATTGTAAAATGTAACAAGGGCCGCCATTATTATGCAATAAAATTATACTTTTGGTGCTCGCATTTGGAGTGTAGTGATTCTTTCTTGAATGTGTCATTGTTTTGTGAATTTTATTCATGAGATTATGATTGAGCCAAAGGTTTATTGCATTGCTTCTGGTTGTGCGATCTTTTAGTTCTAGTGTTTGTTACAGATTTACGAATTTTGTTGATGTAACGAGCTTGAGAAGAGATCATTAAATTGTGCTTGTATAATTTTTTTTCTCACATGAGCATACTTACCATGGTCTTTTGATTTGATGAAAAGTGAAATATCATATGGTTGTTAAATTTTCTCACTGATGATTGCATTAGTGAATTCTAGGAAGCACTCCTCCTATTTTCATTCGTTTCCTACCAATTTTTTTGAAAGTTTAACTTGCAACATGTTGTTTTCTATAGCCTATTTCCATTTAGGATTTCAATTTCAAGCTATTTCAATTTCATGTTATTTTCTTTCACTTTCATTATTTTCTTTGCTAACCCCTTGTTAGAATAGGAACTCATTTTAGTTGCACTATTATAATTTCATTCATTAAAAAACCTAAGAAATACAAAAATATTGTTCTTTTGTGTGTTATTTTGAGATAGAAAATAGATTTACTTCATTCCATGATCATAGTAGAACCAACAAAGGCCTCCTCATGAAAAATTACATTTATCTTCAACTGAGTAGTTTTTGGTACGTTGCAAGACAAATACTGAACCTTGGAGTTGATCCCAAAAAGATTAGCTTTTCAAGAGAGGAATTCTGCAATGGATTCCTGCCATTGACCTCGTGTAAAATGATTGCCCAATAGAACCTACCTGGGATTGAAAGAGGTATCTATAGAATTCCTATATGCCAACCTATGATTCATTTATTTTATCACATCTAGTCTACAAATAAAATCCCCCACTAAAGACACATTCTTATCATGATATTCTCTTTCTTCATGTAGTGGGGTGCCAAACATCCCTTTTAAGAGTCTTGTGGTTTTTGATTAAGAGCTTAATGTAGAAGATTCTCTCCCTACTATAGGCTAGTATTGATAGTTCACTCACATACTACCTCTAGGTTTCCAAGTAGGATTTGGATCTACTTTATTGTAACTTTAGTTCTTCCTACACCCTTGGGACAAGTCGGTATATAATGGTACTTATGGATTGGCTCTTGTATAAGCTTGTGTACTTTTTCTCTTGTCTACATTTGTAAAATAACTTGTAAATAAGAACTGTCTTGAAAACCTTGACTAAGTCACCACCCCATTCAAGGGAAAATATATAAGATGAAAATATCTTTGAACTTAGAGAAAATATCATGAGAACAATAAAATAGATCTAACATGCAAAGGGGCCAATCAGAAAGATTTTTTGGGACTAAAACTCTTACTTGGCAGATAAGACACTTTTGCAAGGATAGTATACATCAGTCTACCCCTATAGTATTGGGAAATTTATAAATTCTCAAGGTTTTTCACTATAAAAGTCCAATACAAAAATAGACAATATTATAAAGAAATTGAAGACATACATATAAAAATAGTACTAGAGACTACAACACATTTCACACATGTGTTGGACTTTTCCCCAATAGAGTCATCATTTTGTAGGTGTTTCAAAACTACTAAGAAATAAAAAACTTGATACCAGGATAATGAAGAACAAATTAGTCCAAGGGTTAGCTATTTCTTATATTCAACTAAGAAGTCCTTAGATCTTGACACAACTTCAACAAAATCACAAGGATTTTCCACTCTTTAGGTTTTGCAAAACCAAGGCGGGTGCACTCGAGGGATAAAAGGGTTCAATACTAGATATTATCTTTACACTTCACTCACTTACTAATTTTCTTTCACAATACTTATTCCCTATAGCAGATATTTGGCCACAACTTTTCTCACATTTATAGGTAAGTCTAGGGTACAACAACTAACCACAACATATAGAGATTAAATGCAAACAAGTGTTGGCCATCTATAAAATTATTCATACATGAAAGTAAATTTGATTTGAATTTTGAAATTTTGGTTCATGTAGTTCTATGATTTCTTCATATGCAAATTGACTAAATGAGGAGTGCCTTATTCATTGGCATTCAGAGTTTACCTAGTAATTTTGACCTAATTAACTGCATTACAATCAATTTTATCGGCAATTTACCCTAAACCTCATTCTTATGTATATCCTTATTACTGACTAGAAATCCTATCACCTTACTAAAGCATTTACTTAATTCCTTGAATTAAAAGCAATAGAAAAATCATATACAACCTATCCTACTTTCCTTAAATAGAATAAGCCTTGCTCATACAATCTCAAGATAACCAGCTAATAACAATGGAGACAAGATTAAGAGAAAACATATATGGCTATATCTTTCATTTTTATTAATTTTCATTGAAAATCACAAAACACTAATGTAAAACTCAAAACAATTCAGGACAAGATAACATGATCCCTCAATGTTAATGTATTCTTAGATTTGCAGAGAAAAATACATTAAAAAATTAACATCAAGAATATTGGACTAAATGCAAGCCTAACATAATACTAAATGTTACATACAATTTGCACCCTTTCTCTAGCCTTGGGATCTCATTTATATAGCATGAGATGAAACAAGCTTCAAGCTAAGAGAAAAATGACAACTGTCCTTAAGATAGAAGATATTGCAATAAAAAAAGGTTGATGTCATAATAAGACAAAATTTGGTGCAAGACAATGTCTACATCATGAATTTTCTTTTTGTGGAACTATTTCTATTAGAGCTTCGTGTTGTCATTTCTCTTCCAATTGTTGGATAACATGATCTACATATGAGGTATCTAGTTCTAATATTTGGAAACTTAATACAACTCGTGGATCTCCCTCAGAGTTATCATGAGCTAACAAGCCAACAGTTACAGTTGGTTTTTCTACTGCCACATCATCAATTTGACTAACTACCTCAATTCTTGCAATTGATTGATCTTCTTTTCTTTCTTCTAGTGCATCTATTATTTGTAATTCATCTAGGTCGACACCTCTTTCATCTATTTATTCAAATATTAATTTATCTTATTGGGCAAGATCAACCATCTATTTTTTTTTAAACCGAGTCATTTGGCCAATTAAAATTCAATATTTCCTATTTCTTCTTTAGAATATCTTCTTCCACTTTATTAATTTCATCAAACTCCCTTTTGAAAGAATCAAAGAATATGTAAATTTTAACAACTTCTTTAGTTGTTTTAGCAAACCATATGTGGCCCTTTTCATTTATGAGATTATTGAATCTGATGCACATTAGTTCATCCAACTCCTTGGAAACTCTTCTTTACCTTTTAATTTATCCATGGCTTTGAGTGTATGAGGAAAAAGTTCAAAAATTTCAAAAAGATTCTTTAAAATATAATTAGCAATCCTCGTCTACAATGTAACTCTCTTGTTATAAAAATCAAAGAGGTCATTAGTCATGTCAAAAGTCATCTCTATTTGCTTAGAAGAAAGACCAATGACTGAACAACATAAAATTATGACATCACTATCACTACTATTCCATTTATTGATAATTTTCTTCAAGGTGTCCTCATTATCTTTTAACTCATTCCATGTATCCATTAGTTTTGAAAATTTACCATAAAATATAGGCCATTCCACCTTGTCTACTAGATACACATGTTGACATATCAGTCAATTTTGTTATTAGTGACACACACTTATTTAGATTGTAAATGGCTACCGAACTTATTGTATTGTTAATAGTGTTTTCTAAGCATTTTAGTTTTCAACGTGTTCTATAGTTGCTACCAAGTTATTTAGACAAATCCTAATGGTTATTGAGTAGTTGCAGTTACAATGAAGATCAGCAATATAAACCTTACATCTCAGTGCATGTCAATTTTACTAGTGCAAACCAAGCTGTGCAATGCTCACCGAGTTCATAATTTATGTGATGTGAGTCTAGTGTTAACCAAGCTACTTAGTGTTAACCAAGTGACTCAGTTTATACCAAGCTCAAGGTGATAGTTTTTATTGAGTCATCCAGTGGTAAACAAGTGATTTACTTTATATGATGAGTTTCATAGTATCTATCGACTCACCAATCCAGACTGAGTTCAAGATTGCCTAGAAGTGATTAGTATGGACCAAGCTTCTATGTCTACAAAGTGGATGACATTCCAAGCATTGACAATGGATGTCGAGTATCAGAACTTCACTGATTCAGTATTTAGAACTAGACTATCTTCATGTGGGCTAACTTTGTAATATTTGTGTTAACTTGTATTGTGGAAAAATTTATAATTTGTATAATTCGATTGGTATATATGTAATGTATTGTAACATATTCAAGTATGATGAAGATGTGAATGTGAATGTAATATAAGAAAATATAATAAGAGAAGAGCAGAAAGGCTGAATTATAAAGGCTACAATAGTATAAGGAGAAACAAAGTCATATCTATCACAACAAGGTGATTAGTACTTAAAATAATCTCATTCAACAAACTAGGTTGTAGATCAGAGATCATCTATTGTTTCATCCTAACAAGTGGATTAGTCAAATGCTTTAACAAGGTAGACCTAACAGTCTTTTATAAATCTCTTTATTGACTGCATACTTCATTGTATGTTTTTAAATCCTTTCACAAGGTGGACCTAGTAGTCCTTATTGCTCCTAATAGGGTAGATCATTAGAAGTGATCAATATAAGCTTTAACAAGCTTACTTTATATTACAATACTAAAGCTTGTGGGTATCATCCCCACCCTAGTTTTACTTTCTATTTGGAAGGTTTGTGGGTAACCAAATCTTTGTGTCAATGTGTTATGAATGCTTTCATGTTTTTAGTTTCTTATGCATGTAATTAGATTATATTAATGTGATGGAATAAATGCTAATTAGACTATTGGATAAATAGTTAAAGTGTAAAAGTTTTTGAAGTTACTGATTCACCCCTCCCATCTTAGTAACTTAGCATAGTATTGAATATTTTGAACAATTGGTATCAAAACTTTTTGGTTCTCAAGAGAAAGTTTAACGACTTGAGCAAAGATCAAGCACATGGAAATATTCAAACTTGATAAAGCTATTGACAATGAGAAGCTAGATTTGGAAATGGCTATAGCCCAACTCAAGAAAGAAAAGGAGCAACTCTCTCGATCCCTAAAAGGAAGAAAAGAACTTGCAATTCAAATGAATGATCATCTCTACATTGAAGAAATAATTGAAGACCTTCATTTAATAAATTCAGATGAAGCCAATGAAGCAATCAAAGAACTCCTAGAAAAGAATAGTTCCCTACAAGAAGAAGTAAGAAAGTAAGAAGAGAACAAGAAATTCAGTCAATAAGGCTATGTGAAGTCATGTAGTAGATAAACAAGATAAAAAAAGACACATATGGAAGGAACAATGAGATTTAGAATCAATCCCTTTAGCAAGTAGACCTTATTAATCAACTCTCCAATGCAAATGAGGAAATCATGAGCCTAAGATTTGAAAATGAAAGATTACGAAATGATCTAAACTTTGAAAGGCAAATCAATGAAAGATTACAAAATGATCTAAAATTAGAGAGGAAAATCAATGAAAGAATGATAAAATCTAAAGTAGACATGAATCAATTGAATGAGAAAAATCTCCATTGACAAAAAAGAAAAGTAGGAATTGGATATATAGAAGAAGGAGAATCATCCAAGCAAGGAGCTCAAAAGAATCAAATACCTACTTGTAATCATTGTGGTAAGATAGGTCATAAATCAAACAAATGTTGGAGCAATGAAAAAGTAAAAAATCAATGGAAAGTGCTACAATTGCAATAAACATGGTCATAATGCTAATGAATGCAAAGAGAAACCAAGATTTGAAGGCAAATGTCACAAATGCAAGAAACATGGACATAAGTCATTAGAATGCAAAACCAAGATGTTAGATCCAACAGAGAAAATTGTGAAAGCAATATTTGGTTGGGAGTACAACACCTAGTGTAGATGTTATTATTGGGGAGAATTTGGACACATTTTAATAAATTGTGTAAAGCATCATTTGAGGAAAAGAGATACAACTAAAAGATGTTTCATTTTAACAGAACTTGGTCATCTTGCCAAGAACTGCATGAATACTAGTAGAATTGAAGATAAGAAGAAGACAAAGGCTAATAACATCCAAAAATAGATGAGACAACAATGGGTTCCAAAGTCTACTAAGGATATAAGTCCAAGCAGTGGTGATCAAGTCACTCAAGAATTGGGTGACTCTACCATTTCTACTTAAGTTCTTTAAGGAGGAAATTGGAACTATGCTATCAAAGAAGACATCCAAAATAGTTCCAGATTGAAAGAAAAAAAATGATCCAAATTTGTATTTGGGATATAAAGGGATGAGTGTCTATTGAGTTACCTTCTCTACCGAGTGAGGTTAGGTTATAGACACTACCAAGTGAGGTTGGGAGTAATGAAGATGCATATGGTTACCGAGTCATGAAGACTTCATCAAGTGTTCAATGCAAAGTAATGGATGGTAGTCTATCAAATATGATGTTAGTTGACCTACCTTTTGTACTGAGCATTTATTGAAATTTTTTAACAAAAGGCATGAAATTGAAGTCATTTCTTACCATGAAATTTAGACTACTATTGCAAAGTTCAATATTTAGAGCTTCTAAGTGATTTGAGAAAATTTGCAGCAATTTTTTTTGAATTCTCTCAAACCCTACTGAGTGAAGATGGAATCCAGTAGAATCAAGGTTAAGTGGGGATCTAACATGTTGGTTTGTGGAGTGGAATGGAATACATTGAATTTCAAGCTCACTCCTATGATCACTGAAACCCTAGATATGAGTGAAGCCCAATCTCAAATACCTCCAAAGGTACTTTTAATCAATGATATTCACACTCATTTTAAGTGTGTTATTCAAGAGATTGGTACATTGGAAATGGATGATGCCCTAGATAAGTTATGTGTGAATGGAGTTTTGAAACCCGAGCACCAACACCTAGAAACCAAAGAGTTAACTCACATCCCTCACATGCCTCATGAATTTCAAGTTGAATGGATTAGGTTTACCCTTAGTTAGATGCATAATGGTCAATTGTGGTTGGAACAACTAGTGTTGATCACAAAGAAGATGATTCATTGAATCACTGGTCTCCCAATGCTAGCCAAAGCCAAAATGACAAAAATCCTAGGTTGGGCAGAAGTTGAAAAGAGAACCCTAGTAGAATGGGATGGAAGAGGAATGAAAATTAGTAGTATTTTAGGTATGGAGTTGAAATTTAGTATCTACATCATTGCACATAAGATTTACAACTCTAGCAGGTTGAATAGTGTGTCATGTGAAGCTGTGGACTTGGCATACAAGGTAGTAAAGACCAATTTATCTTTTGACCTTAGTAAGTTGCTATTGAAATAGTTCAACAAAATAATGGAAAGCATAAGGACATCAAAGAATAGTTAGAATCTGAAAAGATTAATAACCCAAAAAACTAGTGCAAAGAGTAAATATCTAAACTATGAATGCAAATGATACAAAATCAAAATAGCATCATAGAGTTAGTCTCCAAGAGAGTAATGCAAATGCTGGAAGCAAAATAGCATTAACAGGATGCAAAAACAAGAGATGCAAATACAAGCCAGGTAGCATGCTTATATAGGCTAGGAAGAGGGAGGAGGTGGCAACACCAACCAATGAGGAGCAACCATCTATCAGACTAAAGATAGCAAAGTATCTTCCCAAGATAGCTAATGGATGCTCACATGTAGGAAGATGACACCTCACAACCATTCACCTAATAAGACATGCTTTATTAACCTAAGCAAGATTATTAAAAGTGTAGGAAAAACCTAGCAAAATAGGAAAAATAAAAAACTACACTAACAACCCCCCATAAGCAAAGCTTAGGTGGATGTAGAAATGGGTCCCGGCAAGTCAAGCCTGATGAGGTACCCATGTACATAAAATTCCCCCAAAAGAGAGAGAAAAGAGACTCCCCAAAGAAAATTAGAACTCCAAGTGAGAGGAAGAGGCCCCCCCAAAAGATGTAACATCCTGCACCTCCAGTAAAGCTTGCAAATTTTGTCTGGTAGATCCACTTACATCGAACAATTTTTCTTCCCTTAGAAAAAGGGACAAGATCCCAAGTGTGGTTCCTCATCAAGGAACTATACTCTTCCTGCATAGTTGTATCCCACTCAAAATACCAGAAGCCTCATGAAAGGACTGTGGATTTGAGGCAGTAGCAATGAAGATATGTAGAGCATCTTGGAATTGTGAATGAGTCTGCTTGGTGTCTGATGGATCCCCAACCCAATCACCTGCAAACTGCAAGGTCTGTCTAGCCCAAAGTGGACCAGAAGATGGAGAATCTAGAGGAGAATCATCAACCTGTGAATGATGACTAGGAGAGGAAGGAGGTGAGTCCTCTGAGTCACTCTCTGCATCAAAAGTGGAGGTAGAAGACTGCTCAAGTGAATCTGACCCATCAGGAGATCTATCATGTATTCCAAGTGACTCCAATGTCAAAGTAGAAGGCAACCCTGTGACCATGCTCTGCTGGTTAAGCTGATGCAAGTAGTGGAAGTTAAGATGGCCAAACTACTCATGCCATAATCTGCTCACATCATTAGAGTGAGTGAGAAAAATAGTCAAAGGAGGATCAGGAACAAGGTGAGAAAACATATAGAGTCTTGACTGATGATCTGCTCTCCCAACTGCAATTGTAGAATCATTGTGCAACTCACGTATCTCCACTGAATCAGGAGTGAACTCAACCCGCTTGCCTAAACCTGTGTGAGTGATCTGGTGTACCGATAGGAGATTAGTTGACAATGAGGATACATAAGAAACATCATGGAATGTGCCATCCCCCACATCAACAGACCCTCTCCCGCACACCTCAATAGGAGTGTTGTCACCCATCAACATAGAAGGCATAGTACATTGCTCCAAGGATGCAATTTCTTCCTTAGATGAAGCCATTTGGTGTGAAGCACCCGAATCAAGAACCCAAGTGGATGGTGAAGAAGCAACTGCAAAAAGGGCCTTGCCCTTTCCTTTCCCCTTGCTGTTTTCTTTTTCTTTGTTAGACCCTTCATTAGAACTTTGTTTGATAGACTCAGGAACACTGATATTATTCTTCTCAAGAATGTATGTCAAGTGATCAAGTTGTTTCTGCAAACATTTATGTTCATCATGACCAGGTCTTTTACAATAAGCACATTTGACCTTTTCTTTCTTAGGTTTATTGCCCTTGGAAGATGGTGTATCAATAGTTGCTTTTGAAGAAACTAACATCTGATCCTTCTTCTCCTCGCTATTCTTTTGTTTCTTGTCCTTACTATTGTTGTTACTACTTTGTCCTTGTTGTTCTTTTGTGCCTTGGTTGGTAGCCAAGGCATGTGACTTAGAGGACTTAAGAATGCCCATCTGGTTTAGCTTGTCCTATTCTCGAGTGAGATTGATAGCAAAATCATCTAAAGATGGCATGGTGAATTGAGTACCAAGTGCACCCTTAGTAGCATAGAAGGTAGAGACAAACACAGAATATTCTGAACTTAGCTTAGAGAGAATACTAAGAATCAGTTGTTCATCTTTCTTTTCAATTCCACATTGTTTTAACTACAGCCTTAGTGATTTCAATTTGGTGAAAAAATCTTGGATTGTGTTGAAATTGCCTGGACTCAAACTTATTAATTCATTTTCCAACATATGACCCCTCATTGAATCTTGTGTGCCAAATAGTGTTTCTAGCTTTGTCCATACTTCATTTGGTGTATACAAAGACTCAATGTGAAATAGCAAGTCAGGAGAAACAGACAAACACAATGTTCCAAATGCCTCATCACATTTGTTAAACCACTTAGGCTTATCTTCATCTTTAGCAGGTTCAGTTTCAAGTCCCATAGTTATCCTATTTAATCCAGCTTTCCTTAAGTGAATTGTCATGCGTGATTTCCACTCAAAGTAATTGTATGGAGTTAGGATGGGCATATTTGTTTGATCCATGATGAAGAAATGCAAAGAAATGTTAAAAAGAAGAGAACCCAGCCACGACAATGTCCCCCCCCTTTTTACTCAATCAAAGAACCCCCCCCCCAAAGAATTATGATTTGGCACTTTATTTTAGTGCATTTACAACTACCACTAGAAAGAGATACTTAGTGGTCTTGATTTCAATGCATTACAAACCCTCATGAAGAGCATATGCTAAAAGTGAAACTTTGGCACAATAATCAAGGAAACAAACAACACCACTGTGATCTACTCAAAAAATCATGCACTTTTAAAAAAAGAATCGCCTCGATACGAGGTCGTATGAGAAATTTATGATCCTCCGAAGTTTCCAAAATGAGAACTGTGCACAGTCACGGCTGAGAATTTGCAATTTCTGAAGAATTCATGCATGAAAATAAAAAAATAACTCCACTAGTGGATAGAGCACAAAAAAATAGCCAAGTTCATAACAAGAATCATCAAAATCAAAGTCCGTATGAGCAAGAACAAGACATTTGAAAACTGCATTCAAATCTACGGCTGCCAACGGAGAGGGGTATGGCTGTAGCTTTGCATGCTCGATCCTGAAAAATATACAGCTTGCATGCAAAATCTAAAAGATACCCAGATGGTTTTTCGGGGCTGCAAACAAAACCCAGAAAGCATTTTTCTTGCTGATGAATAGAAGATGTTGCTGTAGTGTAAATCAAACGCCTTTAACAGTAAAAAACGGCTCCAAAAATCAGAAAACGACCCCAGCAACCAAAATTTGACATGCAAATGCTGGATCAGCTTCTTAAGTCCATCAATGGCATGCTGGAACCTGCAAAATTGATTAAAAACTCCAAATATGCAAGTTGGTTGTCAGATTTGAGATTGAAACCCCAGAAAAAAACTGTTTTTGTCAAAACTTTTGTGATTCTCAGGATCATCCAAAGATGCAAGAGAAGAGCATACTTTGTTTTTCAAAAAACTACAATAAAGTTTATTTGCCTCTCCCAAATCTCTCAAATAAGGAAACTAAAATCTACTCTTGCACATAGAAAAGCTCTGATACCATGTTAGAATCTGAAAAGATTAATAACCCAGAAAACTAGTGCAAAGAGTAAATATCTAAACTATGAATGCAAATGATACAAAATCAAAATAGCATCATAGAGTTAGTCTCCAAGAGAGTAATGCAAATGCTGGAAGCAAAATAGCATTAACAGGATGCAAAAACAAGAGATGCAAATACAAGCCAGGTCGCATGCTTATATAGGCTAGGAAGAGGGAGGAGGTGGCAACACCAACCAATGAGGAGCAACCATCTATCGGACTAAAGATAGCAAAGTATCTTCCCAAGATAGCTAATGGATGCTCACATGTAGGAAGATGACACCTCACAACCATTCACCTAATAAGACATGCTTTATTAACCTAAGCAAGATTATTAAAAGTGTAGGAAAAACCTAGCAAAATAGGAAAAATAAAAAACTACACTAACAAGAATAACTTGTGTAAGTTTGGTTCCTTGTTAACTTGTCTATTCTTTTATGTTCAAAAATTCTTCCCTTCAAAAGGCACTATTGTTTGGAGAAAAGATGTGCTTGTGCTATATTAGATAAATGAGTTTATTTCTGAAATGGATGAAAAACATAATAGTATTATGGACAATTATTTTGATGCATTTAAAGAGAAAATGAACAATAGATACTGAATCCCCAAGAAACTATTTGAAGACTATAAGGATGATGTATGTTTCATCGTGGATTGTGACAAAGTATACATTTAGGCAGTTAAGTCTAGGATGGCATGGGTAAAACCTCTTGGATATGAGGTTAATATTGATGAAACCAAAGATATCATTGAATCTCTTCTCAATGAGCCAGTTGATCCTAAGCCTACACATTTTGGAACGTATGATAAAGAAAAAGCTAGGATTGAACTTGAAATAAAGCTCCCTCAAGTGGTCAAGAAAGGAAAGAAAAGGATTGCTAAACTAAAAACCAATTCTAGCCTTCTGTTAACTAAGGGAAAAGGTGAAGATGAGGAAGAAAAGGATGTGGAATTAGAGGATGATAAAGAATTTGAGGAAGAATAACCATTAAGGAAGAAAGGTGAGGTGATTATCACCAAGCCACAAAAAGCCATCCAGAATAGTTTTCACAAGAAGGTCCTCCAGGAAGAAATATGACAAGGAAGGAGGAGACATTATATTCAAAAAACCTACACCCAACTTCCAAGATAGATTGAAAGATTTGGAAGTAGGAGCCAAAATAACAAACTTTAAATCACTAAAGTATGAAATTAGGATAGTAGAAGAGTAGAACCAGATTGAAGATTTGGTGATGGATAAGATGGGAAAATGAAAATACTCACTAGATCAGCTTGCTTATCAAATTCCTAATAATTTGTTGAAGAAAATCAAGCCAAGATGGGATTTTTCCATGCAAACTATGAAAAACATATATGGGCAAACAATGAGGTAGCTAACACCAAGCATATTAGATGTAGAGGTAAAAGTGTCATTGAAGAAAAATGAAGAAAAATTGACTTTGAAATTCAATACTTGCCTAATTTTGATGAAATATATTGAACATATTGTAAGGAATGCAACAAACACTTGGAAGAATATCTATCTATTGCATAAACCAAGTGATTTTTCAATTGATGTTAAAGATGATGATGATGATGAGGATAAGGAGAAAGATGAAGAGGAAAATATTGAAGAAGCAACTCATTTTGACAATGAAGAAGATCAAGAGGAACAAGGACAAGAGGCTACTGAGGAAGCAAAGCAAGATGATGAGGAAATTGATCTAGTTAAGATAGCTATAATAGTCATTGCCTCACTTCCTCAATCTCCAAGAAAACCAGTGACAACATCAAGTATAGAGATAGCCCCAACAAGTTTGATTGTGACTAAAAGTGCCAACCCAAACATCCAATCACTCTTTGCTCCCACTCAGCTTAGCACATCATTGACTAAAGTGACCACCACTTCATCTGCCAAGCTGTAGACTCTTCCCTCTTCTATCGAGTTGGCTACTCCAATTTAGAGTACTTCATTTTTTAGCACATCAATTTTGGATTCTTCAAGTATTTCTATAAATATTCCTTCAATAGGTGCAATATTAATTTTCACTGCAAGTCCTAGCATGTCTACTATTATTTCTATTCTAGGTACACAAGCAACAAGTGTAAGGACAATTCAGCCCAAGGTTCAACCAAGCACAAAATGTTTGGGTAAAGGAAAATATATGGAGGAAGAAATATATATAGATGAGGAAATTGTAATCCCAAGTTGCGACATTTCAAAGCTTACTCCAAACCAAATGCAATAATTTGGTTAACTCCTCCAAAAGAAGGCTAAACAACAAAGACTAAGAGAGGAGAGAGATAATGAATTCAAAATAATTGAAGATGCAAAGAACATTTTTGCAAAGGCCATAGGTATTGAGGATGATTCTTCATAATCAATATTGTATCAACTAGTAGATGTAGTACAAAAATTTAATGAAGATACTAAGGGAAAAGATAAGCTAGTATGAAAAGTAGAAAAGAAGTTTGATAATAAAGTGTTGGAGCACATTGCTCAGCAAATAGCTATTTATCAAGTAGAATTTTCTACAATTTTGTGTAGTTTGGAAGCATATTGTACAAATGTGTCATCACATTTTGGAAAGCTATATGATGTTTCTAAGTTTACCAAGGAAATAAAGGACAAATTATCCAAAATAGATGAAGATCTAAAGTCAAGTGCTCAATAGTTGCAACTTGACCCTAATTCAAGCTCTACACATTTCCGAAAGATAAGATTTTTGTTAGATATGCAAAGAAAATTTCTTAGAGAAGAAGCAAGGATTAGATCCACATTGATAGATATACAAAATATGATTCTTTTTAACATGGATTCACTACAGAAGCATATTGCACATTCAAAAACTCTCATCCATGACAATAACTTCTCTATTGTGGAACATATGATAGAATTGTCAACATAAGTACAAATTGCACTTCACACATGTAAGGTCCTGCAAGACAATTGGGATAAAACTTTAGCAATCATTCTTAAGGTACATTCAAATTTTTTATCTCATTTTGGTGTTACTATGTAAATAGAATAAATCTTTGGCATTAATGCCAAAAAGGCAGAGAAAGACATGTTATGGAAGAGAAAATGTAATAAGTTGAAAAATCAATAGGGGAGTAAGATATGTACATAAAGACATGTTGTATATAGCAAGAAGATGTATAATATTATGAAAGAACTTTACCATGTATAGATATATTTCTTACAAAATCAATTTTGAAAAATCTCAAAATAGCATACTCTATCGAGCAAGTATCACATGGCGATGGATAAAAGGTATTCAAGAAACTTTTTGAATTTAATTTTGGCTAATAACTGTTTTTGTCACTAATGCCAAAGGAGGAGATTTTTGACATATTAGTCAAGTTTTTTATTAGTGACACACACTTATTTAGGTTATAAATGGCTACTGAGCTTATTGTACAATTAACAGTGTTTTCCAAGTATTTTAGTTAGCATCATGTTCTATAGTTGCTACCGAGTCCTTTGGACAAATCCCAGTGGTTATCAAGTAGTTGCAGTTATAGTGAAGATTAGTATTGTAAATAATTCATCTTAGTGTATGCCAACTTTACCGGTGCAAACTGAGCTATGCAATGTTCACTAAGTTCATAGTATATGTGATGTGAGTCGAGTGTTAACTAGGCTACTTAGTGTTAACTAAGTGACTTAGTTTATACCAAACTCAAAGTGATAGTGTTTATTGAGTCATTTAGTGGTAAACAAGTGATTCAATTTATATGATGAGTTTCACAGTATCTATTGAGTCACCAGTGCAGACTGAGTTCAAGACTACATTGAATTGATCAGTATGGATCAAGCTTATATGTCTACTGAGTGCATGATGATTTTGAGCATTGATAGTGGATGCCAAGTATTAGAACTTCACCAAGTAAGTCTTCAAAACCCAAGTGTCTTCATGTGGGCTAACTTTGTAATATTTGTGTTAACTTGTATTATGGCCAAATTTGTAATTTGTATAATTGGATTGGTATATATTTAATCTATTATATCATATCCAAGTACGATGAAGATGTGAATGTGAATGCAATATAGGTGAATATAAATAGAGAAGAGTATAAATAATGAATTACAAAGGCTACAATAGTATAAGGAGCAAAAAATTCATATATATCATAGCAAGGTAATTAGTACTTAAAGGAATCTCATTCAACAAACTAAGTTGTATATTAAAGATGATCTATTATTTCATCATAATAGGTGGATCATTCATATTCTTTAACAAGGTAGACTTAATAGTGTTTTGTAAATCTCTTTACTGAGTGCATACTTCATTGTATTTTTGTAAATCCTTTCACAAGGTGGACCTAATAGTCCTTATTGCTCCTAATAGGGTAGATCATCAAAAGTGATCAATGTAAGCTTTAATAGGATAATTTTATACTATAGTACTAAATCTTGTGGGTATCATCCCCACCCCAATTTTACTTTCTATTTGGAAGGCTCCTGGGTCACTAAATCTTTGTGTCAAAATGTTATGAATGCTTTCATGTTTTCAATTTCTTATGCATGCAATTAGATCATATTATATGTGATGGAATATATGCTAATTGGATTGTTGGATAAAGAGATAAAGTATAAAATCTTTTGAAGTTATTGATTCATCCCTCTCCTCTTAATAACATAGGATAGTCTTGATTGACAACTTCAGATCAATCAAATGGCTCTTCCATCAGCTGGAGGAAGTTAGAGAAAGGGTATCCCAGATGGAAAGTATTAAGAATAAGATAGGTAATGACAGCCAAGAGGACCAGGAAAATAGAGAAAGCTTAAATGAAAGGAGATTAAGAAATCTTGAAAATTAAAACCACAACCTGGCAAGTCAGATGATTTCTCTCCTGAGTTCGATGAATGACAACATCCAATCCCTTGCTAGTAAACTTAAGGATAGGGGCTTGTTGGTGGAGGAGGGAGGACAGAATAGGGATAAGGCTAGGCCAAATGATGATAAGGTCACAATCAATACACTCACCAGTATGGAGCAAGGCATGGAGAAGGTCCAAGATCAAATGGCAAAGGAGCAGCAAAAGATAGTCAAGGCAGCTCAGACTATGCAGGAAATGGAGAGGATAACTAAAGACTAGTTTTCTTGTCTTTTGTCTTTTCGTCTTCCTGGCTTTTGGCTTTTCGACAAGCTTTCTGTAATCTATTTTAGTTTGTTTGTTTTCTGGCCTTTTTGTGGGGCTTTGTTTTGGGTTGGGCCTTCGGGCTTATTTTCAGTTGTTGGACCTCTGTTTTGGCTGGGCATCTTTGGCTTATTATCAACCTTGTTTTTGTAAAACTTATGGGTTTCAGGATCCCTTAAAACCTATTTATCTTATCAAAAACATAGCATAGTCTTGAATATTTCCAACAACATAATAGAATCTCTTAATTTATTTTCATACTAGACACCCAACTCCACATGTAATGACCAGATTTTAATGCTTTCTTCTTCAAGCTCTTCAACTATACATGCTTGAAGTCTCGGTGGGGTAGCTAGTATTTCTACAAGGTGAGTTGACTTGAAAGGTTCAATTGGAGGATGAGGAGGATAAGTAATCCTTGGCTAACTAGATTTTCCTTAATACCTTACCATCTTATTTTCAAGCTCAATCCTCTTCTATACTTCTTTGGTGTAAGAATCTAGAACCTGTTCATATTTTTCTTATAATTCTAGTTTTTGTCTTTCTCCTTCTTGGCAGTGGCTAATGTGAGGTTATCTATTTCAACATTGAATTTTCTAGCATCATCATTTGGAGTATCTCCTACCCTCTTACTAATCAAATTTCCAACCATTCCAATATCATTAGTTTGAGAAAAACTATCTCTAGATCCTCTTTTTAGAGACCAGATTACTAAGGCAACAAGATCTTCACTAAACTTAGCACCTCTATGTCCCCTTTTCACTTTTTCCTCAGCATTTAGCTTCTTGGTGATAATGTTAAAACCCATGGCATCTACAATATCCCATTTTGGAAAAAGAAAAACTCTAGGTGGGTAAAAGCACAGATTTGTGTCACCGTTTATGATACCAAAACTTGTTTTAGTCAAATCTCATTTCTCTATCAAAATTCAATTTTTTTTCAAAAACTAAAAATACCCTTTTATAGATCTCAAATTCAATATCATCATTATATAAATTTTTGAGTCTTTTGATTAGTTATAATATGTTATAATCTCAAAATATTATAAGTCGATATTTCAACATTTCAAAAGACGCTCCCTCAAAAAAGGTAAAAAAATAGTAAATCATATCAAAAAAATTAAAAAATTATATTTATCTCTAGAGGAGAGAATCCTCTTCATGAATATGTAATTTTTTTTCAAGAAGGTATAGATTTGATAGGGATGTTTTGATGGGAGGAAAAAAATGTTGGATTTTGATAAGGTCAAAATTGAGTACTTATAACAAAGAAAATATACATAAAAATAATTATTTCTTTTTTTGTTCAGTAGCTATACATGTCATCTATAAGATATTTTCAAATCAGAACAAAAAAAGATGATTTGCATATACTTGTTTGATAGGAACTACACCCTATATTTTTTATAGTAAAAAAAGGGACTTCAAAATAAAATAAAATGAATAAATTCTTACTCAAAAAAATTAAAAATTATAGAGATAGAATTCATCCAATTCTACACATTTCATCTATTTACATCATCTTCATATTTTAAACACAAATACCATTTTTTTTTTTCATTAATGTTGAACTATCACATTTTGATATCATGTTTCTTTATAAAAGGTGAAACAGGTTTGTGCTTTTACCCAAGTGATGTAATCGTTCTGTGCCCTTCTTTTGGAGTCAAACTTTCAAATTTGTGCATCATTTCATCCTTTTTTTCATCTTGTATAATTGCATCCTCCTTTTTTGGGTGCTCTGCCTTCCTCTGGCTACATCTTTCTTGAATATTATCAATATTAGTTCTCTAAGAAAATTTGTAGAAAGCTCTTGATTTGACAAATTTGTCATCTAATAAAAATTCATGACTAGCTTGTTCTACTACAGGATCTAATTCATTTCTTTTATTCTCAACAAAAGTTAGTTCAAGGATAGGCATGGGAGGTTCTTAAGGATTTCCTTCCTATAATTCTACAATTGTAATAAACACTCCCCTTTGGGATCCTAATAGTTCAATTTTCTCTCTAGTAAGTTGTTCCTCTCCTAGACACAAGGGAGATTGAGAAGCTATGTAGTCTTCTGCTTGTGATAGTTTCTTCTCTTCTATACTCTACCTCTTAGGTCTTGGCTCTTCAGACCTTTGTCCCAGTTGGGATCCCTTTGTCAACATAGCACTAGTTGATCCAACTACTTTCTTTCCTTTATCATTTGCATGCACTTTGTTCTTGATTATTCTATAACCAAACCTCCTTTGAATGACCAATTGTCCTAATCCTACTGCAAGAGTAAGAGATAGCTTCTTCATTACCTCCATGGCTTTGTTAGGATAAGTATTGATAATAATAGCCTTCTTTTTATTCATTGCATCCATGATCTCTATGAAGGTGATATTAATTTTTTCATTGTGTGTGTTGATGTCTTTGCATCTTTGAATGGGCTATAATCTTTTTTCAAAGTAATTAATGAATTCTAAAAGCCTAGAATAGAATATCCACTTTTCTTTCTTGATTTCTTGTTCTTGGAGAGAAAATTCATTCCTCATTACATCCTTAGGGAAATAGAATTGATTCTTGGGAGCAATAGTCTTTGCCCTCTATTTGAATATTTCAAAAATCCCTCATTATCATTAAACCTAGCATGGGAGACTACCATTTTTAATGGATCTAAAATCTTGTACAAAAATAATCAAGCACCCTTTGTGATTATAAAGTGATGAGGTATTGTGAAGGATGCAAAAATAGAGCTCCTTGACCTACCAGTCCATTCTATTTCTTCCAAACCACCTAGTTTCCATAATATCTTAGCTATTCCTACCTTAAGAGGTAACTGGTAGGGAAGCACATGTGGATTTCCTTTGAACTCATATACTTTGAATACCATTGACACTAGATATGGTATAATGTCTACCCAATTATGGAAAACTTTCAAATTTCTAGGGTTATCCATAGGCCTAATGAAGTCTAATAATACTTTGGGTATCCTAGAATTTTCTTTCAATAACAACCTCCTCAATCTAGATGCAAAATATCTATCAAATCTTATAAAATTTGCCTCCTCTACATCCTAAGTCATATATACACTTCATAATTGGGTCAACAAAGATTCTCCATCATGTTCTCTTGTTAACATCATCTCTTTCTCAAAAAATGCGACCCCCTTATATAGAAATATATGCATTAAGAAAGAGTAAAAACCAAAGGTTTCCTTAATTTTCCCGTTGTCAATTCCAATTAAACCTACATGAATTTCTTCGACTAGAAAATAAGTAAAATAAAAAATAATATCAACTCCAAAGGAAGAAATTTGCACCATCATATACATGAACTTTATTTTCATTAATTCTTGTTCATCTTCATCGAAAACCTTACACAAAGTTAGGAAATGCAAACAAATTTAAAAGGTACCCAAGAAAATAAAAAGGATCTTTCAAATGATTTTCTCTTTCACAAAAATGCATACCATGTAAACCTACTCAAGGGTTTTCTAGGGAAAAAATTAACATTGAAATAACAACACCAAAATAGGGATTTTTCTAGGTTTAACAATGATTCAAAAACACATAACCCTAATTTCTAATAAGTAAACTATATTTTCACTAGACTATTTTAGAAATTTTTAATATGTGAAAACCATGGCAACATACCCTTCTCTTCTCATCCACACATACATACTCTTGAGGGTTTTCCCTACTTAAGAAGAGTTAGGTGAGCTAGTGTTAGGTAGGAATCAACAATTGTGATTCACCCTTTTTTATGCTTAGAACATCCCTTAATCTAATTGGTTGCATGAACTACATAGGGACTCTCAATATACCTTCTTATATATCTTCTAGAATCATAAAAAAATCTTTAAGTTAGCCCAAAAATGGTTTACATAGGAGGTTTTAGCCATTAGAAATAACTATGCCCAAAACTATTTACTTGACACTTCAAAGCTCTAATGCTCAACATTTACTATATCCTTAATGTTGTAACTTAGTTCCTAAATTACTTGACATCCACTATTTTACTTGGCATATGAATCACTTGACATATATGACTTTCTCGACACTTGAGTGACACAACACATACCACCTGCTAGGCACATACTAGTGCTCGACATTAATAGTATATATTACTCACCATAAACTACTTACTCGACACAGAAAAAGTTATATTAAGTAATGACTTAAGTGTTTTTTCACTTTCTTGTCAAAACCAAAATAAGATCAATAATCTCCCCCTTTAACATGAGTGGCAAGAAAAATTTGTCATGCATATACAACCTAACTTATGTGAATAACTTACATAATCTTTATCTCATCAAAAATTTGAAAATTTCAAAATTGTGTACAACTGATGACTTAACTATTATACCTGTCTAAAATTTATACCTATCTAAAATTTTAAATCTCCCCCTGAGTTGAGTGTTCCTTTTTGTTGTTGAATTCTATATAACTCTTGGTGATGAGAGCTAATTATAACCTATTTAATGCTCTATTTTAATCTATCTTATGCACTTTCCTACATACTTCTCTATTCCATTTGTATCCCATTTTACCATTATAATATTGCTTATAGTTTAATATAATTAACTAGTATTTAATATTGTTTTGGGATTAAAATATGGAAAATTCATTGTTGATTATGTTTTACTAATCTTTACTACTGCAGCATGTTGATTCGTCATTGTAGATCTTCCTATTATTTAACAAACCTCTTATCGCTTATCTATTGGGATTGCAACTTCTTGTTGCTTACCTATTGCCTATCAATTAGGACTACAACTTCCTATCACCTTCATCACCAGAATCTGCTATCTAAATGATTGTTCCTATCATTTTCCACGTAGATTTATTTGATTATCCACTTCAGTATTTTGTATATTGTCATGCATGTTGTTTGATTACCCAATTATTTCAATAGCTTTTTTGAGTATTATGGAAAAGAATGCATTGATTGGTTTTAAGGAGAATCTCCAAATATTATAGTATCCTATTACTATTTTCTTTAATAGGTGGCTAGTATCCAAGATTTTGTATAGATTATTATGACATCATTTCTTATTTCGAGCCACAATTATAACAAATTTATTTTATTATGTGGCCAACAAATAATATTATGTATACCAATTATTTTCAACTTGTTGGCCATGTTCAAAAATAAATTACCTATTTTAATATTATTTGTTACAAGTTGCAATGATATAAGTAGCATTTGTAAACATTGAATGTAATTTTCATTGGTATCAAATTGTTAAGAAATAAAACCATTGTGCTAATTGTTTCCATCATAGTTTTGTAAGCTTTATCTCTGTCATCTAATGGGAGGAAGGGCACCCACTCTTTAGCAGCTAATAGATTGTAAATAATTTATTCTAGTGTATTTTGACATTTATTTATTATGTTTGATAGTTTAATAATTTTTTTAAGTTAATATTATATTTCTATATTCAGTGAGTGTTAATAATCTATTTTTATTTCAATGTTGCAGATCTAGTTGATATGGCTTTCAAATTTGATTTCTATTATAATCTATCTTAATTTATGTACTGTAGTTCTTGTCCTTAAAATTATTTTAGTTTGCTATAGATTTATTCTTATGTGTTCTAGATGCATTCATAATCCCTCATCTCATAACCAACATCCCTTGACGGCATATTGCTTGGACACCTTTAGCAAGCTTATGCTCTCGAATTGACACAAATAGACCAAGCTGAATTTCATCATAAATTGTTAATTATTTCTTAATTATTTTCCCTAGTGTTGGCCTATCACTTTGGTGCCATTGCTAGGGAAAGGTGTTAAAGGCATGTTACTTTGATGATTTGAGTTAGGAACAATGTGCTAGGATGAAAGCTTTTGCAACTGCTAGCCTTGCTTAAGTAATTAATCTTAATTTGTGTTAGTTAAATCATATAGATGCATTGCTTTAGAGTTTTGTTTTAGAGTTTGGAAGTAGGTTTAAAAATTAGATTCATTAGTTGCTTTAGAAACTAGATTTAATTTTATATTAGCATTAGTTGTTGTGAGCTATTGGTAAAGAAAAGACACTTTTGAAGATTTTTTTTTTAAAATAATGCGTTCTCAAGGTTGTTCAAGTACATCAATTTTACATTGCCCCTTGACCCCATTGCTGGCTACTGCCCCAAAACCCCTGCTTTCAAATTTAAAAACAAATGAAGAAATTGGCGAGGAAATTGTGCTAACCAAAGGTGAGATTTTAATACCCTCTCTACCTAATGAATGCATCTTAAAAGATATTGATCTTCCATCATCAGAGTTATGTACAAATGGTATCTTTATGTTTGACCAAGAAAATATCATTGATGAATTCTTAGAACAATGTGATTTTGATGATGAAAATCTAACCACTTGTTGTTCTAATTGCTATAGGAAAGATGACCAATGTATATTCCTGAACAATCATGAGCACATGGTGAATGAGGTGCAAGATATTTCTAATCCTTACCATGGTAACGGTGGAAGTGACCAAGTATTCCTTATAATGGATGAACAATCTCAAGCACCAACCCAAGAAGATCAAGGTATGCATTATGTTGGCAACATGTATTGTCACTCTAATTCATTACAAAGCCAACATATTTCTTCAAAATGTACCTCTCCACCTAGCATGCACAATGAATGTAATCATACATGCTCAAAAGAACTCGTATATCCCTTTTATATTCCACCATATCCATCCTTACCATCTTCATTTCAACCCTCCTTCCTATTCCCATCTACCTTATCTCCTTCACACTTCTTACCATATTCATTATCTCTTCATGTCATATTCTACCCACTCCACCAAATGAAACTATATTTCCTCATAAAACACTTCATAATAAGGTGGTTAATAAAATTTCATAGATCCCTTTACCTTATAATGATGTGCTTCAATTTGGTAAATCAACATTGGAATATATTGATGCATTCAAGGAATGGGAGTTTGGTTTAGTTAAATTAGAAGAACAATATTATTTATTGAAATATTGTTCTTCTTTTCTACTTAGTGAATTCCAAATACCTACAAATGAGCCTATACTTCAAATTGCATCAATTTTAATTAATGAACTCATGAGTATGTGTGTTAATATCAAACAAACATATGCATTCCATACTCCAAAAACATGCTGCTAAATCCTCCAATATCTATATTTTATTACTTCTGCACTTATACATATTGATATTTGGAGGCCTATGGTTAAAATGTGCATTCTTCACATACTTGTTGATTTAGGACCAATAATTGATTAAGCATTATGATAAGAGATTATATGCATTAATGGCCAAAATGTTAAACCTCGATGATTATTATTCCTCATTGTTGATTCTTTTCATTATCCTAAGATGACCAAATACACTATGGATGATTCATTAATTCAGCAAGGATCAAAGTATTACTATCTATATATTTTTCATTCTTGGTTCTTGTATATCCAATTGATCATTCATTGATTACATGTGTTGATTTTTTGATTCCTTGGATGATTTGAATTCATTATACTTTTATAACCTACAGTTAATTTGGGAATACATCCATTGAATTAATGAAATATTTGATTTATCTATCATTCAATAAGGCTAAAAAAATTCTAAAATATGTGTTACTCACTTCAAGTTACCTAATTTCTTTGGTTGTCCTAATGATTTCATGACCTTGTAGCATGAAGTTAAGTTGGGGGGAATCCCTCCAATCTTGTGGCTCTTGGATGATTTCAAATTAAGCTTCATTGGTTGTTTCATTGGTTCTTTTAACAAACTTCCACATGTGACATCTTCATAATTCAAGGTATGTGTTCTAGTGTTAATTAACATTGCTATTATATGAACACAAGAGTTTATTTGTATTTATCCATTCTATCAAGTATCTATTCATAGCAATAACTCTATCTATTACTTCTAAAAATAACCTACTTAATGATAGAGTTATTGAATGGATGTTATTTCTTTACTATGCTTGGTATGCTTGGTTTTGAGAACATGGTTACAAGTCTCTTGCTGTGGTGTGATAATCTGCGAACCAATACTAGTTAATGACGCTTCTCTACACAAGCATTGCATAACACACTATGTTAGCTTTGTTAACATTGTGTGGGCTTGCTAGCTATCTAGCACATATAAGTTTTGGTTTTGCTTTACTATTGGAGCTCACATGCATATTTTGGTTCATTACCTGATTTCTGACATGGAGGAAAATATGCAACTTGGTCTATGAGATTCTTGATCATTTTTGAGCTACACATCAAGAAAAACTTTAAAGACATTTCAGATCATCATACTCCTTCCTCGAGTTGTGTATCCTTCTCTATAAAATTTTATGGACATATTGCTGACTACTATTGGTTTTCACTCCATACTCATGTATTTGGTAATGAACGTGTATTACTCACAACTTTACATTTTCCTACAATAGATATTTCACATGCTTCACAAGAATAGGTTTTCATATCTTCAAGAGGTGTCTTCTTATTCAGTCATCATAGAGAAATATGAGAATCATCATCCTTGTGAGTGATACTCTTACCCAAGTGTCCTAGTATGTTCTGAAGCTCTACAATCAATTTTCAAATTTAGTGGTGAGAGATACAAAGATGAAAAATGTTTCTAGTATAGTGGTTTGTGGTTCCAATTCTGCTAAGGTTATTCTTAGTGATCATTTCAAGTTCATTATGCAATCGAGTTTCAATATTGCCTTCTATGATGTCATGGACAAAACTCAAACTTTGGATGGTATCATTTTTCATCATCCATGTCAGGATTTCATTTCTTTGGTCATTCTATACAGTTATTGAAAATTTGAAAAAATTGAAAAAAATGCAAAAAAGAAAAGAAAAAAGCAATATATAAAAGATCCAACAATGAAAACCTTTGGGAATTGTTGGCCAATTAATATCTGAAAACTAGTTTTTGATGGATGTGAATTGCAATACAAATCCTTAATGGTGAAAACTATTTTTACAGTGTCATTAAGCAGTGAGTGATTGAAAATTGGCTTCCCAACAGTCACTTGTCATTATCAAAATGTGAAAATAAAAATGAAAAATGCAATAATTGGTGTTCTTGGTTTTTTTTGTTAATCATTATTTTCATGAACACTCAATGGATTTTGTGGTTCTTTAGCTCTTGGGACCTTTCATCATTCTCACTTGAATTTCTTCTTTAGCATGGTCATCGACACTTTGATCACCTATAGTATGTTCTACCTACTCAATTAAGATGTTTTAGTGGAGTGGGCTACCCACTATTTTTTCTACACTACTTCAATTTGATAGTGGTGGCTCCTATAGTTTCATTCTCTATCTAAATTTTTGGTTCCTTCCAATGGTAGACCCTCTAGTGATTTTAGTTCGATGGTGGTCTTTTATGGTGTTGCAATTTGAGATGCCTCTATTTGTTCCTTGTTGTTGATTCATCCATTTTGGAGACACTAGTTACTAAGTTTCTCTATGTTCCACCCTTGGTTTCTCTACCCATTCATGTTGGTAAAACAATCGATTTTGTCTTTTTTCCTAATTTTATATCTTAACTTTATTTGTATTTCTTATTATATTGATCACTATGAAACACCCCTACATACCCTCTCCTTGTTTCCTATGGATGATCAACCTTTAAGTTGGGGGGAGGAATGTCACCCTATTATCTTCCATCTATTGCCCTTACTAAACCCATTATATTATCCATTATATCCATCCTATAATAACCTTTGTTTAATCTCTCATCTCTCCTATTTCACCCATTTAAACTCCTCTTGTACAAATTGAGATAAATTCTCCTACATGAAACCTTTTGAACCATGATGCTATAAAAAATGAAATGAAACGAAAAGAAAAGAGAAAAGAGAAATCATTTATGAGATATCCCTATTGAAGAATAAAAATAACAAAGCTTTTCCTATAAAGCAAAGAAAGGGATTTGTGTTCATCTATGAGTTATCATGGTTTAGGGTGGAGACAAAGTCTAAAACCATAAATCCAAGTGCTTTTAATTCAAACTAAAGACCTCATGATCATAATGATTGCATGATGATGTGCAATAAGCTAAGTTGGGGGGAATGATGAGAGCCAATTATAACCTATTTAATGTTCTATTTTAATCTATCTTACGCACTTTCTTACATACTTCTCTATTCCATTTGTATCCCATTTCATTCCATTTTACCATTATAATGTTGCATATAGTTTAATATAATTAAGTAGTATTTAATATTGTTTAGGGATTAAAATATGGAAAATTCATTTTTGATTATGTTTTACTAATCTTTACTATTACAGCATGTTGATTCATCATTATAGATCTTCCTATTATTTAACAAACCTCCTGTCGCCTATCTATCAAGATTGCAACTTCCCATCGCTTGCTTGTCACCTGTCAATCAGGACTGCAACTTCCTATAACCTTCTTCACTAGAATCTACTATCTAAATGATTGTTCCTATCATTTCTCATGTAGATTTATTTGATTATCCACTTCAGCATTTCGTATATTGTCATGCATGATGTTTGATTACCTAATTATTTCAATAGCTTCATTGAGGATTATGGAGGAGAATGCATTTAATGGCTTTAAGGAGGATCTCCAAATATTATAGTATCCTATTATTATTTTTTTTAATAGCTAGCTAGTATCCAAGATTTTGTATAGGTTATTATGACATCATTTCTTATTTCTAGCCACAGTTATAAAAAAAATGTTTTATTATGTGACCAACAAATAATATTATGTAAACCAATTATTTTCAACTTGTTGGCCAAGTTCAAAAACAAATTACCTATTTTAATATTATTTGTTACAATTTGCAATGATATAACCAACATATGTAAACATTGAATGTAATTTTCATTGGTATCAAATTGTTAAGAAATAAAATCATTCTGCTAATTGTTTCCATCATAGATTTGTAAGCTTTGTCTCCTTCATTTGATGGGAGGAAGGGCTGATGCAGCAACATATAGAGGTATAAGGGCAATCCTATGTCACCCAAAAAAAATGTACTTAGACTTAGTTTCTATTTTAGGTGTTTTCATTTTTGGATACCCATTTGGGTCAAATAAAGGTTCCAACTCTCACAGTTCCACTATCAATGTTCTAAGATAGAGTTTTTAATCACCTTGGGATACATGTAAATGCCAAAAAAATAGGAGTATGAATTGAGCCATAATTTTGGTGAAATAGAATGTGTAAATTGGTTGGAAGATTTTCATTGTAATTTAGAGCATTCCAAAAAAAGAATTAGTTCAAAAGGCCCCACAGTTTGAAAGTTATCACAATTTTTCAATTTCTAAAGACATCTTAACAATGCTTCAAACTTAGGTTAGGGGCATTAAATGACCTCAAATAGGGCTGAAAAATGGGGGACAAGTGAAGCTATCCATAGGGCTATAGAACACTTCAAGAGCTTTTCGAAAATGTAAATGGTTCATCAATTGGAGCTACGGTTCAAAAGTTATGCCTCCCAAAAGTTCGGTTACTGTTTCTGGATTCTTCTAATTTTGTGCCTACTTCTAATGTGACTTCTAGAGCCTTCTATTTGGTCAATGGATGCCAACTAGCACTTTCTAGAATGTATTCCTAATCCTTAACCCTTCGGGGTCTATTTAAGAACATTTCTAGCATTATAAAAGGCAGTTAGGAGTGGAGTTTGAGAGAAGGTACTGGGAGAAGAATTTATCTCTAGATTTATGCTATTGTAAGCCCTTAGGGCATGTTTTGGAGTCTGTTTCTTTGTACTAAGTGTACTAGCATATTTTTACAGTTAATAAAATTTTCCCTTTCCTATTGTGTCCATTCTATGCGTGGGTTGTGTCCCCATCAAGTGGTATCAGAGCTGGTTTTCCTGAGTGTGTAGATAGAGCGTCGACTATGAGATAGTTTGCACCAGGACTATGTGGTTGTGGGTTTCAGTTAAGAAGATGCCTCCATGAAGAGAGCATGGTGTAAGGGTGGGAGCTATTAATCTTGAGGAGGTTAGAGCCCTCCAAAGGTAGGTACAAGCGTTGCAGGAGGAGCTCCATAGAGGAAAAAATGTTGCCGCAGGCGACGAAAGTGAGGATGACAATGAAGAAGAAGAAATTGGACTAGAAGGGGAATTTGATGGGGAAGTTATGAATTAGGTAGAGGAAAGGCTTTTTAGGGCCATTACTAAGTTTGGAAAAAGACCTACAATTGATGTGGGTGTATTTTCAAGAAATTTGAATCCAGATGAGTTGATCGACTGGATCAATGAACTAGAAGAGTACTTTGAGTATGAGGATATCAGGGATTTAGATAGGGTTAAGTTTGCAAAGGCAAAACTGAAAGGCCAAGCCAAAACCTAGTGGCAAGAGGTTCAATTGAAAAGAAATAGAAGAGGAAAGGAGAAGATCACAAGGTGGGATCATATGGTAGACAAATTGAAGAAGCAATTCATTCCTATTGACTACGAGCTTGATTTGGTTAAGAAGATGCATGGGTCAAAGCAAGTAGGAAAATCAGTCCAAGAATATACAAAAAAATTTTACAAACTTTTGATTAGAGTAGGGCATTCAAAAGAAAATAAGGAGAAGGTTGCTTGTTATATCAGTAGGTTGCAACCTAGCATCCAGGAGGAATTAAGTCTGGTAAGAATGACTAGCATTGAAGAGGCATACCAGTTTTCCCTACGAGTTGAAGAGAAGCTAAATAAGAGGTTTGAAGGGAGACAAAGAGGGCATGGTCAAGGAGGAAGGGGTAGTGGTAGGTCATCTAGAGGCCAAAATGAAACCCAAAAGAAAAATGAAGATGTGGGTACAAGCAGGAACCAGATGAATGAGGGTTTCAACCGCTCCCATGATCAAGACTTTTGAAATTAGAGAGGAAGAGGTAGAGGACATGGACAAGGAAGAGGAGGCTTCCATGGTACCTGTTTCCATTACAATGAAGAAGGTCATCGTGCCTTTGAATGCCCTCAATGAAAGGGAAGGACAGATAGGAGAGCTAAGGGTCAAGCTAGGGTTGCTCATGTGGATGAGGATGCACAATCATCACATTCAAAGGATGCAAAAAGAGGAGAGACTTTAGTAAATGAAAGTGTCCTACTAAGTGGTGAGATTGAACTAGGACAAAGGAGGAGTTTATTCCATACTAGATGCAAGTGTGAGGATAAATGTTGTGATGTGATCATTGATGGTGGCAGCAATGATAACTTGGTATCAAAGGAGATGGTCTCTAAGCTAAAGCTCAATAGGGAGAAACAACCCTAGCCCTATCAGATTGCTTGGGTGAAAGATGATCATAAGGTCCTAGTAAGTGAACAATCTTTACTGAAATTCAAAATTGGGAGTTACCATGACGAAGTTCTCTATGATGTTATTCCAATGGATGTTTGCCATCTATAGTTGGGAAGACCATGGCAGTTTGATAGGCATGTAGTACATGATGGTCATGCAAACACATACTCTCTAACAAAGGATGGAGTTTGCCACAAATTGAAGCCCATGAAAAGGGAAGGTGAAAAGGTATGTAGTAGTGCTAGGATTTTTCTTGTTGATGGAAGGAAGTTTTAAGATGGCATGAAACATTAGCGTATGTGCTATGCTTTGATTCCTAGGAAAGATAAAGAAGGTAGTAGTGAAATACCACTTGAAGTTTTAGATTTACTAGGTGAGTTTGGAGATATCATCTCCGATAATGTTCTAGAAGGATTGCCATCGGTAAGGAAAATCAGTCATTAGATAGATTTAATCCCAGGAGCTAGTTTATCTAACAAGGCTTCTCACAAGATGACTCCTACTGAAACTGAGGAGCTAAATAGATAGGTTCAAGAGCTATTAAGGAAGAGCTTGATTCAAGAGAGCCTAAGTCCATGTGTAGTACCTGTAGTACTGGTACCAAAGAAGGATGGAGAGTGGAGGATGTGTATAGACTCTTGAGCTATAAATAGGATAACCATCAAGTATCAATTTCCTTTGCACGGAATAGATGATCTTATGGACTACTTGAGTGGAGCTCAGTACTTCACAAAGATAGATCTCAAGAGTGGCTATCATCATATATAGATACGAGAAGGAGATGAGTGGAAAATAGCTTTCAAGACCAAGGAGGGTCTTTATGAGTGGTTAGTCATGCCCTTTGGATTGACGAACGCCCCAAGCACCTTCGTGCGGCTTATGAATGAGGTACTTAAGAAGTTCTTGAGAAAATTTGTTATTGTCTATTTGGATGATATTTTAATTTTTAGAAAGACTTTGGAAGAACATTTATTGCATATTTGTAGTGTCCTTGAAAGATTAAGGGAAGAGAAACTATTAATTAATTTGAAGAAGTGTATCTTTGCAAAAAAGGAGTTAGTCTACTTGGGGTTTGTCATATCACCTGAAGGTCTCAAAATGGATCTAGAGAAGGTAAAAGCCATCTTAGAATGGCCTACTCCAAGGTCTTCTACTGAGGTAAGATCATTCCATAGTCTAGTTAGTTTTTATAGAAAGTTTATTAAGAATTTCAGTGGCATATGTGCACCCCTGATTGACACAATAAGAGGGGATAGAAAAGAGTTCAAATGGACTGCGACAGCTGTGAGAAGTTTTGAAATGCTAAAGAAAAAGGTGATAGAACAACATGTGTTGGCACTTCCAAATTTTAGAAAGGTGTTCCAAGTGGATTTTGATGCTATTGGTAGTGCTATTGGGGCTGTATTAAGCCAAGAAGGTAAGCCTATTGCATATTTTAGTGAAAAATTGAATTATGTGAAAAAGAAGTATTCTGTTTATGATCAAGAGTTCTATGCAATAGTTCAGGTATTAAAGAAATGGAGGCATTATTTATTGCCAAAGGAATTTGTTTTATATACTAATCATCAGGCATTAAAATACCTAAATAGCCAAGGTAAATAGAATCAAAGGCATATGAAGTGGGTAGAGTTCTTGCCGAGCTATACATTTGTGTTGAAGCATAGAAGTGGAATATCTGACAAGGTTGCAGATGCATTAAGTAGGAGACAGTTGTTGCTTACAATAATACAGGTTGAAGTATTTAGGTTTGATGAACTCAAGAATCTATACCATGAGGATCCTGATGTTTTTGAAGTGTGGAAAGCTTGTAAAGAGCCTCTTGCTGTAGACAAAACTAAGTGGTTAGACTATCTGATTTAGGATGGTATGTTATTCAAGGGCAGTCAATTATGCATTCCAAGGAGTTCCATGAGGGAAAATTTGATTAAGGAGAAACATAGTGGATGGATGGAAGGACATTTTGGTCAAGATACAACCATTTCCATTCTTAGAGAACATTATTTTTGGCCTCAGATTTCATAGGATGTGAAAATTTTTTTACAGAGTTGTCAGGTTTGTCAAGTGGCCAAGGGATTTAGTCACAATACTAGACTATATCAGCCATTGCCTATTCCATCAAATCCATGGGAGGACATAAGTATGGATTTTGTTCTTGGATTGCTAAGGACACAAAGGGGTAATGACTTAGTATTTGTGGTGGTTGATAGGTTCTGCAAAATGGCACATTTCATTCCATGCCACAAAACTCATGATGCTTTTCATATTGCTGACTTGTTTTTCAAAGAGCTGGTCTCCAAAGTAGTATAGTTTCTGATAGAGACACTAAATTTGTGGGGTATTTTTGGAGAACATTTTGGAAAAAGTTTAGAATAGACTTGAAATTCAGTTCCACACATCACCCGTAGACTGATGGCCAAATAGAAGTGGTAAATAGAAGTTTGGGCAATTTGCTGAGATGTTTAGTTGGGAATAAGCCCAAGGGATGGGATTTGATTCTACCACAAGTGGAGTTCGCTTACAATAAATCTGTAAATAGGAGTACTGGTAGATCACCATTCCAAATTGTATATGAAAGTAGCCCAAGGATTGCAACAGAATTGAGGAAGATAGAGCAAGGGGAGAGGACAAGTGTTGAAGCTAAAGAATTTGCTGAACATATCAAGGGTCTACATGGGGAGGTCCAGGCACACATTACCAAGATGAATCAAGAGTATAGAGTTAGGGATAATCAAAGGAGAAGACATAAAGAATTTCAAGTAGGGGATCTAGTCATGGTACACTTACGAAAAGAAAGATTTCCATCCGGTACTTACAACAAGCTGAAAATGAAGAAATTTGGCCCCTGCAAAATTTTGAAGAAACATGACTCAAGAAATGCATATGAAGTGGATTTGCTAGACGGTATTCACATTTCTCCTATTTTCAACATTATAGACTTAATAGAGTATCACGATGATGGTGTAGATGAGGAGCTGATGTTAGAGCCATGTCTAATTCCTACTTCTAAGAAGGAGATAGAAGACATTCTAGATCATTGTGTGGGTAGGAGTACTAGAAATAGGCAGTATGAAGAGTATTTGGTTAAGTGGAAAGGACAGTCGATAGAGGACTCAACTTGGATTTCAGCAGCTGAGGTTTCCCATTTGGGATTTCCTCAATCATTCATAAAGTGACAGGGTCACTTTTCAATTTACCCTAGGTGTTTGATGCAGAAGCATCTAGAGGTATAAGGGTAATCTTGTGTCACCCAAAAAAAATGTACTTAGACTTAGTTTCTGTTTTAGTTGTTTTCATTTCTGGATACCCATTTGGGTCAAATAAAGGTTCCAACTCTCACAGTTCTAGTATCAGTGTTCTAAGATAGAGTTTTTAATCACCTTGGGATACGTATAAATGCCAAAAAAATAGGACTATTTAATTGAGCCATCATTTTGGTGAACTAGAAGGTGTAAATTGGTCAAAATATTTTTATTGTAATTTAGAGCATTCCAAAAAAAGAATCAGGTCAAAAGGGCCCATGGTTTGAAAGTTATCGCAATTTTCAGTTTTTGGAGACATCCTAAGAATGCTTCAAAGTTAGGTTAGGGGCATTAAATGACCTCAAACAGGTCCAAAAATGGGGGACAATTGAAGCTATCCATAGGGCTATAGAGCACTTTGAGAGCTTTTCAAAAATGTAAACGGTTCGTCAATCAGAGCTATGGTTCAAAAGTTATGCCTCCCGAAAGTTCGGTTATCATTTTTGGATTCTTCTAATTTTGTGCCAACTTCTAATGCGACTTCTAGAGCCTTCTATTTTGTTGGTGGATACCAACTAGAACTTTCTAGAATGTATTCCTAATCCTTAACCCTTTGGGGTCTATTTAAGAACATTTTTAGCATTGGAAAAGGCAGTTAGGAGTGGAGTTTGAGAGAAGGTACTGGGAGAAGAATTTATCTCTAGATTTATGCTATTGTAAGCCCTTAGGGCATGTTTTGGAGTTTGTTTCTTTGTACTAAGTGTACTAGCATATTTTTATAGTTAATAAAATTTTTCCTTTCCTGTTGTGTTCATTCTGTGCATGGGTTGTGTCCCCATCAAGTGGTATCAGAGCTAGTTTTCCTGAGTGTGTAGATAGAGCACCGATTGTGAGGTAGTTTGCACCAGGACTGTGTGGTTGTGGGTTTGAGTTAGGAAGATGACTCCATGAAGAGAGTGTGGTGGAAGGTCAAGAGCTATTAATCTTGATGAGGTTAGAGCTGTCTAAAGGTAGGTACAAGAATTACTGGAGGAACTCCATAGAGGAACAAATGTTGCCGCAGGCGACGAAAGTGAGGATAACAATGAAGAAGAATAAATTGGACTAGAAGGGGAATTTGATGGGGAAGTTATGAATTAGGTAGAGGAAAGGCTTATTAAAGCCATTACTAAGTTTGAAAAAAGACATACAATTGATGTGGGTGTACTTTCAAGAAATCTAAAACTAGATGAGTTGATCGACTAGATCAATGAACTGGAAGAGTACTTTGAGTATGAGCATATCAGGGATCCAAATAGGGTTAAGTTTGCAAAGACCAAACTGCAAGACCATGCCAAAACCTAGTGGCAAGAGGTTTAATTGGAAATAAATAGAAGAGGAAAGGAGAAGATCACAAGGTGGGATCGTATGGTGGACAAATTGAAGAAGCAATTCATTCCTGTTGACTACAAGCTTGATTTGTTAAAGAAGATGCATGGGTTAAAGCAAGTAGGAAAATTAGTCCAAGAATATACAAAGGAGTTTTATCAACTTCTAATTAGAGCAAGGCATGCAAAAGAAAAGAAGGAGAAGGTTACTCATTATATCAGTGGGTTGCAACCTAGCATCCAGGAGGAATTAAGTCTGGTAAGAATGACTAGCGTTGAAGAGGCATACTAGTTTGCACTATGAGTTGAAGAGAAGCTAAATAAGAGATTTGAAGGGAGATAAAGAGGGCATGGTCAAGGAGGAAGGGGTAGTGGTAGGCCATCTGGAGGTCAAAATGAAACCCAAAAGAAAAATGAAGATACAAGTATTGGCAGGAACTAGAGGAACAAGGGTTTCAACCGCTCCTATGATCAAGACTTTGGAAATTAGAGAGGAAGAGGTAGACGATATGGACAAGGAAGAGGAGGCTTCCATGGTACCTATTTCCATTGCAATGAAGAAGGTCATCATGCCTTTGAATGCCCTCAATGACAAGGAAGGATAGATAGGAGAGCTGAGGGTCAAGCTAGGGTTGCTCATGTAGATGAGGATGCACAATCATCACATTTAGAGGATGCAGAAAGAGGAGAGACTTTAGTAAATGAAAGGGTCCTACTAAGTGGTGAGATTGAACCAGGATAAAGGAGGATTTTATTCCATACCAGATGCAAGTGTGAGGATAAATTTTGTGACTTGATCATTGATGGTGGTAGCACTGATAACTTGGTATCAGAGGAGATGGTCTCTAAGCTGAAGCTCAAGTGGGAGAAACATCCCCAGCCCTATCAGATTGCTTGGGTGAAAGATGATCATAAGGTCCTGGTAAGTGAACAATGTTTAGTGAAATTCAAAATTGGGAGTTACCATGATGAAGTTCTCTGTGATGTTATTCCAATGGATGTTTGCCATCTATTATTGGGAAGACCATGGCAGTTTGATAGGCATGTAGTACATGATGGTCATGCAAACACATACTCTCTAACAAAGGATGGAGTTCACCACAAACTGAAGCCTATTAAAAAGGAAGGTGAAAAGGTATGTAGCAGTGCTAGGATTTGTCTTGTTGATGGAAGGAAGTTTTTAGATGGCATGAAACATTAGCATATGTGCTATGCTTTTATTCCTAGGAAAGATAAAGAAGGTAGTAGTGAAATACCACTTGAAGTTTCAAATTTACTAGGTGAGTTTGGAGATATCATCTTTGATAATGTTCCAGAAGGATTGCCACCGATAGGGAAAATCAGTCATCAGATAGATTTAATCCTGAGAGCTAATTTTCTGAACAAGGCTACTCACAGGATGACTCCTACTAAAACTGAGGAGCTAAATAGATTGGTTTAGGAGCTATTGAGGAAGGGCTTGATTTGAGAGAGCCTAAGTCCATGTGCAGTACCTACAGTACTGGCACCAAAGAAGGATGGAGAGTGGAGGATGTGTACAGACTCTCGAGCTATAAATAGGATAACCATCAAGTATCAATCTTGGTACTTCACAAAGATAGATCTCAAGAGTGGCTATCATCAGATATGGATACAAGAAGGAGATGAGTGAAAAATAGCTTTCAAGACCAAGGAGGGTCTTTATGAGTGGTTAGTCATGCCCTTTGGATTGACGAATGCCCCAAGCACCTTTATGCGGCTTATGAATGAGGTACTTAAGAAGTTCTTGGGAAAATTTGTTATTGTCTATTTGGATGATATTTTAATTTTCAGAAAGACTTTGGAAGAACATTTATTGCATATTCATAGTGTCCTTGAAAGATTAAGGGAAGAGAAACTATTAATTAATTTGAAGAAGTGTATCTTTGCAAAAAAGGAGTTAGTCTACTTGTGGTTTGTTATATCACCTGAAGGTCTCAAAATGGATCTAGAGAAGGTAAAGCCATCTTGGAATGGCCTACTCCAAGGTCTGCTACTGAGGTAAGATCGTTCCATGGTCTGGTTAGTTTTTACAAAAAAATTATTAAGAATTTCAGTGGCATATGTGCACCCATGACTGACGCAATAAGAGGGGATAGAAAAGAGTTCAAATGGACTGCGGCAGCTGCAAGAAGTTTTGAAATGCTAAAGAAGAAGGTGACAGAAACCTATGTTGGCACTTCCAAATTTTAGAAATGTGTTCCAAGTGGATTGTGATGCTAGTGGCAGTGCTATTGGGGCTGTATTAAGCCAAGAAGGTAAGCCTATTGCATATTTTAGTGAAAAATTGAATGTTGCAAAAAAGAAGTATTTTGTTTATGATCAAGAGTTCTATGCAATAGTTCATGCCTTAAAGAAATAGAGGCATTATTTATTGCCAAAGGAATTTTTTTTGTATACTGATCATTAGGCATCATAGTACCTAAATAGCCAAGGTAAATTGAATCAAAGGCATATGAAGTGGGTAGAGTTCATGCAGAGCTATACATTTGTGTTGAAGCATAGAAGTGGAAAATCTAACAGGGTTGCAGATGCATTACATAGGAGACAGTTGTTGCTTACAGTAATGTAGGTTGAAGTAGTTGGGTTTGATGAACTCAAGAATTTGTACCCTGAGGATCCTGATTTTGTTGAAGCATGGAAAGCCTATAAAGAGCCTATTGCTGTAGACATAACTAACTGATTAGACTATTTGATTCAGGATGATATGTTATTCAAGGGCAGTCAATTATGCATTCCAAGGAGTTCCATGAGGGAAAATCTGATTAAGGAGAAACACAGTGGAGGGATGGCAAGACATTTTGGTCGAGATAAGACCATTGCCATTCTTAGAGAACATTATTTTTGGCCTCAGATTTCATAGGATGTGAAGAAGTTTGTACAGAGTTGTCAAGTTTGTCAAGTGGCCAAGGGATTTAGTCCCAATACTAGACTATATCAGCCATCGCCTATTCCATCAAAGCCATGGGAGGACATAAGTATGGATTTTGTTCTTGGATTTCCGAGGACACAAAGGGGTAATGACTCAGTATTTGTGGTGGTTGATAGGTTCTCCAAAATGGCACATTTTATTCCATGCCCCAAAACTCATGATGTTGTCCATATTGCAAACTTGTTTTTCAAAGAGGTGGTAAGACTACATGGTCTCCCAAGGAGTATAGTTTCTGACAGAGAAACTAAATTTGTGGGGTATTTCTAGAGAACATTGTAGAAAAAGTTGAGAACATAATTGAAATTCAGTTCCACACATCACTCGCAGAGTAACGACCAAAGAGAAGTGGTAAATAGAAGTCTGGGCAATTTGCTGAAATGTTTAGTTGGGGATAAGCCCAAGGGATGGGATTTGATTCTACCACAAGCGGAGTTTGCTTACAATAACTCTATAAATAGGAGTACTGGTAGATCACCATTCCAAATTGTATATGGAAGTAGCCCAAGGACTACACCAGAATTGAGGAAGATAGAGCAAGGGGAGAGGACTAGTGCTGAAGCTGAAGAATTTGCTGAACATATCAAGTGTCTACATGGGAAGGTTTAGGCACACATTACCAAGATGAATCAAGAGTATAAAGTTAGGGCTGATCAAAGGAGAAGACATAAGGAATTCCAAGTAAGGGATCTAGTCATGGTACACTTACGAAAAGAAAGATTTCCAGCCGGTACTTACAACAAGCTGCAAATGAAAAAATTTGGCCCGTGCAAAATTTTGAAGAAACATGACTCAGGAAATGCATATGAAGTGGAGTTGCCAAATGGTATTCACATTTCTCCTATTTTCAACATTGCAGACTTAACAGAGTATCATGATGATGGTGCAGATGAGGAGCTAATGCTAGAGCCATGTCCAATTCCTACTTCTAAGAAGGAGGAGATAGAAGACATTCTAGATCATCCTGTGGGTAGAGTACTAGAAATGGGCAGTATGAAGAGTCTTTGGTCAAGTGGAAAGGATGGCCGATAGAGGACTCAACTTGGACTTTAGCAGCTGAGGTTTCGCATTTGGGATTTCCTCTACCATTCATAAAGTGATAGGGTCACTTTTCAATTTACCCTAGGTGTTTGATGTAGGAGCATCCAGAGGTATAAGGGCAATCCTGTGTCACCCAAAAAAAATGTACTTAGACTTAGTTTCTATTTTAGGTGTTTTCATTTCTGGATACCCATTTGGGTCAAATAAAGGTTCCAACTCTCACAGTTCCACTATTAGTATTCTAGGATAGAGTTTTTAATCACCTTGGGATACGTGTAAATGCTAAAAAAATAGGAGTATGTAATTGAGCCATCATTTTGGTGAACTAGAAGGTGTAAATTGGTCAAAATATTTTCATTTTAATTTGGAGCATTCCAAAAAAAGAATCAAGTCAGAAGGGCCCACGGTTTGAAAGTTATCACAATTTTTTGATTTCTAGAGACATCCTAAGAATGCTTCAAATTCAGTTTAGGGCCATTAAATGACCTCAAACAAGGCCAAAAAATTTGAAATGAGTGAAGTTGTCCATAGGGCTATAGAGCGCTTCAAGAGCTTTTCGAAAATGTAAACAGTTTGTCAAAAGGAGCTACGGTTCAAAAGTTATGCCTCCCAAAAGTTGGGTTACCGTTTTTGGATTCTTCTAATTTTGTGCTGACTTCTAATGTGACTTCTAGAGCCTTCTATTTGGTTGATGGATGCCAACTAGCACTTTCTAGAATGTATTCCTAATCCTTAACCCTTTGGGGTCTATTTAAGAACATTTATGGCATTGTAAAAGGCAGTTAGGAGTGGAGTTTGAGAGAAGGTACTGGGAGAAGAATTTATCTCCAAATTTATGCTATGTTTTGGAGTCTGTTTCTCCGCACTAAGTGTACTAGCATAATTTTATAGTTAATAAAAGTTTCCCTTTCCTGTTGTGTCCATTCTATGCCTGGGTATTGTCCCCATGAAGGGCGCTCACTCTTCAATAGCTAATAGATTGTAAATAATTTATTCTAGTGTATTTTGACATTTATTTATTATGTTTGATATTGTTATGTTGGATATTTTAATAAATTTTTTTAGTTAATATTATATTTCTATATTAAGTGAGTGTTAATAATCTATTTTTATTTCAATTTTGTAGATCTAGTTGATATGGCTTTCAGATTTGATTTCTATTATAATTTGTCATAATTTCTATACTGTAGTTCCTATCACCAAAATTATTTTAGTTTGCCACAAATTTATTCTCATGTGTTCTAGATGCATTCATAATCCCTCATCTCATAACCAACATCCCTTGATGGCATATTGCTCAGACACCTTTAGCAAGCTTATGCTCTCGGATTGACACAAATAGACCAAGCCATATTTCATCATAAATTGTTAATTATTTCTTAATTATTTACCCCAGTGTTGGCCTATCACCTAGTGAGTAAATGTGTTGTACTATTGTTGTCCCCTATTTTTGTCTCGAAACTATATTCCCCATTTATTCACTATCCTCCTCATAGATACTATACCATCCCCCTTTTTTGAAACTTATGTCATGGGTGGTACACTTGTAGTGTGTTTTTCCATAAATGATTTGTGGACCTCCATAATTATTTTCAATGCTACATCCCACTTTTTGCATGCTACCTCTAGAGACTGATATTATATATCTAACTTAGCAGCAAGATTAACTAAGATATCAAGAGTGGAAAGATGAGAATCTTTCTTCATCAAGGATTTAGAAAAGGTTAGTTCCTTGTATAATACTTCCATGTATGGGGTTAACATGGAATGGATGCTAATCATGGTAGCTTGAATCCTAACATCTTGTGCTTTTAGCTAGGCAAGCCTAGCTTGAGTGGATAGTAGTCTTTGAAAATGTGACTAACTTTGACAAGGAGATAGTTTTAAGGTATTACCTGTATACTTTAGATCTCCCTCCAATTAGTGAGCATGCCTTTGTACTTCTTGTGTGAAAAGATTCACATCACACAACCTAGTGTAAAGAGAGAAAATGTTCTCCAACACATTCTTCACATTTTCTATCTTGGTTACAAGCTCAAGCTATCATAGTGCAATGACACTAGATATCTGTTCAAGAATTTTTTTTTGAAGCTTCTTTTTTGACCACTCTAATAGCTTAGTATTTGAGTCTAGGTCATCACCATTTATATTGTAAACAATATTGACTAGTTGCTTAAGAATGGGTTTCTCTTCATTAAAGGCTAGGAGACTGAAAGCATCAAGTAATATATCATTGATGTCATGAAGAACTTGCCTCTTTCTATGCTCCCTTCTCAACAACTCTTGGTGTTTCTTACTATGTAGAGATTCCTACAAAATTCTCATCTACTCAATGGTGATTTTGGTTAGATCAAACTTAGGTAGTTCAATCACCTCATCAAGACTCAGATCTCCATAAGATATCTCTTCTAAGCTCCTTGATCTTTTTGCACTTGGCCTAGATGTCTACAATTGTCTAGCTTGAGCACTCAACCTCTAAAGAACTGGACTATTAGTAGGAATTAAAAAAATTGGTAAGGTAACTAGAGTCTAATTTGTTCCTCTAGAGTAGTAGTCACCTTCAGTTATTCAAGCTTGTCCATTTGACTATCTTATTTCTTCTCTTCAACTTTTGTCTATGGTGTAGGTGTAGGACTTTCTTCCTAACCTAATCTAATTTTTTTTCCATCCTTCTCAACTGTAGGTAAGGATTTCTTGTAAGAAATGAATGATATTAGAGGTAATGCAACTAGTGTTGTAATAACACCTTGTTTTCTAGTGCTTACACTCTATTTTTCTATAATTTTTACCTCTAGGGGCACACTAGATGTGTCAATTTTCTTCTCCCCTACTACTACTATACCCTCCTTTTCAATTTCATTAGTTCTCACCAATATAGGTTTTGTGCATAACTATGCTACCATGGTGGAACTATTTAATATATTCTTTAAATCATCCTTCGTAAAAGGATTGATGTTTCAAGAAGAATTGTTAGTAACATCCTTGATTCATATTGAGTCCTACTGACTCACTTGGTCTACATGTGGATAATTGTTGCTCAACACTTATACCTCAGGTACACTTTGATCATCTTGCTGCTCTTCTTCAATTGTAGCTCCCCTCTTTTAATGTTTCTTTCTAACTACTTCCCACACTACCATCTTTGACTCACTCATCTTTTGCAATCTCTGTTGCTTGTTTTGGTGTCTCTTTCTCTACTTTCTTAGGATCTTGCAATGTTTTCTCACCTTTCTCTATTATTATAGGAGTGGGTAACTTATAAATAAATCTCCAAATAGCCATGTTTTTGGTTACTACATCCTCAATATAATTATTTAGTATATGGAAAGCTCTATATTTGGGGAAAACTTTGTTTTGTGCTTTTCCATAGCCTTAGTAATCTTTATTTTGTCCAATTCTGGCATTACTTGGGATAAATTTGATTCCCTAATTTGTCTTTCTATTTTTAGGCTTTATTGTCATTTTTTCTCAACTTGATCATAAAGATTCTTAGGTAATAAGTTGAAAATATCTGTTGGAGTTGTTTTCAATGTAGTCATAATCACACATATGGCTTCCTCTATAGTATTTTGTTCAACTTTTCCTATCTTATCAAAATCCATGTGTGCAAAACTAGATAAATCTGCATTTGATTTTATATTATCATGAAAATTATCTAAATTAGAGGAGGGACTATGGCTTACCACCTTGAATTCACTCATGTCATTAGATTCTATCTTCTCCTCATCTAACTCAACTAGAGCTACATATTTTCTCCTTTCATATGCCTTCTTGACTAGTTGGCTTGGCTCTGCTGAAGTAATAGTGCTCTTACCTTTAGGTTTCTCAATAACCTTAACTTACTTAGTGGTTGCCCTTGTGCTAGCCCTAGTAATTGGAGCTTCTAGCTCCTGCTATGGCAATTTCACAATCTTCTTCTTGGGTTTATCCACTTTAGGCTCCTTAGCCTTTCTTTTCTTTTCAATAGGCTTAGGTTCTTCCTTCACTTGTTCTTCCTTGACACCTTCTTCATGAGCTCCATCATCTTTTTCTTACCTTTAGTATTTCCTAGGGGGCTTGGACATGTTATTCATCTTCTTCTTCTTCTTCATCTTCTCCTTCCCCAAATATTTCTTTTAGCTTCTTGACTATTTTGTTCTTCTTCCTAAGAATAGTAGTTGTCTTCAAATACATTTTGATCCTAGACTTGGCTACCTCATCACTACCAAATGAGGTAGCACTTTTATCTATTTCCTTTGCTAATAAAGTTGTGATAGATGTAGATGCCTCATAAATATTTATCTCATATGACAAGGGCTTAATCCATCTAATCCTAGGTAGGACTGCTTGTACATATGTATCATCAACATCAACTAGAATGTAAACATCATCATAATGTTTTTTATTAAGAAAAAAAGGTTTTATAGGGATCCTAAAACCCAAAAGTTTTTACATAATATCTAAAATAATAATATTAAATAAAGTCCAAACCCTATGCAACTACATATAAAAAGCCATAACAAAAGATAGGCCCATAGCCAAGAAGAAAAAGCTAGAAACAAAAGATAGGCCCGCGACTAGTAGACAAAAGCCAGAAGCACTAAACAAAATATAGTAGGAAGAAAAAAATCAAATAACTAGCAGTTATTTCTGACTATTTTGGATCTTGCAGATTTTTTTCTTTCTCATTGGCACTCTGGGTCTCTACACCCACACATTCCTGGTTCAGATTATTGATTCATTCTACTTGGCCCCTAGTCTCTTTCATTTCACCCTTGGTCTTCCTAAGCTCTAAGAATGCCTTTTCATCCTTATCCCCACTAATTCCTATGATTTTCAGCAATTCACCTAGGATATTGATGTTCTTATTCAGAATGTTTAGGGTAGCAATCACCTGATTAGCCAAGTTTTGGTTCGATATCTCCATCATTTGCACCCTTTTCTCAACCTTTGAGATATGATCCTCCTAGCTAGTAAGATGCCTCTAGTCACTACTCATCTTGTGGCCTTCCTCCAAGCTCCTTTTCTCCTTGAGCACCTTGATCTCATGGAATAGCCATTTAATAGAGAAAAAATTATCTATCATGTTATTTTTGGCATTATTAAGTAGATTGAGATATTTTTCCCTTGCACTATCTAAAATTACAACCAGAGTAGGGTCTATGAGCTCATCAAAATGAGCTTTTTCTTTTATGTCTTACAAGACTTGCAATTTCACTCTCTCCCTAACAATAACCACCTTTGTCGTTTGGGTGTTGAATTTTCTCTATGGCCTCCTTCTATCTTTCAAAATTATCTCCCCACTATCTTCCAGCATAGTATCCTTAATCTCCCAAGATGGAGAGACAGAAGGTAAAGGTCTCAAATCCTTAGGGGTTTGATCTTTTTTCTCTTCTAACTACAGCTCCTCCTCGGCCTTTCTCTTTTTGGGGTTCCCTAACTGAATATAAATATTTTCTCTCATCTTCCCACTATCTTACCCCTTCTCTTACTTTGACTTCATTTCCTCTTCCTCTTCATTATACTCCTCTTCCTCCTATTTCACTAGATTGGGGGTTAATGCACGAGGGCTCTTTATATTAGGAATAGAATTAGAAGGAGGAGGAATTTTCTCCCTCCCCCAGACTTCTTGCCTTTCAAGGAATTGTTTTCCTCATCTTCTGAGCTAAGACTTTAAACTTCCTCAAAATCAGAGTAGTTTGTGCTCCCAATGGCCACTAAATCATCCCTAGAGTGACCTAAAGATTTCCCCCTTGTTTGAGTCTTAAGATATTCATAGACCAACAGGAGCAATCCCTCATGCAGGGTTCGGTTTTGAGTGGTTTTCTTCTTAAAAATATCAATGCCCTTACTCATTGAAGTAAATAGATAAAAAGGAAAAGAAATTTTTGTGCCATGCTTAAAATGATTTAACAAAAAAAAGTGGTGTGTTTTGACCTTGTCAAATCTAGTGTCCAAAGAAATGTATTCAATAACAACCCATAAAGCATACCTCCACAACTTTTTTATTTACTCCATTTCGTAGTATGTATCAACCTTCACTAAATGCTTGTATTCTTCCTCATTCTTCATAAAATCTTTAATTGCATTGGTGGACATTTTCTTATCCCTGTAAAAATTAATCCCCTCCATGGGTATCTCTGTGATCTAAGCTATCATTTCAACATTTATTTGATGAGAAACCCCATCAATTTTTACATGCCCATCCTTCCAAGTATTCACCATGAGCTTGGTGATCTCCTTATCAAAGCCGTGGAGTTTCTCAATATACCACACTATCCCACCCTTCTCCAACTTGTTCCAAACTCTCATTTTTTTCTTCCATTTCTCCAACTCCCCAATCAGCTCCTTCTTGCTACTTTCCCCAACCATCTTGAGCTCTTGTTCAAAAATCTTGCACTCACATACTTCAGCTTCTTACAAATTTTATATCCCTAAATATTTCTTAACTTTGGAAATTTTAATTGGGATAGGCAAAGAGACCCATAAAACTTGCCACAAGCACACAAAATGATGGAGAGTTATTACCTTTCCATGATTTTCATTAACATCTTGTCTTACTTGCACTGTAACATAAATTTCCATAATTAATGCAAGATTGTCTTCATACTTCCCTAGATACATTCCAATGTTATGATATCTTTCACAGCCACCAGGAAGATATCACCATTGTGCCATGTCATCACCATGCTCTTGACTACCACCTCATTTGCAAACTAGTCTATAGTTGAGTTGGCCTCTCTATACACATGGCTAACGTGGACCCTTTTGAATTTACCCAAGTCTAATTGAATCTCCTCCACCACATTTGCGATGGTTTAGGATGGCTTAGTGAAGCCTTTTAAACAATTTATTATATTTAATGAGTCTCCCTCCAACCAAAGGTTCTCAATTCCAGTAGCCAGAGCTAATTTAACAATATGATAGGCCACACTAGCCTTCACAAAGTGATTCATCTGAATCCCTAAGGGGTAATCAAAAGCTGCAACTCCCTTACCATGACCATTTCTGATAATTCCTCCATAGTCAGTAGGGTTAGGATTCCCTTTGGCTGCCCCACTAAAATTGGCTTTATGCCATTCTTTAGGGGGGAGAAACCACTTAGCTTCCCATCTTTCCCTCTCTTTATCCTTTTTCTTTACTATTCTATTTCCTCCTTCAATGTCTCCCCCCTTTCTAATGGAAAAATTCTCCTTCGTGGTAGTGACAATTTTATCTATAGTAATAAGACTAGGGGCTTCCCTATCTTTGAAAATACAATTATTCCTCTCTTTCCATATTCCCCAGTAGAAATGTGGAAGAGACCAATAACTTATCATCTATGTCTTCATTCCTTTGTACATACTACTCCATTGTCCAAAGAAATCCTAGATGTTGGTCGGTATACACCAACTAAGTCCATAGTCATTGGTCATAAGATTCCATACCTTAGAGGAATAGGGAAAATGAATAAAAGGGTGGTTGGTTGACTCCAAATCATTCTTGCAAAGATTGCACCTATTTGGGATAATTTGACCCCTTTTAATTAGCTTATCTAGGGTAAGAATTTTTTCTTGGAGAAGAAGCCAGAATAATATATTGATTTTCAGAGTGGGGCTAGTCATCCAAGCCTTTGTCTGGATAGGTTTCTCCGTCCTATTCCATAGTGAGAAATAGCCTAAAGAAATTGAGTATAACCCATTGGGATTTTCTCCCCATATAATTTCATCCATCTTATTATTAAGTATCATGGCATTTAGAATAGTCATCAGAGGTTTAAGATCCTAGGATACTAGCAATAGGTATTTCCATCTGTGATCAGCTCTGTAGTCACTAACTTTTAGACAAAATCTTCTTACACATGTATCAACCCATCTCTCATAGTTAGGATGATCTACAAGGGGCCCCTAGCTTAACCAGTTGTCCTTCTAGAATAAGATACTTTTCCCATTGCCTACTTTCCACTTTTCTTTTGACTTAGCCAAAGTTTTTGTCTTAAGGATCCTATTCCAAATAAAGGATCCATGGGGAAGATCAGCTTCACTAAATATGAAGCTAAGGGATTTCCTTCTCAAATACTTTTCCACCATGATATCCTACCATTCTCTAGGACTTTGAAAAATGTGCCAAATTTACTTCCCTAGCAAAGCATTGTTGAGATGTTTGATTTTTATAATGCCTAGGCCACCATAGCATTTGGGCAAGAAAACATTGTCCCATGCCACTAGATGATAGCTCTTGTTTTCTTCAACCCTAATCCATAAAAAAACACTTTGGATTTTGTCCATTGTATCAGCATGTTTAACTAGGATACCAAAAAGGCTAAGGGCATGAGTTGGGAGGTTTTGAATAGTTGAGTTTACCAAAGCACATTTACCTACTTGACTAAGAGTAGCTCCTTTCCAACCAACCAATCTCTTGCTAAATCTATCAATAATGCCATTCTTGAAGGAATCTAGCAATTTTGATCCCAGAGGCATTCCAAGGTAAGTAGCTAGAAGAGACCCCACACCACATCCCAATATACGAGCAATTTTTCTTTGTTGCTCGATTGGGGCATTTACAAAAAAGATCGAGCTTTTTTCCTAGTTTATAGCCTATCCTGAACTCCTAGTGTAGGTATCTAGCAAACATTTTAGTACCTTAGCCTCTTGAACTGTGGCTTTCCCACCTAGAATTGTGTCATCCACAAATTTCTGATGGGTGAAGATAATCTATCCGAAAGATGGCTTTATACCATGCAAGCTTTGATCCTGTCTTTTCCTTAGGATTAACCTCCCAATACACTTTGTCATAATAATGAATAGAATAGGGGATAAGGGATCACCCTGTCTAAGCCCTCTCAAGGGGAAAAAGAATTTGGAGAGATCTTCATTGATTAAAATAGCTAGAGAGGGAGAGAAGACAAGCTAAAGAATTATTTTACAAACCTGGACATCAAAACCAAAAGCCTGGATAACAACTTTCAAAAAATCCTAGTCCACCCTATTATAAGCTTTAGAAAGGTCTAACTTGAGCAAGAATCATTCCCTTTTCCTGGCTTCCAAAGAGAGAATAACTTCATGAACCATCATAATAGCGTCTAGGATCTATCTCCCTAGGACAAAGCCAATTCTCAATGGAGAAATAATCAAGTGGAGAACATTGAGAATCCTAGTAGTCAAAATTTTTGAAATGATTTAATAGAAAGAATTGCATAGGCTTATGGGTCTAAACTTATCCATTGTATCTACCGCTGAAATTTTTGGGATTAGCTCCAAAAATGTGGCATTGAGTTCCTTCAAAAGGTTTTTGGCCCCAAAAAATTCTTGTACTACTTTCACTACATCCCCTTTGACCACCTCCCAATATTTCTAGAAGAAGAAAGTCAAAAATCTATCCCCCCCTAGAGATTTGTCAGTATGGAGAGATAGTAGAGCTTAAAAAATTTCATATGAGGAGGAAATTGCCTTTAGCATAGAATTATGATGATCCTATAGTAGAGTGGGAATTGAAGTCAAAATGTCCTCTTGGTCTTTCAGTGAAAGTGAAGAGTCCTTAGAAAGGAGGGAAGAAAATAAATGCACTACTTTATCTGCAATCTCATTCTCCTTTGTCAAAGAGGTTTGCCCCCTCTTTATACTCATAATCTTGTTGTAAGCACAATGTTTTAAGGTGGAAAGATGGAAAAAACTAGTATTTTGATCCCCCTCTCTGAGCCAATTAACTCTAGATCTTTGCATCCAAAAGAACTCTTCCCTACTAATGATATTATGGAGGTCAAATAGGATATTCCTTTCTTCAATTCTAATCTAGTCACTCTATCCTTCCTATTGTATCATTTGCTAAAATTTTCAAAGCTGATCTATCTTCTCATCCTTCTCCTAAAACATATTCCCAAAATCTATCTTATTCTAGACTTTTATGTCTCTTTTCACATTTTTCAATTTCTGCACCATCCTAAACATTGCTATACCTTCCACCTCTATATTCCACAAAGAGGAAATCTTAGCTTGGAAATCTGGGTGGGAAGTTTGCATCTCCTCGAAATAAAAAGGAAAATTCCATTTGACCATTAGACGATTGAATGAAAGTGAGATGAGTGAGTGGTCTGACCCAACTCTGGGAAGAAGAGAAACTCTGCACATATGGGTTTGCATCTAGTCTTGGGAAATGAGGGCTCTATCCAGAAAAACCTGGATGCAATCCCTGCTAGTTCTCCTATTTGACCAAGTGAATCGTTCCCCCAAGAGATCAACATCCAAAAATTCTAGACTGTTAATGAAATTAGAGAGGTCTAATTTTCTTTCCTAATCCAGGGCCAACCCCCCAAATTTTTTCATTCAAAAGAGGGGTGTTGAAATTCCTAGTAATAACACCTTTATTTATATTACTATTGTGAATTGCATCAAGAATCTTGGCCCAAAAAACCTTTCTTTCCCTTTTAGTATTTGGAGCATACACATTTAAAATATATCAAGAATCACCACTATGAACATGGGAAACCTTACAGAGAAGTGCATTACCTTCATTAAGAATAGTGGAGATCTAGAAAGCCTTTTTATTAAAGAGTGTGAGAACTCCCCTTGCAGCTCCTTCTGAATTTGTGGCTTCACTATCAATATTGCTACTAAAAGATAATTTTCCTACCATGTCTTTTCTCATCTTTTTTTCTTGAATCAGTAAAAAATTAGGTCTTTGATCTTTGATCATATTCCAAACTATCTCTTATTTATGGGCGCCAATTACGCCCTTTATATTCCAAGATATGATCTTCATTTCTCTTTGTTAGAAAATTCCTTGATGGTTCTTTGGCTCCTATCTACCAAGTTCTTTCTGGCCTCATCTTGAATTACTTGACTCAGACTTCTTCTTCCTGGAGACTTAGGTTTTAACCCAACATCTACTTTGATCCTACTTCTAGTGGCTACTAGAGAAAGTGGAAGATGATCTCAATTTTAATTTTTCTTCTTTTTATACATACTCCCCTTGTCTTTATTTTCTTGAGAGTATCTATTTATCCATTCCTCCAATTTAGATATTTGTTCTAGGGAAGAATTATTGACTAAATCTACAAATTTCTTCCTTAGGGCATTGGAAGCTAATGACTTCTCTAGAGAAGCCAATGGGAGATCTAAAGTATTCTAAGCCTCAGCTTTTGTCTCCTACCCTACCTAGCTTACCTCTTCTCCTTTGTTTCCTTCACTTTGATTATTAATAGATTCCTTTGGGGGTCCACCTATTTCTCTAGTTGGGGCCAAAGATTCTTTTACCAACTCGATCTCCATCTGGGGTTCCTCTAGAGTATTGACCTCCTAATCTTTCCTAGTTAGTGAATCCTTACTTGCCCTTTCTATGTCTTATGGCTCTACATCATGATCCTTATTATCTAACCCCTTTGATCCTTTTCCTCCTTCAATGCTTTGATCTCCCTCAACATTGTGAACTTTATTTTCTGACTCCTTTGTTCCTTTTCCTCCTTTATTGCTCTAATCTCCTTCCTCATCTATGACATTTTTTTTTCCTCGGTCCCATCCTAGTTCTTTGATGTATTGGTCAATTTCTATTTCTAGACCATTTTCTTACCCTTAGCTGAGGTACCAAAACTCTTAATTTTTTCCCTTTTTTCCTTATCTCTAGGACATTGGGTTGCCTTATGCCCATATTTAAAATAGAGGAAGCATGCAAAAGGAAAAAACTCATAAATCAACTTTCAAACATACACTCCCAACTTAGAATGGAATGTCACTATTTCTATCATATCCACATCTTCCCTTACCCCTATGTAGATGTGGGAATAGGTAAGATGTCTTTTTGAGGCTATGATTGGATCTATTAAGAGTAGCTCCCCAAAGGAGCCAGCTACCCCCGCAAAAATGTCTTCATTCCAGAATTCTAAGGGGAGCTTTGGGAGCCTTACCCAAGTTAGGGCTTGCATGAAGAAAGAGTTTTTCATATTCATCTTAGAGGACCACTTTTGAAGAACCAAAGTGGAATGACCTACAGCTCATGACCCCTCATATACTATGTTTGGGAGGTCTTCCATTCAAGAAAAATAAAAAGATGGAAAACCCTTAACCATTGACATGATAGATACATGACCTTTAAGGGCCCATTTCCTCTTTATAAAGTATCTCACAATATCTATATTTGGCCTTGGCCCTAAGAATTTACCAACCAAGGTCAAAACCATTGACACAATGCTATGATCCACAAGCTTTTCTGGAATGGCAATGGCACAAGATCCTTTCTTCACCTCAAGGAGAATGTTAACTAGTGGAAAAGAGGACTTACCTATAGGCTTGATCCCAAAAAGTGATGACCATTTAGTGGGGCCTAGGAGATCTGCCTTGGGAATCGATGGAATCTTGTATGACACCTTGGGTGGAGCATCTAGGTCCCCATCATCTTTCTCTACCTAGTCTCCTATGCCTGAAGATCCCTAAGCATCCTCCTTTTGTGACCCATGCCCTAGGCCAAGAGCCTAGTTCTAGAATTCCAGAGAAATCTTGCCATGCTCAGAGTTCAAATTTTAAAAATCGTTCTTCCCTCCCTTTCCAATGCTCACCATCTTCTCTAAATTTAATAACATCATCATAATGTTTCTCAACTAGTGAGATACTCTACTTCATAATATTCTTGAAGTCTTCAAAATAACTTGTCATCAGTAACTCAAAGTTATCTCCAAATTGCTCTATGTATTCTACAATCTTAACTATGATTGACCTATTGGTCTTCCATGCAACTTTATCAAATGAAGTAAATGTGTTCTACACATAAAATGATTTACAAACTAATAAAGAGACAAATTTTCAAGATGCATTCTTAGTTTTTCTTATGGCCTACTAGTTTTTAGATAGTTGCTGAAGTTGCAACTCAACAAGGTCATAAGTGTGGTTTCTCTTTACTATTTTGTATCCCAAATCTATAGCCATGTAGGGCACACTATTCAATCTACTAGATTGAAAAAACTTGTGAGCTATCACTCTCACAATAGAAGAATTTAGGTGGTCTATGATAGAATCTATAGATATTTCCCTATTATTTCTTTCTACACTCATGTTCTTCTCAATTATCTATTTTGAATCACTTCACATGCTCTTGGTCACTAATACATTAGGGGTCAATTTGCGATGGCAGGCAAATGTAATGTGTTTTTGGCTTTTTTTTTCAATTATAGCCTAACGATGTTGCAATTGTGATGCTAATAGGATATAAGAGAAAAAAAAAACATTGCTCATTTGTTATAAAACATCACCTTATTTGATATTGAACCCGTTCTGCTACCAGACACAATGTCAACAGATGGATGGATGATTTAGGGAAAGTTTGAGGTGAGGCCATTTTTGGACTGAGTTGGCTTTGGTTTTGCTGGTGAAGGGGAGAAATGGAGCCACTAAAGAAGTAGACAGAGTGGAAAGCCTCCTAGGCCAACCCCTCATAGGTTTTTCTTAGTTTTGCTCCATAGGTCTTGTATTATTTTGTGAGTATCCACACTTCCCTTGTTTCATCTTTTCATTTTATTATATTATTATAAGACCTCAACCCTAGATACTATTGCAATTGCACAAATTGCAGAATCCAACTGCAAGAGATGTTATTTGTAAGTTGATTTTTAGAAAATCCAATACAGAAGGAGCAATATTAGAGCAAAGCAACAAACTTTCTAATCTGACAAAAATTGGAATTGGTGTCTAGAATTGTTCCACACACCTTGTCATTAGAGGTGAAGATGTTCAAGGGTATTAGACTTGAAATGGTATCCAGAATATATCCTCAAGGATTCAATGTAGAAAAATATATTGAAAAAAATAATCTTATAATGTTTAGAGCAATTATACCCTTCAGCTCTTCCATTTATATCAGTTGCTGCACCAGCACATATCAACATGAATACAACTTGGTAAGCACTAACTTTAACACTACATTCTTCTGCCCTACACATTTTCTCCTTCTATGACTTCTTTCAATCCAAGCATATGATAGTAAAACCCCAGTTGTGATTGCTACCTGTTGACAAACAAAATTAAGGGCAGCTTATATTAATCTGATTTCAAGGATACCTGCTGATAAAAAAAATTAAGGGCAATTTAAGTTAACAAGATTTACAAGTTAGTAAGGTCTAGGATTCAGAAAACTAAATCATAGTCAATTTAGGAGCAATTCTTTTGTTGGGGTTTGTTTGGCAGTTTGGCTCCAATTTTTGTTCCTTAGGAATATTTCTTGGGAGCTTCTTGTAAAAAAAAAAATCAATGAATTTGGAAGGCATTGATAATCTTAGGGTATGGCATTACTAGTCTTTTAATCCAAAATGTTGTTTGATTCATAAACATAATTTGAAACATGGAGCCAACGTGAAATTTAGTCTGAAACTCTAAATGTTGTCTCTATGTTTTTCACTTTGTGTCACATTTTCCGTATCATTCAACGTCCCTGAACTCTCAAGAATCAATCCTCATAAATTATTATGAGATTAATCTAGAATTTGAAGATTCTTGAACATAAACAACTTTGGTGAGAGAATGTTTTACAACTCATTAAAAGACAAGTTGAGAAATCGTAACTTTGCTAGTTCTCCAATCCAAATTGAGATACACCCCTGAATTTTGTTTTGCAAGTCAAATACTCAAAGTTTTGTGCAATTTGCAATAGGAGAAGGAATAATAGTTTACAATTTTTTCTTTACTCAGATTTAGTGTCTCAAATAGAGGAAGATTCCCTAACTCTTCTAGCACCCCACCTTTGAAATAATTTTGAGTCAAATTCAAAATTCTCAATTGAGAACATCTGACCAGATTTGTAGGAGTGACATCACTTAGTGCATTCTTTGAAAAGTCCACAAATACTAAAATATTATTGGCAAGACATATAGATATCTAAATAGAGCCAGTTAACAAGATAGTTTCAAATTTCACGTCATTGGAAATCTATTGAAGAGCCTCCATGTTTTACTTGTAATCTTTGTAATATTTTGCTACAGATTGCTAACCTCAGCTCCAAAACAATTTTCAGCAGAAAGAATATCAACAAACAACATTAATCATATTTAATTTAGTACAAATAAGCTCTTACGTTTGCACTCTTGAAATGCAAAGTATTAAGAAGATTCTATCAAGAATATGTATATGGGGCAATTGAAATGTATTTTTAAATTCTCACATACATTCTACTCATTATTGAAATTATGTAAGAATTATATATTTTATTGTGTAGATCCACCAAATATTGGTCATCTTTTAAAGTAATAAAAAGTTGCTTCTTGAATAAAATCTAATTGCGCAGAATTATCTTGATTGTTAACAAAATGCTATATCTTTAATATTAAATTGCAAGCATTTAGGGAAAACTAGAATCAAATGTAATATGTGAACAGTTAATTTTGAGAAATTTGGTCGATAAAATAAAGGAGAGGAAGAATCAGTTCAACCCATATAACAGCTACTTCATGGGACTTCTAACTATATGTAAGAAGTTAAATATAAAAATTCAAATACATCAGGACCAACATAAAACCTTCATGAATTCAGCATTCAAAAAGATATTGGATAAAACTATCCATCAAAGTAAAACACTTGTACCTTGATTTTAGGTGAAAGCACAACATTGCAATCATGCTAGCAAATCTAACTCCAAAACACAACCCCACTGATATCGCCCACCATCGATCCATCTCGTCTACATCTCCATCTACATTTGTCACTGCTATGTTGTTCCTTTGTGTTTGGCCACCTATTTCACCTCCACCAGATCTCATTGCTCCATTTTCAATATGCTCTATGGATATCCCTATCTAACTATATATCTTTTAATTGCATATAATAACTAATTTATGTGCTTTTTCATGACTATATTTTACTCGTATAATTGTGATCTTTCTAGCACTATGATGTCATTTAATATGTCTTGCTAAAGCTTGTAAATTTTGTTCCTTTTGCCATGTCATGTAATATGTCTTGCCTTGTCGCTTATATGTTTTGAAATTGTTGTTAGGCGTTGTAGCTTGTATAATTTGATTGTTGGAGAGCTTCTACAGCTAAGCAAGAAGGCTATTGCATGAGTTATAGCCGCATGCTCGGGTATGAAAATTGTATATTTTTTAATCTAATGTATATTTTAACTAGACTTTTAGCTTATATGTTTTGAAATTGCTTTTAGTGGCTTAATTTTGTAAGATCTCTTGAAATAAGACCTTCAGGTGGTTGGTCTAAGTTTTACAAATAATCTTATCCAAAAATTTGCCTAGAGCAATTGACTAAATGTTATAAAAGGTAATTGGGTTAAATGTCTTAGGAATAAAGTCAAAGAAAGTATTTTTAAAATATTAAAGTATTTAGCTAGGTCTAAGAAGATTTGTGTACTTTTGACAATTTTGCTTAGTTTGTGAAAGTTGTAGACCAAAGTTTTCATAGCCTGATTTTTGCTTCCTGGGAAGAACAATCATGTTAGATAATATAACTAAAGAACAAAATAGGGAGACTATCACTAGATTGTGGTCTAACTTGAAAATAAAAGGTGATGGAAAATGTTATTTTCCTTGCAAAATTTGTAAGGGCTTAAACCGTAGAAGACTGCTAATCAAAACAGTTAAGAAACATTGTAGGGAGAATTGTCACATTGAAGGGGGGCATGACTATCATCCACTAGTAAGTTGTTCATTATACAAATGAGGCTACTATCATGGGGGTGGTACATACTATTAAACCAACTTCTAATAAATGACTCCAACATACCATTTAGTCAATAAATTTTTGGCTAACATTTTTATACTTGATCTTTGACATAGGGGCACAATATGGAGCAACTACCCAGAGGGGATGCTAGCAATGTTCCCTGCTCATCTACACATGAGTAGGTAAAACTCATTGTAATTATGCAAAATAGATAGAAGTAAAATGTTGTTTTTTTAATGTTGTTTTCTTTATTTTTTTGGAGTAATTTTGATAATAATAATACTATTTTCGTCATAGAGGGCTAGTTGTTGGAGGTAGGGAAAGGAACCTGCAGTCCCTCAGCAGCGTCCCCCCCCCTTGAGGAGGACCCTTTCTATATTGATTTAGCAGAGGTCAATGACCTGATCGGTTCGATTAAAAAGGTGCTAAAGAAAATTAGCAGAGAAATCATACGTTTGGCAACCATAAAGCCTACTACTCAGGAAATAAAAGATAGGGGATCTGAATTGTTGCACACCTCTAAAACCTTAAAAGTAAGTATTAATGAAATTTTTTAATTATAACAAGAGTTCAATAATGGTTTTTATGTTATGCTCTTTTATGGCATTAATTAAAATATGGATGCATTGTCTTTACAGAGTTTTTTGCATGATTTTGAGCCCCATTCCCATGATGAGGGTGCTACAGGTGGTTCAGGTAGATCACATGTTCCATTCCCCACTTGTTTTTTCCACTGAATATATATAAGAATGATCATAATCATTAACAATACATGCTCGAAAAATCCTTTTTTTTAATGCTCTAACAATCTTGTCCATGCTAGTCCACGTGTTCTATATTTATGCATGCTCTAACAAATATAATTCTTCAGCTTCAAATCAATTATATCCTATGACGATGCCACCTCCATCCAAGACAACCACAAATCTCTTTCTGACTGCTAAATTGACAACACACAGCTTACAGGCATCGACTGTTGCACCATCTATTGGTATACAAATCTCTCTTTTTCTCTCTTTTGTTATGTGATTAAGTGTTATCATTTAACAATTTTTTTTACAACTTTTTAACATCAATTATCATTTGTTCTTTTATACTTTGTGACAAAGACTTACGAAACTTATGAAACTTTTTGCAATAGGAGCCGCAACATCATTTCCTAGATGTTCCTATGTTCCTAGTACGGGAATGGTGAAGGATGTCATATTGATCGTCAGCAACACTGAAGGCATTCCATTAAAAGTAGCCAAAGTTCTAGGTACTTTAAAGTTATTATTATTCTATAGTGATATAATAGTAATTTAGTATTTGATCACTCTTCATCAACTAATGATCCCATGATTATTTTGTAGGGAATGATGTTTTTTGGGAAAAACTTGGTGATAAGTGTTTGCAAATATTCAGGCCCACCCTACGTACCTGGTGGAACATCATATCCTAACTAAAACCCCAAACCACTATTTTGATTTCATAACATTGCTAGAATAGTTTTCCTTTTCATCCATTTCTTGAACTATATTAAAGGTAGCTTCACTTCATTTATGAGTCTAACATGTTTTTTCTTTACTTAAAAGGTGGAATAACCAAGACAAAAAGTTGAAGGATGATCTTATAGAGAGCATGAACCAACTCTTTGGACCTCGTGCATTCGAGAGAAACAAGCTCTTTGAAAAAGTTTGTTTATGTTTGAAGTATATTAGGAACCAGTATAGAAAAAATTTATAGAATAACCCTAGGTACAAGCATCCGCCTATTTTCTTGAGGCTGAGTGGCAGGCTCTGATTTTGGATGGAAAGTATAAAGCTGACAAGAAAAATAATATTACACCAGTAGAGAGTACAACAAGGTATGTGATACTATTGATAATGTAATTATGTACTAATTAACCTCTATATTTATACTATCTAACATATTTCAAACTTTTCATAGATTTCCTAACACATCAAAGGCAACAAAGGCAAGACTAGAAAAGCACGGGACACACAAGCTCGGCTCTGGTGGTTTTTCAAAACTTCAAGCATGAGTTGTAAGTATTAGTAAATGAAAAATTGTATCAAATTTTTTATATATTGTGATGGGAAATGCTAGGATAGACTAGCTTGTCTATGCTCTTGATCCTCAACTTGGATCTTGGTGTTCCTCCACACCAATATATGATGCAGAGTAACATGCTTTGGAAGCACCAACAAACTCCTAGCACCTTGGAAAAACTAAGAAATTCAAGTTATCAACCCAATCCTCTATTCTCCACAAGAACATTCAAGGCTTGATTCACCTTCAAACAAGGAACTAATCTGTTGTTACAACTGCTCCTTTAATTCATGGACCCAACTCATCACATAAGGCTGCATACTAGTTACTTCTCCCTTGTACCATTCAAGGCCTCATACACACAACCTTGACACCAAGTGTTTTGGAAAACTCCAACCCTCTAACATAAATGGAAACCAAAAAAAAAAATCAACACAACCCAAAACAAATCAAGTCTAAGGAAAACTTGTTGTTACCAGTCACAGGGAAGATTGTAGCACTTGACATTTATTCTACACACCCAACCAAGAGTGCAATTGGATCCTCTAGGACTCCCAAACACCAAAGACAATTTAGAAAAACTCCAACATGACCAAAATAAGGTGTAACAAGGGTTGGAAACCCTGCTAACTATTTACCATTTTCTTTTGATATTTTAACTATCCTCCATTGGTTGATGAAAAAATGCAAGTAAAATTCACCATACGCCACAAAAATGTAGGGCTCAGAGTTCAAGAGATGCCTCATAGAAGAGGATAAGAGAATTGGCTTCCAAAAGGTTAAAGTGGTGTGGCTGAATGGCTATGAGCTGAAATCAGTGTGGAAGGTTATAATAATGATGCATCTGAGCCATAGGTAAATAAGCAATACTTAAAAAATTTAACCATAAAGAATTCACCACACATCCATCTTGTTGGCAATATGAGAAATCAATCAAATAAGATGAGATATGTGGTTGTCATTTATGACAACATTTGTTTTACAATTTAGTCATGATTATTTGTGAAGGAAAATTGTCTTAGATAGTATTACAGAAGCATGACAAGTTTTGTTGGTAGTGGAATATTCCCTTAAAATATTCTCTTATGCAGATAACCTTAGATGCATGATTTCATCCTAATGATGCCTACTAGTGTGCATGCCCATATGATCAACCAAGTTCAAGTTATGGAAAAAATACTAATGTAGTTATTTCATAATGTAGAATAAAGTATGACAACAAATTGACTTGTATGACTTGCAAAATTGTTTTGATTACTAAATCTTGTTGAGACAACTCTAAGGATGATATGTGAGCTAACTAAGGAAGCATTTATTAATATATTTGATATAAGTAAATAATTTCAAATGTGAAGTTAAAATAGAAGTGGATAGTGTGAATACAATATTATGATATGTGATGCAAAGGAATGCTATATGAGATATGATGCAAGTTGATATGTGTGCATTCATTCTTGTATGAAGAACTAAAAATTAGAAGTATTGTGAAGTACAACAAGTGATCTAGTATTGTATGTATACCTACTCTCTTGAAGAACTTATTGTATAGTTTCATGTTAGGGTAGTGGGCTCTTCTTGCACACATTTGTACATGATTTACCAACTCCTAATAGGGATGAAGAAACTCCTAATATGGTTGATGCTTCTAACAAGGCCTAGTCTTCTAATAGAGACTCAAGACACTATACATTCTTCATAGACTTCTAATAGGGTCAATATCCTTAACTGGATTCTTTTATATAGTGAATCATCTAGTGGGTCCCATCCCCACTAGGGTTTTCCCTTGGCCAGGGTTTCCCTAGTTAAGAAAATATGGTGTTATGAGATCTCTCTATGTATAGTTGTTTTTACTATTCAGCATTGTTGGTTTATTTTCTTATACATATGACAAAGTAATTAATAATATTCAGCTGTGGGTAAAAAGATTAAAAATATTGATTCACACCCCCCTCCCCCCCTCTTAGTATTATCTATTTCTAACAATTGGTATAAAAACCTACTTGTTCAAAAGAGGCTTAATAGCTTAAATAAGATCCCTATGGATATGGAACAATTGAAGAAGAATTTTGAAGAAGCTCTTGAACAAATTGATCTCCTTATTGATAAAAGAGATGGCCTAAAAGAATGATATAAAGATGCAAAAGCTTACATTAATGAACTAAAGAACAAGATAGATCACCTAAATCAAAAGGACCTAGTGAGAAAACCAATGATGATGATATTGAAGATCTAAAGAAAGAAAATGAGATGTTGAAAAATGAGTTAAAAATAGTTGAACTCAAGCTAAGTCTTAAGTGTAGACACCTAAAATCCTTTAGAAAATAAAGTATTTTTATTTTCTAAAAAAGTCCTGATGACATCATCATTTATTAATTAATTAATTATTTAATTAATTAATTAATTTTTATGCCATTAAATCCCTTTATCTTAATTAAAAATATTTAATTAAGGAATCCCTCCCAAAAATGTTTAAATCTTATTTAAACATTATTTCCTTATTTATTAATTATTTAATTAATAAATTGACCAAAAATCCTAAAATAAATAAATAAATTATTTTTTGCCCAAAACTTGGCCAATTTCCTTATGACCAATAACCTCTTCCAAAATCTTCTAATCCTTCTTTAATTTTGATTAAAGGCTAATCTCATCATTTTCTACCCTTAATCCCAACTCAAAATATTTAATTAAGATTAAATATTAACCCTCATATTTATTAATTATGTTTTAATAAATATCTCCTCAACCCAAACCCTTGAGATGAATAAACTTTATTTATCCTCAAAACCTTATGAAGTTCTAGACTCTTCTAGAAGGACTTTATCCTCTTCCTAATCCTATCTCTAAACCCCCTTTTTAGCTTAATCCACCCCATCCACCCATACTAACCAAGTTTAGCTACTAACTCACCCACCCTCATTAAATGCCATCCACTTGCATATCTCTAACATCCCTAATCTAATCCTAAACCCAAGCCTAATCCCTCCCTAACCTTGTCACATTCCTTAAGCAAGCTTAAGACTTTCCTAAGCCAAGCAAAGTCAACAATCTCAACTCCCTCCAAAATATCCCAACCACCCAACCATAAATGCTCTTACAAGGCCATAAAGACTCTTACAAGCCTATTCATTGCTCTTACAAGCCATTTATGAAGGGTCTTTATGAAGATATTATCCCTTGAGCCTCCTTTGTTGACTCATCCTTGCCCTTCCTTCCATCCACTCACCTTGTGACATGTGTCACTCCCTGATTGGTGCTAAACAAGCACAATCCATGTGCTCCCCTTTGAGTGCATCCTATCCCTCCTTAAGCTTTCATCTCTCCTTGCATCCTAGCCCTCCATCCCTCAAGCCCTTTGCCTATTTAAGGAATCCTCTCCCAAGCCATTTTAACACAATCCATGAAGTAAAGTTATAATGCTATTTTGAGAGCCAAATCCATACTAAAGCCATCTATCCACACTAAAAATCCACAATCATCCATTGAAGTCCTTTTTGAAGCATAAAGCTTGAGCATACATCCTATCTATTTAGACAAAGCTACTCAACAAGAGAGCTTCTCATTGAGAGAGCCCATTAATGGCTCATATTTTCAATTGAGAGCTCATCTTAGTCTATCTTGAAGTTTATGAATTTTGTTTAGTTTGTAGAAGCTTTATTTAAATTTGGTTTCTATTAGCATACTAGCATTGCTCATATACATTTTGGCACGCCCGGTGGGACCCCGCATGGGTCATCTTCATTAGCTTTTTTAGTCAAGTTTTGTATGACATTTGCTGATTTTGGCTAATTTTACTTGTTTTTGTGATTGGTAGGATTGTATAAATTGGTTTTGTAGGTCCACATGAGCATGAAGAAGACAAAGGAACTCATAATCTAACTCATAGTGTTTGCAGATTTTTCAAGCTTATAGGTGGACAAAGAACTTGAAATTCTTCTTCCTCTTCTTGTCTATATTCTTCTTATTCCATCTACTTCTTCTTCTTCTTCTTGTGGGAGATCTTGGCCATTTTTTTTTTAAGGAAGCAAAATCATACACACTTCTTTTTAGTGCTTAAAATGAACCCCCAAATCATACTTAAATCCATTAAAAAATTAAAAATTTGCAAAAAAGAAAAAATCTTTTAACAAGTGAAACTAAACCAATCTAATCATTTGCATCCTTGCAACATCAAGGTTTTAGATGCATTCATGCAACGTTAGGAACACTTTATTTTTGGGAATTTAAAAAGAACTTCAAGTTTCCATTTCAAAAGGTTCAAAATCAACACTAAGTGCACACTAAAGTTCTTTTAAAAAATCTCATGAAAAATAAGAGTCCTAAATGGTTGCCAAAAATTGTCCTAAAAGCTTTGTTATTTGTTCCAAACAAATGTCTTATTGCAAAATCTTGAATGTTTCTTAGGTTTTCCATGCATCAAAACAATCTAGGAATATCATTTTTGGGCTTAAAACATGCAAAATAAAACACAAAATCTTGAATGACAAGCAAAGTCCAAAGAGTCATTTTCACTTTTGAGTCCAAAACAATCTTGTATGATCTAAGGTTAAAACAAAGCACTTCAAAGTTCTTAAAACAAACACACAAAATCTCAATCTTGAATGCTCAAAGGAAAAAAACTTGAATGTTTAATCACTTGTCTTTGAATGCATGTTGCTAAAATCACTCTTGAGTGCCATGGATTAAAATCAAGTTTTTTTTTAATTTTATGAATGCATGATTAAAACAAACTCACACTCAATCTTTAATGCGTAACAATCAATGAACATCGCATGGTCTTGACGCATTTTCAATGGCACTTGCATTTCTTATGTTGACGATCTCTCGACTTCCATTATGCTGACGACGCTATCAAGTTGGAATGAACATTGTATGCCATAATCACAAGTGTCTTCAATCATAGCTTACAAAATCTAAATCATCAATTGGAAAAGAACTTTGCTTTTTAGCCCAAGATCATCCAAGTCTTCTCTCCCCTTGTCGTCTTTCGAGGCCATCTTGGGTGCATAAGATTAGGATCCAAAATCTTGTCTTAGCTTTTTAGGAGGCCTGCTTGGGGATTTCATCACCCCTTGGGACGACCTCAACTCCAGCGTTCCGGCGGAGTATAAAGATCGGGAGGTGAATCCAAAGACACCTCTCTTGGGATCAAAATTTTGTCACTCGGGCTAAGCCTCAAGGAACTTTATACCCTTGAGAAGTGAAAGAGGAGAAGTGGGTTACCGCTCCTCTCGGCTGTGTGACATCTTTTTGGTTTCATCTACGGATTTGGGCCTCACGTACCTTGCGTATATCGAGGACTCCCTAGCTATAAAAAATTTCATCCTTGTAGAAAGCTTCCTAAGATGTTGGTGTGTTTGACGTGCTTGCTCAAAAATTTTGTCTGCTTGTTTGTTCATAGCTTTTGAATGAATGTTTGCCAATTTTGGTCGAAATCCCAAAAAAGTCGAAATCCCAAAAAAGCAGAAATCTCCCAACTCAAGGCATACTTAGCGTAGTCACTGCCTTATCAGAAAATCATCCAAGCTCCCCCGCTGCAACCGAATCTATCTAGTTCCTTGCCTTAGAACAATCCAAAATCCAAAGTCCATCCAAATCATCCCCCCAGCCAGCTAGCAACCCAATCCAAAATCACCCAAGCCTTTAAAGAGTTGTTGTCACTTTGCTAGATTTTGCTATCCAATCAATCCTACCAATCAACCAATCTCACCAAGGTTATCCCTTTGACAGAGCATTGTCTAGGGTAATCCAGCTTTGTCACTTGTATCCCTCATCACCTTGAGCTAAAGGTTGGGATCCACAAGTGGTCAATCTCGTGTCATGCCATAGGATCACTAGTCTATCCTTAAGTTGACAAAATCACCACGAATCCTGCACATAGGAAAGAAAAACTCTCACTTTTTGATAGCATACCCTTGAAGTCTTCCACCCACAAGAAAGCCAAAAATCTCCAGCCAATCCTCCTTAGGTCTGTCATACAACTTTGACTCTCCCTAGGAAATCTTTCATCAGCCAATCCAAAATCTATGCTTAATCCAAATCCAACCATGAGCTTTCGTGTTCATCCATATGCAAGACCCCATCCCCATCAAACTCATCATCAAAGCATGAAGTACCAATCCTATCATGATGTGTTTGGTCGCATTGTCCTTGCTCCCGCCACCTCCTATTCCAATGATGATGAAAATCTTGTTGACTATGACGGGTATATTGAAAGCCTTAGAAACATTCCCCCAAGCATCCCCCAAAATCCAAGAGTTATTCCAAACTATCTAGTCATGCCATCTGATATTCCAGCTTCCCCTCCATCACCCCATCAACCAAGCTTCCAATCTTCCACCCCCATCACACTAGCTATTCCTATCAATCCACCTCCACCTTCGACACCCGAGTCTCCAAGGAATCTCCTAGAGGAAATACAAGAAAAGTTGCCTCCAACAGTCGATAAGCCATGTCATCTAATCCAACCATGTGAAGTAGTTAGTGATGAAGCTTCCCCATCTATAATATCACCTCCATCTCCCATAGCTATCATCCCCATAACATCCATCAAATTGCTTAAAATCCTTCCACTTCCCACAAGTGTCAAAATTCCACCACCTGTCAAATCCCTCCAAATCCTATCCACATCACCTCCAAGCATTTCCCAAATCTCTCGTAATGACCCTTATGCATCCATCTTCTACTCACCCATCTCCACTACTGAATCTCCCATCTATCCATCCGCTGCCTTTGAAGAATCCATCCCTTCACCTCCTATCGCACCATCCACTCCAAACCAATCCTATCAAGATCCTGCCCAAAAGCATGTTGACATCCCCCAAAGCATAAATGAAGATATCATCGTACCATGTCTTCCATCCATAGTGCAGTCACCATCTCCTCCATCTCCAAAACCTCAAGCCATATCTCCTCCACTACAAGATATCTTGTCAGCCCACCAGCTACATCAAGATCCTATCCTTCCATCTCCCCCACTCCATGCTTCCATCTTACCATCTATCCAAGCTATTCCACCATCTATAATCTACCCTCTTGGTTCACTTACATTCATCCACGGTGGCCCTCTCTCAACAGAAGAATTAAGAATAGTATCTCCCCATTGCAATACACCTAATAAATCACTTCTACCATTTTCTGCAAGCAAAAATTTTCCTCAGCTTGTTCAAATGCTCAATCGATGGCATTATCAAGGTCAAGGTTTAGGACCACAAGAGAAAGGAATCAGAGAGCCTATTATTGCACAAAAAAATCTAGGATTTCATGGTCTTGGATATGTATCCAAAGGCTCACCATCTAAAGGTGTTGGTACACCACACCCCCAAACCAATCCTATCTCCAAGCCCACCATGCCAGCCTCCCATCACTCCTTCAAGAAATCTTATGTCATCCCCCCTCCACCATCTTTGCAACCCAAAACAGCCTACCATATCCCCCCTTCATCCGCTAAATCCATTTTGGGTCCCTATGTCCCAAAATCTACCATCCTCCATCCTCCTATCAGCCATCATAAAAATCCTATTCCATCCATTTCTATGCAAGATCAACAAAGGCACATATCAGGGCACATCATCCATCATCATCGCCCTACATGCTCTTTCATATCCTCTCCATCTCACAAAGCTTCTCCTAACCATCTTCCCAAAGCTTACCACAACAATGTAAATGCCAAATTCAAAATGCATAAAGCTAAAAATCCACATCCTAGGCAATCATATGTCTATTCTAAAAGACATACTCCAAAAAGGAAAAATCCAATCAAAGAACGCAAAACAATGCAAAAGCCTATGAAAAGAAAATCCAAAACCATGTGGATCCCCAAGAAAAAAGTTGAAACCCAATGCATAATGGCATCCACCATTGTTAATCCCCCATCTAGTGACTCATGTCCCCCATCTCCTAACTCCATCTTGGGTGCCTATATCCCCAAGCACGCTTCCACAAATCCTCCATCATGCCCACATCTACCATCTATCCCCCATATGCTCTTTTCACACCCATTCCAACATGTGCCAATGTTGCTCTTGCAAGCATCCCCATCTCATGCTCCTTTCCAACATTTTCATCCCTCCATCTCCTACCATCAATCCCATTTAATCCGATCTATTGCATAAATCACACATCCGGTGTACCAATAGCTAGCAACAAAATTGAACATTCCAACAGCCAGTGAAAAATCCCAAAATAGCTGAAGAAAGCCAAAATCATTCCAGCTAAGTCCAAAGTCAAAAAGTCAAAAAAGAAAAAGAAAAATAAAGCGTCCACTGGTGAAAACTTGGCAATTCAAGCGCCTTGGACAAGTACCATGATGAAAACTTGGCAAACAAGCATCATGCGTAATCCTGCCATCCCCAGCTTAGCCTATCACCCTCATGCTTTTGGTCATCTCTTGACATCCACCTCCATCTTCCAATCTATCCACCTATCCTCCATCCTCCAGCTTCCATCTCACACCATCCACTAATCTTATGCAGCTTCAGCCAATCATCTCAGCTATCATCCATCTCCCTAGCCCCTTCAGCTTTTTCCATCCTAGCTTCAATCCTATCACATCCATCATAAGACCTCCTTCTGCATGTTATCTTCTGATTGGGGGCACTATATTCCTTGGAGATCTTGTCTTGTCCATCCTCCCTTGTCATTGGTATCTACCTCTAGGCTATCCTCATGCAAACCCAATGTCATCTCTTTATATCCATCATAATCCTAGCTATCTACCATCCTATCCAGCCATCTCATCCTACTCCTCTAGCTATCCTTGTTCACAAAATCTCTCATCATCATTGGATGCATCCTGCCAAATCCATATCTTTCGCTATCACCCCACCCTTAGCTTTCACATCTTGCACAACATCAAACCATCCTGCTATCCTATCAGAGCTTTTGCCTACTTGTAACTATCTTGGTCAGCTTCAACTTGTAAATATCTTGGTCCATCAGCTTGTACATCCTCTTTAGCTTAGTACCATTGTATCTATCTAGCGTTCGTGTCAGTTCATCCTTGATCAGCATCTTTCACCCATCACACATCTTGGTTAGCTATTCCAATGCATCCTTTAGCTAGATTTCCTATCACCAAAGTGTTATCTTTCTTAGTTCAGCTTGCCAGACGCATCACTCATCCAAATCCACCAGCTTAGGTGCTCTCCGATAGGTCCTTACAGGATATAGCTTTCCTCATGTCTGATCTTGGTCCGTTAGTACCTCGTCCTATCCATCTCGTTGGCAAACGGTTCTCTTTTGGATTTTCACTTTCTTTTGATTTGGGATCTTCCCTTTTGGGTCTTGAAGTATCTTCTCCAAGAAATCTCCTTGTTCCCTCCTCAAGGTTGCCACGATCTTCCATATCATGGTATGCTGCGAATGGGGCAATTAGAGCGTAAGGTCTTGATCAGGTCTTTTGCTTGTTTTTCTTTTCTGCTTGTGGGTTACCCAATGTCGGTTCCACACTGCTTCCTCTGGGATTCATGTGTGATACTGGGGCAATCCTTGTGTGTTTGTTTTGAGTTAGTCTGTCAGTCCTCTGGATAGTTGGTGAAAAGGCCTTGATGTTCTTGGTAACCTTGGCAATTAACCAACAATCCTATAGAAAATCTAGTGCTCAACTACATGGTGGTACTTCTCTTTGAAGTATCCCCCTGCTCAAAAAGCTTCAATGGTTTTCCTTCATCTCCATTATCCCCCATCCATATCCAACATCTATCTCTCCTACCCCAGCTGATGCACCAGTATCTCTTTGAATCACTTATCACTCTTAGCTTTAGGGATCCACAATCCTAGTCTTAGGGATCCACCAATCCAAATCAATCCACCAAGCCTCATCTTTCGAGATCCACAATCCTAGTCCTAGGGATCTCCGAAACCCATCTTCCACCAATCTGACTCTTTGAAATCCTGTTGCATCAGCTTTATAATCCCCTCATCCATCTCCCTATCCTGGATTCCTTTTTATAGCGCTCTGCTCCTTCATCCTCCACCTTCCCTAAAGTCTTAAAGCTTGCTTCCTCTTCTGCATCTGATTCTCCTTTATCATTCTCCCATAGTGAGAGTTTGAGCTAATTCAGCCCCTTCTCTTTGCCAATCTGAGTCTCCTTGCTCATCCTAAATTCTTGTATTTTTCAAGATGCCATCGAGCCTCGCTTTCTCTCCCCGCTGCCTTCTTGAGGGGGCATCTCACAGTCCATTCTCTCCTCTTCTGCTCTAGCCTTGGGCATCTTATTTTCTTATCTTTGATGCCATGCCACTTGCGGCATCACATCAAAGAGGGGCAAAATGTAGACACCTAAAATCCTTTAGAAAATAAAGTATTTTTATTTTCTAAAAAAGTCCTGATGACATCATCATTTATTAATTAATTAATTATTTAATTAATTAATTAATTTTTATGCCATTAAATCCCTTTATCTTAATTAAAAATATTTAATTAAGGAATCCCTCCCAAAAATGTTTAAATCTTATTTAAACATTATTTCCTTATTTATTAATTATTTAATTAATAAATTGACCAAAAATTCTAAAATAAATAAAAAAATTATTTTTTGCCCAAAACTTGGCCAATTTCCTTATGACCAATAACCTCTTCCAAAATCTTCTAATCCTTCTTTAATTTTGATTAAAGGCTAATCTCATCATTTTCTACCCTTAATCCCAACTCAAAATATTTAATTAAGATTAAATATTAACCCTCATATTTATTAATTATGTTTTAATAAATATCTCCTCAACCCAAACCCTTGAGATGAATAAACTTTATTTATCCTCAAAACCTTATGAAGTTCTAGACTCTTCTAGAAGGACTTTATCCTCTTCCTAATCCTATCTCTAAACCCCCTTTTTAGCTTAATCCACCCCATCCACCCATACTAACCAAGTTTAGCTACTAACTCACCCACCCTCATTAAATGCCATCCACTTGCATATCTCTAACATCCCTAATCTAATCCTAAACCCAAGCCTAATCCCTCCCTAACCTTGTCACATTCCTTAAGCAAGCTTAAGACTTTCCTAAGCCAAGCAAAGTCAACAATCTCAACTCCCTCCAAAATATCCCAACCACCCAACCATAAATGCTCTTACAAGGCCATAAAGACTCTTACAAGCCTATTCATTGCTCTTACAAGCCATTTATGAAGGGTCTTTATGAAGATATTATCCCTTGAGCCTCCTTTGTTGACTCATCCTTGCCCTTCCTTCCATCCACTCACCTTGTGACATGTGTCACTCCCTGATTGGTGCTAAACAAGCACAATCCATGTGCTCCCCTTTGAGTGCATCCTAGCCCTCCTTAAGCTTTCATCTCTCCTTGCATCCTAGCCCTCCATCCCTCAAGCCCTTTGCCTATTTAAGGAATCCTCTCCCAAGCCATTTTAACACAATCCATGAAGTAAAGTTATAATGCTATTTTGAGAGCCAAATCCATACTAAAGCCATCTATCCACACCAAAAATCCACAATCATCCATTGAAGCCCTTTTTGAAGCATAAATCTTGAGCATACATCCTATCTATTTAGACAAAGCTACTCAACAAGAGAGCTTCTCATTGAGAGAGCCCATTAATGGCTCATATTTTCAATTGAGAGATCATCTTAGTCTATCTTGAAGTTTATGAATTTTGTTTAGTTTGTAGAAGCTTTATTTAAATTTGGTTTCTATTAGCATACTAGCATTGCTCATATACATTAAGAAGAATGGAGGGAAGAATGACTCTGAAATAAAAGCTGAAAATGCAGATCTAAGATCCTGATTAAGTAAGGTAACATCTAGATTGGAATCTATCAAGCTAGAGCATGTAGAATTAGAAAAATACAACACTATTGTGAAAGGTGAGTTGGTGAAAACCAAAAAATGACTTGAGAAATTATATACCATTAGTGAAAATATTGAAGAACAAATATTTGTATAGAGACCTAGTTATGACAAGACTAGACTTGGATTGTTCCTTGGACAATCCACCAAGAAATCTATTAAGAACAAAGAACTTGATACCCCTGAAGTCAAAAAGGATCTAAGCATAAGAAAAATAGATGATACATCTAAGGAAAAAGAGAATCTTGTTAACTCTAAGAAATCCAAAGAATTTGATCAAGATAATGATAATAGAAGAAAATAACCTCATGCCTAGTGTAATGAACTTGAACATACTGGAGATGACTACAAAGGTAAGTCTTTTAAAAATATTTCAAATTTTTATTGTCATAATTGTCATGGATATAGAAATTATGTAGTAGATGTAAGAAACCTAAATTTGATAGTGATAATGCAAATAGTAGAATGTTTAGGAACACTAACCATGTAGGCAATAGAAGAAGATCTCACAGAAATGAAAGTGGAGAAAGAAGACAAATTTATTGTTACAAATGGAACAATCTTGGACACATAGCAAGGAATTGTAGAGCACCTGATAGCTAGAATAATGAACAAAGAAGGAATGTACCTGTATGCAAATTATGTAATAAATTTGGACACACAACAAAGTTTTGCAAAATGGATAGAAGAGACCTTAACATGAATTAGAATCATAGAAGGAACAATAGAAGAAATGATGATAGTCTAAAGGAAGAATTGAAGGAGCTGATAGAAGAATTTAAAGAAATATTTATAAAAGCAAGAGAAGATGGGAGTTCTCACACAACTGACGGAGAAGCTCATCCTAATGTACCTAACAAGATAGTAAAGTCATTTATTGTCTGTGACTCATCTTCCCTACATTAAGAACTCTTAGTGAAATAATGTGTTAGTTAATCATAACTAATGTTAGAAGGCATGTCACAAGTTGCACAGTTAATAGTATATACTAGACATTGAGAGGAGTCTATAGTTAAGTGTGAATTACTTAATATGATTAGGATAAGGATATATAAGAAAAATAACCTCTCTATTATACAGAGATAATATTTGGACTAGTGGAAAATACACATTTAATGTGAAGTATAGATTGAAAAAGATTTAAAGGATGTAAATTGATTTACGAACATCATTTTCTTGTGCAAAATCTTAAGTGCAAGATTAAAGAAAGATTTGAAGTGTTAAATAAGTTTGGAGACATGCAAAATTAAGGTAGTTTCTAAATTTGTTGAGTATATTTTTCAAAAATGGCATGACGAGAAGTGTTTAATGTAAGCAATCGACCTAGATATAATTTCAAGAAACACCCATTTGTTTCTCTACTTGATGAACCCATTGGAGCATTCTTGCAAGTACCAAAAAATGTACTTCATGTCAAAGATATAAGAGGTTATATTTATTGTAAAATTGAAAGCATAGGAGATACAAAGATTCATAAGGAATTGGAGAAAATGTGCAACAATGATTTGTCACTAAAACTAGAACATGCATACCTAGAACAACTTAACCTAGTTAAGCACATGTTCTACATGGACTTTGATAATCATGAATGGACAAGAATAATTATGAGTAGAGTTCATGATGAAATTCTATGGTTGGGAGATTCTATCATATGTATTGATAATGACATAATTCAAAAAGTCACAGGTTTAAATAATGAAGGGTGCAATCTATTGAACATAAAGAATGTGCACAAGTTAGTTGAAACAAATCTCAACAAATGTTTTGATGGAAAAAACATGAAGGTCAACACCATTCAAGATGATGGAGTGAGACTCATTAGTAAAATTTTGGGATATAGTTCAACCATGGATCTAGGATAGATTCAGTTCCCATTGGATATCTTTATGTAGCTTATATGACAGTAAAGGATGAAGAAGTTAATCTATGTGACATTATCTGAACATAGTTGTTAGATAACATATCAAGAATCAAGAAGTCTAGGAGCATTGTCTTTAGGTTTGAATCCCTACTAACACATATATTCTTCTATGCAACAAAGAAATTTCCTGGCATCACAAATTAGGATGGAAGTGAGTGCATAATGCAAACTATCACTCATGCATACATAACCAAACTAGAAATAGTCAAAGACAATGATATTGATAGAATGATGAAATTTTTCCAAGCTAAAATGAAGCAAAGGTATAGGATACCTCCTGTGCTAGTGGAAAAATATAAGGATGAACTATGCTTCATGGTAGAAACAAATTTCACATGTATGGAGGCAGTAGTTCCTTGAGTTAAGTTTATTGAACCTATGGGTTACAAAATGAGTGAGGAACTGATTATAGGATATGCATAGATAATCCTACACTCAAAAGTCAATTCTAAATGTCCTGGATGGAGGACATATAATAAGAAGATGAGAGAAGTCAAAAAAAGTTAGATAATTAAGGAATCCAAGAAGAAGGTATAAAAAGTGATTAATTCTATCTTGAAGGAATTAGGAATATCAAGAAAGGAATTTGAAGAGATGAAAGGGATAGCCATGGAAATGAAGGCCAGTAGTCAATCTAAACTATTGACCCCTACATCTATTGCAATGGCCAAACCTACTAAAGAAGTCATAGTTGCCCAAACAAGTGCACAAGCACCTATAGTGCCATTTGTAGTAATTACACAGTAGCAACCTTTAAGGAACCCAAAGAAAATAGAGGAAGTGTCAACACCTAGGAAATCCACAAGGCTTGAGAAAACCCCTCCTAAGAAGGGAGTCAAGAAAACTACAAGTGGACCATGCAAGAAGAGAAGAACCTTGCAAATTAGTTTTTCTAAATCTGAAGAAGAAACTTGTGATAGACTAGTAGAGTCAATAGATCAAGATGCAAAGACTTCAGTAGGAAGAAACGCAAGGAAACCCAAGGTAGAAAATCTTAACATGCAAATTATTAATGACAATAGTTTTCTACAATTAAATAAGTACTATGACTTGTATAATAATATGGATAGAAGATAGTTAGAGAATGTTGTAGTTAGAAATATGATCCTAAAAGATAAAAGGTTTGATAGCATAAGAGGTCAAATTCTTGAAGACCTGTACAATAAAATTTTAAATAGAAAAATAAGAGTTATTGAGGAAGATAAGAAAATAAGGATAAATATAGTTAAAAAGCTATGTATTGTAAATAATGAGGAAGAAATAATTGAAATTCTAAAAGGAATAGCACCATTATTGAGAAATAAGAAGAGATCCATTCTCCTCATGGGAGGAAATTATGAAGAAGTAAATGTGGAAACTCAAAAGGCAATAGTCACATACATGTCTACTATGCCAAAGGAGAGTTTGCAACTATAGAAGGCAATCCCTATGCCTAAGGAGTTTGAGAAGAGTGCATAGATAGAGGAAAGAAGTCCTACTACAGTCAGTCTACCTTACAATTTTGTGCAACCAAATGAAGCACCAATTCCAAGTGATTCACGACATATGACCATTGGTAGTGAATCTATGCAAGTGGATGACACTAGTGTGACAGTGCATAAAATTGAGGATCCTTTTAAAGATTTTGGTTCCAACATTTTTGGCAATATTGTTGATTATAGCAGCTTATCTGATGAAGAAAAAGGTTAGGAGCCTAAGGAAGAAGATGCACCTTCTACAAAGATAATTGAATCTAGCATTGAAGTAGCTACTTCAAATGTGCCTTTAGCAACAATAGCAGGAACACCCTCTACACCACCTACACAAGTAGTAGTGGTCATAGTAGTAGTAGCACAATTAGATGTAGAAAATAAGGCACAAAATCTTATATCTTCCTTAAGTAAACTTCTTGAAAAGAAGAAATTTGTCAAGTCTATTGAGAAGACTCTACCTTCAGTTTTGGATAGATTGGAAAAGATAGTAAGTCGTATTGACACGCCTAAAAATATCCAATAAAGAGCAACAATTTTGTGCAAAACCTTTGATAATGAGTTTACAACACTTACCAATGTGACTACAATTCAAGCACAAATTGAGCATGATGGTAAACTGCTTAATACCACATGTACAAATATAAGGAATGATATAGAAACTTTAAATGTATGCATTAAGGTATTGAGGTAGAGAATGGAAGAAGGGAAATAGATAAATGCTAAGTGAAACGTAGCATACCTTCATCTTCATAGTTTTGATAAGCAAATAAAAGAGAAGGTAATTGATCTTTAGATGCTCACTAATAACTTTCTAAAACAAAATCAGAAGTTAGACACCATTGAGCATACAATACAAGCACTTCATGAAAGAATTAGGGATACTCAAGTAGAAAAGGAGAAAGTTTTGAAAAGATTCACTCTTTTAAGAGACCATTTATCCCCATGGATTACACTGTTACAAAATAGTTGGAGGAATGCTTGGTAGCCAAGTCCTCATATAAAAATTGTGTGGCTACATATTTGAATGCAACAGAGTTAGCCACATATGCTCTATGTGTGCTAATCAGTGTGTCTAATGCACTGAAAGATAGTTGGAAGAAACACCTTGCATAGTTGAAGACTAACTTTAGTGATTATTTTTCCAAGTTTTGATGCAACTTTCAGATTTTGACATAATTTTTCCTTGTATTGGCACCTTTTTCATTAATATCAAAGGGGGAGAAATAAGGAAAATTGTAATTGTAAGTTATATAGTTATATTTTGAAGTATAGTAGTAAGTTTACTTTAAGAAAAACTTGTAATCAAAGTTATAAGGGATGTAATCCTTTCAAAACATGAATACAATATCTTTACTATGTTATGGTTATTTACTTTGATTGGTATGACAACATGTTTGGGACTTAGCCAATTTTTCCAAAATGTTGCCATCAATGCAAAAGGGGGAGATTGTTGGCAATATGACCCATCAATCAAATAAGGTGAGATATGTGGTTGTCATTTATGGAAACATTTTTTTTTTAGTTTAGTCATGATTATTTGTGAAGGAAAATTGTCTAAGTATTAGACAGTGTTATAGTAGCATGACACGATTTGTTGATAGCAGAATATTCCATTGCAATATTCTCTTGTACAGTGAACCCTAGATGCATGATGTCATTTGGATGATGCATACTAGTGCACATGTCTATACAATCAACCAAGTTCAAGTTATAGAAGAAATACTAATGCAGTTATCTCACAATGCAAAATAGAGCATGATAACAAATTGACTTGTACAACTGGCAAAATTATTTTGATTACTAAATCTTATTGAGCTAACTCTAAGGATGATATGTGAGATGACTAAGGAAGAATTTATTAATATGTTTGATATAAATAAAGGACTTCAAATGTGAAGTTAAAAGAGAAGTGGATAGTGTGAATACAATATTATGATATGTGATGTAAAGAAATTTTATGTGAGATATGATGCAAGTTGATATGTGCACAATCATTCTTGTATGAAGAAATGATAGTCAAAAGTAATGAAAAGTATAGCACATGATTCAGTATTGTATGTATACTTATTATCTTGAAGAAATTATTATATAGTTGCATGTTAGGGTAGTGGACTCTTCTTGCACACATTTGTACTTGATTTACCAAGTCTTAATAGGGTTGAGGCTTCTCACAAGGCCTAGTCTCCTAAAAAAGACTTGAAACTCTATACATTCTCCATAGTCTCCTAACAGGGTCAATATCCTTAATAAGATTCTTTTATATAGTGAATCATCTAGTGGGTTTCATCTCCACCGAGGTTTTCCCTTGGCCAGGGTTTCCCTAGTTAATAAAATATGGTGTTATGAGCTCTCTCTATCTATGGTTGTTTTTACTATTCAGCATTGTTGGTTTATTCACTTATGAGTATGAAAAAGTAATTAATAAATTTAGTTGTGGGTAAAAAGATTGAAAGTATTGATTCACCTCCCCTCTTAGTATTATCTATTTCTAACACATCTCACAAATTATAATGTAAATTGAAATAGCTAGCTACACATTTTCATCCATAACATGAAACAAATAATACATAACACATAACAAAATAAATGTGCTACCCAGAAACCCTCCAATGAGAAGGTAAAACTAGAGTGGGCATGACACCCACAAGTCTTCACTACTGTAGTTGTAAAGTTTATCCAATGAAGGTTAAAATTGTTTGATCATAAAATATGATCTACCCTATGAAAGGTTTTCCCTATTAAAGGCTTACAAAGGTTGTTAAATCTACCCTATTAAAGGATTTCAACACCCTACTAAAAGTGTGCCTTGTTAGAGGACTTCAACTTACAATAAAGTAAGTACCCTATTAAAGGATTTATTAAATCTTGATAGGACTACTTAGTTAAGATATTTTCACTAATTCAATTGTTAAATTTTTTTAGCCTTGATCCTTCGATTAGCACCTCTCTACTAGATATCAGATTTCCTCTTTCTTGATGTGCACTTGAGTCTCTTAATCAGATGTATCTCTTATATCCTTTAACTGCTCTATTCTATTCTCTCTAACTGATTATGCAATTAATTACTCTCTCACAACCTCCTTAGTCACCATGAATTCTCTCTTTATACTTAGAATTTCCCCTTCTCTTCTCATCCACACATACATACACTTTAGGGTTTTCCCTCCTTAAGAAGACTTAAGTGAGCTAGGGTTACATATGAATCAATGATTGTGATTCACCCTTTTTTTTTTTCTTAGAACATCCTTTAATTTAATTGGTTTCATACACTACATAGGGATTCTTAGCATACCTTCATATATATCTTCTAGAATCATAAAATAATCCTTAAGTTGGCCCAAAATAGTTTATATAGGAGTTTGTGCCATTATAAACAACTATGCCCAAAATTGTTTACTCGGCATTTGAAAGCTCTAATGCTCAGGATTCACTATATCCTTGATTTTGTAACTTAGTTCTTGAATGAATCAACATCCACTATTTTACCCAGCATATGAATCACTTGGCATATATGAATTGCTTGACACTTGAATGACTTGGTACATACCATATGCTTGGTACATATTGGTGCTTGGCACTAACTGCGTATATTGCTTAGCATACACTACTTACTTAAAACATATAGATTTCTATTAATAAGTAATGATGTAAGTGTTTTGTTAGTTCCTTGTAGAAACCAAAATGAGGCCATCTGGTAGAACTTTTGGATCAGGACATTCATCTACTAAGAAAGGAGACTCATCCAAGAATGGAGAACTAAGAAATGCAAAATTAAAGGGAAAACCAACATGTTATCATTGTGGAAAACATGGTCATATTGTGAACATCTGAGGAATAAAAAATGGTATGAAAAATCCTAAACCTATGTTTACTAGCTATTTTTTTTAGTACAAGAAGAAAGGACATGAAATACATGAGTGTAGATCAAGAATGAAGAAGGCATCTACTACACCTAGATTTGAAGGCTATTGTTACAATTGTCAAAAGTATGGACATAGAGCATATGAATGTAGATGATAGACAAAAACCTATTGTACTTATCAAAGCCAAAATTATGCACCTAATAATGTATGTTTTGGCCTGGTTTTTCACTTAGTTGAAATTTTAGAATTAATCGAGAAAGTCCAGTTTTATACCATATAAACAATTAGGGCTTGAAATTATTATAAAAAGTTGTTCCCTAGATACTCCCTAATTGTTGTTACCTATTATCCTGTGCATGCCTAGTTCCTTCAAAAAATTTAATTAACTGCACCTTGATTAAGGTTGGAAATTTCAAAACCGTAGATGTTTTTAAATTTTTCTTTGAAAAGGCCCTAGTATCTTTTTAATTCTCTAATTCTAATATTTTCTCTATGATCTTTCAAAATATTTCACAAAGTCTCATTTTACCCTAACCCATGACTCCTTTTAACTTGAGACTTGGCCACAGATCCCCCTTTGTCTTTTATGAGTCACCCTCTAAGTCCAATTAATAATGTTATAATGATAGCCCTTGATCTTCCCCTATATCAAGGGTTGTCATAATATCACTATGAATAGTTATGTAGTGTTTACTCAAGATGACATAATGACAATGTAACTCCTTGTAGTAGGGCTTAACTATTATTTAAAACATTGAAAATTGTTAGTACCATAGATCAGATCAGAGATCTATGATTGTCACCATGTCACCAATAGAAGTTGTAAGGTTTTCAAACATAAAGACATAGTGACATGGTTACACATGTCCATGGTGGGCCATGTTTCCTTTGCAAGAAGTGAAATTAGATGGGTAATATATGTTCATTCCCCATTATTTCTTCTACAAGGTGCACAAATTTTTAAAATTTCTCCTTTAGTCGTTGATTAGAAAATAGATACGTGGTTGTTGCTATGTCACCAACAAAAGTTGCAAGGTTTTTAACCATAGTGACAACATGACACATGGAATATGTGGGACCCATTTTGTTTGAACTAAATACAATATTAAAAGGAGATATTATGAATCATTGATCTAATTCAGATCTATAGCTATCATTATGTTGCTATAGAAAGATGCAAGGTTTTTAAGCATAGCGACATAACAACATGGTGAAACGTGTCTTATACATTAAAACCATTACATGAAGGATGTTGACAAAGAAAAAAACTTCCAAATATCAAGATATCATTGGTTCAACTACTAGATGAGAGCATTGAAAAATAAATCAATAGGCAAATGAAGTTCCTTTTGTCATTATTTTTTTAAATTAATGACACTTTCTAAAAAAATTAAACATGCAACTTGTTGGCCTAGTTTTTCATCTTGTATAATTTGGTTACACCCTATAGTGAAAAACCCTAGTCCCATGTGTAAAAGTTGTGAAATGTGTTAAAATCCTAGGTATTTTTTAAAAAAAATTCATAAAACCCTTGTTATTGTGCCCTAGCCCTTAAAACTTCATGGAAAGTAATGTTTTATAAATCACGTGGGAAGCACTTATCTTGAGTTTTCATTCTTACCTTTTCCTATAATTTATTTTTAAACTACTTTTCAAGAAATTTTAAAAGTCCTTTGTTGTAAACCTTTTCCTAACTATGGTCCTACCTTTTTTTTTTCCTTAATATCTAGTGAAATGTTTTAACCACTAGGGTTCAAACCTACCAATTGTTGATCTTTGCAAGATTAATGATTAGCACATGCTTGCATTGAAAATTTTCCCGATCTTTAGAAAATACAAGAATGCACCTATTTACCACGTTGCATTTGGTGATGCAAGCTCTTTGATGTATCGCAAAATCATGGAGATGTTAGAATAGTTTCATAACTATTAGGGGTTGTCAAAGCACGTTCAAATTACAAGCTATCCCATTGGTCAAGCTGAGTAGTGGGGTCACTTTTTGGTATTATATTATTGAACTTTTGATCTTGGAAATATCAACGATGGGAATATTACCACTTCATGAAGATGTGTGAAGCTTGCCTAATGTAGTAAAGTACCCTAGCGACATGTGTCTTTAGTGATGTCATGCAAGATATTGAATTAGTTCAAAAGGAACAAGATATATGCATCATTGATCTTGAGAAGATCAATGTGTAACACTTTCCCACAGTATGAACATGCTTAAAGTTTAGTTGAAGTAGGGAAATGCCTGCATGCCATGTGTATTAGGATGAGGTCATACACCTCTGGTTGAACAAAGATGATAGTATGATCAGTAGTTGGTGATTTTTAGAACATGTTGGAAAGGGCAATGCATTTCATTGATTGACCTTGCTAACTAGGTTGTAAAAAAGGTAAAAGTTATAACACCATTAATATTTGGAAGATCAATGGAAGGCACTTCACCACAATATGAAAATGACTAATTTTTAATTAATGTGGTAAAGTACCTACTTACCATGTGTACAAGTGGGGCCCTTTACTTAGAAGGTTTCTTAGTCATGCTAGAGTAGAAGAGCATAGTAATGTGGAACAAAATTATTGGTAGGATGGTCCATGTGTGTGTCGATTTTGATGGTGTGGACTCATAATTTTGAAGTTAGGATTGCAAACTATGAAGGATTTTTCATGATCGTTGAACTTCTAAAGATCAACAATCAACACTTCACCACTTCATGAAAATGGTTGAACATTATGAAATGTGAGAATGCACCCTGTTGACCCATGGTGATTTCCAAAAAAGGTTAATTATTCATTTTTGGTTTAAAAATAAAACATCTAATTCTTTATGATCAATAGTTGAAATTCAAACTTCATGGAATGGTACAAAATTGGACTATTAGAGCATTAACTCTAATCAATGCTACTTTGTGCAAGCTTAATGTTGTAGTTAAATTCAAAATTAATCATTATTGAGCCATAAGATTGTGGAATTATCACAATCCAAGTATTTCTAGAGCTAAGAGTAAGATTTTTCAAGGTTTTCAACAATTTGAAGAGTGATTTATAGAGACAAAAAGGCAAGAAAACAAGTAAGTTTTCCAAACTTCTAAAAATTAAGAAATTGTGATTTCAATAAGGTAAACAACAAAAATACCTCCATGCAAGGATTTCTCTAGAAAAGTAGATCACTTGAAGAGGGTAGTTCACGATGATTTTCTAGAACAAATGTTGCTATCAATGAATGAATTAGCTAGTGCTAGAGAATTGATTCTGAAAAGACCTAGGTTTCTAGTTGGCAAGGGTTTTTATGACAAAGAAAACTAGTTAAGAGATACATAGGTGTCTATGGGAGGCTTAGAATTCTTTAAGAAATGGTTTGTAGAAAGTAAATTGGATACTCTAGAAAGTAATGATTGGGAATTCAACATAGGTAAATTGATTGTCCCTAGAGTCTTCTTCGATGATGATCTACTAGAAGACATGGCTAAGAAGTATGATCCAATCACTAGGGTTGAAAAGAACCATGTAGGGGATAACCTTTTTAGGGTTTCACCTAAATTATTAGAGAGGTTTTGAAGCTAAACCCCAATCATGTTGTTCATGAGAAAATTGACATGGAAGACCTCCAAGCTAGATATGATGCACAAAGGGTGTATTTAAGGGGAGGGACATTACAATAATATTTTGTTAAAATTGGATCATTATCCTTAGTCACAAAAATCCTCTTGAGCCCTTGTTGAAGAAATATTTTAACCCTAGGGCACATGCCTGTTGACTTATTAGTCAAGTTTGTTATTAGTTACAAACACTTATTTAGATTGTATATAGCTACTAAGCTTATTGTGTACCTAATAGTGTTTGCCAAGCATTTCAGTTGTTGTTGAGTTCTACAGTTGCTACCAAGCCCTTTAGACAAAACCCTATGGTTATGGAGTAGTTGAAATTATAGTGAAGATTAGTAGTATAAATCGTGCATCTCAGTTGTTACCAATGCAAGTGAAGTTGTATAGTGTTAATTGAGTTTGTAGTTTATGTGATGTGAGTCTAGTGTTAACCAAGCCACTCAGTGTTAACCAAGTGACTCAATTTATACTGAGCTCGAGGTGATAATGTTTACCAAGCTATTTAGTGGTAAACAAGTGATTTAGTTTATATGACAAGTTTCATAGTATCTATTGAGTCACTAGTGTAAGCTGAGTTTAAGACTACTTGGAAGTGATTAGTATGGATCGAACTTCTATGTCTACTATGTGCATGACAATGCTGGGCATTCACAGTGGATGCTGAGTATCGGAACTTTACCAAGTTAGTCTTCTGAACTTGAGTGCCTTCATGTGGGCCAAATTTGTAATATTTTTGTTAACTTGTATTATGATCAACTTTTTAATTTGTATGATTGGATTGGTATATATGTAATGAATTATATCATATACAAGTGTGAAGGAGTAAATATGAATAAAATGTAATTGAATATAATCAAATAAGAGAAGAAAGAGTGAATTACAAAGGCTACAATAGTATAAGGAGAAATAAAGTCATATCTATCACAACAAGGTGTTTGTATATATAGTAATCTCATTTAGAAAACCAAGTTGCAGATTAGAGATCAACTACTATTTTATCCTAACAGGTGGATCGGTCAAATCTTTTAACAAAGTAGGCCTAATAATCTTTTGTAAATCTATTTACTAAGTGCATACTTCATTGTATGTTTGTAAATCTTTTCACAAGGTGGACCTAATAGTCCTTATTGCTCCTAATAGGGAAAATCATCAGAAGTGATCAATGTAAGCTTTAATAGGCTAACTTTATACTATAGTACTATAGTTTGTGAGTATCATCCCCACCCTAGTTTTACTTTCTATTTGGAAGGTTTCTGGGTCACAAATCTTTGTGGCATAGTGTTATAAATGCTTTCATGTTTTCAGTTTCTTATGCATGCAATTAGATCGGATTTTATGTGATGGAATAAATGCTAGTTGGAATATTGGATAAAGAGTTAAATTTTTGAAGTTTTAGAAGTTATTGATTCACCCCTCCCCTCTCAGTAACTTAGCATAGTTTTGATATTTCCAACAATTGGTATCATAGCATTGTGGTTCTAAGAAGAAAGATTAACAACTTGAGCAAAGATCAAGGCCATGGAGATATTTAGACTTGACAAAGCTATCAACAATGAGAAGCTAGATTTGGAAATGACCATTGCCTAACTCAAGAAAGCAAAGGAGCAACTCTCTCAATCCTTGAAAATAAGAAAAGAACTTGCAATTCAAATGAATGATCATCTCTACATTGAAGAAAGAATTGATGACCTTCATTCAAGCAATTTAGATGAAGCCAATGAAGAAATCAAAGAACTCCTACAAAAGAATGGTTCCATACAATAAGAAGTAAGAAAACTAAGAAGAGAACAAAAAATTCAGTTAGTAAGGCTATGTGAAATCATGGAGTAGAAAAACAATATAAAAGAAGAGATAGATAGAAGGAATAATGAAATTCAGAACTAATCCCTTCAGCAATTATTGATCAACTCTCCAATGCAAATGAGGAAATCATAAGCCTAAGATTTGAAAATGAAAGATTGCAAAATGATCTAAACTCTAAAAGGAAAATCATTGAAAGAATGATGAAATCCCAAGTAGACATGAATTAATTAAATGAACAAAATCTCTATAGACAAAAAGGAAAAGTAGGAATTGGATATACAAAAGAAGGAGAATCATTGAAGCAAGGAGCTCAAAAGAATCAAAGAGGAGATCTTATTGATAACCTCTCCGATGAAAATGAGGAAATCATGACCCTAAGATTTGAAAATGAAAGATTTGAAAATGATCTAAACTCTGAAAGCAAAGTCAATGAAAGAATGATGAAATCCCAAGTAGACATGAATTAATTAAATGAACAAATTCTCTATAGACAAAAAGGAAAAGTTGGAATTGGATATACAAAAGAAGGAGAATCATTGAAGCAAGGAGATCAAAATATTCAAAGACCTACTTGCAATTACTATGGTAAGATAGGTCATACTTGAAACAAATATTGGAGCACTAGAAAGGAAAAAATCAATGGAAAATTTTATAATTGCAATCAACATAGTAACAAGGCTAATGAATGCAAAGAGATACTAAAATTTGAAGTAAAATGTCACAAATGTGTGAAATATGGACACAAGTCATTAGAATGCAAAACTAAGATATTGAATCAAGTAGAGTAAATTGTGAAAGCAATGTTTGGTTGGGACTACAACACTTGGTGTAGATGTGATTATTGTGGGGAATTTGGACACATTGAAATAAATTGTGTAAAGAATCATTTGAGGCAAAGAGATACTACCAAAAGATGTTTCATTTGTACAAAACTTGGTCATATGACCAAGAATTACATGAATACTGGTAGAATTGAAGATGAAAAGTAGTCAAAGGCTAATAATATCTAAAATTAGATGAGGTAGCAATGGGTTCCAAAGTCTATTGAGGATACAAGTCTAAGCAGTGGTGATCAAGTCACTCAAGAATTGGTTGACTATGTATATGAGCAATGTTAGTATGTTAATAGAAACCAAATTTAAATAAAGCTTCTACAAACTAAACAAAATTCATAAACTTCAAGATAGACTAAATGAGCTCTCAATTGAGAATATGAGCCATTAATGGGCTCTCTCAATAAGAAGTTCTCTTGTTGAGTGGCTTTGTCTAAATAGATAGGATGTATGCTCAAGCTTATGCTTCAAAAAGGGCTTCAAATGGAGTTGTAATTTGGGTGTGAGTGTATGGTTTTGATGTAAAATGGCTTCTCAAAATGGCATTATGACTTTACTTCATGGATTGTGTTATTTTGCAAAGGGGAAGGATCCAATTTATAGGCAAGAGGCTTGAGGGTTTGAGGACTAAGATGCAAGGATGGGAAAAAGCTCATGGAGGGCTTAGATTTCATGAGAGGAGAGCACATGGATAGTGCTTCCTTACAACCAATCAAGGAGTGACACATGTCACAGGGTGAGAGGATGGAGGAAAGGGGAAGGATGAGTCAACAAAGGAGGCTCAAGGGATAAAATCTTCATAAAGACCCTCATAATGACTTGTAAGAGCAATAAAAGGGCTTGGAAGAATCATTTATGGCCTAGTGGGCTTCATAAAGTTTTATGGTTGAGATATTTTGAGGGAGATGAGAGAAATTTCGACTTGGGCTTGATTAGGAAGGTTTTAAGCTTGCTTAGGATTGTGCAAATGATTAGAGGATGGATTAGGATGGTTTAGGATTAGCTTAGGGATAGGCAAGTGGATGGCATTTAATGAGGGTGGGTGAACGAGGAGATATTTGTTAACTTTGGCTTGGGTTAGTAAGTCTTAACCCATTTTTAGGGAATGTGACAAGGTTAGGAGGTGATTAGGATTAGGTTTAAAGACATCTTCTAGAAGAGTCTAGACTTTGGATGAGGATAAAGACTTTCTAGAATAGTCTAAAATTTCCTAGGATGAGGATGAAGACTTTTTAGAAGAGTCTAGAACTTCTTAGGATGAGGATAAATTAGATTTTTAGGAAATAAATAAAGTTTTATTTATTTCAAGGGTTTGGGTTGAGGAGATATTTATTAAAAAATTTTTAATAAACATGAGGATTAATATTTAATCTTAATTAAATATTTTGAGTTGGGATTAGGGGTAGGAAATGATGGGATTAGCCTTTAATCAAAATTAATGAAGGATTAGAAGATTTTGGAAGAGGTTAGTGGTCTTAAGGAAATTGGCCAAGTTTTGGGCCAAAAATAAATTTTTTATTTATTTTGGGTTTTTTGGTCAATTTATTAATTAAATAATTAATAAATAAGGAAATAATGTTTAAATAAGATTTAAACATTTTTGGGAGGGATTCTTTAATTAATTATTTTTAATTAAGATAAAGGGATTTAATGGCATAAAAATAAATAAATAAATAAATTAATTAATTAATTAATTAATGATGATGTCATCAGGAATTTTTTAGAAAATAAAAATACTTTATTTTCTAAAGGTTTTTAGGTGTCTACATTTTGCCCCTCTTTGATGTGATGTCGCAAGTGGCATGGCATCAAAGATAAGAAAATAAGATGCCCAAGGCTAGAGCAGAAGAGGAGAGAATGGACTGCAAGATGATTTTGCCCCTCTTTGATGTGATGTCACAAGTGGCATGGCATCAAAGATAAGAAAATAAGATGCCCAAGGCTAGAGCAGAAGAGGAGAGAATGGATTGCAAGATGCCCCCTCAAGAAGGTGGCAGGGAGAGAAAGCGAGGCTCGATGACTTCTTGAAAAGTACAAGAATCCAAGATGAGCAAGAAGACTCAGATTGGCTTAAGAGAAGAGGTTGAATTAGCTCAAACTCTCACTATGGGAGAATGATAAAGGAGAATCAGATGCACAAGAGGAAGCAAGCTTAAGACTTTAGGGAAGGTGGAGGATGAAGGAGCAGAGCGCTATAAAAAGGAATCCAAGATAGGGAGATGGATGAGGGGATTATAAAGCTAATGCAATAGGATTTCAAAGAGTCAGATTGGCGAAAGATGGGTTTCAAAGATCCCTAGGACTAGGATTGTGGATCTTGAAAGATGAGGCTTGGGGGATTGATTTGGATTGGTGGATCCCTAAGACTAGGATTGTGGATCCCTAAAGCTAAAAGTGAGGAGTGATTCAAAGAGATACTGATGCATAAGCTGGGATAGGAGAGACGAAAGCTGGATATGGAAGGGGGATAATGGAGATGAAGGAAAACCATTCAAGCTTTTTGAGCGAGAGGATACTTCAAAGAAAAGTACCACCATGTAGTTGAGCACTAGATTAGCTATAGGACTGTTGGTTAATTGCCAAGGTTGCCAAGAACATCAAGGCATTTTCACTGACTATCCAAAAGACTGACGGACTGACTCAAAACAAACACACAAGGATTGCCCCAGAATCACACATGAATCTTGAAAGAATCAGAGTGGAACCGACACTAGGTAACCCACAAGCAGAAAAGAAAAACAAACAAAAGACTTGATCAAGACCTTACACCCAAATTGCCCCATTTGCAGTATACCATGATATGGAAGATCATGGAAACTTTGAGAAGGGAACAAAAAGATTGTTTGGAAAAGATACTTCAAGACCCAAAAGGGAAGATTCCAAATCAAAAGAAAGGGAAAATCCAAAAGAGAACCCTTTGCCAACAAGATGGGTAGGATGAGGTACTAACATACCAAGATCAGACATGAGGAAAGCTATATCCTATAAGGATCTATCAAAGAGCACCTAAGCTGATGGATCTGGGTGAGTGATGCATTTGGCAAGCTAAACTAAGAAGGATAACACTTTGTTGACAGGAGATCTAGCTAAAGGATGCATTGGAATAGCTAACCAAGATGTGTGATGTGTGCAAGATGTTGATCAAGGAGGAACTGACACAAAAGCTGGATAGATACAATGGTACTAAGCTAAAGAGGATGTACAAGTTGAAGCTGACCAAGATAGTTACAAGTAGGCAAAAGCTCAGGATGATAGGATAGCAAGATGGTTCGATGTTGTGCAAGATGTGAAAGCTAAGGGTGCGGTGATGGTGAAAGATATGGATTTGACAGGATGCATCCAATGATGATGAGATATTTTGTGACCAAGGATAGCTAGAGGAGCAGGATGAGATGGCTAGATAGGATGGTAGATAGCTAGGATTATGATGGATATAAAGAGATGACATTGGGTTTGCATGAGGATAGCCTAGAGCTAGATACCAATGACAAGGGAGGATGGACAAGACAAGATCTCCAAGGAATATAGTGCCCCCAATCAGAAGATAACATGTGGAAGGAGGTCTTATGATGGATGTGATAGGATTGAAGCTAGGATGGAAAAAGCTAAAGGGGCTAGGGAGATGGATGATAGCTAGGATGGTTGGCTGAAGCTGCAGGAGATAAGTGGATGGTGTGAGATGGAAGATGGAGGGTGGAGGATAGGTGGATAGATTGGAAGATGGAGTTGGATGTTAGGAGATGACCAAAAGCATGAGGGTGATAGGCTAAGCTGGGGATGGCGGGATTATGCATGACACTTGTTTGCCAAGTTTTCATCATGGTACTTGCCCAAGGCGCTTGAATTTCCAAGTTTTCACCAGTGGACACTTTATTTTTCTTTATTATTTTTTGACTTTTTGACTTTCGACTTAGCTAGAATGATTTTGGCTTTCTTTAGCTATTTTTGGCTCATAGATGTTGGTAGGATGGATGAAAAAGGATTGGATTGAACAAGTGGAATGGTGGGTGGGAGTTTGACAAATAATGGATGCAAAGACATAAGGCTTGTGGGTAAATGGATGAGGAAAATGGAAAGATCATCATTGGCACACACCTTGAGAGGTGATAAAGTAGTGGGAAAGATGGTTTTGAGCGAGGTTGAGGAGAAAATGGAGGAAGAGAAAGATAAGGACTAAAAGTAGAGTTGGAAGATGGAGGATGGGAAATTTAGGATAAGAAGCATATGGACTAAAAGTGGATTGGGGGGATGAAGGATGCTTATATGGGGATTTGGATTAAGGATGGATGGATGAGGCTTTTTGAGTAGCATGAATGGATGCCAATTGAGATTTTTCTTTGAGATGCATTTCTTTTATGAGCATCTTGGGTATCCACATGATTTTTGACTTTTTTAGCTTGGGCTTTTGTGGCCTCTTGACTTTTTCTTTGTTTGGGATTAAATGTTTCTTGTTTTGACCATGTATTTTAGAAGGGACATGTTGAGACTTGGATTTTTGTGGATTTTTGTATTTTGGCATCATATATGCTTCTATTAGCCATGGGATGGGAACAAGAGCATGGAGGAGATGGAGGGATAATTGATGGAGTGATAGGGTTTAAAGGTTGGAAGGGATTCAAGGGTGAGTGCCTTTGATGATCTAGTTGGTGGATTTGAGGGGATGGAAGGATAGATTGGAACATAGGATATGGATAGATATAATTGCCCAAAATGGATGGAGGGAAGGAAGGATATGGGCCCAAAATAGATGGAAACGGGGAAGGTGTAGGTCCCAAAATAGATGGAGGGGATAAAGGATTCATATTAGGTATGTAAGGACCCAAGATGGATGGAAAGGGTGTGGGATTTAGATAAGGGATATATGGACCCAAAATGGAGGGTTGGAGATAAGGAGTAGGATGAGGGCCCAAAATAGATGCGGAATAAGATGGATGGGAACTTTGGGGTGGAGATGGAAGGACTTGGGACCATGTAGGAATAGCGGGGATACCAACATCTAGAAATACATTTTCATTTCTTTTTTCAATATGATGTTCATTATTTGGAACACAAGATGTGAATCCATTACTAGCTGAAGGAGTTGGAGCTTTAGATATGATAATTAGTTCTTTTTCAATGGATCTATCATCATGGATTATGGGAGATGTATGATCATGAAGTAGAGGATATGGGAGGATAGGATCTTGAGTTGGGTGGGATGAGGGAAAGGGATCTTGAGATGGAGTAAGTAAGATGGTAGGATTTATATGTGGAGGGGATGGTAAAAGTGGATCATGTAGGGGAATAAGTGGGATGGCGGGATTTGTTGTTCTATCAGAGGATATTTCAACATGCTTTTGGACAAGATCTTGACAAAAATGGATGGGAGTAAATGCATGAGGTTCGTTATATGGGATTTGGATAATGTTTGGAGGAGGAGATGTGGATGGGATTTGGAGCAATTTGATGGGTGGTGGGAATTTGATGCTTGCAAGAAGTGGAAGGATTTTAAGCAACTTGATGGATGGTATGGGGATGATAGCTATGGGAGATGGGGGTGATATTATAGATGGTGAAGCTTCATCACTAACTACTTCACATGGTTGGATTAGATGACATGGCTTATCGACTATTGGAGGTGGCTTTTCTTGTATTTTCTCTAGGAGATTCCTTGGAGACTTGTGTGTCAGAGGTGGAGGTGGTGGATTGATAGGAATAGCCAGTGTGATGAGGGTGGAAGATTGGAAGCTTGGTTGATTGGGTGATGGAGGAGAAGCTGGGATATTAGATGGCATGACTAGATAGTTTGGAATAACTCTTGGATTTTGGGGGATGGTTGGTGGAAGGCCTCTAAGGCTCTCAAGATACCCGTCATAGTCAACAAGATTTTCATCATCATTGGAATAGGATGTAGCAAGAGAAAGGACAATATGACCAAACACATCATGATAGGTTTGGGATTTCATGTTTTGATGATGAGTTGGAAGGGGATGGGGTCTTGCATATGGATGAACACGGAAGCTCATGGTTGGATTTGGATTAAGCCTAGATTTTGGACTGGTTGATGAAAGATTTCCTAGGGAGAGTCAAAGCTACATGACAAACCTAAGGAGGATTGGCTAGATATTTTTGGCTTTCCTGTGGATGGAAGACTTCAAGGGCATGCTATCAAAAAGTGAGTTTTGCTTTCCTATGCGCTAGATTGGTGGAGATTGTATCAACTTAAGGATAGACTAATGATCCTATGGGCATGACATGAGATTGACCACTTGTGGATCCCAACCTTTAGCTCATGGTGATGAGGGATAACAAGTAACAAAGCTAGATTTCCCTAGACAAAGCTCTGTCAAAGGGATAACCTTTGTGAGGCTGGTGGATTGGTCGAATTGATTGGATATCAAATTCTAGCAGAATGACAACAACTCTCTAAAGGCTTGGGTGTGATTTTGGATTGGGTTGCTAGCTGGCTGGGGGGGATGATTTGGAGAGACTTTGGATTTGGGATTGTTCTAAAGCAAGGAACCAGATAGATTTAGTTGCAGTGGGGGAGCTTGGATGATTTTCTGATGAGGCAGTGACTACGCTAAGTATGCCTTGAGCTGGGAGATTTTTTCTTTTTTGGGATTTTGACCAAAGTTGGCAAACATTCATTCAAAAGCTATGAAAAAACAAGCAGACAAAATTTTGGAGCAAGCACGTCAAACACACCAACATCCTAGGAAGCTTTCTACAAGGATGAAATTTTTTATAGCTAGGGAATCCTTGATATATGCAAGGTACATGAGGCCCAAATCCATAGATGAAACAAAAAAAATGTCACACAGCTGAGAGGAGCGGTAACCCACTTCTCCTCTTTCACTTCTCAAGGGTATAAAGTTACTTGAGGCTTAGCCTGAGTGACAAAATCTTGATTCCAAGAGAGGTGTCTTTGGATTCACCTCCCAATTTTTATACTCCGCCGAAATGCTGGAGTTGAGGTCATCCCAAGGGGTGATGAAATCCCCAAGCAGGCCTCCTAAAAAGTGTAAAACAAGACCACATACATGATCTTGGGCTTTAAAAGACACACATTTATTCCAATTGATGATTTAGATTTTGTAAGCTATGATTAAGACACTTGTGATTATGGCATACAATGTTCATTCCAATTTGACAACATTGTTAGCATAATGAAAGTTGAGAGATCGTCAACATAAGAAATGCGAGCGTCATTGAAAATGCATCAAAACCATGTGATGTTCATTGATTGTTAGGCATTCAAGATTGAGTGTGAGTTTTTTTTTTAAGCCCAAAACAAAGATGTGTGAAACTCGATTTCCAAGCGTGTGCTGAAGGCCCTCCACATCAAGATTTGTCCAATTTTTATGCCCAAATGAAGTGTGAGCGAGATTAATGTGCATTCAAAGAATTTTCTAACTTAGAAAAATCATTAAAGATCCAAGTGAGTGGAGTTTGATCTTTGTGGAGCACTTAACACCCTCTTAGGTAGACCCATCCCCATAGATGGTGCTGAGATTGCAACCAATGGTTGAATTGATGGGTGATTAAAGAGGGTGAGTCCAACTACAAACTTACTCAAAGCGTCATTATTAGTTTTTATAACTTAGAAGATTTCAAAAATGTGGATTCTTTTTATGCCCCAAAAGATGATTATTTGATCTATGGAATTCAAGTTTGGATTTGCTGTTTTAATCATGCATTCATAAAAAAAAAAAACTTGATTTTAATCCATGGCACTCAAGAGTGATTTTAGCAACATGCATTTGAAGACAAGTGATTAAACATTCTAGTTTTTTCCTTTGAGCATTCAAGATTGAGATTTTGTGTGTTATTTTAAGAACTTTGAAGTGTTTTGTTTTAACCTTAGATCATTCAAGATTGTTTTGGACTCAAAAATGAAAATGACTCTTTGGAATTTGGTTTTCATTCAAGATTTTGTGTTCTAGTTTGCATATTTTAAGCCCAGAAATGATATTCCTAGATTGTTTTGATGCATGAGAAACCTAAGAAACATTCAAGATTTTGCAACAATACATTTGTTTGGAACAAATAACAAAGCTTTTAGAAAAAATTTGGCAACCATTTAGGACTCTTAGTTTTCATGAGATTTTTAAAAGAACTTTAAAATATTTGCAAATGAGGTTCATTTTATCCTTGATTGATGCTTTGAGTTTGATTTAGATTTTAGTGTGCACTTAGTGTTGATTTTGAACCTTTTGAAATGGAAACTTGAAGTTCTTTTTAAATTCCCAAAAATGAAGTGTTCCTAAATTTGCATGAATGCATCTAAAACCTTGATGTTGCAAGGATGCAAATGATTGGATTGGTTTAGTTTCACTTGTTAAAATATTTTTTCTTTTTTAAAATTTTTTAATTTTTAATGGATTTAAGAATGATTTGGGGGTTCATTTTAAGCACTAAAAAGAAGTGTGTATGATTTTTCTTCCTTAAAAAAAATGGCCAAGATCTCCCACAAGAAGAAGAAGAAGAAGTAGATGGAATAAGAAGAATATAGACAAGAAGAGGAAGAAGAATTTCAAGTGCTTTGTCCACCTATAAGCTTGAAAAATCTGCAAACACTATGAGATAGATTATGAGTTCCTTTATCTTTTTCATGCTCATGTGGACCTACAAAACCAATTTATACAATCCTACCAATCACAAAAACAAGAAAAATTAGCCAAAATTAGCAAATGAGATACAAAACTTGACTGAAAAAGCTAATGAAGATGACCCATGCGGGTTCCCACCAGGCGTGTCAAAATGTATATGAGCAATGTTAGTATGCTAATAGAAACCAAATTTAAATAAAGCTTCTACAAACTAAAAAAAATTCATAAACTTCAAGATAGACTAAGATGAACTCTCAATTGAGAATATGAGCCATTAATGGGCTCTCTCAATAAGAAGCTCTCTTGTTGAGTGGCTTTGTCTAAATAGATAGGATGTATGCTCAAGCTTATGCTTCAAAAAGGGCTTCAAATGGAGTTGGAATTTGGGTGTGAGTGTATGGTTTTGATGTAAAATGGCTTCTCAAAATGGCATTATGACTTCACTTCATGGATTGTTTTGTTTTGCAAAGGGGAAGGATCCAATTTATAAGCAAGAGGCTTGAGGGTTTGAAGGCTAAGATGCAAGGATGGGGAAAAGCTCATGGAGGGCTCAGATTGCATGAGAAGAGAGCACATGGATTTTTCTTCCTTACAACCAATCAGAGAGTGACACATGTCACAGGGTGAGAGGATGGAGGAAAGGGGAAGGATGAGTCAAAAAAGGAGGCTCAAGGGATAAAATCTTCATAAAGACCTTCATAATGACTTGTAAGAGCAATAAAAGGGCTTGGAAGAGTCATTTATGGCCTAGTGGGCTTCATAAAGTTTTATGGGTGAGATATTTTGAGGGAGATGAGAGAAATTTTGACTTGGGCTTGATTAGGAAGGTTTTAAGCGTGCTTAAGATTATGCAAATGATTAGAGGATGGATTAGGATGGTTTAGGATTAGCTTAGGGATAGGCAAGTGGATGGCATTTAATGAGGGTGAGTGAAGGAGGAGATATTTGTTAACTTTGGCTTGGGTTAGTAAGTCTTAACCCATTTTTAGGGAATGTGACAAGGTTAGGAGGGGATTAGGATTAGGTTTAAAGACATCTTCTAGAAGAGTCTAGACTTTGGATGAGGATAAAGACTTTCTAGAATAGTCTAGAATCTCCTAGGATGAGGATGAAGACTTTCTAGAAGAGTCTAGAACTTCTTAGGATGAGGATAAATTAGGTTTTTAGGAAATAAATAAAGTTTTATTTATTTCAAGGGTTTGGGTTGAGGAGATATTTATTAAAACTTTTTTAATAAACATGAGGATTAATATTTAATCTTAATTAAATATTTTGAGTTGGGATTAGGGGTAGGAAATGATGGGATTAGCCTTTAATCAAAATTAATGAAAGATTAGAAGATTTTGGAAGAGGGTAGTGGTCTTTAGGAAATTGGCCAAGTTTTGGGCAAAAAATAAATTTTTTATTTATTTTGGATTTTTTGGTCAATTTATTAATTAAATAATTAATAAATAAGGAAATAATGTTTAAATAAGATTTAAACATTTTTGGGAGGGATTCCTTAATTAAATATTTTTAATTAAGATAAAGGGATTTAATGGCATAAAAATAAACTAATTAATTAAATAATTAATAAATTAATAAATGATGATGTCATAAGGAATTTTTCTGAAAATAAAAATACTTTATTTTCTAAAGCTTTTTAGGTGTCTACAGATTATACCATTTCTACTTAAGTTCTCAAATTAGAAACTAGAACTATGCTATCAAAGAATACATCCAAAATACTTCTAGATTGAAAGAACAAAATGGTCGAAATTTGTATTTAGGGTATAAAGGGATCAGTACCAAAGTACTCTCTACTAAGTGAGGTTGGGACACAGACTCTACCAAGCAAGGTTGGGATTGATGAAGATGCATATGGTTACTGAGTCACAAAGACTTCACTGAGTGTTCAATGCAAAGTAATGGATGGAAGACTATCAAATATGATGTCAGTCAACCTATCTTTTGTACTAAGCATTTATGGTAAAATTTTAACAAAAGGTATGAAATCAAAGTCATCCCTCCAAAGATACTTTTGATCAATGATATTTGCACTCATTTTAAATGTGTTATTCAAGAGATTGGTACATTGGAAATGGATGATTTTTTTAGAATTCTTTAGAATAGCTGAGAGGGGGGGGGGGTGAGTCAGTTATTCAAGGTCCAAATGCCCTAATAATACTTTTTCTCCTCTTTTAAAGAATCCATACACTTTTCATCCATCCAAAATTAAATCAACCATATTAGCAAGTTACAGTAAATCAACATGCAGGGATAAAATATGAAAGATCAACACCTGACACAATGATTTACATGGAAACCCAATTTGGGAAAAACCACCAATAACATGCTACTTGATTTTAACTCTTCTAAAGTGATGCCCTATTAAAAGCCTACCCTGTTAAAGACTTACAAAACACTGTTAAATGTGACCTTGTTGGAGGATTTCACCAAACTGTTAGGAATGGGCCTGGTTAAAGGACTTTTTGAACATTCACTTGCAATGTCACCCTGTTAAAGGATTTACCTCATGACTATTAAATCAACCTAAGTCCATAGGTTTTAAACTATATGTTACAATTTCTAGAGAGTAACAATAATGGCTTTTTGATCTGATACAACTTACAACATACTTTGCAAATTTTAGATCACACTTCAGTTCTATCCTTTTGCTTGGCTTTAATCACTTCAGCTCTAACTGCTTATCTTCTTCTCAAGCTTCATCTCCTTGAGTCTTCTTACTCATCATACCAATGCATCCATATCTAGGGTCTTCTTATTGAAACAGAGTAACTATGCTCTCTTTCCTCCTTAGCACCTCCTTCAGCATTTTATGCTTTCATGCTTGACTGCCTCTCTCTATTTCTTCTTCATGAACTTATGTATCCTTAAATAGAAATTTGATTTGCCTTTTTTTCTCAATTCTCCCTCTCCAATTTTAGGGTTTCAAATGGATTAGGTAGGATACAATGTATCTATCCCATATCTTGTTCTTATTAAAAACTTTGTCAGTTGTATCTTTTAAAAATATTCTACATGGTGTTCTATGCCACCAGCTCATCATTCTTGTCTTTCATTTAATTTACAAAATTCTAGATAACAACCTTGTTGGCTTAGATCTGGTAAATCTTCGATTTTCAAAGTAATGCAGCAACTCAGCATTATTGATTTACTGGTGCTCGGCACCTCTGTGTTACTTAGCACTATTGGTTTTCTGATGCTTGACATATGTTTCCTGGATTACTTGGCACCTAAATAAAATTGTATCAATCGACACCTAAAGTTCACTCGACACTTGATAAATTTTGTATCACTCGGCATCTGAATTTACTCAGCACTTGATAGATTCTGTACCACTCGACATCTGAAGTTTACTCGACACTTGATAGATTCTGTATCACTCAATATCTGAAGTTTACTCGGCACTTGAAGTTAAACTTGCTCAGCTTCAACTAGGAATCTGTTTAGCACCTACTAGCTTGCTTGGCTCCCTCTCTCTAATGAACTTTAGTTAGGCTTTACAGATGTCTTAGCTAAAAACCTTACATCTTTGATATGTTTCAGTGTGACCATTCTTTGTGTCTTATAGTATGTCATCAACACACTTTTTGATCAATGGCTTAGCTGATCCTTGTACTTCATTACAACATCATAACTTCAACCTTTCTCTTGGTGTACTAGTTACATCTTATTGATTGCCTCCTTCTTGTCAATCAACTAATTGATAGTATTTGGATAACTAAAGCAATTTTCATTCTTGCAAGTAGAAAGTTTGACATCAATGACAAAACAATGATTGAGAACATTCTTTACCAGTTCCATATGATCATTATAACAACTTTTCTCATGATATTTTCAATCATTTCCAATAATCTCCCTCTTTTGCATTGATGGCAAAATCAAACTGATCAATTGTTCAGCTTAGTTACAATCTCCCTCTTGCTTTGTATTGATCAAGTTTCTGCATATTTCTCCCTCTTTGACATAAATGCTAAAGATGTAGCATCTTTATCATGTAAAATATATGCTTTGACTTCTTGTTGTTTTTCTCCCTCTATCACCATGCTTGTGACTGATTTGGAGTTTTTGCTTCTGATGTCATCCTCTGCATCATTCTTCTGATATTTCAATGATTTATTACTGGTGATGCAGGGCAGCTTTCTTGTTTCTTTAAACTGCTTGAGTTAGGGGAATTACCCCCAAATTTTCTCTAAGATATTCATAAGCATCCTTTGGCAATGGTTTGGTGAAGATATCTACAGTTTGTTCCTTTGTGTGAATGTATTCCAACATTACTTGTTTGTCTTCCACCAGTTCTCTGACATAATGATACTTGATTGCGATGTCCTTGGTTTTTGCATGCATTACTAGATTTTTGGATATGTTTATATCACTTGTGTTATCACAATACAATATCACAAGTTTTGTTACCTCTTCTTTCATTCCTTTCAGTAGATGTGTGAGCCACACAATGTTTGTGCAATTGACTGCTGCTACCACATATTTTGATTCTACAATGGACTAGGATGTGCATGTTTGTTTGTTGCTAGTCTAGGTAACTAGCCTTTTGCCTAGAAATAATGCACCTCCACTTGTGCTTTTTCTATCATCAATGTTGCCTCCCCAATCTGCATCTATATATGCATTGAGCTCAAATTTTCCATTCTTCTTATAGTATAGATCAAAGTTATTAGTTCCTTTAAGATATCTCATTATTCTTTTTACTACTATGAGATGATTTCCTTTGGGATTAGCAGAGAATCTAGCCACTATTCCAACTGCTAATGCTATGTCTGGTCTACTATGTACAACATATTGTAGTTTTCCAATCATGGATCTGTACATTGTTTGATTGACTTTAGCTGATTCATCATTTTTGGACAGCTTATTCCCTATTGCCATTGGTGTGCTGACTGGTTTGGACTCCTCTAATCCAAATGTTTTAAGAATCTCTTTGATGTACTTTGTTTGTGTCACAAATATACCATGTTTTAGTTGATGTACTTGCAATCCAACAAAAAAATTTGATTTCTCCAAACATAGACATTTCAAATTCATCTTTCATTTTGTCAGCAAAGCCTTTGCAAAGCACTTCCTTTCCACCAAACACTATGTCATACACAAAGATTTCAGATACAATAATATCCTTACCTTCTTCTGCTTTGATGTACATGTTGCTATTATCATCAGGTCTTTCAAATCTTATTTGCACTAGATACTTGTGAAGTCTCTCATACCATGCTCTAGGTGCTTGTTTCAAACCATAAAGTGCTTTATGTAGCTTACAAGCCATATCCCTGTTGTTCTTATCAAAAAATCCTTCTCGTTGTTCAATGTAGACTTCTTCTTCTAGTATACCATTTAAAAATGCAGACTTTACATCCATCTAATAGACTTTAAAATCTTTATATGCAGCATATGCAAGTAAAGTTCTTACTCCTATTCTAGCAACAGGGGCAGATGTTTCCCCATAGTCTAGTCCTTCTTCTTGAGCATAACCCTTACATACTAGTCTAGCTTTGTTTCTAGTAATCTCACCATTCTCATCTAGCTTGTTTCTGAATACCCATTTGGTACCAATCATGTTCTTGTCAATTGGTCTGGGAACCAAACTCCAAGTTTTGTTCTTCTTTATTTGATCAATCTCTTCTTCCATAGCTTTATACCAGTCATCATCTTGTAATGCACCATATACTGTCTTAGGTTCAGATTTTCTAATCAGACATGATTCATGTCTTAGTCTATTCCTTGTCATTGGTCTTGCATCTTTGTCACCAATTATCTGTTCAGTAGGGTGATATCTTTTTACGTATTTGGATAACCTTGGTTCTGTCTTTGTTTCCATGTTTGATATTTCTGATTTAGGGTCACTATGTACTGAGTTTTCAGGTTTTTCTTCATCTCTTTCATATGTACTAACTTCAAAATCAGATTGTGCATTTCCTTCATTCTGCAACTTAGCTTCTGAATGCAACTCGGCATTCATTGGTTGTGAGTCGACTAAAATTGAAACTTGTCATTGAGTTTCAATTTGATTGACATCATCCTCATCAATCATTCCTTCATAGGAATACACAATGGTTCTGTATTCATCCATTCTTTTTGGTTCTTTAGCTTGGACTTCTATATGTTCATCAAAGTTTACATTTGCACTTTCCACAATTTTATTAGTGTTAGTATTCAAACACTTGTATTCCTTACTTCTAGTGGAATAACCATGGAATATGCCTTCATCACTTTTTGCATCAAATTTTCCATTTCTAGCATCTTTAAGGATAAAACATTTGCAACCAAATACTTTGAAATGTTTTACATTGGGTGAGTGACCATACTATAATTCAAAAGGTGTTGTATTTGTACCTTTCTTAACTTGTACTTGGTTCAGTGTATGAACAACTACACTTACAACTTCTCTCCAATATTTTAGAGCAACAATATTTTTCATCATTAATGTTCTGGCACAATCAATCACATATCTATTTCTTCTTTCAGCAATTCCATTCTGTGGGGGAGTTCTAGGAGCTAAAATTTGTCTTTTGATTCCTTTATTATTACAAAATATCTCGAATTCATTTGATGTGAATTCACCACCTCTATCTGATCTTAGGCATTTCAAGCTCTTTCTTGTTTCCTTTTCAACTCTAGCCACATACCACTTAAACATTTGAAAAGCATCAAATTTTTGCTTTAAGAACATAATAGTCATCATCTTGGAATAGTCATCAACAAACAACATTATGTACTTATCTCCTTTATAGCTTTGTATTTCCATTGGACCACATAAGTCAGTATGAACTAGTTCAAGTACTTCTTTGGATGTATAGTTTTTGCTTTTGAAACTTGACTTTATCATCTTTCCTAGCTGACATTGTTTGCACATGATATTATCAGGCTTCTTCAAATTTGGTAAACCTCTAACTTTCTTCATTTTACTGATCTTGACCAGATTTTCAAAGTTGATATGACATAGCCTTCTATGCCATAACCATTCATCATCAAATTTTGCAATAAAACAAGAAACATCATCCATATCAAGGTAAAATAGATTACTTCTTGTTTGATCTCCTTTTCCTATCAGTTTACCATCAGTATCATAGATTTTTGCAATTTTGTTTCCAAATTCTACTTTGCATCCTATGTTACCTAATTGTGAGACACTCAACAATTTGTAGTTTAATCTTTCAACATAGTATGCATTATCACATGAAATTTTCTCTATGAGCTTAATGGAACCTTTTCCTTTGATTTGACATGGAGCATCATTACCAAATCTAACACTATTTCCATCATAATGAGTAATGTTAACAAACTTACTTTTATCTCCTATCATGTGATGTGAGCATCCACTGTCTATGATCCACTTGTCATTCTTGTTCATACATGTTACTAGTGTTGTGGGCTCTTCTTCATCAGATTGATCCTTCATGGCTACATAAACAACTTCATCATCATTATCATCAAAATTTTCTTCAACAATATAACACTTCTTACCTTTGTCTTTGTAATCTCTCCTATCATCATCTCTTTTGAATTTGTTTTTTTGGCCTTCCTTATAATCCTTTTTCTGTGTACATCTGGCAGCAATATGACCTACTTCATTGCAATTGAAACAAATGATAGGCATCTTACCTTTGAATTTTCCTTTGCCTCTGTGAAATCTTCTAGCAAGCAATGCTTCCAATTGTTCCAGATCTTCCTCATTAGTGCTACTGTCACTAGATACATATTTCATTTTTTTTCCTTTCTTTGATTCCACCTGTTTAGCATCTTTCAGTGATAGCTTGGCCTTAAATGCAGATTCAACATTCTCAAGTCTATAGTTGTCAAAGTTAGATAACTCAAATGCAGTGAGTCTACCTATTATACTTTCAAAACGTAGATTGTTTCTTGGTACACATCTTAGTTATTGTATTGCTGATACTCTAATAGCATAGATAGGGAGCAAGGTTCTTAAGAACTTACTATTAACAGTATCTTCATCCAATTGACCACTCAAGCATCTTATTGCACTTAGTAATTCCTTTATTCTTTCGCCATACTGAGTAGCATTCTCATTTTCTTCCATTTTCATATCATCAAACTTTCATCTGAGACTTTCTCTTTTTGCTCTCTATACATTCTGATCTCCTCCATAGATGTCTGATAGGGCTTTCCACATTTTGAATGCAGTGTCACATCCTTTGATATCATCAAATTCAACATAGTTGAGTGCAGAGGCAATCTCCAACATTGTCTGATTGTGTTCCTGCTTGTTTTTCATGTCTTCTGCAGTAAGAGTACCAACTGGATCTACATGTTTAGTGACAATTGAATTTTGGGCATAATCTCCTATGGATCCAAGATGTAGCTTCATCAAACTTTTCCATGCAACAAAGTTGTCTTTTTTGAGCTTGGGAACTTCTCTCTTAGGCATTTTGATCTTTTCTGCTTATAGTCCCTTTAAATTGAATCAGTAGTTTAGCTCTGATACCAATTGTTAGAATTCTTTAGAATAACTAACAAGGGGGGGGGGAGGGGGGGGGGGGGGGGGTGGTTGAATCAGTTATTCAAGGTCCAAATGCCCTAATAATACTTTTTCTCCTCTTTTAAAGAATCCATACACTTTTCATCCATCCAAACTTAAATTAACCATATTAGCAAGTTATAGTAAATCAACATGCAGGGATAAAATATGAAAGATCAACACATGACACAATGATTTAGGTGGAAACCCAATTTGGGAAAAACTACCAGTAACATGCTACTTGATTTTAACTCTTCTAAAGTGATGCCCTGTTAAAAGCCTACCCTGTTAAAGGCTTACAACACACTGTTAAATGTGACCTTGTTGGAGGATTTCACCAAACTGTTAGGAATGAACCTGGTTAAAGGACTTTTTGAACATTCACTTGCAATGTCACCCTGTTATAGGATTTACCTCATGGCTATAAAACCAACCTAAGTCCATAGGATTTAAACTATCTGTTACAATTTCTAGAGAGTAACAATAATGGATTTTTGATCTGATACAACTTACAACATACTTTGCAAATTTTAGATTACATTTCAATTCTATCCTTTTTCTTGGCTTTAATCACTTCAGCTCTAACTACTTGTCTTCTTCTCAAGCTTCGTCTCCTTGAGTGTTCCTACTCAACATACCAATGCATCCATATCTGGGGTCTTCTTATTGAAACAGAGTAACTATGCTCTCTTTTCTCCTTAGCACCTCCTTCAGCATTTTATGCTTTCATGCTTGACCACCTCTCTCTATTTCTTCTTCATGAACTTATGTCTCCTTATATAGAAATCTGATTTTTCTTTTTCACTCAATTCTCCCTCTCCAATTTTAGGGTTTCAAATGGATTAGGTAGGATACAATGTATCTATCCCATATCTTGTTCTTATTAAAAAATTTGTTAGTTGTATCTTTTAAAAATGTTCTACATGGTGTTCTGTGTGACCAGATCATCATTCTTATCTTCCATTTAATTTACAAACTTCTAGATAACAACCTTGTCGACTTAGATCTGGCAAATCTTAAATTTTTAAAATAATGCAGCAACTCGGCATTATTGATTTACTGGTGCTCGACACCTCTGTGTTACTCGACACTATTGGTTTTTTGATGCTTGGCATCTATTTCTTGGATAGCTCAGCACCTAAATAAAATTGTATCTCTCGACACCTGAAGTTCACTCAGCATCTAAAGTTTACTCGGCACTTGATAGATTGTGTATCACTCGGCATCTAAAGTTTACTCGGCACTTGATAGATTTTGTATCACTTGGCATCTAAAGTTTACTTGGCACTTGAAGTTGAACTTGCTCGGCTTCAACTAGGAATCTATTCGACACCTACTAGCTTGCTTGGCTCCCTCCCTCTAATGAACTTTAGTTAGGCTTTATAGATGTCTTAGCTAAGAACATTACATCTCTGATATGTTTCAGTGTGCCCATTCTCTGTGTCTTATAGTATGTCATCAACACAATTTTTCATAAATGGCTTAGCTGATCCTTGTACTTCATTACAACATCATAACTTCAACCTTTCTCTTGGTATACTAGTTACATCTTATTGATTGCATCCTTCTTGTCAATCAACTAACTGATAGTATTTGGATCACTAAAGAAATTGTCATTCCTGCAAGTAGCAAGTTTGACATCAATGAAAAAACAATGATTGAGAACATTCTTTACCAATTCCATATGATCATTCTAACAACTTTCCTCATGATATTTTCAATCATTTCCAACAGATTCCCTAGATAAGCTATGTGTGAATGGAGTTTTGAAACTCAAGCACCAACACCTGGAAACCAAAGGGTTAACTCACATCCCTCACATGCCCCATGAATTTCAAGTTAAATGGATTAGGTTTATCCTTAGTTAGGTGCATAATGGTTAGTTGTGGTTGGATCAACTAGTGTTGATCACAAAGAAGATGACTCATTGAATCACTAGTCTCCCAATGCTGGCCAAAGCTAAAACAACAAAAACCCTAGGTCAGGTTAAAGTTGAAAAGAAAACCCTAGTAGAATGGGTTAGTAGAGGAATGAAAATTAGTAGTGTTTCATATATTGAGTTAAAATTTGATATTCACATCATTGTGGATAAGATATATAGCTCTAGTAGGTTGAATAGTGTGTCATGTGAAGCTATGGACTTGGCATACAAAGTAGTGAAGAACAATTTATCTTTTGACCTTTCTAAGCTATTGTTGAAATAGCTCAACAAGAATATGGAAAACATAAGGACATGAAAGAATAATCCATGTAAGTTTGGTTGCTTGTTAACTTTTCTATTCTTTTATGTTCAAAAATTCTTCCCTTCAAAAAGCACTATTGTTTGGAGAAAAGATGTGCTTATGTTATATTAGATAAATTAGTATGTTTTTGAAATGGGTGAAAACTATAATAGTGTTATGGACAATTATTTTGATGCATTTAAGGAGAAAATGAACAATAGATACTGAATCCCCAAGAAACTAGTTGAAGACTATAAGGAAGATGTATGTTTCATGGTGCACTGTGACAAAGTATACATTCAAGTAGTTAAGCCTAGGATTGCATGGGTAAAACCTCTTGGATATGAGGTTAATATTGATGAAACCAAAGATATCATTAAAGCACTTTTCAATGATCCAGTTGATCCTAAGGCTACATATTTTGGAACATATGATGAAGCAAAAGCTAGGATTGACCTTGAAATTAAGCTCCTTCAAGTAGTTACCAAGGCAAAGAAAAGGATTGCTAAACTGAAAACAAGTTCTACCCTTTTTTTGGCCAAGGGAAAAGGTGAGGATGAGGAAGTAGAGGACATGGAAGCAAAGGATGATGAAGAATCTAAGGAAGAAGAGACGTTAAGGAAGAAGGGTAAGGTGATTATCTCTAGGCCAAAAAAGCCATCCACTATAGTATTCACAAGAAGGTTGTAATGCCCCACCAAGGGATACAAAGAATTAACCTAAAGTTTCACTAAGTTTGGTAGCATTTTTTTTATTTTTTATTTTTTGAAACATGAAAGTAACCATTCATAACATAGTAGCGAAAGCAACAACATCATTTAACTAAAAGTAAACATAAACATACATAATAGGTTACATTCTTCATGGATCCCTTAACATTGAATCACATAAAAATTAGCTAATACTGATTCTATCTAATTCCATCTAACATCACACATAAAATAATAATGAAAAGTCTATTATTCTAAAATTACATTCCTGATTTCTCGATCATCCACTATACATGCTACAGGGTATGAAAGGCTTAAAAGAATATACACATGTGAAAATAAATTACATCATCCTATTATAATCCATGATGTAATAAAGTAAATAAAATCACATGTCATACATGATACATCATCATAAAAGATATAAAGATCCATCATAAAGGATAACCATTTATCACAAACCTAATTAACTAAGAGCACAGTTCCTCCCAACCATAGATAGCATCATTAGACCATCATGGGCTCTAGCCATCCCTTCGTGCATAACATCCTAAATTATCAAAGAGATCATCGGTATTAACATAGTAGGAATGTCACTCCTAAATCATACCACATCATATGCAGAAAAGAAATCTAACATGCAAAGTAAAGCATAAGATAACATCATCTAACATATGCAAATCATCAATGTAAGGATACGTGTCCACCATCATAATCCATGAATAGAATGAAGATAGATGCCAACAAAGAATGCATCATCCATAGTGTCTCAAACAGATCTCAAATGGTAAGAGTGAAAAAGCACTACCACCTGACCATGTGGTACCTAGATGGTCCACTCCCACCATGCTGAGGAGACAATCTCAAGTCCCAAACAGGTTATCAAAACACATAGCATAAAAACTCTCTAAGTCCAAAAATCCTAAAAGTATACTAACTCAAAGGTTCCAATCACAACCAACATCTAATCCCAGAGGCACAAAAAAGACATGTAGGAAACCTACTATGCAAGCGGAAAAGTGTCATCGCACGGATCACGCTAGAGCTACCCTGGTAGTCTCCCAATAGACCCTAGCCCCTTAGTGATCCCTGTGCGGTCACTAGTATCCTCTCATACTAATGAGGCATACTATGGAATGCAAGGTCACAACCAAGTGTTCTCTCTACTCCCATCCTTGTCTGTACTAGCACTCAAGGCATGGGCGAGAACAAACAATTATCTTATTAGGTTCATTAAGTTAGTATTAGGTGTGAATGTTTTTGCTTATTAAAACAACTTACAATGAGTTATCCTGGGAGCCTCTTAGGGCCCTGGCCCCTATTGCAAGTCACTTCCTGACACTACAATTAAATAACCTACCCTAAGCTCATGGAATCATAAATCACAAAATCATCACAGTCCTATACAAATGACTGGAAAAAATACCAAAAGATAATCCATAATAAGAACATCAAATCTCTATGAACAAAAGAAAAGCATCCATAGATAATCATGACCACAACAGTTATCTATTGGCAACTGAAGGTATCACTGAAAATCATAATAATCATTGGTTCTTAATAAGCAACCACAAAGCATCTCAAAATAATACTGATCAAAGACTCCAAAATGGTTGAGTCAAAACATGCCACAAGATGGCATTATCAACATAAGATAAACAAGTCAATCCTATCAAGTAACTAGAAAGTAATTTAATACAACTGATCGATAACTCATAAAAAGGTTACATATATCACAACTTACACAAGAAGACTGAAGACAATATCAATCAGCATGCCATCACATAACTATGGTGGAGTTTATAAAGATTGGAATCAAAAGACATCGTCATGAAATCACAATCATAAGCCCCGAGCCTCTGGTAGATGTCCTATATCTGGTCAACACTAGTCAACCCAAAACCCAAAATAAGAAGCATAGAGAAAACATAATGCAAGCATATGTTCTAGTTTGCTAAAATTGCATAGTTGAATAGAGTGTGGAGGTCTCAATTTTCATTTTCAAATTTAGATATTGAGTGGAGAAATTCATACATTTTACCTAACCCAAGTGTAGGTTTTTTTGATGAATTTAAGTTTTTCCCCATAGCTCTTAAACTCAATTTTCTAATTGATATATTGTTATACAGACGTTATTTGAAAATGACCCCCATCGAATTCCAATAGGACACCTTGTAGATTTTAACATGAGAAATTACCAATTCTTTTCATTAACATCTTTCCTTCATAATCAAATGAATTAAGTAATTAAATTAGACCTATATTGTTAGACTATAATATTACAAAATAATTTATTATTAAAAGAAATGATCTATTAATACAAATTATTTATCAATATAATAATTATTTATTATTAATAACATATATACATATATACTTATATACATATACATATATATATATGTATATATATATATATATATACATATATATATATATATATATACATACATACATAAATATATATATATATAATTAGAAATATTTAATAATAATAATAACATCTTAAAAACATTATTAAAATTGAAATGTAAAAATTTGATTTTTGCAACACATAAATTTTTTAAACAAAACGCATATCACATATATATAATATTGATATCGGTACATAGTACCCTACGGTCGCAAGGCTTGTGGCAATAGCGGTAGAGAGTAGCACTTGTCATCGCAATACCCTGCGGTTGTAGGGCCTAGGACAACAGCAGTACAGAGTATCACCTATTGTCGCAGTACCTGCAATGCAGGTACTCTGCACTTATTGCAGACGGGGTACGGGCTTCGCCCTCCCGATATTTAATTTGTCCAATTCAAATTTTTTTATAATGTTTTCACAAAATATGTTTTTTTAAATACTCATGCGCAATTCAAATTTTTTAAATATTGTTTTTCCCATCACGATAATAAAAAAACATTTTTAAATAAACATTTTATTTTTTTTATATATGTATATATATATATATGTGTGTGTGTGTATATGTATATGTATGTATAGATATGTATGTATGTGTATATATATATATATATATATACATGCAGATGGTTATCAGGCATGATTTCATTTTTAATAATCATATATATATGTATGTAAATTTTCTATATATGTATTAAAAGAGGACATATGCCTAGCTTTAAACAAAAAGGGCTTTTCAATTCAATGAATTGAGAATTTCTCCTAAATAGTAATTGTTTTCTAATTTTACCCATTAATTCTTTAAAATAGGTTTGTCCATACACATCTAAAAACCCTAACCCCATAGTTTTCTCATATCTACGCATATGAAAATTTCTTTAACTACCCATGACAAAATGCATACAACCAAGATATGAAAATCCTAAGAAAACATTCAGAAAACACGAAGAAGATAGGAAGTGCAAGAAACGAGATTTCATATGCAAAATTCACAAGTGTCTACCTGGACACTAATGCTAATCCACTTCTCCTCAGAATCCACAAAGAAAGCTCCTTCCTTCTCCAATGTTCCCAGGTCCTCCAAACATGCTCCCTAAGCTTCTAGGAGTGCCTAAATATAAAGAACTCTCAGGAAGCACCTAGAATGTCTCTAGAAACAACCAAAAGGTGTTGACAACTAAGCACGAGTCTTTTCCAACCTTCTAAATGAGTCACGAGGTTATAGACACCATGTGCTTAATTTGTGTGCTAACTCCTGTGTTGTTGACATATGAGAAATCAAGAGGTGCATTTACTCCTAGGTAGACTTATAACTTTTATTTTGATTCTTTTATTATTTCTATTATTATTATTTTATTACTATTATTAATTTTAATTTCTTTTATTTAATTCTTTTTCTCAATTAATTCCCATTTAATTAATTAAAATCAAAGTATCTAAAGATCATGATATTATATTAATTTTCCCAAAATAATTAAATTATTAATTAAATCTTTTAATTTTAGACTTAATTAATAGAAAATTCACCATAGACCTCCAAGATAAAATATGAAAACCCATCATAGAACAATCCATACAAAATTAGTCTAAAGGGTTAAAAATCATGAATTATGTCATCCGACACATTCGAAAGGTAAAATATCTCAGATACTTGTCCTACCTCTCTAGGACAAAAGGTTTAAAGGTTTAGGATTTGGACTTGAGAATTTATCTCCCCTCTCTTACCATTGAGATAGTGTGATAGGGTATGCTCATCCTGGCAATTCAGGGAAGTTGATACCCAGTACCTACAACTTGCATAAAATCCATGCATGTACATACTATATATATATATATATATATATATATATATATATATATATATATATATATATATAAAAACTTGCATAAAATCTATGCATGTACATACTATATATATATATATATATATATATATATATATATATATATATATATATATATATATATATATATATATATATATATATATATATATATATATATATATATGCTAAGCTAAACAAGCAATGACAAGAAGTGGTGCATCGTGTAGATCTCGACTAGTAGGTGACTACGACTCCCTTCCTTAACCACATCAAAAATGCCATACAATAAGAGAATAAACATGCACACCATACATATGCAAGTATGGGGTAAGTATCCATAAGAAAACACATGTGATAATAAACCATCTAAGTAATCATCATCAATAACTTAAAATAATGTAATAATCATCATATATATATGAAATTAGAGTCTAAGTAATCTCATCACATATCAACTGAATCCATAGCACAATATTTAATAGTATCAAAACAATGTTACTAACCATCAACATAAAACTATTCTAACATAGTCTGGCAATAATAGCAACAATGTGTCCAAAAAAATGTAAACGAGGGCAGGCACTACAAAGGTCCTCTAGGAAGAAATCTGACAAGGAAGGAGGAGATATTACATTTAGAAAGCTTCCACCCACCTTTCAAGATAGATTGAAAGATGTAGAAGTAGGAGTTGAAATAACAAAATTTAAATCACTAAAGTATGAAATTAGGACAATAGAAGAGTAGAAGTAGATTGAAGACCTAGTGGTGGACAAAATGGGAAAATGGAAATACTCACTAGACTAGCTTGCCTCTCAAATTCCTAATGATTTATTGGAGAAAATAAAGCCAAGATGGTAATTTAACATGAAAATTGTCAAAGAGATATATGGGAAAACCTATAGACAACTTATATCAAGCATATTAGATGCCAAGGTAAAAGATTCATTGAAGAAAAATGAAGAAAATTTGACTCTAAAGTTCAATGCTTGCCTAATTTTGATGAAAGATATTGAACATGTTGTAAGGAATGCAACAAACACTTGGAAGAATATCTATCTTTCACATAAATCAAGTGATTTTCCAATTGATGTTAAAGATGATGATGATGAGGATAAGGAGAAAGATGAAGAGGAAAATATTAAAGAAGCAACTCACTTTGATAACGAAGAAGATACAGAGGAACAAGGACAAGGGGCAACTGAGGAAGCAAAGTAAGATGATGAGGAAATTGATCCAATTAAGATAGCTACAGTAGTTATTGCCTCACTTCCAAACTCTCCAAGAAACCTAGTGATAACATCAAGTGTGGAGACAGCCCTAGCATGTTTGATTGTAACCATCAGTGCCAACCCAAATGTCCAATCACTATTTTCTCCTACTCAGTTCAACACATCATTGACTGAAGTGACCTCTGTTGGCGCTAAAAATTGCATGGTCAATTTTGAGCACTATTAAAAAAATCAAGCCCTTAATCGCTTTTAAAATGCATGTGCCTGGTTGTACCCGGCTGTCCATCTGAGACCCCTAAGGTGTTTAATATTTCTAACACCCTATATTCAGCCTGCCTAAGTGTTTCGTGAAGTTAAATTAAGTTTCTGAGTCATTTGACGAAGTCCTGTTTCAAGCATTTGTCAAATCTGCATTTTTCCCAAGTGTCAAACAGTGACAGGAGGTTGTGTTTGCCATTGAATATTTCGCACCCAAAAAAGTTTTTGTGACTTTCCACTTTGAGAGTTTCTAATGTCCATACCTGAGAACCTATATTCCAGATTTTGAATCATTTCAAATCCATTTGATTAGGTTTTGAATCCCTCGAAGTTGGTCAGTTCCTGTGTTCATGATTTTGCACTTTGTGCATATTTCTGGGTAGGCCTGTTTGACGTGCTATAACTTTTGACCAGTTGACCAAAATGTTGAAATTCCTATTGCATTATATTTTTGATGTCGGAGACTTGTTATGTTTCAAGTTTCAACTCTTGACGAATCCGTTTGTGTGGTTTTCAAACGCGATTCCAAATGGAATTTCTAACTTTTCACCGGTGTCAGTATTTACAGATTGATTGGTAGCCCTGTTTGAGACATCATAACTTCTGATCTATGATTGGTGAGATCAAATGGATTATACCCCTATGTTTTCCTCTAAAAATATTCCAAGTGTGTCAGTTTGCAAGCCATGACGAATCCATTTACACACTTTTTCGGGTCAATTCCATTTGCAAAAATCGCTTTCAGTCAGTGTTCCTAATTGCAAAATTCTGAGTAGCCCACTTTGAGTGTCCACCATTTGTGTCCTGTGATTCTTCATGAGCCCAAATCATAGAAGTATACTGTCCTCTTGACATAGAATCAGTGTCCTAGTTTTTGTTTCCCCATGTGCTCATTTGCCTAGTTTTTTGAGCCAAATCCAAACCCAGTTTATGGTATTCTGACATGTTTTGGTGCAGGTAATTCTGAAGGGGCGACTTTGATGGTCAATATCTTTTGACTCCAAATTCTTCATGAGACGTGATTCGACGAAGTGCAAGAATGTGGTACGAAGATTCAATGTGCCAGTTTTCGGAGGTTGATCAAAAGTTTGGGTCAGTTTTCAAAAGCAGTCAATAGACCTCCTGGCACCAAATTCACAGTTTGTAGAAAAGTGACAAATTGAGTTTTTAAACGATCATTCTATGATCAAAATTGATTTAAATCAGTCTTGAGAAATGGGAGAAGGTTGGGGCACCGTGGCCGGAGCTATCACTGGGAACCATACATCAACAAATTACAACAAAAATACTACGTTATATGCTCTTTAGCTCAATAGTATTATAACATGTCGGAGAATTTGAAATGCTTTGCAGACTCATTTGGGAGTTAAAGGAAAAGGTACCATGCTTTATAAAACAATATGCCTAAATACAGAAGACCATTATAAAGCATGTGTAGAAGTGAATCACAATATGGACTCTAGACTTCCCTTACATATGAAGTTGATTCAGATTCCCCTGGAATAGGGAAGACTTCAATGTTGACATTGTTTGTCTCCACTTTAGTTGAGGTGATGGAACATGCCAAGTCAACGCCACCCAACATAGCAAAAAACTCCACAGTCAAAGGGAGCCAAAGCAAATGAAAGAGCAGGCAAACAATATGGATAAGGTGACTGGAAGAAGCCGACCATGGCGAGATATCTCATATTGAGGGCTTGCTATTTGAAAGAGATTTCCACTTTTAGAGGCAGAGCAATGAAGCCGATTCAATCAAAATGATGTTGGCAATTGAAGATGTTGCCCATGATTAGCTTAGAGTGATTAGCACTGAAGCCTGCAGATAAAGAAAGGTCAGCGCCCACAATTTAAAGGGAAAGAACTGTAGATTAGAAGGAAGTCCCTGTATAAATTTTTTACACCATACCTTTTAATAGTTTGCTTCATGGGCAGTCCTCATCAAGCGATGCAACAAAGGAACCCAGGGTACGACACAGAGCTTTCAATGCTATAAAAGGAGCAACAAGCGCATCAATTAAAAAGAAACACTCCACTCCATGGCAAGTTTAAGCAAGACATTTCAAGGTGGATAGATTTTCCAGTCAAATGAGGATGGCATCAATGAGATAATAGGAAAATGTCAGAACAAGAATACTTGACACATTTTAAATAGGAGATCCCCACGTCCAAGCTGAGAAGATGCATTTACAGGGGCAGCATTTGAAAAGCCGTAGCATTAAAAGGGAATCCACAGATTAAAGACCACGGCGTATACAAAGATGTCTCACAAATGTAGAAGAAACCCATGTATCATTGATGTTTGCTACAGTAGACAAGGAGTATCAGTTCCAGTGCCTTCATATAGAAGAATCCACCGTGGTTAAAGGAGTCGCAGCTGATAGACACAGGAATAATGAATAACCCATTATCCCACATTGCCCAGGTGGGGCTTGTCTTCGATGTTTAAATACACTTTGTGTAAATATAATGGTGTGAAAACAAAGAGCGGTCTTCTGTAAGACAAAAAGGTACGCAGGTGGGGCCCGCTCATTTGACCAGTTGGAAGTACGAGTAAAATTTTGACAGAACGTGCCAAGAAAAAGGATGACGTCAGCAGGAGGAAAGTTGCCGGAAAGTTCCAAAATCCGGTGACTCGCTACCTCGCCACCGGAAAGTGGCGAGAAATTTCGACTAGCGAAGTAGCGACCTGTCGGAAAATTTGCAAAATCCGGTGAGAGTCAAAATGCTACGTTGATCCCATTTATAGTGCCATAAGTGAATCAACATGTGACATGTGGCAACGAGTTCCAAGGTAGATGATGATGTGGCATAAAAACTCAAGAGCGCACCAGATTGCGCCACGTGGCAGATCCGACGGTTCTCGTTAACTCGCCAAGTAGAAGATGCACGAGGTTTAATATAGCGAGGTAGTGACGATGATGTGGCATGAGTGACTGGGCAATGACTGTACATTGAAGGAGCAAATCAGAAAGTGCCACGTGTCATCAGCTTGGTCAACAGGTTTGACCCCAGATTCAAAGGATAGGAGAAAATTTGAAGAATGTGAAAAATAGTTTTTAATTATTTTCTAAAAAGGTTTGCACGTGAATGAGTTTTAAAATCAAAGGGGATTTTTAATAGATGTCTGAAACTTTAGAATATTGTTAAATTTTTCAAAATTTAAAATCAAAGTTGCAGACCTGAATATTTTCTACCAGGGGAGCATTTTTCAAATTGAGATTCTGGGTGTTTTCGAGAGGCTAGATATGCCTTATCATATATCGCCGGAATCGGGAGAAGATGAACTTTCCAAATCTGGAGTTGGTTTTTGCACAGCTATCAGTCAGTTTGAGCTACACGAGGTTTTCTATCAGATATTTTGGCAAGTAAAGGGTTTTCATCATTAGGCAAGGATATTTTGCAAGTTTGTTACAGATTAATGATGAAACAAAATCAGATCAGAAGGGATGAAATAAGGAAGAAGTTATTCAGTTATAGAGGATTGGATTTCAAGTGGACACCTGGCAATTGCATATCAGATCCGGGAATTCATTTCTTGCTATATCTTTCTTTCTTTCTTCATTTGTAGGGGTTCCAGTTTTTGCACTGTGAAACCATTCTTCAGCATTTTCTCTTGTATTGAACATCATTTTAAGTTTTATGTCGATAGTTCTTTTCTGTTAGGTGATCTATGAGTTATTTTCTGTACATTTCATGTATTTGATTTCAAGGAAAACAGATAAAGTGCAGCAAAAGTTTGTAGTTCAGTTTGAATCTTGTCTCCTGATTATGGCTCTGTTATTTCTTCTAATTTGTGATCAAAGAGCATGAATTAGGTTGCATTACATTTTGAAATGTATGTGGTTAAAATGTCTTGCTTATGGAACAAAGAACCATGTAATTGCTTGATATTTGTCACAGGGTTTGCAGATTTCATGATAGGATTTTCTGAGTACGAGATTCATTCTGTAGCAGATGTCTATTCACAAGGTGAAAGATAGATCAGGGATCTTGATGTAGAGATATGTCTAAGGATTCCAGGAGATGTATGGTTATGACTCATTTAATTGCCCAATAGATAAGGCACTGGTCAAAGATAGGATCATTAAGTTCTATTGCTCATACTTGGGTCTTGCTGATATCAACATATTAAATCAATTTTCCCTTTTATGTTGAAAGCTGTTCAATGTTAACCCGCACTTAGCTTGCCAGTTTCATGAGTTATGTTCTTAGCTATTTCATGTTTGTGATTCTTGGTTGAGTGTAGAAGATTTAGGGGTTTTTTATCTGCTTCATAATAGATTCAGTGTATGCTTTGACAACTGGTACCATATAAAGAATCTATAGGTCTACCCGCCTAGGTTTTGCAAAGCCTGAAGAAGAAGAAGGGTCATGCCTTATAGTTGGCCTGGTGTCTGAATGGATGTGTTGATAATGGGAGTTAGCTGCCCCTAGATGCATCGTGTTCTCATTAGGGTAATTGGAAATGGGTAATGTTTTCAAACACCAACAACCTCCACTTCATCTACTGAGCTATAGATAACTCCCTCCTCTACCAAGTTGGCTACTTTGGTTTTGAGTAATTTAGTTGTAAGAACATCAATTTTTGTTTCTTTAGGTACTCTTGTAGATATTCCTTCAATAAGTGCAGTATTAGTTTTCACAGCAAGTCCTAGCATTTCTACCATGATTTCTATTCTAGGTACACAAGCAATAAGTGTAAGGACAATTGAGCCCAAGGTTCAATCAAGCACAAAATTTTTAGGTAAAGGAAAAGAGATGGAGGAAGAAATAGATTTAGATGAGGAAATTGTAATCCCAAATTGGGACATTTCCAAGCTTACTCTAGACTAAATGTAGTCATTTGGTGAACTCCTCCAGAAGAAGGTTAAACAACAAAGATTAAGAGAGGAGACAAATAAGGAATTCAAAATTATTGAAGATGCAAAGAACATTTGGGCAGAGGCCATGAGTATTGAGGTTGATTCTTCACAACCAATTTTGGTTCAGCTAGTAGATGTTAGGATAAACCACGGACAGAAATAAAAAAACTACATGCAAATATAACCAATAACAGAAAATAATAGAACACACAGAAATGAACACAAGGCATCAAGATTTAACGTGGTTCACCCAATCCTTGGGCTACATCCACCAAATGGCAAGTTCGATCTTATTACAATCCAGTGATTACAACTTGATTACAATCCGTAATCCCTTACAGCTCAATACCGTCGCAAGAACCAATTTCGTATCACCACATTATGAAAAATACCCAACCCTAAGCCCTTTTTATACAAGTATTAAACCACTTTAGGGTTATAACATGTCGGCCATATGTTGGCCATAATATGTCGGCTACCATGTCGGCTACTATTTATGAAGTATGTACAGTACTTTCCTGATCAGTCACCACAATCTAACAATCTCTCACTTGGGGACTGATCAGGCTCCACACTAAACAACAATCTTCCACTTGGAGACTGATCCTATAGCAATACAACTACCGCATGGGGCTCCCATTAGATCAAACCACCCTGGACTCTGCTGTTCTTTTATTCACATTAAGTCTAAAAGACCAACTAAAGCTGAAGAGGAGTTCAGCTTCTCCCTTGTTACAACCTTTCTCAACATATCTGCTGGATTTTCATTGGTATGTATCTTCTCTAGCTTTAACTGTCCATCCTCCAAAACTGACCGAATTAAATGGTACCGCAACTGTATGTGTTTGGTCTTAGAATGCAGAGCTGAATTCTTAGCAAGATGAATGGCACTTTGACTATCTGTGAACAAATAATTATCCTTCTGAGGATGTCCCAATTCTTCCAAGAAGAACTGAAGCCATATCATCTCTTTGGCTGCCTCTGTAGCAGCAACATACTCTACCTTTGTAGTGGAGAGAGCATTAATCTTCTATAGCCTAGAAACCCAGCTCACGGCTGCCCCACCAACAATAAAGACATAACCTGTAGTACTCCGCCTGGTATCAATATCCCCAGCCAAATCTGAGTCAACATAGCCCTATAAATTAGTAGTAGATCCCCCAAAGTGTAAACACTTATTGGATGTTCCTCTCAAATATCTGAGAATCCACTTGACAACATTCCAATGCTCAAATCCTAGATGACTCATATACCTGCTAACGACTCCCACTGCATGTGCAATATCTGGCCTAGTGCATACCATAGCATACATCAAACTTCCTACAGCTGAAGCATAGGGTACCTTGGACATCTTATCCTCCTCTTCCTGTGTCTTGGGACACATCTCCTTAGTCAATTTCAAATGACCAGGTAAAGGTGTGCTGACAGCTTTAGCATTCTCCATAGAGAAACGTTGCAACACCTTCTCAACATAATCAGCTTGAGATAGCGTCAATGTTCTATTCTGCCTATCTCTACAAATCTTCATACCAAGGATTTGTTTTGCTGCCCCCAAATCCTTCATAGAAAATGCATGTGCTAATTGGCATTTCAACCCCTTAATATGATCCATGTTAGACCCAACTATAAGCATATCATCAACATATAAACATAAAATAATGTAGCTATCATCATCCAACCTCTTAAAATAAACACAATAATTTGAATGACACCTATTATATCCATGCTCATGCATAAAACTGTCAAATTTCAGATACCATTACCGAGGTGCTTGCTTCAAGCCATATAAACTTTTCTTCAATTTGCACACTAAGTTCTCCTTACCTTTGACCTCAAAACCCTGTGGCTGAGCCATATATATTTCTTCATCCAAATCACCATGAAGAAAGGCTATTTTAACATCCATCTGCTCTAAATAAAAATCTTCAGTAGCCACAAGACTTAAAACAGTACGAATAGAAGTCATTTTAACAACAGGAGAAAATATCTCATCAAAATCAATTCCCTTTTTCTGTGCAAATCCTTTTACAACTAACCTGGCCTTAAATATTTTCTTACCTCCTTCCTCTTCTTTAAACCTGTAAACGCATTTATTCTATAAAGCCTTTTTACCTACAGGAAACTTGCACAAATCCCATGTCTTATTTTTTAGCAAAGAGTCCATTTCATCTTTCATTGCAGAATCCCACTGAATCTTAGTATCCACCTGCACAGCTTCATCATAACTTTCAGGTTCACCAACATTAGTAAGTAAAATAGAATACAAAGAGGGAGAAAACCTTTGTGGAGGTCTAATTGGCCTTGTTGACCGTCTAACATTCACTGGTGTGTGTGGTATTTGTTGTTGCAGTTGTTGCACATCATGAGGAATGGCTGGAACATCAGCTTTTGGAGTGTCATCCAGCACTACATAATCATCTTCTTTCTTCTCATGTTGCTGCAATAGATCTTTGTACAACACTTTTTCATTGAATATGACATCCCGGCTTCTTATAATTTTATGATTTTCAAAATCCCAAAGCCTATAGCCAAATTCATTAATGCCATATCCAACAAAGACACATTTCTTTGATTTAGCTTCTAGCTTGGTTCTATTTTCAGAGTCTATATGAGCAAAAGCTTCACAACCGAAGGTCTTGAGAAAAGAATAACTCACCTTCTTACCAGTCCATGCTTCCTCTAGAATACCACAGCCCAAAGGAGTAGAGGGACCTCTATTAATCAAATATACTACAGTATTGATAGCCTCTGCCCACATGTGTAAGGGCAACCCAGCATGCAACCTCATGCTCCTTGCGAGCTCCATTATAGTCCTGTTCATGCGTTCAGCCACTCCATTTTCCCATGGAGTCCTTGGAACAATTTTTTGTCTATGAATACCATTAGTGGAGCAATAATATTCAAATTCATGACTGCAATACTCACCACCATTATCAGATCTGAGACATTTTAATTTTTTACCAGTTTCATTTTCAACCAAGCATTTCCATTTCTTAAAAGTTTGAAATACATCAGATTTCTGTCTAAGGAAATAAACCCATACTTTTCTAGTTGCGTCATCAATAAATGTAACATAATAATGAGAGCCACCAAGGGAAGATACCTGAGCCGGTCCCCATACATCTGTATGCACAAGCTCTAATTTCTCCTTTTTGTTTTCCTTCCCTGTCTTTACAAAACTCACTCTCTTTTGTTTTCCATACACACAACTTTCACAGAAATCCATATTCACACATTTTAGACCTGGTAAAAATTTCCTTGAATGAAGTAATTTCATACCTTTCTCACTCATGTGCCCAAGTCTATTGTGCCATAGCGTTGTATCAAAATCTACAGCAGCTATTTGTTCTCCCTGCTCAACTGCAGTAATTGTTCCTGAATATTCATTTTTCTCTGAAACAATCAAAGTAGAAGGAACAATATGACCTGTACAAAGATATAAGGTGTCTACTTTCACACCTTTTTCTACTACAAGGGAACCTTTTGAAACCTTCCAATTTTTATCATTAAAAGTAACTACACAACCCTCATCACTGAGTTGCCCTGCTGAAATTAAATTTCTACTTAGTTTTGGAACATGTCTTACCTCATGTAGTAGCCAATGATTCCCATTGTACAACTTAATCTTAATTTTTCCCTTTCCAACAATCTGACAGGGTTCATTATCCCCCAAATAAACAAGCCCAAAATCCCCTTGGACATAATTAATGAAATAACCTCTATGAGGTGTAGCATGAAAAGAAGCACCAGAATCTAAAACCCATGAATCATCAACACTCTCTAAAGACAGAAGCAAAGCATCCTCTTCGGATTTGTTACTGACCACATTTGCCTCTTTGTCTCCATCTGATTTATCTCCTTCATTTTTCTTTCGAGTCCAGCAATCTTTCTTTTTGTGCCCTGGTTTCCCACAGTACCAGCAATCATTTGGTCCTCTCGATTGAGACCTCCTCCCCTTTGACTTTCCTCTTGATTTCCCACGATTTCCAGAGTTACTTCCTCTTTCAGTCGTTCTGCCCCTGCTTTGTGAATTTAAAGCACTTCCTGATGTAGATCCACCTAAGGATTTTCTACAAGTTTCCTCACTTAAAATAACACCGATCACATCATCATATTTTAGGGTACTAGATCCAGGAATAGAATTACTCACCGCCATTACCAAGCCATTCCAGCTTTTAGGCAAAGAACACAAAATCAAGAGAGCCCTAATTTCTTCATCAAAATTGATACCCACAGAAGATAATTGACTAGTAATAGTATTAAACTCATTTAAATGATCTGCAACAGATCCACCTTCTGCCATTTTCATATTAAATAAACGCTTCATGAGAAATACCTTATTTGAAGCGGAGGGCTTTTCATATAGTGTCGCTAGGGTTTTCATCAAATCTTCTGTCGTCTTTGCTTTTGTAATATTAAATGCCACCGATGGTGCCAAGCATAACCGAATGCTTCTGAGTGCCTTTCTGTCCAAAAGATCCCATTCAGCCTCTGACATAGTTCCTTGATTCTTGGCTTTTCCTTCCAACGGCTTCCATAAATCCTTCTGATATAAATAGTCTTCCATTTGCATCTTCCATAACTGGAAGTTCTGCCCATTAAACCTGTCAACCCTAAACTTACCCTCATCTACCATTGCTCCCACTCAACTGTGAGACTCCCACTTAACCATGAGACTTTCCTGCAGAGGATAACTGAAAGACAACCTTGCTCTAATACCACTTGTTAGGATAAACCATAGACAGAAATAAAAAAACTACATGCAAATATAACCAATAACAGAAAATAATAGAACACACAGAAATGAACACAAGGCACCAAAATTTAATGTGGTTCACCCAATCCCTGGGCTACATCCACCAAACGGCAAGCCTGATCTTATTACAATCCAGTGATTACAACCTGATTACAATCCGTAATCCCTTACAACTCAATACTTCCGCAAGAACCAATTTCGTATCACCACATTATGAAAAATACCCAACCCTAAGCCCTTTTTATACAAGTATTAAACCGCTTTAGGGTTATAACATGTCGGCCATATGTTGGCCATAATATGTCGGCTACCATGTCGGATACTTCCCAAAAAAAAAAATTTTGGGCCGATGCCCCTAACCCCACTATTTATGAAGTATGTACAATACTTTCCTTATCAGTCACCATAATCTAACAATAGAGGTAGTACATAAGTTTAATGAAGATACTGATGGACACGTTAAGCTAGTATCAAAAGTAGAAAAGAAGTTTGATAATAAAGTGTGGGAGCACATTGCTCAACAAATAGCTATTTATCAAGTAATACTTTCTACAATTTTGGGTTCTTTGGAAGTATCTTGTACAAATGTGTCATCATTTTTTGGAAATCTATGTGATGCTTCTGAGTTTAACAAGGAAATAAAGGACAAATTGTCCAAAATAGATGAAGATCTAAAGTCAAGCACTCAACAGTTGGAAATTGATCCTAGTTCAAGCTCTACATATTTCCAAAAGATAAGATTTTTGTCAAATATGAAAACAAAATTGCTTAGAGAAGAAGCAAGGATTAGATCCACATTGATAGATATAAAAAATATAATTCTTCCTAACATGGATGCACTACAAAAGCATATTGCACATGCAAAAAATCTCATCCATGATAATAACTTCTTGCACTTCACACATATAAGGTCTTGCAAGACAATTGGGATAAAAGCTTGGAAATCATTTTTGAGGTACATTCATAATTTTTTTCTCATTTATGCATTACCATGTAAATGAATCAAATAAATATTTGGCATTAATGTCAAAAAGGGGGAGAAAGATACATGTTATGTGGGAGAAAATCTAGTAAGTTGTAAAGGCAATGGGGGAGAATGATATGCACAGAAAAATATGTTGTATATAGCAAGAAGATGTATAGTATACTATATGAAAGAACTTTATCATGTATAGATATATATCTTACAAAGGAAATTTTGAAAAATCTCAAAAATAGTATACTATACCAAGCTAGTATCACAAGGTGACAGATAAAAGGCATTCAGAAAATTTTTTGAATTTAGTTTTGGCTGATAAGTGTTTTTGCCGCTAATGCCAAAGGGGGAGATTGTTGACATATCAGTCAAGTTTGTTATTAGTGACACACACTTATTCAATATGTATATAGCTACTGAGATTATTGTACAACTAACAGTGTTTGCCACGCATTTTAGTTGTTTTCGAGTTCTATATTTGCTACTGAGTCCTTTAGTCAAATCCCTATGATTACCAAGCAGTTACAACTAGCTTATATATACCTCTATATATATTACACTGAGAGTAATCATTCTCAAGGTGCCTATTTTCATTTAATCCCAAGGTTATTTTAATCACAGTTGGGATTTATGAAAATGAAAATAGGCACCTCAAGAATGATTACTCTCGGCATAATATATATAGAGGTATATATAACCTAGTGGCAATCGCGGCGCAATAAGAAAAGTATTTTTAAAATTTTTTCTATTTTTTTAAGGTTAGTACTGAATTATTTATTTCCTTTTTAAATACAATTGTATAAACTTACTATAAAATGTAATAGTGTAAACTTACTATAAAATTATTCTTGAATATTTTATTTTTTAATTCTATATATGGTGTTTATTTGCATCACTTTAATTCAATTTTATTTTAAGCATATTGTTACGTAAAATGTTATATTGAAGAATAGAGTTATAGTTAGGGTTAGGGTTAGTGTTAGGGTTGGGGCTATTGTTAGGGTTTGAGTTATGGATAGGGATAGAGTTACGGTTAGGAATAGAGTTACAATTAGGGTCAGGATTAGCATTAGGGTTAGGGTTAGGGTTATTTTTAGGATTACGAATCTTGTTAGGGTTATAGTTAGGGTCAAGTTTAGAATTAGAGTTAGAGTTAATGTTAGGATTAGGGTTAGAATTTAGGTTACAAATATAGTTAGGGTTAGAATTAGAGTTAGGGTTAGGGTTAAGGTAAGGGCAAGGGTAAGAATAAGGATTTAGGTTAAAAATATAGTTAGGGTTAGGATTAGAATTAGAGTTAGGGTTTGAGTTAGAGGTAGAGTTAGAATTGGAGCTCAAATAAGGGCTAGAGTTAGAGTTGAAATTAGGGTTATGATTAGGGTTAAAATTAGGCTTAGGGTTAGGGTTAAAATTAGATTTACGGTTAGAGTTAGAGAAAAGGGGTAGAGAAAAGGTTAGTTTTATGGTGATGGTTAAGGTTAGGTTTATATTTAGAGTTAGGGTTGTATATAGAGTTACATTAGGGTTAAGGTTAGGGTAAGGATTTGAGTTGGGGTTAAGGTTAGGGTTAGGGTTAGGGTTAGGGCTATGGTTTTCATCTAGATCAAAGAAAGGGTTAAGGTTAGAGTTAGAGTTTTGAGTAAGAGTTAAGGTTAGAGTTAGGGTTAGGTTATGGTTTTAGTGAAGGTTAAACTAAGGATTAGGGTTAGGATTAGAGTCTAATTATGGTAGAGTTAGATTTATAGTTAGGGTTATATTTTGGGTTAGAGTTAGGGGTAGGATTATGGTTTAAAAAAAGTAATTTTCTTTTTGGCATATTGTAATGTAAAATGTTATAGTCAAACATAGATATATGGTTAGGGAAAAAGTTACCATTACAGTTAATGTTAACCTTAGGGATAGAATAAGGGTTAGGGTTAGCATTAGGCTTAGGGTTGGATTTAGGGTTAGGGTTTGAGTTATGGTTAAGGTTAGGGTTAGAGTTACGATTATGTTTATTGTTAGAGTTATGGTTAAGGTTTGGGTTAGAGTTATGTTTATGGTTAAGGTTAGGGTTAGAGTTATGGTTATGGTTAAGGTTCGGATTAGAGTTATGTTTATGGTTAAGGTGAGGGTTAAAGTTATGGTCATAGTTAAGGTTAGGGTTAGAGTTATGGTTATGGTTAGGGTTAGTGTTATAGTAAGGCTAGGGTTAGGGTTTGAGTCAAGGGTAAGGTTAGAGTCAAGGTTAGGGTTTGAGTCAGCATTAAGTAAGGGTTAGGGTTAGGGTTAGAGTCCAATTATGGTAGATTTAGATTTAGGGTTAGAGTTAAGTGTTAGAGTTATGCTCATGGTTAAGATTAGGGTTAGAGTTACGGTTATGGTTAGGGTTAGGGTTATTATAGGGCTCGAGTTAGAGTTATTGTAGGGATAGGGTTAGGGTTTGAGTCAAGGTTAAGGTTAGATTTAGGATTAGGGTTATGGTTTTAGTTAGGATTAAAGTTAGGGTTAGGGTTAGGGTTAGAGTCTAGTTATGGTAGAGTTAGATTTAGGTTAGAGTTAGGGATAGAGTTATGTTTATGGTTAAGTTTAGGGTTAGTGTTATGCTCATGGTTAAGGTTAGGGTTAAACTTATGGTTATGGTTAGGGATAGGGTTATAGTAGGGCTAGGTTTAGGGTTAGGGTTAGGGTTAGGTTTAGGGCTTGAGTAAGGGTTAAGGTTCTAGAGTTATGGTTAGGGAAAAGTTTTGAGCCAAGATTAAAGTTAGGGTTAGGGTTATGGTTAGAGTCCAATTATGGTAGAGTTAGATTTAGGGTTAGAGTTAGGGGCAAATTAATGTTTATGGTTCAGGTTAGTGTTAAGGTTAGGGTTAGGGTTAGAGTTAGAGTTAAGGTCAGGGTTAAGGTTAGAATTAAGTATAGGGTTAGTGTTAAGGTTGGGGTTAGGGTTAGAGTTAGAGTTAGGGTTAGCATTAGGATAAAAATTAGGGTAAGGGATAGGGTTTGAATTAGAGTTAAGGTTCTTGTTAGGGTTAGGTTTACAATTAGAGTGAGAGTTAGGGTCAGGGTTAGAGTTACAGTCAGGGTTAGAGTTAAGGTTAGGGTTAGGTTTAAAATTAGAGTTAGAGTTGGGATTAGGGTTAGAAATATAGTTAGGATTAGAGATAGAGTTAGGGTTAAGGTAAGGGTAAGAATTAGGGTGAGGGTTAGAATTAGGGTTACAAATATAGTTAGGGTTAGTGTTAGGGTTAGAATAAGAGTTAGAGTTAGGGTTAGAGATAGAGTTAGAATTAGAGTTAGAATAAGGGTTAGAGTTAGAGTTAGAGTTAGAGTTAGAGTTAGGGTTATATTTAGGGTTAGAATTAAAGTTAAGATTAGAATTAGTGTTAGAGTTAGGGTTATGGTTAGTGTTAGGGTTAGGGTTAGGGTTAGGGTTATGGTTAGGATTAGCATTAGGGTTAGGGTTACAATTAGAGTTACAATTAGAGGTAGTGTTAGTTTTAGTGTTAATATAAGAGTTAGAGTTAGAATTAGAGTTAGAGTTAGGGTTCAAGTTAGAGTTAGAGTTAAAGTTAGAGATAAAGTTGTGATTAGGGTTAGATTAGGGTAAGGGTTAAAGTTACCTGATTAGATTTAGGGATAGGGTAAGAGTTAGGGCTAGGATTAGGATTAGAATTAGGGTTAGTGTTAGAGTTAGAGTTATATATAGTGTTAGGGTTAGGATTAGGGGTAGGTTTATAGTCAAAGTTAGGGTTAGGGATAATATTGGGGTTAGGGTTACAAAAAGAGTCAGAGTTAGAGTTAGGGGTAGGGTTAGAATTAGGGATAAAGTTAGAGTTGGAGTTAGGGTTAGAATTAGAATTAGAGTTAGATTAAGGGTAAGAATCAAGGTTAGAATTAAGGTTAGGGTTAGGGTTAGGGTAAGAATTAGAGTTAGAGTTATAGTTAGGGTTAGAGTTAGGAATATAGTTATAGTTAGGGTTAGAATTAGGTTAGGGTTAGAGCTAGAATTGGGGTTAGGGTTAGAATTAGGGTTAGAGTTAGGGTTATATAGGTTTAGGTTAGGATTAGGGGTAGAATTAGAGTTACAATTAGAATTAGAATTAGAATTAGGTTTAGGGTTAGAATTAGGGTTACAAATATAATTAGGGTTACAAATTGAGTTAGAGCTAGAGTTAGGGTAAGGGTAACAATTAGGGTTAGGGCTAGAATTAGGGTTATAAATAAAGTTAGGGTTAGAATTAGGGTTAGGGATAGGGTTAGATTTAATGATAGGATTTGAGCTAGAGCTTGAGTTAGAATTAGAATTAGAACAAGAGTTGGAGTTAGAGTAGGGTTAGAATTAGGGCTAGGATTATGGTTAGCATAAGGGTTATGGTTAGAGTTATGGTTAGCATTAGGGTTAGGGTTATAATTAGTGTTAGTTTTAGTGTTAGTGTTAGTGTTAGTTTTAGGGTTAGAATTGGGGCAAGAATTGAGGGTAGGGTTAGGGTTAAGGTTAGGGTTAGAATTAGAGTTAGAGTCAGGGATCAAGTTAGAGTTAAAGTTGGAGATAGAGTTGGGGTTAGGGCCAATTTAGGGTTAAGGCTAGAGTTAGGGTTGGATTTAGGGTTAGATTTAGGTTTAGAGTTAGAGTTAGGGTTAGAATTAGGATTGGGTTTCTGATTAGAATTAGGGTTAGGATTAGAGTTAGAGTTACATATAGTGTTAGGGTTAGGATTAGCATTATATATAGTGTTAGGATTAGGATTATGGGTAGGATTAGGGTTAGAGTTAGGGTTAGAGTTAAGGTTAGTGTTAGGATTAAAATTAGAGTTAGAGTTATAATTATAGTTAGGGTTAGAATTAGAGTTAGAGTTAGAGTTAGAATTAGGGGTAGGGGTAGGGTTAGGGTTAGAGATAGAGTTGGAGTTAGAGTTAGGGTTAGAGTTAGAATATGGGTTAAAATTAGGGTTAGAATTAGCATTAGATTTAGGATTATAAAGGGTTAAGGTTAGGGTTAGGGGGAGAATCAAAGTTAGAGATAGAGTTAGAGTTAGAGTTAGGGTTAGGGTTAAAATTAGAATTATCTAGTTAGAGTTAGAGTTAGAGTTAGGGTTTGTGTTATTATTGTAGTTAAGATAATTTTTGGGTTACTAATCATATTATAGCTGATGTTAGTACTATTATTACACTTTACCTTGGTGTTAGGATAATTGACAGGTTAAATTTTAATGTGGGTTAGTTCTATTATAGTGCCCATGATTAGTGCTATTGTGATACAAGTTATTAACCTTTTTAATAATGCAATCCCTCTCCCCCTCTCTCTTCCCCCTCTCTCTCTAATTGCACCCATTAATATCTTCCCTCACTATCTAAATATACCCTCTCTCTCTATAGTCTCTAGTAATGCCCCCCATAATCTGTCTCTCTAATCTCTAGATACACCCACTTATCTCTCCCACCCTACTTTCTAGATACTCCTCCTAATCTCTCTCTCTCTCCCTTTATGCTCTATAGATACACCCCTAATTTCTCTCTCTCTCTCTCTCTCTCTCTCTCTCTCTCTCTCTCTCTCTCTCTCTCTCTCTCTCTCTCTGTGCTTGCTCTCTAGATACACCTAATAATCTCTTTTTCTCTCTCTCTCTCTCTCTCTACATAAAACATGCCTCTATAAGAAACATAATATGAGCTCCTTCTTGTCTACAGGTATGCTCTCTCTCTCTCTCTCTCTCTCTCTCTCTCTCTCTCTCTCTCTCTCTCTCTCTCTCTCTCTCTCTCTCTCTCTCTAGGTGTGTGTTACACTAAAATAAGGGACAGGGTTAAGGGAAGTATGAGATTTAGGTGTACTGTTTGAGTATTTGGAGTACAACTATGGTCAAATTTGGGATATATGTTATACAAATGACTTGAATAGTGGAAAAATTAATTCATGAAAGGGAAGTTATAAGTCCCAACACAACAATTCAGATGATGTTAAAAGTGTGAAAGAATATATAAGAGTCAATTTTATGAAAATTATTTCTCCATGATGATGTGAGAACATTATATATTGTTGAATTTTTAATAATGATAATGCAATTTTTATTGCAATGATTAAGAATTGTAATCAACAAATCTCCCTATCATTAAGGAATCTATTTAGACTTATGATTTTCTTTCTTTAATTAATATATTTAGTGGCCACATCCATTGAAGAAATTTTTCGTACAACAATAAATTTATTTTGTCTTCTTCTCTTCTCCATGAAAGTTACATTGAACAATGGGGAAATAAAATTGCCAATACAACTAATTAGAAGGAAAATTTTAAAACTGGAGACAAGAATGAACTATATACAAAAAATATATCTATGATGGTGTAAATACATGTCACATTCTTTAATGATTAGGATTCTTTTGTGACCTTTATTTGAACAATGATTGTGAAATACGTCTTTCATCATTGAGGGAAACCCATCCACTCTTGTAGATGTGTCACACAGAAATTTTTATGCATCTTCCATATGCATTTCTTCCATTTCCTCAACATAGTCAATTGGAAATATTGCTTCTCTACAACTTTAATTATAGTTGTGTGCGCCTCTTTAATTATTTTTAGGCATTTGTCAAACTCAATCTTGAAGAAATCATTTGAGATCATTGAAGTAGTTAGGCTCTAGTATCCAATAATGTTTGATTCTCTATTCAAGGTATCCATAACTCAAATAGTAACCTGCAAACTTATAAACAAAAATCAACATATGGAAATAATCATAATGAAAAAGTATTAATAGTTAACATAAATTCTTTCAAATGAATAATGTTCAAAATAACATAAATAAAAATCAAAACTATTTCAAATGAAATAGTTAGATTGTAATGTTTGAAATATGGTGGCATTGTCTTCCACTTTTCAAACATTACAAACATAAATATTAATAAAAATCTATATATAGTATGAAAAATATTTAAATAAAACACATATATAATCTAATTAAATAATGACAATGTAAAATAAATATATGATTCATTTATTTTAAATTAATCACTAACTTTAATAAAATACAAATTTTATTGATAAGGTGACCTTCTTGTCCACATCAACGATTAAATTTAATTATGAAACATTAAAAATATAAATATTTTGAAACATGCAAATATAAAACTATTATGAAACATATAAATCTAAAACATGGAAACCAAAAGTATTTTGAAATATGCAAATCTAAAACTAATGTAAAACATGGAAATGTAAAACTAAATTGAAACATGCACATTAAAACTCTACAAAAGAAATGTATTATCAAATATCTAAATCAAAAAATTTTTGAATCCTAAATCTAAATCAAACATACAAGGCTAAACTATATGAAACTTTAATCTACTCCTGTTCAAAAACTCTAATTGCTCCAATAATCTTCATCTCTTCCTCCCCGCAAAAACACAAAATGAAAATAAAATGAGGAGCATTTGTTTTATAATTTATGAGAGAACCCTCATATCCCCCAATAGATGTCTTTTGAAATTCCATGAATTTGTTTCAAGTTCCCCCACTCCCCACAAACAATAAGCATGAATGTGCATGCAAAAATATATTTACCAAAAAGAAAATGTTTTATATTTAAAATTTTAATTAAGTTATTTCAGCCCTATTTTCTTGGGTTCTATTCTTTTGGCCTTATTTTTTCAGGTTCTATTATTTTGGCATCCATTTGGCTTAATATTATTTTGGCTAGCTATTATTTCGAGAATTTTATTTTATTTTATAATTCAATAATGATAAAATATATATTAAATATATTATTTATCTTCTTTAAATACATCATTAACTTTAATAAAATATAAATTGTATTGATATGGTGGCATTCTCATCCAGATTAATGATAAAATTATGCTTTGAAACATGAAAATATAAATACTTAGAAACATGCAGATGTAAAACTATTGTGAAACATTCAAATCTAAAATATGCAAACCAAAACTATTTTGAAATATGAAAATCTAAAACTAATATGAAACATGCAAATATAAAACTAATTTAAAATATGCACTTTTAAAATATGTAAATGAAAAGTATTATAAAATATATAAATCAAATAGATTTTGAATACAAATCTAAATCTAAATCAAACATGCAAGACTAAACTATTAAATGCAAGCCTAAATAGTTATGAACAGAATTCTAAATCTAAATGAAATTAATTAAAATTGAAATCTAAATCAAAGTAGAATATTATAACTAATTTTGAATTTCAATTTACATCTACATCTAAATCTAAATGAAAATGTAAATAAAAAATAAAAATCTCACCTGCAAAAATGTTACTCCAAAACTTCAATCTACTCCTATTCAAAAACTCCAATCTAATCCTCCAATAACCTCCACCTCTTCCTTCCTGCAAAAACATAAAATGAAAATGAAATGAGGAGCCTCGGTTTTATAACTTTTGAGAGGCTCCTCATATCCCCCAACAGATGTCTCTTCACATTCCATGAATTTGTTTCAAATTCCCCCACTCCCCACAAAAAATAAGTATGAATGTGCATGCAAAATTATATTTAACAAAAAAAAAAAGTCATATTGAAAATTATTTTGCCCCAATTCTTTCGAGCCCTATTTTTTTGGGCCCTACTTTTTCGGGCCCTATTATTTTAGGCCTATTATTTTGGCCTCCATTTGGCTTCCTATTATTTCGGCTAGCTATTATTTCGAGAATTCTTTTTTAATACTTAATTTGGATGTAACCGCTCCCAATTTTTTTTATTGACGAAGAATCTTTTTTGGCATATTCTTGTGTTGGGTATTTGTGCTGTGATTGTATAGAATTCCTCTCGACGTAATTATAGTGAAGATTAGTAGTGTAAATTGTGCATCTTAGTGTATGTCAAGTTTACCAATGCAAACCAAGCTATGTAGTGTTCACCATGTTTGCAGTTTATGTGATGTAAGTCTAATATTAACCAAGCCACTCAGTATTGACCAAGTGACTTAGTTTATACCAAGCTTGAGGTGATAATGTTTACTAAGCTATTCAGTGGTAAACAAGTGATTTAATTTATATGATGAGTTTCATAGTATCTATCGAGTCATCAATATAGACTAAGTTCAAGACTACTTGGAAGTGATCAGTATGGACCAAACTTCTACATCTAGTGAGTGCATGATGATGCCAAGCATTGATAGTGGATGTCAAGTATTAGAACTTCAACAAGTCAATCTTTAGAATATAAGTGTCTTCATGCGGGCTGACTTTGTAATATTTGTGTTAACTTGAAGTGCAGTCGACTTTGTAATTTGTATAATTGGATTGGTATATATGTAATGAATTGTATCATATCCATGTATGAGGGAGTGAATATGAATGAAATGTAATCAAATATAATTAGAGAAGAGAAGAAAGAATGAATTATAAAGGCTACAATAGTATAAGGAGCAACAAAGTCATATCTATCATAGCAAGGTGATTAGTACATAAAGGAATCTCATTCAACAAACAAAGTTGCATATCAGAGATCAACTACTATTTCATTCTAACAAGTGGATCAGTCAAATCATTTAACAAGGTAGACCTAAAAATCTTTTGTAAATCTCTTTACTGATTACATATTTCATTGTATGTTTGTAAATCCTTTCACAAGGTGGATGTAGCAGTCCTTATTGCTCCTAACCAAATAGATCATCAGAAGTAATCAATGTAAGCTTTAACATGCTAACTTTATACTGTAGTACTAAAGTTTGTGGGTACCATCCCCACCTAGTTTTACTTTCTATTTGGAAGGTTTTTGGGTCACTAAATCTTTGTGTCATAGTGTTATGAATGTTTTCATGTTTTCTATTTCTTATGCATGCAATTATATCAGATTTTATGTGATGGAATAAATGCTAATTGGACTATTGGATAAAGAGTTAAATTATTGAAGTTTTAGAAGTTACTGATTCAACCTTCCCCTCTCAGTAACTTAGCATAGTCTTGAATATTTCCAACAAGGCCTTTTACTTTTCTCTATGTAAGATTTTTGGTATGGATGAACAAGATCACCTCCTAGGTTTTATTATTCTTATTATTTCTCAAACTCTTCAATATGGAATGAGTTCAATCCTTGATTTTGCTACTTTCTTGGCTATAAAAATTCATAATGGTTTGATTGGAATAGCCAAGGCTAAAGTTGACAAGCCCTTATGTTGGTATTCAATGTTGATGTATATCTATTTATACAAACAAGTTATCTTCTTCTCTAAGGAGATGAAACTTGAATTAGAAAGAGATGGAGAAAAACTTCCTATTCAGTTATGGAGTGCCGGCTTTCTTAGGTTTGACAAATACTTTTTCTTTAGGAAGATTTTTGTTGATAGGGGATAGCCTTAGGATACCACAATATCTTTTAGAACTAATTAGACCTAAAGACTATGCCAAAGGACTATTGGTAAGCCATAACTAGTGTGATATTGTTCCATATGTTATTTCCACTATTTTCAAAGTTTATGGTTTTGATGTAGGAGCATCTAGAGGTATAAGGGCAATCTTGTGTCACCCAAAAAAATGTACTTAGACTTAATTTTGGTTTCATTTGTTTTCATTTTTGGATACCCATTTTGGTCAAATAAAGGTTCCAACTCTCACAGTTCCACTATTAATGTTCTAGGTTAGAGTATTTAAACACCTTGGGATATGTGTAAATGCTAAAAAAATAGGAGTATGTAATTGAGCCATCATTTTGGTGAACTAAAAGGTGTAAATTGGTTGGATGATTTTAATTATAATTTAGAGCATTCTAGAAAAAGAATCAGGTCAAAAGGCCCCACGGTTTGAAAGTTATCACGATTTTTCAGTTTTTGGAGACATCTTAAGAATGCTTCAAAGTCAAGTTTAGGGCATTAAATGACCTCAAATAGGGCCAAAAAATGGGGGGAAAGTGAATTTGTTCCATAGGGCTATAGAGCACTTCGAGAGCTTTTCAAAAATGTAAATGGTTCATCAATTGGAGCTACGGTTCAAAAGTTATGCCTCTCAGAAGTTCGATTACTGTTTCTGTATTCTTCTAATTTTGTGCAGACTTCTAATGCAACTTTTGGAGCCTTCTATTTGGTCGGTGGATGTCAACTAGCACTTTCTAGAATCTATTCCTAATCCTTAACCCTTCAGAGTCTATTTAAGAACATTTCTGGCACTGTAAAAGGCAGTTCGGAGTGGAGTTTGAGAGAAGGTACTAGGAGAAGAATTTATCTCCAAATTTTTGCTATTGTAAGCCCATAGGGCATGTTTTGGAGTCTATTTCTCTACACTAAGTGTACTAGCATATTTTCATAGTTAATAAAATTTTTCCTTTCTTATTATGTCCATTCTGTGCTTGGGTTGTGTCCCCATCAGGTTTTTTGGGAAAGCCCTATGTGTTTCTATACCAAGTGCCCTTGAAAGTAGGAATTATTGAATTATTATGGAAAATCAGATCAGTTAAGTAGAGAGATTTACTTGGTAAATCTAAAGGTACTTTCTTTCCAATGATTACTATTACTCATAATTTTTGTTTTTATAAAAAAGGGATGGAGGAAGTTTGGAAAATTATTTTAAAAATATTAGATGGCCCAATCACATTCCCCTTTTTTTTATTCATAAGGATTTTATGACCTCCTCAGAGAAAGGAGTAAGGCTAAGGTTTAGATGTAAATTGTATACTTTCTTGATGACATAATCAAAAATAAGTTCTCACTACAAGAACAAGAGATTAGAAAAGAAAAATGGGTAGTTTATAGTAAATTCTTGGGTTTTATAAATGCTTTTGAGCCAAAAGATGATCCCTTAGTAGATAAAAAGTACTGGGGAATGAAAATTGATATATTAATGGACAACTTTGTTGGGATTATATAAACACTGAATGAGAAGAAAGAAATCATAACAAAAGCATAACTAGATAGGGTTATTGAGGTGGAGAGGAGGCTCACCATTAAAAATATTGTAACCTCGAGGCAATATAAATTGCAGAAAAGGTTGCGTATGTAGTGGACCAAAATATATAGTATGTTCCTCCATACAAGAGGCCAAGGTTTGAAAGGCCTCCTAACACACATGCTCCTAAGAAGCATAGGCTATAGAAGGGATCATCTTCTCATGAAAAAAAATATTCGCCTACCCAAACTCCACTCAGAATAGATGATGAAGCATCTTTGAGAGAACAATTGAGACAACTTGGAGGGGAAAGAGACATTGTGGTCACAACTATTGACATTGAAGGAGGAGCACTTGAAGAGCCTCCTGTGCCATATTTTGATCTTACTATTGTAGATTATAGAGGTAAGGAAATAGACCCTATAATTACATAGGATTCCCAAAAATTCATTGTTGATGAAATATTTGTAAAGTCTAGAGCCTTTGCACAATTTTTATCAAGAAGAAACATTGGTAATTTTGAAAATAAGTGTAAATCAATAAAAGCACATAAATCAAATAAGTTGGACTCTAAAATTGAAGAGGAAGTTAAAACTAACTTCATCAAATAATTTTCACAATTAACTCTTGAAGGGGGAAGACAACTATTGAGGGATTCAAGAGTTTTAATCTTACCTGAGTAGGACATAGCCAATGCTATGATTTTTTATTATGTTAGGAAGATAAATGATACTCACTTTAAAACTAAGGAAGAGATCTTGCAAGCACATAAAGGTTTAAAGTACAACAATGATCACTAGGAATTAGTTATTTGGTCTATTGAAAAGAGATATAAAACTAAGATATAAGAAATTTCAAATGTTGAACATACAGGTAGCCTCATGGTGTATAGAGAAGATGTGGTTGATAGTGAAAACATATCTAAAATGACTAGAGAAATGATGGATTTTTGAGTTGTGGTTGCTAAAAATGATAAAAATAAATTCCTAGAGCTCAATGGCAAGTTTGAATAAATTTTGAAGGCATATGAGGAAAGAGGGAACAAAATACATCAATTCGAGACTCAGGTAGCCTAGATGGATAAGCAATTAGGAAAGAGAAAAGTGGGAGAGTCAAGCTAACCCCAAATTACTTATCCTTATCCACTAGTGGAGCCTTTTAAATCTGATCCTTGTGTTGAGGTTCCAAATACTCCACAAAGGCCCAAATTTTATACTAAAAAATATTTTGAAGAAGAAAAGAGTAAACTATGGGCATTAAATGTGGAGCTAAATATTTAGTATGAGGATAGGCTAAGGAAATCTCTCATGTATTTAGTTAATGAAATTGATTGGCCATCATTTTTTGAGCAACTAACAAAGGCAATAAATATATGGGTTGAGATGAAAGAAAATGATGAAACCTTAAAGCCAGCTGTCAACAAATGGAGTGAAAAAAGCAAAGGTGTTACTCTTTTGTGGTTTTCTATTATTAGTTTATCTTGTGAATATATAGAAAAAACTTATGATTTGACCAATTATCTCTCAGAATTTGATGATAAAAGAGTTGAATTACAAAAGAGGATAATAAATTATCTTGAAAAGTATAAGATTATTAATTTTGAACTCTTCCCATATGCCATAGATAAAAGGGATAAATTGAAAAATAAAGAGGAATGGGCCTAGGAATTGAATGACTTATTCTACCTTCAAATGAATAAGGTCATAGATGAGAAAGGAAATGCATGGTGGGAAGCTAAAACTAAAGAAGTTGTAAAAGTGCAACTATTTTATGATTCTTTGAGGCAAAATTTTGCTAAAATTGAAAAAGTTGGAGAATATATTATTAAAAAGAAGCATGATATTCTAAACTTTAATTGGCTAGACTACACACTATTTGACAAATGGATGGTAGATATTAATGCAAGAGCATCCTAGGTTTCCTTGCTATCCTGCTCATTTTTGTTTATTCTGAATGTTTGTGCTGAGTCACTCTAGCACTTGGTGCCATGTTACTATAGCACTCTTCATTTGTCGAGTTACTATAGCACTCTTTATGTGTCGAGTTATTGTAGCACTTAGTTGGTGCCAAATTACTGTAGCACTTAGTTGGTGCCGAGTTACTATAGCTCTCTTCATGTGCTAAGTTACTATAGCACTCTTCATGTGTTGAGTTACTGTAGCACTCTTCATGTGTTGAGTTACTGCAGCACTTAGTTGATGCCAAGTTACTGTAGCACTTCTTCATGTGCCGAGTTACCTAGTGTATGTTGAATGACTCTTCATGTGCTAAGTTACCTAGTGTATGCTGAGTGTTAGTATTTGGATGTGATTTCTATGTGCTAACTTGTGAGATTTATTTATTTCATGACATTTATATTAAGATCTTGTCTTGGGATGAGTCCAGACCATTGTTGGGTCAACCTTCCTCTTATGTAATGTTCTTGAATAATCTATAAGCCATTTTGGGAAAGTATATATAGAGAATTTAGGATTAGAGTTAGGAAATTTTTGAGAAGAGATGTGAGAGGAAAACTAAAAGTGCAAATTTGCGGTTGGATCATTGAATGTGAATGCATTTGTAATTGGTCATAACCTAGAAGGCCTTACAACTGGGCATGTATGTTGAATATTTGAAAAATCAATAAAAGTATTTCATTCTTCTTCCTCCTTTGGTACATGTTCCTTTTGTTTTCCTCCATTGTGTTAACTCTTGCAGGGTGGTTTGGATAGTTGGGTGAGCCTTTGGCCCTAGTTATTCACCTCTTGCCTATGTCAGATATTGTCTATGCAAAATAGTTGGAACTAGATGAAAATGATGATGATCAAAGTGAAGTTCAAGTAATTGACACATCAGTATAAGTTGAAGAAGAAAAGGGATAAACCCAACTACAACTACTAGAACTAAGGTCCAAATTGATAATATAGCAATAGGAGAATTAGAGGTAATTATGGTTTTGGCAATAAATGATGTCATGGATCGATATTCTTGAGTTAAAGTAATTTTACAAACACCCAAGCCATGTCTATCAAGTGTAACTTCATTGGCCACACCATCTAAGGAATGCCAACAACTTTGAAACCAATCATGAAGCTCTTACCACAAAAAGTGTAGCATAAAGTGGTCCCACAAGAGAATATTTTGAAAAAAGTTTCTATTGCACTATTTTTTTCTTTCATTATAGTAACATTTTATATTTTTTTGCCATAAGGATGACTGTCTATTTCTCTATGCCTGAAGCTTTTTGCATCTCACACTAAATAAGTGAGATTCAAAGGCTAGAGAAAGGTTCCAAATCATTTTATAACTTTAGTTTTATTAAGATTTTTTTAGTCCAATCCTTGATACAAGTTTTATAATGTACTTTCTTTGCAAAAATCTAAGAATACATTATTGTTACAAGATGATGG